>CM076579.1:1132750715-1134073949 GCA_034641835.2 Pinus albicaulis
ACTGATTTTCTTTCTGAGGAAATGGTAATGGAAGTGGTGGATTTTGATGTTGTGGATTTTCTTGAGGAGGGAAATTTGGATATGGTGGATAAGATGGTGGATATTGATAATACTAAGAGTATCTTCCATAGGGATTTTGTGCTCCTTGTGCCCAAGTTTGAGATTGATTTTGGAATTGGGGCCAAGGTTGCTGCCAAGAATTCCAATTTGGTGGGGGTTGATTATATAGCTGATCATGGAATCCTTGTGTTTGAGGTCCTTGCCAAGGCCTCCTAGAGACAAAATTGAGAGATTATGTGGAATTTGTAGGGGTTTCTTCTTGAAAGACAGCTTTAAGACCAGGAAGTGAAGGACAACTCTTGGTCTCATGTTTTTCTGAACAAATTACACAAGTCTCTACTATTTTTGCATCCAAAGGGCACTCTCTCAAGGCATGCTTCTTTCTACATTTGGGACAAAAGATTGCTAAGGCATCAGATTCAGATTTTTTCTTGTTTTGTAATTTAAGGGTGTCTATTTGTTCACTAAGACTCCCTAAAATGTCATATTTGAATTCATCAAGCATATGTCCTATTTATGCCCTACTTACTGTCCCAGAAGCAGACTTACTTGCCCTTTCAAGAGCAGGGTCTCTTGGTCCTTTTAGGTTTTAGATTTCCCTCTTGAAAGGTTGATACATAATTCAGCTATTTCAGTAATGTGAGCTGAGATATATCCCCTTTTCCCATCATGTTAAGGATATCTAGCCATTCATCCCTAATTGTCTTCAACAAGAGAGCTTTCAAAGTATCTTGGTCTAAGTTTTCCATTTTTGCTCTCTTGATGTTATAGTTAAACCTTTCCAACAAATCTTCCAGATTTTCATCCTCTTTTTGTAGCATTTTAAACACTTCCTCCTTATGGTTGAATGGCATACAGTAATCCAAATACCTCTCTAGAAATGCATGTTTCATGTCTTCCCATGTCCTAATAGAACTGTTGATCAAACTCATAAACCATTTTAATGTTGCTCCTTTCAATGTTGAAGGGAATAGTTTAAGTTTTTTGGCATCTTGTAAGTAATCATAGGTTCTACATAGGACTTCAAATTCAAATAGGAAGGTTTCAAGATCTTCATTTTTGAGTCCATAAAATTTTGGAAGGACAGAGGGTGAAATGTTTTTCATAGTTGCATTGGTTTCTTCATCTACTATAGGAAACCCAAAAGAGCTTCCCATTTCCCTTATACCTCTTCCTCTGCCTCCTTCTTCACCTCTACCTCCTTCTCCTTCTACACCTCTACCTCCTTCTCCTCTACCTCTACCTCTACCCCCTCCAAATAGTGTATGTTCTCCATTAAAGACTCCTCCTCCCCCTTCTTCTGCCATGGTTGATTCTCCTGTGGAAGTGGAAAAGTTTATGTCTCTAGCAGGGGTCCTTGAATCTTCTTCTAAGACAGGTTCAGTGGATGAAGTGGAAGGTCTTTCTGATGGAATATCTGATCTTAAGTCTTCTGGAAGTCTATGATCAGTATAGTATGGGATGTGGGTTTGAGTTGGAGGTGTGCTGCCTCTTGGTCTTGGTGGAACAAGTGGTGTTATAGGAATCAAGCTTCTGTTTCTTATAAAACTACCCCTTGAGTCTTTTTCTCTATGCATATCATTGTTTTTGGGAGGTAAGAAATAAGGCTACCTAGTTACACTTCCCCGGCAACGACGCCAAAATGTCTAGTCAACTTAGTGTTCCTAAATTGATATCATAAATTGTCAACCAGGGCTAGTAAACTGTTGAAGTGAAGTGCACCATATGTGCCTAGGTATCTTCTTCCTACTTCGTTGTGCTTAGTGTTTTTCTAGTGTTTTTGGTTTTGTTTTTTTATACTAAGGGGAAAAGAACTGAATTGCTAGCAAAGAGAAGTTACTGATCACACTAAAACAGAATAAAATCTACTCTAAACTATGAATGGCACCTAAGAACAGAAAATGCTAATCCACAGATTGTAAAGCTGATAAGAAAAGTAACTCATAACATTAAACTTAGTCCAATTCATTTCATTAGAGGTATGTTGGAACAACTTGAGAAAAGGATAAGTTTGATGTAATGAGGTTCTCTTTAGTAAACAACAACTTAAAATATCACAGAGAAAATCTCATCCATTGTTAGAAATTTGTTGGAACATTTTGAGAAAAGATTATCTGCAACATAGTAAGGAACCCTATGCTAAAATAACTTATGACACTAGAATTAACTCATTCTGCAACTCAAAATGTTACTATTAAGCCTCGTTCAAAGGTTAGAGATCTCTTGGAACAACTTGGGAAAAAGGTTGTTTGTAAAATTATGAGAAATTGCAGAACAGTCAAGAGCTCAAAATGATATAACTAATTCTTGTTCATATGATAGTGACGTGTTAGAAGAAGTTGAGAACAAGAGCAACTTATAAAATAATGAGGGTCTCTTAAATCTAATTAACAGGACTGAAATGCAATGAATAGAACTGAACTAAAATGCAATTAAATCAAAAGTACTACAACTATATCTCATTCACGTGTTAGTTATATATTGGAACAGCTCATGAGAACAAGATTGACTGTAATATTCGATGTAAGTAAATGACATAAAACATGTTGCAAGAGGATAAACTAAGAAAACTGCCTAAGTTAAGAACAAAACAGAGTTAAAGGTCACTTATCTAGAAAATATGCACAAAACCTTTTGGATAGTAGGGGCCCTCTACCATCAGATTGGCACACGAATCCTTAACTCCTTAAAATTGCTTCATATCATGCATCAAAGTTATACTTCTTTCATTAAAGGAAAAACGCTCAGAAACAGAGTATCACAGTCTTTGAGAACTAACAACAAAACATCAAATAACTGTTTCTTGGTTCACCGAGTTATTTTTATAAGAAAATACATAACTGTCATTGAGTAGAAATAGGCATAGGTGTCTTTTATAATCAAAATCGAACTAGAACTCTTGTTGAGGACTCGTATTTTGCTGAAGACACCTGTAGAGTCCTTATCCTTGTAGAAGTATGCTTCTTGGTTTTGGTTTTGTCCATGTGCATAACCACTTTCAAATTTTTTCTCAGCCTTCGTGGAGGACAAGTGATGATGTAGGAGAGTTCTGGAATTTAACCATATGCGTATTTCCCTCAATTGACACCTGTAACCTATGTAAACATAAAGATGGCTACGGAATATGCGACTAGTTACATAATGACTGCATTCTGTAGCTAAGTCTGCTAAAAAATCACTATGACAACAAAACCACAAAAGTATAATAAGTCAGTCATTGCATGCATTCTTAAAGTGATTTTAATCATTCCTATTGATCTTTTAAGCCTATAGCTAATAAAGGACAAATGGAATGAAGTGAAATTTGATGAAAAGAAAGGACATTTTTAGGGCTCAACAGTGAGGCTCATAAGATATCTAAAAAGAATTGAGCAAATAGGAGTAGGTAGATGGCCTAATGTTATTTTCAAGGAAGGCATGAGTGAAAGAAAGAAAACATGGATGAGACAAAACTACACATGGATGCAAAAATAGAATATCTACCTCAATGCTTGTCCCACAAATAACAAAGAGCTAAAGAATTTTGTTATGGATAAGTTTAGTAAACAGGTATGGGTAAAAGAGTTGGGTAGAAAGAAAAAGTACTACATCGAAGAATTCAACCCTATGTATGATATCCAACAAAAAGAGTACATTGGAGCTACCATTCGGTGGAGAGCAAAGGTTCTTACTGCTCAATTAAGAACAAACTCGCATCATCTTCGGTGTGAAACAAGATTGTGGAAAATGCCTAAAGAAGCTATGCCTAAAGAAGCTTGGGGGCTATGCCTAAAGAAGCTTGGGAAGAACGAGTGTGTACATTTTGCACGAGCAGTGGAATCAGAAAAACATTTCATTTTGGAATGTGAGGACATCACAGAACATTTCATTTTGGAATGTGATGACATTAGAGAAAGTTATGGGAATATATTAGCATCGGTTTCTTGGCATTGTCTTTTTCAGGGATGAGATAGTTGGAAGGTTGGGCCAGCTCATCATCAATTTGAACAAGAAGAAGACTGAAATTCAAAATGCGAAAAACATGAAACTCATAGTCCCATACACTATTTTTAGTCTAGTAAACGTTAAAATTTCATTCATTCATTCATTAAAGTAATTAAATCCCCAAAAAAAACATCTAATATAATATATTGGTGAAACCCCTCAATACTTGATTGCTATAAAATTTTTAAAATGCTAAATCAATTTTTACCATAATATTCTCACTTTCAAAATTTTTGAAAAAAAATTTCACCTATTCCAACAAATAAAAAAATTGCAACTAAACTGTCTTATACTTACCTTTAAAATTAAGAAATAGTATTTAATTTTATTATCGAAAAAATAATTAATTTTGATATTTAGTTTTCTCATAGATGTTCTTTAAATTGAAATGACATCTCTAGATATTATTAAAAACACATTCAATAAGAATGCAAATTTTATCTTTTATAAATAATTTTAAGTGATTATTTTATAAATCATTACAAATATCACAAGTAATAAATAATAATATTTCTTTATCTATCCTATAAATGAGGAATTAAAATATAATAAAATTTTTAAATTAAAAAATAAATCCAAAAACGGTATTCTAAACTTATACAACATTTATTACATTATTGCGAAATTGATGTTTACCTAAATGAACACAGTAACCGAGATCTTTTTATCAACCGCTCAGAGCTCGGTCGGTGTTTCTCAGCGAGGAAGCGAGTAGGGTAGCAAAATTTCATACATCCCGCATCTAAAAATCTATCTGCAGTAAAACTTTATGTTGCCTCCATCTGAAAATGTATTTCTGTTAAAGGTCGTAGTGTCGGTCGGCTAATCGACATAGACAGTGCTGACGAGTGAATGGCAATCCCCAGCTCTATCGTAAATGCTCCGCGTCGCACTTTTCGTGTATCTAGGTCGGTCGGTCTACAACATTCCTCACCGAAGAATCTCTGGTTTCTATAGGGGGCTTACGACTATGGACGTTGAAATGAGGTGATGCAGATCTGTTTCTTCAGTAGCAATGGTGCCGGCATTTTCATTTATCAGTCGGAGGCTTCCTTTGATATTGAAGGGGAACCACGGGGCTTGCGCTTCAGTAAATTGCTGGGGGGAATTGAAGCTGAGGCCGAAGTTCGGCGAGATGATTTCGAGTCACTGCCTTTTGCCTGTAATGTCCGCCATTAATGTTGTCCTGGCCGTTATTGATGGCCTCATTGCCATGGTCGCCTTTGTACAGGTTCTTTTGTCTTAACTCTACCGCTTCGAAATCCTATCCTTGATCTTCAAGTTCAGTTTTCCGGATGTGAAGAATTATTTTAAAACAAAATTAAATCTACTTGCCTACTGCAAAGGTTACTAGTTATGTTTTCAAGGAATCATGTACATGTGTCCTGGAAAAGAAGTGAGAATCTGGCCTTTTTCTCACCTCAATTTATAAGTTAACCTTTCTTAATTCGAATTTCAAAATAGAAAATACAAAGCCAGATGGAAGTAGCTTTGGAAGACCTCCAATCTACAGAGAACATGGAAGAGCAATTATTTACAGAATCTCGAAACTCTGTCATTCAAGTGGACTAGTTCCATCTTGAACATAATTAAGATCTTTCATTAGTCAATCATTTGGAATAGTGTCAAATATTGGCGGCTGCATTCTTTTACGGTAATGTTCCGTTCTTTTTAAAATTAATATGGTGCATAGGATATCACATCGGCGGCGAAGTAGGCCTATCTTGCGGGATCAGGTCATTTATTACTTAGAATTTCAGAAATTCGATGTCTGTCTTAGCTTTTGGTCGCGGACGTTTAGAGTTTCAATTTCACACCAAGATTTGTTATTTGCTGGACCGTACTGAACATAAATAGGTAGTTAACTTTTTACATATCGACTTTTTAACCTTTTTCAGATTCCTCGCGTGTACGGGCTAAGACATCGCAAGGACATCTAATGACAATCATATAAAGAAACGATTGTAGTTGAGGTGTCCGGCAAATGACACCAATAACTCCATGAGTAGGAATCGGTGTCTCTAAAGAATTTTGGGACTTTTCTTGTGAAATACACACAATTGCTGTTTTGATATCTTGGAAATCATCTGCAAGAGCATAAATCTATAAGTTAAGCAGGGTTATAGCCTTTTACATTGAATTATTGGCCACAATGCTGCAACTGTATATCCAAAAAACAAATATGAAATATCTAACATAGAATCAGCAAGAATGAGGACAATTTGTAGCATCATAATTCAACACATAAGAAAAGCATTAGTTTGAAACAGCAGGGGACAGTACTCTGATAAGCACTTCAGTTCCACTATCGATGTTAATCTCTTATTGGCATTGCTGTCATGCTTTTATTTATCAAGACAATTATATTTATATTTCCGAGAAATACAAGTTTAACACAGTTGAGATAAAAGACAAAGTATGTGATTATGCCGTACAGGACTCTTAACATGTGCAATGTGATTATGCCGTACAGGACTCTTAACATGTACAGCTACAGTTCATACACTGTACCACACTGTTTGTACTCCTTGATACACAAAGTGTTTAATATTAATTTAGAGTGCATAAATACGGACTTAAGACAAAGTTGGAAGGTAGTTATAGGTGTCAACGACGAGGTCTGTTGCACAATGTGAACATCTCTATTGGAATTTCCACTCGATTGTCAACTGAGGGAACGGTGTTCATACTTTCAATATAGTACATTCTACTTCCCATATCTGTAGTTTCGGGATCCTTCTTTCTCACCTGAATCATGAATGACATTGACACCTCCCTTTTAAATAGGAGACTTTGATATTAGACTCCTACTAATGTAATTGTTGGTGCAACTTGCTTGACACCTCTACTACAATTTCTTTCTTACATAAATGCCTTTGACATTTGGATGTCTTCATGATCTCTCCATTCGAAATTGCTGTCTCTCTATGGGACGATTTCTTTGAGTTTGCACTACCTATTAACATTCTTTGGGAACCATTTGTCAGTCTTCAAAGTGCACCTAACTATCCTTTGATACATTATAGATAAGAATAGCTTCTAACATGTATGAAAATTGGCATCCTTTACAAGCAGCTTCAGTGAGGCTTGCTACACAGCATAAGGTGTTAATTTTGGGAAACTAGGTCCAAACTCCATGTTGCATTGCTCATATGATGATGCTGATATTTTTGTTGGATTCCTCTTTTGAAGAGGTGCAAGATTGATCTAAAGATCATCTTGTTTGGATGAGAAGAACTTATATTTTGATTTTATTTTCCACATGTGCAAATTGTCAAGGTCGGCCAAATTTGTAATGTAGGCTCACAAGCCCCAAAAGATGTGTCACACACCCTCATTGATGGATATAAATTGGAGAGAGATGATGCTCATATTATCATCATCTCATCACACACATTCCTCTTCATCTGATTGGTTCGTACAGCCTTTGGAGGCTTCTCTCTGTCTCCCACATGTGAATCTAAAGTTGGAGGATTTCAGACTCTTTTTAACTTTTTGGGGCATTTGCTGAAGTGTTGACCAACGTTGACCGTGGGTCAAACTTTGGAGTTAGATTTCGATTCTTGCACAAAAATTCCGATTTTTGGAGGCAGTACTGTAGGGCACAAAAATTGAGGCTGAACGTTGACTTTGAACGAAGCCCCTTTGATCGCAGCGTTGACCAATGTTGACTTCTGCGTTGATCGGTTTTTGTTGACTTGCGTTGACTGTTTGGGAGCTGTGTTTGAGGTGTGTGTGACCCCTGGAGGAAGGCTGATCTTGTATGTTGGAAGAGCTGGTTTGGCTAGCCAAAGTCTTTGCTGGCTAGGGCATCCTGTTGACTGCTGTAACAAACATTTCTCTCTATATTTGCTGGATAAGAAGAATTACAAATTTTGATATATTATTTGGCTTGTCTTCTGTTGATCTATTATTATGTTCTATCAGCATTTTACTTTCATGTTTATGCGATTGCTAAATTGAATTGGGTTTATAAGAACGATTGAAGTAAAATTGCATTAAGCATAGAACATACCATGGTTATCTAAAATTAACAAATGGCCTCCTCAACCTACAAGGGTTTCAAATCTGATGATAAGTTGACTGATAAGTCTGATTATCATGCTTGGAAGATGTCTTTGGATTTGGTATTGGAAGATCAAGATGTCATGGATTATGTGTAGGGGAAGATAAATGAGCCTCTATCAAATGCACCGCCTGCCATAAAGTTGAAGTATAGAAAAGGGGAAATCAAGGAAAAGATGATTATTAGGGATTCTATACATAAGCACTTGGTTGCTTATATCTCCGAGCTGGGCACATCTAAAGAGATGTATGATAAGTTGGTTAGCATGTTCAGGGCTAGCGATGCTAAGCAGGTTCTCTTCTTCAAGAACAAGTTGAAGAATATCAAGAAGGACAAAGATGAATCCATTCAATCCTACTTTATGAGGCTCACAAAAATCAGGAATGATCTCCTAGCTATTGGAGAAGAAGTAGCTGACCGAGAGCTCGTCCTCATTGCTCTTGGAGGACTCCCTCGAGACTGGTATGTATTTAATACTATGATTCTTAATAATAATGTGATTCCTGGTTTTGATGAATTGTTGACGAGATGCACTCAAGAGGAGACAAGAATGATGGAGAGAGACCATCTCTCGAATGGGAATGGAGGTGACCCTACTGCCTTCACCGCTCATGCAAAGAAGAGAAACAATGGTGGTCCGAGAAATCAAAACCATGGAAGAGCGGGTCCCAAAGGAAGAAAAGGAAGACGTTACACTTGTAACAAGTTTGGTCACTATGCAAGAGAGTGCCCCAATAGAAGGGACTCTCCTAGAGATGATGACAACAACAACTTCAGGGGGAATGGAAATCAAAGGAACAACTGGTTCAAGGGAAAGAGGAAGGCTCCCTCTGATCGAAGTGGAAATGGGCAACCTTTCAAGAGGTCAAGGAATTCCAGGTATGTTGATAGGAAAAATGAATATATTCTTATATTTTCCGTCTCTGCTACATCTCCTTCCGATGCGTTGGATAATTGGTTGATTGATAGTGGTGCCTCAAGGCACTTCAGTGGATACAAGGAATCCCTCTTTGATTTGATTGAAAATGATACTAATTTGGAAATTATCCTTGGAGACAATGCTACCTATCCCGTGAAAGGGACAGGGACTGTGACCCTTCATCTAAATCAAGGTCAAGTCCTCCGTTTGCAAGATGTGTTGTGCGTCCCTGACTTGAAGAAGAATCTAGTGTCTATTTTGGCAATGGAAGAAAAAGGATTCAAGGTGGCATTCCTCGATGGAAAGGTATGCATTTGGAAGAGGAAATTCAAAGAAGCGTTCACTCTTGGTTTTAGAGTTGATACACTCTATTCGGTTGGTGGAAGTCCACTGGGGGCCATGACATGTGACACAACCCTTCAATCTGAGCTATGGCATAGGAGGTTTGCACACCTTCATTTCAAAGCCCTTCTCGAAGCAAGAAAAGTGGTGATAGGGATGCCCGATTTCAGAGATGATCATGAAGGTGTATGTTAGGTTTGTACCGAAGGAAAGCATACAAGGGGACCATTCCCCTCAAGTGTCACGAAGACATCTGATATTTTGCAATTGATACATTCTGATCTATTTGGTATGCTGCCCGTAACATCCTTGGGAGGATGCTTATATTATATCACTTTTATAGATGACTTCTCCTGCAAGACTTGGATATATTTCTTCAAGAAGAAGGCTGAGGCATTCAAACGGTTTTGTACCTTCAAGGCCTTGGTTGAAAATCAAACAGGGAAGAAGATCAAAATTTTGAGGACCGATAATGGGACCGAGTATGAGTCAAATTGAATTCAATGACTATTGCAGGGAAGCTGGCATTAAGAGGGAGACCACCTCTGTGTATTCTCCCGAGCAAAATGGTGTTGCTGAACGGAAGAATAGAACCATTTTGGAAGCTGCCCGTGCCATGCTCTATGATCTTCCGAAGTTTCTATGGGGAGAAGCTGCCAACACCACTGTGTATGTTCAAAATAGATGCCCACATTCTGCATTGGACTCCAAAACTCCTGAAGAAGTCTTCTCTGGTAAGAAGCCCGATGTCTCTCATTTTAGAGTTTTCGGAAGTCCTGTTTATTTTCATCTACCGAAAGAAAAGAGAAGCAAGTTGGAAGCTTCTGGGAAGAATGGAATGTTTGTGGGCTATAGTGAAACCTCGAAGGCATATAGAATTTATGTGCTTGGTCAAAGAGAAGTGGAGATATGCCACGATGTCACTTTTGATGAAGATGCTGCCCTCAAGAAAGTGAGGAGTCTTCCTAGCTCAAAGGAAGACAAAGAAGAAGAAGAAGCTGGAAGGCAGGAAGAATCGAAGGATGAACTGATGCCCGATGTTGAAGGTTCGATGGATCCTATTGATCCACCTCCTTCAAATAAAAGGAGACCCTCATGGCTTAGGGACACTCTCGAAGATGCCGAGAGACATATTGCTCCTAGGGGAACATTTCGTGAAAGTAAGAAGCCGAATAGGTTCTAAGGGTACCTAGCAGCCCTGAATACTATTGTACAATCTGAGCCTGGAACTTTTGAAGAAGCCATAAAGCATCAAGTTTGGAAGGATGATATGCACGAGGAATATGAGTCTATTATGAAGAATGATGTCTAGGATGTGGTCCCGAGACCGGAGGACAAATCTGTTGTCACCTCGAAATGGCTCTACAAGATCAAGCATGGACCCGATGGAAGTGATTGTACAAGGTAAGATTTGTTGCCCGAGGTTTCTCTCAAAAGGAAGGCATAGATTATGATGATATATTTGCACCTGTTGCCCACTATACCACCATCCAATCGATCATTGCCCTTGCTGCAATGCAAGGATGGAGTCTCCATCAGATGGATGTGAAGACTGCCTTTTACATGGATCAATCAAGGAAGAGGTTTATGTGGAGAAACCTCTGGGGTTCAAAGTCCAAGATAGGGACACATCTGTATGCAAGTTGAAGAAATCCCTCTATGGGTTGAAGCAAGCCCCCAGGGCTTAGTATGAGAGGATTGATAGCTACTTGATGAAGCTGGGCTTCACTCGAAGTGATGCTGATCCAAACCTTTATTTTATGGTTGATAAAGAAAGGCCTCTCATTCTGGTTCTCTATGTGGACGATCTCTTCCTGACAGGTGCTGACCCTCTCATTCATCAATGTAAGAGGGAGCTAGCTTATGAGTTTGAGGTGAAGGACCTAGGACTGATGCACTATTTCCTAGGTTTGGAGGTCTGGCAAAGGCTAGGTGAGATTTTCCTTAAGGAAAATATGTCGTGAAGTTGCTGGAGAGATTTGGTATGGTGGACTGCAAGTTCGTGACTACTCGGATGGAACTCAGCTTTAAGAAGTTGTGTGGAAGTGTTGCTGGGCCCGAGTTGGGAAATCCCATCAAGTATCATCAACTCGTGGGGGCCTTGATGTTCTTAGTGAACTCATGTCTGGACATATGTTTTGCAATGAACACATTGAGTCAATATATGGTTGACCCTCATCATATTCACTAGATTGGTGCCAAGAATTTCTTGAGATATCTTTGGGGCACAATCAACCATGGGCTGAGATACACTGCCGGGAGTATGAGGCTCCATGGATATACTGATGTTGATTGGGCAGGCAGTGTGGTGGATCGTAAGAGCACATCTGGATGTTGCTTTACTCTTGGTTCTGCTTCGATATCTTGGATGAGCAGGAAGCAGAAATCGGTTGCTTTGAGCACCGCCGAGGCCAAATACATTGCAACAAGTATGGCATGTTGTGAAGCTGTTTGGTTGAGAAAGCTCTTCAGTGAGATGTTTGGACATGTGCTAGATACCACTGTTATCCTTTGTGATAACCGGAGTGGGATTCGTCTTTCTGAGAATCCCGTGTTCCGCGACCGATCCAAGCACATTGATATTAGGTACCACTTTGTCCGGGACATGGTACAACGAAGCACTGTAAGGCTCCATCACATTGGGGCTGATGAGCAGGTCACAAATATTCTCACGAAGCCCCTGGGAAAGGTCAAATTCTTAACCTTCTGTGAGAAGCTTGGTATCGTGGACAGACCCTATTTTGAGGGTCTCGCTTGAGTTGGACTATGAGCTCTAGGAGCTCCAAGGTGCTTGAAGATAGCTTCTTGGAGCTATAAGCAACCACAGGGCGAGGTTAGCCAAACCTTGTTGGTGTGCTTCTTCCCCACCGTTGTGATATTTAGTTGGTTCACTCTCTCTTTGATCTATGCCCCGCATGCATCCTACCCATGGAGTTTCAGACTTATGGGAAGTACCTCTCATTTGGCCAATGAGGTGGGAAATGTGGATAGAGACCGATAGCATGACCGATGGATGCATCGGGGATTTCCGTACTCTCTATGTCTAGGATGGGATGTGTCCCTCTATTTTGATTTTATTTTCCACATGTGCAAATTGTCAAGGTCGGCCAAATTTGTAATGTAGCCTCACAAGCCCCAAAAGATGTGTCACACACCCTCATTGATGGATATAAATTGGAGAGAGATGATGCTCATATCATCATCATCTCATCACACACATTCCTCTTTATCTAATTGGTTCGTACAACCTTTGGAGGCTTCTCTCTCTCTCCCACATGCGAATCTGAAGTTGGAGGATTTCAGACTGTTTTTAGGGCATTTGTTGAAGCGTTGACCGTGGGTCAAAATTTGGAGTTTGAATTCGATTCTTGCACAGAAATTTCGATTTTTGGAGGCCGTACTGGAGGGCATAAAAATTGACGCTAAACGTTGACTTTGATTGAAGCCTGTTTGACCGCAGCGTCGACCAACATTGACTTCTGCGTTGACTGGTTTCTGTTGACTTGCGTTGATTGTTTGGGAACTGTCTTTGAGGTGTGTGTGACTCCTAGAGGAAGGCTGATCTTGTATGTTGAAAGAGATGGTTTGGCCAGCCAAAGTCTTTGCTGGCTAGGGCATCCTGTTGACTGCTGTAACAAACATTTCTCTATATTTCCTGGACAAGAAGAATTACAAATTCTGATATATTTTTTGGCTTGTTTTCTCTTGATCTATTATTATGTTCTATCAACATTTTACTTTCATGTTTATGTGATTGCTAAATTGAATTGGGCTTATAAGAAAGATTGAAGTAAAACTGCATTAAGCATAGAACAAACCATGGTTATCTAAAATTAACATAAGGGAACTGAAAAGGTAACAAGAAAGTTTGAAGCCAAATCGATAGAGTTTTGAGCAAAGAGGAAAAGCTGAAATGTGTCTTTTTTTTGTCTTAAACTGCTTAATGATTGTTGACTGTGTTTGTTGGCAGAGATGGGAATGATATTTAACTATTACCCCATATGAAGGATATCATTGTTGGAAGAATTTGTCATTGATGTCAAAGGTTGAATAGGCCAACATTTGTTTCATGATTTGTGTGCTCAAATTAGTGAATTTGGATGCAAGAACCCTCTAGATTGGTATCCCTTGTCATGCCATTTCGTTTGATAGGTGGCATGCCTTGTGGGTCTTCTTGGTTGGAAAGATATTAATGTTTGCAGTTGGATGCCCCAAATGAATGGTGTTTGCACCAACATCTCGCCCCAAAAGTTATGACCCTCATATTTATTGCTGCCCCTTAAAGGAGGTTAAAATAATAATTTAAATTAGCCTAAAATCATGTGTCCTATTCAGCCTTAAAAGGAGAGTATATGAAAGGAAAAAAATTGATTTTTTAAAGTGTTCTAAGTTTCCTCTTATGGGTCGGCCTAATGGCAATTTCTCAAGTCGGCTCCAACAAAAGGTCACGTCTTTTCTTTGGCAAAAATCAAATATTTTACGGGCAGGTTGGCCCCAAACTAGGTGCCCTCCAAATATATATATATATATATACCCTAGTCATGGCAATCAAATGGCAAGGAAGTTGTGGCATCTTCTCATCAAGCAATCACTGGAGAAGACTGAGGTTTGATGAAGAACAAATATCAAGGATAAAGGGATGAATATTTCGTTGATCTGAAGCAGAAGATCGAGATCTCTGTTAGGGCATTCTTTTTTGAGTTCTAGTCACATTTTCATTTGACTTCTAAGGTTCCTTTTGATCCGAGTTTGAGGCAGCTCAAGTTCTTGAGAAAGGTCGAGTTTCTACAACAAATTATAGGCTTGTTCAGAGGTCCTTATTCGACCCTCTCGAGTCAGGTCAAAGTTGGACCTTTTGAGGAAATTTTCGGCCTACCTGAGGCCTACTGCGACCCTCCCTTTTGAGATCACCTCTGGCCCTATTTTAGGGCAGGATTGTGTGAAATTTTAATATTGTTATAGTTAGCTGGTTATTATTCTCCTATCAATTTGAGTATTTGTCTTGTGCAATTCTTATGTGGCAAATACTAAATAAAACACTACCGCAACTACTTGCAAAATAAATAAACCACAAGAACTGAGAAAATATTTCACACACACACAAATAATGACCACCTATATTTTTGGACAAATGTCCCTGGAAAAACCGAATGTGGAGAAAACCAGTTCTACAGATGAGAGTTTATAACTTTATATTATTAATAATAATCTTTAGCAATTGAGAATTACATAGAGTACTTGCCTCTCACTGGCAAAGCTCTGACAATATCTTTACTCCACTTATACTGGCCAAATCAAAACTTTGCAACAAACTCGACTCTCCTCTGTGCAATTCACACCTCCTTCCAGCAACACACATTGGAAAAACTGGAAATATGCACAACCTCTTCTGGAACTCGCATTGCCCGCGGAGAATTGTCTCGGTAATATACTTTGCCTCCAACAGCTCGCTAGAGCAACTTGCACTTCTTCCAACAACTCTTTGCGGCAACTCGAAATCGATCTGCTGCCCTGCAACTCACATTGGCTAATTCACACTGGCTAATGTGTCCTCTCTGCAGAATAATTCAACCTCCTTCCTTCTCGCAGAATAATTGGAATCTTCGTGAAGAATTTATCCATAAATTCTCTCCTCAATTTTCATGTTGAAACCTCGCTACTGGTGTCCTCCGCACTATCACTACGCCCTTGCTATCACTGCAAATATGTGTCTATGATCTGTTCTCCAAGAGCCCATCGATTTCCTCTTACAATCTCTCGTTGAGCAATCAACAACCACGATCTAATCACAATCAATGACTAAGATCATCTTGACCCCATCAAATGACTTTTTTAGAAGTCACTAGAGGAAAATCAATTTACCTCAATTAATTCCGATTAATTAAGCAATTTCCCTAAGTTAGACTTAGGAAAATTATAAAACTGGCTAATTAATTCTAATTAAGGTACTTTTACTTAAAAACTTTTTCTGGGTATTGGAGAAAATTAATCCACCGTGTTCCTTAGCCTCATGGGCAACATCTGAGACTAGAACACCTGTCCGAGCTACAGAAACTAACACGCCCTGTTAGCGAGGAAGGTGTTTTGCATAACGCCTATCTTGTTTATGAAGAAGATGAATCTTGCCTTCCCCAAAGCCTTCGTCAGTATATTTGCTATTTGCTCATCTATGGGTATATACTGTAGCTAAACAATCCTGCGTGGTACACAATCCCTGATGAAGTGGTTCCAGATGTCTATATGCTTGGACCTGTCATGAAACATTGGATTCTCAAACAACCTGATGCAACTTTGATTTGTTGATTTTTATAGCATCGGGAAGTGTTCTAAGTCTCTTTTCTGGTGGAGAGGGTTGGACAACAGTTATCCATAGAACCCAGAAATCGTTTGTGGAAATTCCACTCGGATATGACTCTATTAAAATAATTAATTATTTTAATGCAGACCCTAAGTTTAAACTTAGGGAAATTAAATAATTAAAGGGTATTAATAAGGCAGAGTGTGAATCTTCTAGAAAACGAAGATCAAGTCATCTTTTAATCTGAGCCATTGATTAATGATATAATCTTGGCCGTTGATTCATCAGCGAGAAGGCTATAAGAAGAGACTTGAGGGTCATTTGGAAATTATGCCGGGGACATTCTCAGTACCCAAAGGAAATCGATTCTGAAGCAAGAGAATTTGATTTCAATGGGTGAGTTTGTAGAGGTAGGGTTGCAGAAGCAAAAGGAGGAGGGAGGATTCAGTTATCGGAGAAGCAGAAGTCTGGAGGATGAAGGGAAGTGTGAGCTGATTGGCAGCAAGATCCCCTCCATGCAGAGTTACGTAGTCTAGGGAGAGACTGCGCAGAGCTCTCACGCTGGATGACGCAGAGGGTGAAGGAGGTCACCCCGAGGGTCTGAAATTCCTCTGAAGGTTCCAAAAAATTCAGCCAGGTGTATGCTAATTTTACTTTGCTCATCAGACTCTTGTAAATGTACTTTCCATTTCTGAAGATAAATACAAAACCCTCATTTGCTGCACCGGTTTTCCCACATTGGGATTTTCCGGGGACAATTGTCCAAAAATAATTGTGTTCATATGGTTGTTTCTACTGTGCTACTTGTGTAATTTTCTGTTCTTATGCTTTTGATTAAAGTGAAGATCTGCAAATGTGTTTATTTCAGAATTTACTGAAGCATCTGTAAATAACTTATCTCA
Organism: Pinus albicaulis; assembly: GCA_034641835.2. Classification (NCBI taxonomy): domain Eukaryota; kingdom Viridiplantae; phylum Streptophyta; class Pinopsida; order Pinales; family Pinaceae; genus Pinus; species Pinus albicaulis. The sequence continues at coordinate 1,132,767,287 of CM076579.1, forward strand.
TAAGTAGGAGAAATAAACCAAGTATTGCAGCAATAATTTTCAGTCTTGAAAATTTTACATGGTATCAGAGCTAAAGGCTAAAGACAAAAAGGGAGGATCTGCCATGGACCAGAGATCCATCATTCGGAAGGGTTCACGCAGTCAAAGGGATTCACGCAGTCCTCCAGAGCACGCAGAAATGCAGAGGGAACACGACATGAAAGTGCTGGCATTCAGACTAGAGGAGGATCTTGCTTGTGTGTCGAGCAAACCTCCTCCACGTGTTTGGTATATTGACAATGGAGCATCTACTCACATGACGGGGGTTCGAGAATGTTTTTTGAGCTACCAAGAAGAACAGATGAATTTCCAGACAATTATGGGAAACAAGGCAAAATGTACCCCCATTGGGAGAGGTACCATAACATTTCAGACCGAAGATGGCAACAAGATTCGAGCCACGAATGTTCTGCATGTACCAGGGTTGGGGATGAATTTACTCTTAGTGTCTTAGCTACAGAACAAGGGCTATGACGTATACTTTATTAGAGATAAAGTGTATGTCAAAGTTTCAAACACCCTAGCTGGAGCAAAAAGGCACAAATTGGAGTTAGGAGTCACAAGCTATATAAAATCCAGCTTGAATCTCCGGTGGCCCTGATTGGTAGTACAAACGACAAAGATCTGACGATGAGATGAGTGAAAATTTCCTCCAACATTGACCAATAAATATCCATCAATGAGGGTGCGTGACACAACTGCTGGGCCACAAAACCTTTAGGTCGATCTGCACATATTTTGAATAAATTCAAAATAAATGTTCTGCTCATCGGATCAAGATGATCTTTAGATTGATCTTGCACCTCTCTGAAAGAGGAGTCCAATAAAAATATTGGCATCTTCATCTGAGCATCACAACATGGATTTTGGACCAAGTTGTCTGAAATTAACAAAGGAGAACAGGTGAGACTGCCCACCACTGATGGGAGATCGAGCAGAGAACTTCAACAAATTCTAAAGGATGCAAAAGAATTTGTTGGAGCCCCTAGAGAAGGGAAGAGGATAACGAAGCAGGCAGACAGATATCAGGCACTGGTAGCTCAGGTTGGAGAACCTTCCACCTTTCGGGAAGCAGGTCAACATCAAGTGTGGGTGGATGCCATGGTGGAGGAGTATAGCTTTATCACGACAAATGATGTCTGGGAAGTAGTCCCTAGACCACATGACATATCAGTTGTAGGATCCAGGTGGATCTACAAGATCAAGTATGCTGCAGATGGCAGCATAGAGAAGTTCAAGGCAAGATTTGTAGCTAAGGGGTATGCACAGAAGGAAGGCATTGATTATGAGGGAACCTTTGCCCATGTAGCTCGTTACACTTCTATTAGATCCGTCGTCTCTCTGGCTGCATAGATGGGATGGGAGATTCACCAGATGGATGTCAAGACAACGTTCTTGAACGGTGTTGGCTTGTGACCTCACTGATAAAAGAAAAGGAGCTGCTACATAAACGAAAATAAAAACGCAGGCCAAGAAGGACGGGGAACATAAATGTTCATAGTGGGGTTTTCGAAGAACGGGCGCTGTGATACCATATCAATTACTCACCAAGGCAGTGCATGCAGTTCCGTGGCGGAACCACGGGCCAAGTATCGACAACTCGATAACCGTTCCGTCTGCATCAAAAGGGGACTAAGGTGACGCGGGCGGCCGGAGAAGTGGCAGCGTCAGCCTCTTTCCTCACAGGGCAACAATCGAGAATGGATACAGTGGAAGCTGAGGATGAGGCGGAGGCCTACGGTTGTAATATTCCCAATTAGAAATGGCCATTGGAAAAATGGAATTTTGGTCGATCTTTGCTTATGTCGCTGAAATTATAAATAAAAGGTGATACAGAGAGAGGACCGCCGCTCACCTCTCGCGTAAAGTGCACTCCCTAGTAGACACAACGTTGTGGCAGTGAGCCAAGGGGGGCCAAGTGACCACGTAAGAGAGGGGACCCACGTAGACACATGGAGGGACTGCGCAGGCCAAGTGAGCACGTGGCAAAAGGAGGCTACGTTGGAGGAGATGGGCCTTAGGGTTTGAGAGAGGCCAACGCTATATAGAGAGGAGAAGCCTCCTCATTTTGTTCATTCGATGTTTATGATATTGAGCTGGTCACTTCGATTTCTTGAGCACGCTGGTTGTTTAGCTAGTCTGCAGCACTATTTAGTGCACCGAGTGTCTCTGTTCGGAGATCTCACCCTCAGCCCCAGGGGACTTCGAGTGCCTGCTCGGGTGAGGTAGTCCCATCAGTATTTTTGCAGGAGGATCGAGTTGAGGCTTGGTGGTGGAGCTTGGCATCTAGTGACTGCGCAGTCTTGAGAGGGAGGACGCAGTCCATTTCTTGGGAGCTTCGGATTGGGTTTCTTTTGGAGGTTTTGAGCTTTGAGATTGAGCAAGGGGCCAACCCTTGCCTATTGGAGGATTTTGGCAGCGTTTGAGGCAGTATTTTGGTGGATTCCCTTCAGTGTCAGCGCAGAGCCTTGGAGGATAGTGTAGATCCTCAAGGGGGTGATTTTCGGGGTTTGGCTATTTCAGAAACGCTCTCTGGGCTTTTCTGGGTTTGGTGAGTAGAGGTGGATTCTAGAGTTTCAGCTTTTTCCGAGTAGGGGAGCAGCCTCGAATATTCATTTTGGTTCTAGCAGTAGCAGCAGCACATCAGTTCTCCGACAGCTTGGACGCAGATCAGAGAGCAGCCATCTCTTTGTCATTCTGAGAGCTTTTCTTCACTTTCCTGGTGCAAGTCTAGGTGCTATCACTCTGATCACCTATTGTACTCATTTCTATTCTCAGTATAATAAAATGGCTTCGCATTCTCTCTACATTTCTTGAGTATCTGTTACATGTTCTATATATGCTATTGTATGCTTGCACTACTGTTATTTTACTCTTCGAGCATTCCAGTTACCATACCACTTGGTGTGTTTTCCCCATACTCTTAGACAGAGTTCGGAAAGGGCCAGGTAGCCTCTAGATCTCACCCTCTTTTCAGAGGTGAAATATCTGGTAAATGCCCTCCCAGTCCATCTCTGGTTGGAGTTTGCTTGTGTTTGAGAGATATCCCTGAAAAGGGATATTACAGTGGTATCAGAGCATAGATCTGGCTCAGCCTGTGGAACTAGTTGTCTATGACACCGGGGGAGAAACCCTACATTTGCTACAGAGGAAGTACAGAGATATTGAGCGTAGGTTGGAGAACACCTACGGAGACGGTGACTGCGTTCGGGTGGTGGACGCAGAACAGGAGGAGCCTGTGATAGACGCTGAACAAGATCCAGTAGTGAATGCAGAACAGGGGGAGCTAATGGCAGATGATAGTGATGCAAAACAGTTTGGGGAAGCACTCCTCAAATCAGTGTAGGATCTGGCGAAGTAGATCGAGACGATGGGTCAGAGATTCATTGCTGTGGAGGCTAGACAGCGTGAAACCCCAAGGGGTTTCCATGTTGGTGAGGGGTCGGGCACATCCCACCATTTGCAGGAGCGGGATACCACTTTGCACCGGGCATCACATGCACCCATACGTTCCACTATGCCCACTTTTCTGGGTGCAGACACAGGGGTAGGAGCACAGCAGGAGCTAGAGCCTGGCCACATGGGTGATTATTTGCTGAGTACCAGGCATATGGGCAGGAGTTCAGGGATGCCCTTTCATTCAGAGACTTTGTTTAGCTCCAGCGGGACAGCAGACCCCGCGACCATCACAGAGGGCACCGGCATTATCATGATGGAGACACCCAGCGTACATCGAGCTGATTCCATTTGCATACGTTTGATGGTTCATCAAACAGTTCGGCAAAGTCTTGGGTGGAGAAGCTGGACATATATTTCTAGCTCAACCAGATGGCAGAGACGGAGGCCATCAAGGTGGCCACGCTGCATTTGGATGGCGAGGCTCAAGACTGGTGGTTCCATGGGATGGTTACACTTGGGCATTCCACAGTGACTACCTATGCCGAGTTCACTCGGAGGTTGATAGGGAGGTTTGACTGGAGGGATCTGGAGGAGCACTTTGTTGAGTTGACGAGGCTCAAACAGACCGGGAGCCCGGAGATGTATATTGCAGATTTCCTGAGGATTTCAGTGATGGTGCCAGATCTATCCGCAGCACGGATGATCTACATGTTCGTTGAGGGGTTAGCAGAGCCACTTCGGGGTCTAGTCAGATCCACTAGACCAGCCACACTCCAGGACGCCATTGGCAGGACCCGGGATTTGCAAGATGCCTTACCCAGGACCAGGACACCTTACCCCCAGAGACAAGCTTTCCAGCCAAAGGGGAAGGATGTGAGGATTCCGCCTCTGAAGGGGAATCAGGGTAGGGTACAGCTAGATGATGATGCCAAGAGGGAGTTGAAGAAGAAGAGGTTGTGCTTTACCTGTCAAGAGCCGTGGGCGCCAGGACACAGATGTGCTGTTGGCAAAGCACATTTTATTGAGGTCTTCTCCGAGAGCAGCAGGGAAGAGGATGAGGATGATGACGTGGAGGCAGGAGGCAGTCATGCAGCGCAGGATCCTTTGCCACCTCCACCCCTAGGAGCAGGAGGTGCAACCTTTGCACCTACCGGAGGGACCCTTGCAGCATTGCGAGGAGTTCCCAAGTACTTGACTCTGCGCGTACGTGGGACAGTACGTGGGCAGCGAGTGTCCGTACTGGTGGACAGTGGGGCAACCCACAACTTCATCGATGCACAGATGGTAGAGCAGAGAGGCATACAGACAGAGAGCTTCGATGGGTTTTCAGTCTTGGTCCTAGGAGATCAAGCTATGTAGTGTGCCCGATATGTTCCAGAGTTGTCAGTGACGATGGGCACCTACACGTTGACTGACCACTTTTTCGTGGTCAACATTCCGGACACCAACATGATATTGGGTGTACAGTGGCTTATCACTCTAGGGAAGGTCACCACGGATTGGAAGGCCTTGGAGATGGAGTGGGATGATGAGAAGACCGGGAGGCATGAGAAGATACAGGGTCAACACACATATCTGCCTCAGACTGTTTCAGCTCACCGGATGGAGGCAGTCTTCCGGAAGGGAGACATAGAGTGGGCAGTAGAGCTGCGTGCATCAGAGGCAGGGACTACAGGGCAGACAGTGCATCCGGAGATACAGTCCATCCTTGACAGGTATGCCACGGTGTTTGGGGAGATTCTGCCAGGTCAGCCACCGGATTGGGGGTTTGAGCACACTATAGAGCTAGAGCAGGGCATTCAGGCCGTTATTACCACCCCCTATAGGCATCCTAAGGCCTATTGGGACGAGATTGAGTGGGCCATCCAGGAGTTGCTGGCTCTTGGACACATTCGACCGAGCACCAATCCTTTTGCTTCTTTTGTGGTATTGGTGAAGAAGAAGGACGGCACATTGAGGATGTGCATTGATTATAGGGCCCTAAACAAAAAGACCCTGAAGAACAGGTACCCTATACCGAGGATTGATGAGCTGATGGATGAGTTGAGGGGAGCACAGTTCTTCTCAAAGATTGATTTGAGATCCGAGTACCATCATATTCGCGTGAGGGAGCAGGACATTCCCAAGACCGCTTTCAGGTGTCATTATGGCCACTTCGAGTTCTTGATGATGCCCTTTATGCTAACCAACGCACTAGCTACCTTCCAGTCGTGCATGAACCACATCTTCCGCAGTCACTTGAGGAAGTTTGTGTTGGTCTTCTTTGATGATATCCTTATATACAGCAGGACTTGGGAGGAGCATCTTCAGCATCTAGAGACAGTACTGCATATTTTGGAGGAGCAGCAGTTCTATGCTAAGCTCTCCAAATGTGAGTTTGGGTTGACGAAGATGTTGTACTTGGGACACATCATAGGGGTGGACGGAGTGAGAGTCCATGAGGAGAAGATCAGGGCCATCAGAGATTGGCTAGAGTCGAGAAACGTGACGGAGCTTCGAGGATTTATTGGTATCTGTACTTATTATAGGAAGTTCGTCAAGAGTTTCTCTCAGCTTGCTGCACCCCTGACAGATCTGACGAAGAAAGGGGCATTTAGTTGGACAGATACAGCACAACGAGCCTTTGACAGGCTCAAGGAGGTTATGAGCAGCTGCCCAGTGCTTGTGTTGTCAGATTTTACGCAGCCTTTTGTTTTGGAGTGTGATGCGTCGGGAGAGGGGATCGGCACAGTGTTGATGCAAGGAGGCCACCCTATAGCCTATGAGAGTCGGAAGCTCCTTCCTCATGAGCGGTTGTATGCTATATATGACAAGGAGATGCTGGCCATTATGCCTGCATTGGCCAAATTCCGGCAGCACCTGGTGGGTAACAGGTTCAGGGTGAGGACTGATCACAACAGCCTCAGGTTCTTTTTGGAGCAGAAGCAGCTACAGGAGAGGCAACATAAGTGGGACAGCAAGATCCAGGCTTATGACTTTGACATTGAGTATGTCAAGGGGAAGAACAACGTGGTAGCCGATGCACTTTCACGTAGACCAGCCACGTTGTCTCTGATGAGTTTGGATACAGATTGGAGGGCTCGACTTTTGGTGGAGTACTCCAAGGACAGGTTTGCTTGTGAGGTTCTAGATGGTCAGGTGACAAATGATAGATACAGGGTGATAGATGAGATCATCTACTACAGGGATAGGATCTTCTTGACTGAGGGCTCCCAGCTCAAGAAGAAGATACTTCAGGCATCACATGATTCCCCATTGTCCGGCCATCAGGGGTTTACCAAAACCTACAGGGCCATTAGAGAGAGGTTCTCATGGAAGGGCCTCAAGGAGGACGTGCTCTAGCACATTAGGGAGTGCGAGGTTTGCCAGAGAAACAAGGGAGAGATGAGCCATCCCGCAGGTTTGTTGCAGCCTCTTCCCATTCTGGAGGGGAAATGGGAGAGCATTTCAATCGACTTCATCACAGGGTTGCCCATGGTACAGGGCAAGGACTGTATATTCGTCGTTGTTGACCGGCTGACGAAGTATGCACACTTTTTCGCCATATCCGCACACTATACAGTAGCACAGGTGGGCGTTTGCGGGGAGAGATCTTAAGTTGTGGTCTTCCCGAGACCATTGTCGATGTGGGGACAAACGCTTCATGGGGCGGGTGGCGAGGCACTAGCCGGGGTGGGGACGAGTTGACCAGGGGTACTGACTACCACCCGCAGGCAGACGAGCAGGTGAGATGGGTCAACAGGTGGGCAGGAGGCTGCGCATGCTATGTTAGTGGCGACGAGCTGTGGTGATGGGCACCGCATCTGGGAAGTCTTGCTACAACGGCATCGCATCCCATCGGTATGTCTTTGCTCTATGCTTTGTATGGATATCATTCTTTATCTTTTGCTGATGTGATGTTTGGTGCTAGCAAGGCTCCGAGAGCCAAAGATTGGATCCAAGAGAGTCAGGATATTCTTCGAGCTCTCAAGGATAACATGGCTATAGCGCAGAACCAGCAGAAGCTGTATGCCGACAGGGGTCGGGTGGAGAGACAGTTTGAGGTAGGGGACTTGGTCTACCTACATTTGCAGTCATACCGACAGTCGTCACTGAAGCAGAAGGGAGTTGAGAGGCTCAAGCCTCGTTTTTATGGGCCATACAGGGTGATACGCAGGGTTGGATAGGTTGCTTATGAGTTGGAGCTGCCCCAAGGCAGCAAGATTCATAACATTTTCCATGTATCATGTCTGAAGAAGGCATTGGGGCAGCAGGTGACAGTGACAGAGGAGCTACCGCCTACAGATGATGAAGGGCATTTGGTGTTACAACCCGAGGTCATTATTGATACCAGAGAGAGGCAGTTGCGGAACAGGACAATCCGGGAGTTCTTGGTGAGGTGGAAGAGTTTGCCGGGTGAGGATGCCACTTGGGAGAGTGAGAAGATCTTGCAGCATTCATCACTATAGTTGCTTGGGGTCAAGCAACATTTTGCCGGGGGAGACTATAATATTCCCAATTAGCAATGGCTAATTGGAAATATCGATTTTGGTCAATTTTGCCTTATGTAGCCAAATTATAAATAAAAGTGAGTAGAGGGGGACATAACTCACTCTAAAAATAAAGTGCACTCCCTAGTAGATACAACGTTGTAACTTAAATGAGCGAAGGGGGCCAAGAGACCACGTAGAGAGGGGACCCACGTAGACCACATGGAGGGACTGCGCAGGTTGAGTTGAGCACGTGGCAAAGGGAGGCTACGTTGGAGGAGGTGGGCCTTAGGGTTTGAGAGAGGCCAACACTATAAAGAGAGGAGAGCCTCCTCATTTTGGTCATTCGATGTTTATGATATTGAGTTGGTCACTTCGACTTCTTGAGCACGTTGGTTGTTTAGCTAGTCTGCAGCACTGTTTAGTGCACCGAGTGTCTCCGTTCGGAGATCTCACCCTCAGCCCCGGGGGACTTCGAGTGCCTGCTCGGGTGAGGTAGTCCCATCAGTATTTTTGCAGGAGGATCGAGTTGAGGCTTGGTGGTGGATCTTGGCATCTAGTGACTGCGCAGTCTTGAGAGGGAGGACGCAGTCCATTTCTTGGGAGTTTCGGATTGGGTTTCTTTTGGAGGTTTCGAGCTTTGAGATTGAGCAAGGGGCCATCCCTTGCCTATTGGAGGATTTTGGCAGAGTTTGAGGCGGTATTTTGGTGGATTTCCTTCAGTGTTAGCGCAGAGCCTTAGAGGATAGCGTAGATCCTCAAGGGGGTGATTTTCGGGGGTTGGCTATTTCAGAAACGCTCTCTGGGCTTTTCTGGGTTTGGTGAGTAGAGGTGGATTCCAGAGTTTCAGCTTTTTCCGAGTAGGGGAGCAGCCCCAAATATTCATTTTGGTTCCAGTAGTAGCAGCAACACAGCAGTTCTCTGGCAGCTTGGACGCAGATCAGAGAGCAGCCATTTCTTTGTCATTCTGAGAGCTTTTCTTCACTTACCTGGTGCAAGTCTAGGTGCCATCACTCTGATCACCTATTGTACTCATTTCTATTCTCAGTATAATAAAATGGCTTAGCATTCTCTCTACATTTCTTGAGTATCTGTTACATGTTCTATATGTGCTATTGTATGCTTGCACTATTGTTATTTTACTCTTCGAGCATTCCAGTTACCATACCACTTGGTGTGTTTTCCCTATACTCTTAGACAGAGTCTGGAAAGGGCCAGGTAGCCTCTAGATCTCACCCTCTTTTCAGAGGTGAAATATCTGGTAAATGCCCTCCCAGTCCATCTCTGGTTGGAGTTTGCTTGTGTTTGAGAGATATCCCTGAAAAGGGATATTACATCTGTTCACCCCTCCGAAGATTGAAAGGGCCCACCACAGCTAAACTATTGGCACATGTATGTTTTTACGGTAAGGTAAGTTTAGCAGGCGGTACGAAGGCCGGTAATTGCCTTGTTCGACGCGTGGCCCCCACCTACTCGGCTGCTGTCAGCCAACCACCTGGCGCCACGTGTCTCATTGTCGACGTCCTTACGACGTCAGCCCTACAAGTGTCACCCCACCTCGATAAACAATAAAACCCTGTTTCCGTAGCGCGTTTTACTCTTGACTGTGTAATTCTACTGGTTAGTTACCGGTTTTTCATTCTATCAGGCAGGTTAAAACTCGAGTACTGGCTGATTTTCACTCTCACGTTGTTTTCCCTTGCTACCTCACTGCTATTTCAGGTATTTGAACGTGTCCTTTTCGCTATTTCCCTTTTACTTTTATTTCAAGTTATCATGGAAAAACTGAAACGGTCTGCTGCGCCCGAAACTCCCCAAACTCGCGAGGTCAGGACTGCTCTTGGACCCGAACCCCTCACTGATGCTCACACCCAACTCTGTGACCCGATCTATCCCTTCAATGTAGCCCGCACCAGAGCCGAGCTCTTTGACTTTCGGCGAAGGGGCGAGGATATATTTAGGGTCATTGAGTCAGGTCTGTATTATCAAATTGCCCCGACGACACATCCATTCCCAGAGTTTATTGTCTGGCTTGGGGAGGCCTACATTGAGCGTAAGGACATCTTCCTTTCCTCTCGGGACACCAAGATCCTTGAGATTACCCCCCAACTCATAAGAAAAGCCCTATGTTACCCTTCGGCTCAAGACTGCGTTGAGTTCTGTGAAGTCACTCTCTCCTGTCATTTCTCAAATCAACCCTTGGAAAAACAAAGTGGTTTCCTCGACCTTATCTCCGACTCACACCTATTATCGTTCCCTCACACAGAGTCGATTCCATTGTCATCATTCCATAGCACCATACAACCTATCTAGTGGTCATCTCGGGAATGTTAGGGTTTGAGGATGCCGAGATGGTGACTAAGGTGGTTTTAGGTTTCCTATGGCTCATGATGCAGGCAAAGATCCTTTTGGATATCCCCTCCTTTCTAGCCTCAGCTATCAAGGCTCAGTTTAAAGAGATGTCTTCCTTCTGTTCTTTCAAATATTACTCCCTCGTTTTCTACCTATTCTTATTTGAGCACGAGGATAAGTTTGAAGGTCTAGGCCTGAACAGGTTCTCCAGGAGAAACGCCCAACACAGATCTGTTTACGAGTGGACTCCGACAATTCGCCAACAACCAGAGGGGAAGGGGCATGCAAAATTCGTTAATGATTTCATGTCCATAGCCTATGCCATCATACACGACAGCCCCCTGCCCAGAATTTTCCCTGAGCAAAAAGATTGGCTTCAGTTCAGTGACACGGATTGCACAGGTGATTGGTACCTGTTCGAAGACCACACTGAGATCAGGGACTACGGTGCTGAAGTACCCCCTTATCACCTACCAGCGTTCCCGTCCATGAGGATCTTTGCCCTCGAGTTTATCCGCTAGGTCTTAAGTGCCGATCAAATCCACTTCGTGCCCGCTAAAAAGGGGCACATCTTCAAACTCCCAAACTCTATAGGCCCTTTCACCATTAATTCAAGGCATGCCCTCTCCATTGTGGAAAGGATGTTGCGAGAGATGAATTTCCCTCAGGGAGATGTCTAGCACTATGATCCTAAGGGGTTCCTCACAAACAGGAAGAAGAAGATTAAATCTACAACATATGCGCATGAACCTAGGCCTCTCATTGAATGGAACGCTAACTTTGATACGTGGCCTTTGGATACACAGATGGAGGCCGAATCCTCAGCTGCTGAAGGAAAAGGAGATAATGTGCCCGTTGAGACAGAAGGGCAGGAACAGGGGGACCCCTTGGGAAGTCAAGAGTTCATGGATGTTGATGAGGAAACTCACCCTAGTAAAAAACAGAGCACTGAAGGACCAGATGACCTAGAGGCTGAGTTATCTGATGATGAGGTCCCCGTGCTCAGGGGTCCCGACAAAGACAAGTTGGGCATTCTACTCTCCTTCGATTCTGCCTCGTCTTCAGCCCCCTCAGAGCTTTCACAGGTGATCACATTGGGCAGATATGATGCAAGGGATGAGATTGAGACCAGGAACAAGCTCGCAAGAGAAAGGTTCAGGGCCGAACTTTCTTAGTTCGTGGATAAACACCATACCAGGCTTTCCTCAGTTCTGGATATGGATAAAGAGCAACTCATATTGGCCATGCAACTGTCGGCTTTACATCCATCACCTTCGGGATCCCAATACAGAGCTCTAGAAATAATTCTAAATCTGGGCAACATTCCCCTGATGGATAATCTGAATTTGCACCAATGTATTGGGGACATGCTACAGAGTGAGGTAGTGAAGCATATAGTTGCCCTACAGAAGCTCGAAAGGAAGCTGAAGAAAATGAAGGAAAAGCAACGAAGAGAAAGGGTTAGCGCTAAGGCTGTCGCTACTTAGCTGGAGAACACCAGGAAAATGATAAGAGGGAAGGGGGTTGATACCAATGCAGCATTGCAAACTCTTCTTACCAAATTATATTTGGAGGTACAGGAGTTGAGGAGAAAGCTGAATATTCCTCGTTCTGAACATATTTAGACTAAGGAACTTGTCCAGGTAGAAAGGGAAAAGACGGTTCTCGTTGATTCCCTTGCTCAAAAGGAGGAAGAGAACACTCAACAGGATAAAGAGATTGTTGGGCTTAAGGAGAGGTTGTCAGAGTTGCAACTTAAGTGGGACGGGCATACATGCGTGGTTCCTATATCAGGAGATCCCCAAACTGCCCCGGAACAGCTCACCAAGGCCCTGGCCGATCTAAGGATGTCAGAAGACGAGGCCCGCTCCATTCGCCGGCTCTTAAACGAGGCCCAGGCCGCGTATGCAGAAAATCAGAAGATGGTTTCATCCCTACAGAAAGAGGTTGAGAACCTCCGCAAGGAAGCCCAGGGATATGAAAAGTCTATTAGAGGTTTGAAAGCTCAATTAAAAGGCAACATGTCGCTGATAGAAGCAAGACGACTGGTTTGGGAGGAGATCATAGCAGAGGTCAAGCAGCATTGGGAGCTCCTCGTATTGACCAACGATAAGAAAGTTGCTATTCACGATTATAAGGCACAATTGGAGGTTGGTCGCAGAGAAGGAGAACAAAAGGCAGCAATGGCAAGGAAATATGTCACATATCTCAACGAGCTTTCGTTTGAAGAATTGAGCTCCCAGGGAGTGGCAGACCGTTTCTGGACTGTTATGGAGGTTAGTAAGGTGATTGAGAAAGAAAATGCACGCGTAAACACGTTGGGGTTTTTAGCATTGGTTTCAAAGGGAGTGGAAAAATTCGATCAAAAATGGCTTAAGTTGGTAGAAGCTGGCCTCCTTCCATGCTGGGATCCACAGTCGGGTGCACTATTTCCCCTAACGGCCTATGATTAGAAAATGTCAGAGATCATGTGCAGGGCAGACACAACAATGGAGAAAACCTCCCAGCTAAAAGAAGAGACCCTAGTAGTTGCGCTGCATAAGGAATTCTTCCTTCTCGCTCAGGTCAAGAAATTCTTCGTTGTCCGCATGGATTATACAAAACTTACACAATTGCAGTCTATGTTTGAGACATACACCACAACACAGCTACTCGGGCTAGTTTTGTGGCAAAAGTGTGATGAATACGTGAATCCTCCGGTTTCCTCTACTTCACAGCAACTGCCACCTCCACCACCTTGTCACCATGGATCCTACACGTCTTCAATTTGATCACATCGAATAGAAGGCTCGGGCACTCCCCGTCGTACCAGCTAATGGACATTATGATCAGGCCCATGCGGCCTTTGTTTTATTTTTGATTTCAATTTCTATGTAATGTAAAATCAGGTGAAATCTCGATTTCACCCTGCGCACTCTCTGTTTTTTTCATGTTTTTGTTATGTTCTTGTTATAGTCTGTGTCGGACCATACTGTTTTGAATGAGATGTGGCTACGCCTCATCATTTTTGATTTAGATGGGAAACTGTAATATCAACAGGGAATATTTTGTCTGAAGAAATATCTAGTCACGTTGTCCATGTAAATGGCTATAAAGGGCCAAATCACAAACGAAGAAAAGGTTCTGAATTCTCTGAAAGTTTGAGGTGTATAGTCTGCATAACACATTTTGTAGTTTTGGGAATTGCTCTAAATGTATATCTGAAGAGCCATTTCGAAGGGATAATATAATGACTTTTGTTGCGATAATGGGTTCCTACTAGGCTTATGAACAGTATCTATGTCTATGTTATGTTTAATTTCGATCATTGTTCCGTTCTTTCATGTTTTCTGTCTTGTTATCATGCTTTCAGAATGCGGGTGTTCTATAGATTGTTTATGAATTTATCCATGAATGATACTCGTACAATGGTATATATAATATCACCTTAATCAGGCTCGGTGCATGATTTCCGTTTCGAGTTCCTACTTTTCACCATTTTCCTCTTAACTCCCTGAAGGGTGGATTCTTATATTTTGTAAGCCCGCCTCACTCGGACTTACCATTCTAATTCCCCGTGGTCTCCGCTCCGATTAACCTTAAAGACTGTTCGTAGGTTTCACATTCGGCCCTTATTGCAGCAAACTCAATCTCATAACAGCCTTAGGCCCATTCTGAGCCAACCTCACTCCTCAAAATCATAGTTCATGGTTATTACTCTACTCTCCCTGCGATCCAGAACCACACATCAAATAACTCCATCCAATTAATATCCAGGAGGTTCCTGTCAAAGAACTTAAAGAACACTCATATGTCCTCCTATTTATAAGATGTCTTAGGCACTGGTCTTCTGCAACTCAAGGCTGTCTCTAGGAGTGACAACATCTTTTTGGCACCGTTGCCGGGGACGAAGTTGAAAATATTTTCCCAGGAATACGACATTGTTTTCACCCTTCAATCAGGTGAGCATGAAGGGTTGAGAGTTGCATAGCCCTCACCTTGGCGACTCCACTGTTAGCTAAATTTAAATCAGCCGCAATCCTGGCTTACACCAAGCCACATCTTAGGTCAGATACCTCTCAATTGAGAACCCCGTCTGTATCTGATCCTGAAAAAATTATATTCAAGAGAATTTGGAAAGAAGAGAAACCAGTCCAAACTGAACTACCCTCATTCTCGTTAGAAGATTCTCCGTCCTCATCTTAGAAAGCTGAAGTCTATGGCCCTGGCTCTACAATTCGAGTACTTGAATATCCCCTAGGTAACTCTGCTTTAGACCATTTTGAGATAAAAGACGAAGCCGAATCAGTAAATACCTTTGTGCCTCCTTTGCATCCCACCTCGGAGGCCGAGGAAGTCAAAGAAGTTACCATACTTCAGAGCTCATCTCAGGTTAACCTACAAATCTCCTCCTAGCATATACCTATTGTCATCCATCAGAATCTACCTCAGAATCCATCGCCCCCCATGGCTGTGCCTGGCTTCCTCCTTAATAAGTATGCCCCGTTAGCTTTACCACAAGTTCTGCATGACACGCCTCAAGATTATTTAAAGCTCTTGCCCCGATTCACCGGGGAAGACAACGTTTGCGCTCAGAAGCATATCGAGGACTTCCGTGCTTTTGCTGAAAATGTAAATGTGGAGCACTTGGATGTCGTGTTGAGGCTTTTCGTTCAGTCTCTAGATGGAGAAGCCCGAAAATGGTTTAAAACTCTTGCTGAAAACGCAGTCACCACTTGGGAGGAAATGGAAAATTCTTTTACTCAAAAATGGGGAGAAAATAGGGATCACTGCTACATCCTCATGGAGTTCAATGCCTTGAAAAAGAAGCACAATGAAGATGTAACCGAATTTATCAAGAGGTTCAATAAGTTGTACAATAACCTACCTACTGAGATGAAGCCTCCTCAAGCAGCAGCCAAGGTGGGTTTCGCAGGAGCATTCGAGTCCGAGTTTGGATTCACCTTGAGAGAGAGGAAATCTACGTCCATAGACCAGATCTAGATTGATGCACTAGAAGTAGAGGCAAACTTCGCCTCAACAGGAAAATCTAAAGGAAGAATAGATCATGATTCCAGAAGAAGGGGTAAGGAGGAGGCTTCTTCCTCTAACCAAGAAAGAGAAGCATCAGAGTATAAGATCGAAGAGATGAACAAGATGATTAAAAACCTCTCCAACAAGTTGGTGAAACTAGAATTGGAAGCTAAGAATTCCTCCCCTCGACCAAATCAGATGGCCCCTAATCGAGGTTTCAATCCCCTGTATCGGAAACCACCTCTGCAAATATTACAGTGGGATAGAAAAGAACAACAAGATCACATCCAACCTCCTTTATATTTGGAAGGGCAAATGGAAGGACAAACTGAGGAAGCTCCTGACTGTCAGAAGGATCAATTTCTTGCTTATTCAGAAGATGAAGAGGGAGAGCTTACCTTGCAAGAGGACCAAGAGAAGAAAGAAGTTTTCCCAGAAGATCCAGATATTGATGATTATTGCAGACAATTTGTGGACTTCATGCAAGCCTAGCTCCATAAGAAGTATGATCTTAGGTCCTCTAGAAAGAGAACCCGAGTACAAGAACAAGTGGAAGAATCCACACCGAAAGAGCAAACCCCTCCAAATTCTGTCAGCAAGGGGAAAAAGCCCATAGAGGAGCCCGTGCACCAAAAAGCAACTGCCTCTTCCTCTACAAGGTTAGTCCCCGATCCCCCTGTAAATCATAAGGCTTCTGCCGCAGCCCCAAACATTCCTATCCACCCTAAAGAACAACATAAGGAGGTCACTACAGAAAAAAACCCCGCAATCTTCAACCTCTAGAAAAAGTCAAAATCGCAGTTCCTCTAGTCGAACTTTTAAAGCAGCCTTCGTATAAAGCTCAAGTATCTCAATTCATGCTCTCCCATGGCGTAGGTCCTCTCCTCGATAGTCTCAACCTCCCAGAAGAAAGACCCATGGTAGTCTTTGGCCCCCATGTAGAAGAGTTCGATCCGTCAACCCCCCTGTTTTATGTGTCTCTGGTCATTCATGAACTGTTGCTGCACAACCGCATGTTGGATTCTGGGGCCTCACACAACTTACTGCCACTGTCTGTCATGGAGCAATTGGGGCTGCAAATTACTCGACCATATAAAGATCTGTATTTGTTCGATTCCAAGAGGGTAAAGTGTCTGGGCATGATAAAGGATCTGGTGGTAAATCTAGCCCAAATCCCATCCAAGAGCGTAGTGATGGATATCGTGGTAGCCAATATCCCAGCCCGATTCGGGATGTTGTTGTCCAGATCTTGGGGATCAAAGATTGGTGGCTCAATTAAGCTAGATCTCACCTACGCCACTATTCCAGTGTTTGGGGGGCAATGAAGGAGACTATACTGTGAGTCCAAGTTCGTGAAGATGGTTGTTACTAAAGCTGATGGCTCGACAAACTCTCCAGTATATGGTAAGGAAGGTGAATTTGCTTGTCTTATGTTCAAAGAGGGTGACGATTTTCTATAGGAAGTAAAAGCCCATCCTCTAAAACAAAAGCAACCTATGGGCAAAGAAGAGGATGAGATATGGACCTTGCATTTTGATGGGGCCAACTCGCAAGAAGGAAATGGAGCCGGGGTACTTTTAATATCACCCAAAGGATGTTTGGTCCCTCTCTCCTTCAAATTGGAGTATGAAGCCACAAACAATGTGGCTGAATACAAAGCCTTACTACTAGGACTGCAGACAACACGAAATATGAATATTCAGAGCCTGAAGGTTTTCGGGGACTCAGAACTGGTAGTAAGACAAGTCAGGAATTAGTGCCAAGCTAAACATCCACGGCTTAGAGCCTACAGAAATGAAGTTTGGGACTTGGTGGAGAACTTTTTCTTGGCTTTTAACATACAATTCATGCCAAGGGACCAAAATTGGATGGCTGACTCGCTCGCTGTTGTAGCCAGCAATTTTCGCCCACCCCAAAATCCTTTGCTCAGATACGAGGTTGAGGTGCGATATCACCCCTCTATCCCAGACAATGTAAAGCACTGGCAGGTTTTCGAGGACGAGGAACAACTCAAGCATTTCATGGAGATGGTTGGCGAATTCTCCAATTTGATGATTGATGCAGTGGAGGAAGAGCCTAGTGATCAACCACAGACCAAATGGGAAGAGACATTGGCTGGACACCGAGTCTTGCAACTCAAAGGGAATGTCATTCCCAGAGGCCTCGTGCCCCTGGAAAGGCTGTTCGACAAAAATGATATCCCGATTAATCCTAATAAGATGACACAAGATGACCAGGTGAATGATATAAATATAGGGACAGAGGAGGACCCAAAAGTAGTAAAGTTATTCAAGGGAGTTCCTGAAGAATTTCAAGACAAATATGTCAGGTTGTTCCAAGCATATAAGGATGTCTTCGCATGGTTATACCAGGATCTGAAAACTTTCGACATTGATGTCATACAGCACAAAATTCCTCTCAAAGGAGATGCCAAGCCTCAAAAGCAAAAACTGAGGCAGATCAACCCCTTGCTGCTCCCTGCAATCGAGAAAGAGATCAAAAAGCTACTGCGGGCTAAAATCATCGTTCCTCTAAGATATTCTGAGTGGGTGGAAAATTTGGTCCCAGTAAGAAAGAAGAACAGAGAAATAAGACTGTGCGTAGACTTCAGAAATATCAACAGGTCTTCACTAAAGGACAATTATCCTCTTCCGAAGATGGACCACAACTTGCAAAAGGTGGTCGGATCCTCCCGAATGTCTATGATGGACGACTTCTCTGGATATAATCAGGTAGCAGTCCTCTCCAAAGATCAAAAGAAAACGACATTCACCACACCATGGGGAACCTTCATGTATGCCCGAATGCTGTTCGGTCTTATCAATGCCGGTGCCACCTTTCAACGTGCTATGGACATTGCTTTTGTAGGAGAGCAAGATAAGTTTGTAGTGATTTATCTGGACGATATCACTGTGTTCTCAAAGAGTGATGCTGAGCATATTGAACACCTTCGCCGGACTTTTGAGAAGTGCCACAGGTACGGCCTGTCGCTGAACCCCCAAAAGTCCATGTTCGCCCTTGAGGAGGGGAAGCTGCTGGGACACATAGTGACAAAGGAGGGAGTGAAAATCGACCCGAAAAGGGTAGAAGTGATCAACGACATTTCCCTCCCACGGAATAAAAAGGAAATCCAGGTATTCTTGGGGAGAATAAATTTCCTAAGAAGGTTCATTCTAAATTATGCTGAGATCGTTCGACATATTACGGAGATGCTCAAGAAAGATAACTAAGTAAAATGGACCCCCCACACAAGGACTTCTTTCAACATAATCAAATAGGCTTTTGCTGAAGCCCCAGTACTGGCAGGCCCTAATTACAGCAAGCCTTTCATGATATTTTCCTTTGCCTCCCCTCATACAGTAGCTGCGGTACTGTTACAGAAGAACGAAGATGGGCACGAACAACCGATTGCATTTTTTAGCCATGTTCTGCGGGATGCATAATTAAAGTACAATATTCTGGAAAAGCAGGCCTATGCCCTGGTCAAATCTTTAAAGGCTTTTCGGATATATGTGCTGTAGTCGCCCATAATTGCCTACGTCCACAGCAGCAATAAAGGATATTCTAATACAGGGAGATAGTGAAGGGAAGAGGGGCAAGTCGATCGCCAAGATCCAGGAATATGAATTAGAGATCAGGCCCACTAAGCTCATTAAAGGACAAGGATTGCCTAAAATTTTATCAGAGTGCAATTGCCAGGCCTTGGGTATAAATTTATCCATGGAAGGAGGGGAATTACCGAGAGGAGCTGACGTACAGTCTGAAATAGAAACCTCGGTGCAAAAGACACACATGAAATACCTTCTGTCCGCATGGTATAAAGATGTGGTGGAATACCTTCTTACATTGAGGTGTCCTCCCACTTTTGACAAAGCAAAGTACCGCACTCTGAGATTAAAATCGCAGAAGTACGCCGTGGCAAATGGACGGTTATATTGGAGAGATTCGTCAAGAGTTTTGCTACTATGTCTAACGGAGTAGGAGTTGGACAAGGTGATGGACCGAATTTCATGATGGCATATGCGGCGGGCATTATAGCTGGCGGTCTACGGCTCACAAAATCTTGAGAGCAGGTTTCTTCTGGCCTCGGTTGTTTGGAGATGTACACGCTCGTGTCCGAGCTTGTGGAAAATGCCAAACTTTTGCAGAAAAGCAAAAATTTGCGCCACTACCGCTGATTCCGATACATATCGAAGAGTCGTTCAGGCAATGGGGCATTGATTTTATCGGAGACATCCACCTCGCATCCAGTAACCAACACCATTAGATCCTCACTGCCACCGACTACTTTACCATGTGGGTCGAAGCTGTGCCTGCAAGAAATGCCACGGATGGGGTGGTGATAAAATTTATGGAAGAGAATATAATAGCTAGGTTTGGGCGCCTGGCTAAAATTTTCGCTGATAACGCCCAAGTCTTCAAGTCTGCCAAGTTCATAAACTTTTTCCAGCTGTATAATATCACTTTGGGACATTCTACGGCTTACTATCCGCAGGGGAACAGGTTGGCTGAGTCGTCCAAAAAGACTTTGGTAAGAATTCTGAAAAAGACCATAAGCGAGAATCAGAAGAATTGGGACTCATAGCTTAAGTTTGCACTTTGGGCAAATCGCGTTACCAGTAAAAGATCCATAGGCAAGTCTCCCTACGAATTGGTGTATGGCCGAGCAGCGGTGTTCCCCATTCAACTCGCTTTTACCCGTGGCCAGGTTTCTACAAGACAGTGAGGAAGAACCAAATGATCTCATCAGGAGAATGAATCTGCTTGTAGAACTGGATGAAACACGAGCTCAGGTGAACATCAGGTTAGCCGACTATTAGGAGAAAATGAAGGGTCTTTTCGACCAACGAGCAAAAGATAGGGAAATACAAGCAGGAGACCTAGTGTTGAGGTGAGACATTAGATGGGCGGACAAAGGTAAACATGGAAAGTTCGACCCACTCTGGTTCAGACCTTTCAAGGTGGCTGAAGTTAAGGGAAACAACACTTTCATATTGGAAAATCTAGAAGGGGACCTGATTGAAATGCCCGTGAACGGGCAATTCCTCAAGCCCTACTTTCAGTACTGACAGTGGTCGCAAGGGCCCATTGTATATATCCTCCACTCTGTATATATTTCATCTTTCAGTTTCGCATGCATTTTCGTTTTAACTCTTTCCCGGAGTACTTGTAGCTTTCTAAGATGCCCAGGTATTTTAACAAGTGCACAAGCAGGCGGTCTACGATGTTCTCAACACCCTCGGGAGTGAGCGTGTCGTCCCCAAGTGGAGCCAATGTTGGCTTGTGACCTCACTGATAAAAGAAAAGGAGCTGCTACATAAACGAAAATAAAAACGCAGGCCAAGAAGGACGGGGAACAACAAGGTTCATAGAGGGGGCTTTCGAAGAACAAGCGCGATGATACCATATCAATCACTCACCAAGGCAGCGCACGCAGTTCCGTGGCGGAACCACGCGCCAAGTATCGACAACCGATAACCGTTCCGTCAGTATCAAAAGGTGACTAAGGTGACCGCAGCCGACCCCCCGGAGGATGTGACGTCATCTCTCCTCCGGGCCAATTAGAATGGTTCCGTGGGGGCAAGGATAAGGGGCGGAGGCCTCCGTTCACCCCTCCGAAGATTGAAAGGGCCCACCACAGCTAAACTATTGGCACATGTATGTTTTTATGGTAAGGTAAGTTTAGCAGGCGGTACGAAGGCCGGTACTTGCCTTGTTCGACACGTGGCCCCCACCTACCCGGCGGCTGTCAGCCAACCACCTGGCGCCACGTGTCTCACTATCGACGTCCTTACGACGTCAGCCCTACAAGTGTCACCCCACCTCGATAAATAGTAAAACCCTGTTTCCATAGCGCGTTTTACCCTTGACTGTGTAATTCTACTGGTTAGTTACAGGTTTTTCGTTCTATCAAGCAGGTTAAAACTCGAGTACTGATTGATTTTCACTCTCGCCTCGTTTTCCCTTGCTACCTCACTGCTATTACAGGTATTTGAATGTGTCCTTTTCGCTATTTCCCTTTTACTTTTATTTCAAATTATCATGGAAAAACTGAAATGCTCCGCGCCCGAAATCCCCCAAGCTTGCGAGGTCAGGACTCCTCCTGGACCCGAACCCCTCACTGATGCTCACGCCCAACTCTATGACCCGGTTTATCCCTTCAATATAGCCCACACCAGAGCCGAGCTCTTCGACTTTCGGCGAAGGGGCGAGGATATATTTAGGGTCGTTGAGTCAGATCTGTATTATCAAATTGCCCCGACGACACATCCGTTTCCAGAGTTTATTGTCTGCCTTGGGGAGGCCTAGATCGAGCGTAATGACATCTTCCTTTCCTCTCAAGGCACCAAGATCCTTGAGATTACCCCCCAACTCATAAGAAAATCCCTATGTTACCCTCCCGCTCAGGACTGCGTCAATTTCTCTGAAGTCACTCTCTCCTGCCATTTCTCAAATCAACCCTTGGAAAAACAAAGTGGTTTTCTCGACCTTATCTCCGACTCACGCCTATTATTGTTCCCTCACACAGAGTCGATTCCACTGTCATCATTCCGTAGCACCATACAACCTATTCTAGCGGTCATCTCGGGAATGTTAGGGTTTGAGGATATCGAGATGGTGACTAAGGCGAGTTTAGGTTTCCTATGGATCATGATGCAGGCAGAGATCCTTTTGGATATCCCCTCCTTTCTAGCCTCGGCTATCAAGGCTTAGTTTCAAGAGATGTCTTCCTTCTGTTCTTTCAAATATTGCTCCCTCGTTTTCTACCTATTCTTATTTGAGCACGCGGATATGTTTGAAGGTCTAGGCCTGAACAGGTTCTCCACGAGAAACGCCCAACCCAGATCTGTTTTCGAGTGGACTACGACAGTTCGCCAACAACCAGAGGGGAAGGGGTATGCGAAATTCGTTAATGATTTCATGTCCATAGCCTATGCCATCATACACAACAACCCCTCGCCCAGAATTTTCCTTGAGCAAAAAGATTGGCTTCAGTTCAGTGACACGGATTGCACAGGCGATTTGTACATGTTCGAAGACCACACCGAGATCAGGGTCTACGGTGCTGAAGTACCCCCTTATCACCTGCCAGCGTTTGCGTCCATGAGGATCTTTGCCCTCGAGTTTATCCGCCAGGTCTTAAGTGTCGATCAAATCCACTTCGTGCCCACTAAAAAGGGGCACATCTTCAAACTCCCAAACTCTATAGGCCCTTTCACCATTAATTCAAGGCATGCCCTCTCCACTGTGGAAAGGATGTTGCGAGAGATGAATTTCCCTCAGGGAGATGTCTTGTGCTATGATCCTAAGGGGTTCCTCACAAATAGGAAGAAGAAGATTAAATCTACAGCATATGCGCATGAACCTAGGCCTCTCATTGAATGGAAAGCTACTTTGATATGTGGCCTTTGGATATACACAGATGGAGGCCAAATCCTCAGCTGCTGAAGGAAAAGGAGATAATGTGCCTGTTAAGACAGAAGGGCAGGAATAGGGGGACCCCTTAGGAAGTCAAGAGTTCATGGATGTTGATGAGGAAACTCACCCTAGTAAAAAACAGAGAACTGAAGGACCAGATGACCTGGAGGCCGAGTTATCTGATGATGAGGTCCCCGTGCTCAGGGGTCCCAACAAAGATAAGTCGGGCTTTCTTCTCTCCTTCGATTCTGCCTCGTCTTCAGCCCCCTCAGAGCTTTCACAGGCGGTCACATAGGGCAGATATGATGCAAGGGATGAGATTGAGACCAGGAACAAGCTTGCAAGAGAAAGGTTGAGGGCCGAACTTTCTAAGTTCGTGGATAAACACCATACCAGGCTTTCCTCAGTTTTGGATATGGATAAAGAGCAACGCATATTGGCCATCCAGCAGTTGGCTTTACATCCATCGCCTTCGGGATCCCAATACAGAGCTCTGGAAATAATTCTAAATCTGGGCAACATCATTCCCTTGGCGGATAAGCTAGATTTGCACCAATGTATCGGGGACATGTTACAGAGTGAGGTAGTGAAGCATACAGTTGCCCAACAGAAGCTCGAAAGGAAGCTGAAGCAAATGAAGGAAAAACAACGAAGAGAAAGGGTTAGCGCTAAGGCTGTCGCTACTCAGTTGGAGAACACCAGGAAAATGATAAGAGGGAAGGGGGTTGATACCAATGCAGCATTGCAGGCTCTTCTTACCAAATTAGATGTGGAGGTACAGGAGTTGAGGAGAAAGCTGAATATTCCTCGTTCTGAACATATTCAGATCGAGGAACTTGTCCAGGTAGAAAGGGAAAAGACGGTTCTTGCTGATTCCCTTGCTCAAAAGGAGGAAGAGAACGCTCAAAAGGATAAAGAGATTGCTGGGCTTAAAGAGAGGTTCTCAGAGTTGCAACTTAAGTGGGACGGGCATACATGCGTGGTTCCTATATCAGGAGATCCCCAGATTGCCCCGGAGCAGCTCACCAAGGCCCTGGCCGATTTAAGGATGTCAGAAGACAAGACCCGCTCCATTCGCCGGCTCTTAGACGAGGCCTAGGCCGCGTACGCAGAAAATTAGAAGATGGTTTCATCCCTACAAAAAGAGGTTGAGAACCTCCGCAAGGAAGCCCAGGGATATGAAAAGTCTATCAGAGATTTGAAAGCTCAATTAAAAGGCAACATGTCGCTGATAGAAGCAAGACGACTGGTTTGGGGGGAGATCATAGCAAAGGTCAAGCAGCATTGGGAGCTCCTCGTATTGGCCAACGATAAGAAAATTGCTATTCATGATTATAAGGCACAATTGGAGGTTGGTCGCAGAGCAGGAGAACAAAAGGAAACAATGTCAAGGAAATATGTCAGATATCTCAACGAGCTTTCGTCTGAAGAATTGAGTTCCCAGGGAGTGGCCGACCGTTTCAGGACTGTTATGGAGGTTAGTAAGGTGATTGAGAAAGAAAGTGCACACGTAAACACGTTGGGGTTATTTGAACTGGTTTCAAAGGGAGTGGAAAAATTCGATCAAGAATGGCTTAAGTTGGTAGAAGCTGGCCTGTTGCCATGCTGGGATCCACAGTCGGATGCACTATTTCCCCTAACGGCCTATGATAAGAAAATGTCAGAGATCATGTGCAGGGCAGACACAACACTGGAGAAAACCTCCCGGCTAAAAGCAGAGACCCTAGTAGCTGCGTTGCGTAAGGAATTCTTCCTTCTCGCTCAGGTCAAGAAATTCTTTGTTGTCCACGTGGATTATACAGAACTTACACAATTGCTGTCTATGTTTGAGACCTACACCACAACACAGCTACCCGAGCCAGTTTTGTGGCAAAAGTGTGATGAATACGTGAATCCTCTAGTTAACTCTACTTCACAGCAACTGCCACCTCTGCCACCTCGTCAGCATGGATCCTCCACGTCTTCGTTTCGATCAAGCCGAACAGAAGGCTCGGGCACTCCCCGTCGTACCAGCTAGTGGACATTATGATCAGGCCCATGCTGCCTTTGTTTTATTTTTGATTTCAATTTCTATGTAATGTAAAATTGGGTGAAATCTTGATTTCACTCCACGCACTCTCTGTTTTTTTCATGTTTCTGTTATGTTCTTGTTATAGTCTGTGTCGGACCATACTGTTTCGGATGAGATGTTGTTATGCCTCATCATTTTTGATTTAGATGGGAAACTTTAATATCAGCAGGGAATATTTTGTCTGAAGAAATATCTGGTCACGTTGTCCATGTAAACGACTATAAAAGGCCAAATCGTAGACTAAGAAAAGGTTCTGAATTCTCTGAAAGTTCGAGGTGTATAGTTTGCATAACACATTTTGTAGTTTTGGGAATTGCTCTGAATGTATATTTGAAGAGCCATTTTGAAGGGATAATATAATGACTTTTGTTGCGATAATGGATTCCTACTGGGCTTATGAACAATACGTATGTCTATGTTATGTTTAATTTCGATCATTGTTCCGTTCTTTCATGTTTTCTGTCTTGTTATCATGCTTTCGGAATGCAGGTGTTCTATAGATTGTTTATGAATTTATCCATGAACGATACTCATACAATGGTCTATAATATCACTTTAATTAGGCTCGGTGCATGATTTCCGTTTCGAGTTCCTACTTTTCACCATTTTCCTCTCAAGTCCCTGAAGGCTGGATTCTTATATTTTGTAAGCCCGCCTCACTTTGACTTACCATTCTAATTCCCCGTGGTTTCCGCTCCGATTAACCTTAAAGACTTTTTCGTAGGTTTCACATCCGACCCTTATTGCAACAAACTCAATCTCATAACAGCCACAGGCCCATTCTGAGCTAGCCTCACTCCTCAAAATCATAGTTCATGGTTATTACTCTGCTCTCCCCGTGATCCAGAACCACACATGAAATAACTCCATCCAATTCATATCCAGGAGGTTCCTATCAAAGAACATAAAGAATACTCATATGTCCGCCTGTTTTTAAGATGTCCTAGGCACTGGTCTTCTGCAACTCAAGGTGGTATGGGTGAATTGATAGCTACTTGCAGAAGATGGGGTTCATCAAGAGTGACGCAAACCCCAACCTCTGCTACTTGAGAGTAGGGGATGAGCCGCTTATTCTGGTAATATATGTGAATGATCTGTTTTTGACCGGATCATCCAAGCTCATCAAGGACTGCAAGGAGAATCTGGCTATAGAATTCGACATGAAGGCCCTGGGTTAGATGCACTATTTTCTTGGATTAGAAGTCTGGCAGCAGAAAGGGGAAATCTTCCTGGGGCAAGGAAGATACATGACAAAATCCTGAAAAGATTTCAGATGGAAGACTGTAGACCCATGGCCATGCCAATGATTACTAACTGGAAGAAGATAGACACAACAGAGGATGATGAGGCTGTTCCCACCTTGTATAGGCAGCTCATCGGATCATTGATGTACCTGGTTAATACCTCTGTTTTAAAAAACGGCCGGCTCAACTCCGACCAGGCCTGGTCGACCGAGCCATTAGGCTGGCCGGTCCGACCAGGTAAAAAACCATCTAGGTTGGCCGGTTTGTTACCGAGCCGGCCGGTTTTTGTACCGGCTCGGCCGGCTCGGTAACAAGCCAGCCAACCAGGCTTGGCCCGAGTTAACCAGGCCGAGCCAAAACAGCCGGCCGGTTAGTTCAATCTCATACCAATTATAAAGTGCCTACAATCTGCATGCAGAATTTGGAAACCTTCCACTTCATTTCTCACCTTTCACATCATTCACAAATCCACTAATGTTTGCCTCATATCTTGTTCATGTGTTATTTTTCTACAATCCATTTGAGACACTGGTCCAAATAGGAGACATGCATGCAGATATTGAGCCAATTCCAATTTGGTATCAGACATTTTGGAGGCATGAAGCCCCTTACCATTTCTATAGGGTTCAGGATTTGTTTGTTGGCAGATTCATAAAATGTTAATTGAAAAAATTTCAGAGAGCACTGGAGGGCCACACCCTTCTCAAAGGGAAAGGGTATTATTTTTATAAAGAAAACTCTGAAGGTGATTCAAGAAAGACTGACAGGAAAATCTTCTAGCCTCGCCAAAGAAATCATCTCTTTAACTATGTCTTTAAATACGGAACCAAATTGACTAAAACTTGTATAAGGGTTATGTTAACTGTTTCATCTAGGCTCTATTTGATATGAAAGAACATAAGCGACAAAAGGAGAATCTACCTTCAAATTCAAGATTGAGAAAGGTAAGATTTGGACGGGATTCTCGAATTGATGTCCTGCAATAATTGATTGCCACCTAATATATGCTGGGAGAAAGAAATAAGGTTATACTGAGAGAAAGAAGTAAGGATTTCTTCGAGTCTGTTGATGCAATAAAGGAATTGGATAAGCCATTGAGTACTCATGAGTCATGAAGATAAACTACTGGGAATAAGGTTTTCTTCAAGTCTATTGATGCAATAAAAGAATTGGTTGGGAGCCCTTGAGTGTTCATGAAGATAAAGTCGCCATTAAAATTAAAATTAAAGAGCATGAATTAAAATTAATTATTGACAAGTCTCCATTGGCTGAGGAATTTGAAGGAGGGCCACAGTCTTATTTTGTTTCTTCAAAAAATTTCAGTGATCAACAGGGGTTTGGCTAGTTGATAAACATTGGGTGTTGCTAACCTCCCCACCAAGGCTCAAAAATCCCACAGGGACATGTTCACCTCCAGTAAGCCAGCATGCCTACATAAGCCAACTATTTATTGTGGTTGTAGCCAGGTGCAAGTCCTAGTTATTTTGGCGGAAGAAATACCACCAGTGGCAGCTGTTAAGCCAAAGGATAGCTTCCATAAGCATGTGAGACGCAATTGCTTCAGTGAATTAAATTCTCATGCTACGGAAAGTGCTTGTTTGCTTGTGTTGACCAGAAGCATGCTTGTCACAGAAAAATAAAGTTTGTATTGGTATGAGATTGTACACAAAAATTAATATTTAATGTATTTTTTACAAAAACCGAGTCATTGAAACCGAGTCGATCGAGTCATTACCGATTCGGAGTCATTACCGAGTCATTACCTCGGCCTGGTAGCTGACCGATTCCGTTTTTTAAAACATTGGTTAATACTAGACCAGACATCTGTTATGTAGTAAATACCTTCAGTCAGTTCATGGTGGAACCAAGGAGGGCTCACTGGGCAGCAACCAAGCATGTTCTCACATATTTGAAGGAGACAGTCGAGTATGGGTTGAAGTACACCAAGGGCAATGAGGGTTAGTTGGGTGGGTTCATAGATGCAGATTGGGTTGGAAGTATAGTGGATCGGAAAAGTACCAGTGGGTACTATTTTAGTCTCGGATCGAGAATGACCTCTTGGTGTAGTAAGAAACAAAAGTCCGTAGCACTAAGTTCAGCTGAGGCAGAGTACATGGCAGCAAGCACGACTTCGTGCGAGGCCATATGGCTCCGCAAGTTACTCTTGAACCTGCTCAAGAAGCGGATGGAACCGACCAGGATTATGTGTGATAATCAGAGTTGCATTAAGCTCTCTGAAAATCCTGTGTTTCATTACCGATCGAAACACATTGACATTCGGTACCACTTCATCAGGGACTATGTCCAAAGGGGAGCAGTATAGTTGCGATACACTCCTATAGGGGAATAGGTGGCATATATCCTCACAAAGGCTCTGAGTAAGATTAAATTCACTTACTTCAGAGAGAAGATGGAGATGGTCGAGAACCCTTTCCATTAGAGGGAAGGGCAGTCTTTAGAAACAGAGGGAGCTGCAGTACGGATGAGACAGTAGCAGAGACAATGTCACAAGGCAGCAGTGCAGGAGGCAGCAACACAGAGATGAGGGGCAACAACTAGGACAACATCAGCGCATCAGATGTTATAGAGTCAGAGCAGTGCAGTGGCATCTTGCTTGAACACTTTTCTCGCTAAGAGTGAGTGTTGATTTTTATAGCATCGGGAAGTGTTCTAAGTCTCATTTTTGGTGGAGAGGCTTGGACAACAATTATCCAGAGAACCCATAAATCATTTGTGGAAATTCCACTCGGATATGACTCTATTAAAATCAATGTCGCAAACATTGCGATCAGGATTAAATTGGTGAGGGGAAAAAATCGTAAAAATCGGGAAAAAATCGGTAAAAATTGGGAAAAAATCGGCACATAAAAAAATATTCATTTTTTTTTCAATTTTTTTAATATATAAAGCATCCACAACATAAAATAAATGCATTGACACATAAATATGAAAAAAACTAATATATAAGATGTGTAATATCATGTCTAGTGCTACATCACACATAACAGTGAATCATGTCCTGAATACTGAGTCCTGAGTCCCAACTTAGCCTCAAAATATCAACAAAAAATATAATAATGTATCTCATATCATGATTCATAATGTCATATACAAAGGAATGCACCAAATAACCTATACTACTAATTTCCTCTGCCCCTCTTGTGAGAAAATGTAATAGCTTTCGCTCTAGATGAAAAAGCTGGCGGTGCTGGCAATGGACTCTATTGTGCTCTAGAACCTGAAGCACCAGAACCTGAAGCACCAAGAGCTGAAGGAGGTAGACCACGTCCTCTACCGGTAGCCGGGGTAGGTGGTGTCACCTCCTGCTCCTGCTCCTGCTCCCCCTCCACTACCTCCTGCTCTATCCAATCATGGGCTGACTCCATGATAGGCCTCTCAGCCTCAACTCTCCATGTAGCAGTGGTGTCAATCGCATCTAAAGAGATGGCCTCCATATTAGGTGTCCTCTAAAGTTGTCTCACCCACAATCTAAGATTGTAGTAGATGTAAACCATGTCATTGAGGCGCTGAGACTCCAACCTGTACAAGGGTCATAAGTAAATAAATTATATAATATATATTATAAATAATAAATTAATAATTATAAAAAAAATTATTTAATGAATTAAAAAAATCAGTTGAAATATTTTAAGTTTTTAACCTGTTGTGCTTTTTAGTGTGTATTTTTTCAAATACACTCCAGTTGCGCTCGCATTCTGAAGAGTTACATGTTTGGCTGAGTATTCTAATGGAAAGCTTTGGGAGTTTTGGTATTCTGCCACAATAGCTCTTCTGCCATGCATCTACAAGTTACAACAAATAAGATAAACTTATAAAGTTACAAACATAAGAAAAAATTTAAAATAATGAAAATTCGAAAATTGAAAGTTGAAGCAAAGTATGAAGTTATGAACTTGAAGAGACAATGAATTTTAAAACAAACTAAATCTTACCTGGCATTTTAGTAGTCCTATCCTAGACAACCATGTCAAAGCTCAATGTGCCACCTGCCATTCTGTATACCTCCATTTCTTTGTAGATATCTGCATGTTTTGATGGAGATGGCACCATTTTCTGAACACATGAAAAAGTCATCTATGACCTCAAAATCAAATAAGAAATCACATGAGTAAGCAAATTCGAGGTTCAGGAAGATCCCTGCAACATGAATGGGACGATGGAGTGTGTTGTTCCATCGCTCATCAATCACTTCCCATACGAGAAGTTGTTTCTGAAACCCCTCATCACTCTTATCTTCATAGTAGTTGCGAATGGCTTCTTTGGCCCTATCCATGGCCTCATACAAGTAGCCCATTGCGGGCTTCTCTCCATCAACTAATCTAAGAACCTTTACCAAAGGTTCAGTAATGCTACACATCTCTTGCACTCCCGCCCAGAAGCTTTCCTGATATGAAACCAACCTGCAGATGACCTCTCCCTCTGGTTTGCGACTGTATGTCAAAGCACACCACTCCTCTGAAAGAAACATTCTCTTCAAATCCCACATAGAATTCAAGAGTGATTGAAGAGATATTGAATTGGTGGCAAACCATGTAATAGCAGAGCGCACCAACTCCTTGTTGGTGAATGTTCTTATCAAATGAAGCACAGATGCATGATTATATATAAATTTTGTAATACTCTTTTTTGATGATTCAACAATATCTTTGACAAAAGGAATTTTTCCTATGTCCTCCAACATCAAATCAATGCAATGTGCAACACAAGGTGTTCAAAATATGCTAGGATGCCTCTCCATAAGCCTCTTGCTAGCAGCAACATAATTTGCAGCGTTGTCCGTTATGATTTGGACAACATTTTGTGGACCCACCTCTAGAATGAACACATCCAATAAATCACATAATAATCGTGCATCTTTGACATGTGTAGATGCATTAACAGATTTCATAAACATTGCTCCCTTGGGACAACTGACCAAGAAGTTAATAAGTGTCCTACCCTTTTGATCAGTCCAACCATTTGACATCACAGTGCATCTCGTGACTTCCCATGATGCCCTTAACTCCTCCAATCTCTTGGTGCAGTCAACCTTTTCATTTTGAAGAATGCGCCCTCTATAGTCATCATATGAAGGGGCTTTGTATCCTGGGCCAACAACAGTGATAGCATCAATCGCAGCCTGGTAAAATGGATTGTTCCTAGCAACACTGAAAATAATATCACTCCAAAGAAAAAGCTTGCCCAACTACTTGTCAACTTCTTCCTTCTCCCTTTTTTAATAAGTGAGGAGATAGATGGCTGTGCACTGGGTGTGGTTTTAGGAACAAAATTTGATGAGGCAACTACGGGGTTTGGTGTAGAAGATGCTGATGGTGAAGAACTACTACCACTCTCACGTTCACCTCCACACCCTGCTCTTTGACTCCTCAGAGCTGCCTTGCTAAGTTTAGTTGTTTCTATTCTTTCCAATGATTTGAGGGCTCTTCGGATTATTTCTAGATTGGTATTTGTGCAAGGGCCTACTTTATGTCCAGGAACTTCTGCAAGGTGGTATTTCAATCTATATTACTCCCCTGTCATGTGGTGCTCACATAACTTGCAACTCAAATTAGATCTGTCAAACCCCTCATCAGGTTCACCAAATTCTCACATAGGGTCCAATTTCCTTGGCATGTTTGTAAATTTGTTGAACTCTTGAGTTTTACTGTAAGATGAAGTTTGAACTTTGAAATTTGAACCTAGGGCACAAGAAAAATTGCAAGTTAAAAATTAAAATAAAAAAATTACAATTTTACATACAACATTTTGATTTTTTCACAAAAAAAACCCTTCAACTCAATGCAACAATAATGGGAAAAAATACACATTCAAACCCAAGCAAAAAAAATGGAAAGAAACTAGGAGCACAAGAAGAAATAAAATAAATAAATCTAACAACCAAATTTTTGCATTTTTGACCAAAATAAACCCTCTCCACTCAATATTTAAAAAAAAAAAAACACAACCAAATGCAAACAAAAATGATGGAAAATACATGGGTGATACAAACCCATGGAAGAACATGAAAAAAACAAAAAAAATGGGTCAAATTTGATGCCCATACCTGGAAAAAATGTTTTGCTGAAGAAACTTGGTCCAAATTTGAATTTTCATGGCTTGGGTTGCTAAATTCCTTCACTTTTCTCCTCTCTTGCCCTTGTAGATGACTTCTCCTCCTCCTTAGCTCTCTTTCTTGCCCTTTGTCTGCAAAAATGACAAAAAAAAAATCGATTTTTGAACTTTTTGGGTCGCTGTTTGACGGGCCCACGATTTTTACCGATTGAATAACTATTTTTTCGAAAAAATCGCGATTTTTTTCACGATTTTTTGAAAATAAAAAAATCGTTTAAAAAATCACAGATTTTATCGTTTGACTTGTTGACACCTAATCCTATGGGTTGGGTGTGCATATGTAGTATTGTATAATAAATTATATTAGGAAATAAGGAAGGCCAAGAGTCATTGGGAGATGAATCCCAATAGCCTCACCTCCATGTATAAATACATGTTCATTCTTCATTCAATAAATATTCTGATTTGAGGAGTTACCTTCTGGTTTGACATGGCATCAGAGCCAGTGCCACTATTGGCATTTTTGCCTGTGGTGTAACTCCCTCATTCCTTTGCTCAGTCAGTTTTTAATAATAGTTTTTGTTGCTCCTATTAAATTGCTGTACTGTAATTCTGCATTTTTTTTAATCTATCTCTGCAATTTTTGCCCAGTTCTATTTTTGCAGCTTCTGGAGATTCTGCAATTCTGCAGTCCCTGAAATTCTGCAATTTACAGTTCCAGGAGATATCTGCCATTCTGCAATTCTGCAGTCCTGCATCTCTGACATTCCAGTTTTTTTTAAACGGCCTCTCGGCCTCCCCTCTTCCCCTCATCTACACATTTGCACTCACATCCCCCACCCCATTTCTCCACGCCTCTGCATACCCCCCTCACTCCCATTTCTTCCCCTTATATCATTACGCCCTCCTCTCTGCGCATAATCCTCACACAACCTGCGCCCCTCTCTGCGATCTCTCCCAACGCAGAACTCGCTGCAAACACCTCCCCACTGTTATATTTATTTAACACCAGCCCCGCTGCATATATGTTACACCGCCCCCTATCCACATCACAGTTTATACAGCTCTGTCTGGCGTTATTTTTAATAGTTTATACAGCTTTGTTCATGAAGGATTACACGCTGTATGCTCCAGATTAAAACGCCCCTCCATCCTAACAATCATCCACGCTGCATATATATAATATCGCCCTCTGTGCATACAATACCATACTTACACGCTGTCTGCTTTAATACCATACGCTGTTATACATATTTAATACCCCTCCTCTCGACTCCACGAGCTGCGCGCTCTCCAAAGCACATTTCAATCCGGCTTGTGGCCTTTCGACCCTCCGTTGTTGGCACAGTCAGGCTTACACGCTGTCTTCTATCCCCTTATCCCACGGAACCTCCCACGGACCCTCCCACGCTCTGTTGTATTATATACAGTGCTGTTATAGATATTTAATAAGCTGTTTGTTTATAACAACCATTCCACGCTGTTTACAACACTCCGCCCTCACCATTCACTATTTCCGCCCCCACCATTCGTATACAATAGCACTATTTCAACCCCACTTTACAATACCACTGTCCATATATACCACTCCCAATATATATCGCCCTCTGTCCATTTACATTACACTGTCTATAATCAATACCGCCCCCCTCCTTCACTTTTTCAATACCATTTCATAATACCACCTCCCATACAAATTTTTTTTCTCTCCAAAAAAAAAATATATATATATATATATATATTTTTTGGTGCAGAATTCAGTATTTTTAGCAAGAGTTTTTGTCCTTTTAAATTCAGTATATTTTCCAGCAAAGAGTTTTTGTCCCCTTTAATTGAGCAAATCTCCAGAATTGAAAGTTTTCTAGCAAAATTTTTTCCTCTTCAAAAGAATTTTTTCCAGCAAACTAATGCATTATCTCATCTCTATTGTTGGGGTGGTTCTCTCCGGCAAAGAGAACTATCTTGAATGGTCTCGGAAGATTAAACACGCACTCATTTTTAATGAGTTGTGGAAAGGAATCTGTGAAGGACAAGAAGGAAATCCACCAGCAAAGCCCACTTCAGACAAAGAGCTCGCCATTTGGGAAAACAAGAACTGCAAGGCCTATGCCTTGATTGCAGCTTCCGTAAATGAAGAGGTGAGTCGCCACATTTCATCATTCTCAAATGCCTATGATGCCTTGAGCAAGCTAAAAGAACTCTATGACTCACATTCATAATTAGAAAATGTTCAATTGATGATTAAGCTGTTCAGTCTTGAAATGAAGAATGATGATCCCCTTGCTTTAGCTTCAGAAGTTAGATCTATCATGCATGATATTGATAGCACCGGTGTAAAAATGGACATACCTCTCATAGCATATGTTAAGGCATTATATCTGACTTACTCACATTATCTTGAGTCTTTGCAAGCAAGTGGGAACCTTGAGCATATCACCTTTGATACACTTGAGAAAAAGTTTGCATAAAGAGAGAAAGCTTTTGGGAAGATGATAGTCCCTTCATCTTCCGAAGAGGCTGCATACTTGGCACATAGAGAAAAGAGTCATGCTCTAGATTCATCTAGAGGAAGAGGTGGCAGAAGAGGAAGAGGAAGAAGAAACTTCACAGAAAGGGGGGGCAGATAATCTGACAAATCCAATCTTCATTGCACACGTTGCAATAAAGATGGACATGATGCATCCAAATGCAGAACACCTTGGGAGAAAGTTGAGCAGCAAAGAAATCAAGACAAAGGTAAAACTAATGACAAAGACAAAGGTAAAGCACCTGAATCAGCTCATTCTGTTCTAGCACATTGTAACAATGGAGTAACTGAAAACCTATTTGATGTTTCATTTACTTCATGGAGAGATGATTGGTTGCTAGATTCAGGAGCAACATGTCACATGACATTTAGAAAAGATTTTTTGAAGAATTCACTGACAAAGTTGATGGAGCAGTATATTTCACAGATAAATCCAAACTCAAGCCATCAGGGCTTGGCACAGTCAGGCTTAAACTACCTGGTCTTCCATATCATATCCTACATGAGGTTCTATACCTCCCTGAGTTGAAGAGAAACTTGTTGTCCCTGGTCGAAATCCGGCAGCAAGGACACTCAATTCACTTGTTTGATGGCAAGGCAGAGGTCAGAAAAGCATCAGATCACTCACTTGTCATGGAGGGAATAGAAGAAGGGAGACTCTTGAAGCTAAAAGGTTCATCTTCTCATGCTCAAAACTTTGCATTCAGTTCACATCATGATGAAGGTACATTCCCATCAATTCTTTTATGGCATGCTAGATTTGGACACTTAAACTATGAAAGCCTTCATTTGTTGAAGAAAAATGGTGTTAATGGATTGCCTACAATTCCTAGAAAACCTAAGGAATGTGATGCTTGTATTCTAGGAAAGCATAGCAAACAGCCATTTCATGATTCACACTCCAGAGCACATAGAAAACTTGAGCTTGTTCATTCAAATTTATGTGGCCCTATGCCTGTTGCTTCTGCAAATGGAAACAAATACATGATGACATTTATTGATGACTACACCAGAATGTGTTGGATTTACTTATTGAAGAATAAGTCTGATGCTTTTCAAACTTTCAAGAATTTTCATGCATGGATTGAAAATGATGCACAAACACATATTGGCTCTCTACGTACTGATAATTGAAAAGAATACACTTCAAACGAATTTGAAAATTATCTTCGTCAACATGGAATCAAACATCAAACAACTGTGCCATATAATCCACAACAGAACGGTGTAGCTGAAAGAATGAACAGAACTATTTTAAATATGGTCTGCTCCATGTTATTTTTCAAGAATGTAAAATTGATGTTTTGGGCTGATGCAGTTCTATGTGCTGTTTACATAAAGAATAGGTGTCCTTCAAATTCAATTAGAAACAAAACTCCTTTTGAAATGTGGCATGGCCACATTCCTTCGGTAAAGCATTTCAGGGTCTTTGGGTCCACCTATTATGCATTGATACCCAAGGGTCAAAGGAACAAACTTGGTGCTAGAAGTAGAAAATGTATGTTCTTGGGGTATTCCAATACCTCCAAAGGATATCGTCTCTATGATGAAACAAATAAGAAGTTTGTAATAGCAAGAGATGTCATATTCCTTGAATCTTCCAAGAGTGACAAGGTTGTTGAGCGGCAACTTGATCGCCTGGATAGATTCACACATGCAAAGTCTTTCCAAGAATTTGATAATCAGATTCCACATCTTGAAGGGGGAATTCCGATATTGAATCAAACTGTGGAATCATGTCCTGAAGCACTCTCTCCCCCACATGAAGAAACAACCACGGATGATACATTGAATGATGTGATTGACAGAATTGGAAGATTGAATCTTGAATCAATCCCAACTCAGTCAAATGAGCAGCCTGGGCCATCTCAGAAAGGTCCTCCCAAATGGCTGACAAAGACACTGGAGAATGTTCATCCTGATGAGGTTGGAAAAACAGGAACAAGAAGTTCCACTAAACAAATCGAAGGTGATGTAGATAATTCTGATTCTCCTGTTGATATGGATATTGCTTATAACCGTGAATTGAGTTTGTCTACAGATCATGAACCAACTTCCTTCAAAGAAGCCGCTTCTCATGATGAATGGAAAGAAGCGATGCAGAAGGAGTATGATGCCTTGATAAAGAATGGCACTTGGAAGCTGGTTGATCCGCCTTTGGGAACAAAACCAATTGGCCGTAAGTGGGTCTACAAGAACAAGTATAAAGCAGATGGCTCACTTGACAAGCACAAGGCCAAGCTTGTGGCAAAAGGTTTTGCACAAAAAGAAGGAATCGATTATGAAGAAACTTTTGCTCCCACAGCAAAATGGACCACCATCCGGACTCTCTTTGCCCTAGCAGCTCAGAATGGATGGAAAGTCCATTAGATGGATGTAAAAACAACCTTTTTGAATGGAGATCTAAAGGAGAAAGTTTAAATGTCCCAGCCAGAATGATTTGTTGTAAAGGGTCAAGAACACAAAGTTTGCAAGCTTATAAAATCCTTGTATGGCCTCAAGCAAGCACCACGAGCCTGGTATGAGAAATTAACCGAGCATCTTCTGAAACTTGACTTCAAACATTTTGATCTTGATGATGCAACTTTGTTTATTAAGAAAGTTGGAAAAACAGTTGTATATCTTGTGGTATATGTAGATGATCTTTTGATAACAGGGAAAAATGAGAGCTATATTGCATCCATGAAGAAAGAGTTGAAGAAAGGTTTTGAAATGATTGATTTGGGTCATGTTCATTACTATCTGGGTATTGAAGTAATTCAACATCCTAAATTTATATTTCTTTCTCAAAAGAAGTACATTGGAGATCTCTTGAACAAGTTTGGCATGGATGAATGTAATCCCTTAACCACTCCAATGGAACAAAAATTGAAGCTCACATCTATTGAAGGGAAGGAATTTGAGGATGCAACTAAGTATAGACAACTTGTAGGAAGTCTTATCTACCTGACCACCACCAGACCTGACATTTCATTTGTTGTTGGAATCCTCTCAAGGTTCATGCAAAAACCTTGTGAAGGACATTGGTCTGCTGCAAAAAGAGTGTTAAGGTACTTGAAGGGGACTCAAGACTTTGGACTCAAATATACACAGGTAGGCGACTTCAGCGTGATCGGATACTCTGATTCAGATTTTGATGGCGACAAAGAAACAGGGGTGTCTACTACAGGTTACACCATGAGTCTTGGATCAGGAGCTGTCTCATGGCGATCACGCAAACAGTCAGTTCCAGCAGATTCCACGACCGAGGCAGAATATGTGGCAGCAGCTGAAGCAACAAAGGAAATTGTGTGGCTTCGATAAATTATATTAGGAAATAAGGAAGGCCAAGAGTCATTGGGAGATGAATCCCAATAGCCTCACCTCCATGTATAAATACATGTTCATTCTTCATTCAATAAATATTCTGATTTGAGGAGTTACCTCCTGGTTTGACATGACTAAAAAAATCCCGATTTAATTGCGATGTTTGCTTCATTGACTTAATGTGAATTATATTATAGCAAGAGTACTTAACAATGGTTAGATAACAATCTTAAAACATGATAAGTGTTCAAAGATACAAGTGCAAGCTTCAACTATAGATTAATCCACAAGATGCTTAACCAATTTGTGACAAGAACTTAGAGCAATTTATCCACTTATCAATTTGCCCAAAAAGTACAAGTTGCCAATTAGAATTGCCAAGATGATTCCAAACAAGATTACGTGTGATCTTATTACTCAATACCAATTGTTAAGAGAAACCCAATTAAATTCACAAGATATCAATATGCCCAAGAGTCTTATCACCAAGATGATTTCTGATTTTAAGTGCTTTAGTGAGTGAGCGTATTAGATGCGGATTATGAGCACATAAACTCAGAAGAGAAACACAACGTTAGCCATTTCCACAATGTAAATGCTAGGAACAAGTAACCATAAAATGTAGAACTATGAAAACACTGATGCACTTTATGTTCCAATGATCTTTTTATGAGCAATAAGTGACTATTATGAGAACAGTAAGAGCTTATGAAAACAAGAAGTAAATTCGCTTTAGATATCAAATTCAAAGTGTATATGCTTGCCCAATGTCACAAAGAGAAACCCAACTACCAAATAAACTTAGCCAACTCAAGAATCAGATGTATTAGCCCTCTTAAAATGTATTTTTCCATTGTTATATCATATCTGAAATGTTAATTACAGCAGTAAGGAAAATGTGTGGATAGTGACTTGTTAACGCTTGAACCAATGCCAAATTTAACACAAAACTTGGAAAAAATTACCAAAATTGAAAAATCAAGTTTTTAGGCCTTTCAGAGTGTGTTATTCGGAAAATTTTAGAACTGATACTGTGATTTATGCAGAAAATTTCGGCAAACAAAACTTTAGATCTAAGCTAGATCCTTGATGCCCAAGTGGCAAAAATTTAGAAAAATTCAAATTTTGCAATTTTGAGTTATTTTGACGAGTTTAAACGTGATTATAGGGCTATTATATCACTGTTATCATTGCTGTAATAAAAAAGAGGCAAAATGAGGGTTTAGAGAGTAAACCCTAGGCCCAAGGCCTTGTAGATGAACTTGCCCAAGTTGCCCAAAATTTTGGGATGAAGTTGCTACCTGAAAATCAAACTTTTTGAAGCCAAAAACTTGCAAAACCACCAAGTATTCAGTCTAGAAAAATTAGAGATGAATTTTTGGGCAGATTGGAGTCAAGGAGGGCCAACGCTAGGCCTAATAGGGCTAGCGTTGACGGCTAAGGGGGTGTTGAAAAGTAACTAGGTTCGGTCTTCATAATGGCATGTGTAATTGTGATTTTATGAAATTGATGAAAAGAAGAAAAATAAAATTATTATTGTAATGCTTGTCTCTTGGATTTCATGAGAAATTTTTTTTATTTTTAGTTTGACTCCCATTGTGAGTCCTTAGGATTGATCATAAAGTCAAATTGAGTCTATGTCATGTATGAAGGACCCTTCTTGGGCATATTACACTTGTGTATGGACAACTGAACTGTCAAGTAGTCCTCCAAGACCAAGCACAAGCATTAACCTCAAGTCGGCTTCAAAATGGAATTAATTGTCTACTCCAACAGTCACGTCGACTCACTTACATGATAGGTCAACTAATTACCTTGGGCAACAACTATATATAGTGCAGTGCGTCTTCATTTCAGGACAAAATTTCGTTGATCAAGTCTGAAACAGAAAAAGTGCAAAGTATAAGGAAGTCAAGAGGATCAACGAAGGTCTAAACTCCAAGTCTTGGGTCTGTTTTAGGGTGTTGTAGATGTCACATGTGCGAAGAGAAGGGTAACCATCTGCTGCAATAAGGTCGAGTTTCAAAAGAAATCAGATTGAAGTCATAAGGAAGGCCGAGTTACCAAAGAAGTATCTTCCACCTCAAGCGAAGTAAATCATGCACTGTTTTCTACACATGCAAGGGTTCTGATTTAGGGCCGAAATGTTGTAGTTCTGGAACAAAGTAAAAGAAGCCGAAATCTGAAAGGAAATTGAAGAAGGAAGGAGCAGGTAGTTGACCATCGTTGATTCAAGAGTGCAAGATAGGAAGCTTGGTGTTTTGATCTTGGAGAGGTCTAATAGGTCAAGGGTCTTGGTCTTGGTATTCGTCAATTGGAATGTCTGTAATAAGAAGAATTTGTTCGGGTTTTCCTCTCAAAGAGTGAGAGGTTTTGGCCCTGACTGATAGCCTATATTTTGTGTCTCTTGTCTCATTATGGTGTATGCATTGGTAGTTGTTTGATGGAGAAGAAAACTAATATCCTAAGTAAAAGAAGATCCTAATCTAAAGAAGTAAAAAGCACTCACAAGCAGTTACTAATAAAAGATAAATCATATAATTACTATGCCTTAGATTTCTCAACATGGTATCGGAGCTAAGGTGACTAAGTCAAGGAAGGGCATCTTATCAAGGGACACTCAAGGATCAAAATTCAAGGAAGGCATCAAAGCAAAGATCATCTTAGAGTCAAAGGAAGCATCATAACCCTAGATCAAAGAAGTCTACAAAGAAGAATTGGGATCATCATCAAGAAGGAAAAGACCAAAACCCTACATCTACTCAAGTTAAAGTGTTTTGAAGACTATTGATCCAAAAGAAGCTAGATCAAAAGACAATATTATCTCACTCTCCGTGGGATCAAGGATCATTCTTAAAGAAAACTACCTTCATCTAGGAGAAGTTTTCTATCCTCTATATCATTATCAACATCAAGGAAGCAACAAGAAGGAGCATCTTATCAAGTAAGAATATTTGTGTCCACACCTGAATCTGTCAAAATGTCTTTTTGCAAGGAAAACAACAAATTGGTTGTGTTTTCAAACTATCTTGCATGGAAGAAAAGGAAAAATCTGAATCTCATTGAAAATGATGTTATGGAACATATCAAAGGATCTATCACTAAACCAAGAGAGGAAGATGCTCAAGCTCTTTGCCAAATATATGAAAGGGGAATGTAGGGCTTAAAGGATTCTCATAGAATCCATCAAGGATCCGCCCATCCCATATGTATCTAAACTCGAAACTTCAGAAGAAATCTATGACAAACTGGTAGAGTTGTATTCCGTAAGCACTGCTGGAGAAGTCATCTCATTAAGGCAAGAATTCTACAAGCTGAAGTTGTCAAAGGAAGATGGAATAGCCTCATACTTTATGAGGATATCTGAGATCTGTGATCAACTACAAGATCTGGTCAGTCATGTCTGATAGTGAAATGACTATAGTTGTATTAAATGCACTGCTAGAGGAGTGGGGTAAATTTACTTCAAGTATTTATGGGAAGAAAGAAGCTACTCCATTCCACGACCCTGGTCACTGTGCAAGATTGAAGAATCTAGACTATAGGCCAAATCTGATGTGGGAGCAGGTGAGCAAAATCAAGCTTATGCTGCAATGACAAGAAGAAAGGGAAAATTTGGAAAGTTTGGTTCTTGGAAAAAGAAAAGGGACATGTCTAAAATTCAATGCTATGGGTGTCAGGAATATGGACACTACAAAAGGGATTGTCCGAAGGACAAGAAGGACAACAAAAGAGGAAGAGAAGAAGCCCATATCGCCATAGAAATAGAGGAAGCTGAAAAGAAGAAGTCCAAGAAAGAGGAAGTAAGAGATCTCTATTCCTGAGATAGTCTTCCTCACCTAAGTTCTTTTTAAGTTCCTAAGTCTTCTGTTGTAAGATATGGCCATCATAATTCACTAAATGGGATGCATCAAGGCATCATAGAAGCATTGAAAGCAAGAGCTCAGGACATTATCATAGAGAAGCATGAAAGATGGTTAGAATCTATGGAAGTCAAGGATATAGCTGTTGGGAATCTCATTGGGAACATAAGTGGCAAGGTCATCTAGTACTAGGTCCATCATACATCTGTCAAAAGGAAACATCTGCTTATGGGGATACTTTAGATCATCAAGATTCTTTGATGGAATCTTCATTGAAAGGTTCAGCGATCATGAGGAAAAGCAAGTGTTTCATAAAGAATTCCAAACTTGTGGAATTCATGGGATGACAGTATGATGACATAAAGGTGAAGCAAATCAAGGGATTGAAGCTCTTTCAATCAAAGAAGCTGCTGCAGGAAGTCTGGATGACCCAAAGGAAAAGTGAGGTATGTATGCTTACATTTGATATTGTGGAAGTCATATCATATGGTTGCAGGTTACATGGATCAACGCTTTATCTTGAGAGCATAATCAAAAGGAAGGATCTCCTCCCTTAAAGGGATGCGGGAATGCATGGGTCACACATTCACTAGATGAAATCAACATAATATGTCCCCATATGAAGTATGAGGTGGTTGACTGCAATTGAGGAACTTTGATTGGAAGCTCTTGGGAATAAAATGTGTGAAGAAAGGAAGGAAGAGATCATGGAATATGCAACCATGGTAAAGGCAATCAACATCCAAAAGACCAAGAAGATTTGACTAGGATATCTCAATGGAAGATATGAAGACTCTGATGGAGTTTGAAAAAGAAAGAGACCCTTGACAATATATATCTTTGGGAGATGTGTCGATATGTATGCATGATGCTGATGCAAACTAGAAGATGTCATGATGAGAGACCATCACAAAGGTAATGTTGATTTTAATGTTCATTCCTCTATTTTTGAACAAATATCTGGATGGGTTTATGCAGG
This sequence comes from Pinus albicaulis, assembly GCA_034641835.2. NCBI lineage: Eukaryota > Viridiplantae > Streptophyta > Pinopsida > Pinales > Pinaceae > Pinus > Pinus albicaulis. The sequence goes on from CM076579.1 coordinate 1,132,810,040, forward strand.
GCTGCCAAGGGAAGATCTATGGATGTCTTCCACCACCTATGCACATGTAGTAGGATGAAATATCCTTAAGTAAACATGGCATGAAGAAAGCAACATGGCATTAAGGAAGGCCAAATATGGACTTTCCGATGATGACATGGCTGACTCATTAATGAAAGTGATGGATGGTCGGTGCCCTATGTAGAAGTCCCAAACATGAAGATTCCTAGATAACGAAAAGAAATTCATGAGATCATGAATTGGAGTTTTTCAAGCAGTTAGTTGTCCCATCATCTCCACCTGAGGAGCTGTTGTAGGTCCCTAATTAAGAGGGAGCTTGGAAACAAGTTTCTTACTTGGAAGAAACTTGGAAATTCCTAAGAAAAGAGGGAGCTTAGGTACATTCCTTTTGTAGGAATGAGTACATTCCTTTATTGGAATAGATATGTCCTCCCTAATTATGAGGGAGAGATAGACACATCATTCTTGTCTTCACTTGGGAAGATATAATGGAGGATTGGGTAAACATCTGGCATCCGATGCTCTTTGAGGATGTATTAGGGCATCCAAGATAAGAATAGTCGTAGAGGACCGATATTCTTTGAGGACTGGGAATCCAAGTATGAATAGTCCTGGTGGAACACACCATGAGAACCCAGGTGGGATATGTTCCAAGAGAGACAATGATGAGGGTGTTTATACATCATTGGTCTCGCCAACATTGTGCTCAGATCTCGTGGGGAGATAAAGCTGTGAGTCAAGGCCTTGCTATGTGACAATGCTGGTTGATATGATGGTATATAGATGGGTTGCCAATTCGACTCTTCTTATGAGAAGTTCTTCAGATTGAGAATGACCAAGTACCATTATGAATACCTCCCTAGTTAAGAGGGAGTGTTGAAAAGTAACTAGGTTCAGTCTTCATTATGACGTGTAATTGTGATTTTATGTAATTGATGAAAAGAAGAAAAATAAAATTATTATCGTAATGCTTGTCTCATGGGTTTCATGAGCAAGAAATTTTATTTTTAGTTTGACTCCCATTCTAAGTCCTTAGGATTGGTCATAAAGTCAAATTGAGTCTATGTCATGTATGAAGGACCCTTCTTGGGCATATTACACTTGTGTATGAGTCAATAGAAATATCAAGTAGCTCTCCAAGACTGAGCACAAGAATTAACCTCAAGTCAACTTCAAAATGGAATTGTCTCCTCCAAGAGTCACGTCGGCTCACCTACATGACAGGTCGACTAATTGCCTTGGGCAACAACTATATATAGTGCTGTGCGTCCTCATATCAGGACAAAATTTCGGTGATCAAGTCTGAAGCAGAAAAATTGCTAAGTACAACAATGAAGTCAAGAGGATCAACAAAGGTCTAAACTCCAAGTCTTGGGTCTGTTTTAGGGTGTTGTAGCTGTCACATGTGCGAAGAGAAGGGTAACCATCTTCTACAATAAGGCCAAGTTTCAAAAGAAATCAGATTGAAGTCATAAGGAAGGCCGAGTTACCAAAGAAGTATCTTCCACCTCAAGTGAAGTAAATCAAGGACTGTTATCTACACATGCAAGGGTTATGATTTAGGGCCGAAATGTTGCAGGCCTGGAACAGAGGAAAAGAGGCCAAAATCTGAAAGGAAATCAAAGAAGAAGGAAGGAGCAGGCAGTTGACCATTGTTGATTCAAGAGGGAAAGATACGAAGCTTGGTGTCTTGGTCTTGGAGAGGTCTAATAGGTCAAGGGTCTTGGTCTTGGTATTCGTCAATTGGAATCTCTGTAAAAAGAAGAATTTGTTCGGGTTTTCCTCTCAAAGAGAGAGAGGTTTTTTCCCTAGCTAATAGCTTATATTTTGTGTCTCTTATCTCTTTATGGTGTATGCATTGGTAGCTGTTTGATGGAGAAGAACACTAATAACCTAAGTAAAAGAAGATCTTAATCTAAAGAAGTAAAAATCACTCACAAGTAGTTACTAATAAAAGAGAAATTACATAATTACTATGCCCTAGATTTCTCAACGTGGGGCTAGTAGGCTGAGGAAATGGCTAATGAGGAAGGAGAAGGCCAAGAAAAGTCAACGTTAGAGTGAGAAAGGTCTACAAGGCTGGACGAAAAGGGTTTGAGGGAAAACGACTAGGGTTTAGGGGCCTAAAGGGTTGCCATTGGCTCCACAAGGGCCACGACCTGAGGAAGGAGAACTGCAAAGGGAGGTCGAGGCCTCTAGGTCTTACGGCTAGGCCTAGAAAGGCCTTAAAACTTGGACGCAGAGGGGATAAGGGGAGGCCGAGGCCTTTAGGGGCTACGACCTAACTCCAAGAGGCCTAAAAGGCTGACGTAGGGCCTTCTTAGGTTGATGCAGGGGGAAAAGAGGGAGATGTTAGCCCTGGAAGGGCTGGATCCGGTCTCGAGATGCCTGAAAAATGAAACCCTTGCTTCAGAATTTTTTTCTCTTCCGAATCTGAATTTAGTTGCATATTTTCCAATGGCTGGCCCTCCAAAATTTCTAGAGACTAGATCTTATCCTCAAGGGCCTAGATCTAGTTCTATTTCAGCTTATTCTCTTGATTTAACCTTCAAAATGGAGATAAAACACGCAAAACCCCAAATATATATAAAATGTCAAAAATCCCAAAACCCCAATTAGCTAAAATAATTTACAAGTTTAGATTACAAACCTCTTTACAAATATATAAATATACAAGGGTTTTAAAAAATATATTTTTGAGGTTTTTTTTTTTTTTTAATGGATATTTTCTTTGATAAATGGCTAAAATATACTTTAGAAACCCAATGCATGCTATAGCCTTAGCGAAGAATCCACCACAACAATATTCAGGATCCAAGCAAAGTTGGTTCCTGCCCACAGTTTGTGAACTTGGAGACCAAGGACTGAAGTACCTACAAACACTATGTATTCATTTCAAGAAAATTCGTTAATCATATGGTGAATCAAACCATCTAAGATTAGCCCAAAACTATCAATAGAATAATTTTATCTCCATATAATGAAAAACATATCTTACCATTTACCAACACAACATAAGAAAACCCGTAGTCAGTACATACCACAAAGCAACGAACATGGAACACCTTGAATTGCACCACAAAGTCTTTATTATGATAGAAAAAATAGTTCCTAATGGGACAATAGTGTTACATAAATGCTTTAGCATCAATTTCTTAGCCATAAATCAGAAGGTCAGAGACTTAGATGACTCTCTAATTTATAGATAAATTCTCCAAGTGGAAAAATAACGGTTAGTTTCCTTGATCCTTGTCAAAATAATTTTGGCTATTGAAAAATACTTGTTCATCTTTTAATCTTAGCTGTTGAATTTTTATTTTTGAGGAATTTTCGAATTTATCATTTAATTTCAATTTTATTAGCTCACAATTAATTATTTTGAGCTAATATCCTCAAAAATTTGACTTTGACTTAACCACCAAGGTCCAAGGGTTCATTTTTTCTTGAATTATCCAATATTCCCTTTGTGGAGGACCTTCAAAAACTAATTCTTTTAAGACCCACGAATTTTTCCACTTGGAGAATTAATTTTCCTAAGACATTTTCATCTGACTCTAATTAATTAATTTTTTGGCTTAGGATTTAATTTAATTTTTCCAGAAAAATTAATTAATTGACACTTAAGGGGTTTTTTTCTTTTCTTTTTCCCACCCTTTAATATTTTAACCATGGTGTCTAAGTATGAGGGACCATGCATTAAAATATTTTTTACATAAGATTTACAATTCAACCCTCAAAGGGGGTACCCGTTTGGCTTAGACTCTCAAAATACATACCCATTCTGCGACACAACATGATCTAGTAGACCAAGTGATTTATAATAAAATAATTTTAGCCAACTAGCTTAAATTATTCTCAAATCACTTTTACATCAGATTCGAGTAAAACACTAGGACTCACCGAAGACTTTGACGAAGAATTCCACCCTAGCTTTGGGGTGAAGCTGGAGGGAAAGACTCTGTTGACCATCCGTGTTTTGAAACACAACTGAGTTAGTTGAGACGAAAAACTTCCTAGGATGAAACTCTTTCCAAAATAATAGGCTTACCTAGGTTGTTACATACATTCAAGGTCTTACTAGCATCATTTACATTACATAACTTGCAGAATTGGTTTACAAAGACTCATAAAATGTTGATAGATGATCTGATTTTGTTGAAAAAAATTGTACTTCCGCTTCCTTGGCATTTTGACAAATACTGTGCAACATTTGGTTCCATATGGGGACACGTTGCTTCCATGAAGTAATGTGAGAACCCCAAAATCTTGCATCCAAGAAAACATAAGTCCATCAAATAAATATCCATTCAAAAACGAAGTCATCATGTATACATAGAAAATATCGCTAGAAAAGAAAAATTTACTCTAACAAACTGAAACATAAGACATATTATAATTGCATGAAATAAAACTATCTAATGACATGAAAAAGGGAGTAGGGTTAGAGATACTATACAAAATAATGCCCTATGGCATCAAATATCATCGATGAGACACAATCTTAGGCATCTGTCCGCTGACTGGTAAATCAATGGGCTGCTTCTCAGATGTCCCTTGTCCAAACTTCGCCCTCCTTGGTCGGTGTAACTGCTCATCACTGTGTTGCATATTTCTCTCAAACTGGAATCTATTTCTCTTTCTACTCGAAGGAGGTGATGGGCGGTGGAATGAAGAAAAGTGACAGATTGGCTGAACAAACTTTGACTCGAAATGAGGCGGATGCTCGTGTGGCACAACCTGTTCATTGTTTTCCAATTTCTTTGGGACTTACACATGATACCTTCTCTCCACTTCTCTGCACAATCTGACCATGCCACCTGCTGTTGCTGGAATAGCGGCGTAAGATAGAGCCATCTGAATAGAACCACCTAGATCGACTGCAAACTTCCTAGAAAGAAGCATTCCCCACACATCTGGCGCATCAATCACTGCTATGTCCATGGTGATGATCCTATATGGGTAATTAGCTAAGCCGACCTGTAGATCTTTAACCACACCAAGGACTTAAACTTTTCTAGAATCCATAGGGCGAATGTTATGATAAGGTCTAGAGATTCTTAATTCAATTATTCCATAACTTTCTTAGTGATAACATTCGTAGATGCACCAGAGTCAAGCATGCAATTATGGAGCAAATGATCATTTATATCCAATGTCAAGAAGAAAGGTTGATGGTCTTCATTAGTCATATAGCAGTTTAAGTCTTTTAATACGATTTCCTCATCCTTAGGCCGAGAATCAAATCTTCCTTGTTGAGCAATGCCTAAAGCTTTAAAGAATGATGCCCTTTGTGATGGAATCTTTAGCAATTCTAAGACCGGAACTGACATTTGGATGTTATTGATCCATGCTGTCCAATCTACTTTTAATCCAAACTTGTACTTTTTCGATGGAACTTGTCTATTTTGGCTCTGATATTTACCTCTTCGGGTATAACCTTTACTTTTTGCAAGCTCTAGAATCTTCTCCTAAGATGGATTTTCACCATATGTCTGAGTAATAGGGTCCCTTTCTTCATTGAAGGTATTGATGGCAAAAGATGAAGATATCATGTCGGCACATCGACTTTCCTTGAGGTTATCTTCACTTGTTTTATTATCCTGCTGGTTTCTACTTTCTTCCAAGATTCTCCTAGCAAAGGCACATGTACTCTCTTCATGAAAACTCTCACAAGGTCTGCAGAAGGAACAGGCTCATCAATCATATTAGCAAACTCAAGTGGTGTAGGGGGCCTTTGATTGCTCGAGGGACTTCTTCTTGGCCATGGATTATTGTTGTTACCCCTGTTATTGCTATTATTCCTAGGCGACATACTCTGCATTCAAAACCTTTCCATTGGTATCAATTGATTTTGCATCTCGCTTGTTTGTCTACCATGTTCAACCTTCATTTCTTCATTAATCGGGCTATTCTTTGACTGATTTAGACTCTTCTTCTTTAACTTCTTTCCCTTTAGACTTGATTTGTACTCTTTCAAAACCTGGGATTTCCGACTTCCCTGAGGCTTTCTTATCCTTTTCTAATTCTTCAACTGTGCTTTGGGCAACAACTAGAGTATTGGGGTGAGCACTCTTATCTCATATTGAGTCTCCACAGAGTAAGCCTCAAGGTATTGTTCCAGAATGGTCTTGTCAGGAGGCTTTTAGTCTTGAGTCATATCGCTTAATAGTTTATTAAATCTTTGTTTAAATTCTTCAACTGTTTCATTTTCTCTTCTCTTAATAGTGTTGAATTCTTTAACCAAATATTTCCCCTATCTCTTATCTCCATACTTATCTTTGAATGCATCAAGAAGGGACCTCAAAGAGTCGAAGGCATTGTCAGCTTTATCTTGAAACCAGTGGAGAGCATCATCTTCTAAAGAAAGCACAAACAATTTCATTTGAACATCTTCGTGATTGTAAGCAGTAGCATGAACAAATCAGTGGATGAAACTGTTGAATTTCTTTATGTGCGCTTCAACATTGATAACACTGTTTCCTTGGAAAAGCGATAACTTGCTCATAATGGATTCATTTGGTAGATCACATGGATATCCCTAAATGTTGGTGAAGTTGCAAGGCCTATAGAAGTCACCCATGATGTCTTGATTTATAGGATGGTTGATGAAAAACAAATGAAGATCAAGGAGAGCTTCATGTCTGAGAATATTTAAACGATCTCTAGAATGTAATTTGTTTAACCGGGCTCTTAGAACCTTTTCAGGATCGGGAGTGGGGTTAACCAAGCTACCATGATTCCTTCTAGAGTACGTTCTTGTGAATGGATGAATAAGTGGAGTCGCCACCCAAACAGGAAACCAACCTAAATGTCCAGGTGCTAATGGTGTGAATGAACAAGATGAAGAGATTAGTGAGAGAACAAAAGAATAGGTGATGAGAAGATGAAGAATGATGCAAGTGTAGCGTTGACGAGATTAATGGAAAGATGGATTAGAAGATTATGAGAAATTATCGTAAACCCCGGGAACAAAAAAGTCTATCCCCGACAACAACTCCAAAAAATGTTGTTGATTAGATTGTAGAGGCACCGCAGCAACCGCTCAGAGCGTGGGCTATCACTTTGATCCCTGCCCACTCCATTCTAGTTGTCTCCCAATAGCAGGCTATGGGGGGTAGTCCCTATATGGAGACGAGATCAAGGAAAACAAGTTGGGAACCAACTTGTCTGGGAGACACAATTGAGTGGCCTAGCTACTCGACGAAATTTAAGCAAGATTAATGATTTGATTAGATTTTATGTTAAGACCAGTGCCTGCTATAGTCAAAACTTCTTACTGAATAGGAATTCGAGCCAAGCAATCAGATGGACAACTGCCGCTTATATGAAAGACTAACCTATATGAAATGCACTTCTAAGAACTAGGTGTGATGCAAGGATGTTGGTTAATTTTAGATGAAATTCCTAGTCTAAGTTGAAACTCTCCCTTAACTGTTTTGAGAAATAGTCTTCAGAGTTGGTTGTGGGATGGAAGCCAACAGAAAGCAGGGAAAGGCCTGATTAACGATACCTCCCCTTGTGTTCCAACCACCCAGTGCCTCTAGCGCTACAGAGACTGTGGTTTTGACGACTGCAAAGTCATTGTGTTAACCACTAAGAAGCGCTGAATCCCTCATGCTAATTGGAAAAGTGTTGCCCTAGGAATCTACCAACCAAGCTTATGCTTGGAGGTAAGTTATTAACGCAGGGCTAAATCCTATAATGTTTATGCGATGATGATGAGTAAAATTATGTTGGATTAAGATTAGTTTATGTTATTTAACTACTTAATGTGAATTATCTTATAGCAAGGGTACTTAACAATGGTTAGATAACACTCTTAAAACAAGGTAAGCGTTCAAGGATACAAGTGCAAGCTTCAACTATAGATTAATCCATAAGATGCTTAACCAATTTGTGACAAGAACTTAGAGCAATTTATTCACTTATCAATTTGCCGAAAAATTACAAGTTGCCAATCAGAATTGCCAAGATGATTCCAAACAAGATTATATGTGATCTTATTACTCAATACCAATTGTTAAGAGAGACCCAATCAGATTCACAAGATATCAATATGCCCAAGAGTCTTATCACCAAGATAATTTCTGATTTTAAGTGCTTTAGTGAGTGAGCGTATTAGATGGGAAATATGAGCACATAAACTCAGAAGAGAAATACAACGTTAGCAACTTCCGCAATGTAAATGCTAGGACCAAGTAACCATAAAATGTAGAACTATGAAAACACTTGTGCACTTTATGTTTCAATGATCTTTTTATGAGCAATAAGTGACTATTATGAAAACAGTAAGAGACTTATGACAACAACAAGTAAATTCACTTTAGATATCGAATTCAAAGTGTATATGCTTGCCCAATGTCATAAAGAGAAACCCAACTACCAAATAAACTTAGGCAACTCAAGAATCAAATGTATTAGCCCTCTTAAGATGTATTTAGAGTGTGTTTTTCAGAAGATTTCAGAACTGATTCAATGATTTATGCAGAAAATTCCAGCAAACAAAACTTTAGATCTAGGCTAGATTCTCGATGCCCAAGTGGCTAAAATTTAGGAAAATTCAAATTTTGCCATTTTGAGTTATTTTGACCAGTTTAAATGTGATTCTAGGGCTATTATATCACTGTTATCATTGCTGTAATAAAACAGAGGCTAAATGAGGGTTTAAAGAGCAAACCCTAGGCCCAAGGCCTTGTAGATGAACTTGCCCAAGTTGCCCAAAATTTTTGGATGAAGTTGCTACCTGAAAATCAAACTTTTTGAAGCCAAAAACCTGCAAAACCACCAAATATTAAGTCCAGAAAAATCAAAGATGAATTTAGGGCAAATTAGGGTCAAGGAGGGCGAACGGTAGGCCTAATAAGGTTAGCATTAAGGGCTAAGGGGGCCTAGGGGGCTGAGGAAAGGACGAATGAGGAAGGAGAAGGCCAAGAAAAGTCAACGCTAGAGGGAGAAAGGCCTACAGGGCTGGACGACAAGGGTCTGAGCGCAAACAACTAGGGTTTAGGGGCCTAAAGGGCTGCCGTGGGCCCCACAAGGGCCACGGCTTGAGGAAGGAGCGCCGCAGAGGGAGGTCGAGGCCTCTAGGCCTTACCACCAGGCCTAGAAAGGCCTTAAAACTTGGACGTAGGGGGGATAAGGGGACGCTGAGGCCTCTAGTGGCTACGACCTGCCTCCAAGAGGTTGAAAAGTCTGACGTAGAGGGAAAAGAGGGATACGATGGCCTTGGAAGGGCTGGATCTGGGCCTAGGATGCCTGAAAAATGAAACCCTTGCTTTAGAAATTTTTTTCTTTTCCAGATCGGAATTTAGCTACAAATTTTCCAATGGCTGACCCTGCAAAATTTCTAGGGACTAGATCTTACCCTCAAGGGCCTAGATCTAGCTCTGCTTCAACTTCTTCTCTTCATTTAACTTGCAAAGTGGAGATAAAACACCCAAAACCCCAAATATATACAAAATCTCAAAAATCTCAAAATCCCAAATATATACAAAATCTCAAAAATCCCAAAACCCTAATTAGCTAAAATAATTTACAAGTTTAGATTTACAAATCTATCTACAAATTTACAAATATACAAGTGTTTTAAAAAATATTTTTTTGAGATATAATTTTTTTATGGATATTTTCTTTGATAAATGGCTAAAATATACTTTAGAAACCCACCAATGCACACTATAGCCTTAGCGAAGATTAAATCCACCACATAAATATTCGGGATCCAAACAAAGTTGGTTCTTGCCCATAGTTTGTGAACTTGGAGACCAAGGACTGAAGTACATACAAACATTATGTATTCATCTCAAGAAAATCAGTTAATCATATGGTGATTCAAACCATCTAATGAAAAACAGATCTTACCATTTACCAGCACAACATAGGAAAGCCCGTAGTCAGTGCATACCACAAATCAACGAACATGGAACACCTTGAATTGCACCCCAAAGTCTTTATTATGATAGAAAAAATAGTTCCCAGAGGGACAATAGTGTTACAAAAATGCTTTTGCAGCAATTTCTTAGCCAGAAATCAGATGGCTAGACGCTCAAATGACTCTCTAATTTATACATAAATCCTCCAAGTGGAAAAATAATGACTAGTTTCCTTGATCTTTGCAAAATATGCTTGGCCGTCGAAAAATACTTGATCAACTTTTAATCTTAGCCGTTGAATTTTTATTTTAGAGGAATTTTCGAATTTATCATTTAATTCCAATTTTATTAGCCCAAAATTAATTATTTTGAGCTAATTTCCTCTAAAATTTGACTTTGACTTAATCAACAAGGTCCAAGGGTCCAATTTTTCTTGAAATATCCAATATTCCCTTGGTGGAGGACCTTCAAAAATTAATTCTTTTAAGACCCACGAAATTTTCCACTTGGAGAATTAATTTTCCTAAGACATTTTAATTTGACTCTAATTAATTAATTTTTTGGCGGAGGATTAATTTAATTTTGCCAGAACAATTAATTAATTAACACTTGAGGGGATTTAATGTTTTTTTCCACCCTCAAATATTTTAACCATGGTGTCTAAGTATGAGGGACCATGCATTAAAATATTTTTTACATAAGATATACAATTCAACCCCCAAAGGGGGAATACCTGGTTGGCTTAGACCCTCAAAATACATACCCAATCTGCGACACAACATGATCTAGCAGACCGAGTGATTTGTAATAAAATAATTTAACCAACTAGCTTAAATTATTCCCAAATCACTTTTACATCAGACTCAACTAAAACACTAGGACTCACCTAAGACTTTGACGAAGAATTCCACCCTAGCTTTGGGGTGAGGCTGGAGGGAAAAGCTCTGGTTACCATCTGTGTTTAGAAACACAAATGAGTCAGTGAGACGAAAAACCTCCTAGGATGAAACTATTGCCAAAATAATAGGCTTACATAGGTTGTTACATACATTCAAGGTCTTACTAGCATCATTTACATTACATAACTTGCAGAATGGGTTTACAAAGACTCATAAACTGCTGATAGATGATCCAATTTTGTTGAAAAAAATTGTACTTCCGCTTCCTTGGAACTTTGACAAATACTGTGGAACAAGTCCAATGAACCAATCATGCTTCCTTTCATTGTTGGATAGATACTACACAATTGTATGTAGGATTTTGGAGTCGCCATGAATGTAATGACCCTTGAAGTCATGAGGAAAATGGGTTTGAGGATTTCAAAGCCATATAGAAATATTTGTGTAATGGATTCTTGGGAAGTTCTAGTTTTTGGTCTCATCAAAGATTTATAGGCGCATTTGGCCGCACACTCAGATATGTGCTTAGTCATGGACATAGTGGTAATTGATGTAGCAATTGCCGTGGTATGCCTCTCTCAAGAAAGTGGGCAGTTGATTTGAGTGGTAACATTCAGATAGACTTGTCTTATGCCACTATTTGTATTGGTGACGAAGAGTTTTGTGACTACATTGGGAACAACTAAGAAGGAACCATATTGAAGACTCAAGGAACTCAGAAAAGCAATTGGTATGTTTTAATGACGGTTTTCATTCATACACAGTGCTAGCTTTAGATGAATCCCTCAAAAGGACATCGACCAGATATGGAAGATGAACTTTGATGAATCAAGCTCCAGGATAGGTAATGGTGTAAGTGTTGTATTTACTTCACATGAAGGTAAAATCTCTTGTTATTCTTTTCTTTTGGAGTTTGAAGCTACCAACAATATAGCTGAGTGTTCTCTTTTGCTTGGTTTAAATTTAGCTAAAGAATTTGGTCTTAAAAGTTTTTGAAATTATTGATGATTCAAACTTAATTGTTTGCTAAGTAAAGGGATTGTATGTTTGTCAAAATGAAAACTTGAAAAGATATAGGCAAGCAGTATTGGATGCCATGGGAGGATTTGAGGCTTTATCTATAGAAGCCCAACCAAGAGCCACAAACGAGAAAACAGATGAGTTGGCAGTCTCAACCTCTACTTTACAAACATGTTAGGAATTGATTGAAGGTAGGAAAGCAAAAATCATACACAGGTCATCCATTCCAGATAATAGTATCCATTGACACTGGACAAGTGTTCGAGGATGATGAATGGATGAAAGACATGTCCTTGGTACATCCTTGAATTGATAAATGTCATGTGAATGATGATGAATGGATGGGGACACGAGGGTGTCAAGACCAAATGCCATGTGTTCAAGGGTGACAATGATGAGGGATGTCCACATATAGGGTGTATAGATGTAGGAGGGAGCAATTGTGGATACATGAGTTACCCTGACCTTTGTTTTTCCACCCTTGTTTATTTTCCTTTTTCCTTTTCTTGATTTTTCTTTGTATTACTGCTCGGGGCTCCGAGAAATCAGAGCATGCTATGAATGCCATAAAGCATTTATTACCCCCTTAGGATGGGGCAGTTCATCACCCACTAGGGGTTGGGACGTGCATGGGTTCCTTTAATGATGAGGGGGCACTCATGGGGCCCTAGGAACTAGGGTGATGGGCATAAGGATAAGGGGTAGAGCACATGTTTTTCTTTTGCCCACATGCTATATTAAATGTCCCAACCATCTTTTGCATTTTATAATATTCTTTTCTTTTGTTTTTTGCTTGTGACCATGATATGATTTTAACGTTCTTTTAGTTGCATCAACTTCTAGGGGAACATTTCCAGGCCCAACCCAGACATGTGGACAAGGGGAGGGGGTGTGCTAGTGCCTTGTGGACAAGTGGTCATGTGGACCTAAAGAAGGAAAATGATGAAATAGGGCTTGTAACGTGCAGAGGGGAATGAAAAATGTGGAACGGGAAAACAGGACCACTCTACTGAAATTGGAGTTTACCAAGTAGTGGCCTTCCTGAAACCATAGGTCAATAGGGTAGATACCACGTGACTAGGATTGAGGATTAACCCCCCCATTTAAAGTGAGGGAACAAAATCAGAGTCAAAACCCTTCCTTCTTCCAAGTCACCCAATATTCCATGCCCAAAATTCGCAATAAAAGCAAGCATAAGCACCGGATTGCGCAATGAAAAACATACCTTTTGGGTTGGATTACCCACCTTTTAACATATTCTCTTGTAAGACGGGCGAGGGGACATATGACTAATACAGGGAGCGAAGATCAAATGGCACAATATATCGGCTACATTGGTGGTTGTCAAGGGTTGTTAGCTGCCGGTTGAAGAGATAAGTAGGAGAAAAAATTCTCCTATGGGATCACCCACTTTAGGTGGGTAACAATATTGATGATCTAGGGTTTTTTTTCTATTACACCATTGTTATTGAAGATAAATTGTATAGAAGATAGATCTCATCATTGCATGCATTACTCATGTATAATATGTGAATGACAATCCCCTTGGAGAATTATTAAATCAACTGTTCCAAGTGAATATTGATCCCTCAGAGAGGTAATAGTTAGGATTTTGTAGCTAGGGCATCAATATATCCCTACTCCTTTGCAAGGATTAGCCAAGCTTTAACATCCATAGACTCCATCCACACGAAGACTAGGCAGTGGCCTTGTCTAATAGGTGATCACCCTTTATCTTATCCACACATTGATTTTCGCTCTCCTTATCTCTCTATTTTTGGCCCTCTTAAGGATTAGCGACTTCATCTAGGGCTTAGTCCGGATTTATTTACGAAAGGAGTTTTGGACATTGGAAGGATTCAACATTAAGAGTATAAGTGGTTTCCTCAAAATCATTCCTTTTGGTGGCCAATCTCTCCATTTTTCTCCATAATTTCTCTTGCCCTAGCTATCTTTCCCTAGGAGAAACCCTAGTTTGGCTAAGCTTCAACTTGAGGACCTCTTGAATGTTTCATAGTCCATTGGATTGCTGATACTCATCGTTGGAAATCTTTTCCTTGGTACCTTGAGCTTAGGATATCCCATTTTGCATGCTATCATTCAAGCCCTAGGTCTAGAGTGTGAAAATTCCTTAATCTAGAATCCTATTGCATCAACTGGTATTAATTCTTCTAACTGATAAATTAATTATTCATTTTATTGCTACGACAACATCAAATTAAACAAACTACAACCTTCACTAAATAAACTGCAGAAAAATACAAGTGCGGAAACAAAACTGGACAAGAGTAAATCATAGACACATCTGACACAATTATTTTTGGTAATGTCCCCGGAAAAATCCAATGTGGGAAAACCGGTGCAGCAACTTAGGGTTTTATTATTATGTAGTAGTAATTTCTGAATACAATCTCTGGATGCCTTTTCTGGAAATCCAGTTACAGAGAATATCACTGATAGAGAGATTAGTGAGGTTACCTGACACTATCATAAGAAATCCCAACTGATCCGACCACATAATGAGCTGCCCCTAACAGCCTCTGCGTAGTCTCTGCGCAGTCCCAACGTCAACCCTCCTGGGTACAACGTCACCCCTTTTGTGGATCGATTTGCTGCTTAGGAACTTAAATTTCTACCTCCCGGTCTCACACCCCGAATTCCGGCTTCTGGAATCGATCCCTTCAACAAATTTCCAGTTTCCTCTTGGCATCTGCGTAGCCCTGCATGTCTCTGTGTCAGCCTCTTTGGCTCTGCTGGATCTCTCTCTGCCTTCTTTGCTGATGATTCTTTGACTGAGAAAGATTTCTCTTCGGATACTATCCCTGGCCCTCTTTGCAAAGAATCTCTTGATCGATATTTCCTCTGAGCACTGCTCACTTTAGAAATTCGATCTCTTGATCCTTATTGTGTGTTTTCCAAATGACCCTTCAAGCCCTTCTTATAATCTTCTCGTTGAAACTTCAACAACTGAGATTAAATCTCTAATCAACGACTCAGATTAACTTTTGACTTGATCCGTCTTTTCTAGACCATTCACACCCATATTCTATTAGTTCACTTTAATTATTTTATTTTTCTAAGTTTACACTTAAGGTCCATTTAAAATAATTAATTCTTTTAATAAAATACAATCAGGGTGGAATTTCCCAAAATGATTTTTGGTATTCTTTGGAATACATGTGTCTAAGCCTCCCTGCAAATTTTGAGACTTAGAGCACATCTGATGCTACCACAAATCAACACTCCCTCTTAGCGAGGAATGTGCTCTAGCAATATCCCTTGTTGATTACTGCTCTGATTCTGCAACATATCCCTGTGCACTGTTGATGTCTGACACTGCTGCCCACAAATTGTACGCAAACGCTGCATCCGTACTGTTGCTGACAATGCCACTGTCAACACTGCATCCATATTGCAACTCCCTCTCAAATTCTGCATCTATGCTGCTGTTGACCTTGCCACTGCAAATTGCTACTACATTGCAATTGTGTTGCTTATTGCAACAAAAAAAATCCAAAATTGAACAAGTGTTCATCATGATGCATTTCAGTACTGAATATTTGACTACTACTAGCCTCTGCGCTAACCCTCTAAAGCTGCTACGCTGCTGTTGACTATGCGCTGTGCCTCACTGCATTGTTGCTAACTCTACTCAGACTCTGGCGCTGCTAACCACTACGCTGTCACTTCTGCACTCCTCTGCACCAACTGGCACTCGTCCATCCTGCTACATTTGATTTGGGCTCCCGTAGCAAGGTATTGATTCGAGAGGTGGACTCCTCAAGGATCTTGCCCATCCTGTAGATATCTTGGTCTACAACTCCAAATCACCCCACCTCCCTCCTGGAGGTATATGGGCTATCATGGCGAACTACTCATCGATCCTGGCAGGTGCTGCTTGCGGATCATTCTTCTCGTCTTTGTCTCTCTTCTTGAGAGGACATTATGTGGCATAATGACCCGTCTCGCCTCACCGGAAGCATTTGATATTGGAAAGGTCCTTCCTCCTACGCTGCTCCTGCTGCCCCTTTGATGGAAGGGCCACATTATCCTCCTCCTCCTTCGGCTTCTTCCCACTGCTATTGTTGCCCTCAAGTTGGCACTTAAGTAAGTCCCTCATCTCTTCCTGCTGAAGAGCTGCCCACATTGCCTCCCAATCCGACAAATTCTCTCTGCCCAGGATGCTCTGGACAAAAACCTGATAGTCTTCAGCACTGAGTTGAGGGCCAATCTGACCATCTCTGTGGCCTGAGGAGTTGATCCCACAGCTGCCAGTTGATCTCGGTTCTCCTAAAGTCTTGACAGGAACTAATCAATATGCTCACCTTTCTTCATCCTAGTAGTCCGCATCTTCTCCGCTAGATACATCTTTCGTTGCTCGAAAGATCCTTTATATAACTTCTCCAAGGCCTGCCACGTTTCTCTAGTTGTTGCTTTGCTAGCTATGTGACACACGAAATGATCCCTCGCTCCGTCTAGGATCATGCGCTTTGCCTTAGCCATATTCTTCTTGTATTTCTTTAGAGGATTTGCATCTACTGGAACAACCACCACACCTTCGATGAAGAGTTTGAGATCATGCTCGTCCAACAGGCACTTGATCCTTGCCTGCCAGATCACATAGTTGAAGGTTCCCTCCAACTGATCTTCATCTCAAAGCCCGCTTGTTTCCATCTCTGTCGACTGAAAAAATATGTCGAACTAGCTCCATCTCTCTCCTCTGTGTAGGTCTGGGTTGGCCTACGCACTCCTTGTTGGAGATGGTAGATCTACCGCCCAAAACTACTGCTTAGGTCTCGAAAATTAGAATTCCCTGGCTAAGAATTGCCTAAGGAAGAAAAATTCCCTCAAAGTGTCCCCAGCTACTCTTCCTGATGCTTCTGCACCCACAATCACTGTTGCGCAAAGAACCCGCGTCCCTCCCACGTACGTCCGCGCCTCGATCCGTTGTGGGCCGCTCCTTCGCTCTACAACTGGAAAATCGTACCTCTCTGTCGACTCACTTAGAGAGAGATTTCCTGGCAGTGACTTGCCCTCCTGGCTTGGACTACGCAATCAATCAGGAGATCGATCCACTGGTTACGTAGCTCTTTGATCCTGGCTTCACCAACACTAGATATATGGATTTGTTTTTTTATTGCTGTAAGGACCTTAACTTGTTGAATTAACCATCATTAACAAAATACATAGGTATAAAGCCCTTAATTTTCAAAATTTACAATCATTCTCAAAATTCATACTACCGAATTCAGAGTGGGATTTTTGGAACATAATATATATCAATTGACTAATTAATACTTACCTGGAACCGTGTTTGAAGATGTTCCTGAGCTGCCATGGCTCTAGCTCCCGTTACCAAACCGTCGTTTTCCTCCCAGCCTATCTGAGGTCAACCTCTCCGGTCCCCAGATCCAGAAGACAAGTTTTCTAGCCCCCGTGCCCAAAACTCCAATAACAATCGAGATCACTCCATGACTCTGTTAGAACTCTCGAACTCACTGCTCATGTCTCATGCAGTTAGAACTTCTCTGACAGCATCCGGGTCAGTTTACCCATTCACTACCCATGCCCATCAAGTTTACCCCTCTTCTCCTTTTATACACAAACTCCATTCCAAATATTTATTAAAATATCATTTTTTAATAAATATCTTTGATTTCTAAAATATCTTAGTTTTATTAAAATATTATTATTTAATAAATATCTTGGATTTATTAAAATATTATTATTTCATAAATATCTTGGTTTTATTAAACTATTATTATTTAATAAATATCTTAGATTTATTAAAATATTATCATTTAATAAATATCTTGGATTTATTAAATACCTTGGATTTATTAAAATACCATCATTTTTATTTGCATAAGTCTATGCTTTTAATTTTCTTGGAACAAAGTATTAGTTTATATTGTTATAATGGTAGATATAACTAATACATTCATTATATTATAGTGAGTTAGGGATTTACTCAATACTTCAATAATTCACTCGTTACTCTACATCGATTTTCTTTTCATAATTGATTAGTGCATGTACTAGTGCCGTACACGTGATACATGCATATGTAGCTATCATATGCAGGTCTCATATGCATGCTAATATTTCTATGTTCCATATAATTCGAATTGGGTCGTTACATACACCCCCCCTTCAGAAAACTTCGTTCCAAAGTTAAGTTTTATGTCGTAGATCATTAATTATATCAATGATTAGTATAATCATATAAGGTTGGTGTATCATAGTTGAATTTTCGTTTAATGTGTGAGATCATTTTTAGCATTTATGTTTTGATCATTTATTGGTTTACCAATTTAGTAGTCACGTCTTGCCCCAACAGTGTTCTCAAGCTATTCTAGAATCATCCTATCCTCCCTAATCTCTTCCGCTCCCATCCTATCCGACCTCTACATGAATATGCCATGGCATGAGTTTTACTAATCCAACCATCCATAAACCTTAGGGTGTCAGCGTCGATTACGTCGACCTGATGGACCAGTAGGCATCCGACAGTCATCATCACACGTTTAGGGGAGCATGACTCGCCCAGTCCTCCCATGACTCTAGGTTTTGGAGGATAATCGGTGGGCAACACCTCCACCCCTCCTAGTAAGACTAGGGTTAACACTCTATCATAGAATCTCAGTGCATCTCAATTGTTCTTGGAGTTTTGTCATCACGCGGTCGGTTTGGTAACAATATTATCTACAATTTAAAACACTTGTCCACAAATTATAACATATGTATCAATATGTTCAAAACAAATTGTTACCCATATAACAATTTCTACACATTCCAATTATGTTGCTATCTATGATATTTGATCCTTGAGTTCAAATAACATACTTGGTTATGTTTATCCAATAGGTCTGTACATTCATTTCCACCCTGAATAGTCAAGTGCAATCACTCTTTTATTTCAATCTCATCATTTTAGGTTTATATGTAAAATTATAGATACCATATCCATAACATAATTCATAATTTATATTAGTATCCCAATACCAAAAATGTTTTGCAAAACTTTCTTCATATTGGTATCCATGGATGTACCAACAATGTTTAAGCAATTTAACATATTCTCACATGTCATAGTACAAAATGACAGTCTGAAGTATCCATCCAAAACAAGGTAAGATTATACAAAATAAGTTTTAAACGCTTATAAATATAACCTATAGTTATAAATGTCATATAGAATAATCGAACATGGATATACAAATAAGGGTGTAGTCACTATGTTCTACACTATTTTAATCAATTAACCTTATAAAAGTCACAGGTTGAGGCTCTAAATCTAAATGGAGGAATGCTCCAACCTTTATGATTGCATATATAGAACGAAATGAATTGAAACAAGAGCAAAAATACTTACTGTTTAGTCGAAGCATGATCTAATTTCTTGATACAAGTTGATTAAGAACTCTAAAACACAAAACTACATATGGATCCAGCCAATCTTTTAATTCTTTTTATTTAATTTTCTTTTAAGTCTAATTATCTTTGATCTGTAATCTGGATCTAAAGAGATAATAATAACATTAACTTCTTTATCATGTTATTTCAGCTCATCTTCAGACTAAAATCTAGAAGCCAAGGAGTAGGGTTTTGCAGGGCTAATCATTAGGGTTATGCTGGAGATGGAGGAAGAGTTAATTGACTACTCTAAAGATCCCTTAGAGAGGTTTATTTTTATAGAAGAAATTTGTCACTACTTGAAAATGCATTATTCACTTTGCATTATACTTGGTCTACTAAGAGTGTCATGTTTTCAACAAGACGTCAATTGTTAATAAATAATAATTTCCTCCTCTTTCAATAAGAAATTCACAATTTACAAGATATGCATAGTCACAATATTAGTATGTTACAGTTTTGATATAGTCTTTTTACTTTCAAGTTTCACCTTTTAGAGTCTTAACTCTAGTTAGGACATTACTAGCTTTACCATCATTCCTTGAACTATTGTTTCATTTATATTATATTGACTCATTTAATCCAAACACATAACACATCACTGGTATACCCTCTTCTTTTCTTCACATCAATCGTTTTCTTGTTAGTCCTTAGGCCTCTTCTTATCGCCAAATGTATCTTCTTTTCTAACGGTGTACAATTATTATCTTTAATTTATTTTTTTTAAAACATTTTCCTAGTTTGTCACTTGTTATTCTTATCAAATTATGAGTTTTCTAACTCCTTATAGGTCATTGCTTTGACCCTTACCAAATCATGTTGCTCATATCCCATGTTTACTTTAATTTGAAAAACATATTATCAAATTGACTTTGTTTTCTCGCCTTTAGTCATCATGGTTTTCTTTTCTTCTCTTAATGCATACAATTATTACACTTGGAAATGTCGTTACTATTTCCCAACTTGGGTAAAACCCTATAAATAAATTCAATAACGTGGATATCGAATGTAATCTATTTATCATTTCAGGTTTTACGACATCACAAAATAGAATTTCCTAATCATACTCCCTGATGTCCATAATCCATGGATATAGTTAGTCACTTAAGGAAACTTTTATAATGTGACTCTCCCATTAGAGGGAGGAACTATTATAGATGTCGCCTATGCACATAAATTATATCCCATAATTGATCGACGTTATTGTAGCTTCACTTTTTAATCTAATTTTATTGACTTCTTATATTGCTTTGTGAACTTCCACTTACTCACCTTTGGTGCTATTTTGGTTGATCTCAATATTCTAAGTTGATTACGATAACTAACATTTATTATCATCATTAGAAGTTTGCCATTTCGTTCTTTTCCCGTCCTCCCTAGGTACTATATTGATTATAATATGGTAACAATGGAGATCAAACTTTGAAATTTTCCGCTGCACTCTCTTGGTAACTATATCGTCTTGTTCTAATAGTGTGTTTGATACTCACTATGTTTTAACATATGTTTCATCCATCAATTTAACTCAAACTAGCTTACCCTTTTATGTGGTTGTATCTTACTTTACATCTAACGGTCTTGTCATAAGGTCCCTAGTCATGCTTTCATTACCATTTTTCCTTCCTTCAGAGTTAACTTCTTTGGAGCAACTCCGCCAACTAATCTTTATATATGCCTAAATAATTACCATGAATCATCTTATATATAGTGTCATAATGCCCCTAATTTCCCTTTCCTAAACCACATTGTTTTTCTTTCCATGAAGATGCTATGTTGCCGTATTATTCGTTTTGGACATCGATATCCTTACAGTTGTAAATGGCTAATTTATTTGTTTTATCAATAACAGAATGGTTGAATTTCAAAATGTCCAATTTAGTAAATATTCAGCTATACAAATTTAAACCTTCACTCTACTCCTTAAACCACTTACACATATCCTTGGATAGTAATTAAAGTATTACCATAAAAAATAATATAAAAGATATTTGCATAAATTCATATCAACAATGGTTATAATTATCAGCTAGTAAGATATATATATACATATGGAAAGCTCAACGTCACTTGAAGAATGGAATGTTTCAATTGCATAAAACAATTAGGATAGTTTCCGTTCTAACATCCAAAGTTTACAGAAAAAGTTTGATGTCTAAAGTGATGTTAATGTGCCAAATTTGTAATAATTTGAAGGTACTTCAAAATCTACTTGTATGATATACAAAATCTTAAACTTCATTGTAGAAAAATTTGCAGCTGATATCCATGAGTTATCTCAACTCCTTTGTCGCATGGAATGTAAAATAAAAGTAATGGATTAGAAATCAAGTGCGATTGAGCTTGATATATATATATATATATATATATATATATATATATATATATATATATCTCATCTCTTCTAATAAAATGTATCATCCTAGGGTTCATAGCTTTCGAATATCAAATTATATAAAATTTCATTTTATTGTTGTTAAAAGCTTCAATTTCTTTCAAAAGTTGAAAACCACTTTTTTTTTATCATTGAATATTACTTAACCCTAAATACTTTGGGTAATTTATTAGGGGTGACTCAGAGTAATATATCTTGGGTTATATTAGGATTGTTGCTATAATTATGAAAACAAGGTGGTGACATCCAAGAATCAACACAAGATCTCGGGAAATAGTTAGAAACTAAGTTATTTCTCTTTGTGATCGTTCATCCTAGTACTTTCGACCTAGTCTAACTGACCCCTAGATTAAATTTGTATTTTAAAAACTTAAACCCATGTACCTAAGTTCTCTCGAAGACGTTTTCACCGTCCGAAATCTCTTTACTTGTAAGTCAAGCAACTCCACATCTATTTAATGCATATGATAAAATAAAGCTATCAGTAGTTCCAGTATCGAATAATTTTAAGCTTTATTCCATTGATAGTACTTGAAGATTCCACAACAATGGACTGGTGCACTGCCTGATGATTGTTGACTACATCATGGGTTCTATAATTGGCTTGAATATTTGATAATGGTTGCCACATTCTAACCATAGTCCTGATTCGAGGATTTAATCCATATACAAAACACTTGGCTTGACGTTCGCCAGTATCTAGATAAGGAACATATTTTACCAGCTCCATAAACCTTATCTTATATTCTTCTACTGTTTTATTACCCCGGATTAAACACAGCCTCCCTGTCCTAAAGCAGGATGTTCTATGCGTAATACTTCTTTAGTAAAATGCAAGGTTTTTTCATAGCCTATAATATTACTTTGTCATATTTGCCTAGATTGGACTTATATAAAATTTGGACCCTCTCAGACATTTTTCTCTTTCAAAACATTTTTTTTTTCTAATTATTTAAATTATTTTAACAATTTAATTAATTAATTAATTAAATTATTATATATATATATATATATATATATATATATATATATATTTTTTTTTTTTTTGCACTTAATTAGCCCTCTAAAACAACTCTAAAGTGAATAAGACTCAGGTTTGGAATTTACTTTGAATAATTACCTAATCCATCAATTGTTTGATACATTTAGTTGGTGGTAAATTGGGTAGTTATCTAAGAGACCTTAGACTTTGATTGTTTCTTGTCTTAGTAAACCTAAAGGCTACTAGGGAAGCCTTCCATGTGATGGGTCCACCTTCACTAAAACGAGAGAAGTTTCGAGGTGATAGTGTTAACATCTCTATATTCCACCCATTTTGTACATTGGGAAAACTTTGCACTAAGGTGTAAGATTGTGTGGTAACAAACTAAACACTAGATGCCATTATAACATATGCCCTTCAACATCCAAGTTCACAGCTTACTAAAAGTAAAGGAGTTGGAAGTCCAATAAACCAAAACTAGCTAAAAGCCAGCCAATACTACAAAGGAATAAAGCAGCGTGTGGCTCAACCTTTGGAGAGATGAAGATATGTAAATATGGTGATTTGAAACCATAGTTGAGGACTCTTTCTTGGATATGTAATCAATCACGATGGTTGTGAGTTTCGAGGGGAAGAGCAGAAGGAGCTTTGCGGGCGAGGTAAAGCTGGAGTATTCATATATTTACTAGCTTTTCTCTTAACAAGTCATATTCTATATAATACCTTTATAATAACCATCAATTCAATCCTTCTAACTACATCCCCATTACTTATAAACTTATTTTATTTAAAACACCTTATCATATTTTTAATAAAGTACTTTAATAAAATATTTCACAATAATTATTATTATTATTTTTTTCTTTGAAGTCTTCATCCAAATATTAGAAGAAATAACTTAATGTTACCACATTACTTATTTCAATTTACGGAGATGTTTCTTTTCATGACGTGCTAAGCTTTTGCTAGATGCACTTCTAAGGCTTTCGATTACCCTCATTTCGTAATGTGACCAAACGGCTTGAAAGGCTCCTGCAAGTCGGCCTCTCTGGTATCCTCGGACAAATTAGTAGCCCAAACGGAATTCTCGTCATTTCTCCGCCTCATGTTGCTAGCATAAGAGGTCTTGTCGACGGTGGCGCCTGCTCTAAGACTGGGAGGAACGTAGGCTCCCTTGCGCAGCTGCGAGAGGATCGCCGCCACCAGACCTAGAGTCATCCTCCTTGGTGCCTGGGGCGCTCCAGCAAGATCTCTTTGGTGGAAACCATGGTGAGCCTGCTGCCTGTGTCCTCGTTCACGGCGTCGCTGAACTTGCGCCGCTCGAGGGCTCGCTTGCTAAGCCTGGCCTTTTCCACCTTGCGGATGCGTGTGGTGGTAGTTTTCTGGACCTTCTGGCCCTGATCATTGAACCTGTACTCGATTATCTTCTTCACACCGTTTTCGTTAGGGCCGATCACTTTGGGAGGTGGCAGCAGGAAGTCCAGATCCTCGTTGTCCTCCTCCTCTAATTCTCCCCATTGCACCTTCGCTGAAACTTTGCTATCTCCCACCTTCTCCATCTCCTTCTTCCTTGTGAGGGAACCCTACCTCTCAGAACCCAAAATCTCACCAGGAAAATAAAAGGTGCGGATATATATACATATAAACCTACAATGAATCGATTTTTATCTAGCAATTAAATATTAAGAGCGAATTATATATTTGGATATATATACATATAAACCTACAATGAATCGATTTTTATCCAGCAATTAAATATTAAGAGCGAATTATATATTTGGATATATATACATATAAACCTACAATGAATCGATTTTTTTTTTTTTTTGGTAACGAAATGCCGTGGACTCTGGTAAAAGAAGGCGTAGCAGGTGGGAACCTCAGCCCGAGGGAGAGGGAGATTTCTACCGCCGTTCGTAATCTGTTTGCTATTATCCTACTCTTGTTTCAGTAGCATCTTCTATTCTGAAATAAAAGCAACAGTATCTCTCTAAAATGCGGACCTCGCAGCGAAGTTCCTAACATACTGTGACAAGCAACCGACTATTACTATGACATAAAATAATGAAGAATCCGAACTCTGTGGCACTGTAATTATGATACCTGAAGAGTGTGGATAGAATGAAGTATGAATAGCCTAGTACCATAATCAGGCTATAATGTAAAAATAGGTAAAGATTATGAAAAGGAAGATGAGTTATACATCCAAGTGTGTATCTCTCTCAAGAAGTTGTGTTACCTCAGGCAGCCGCAGTCTTAAGGAGGAAAGTCATGGAAGTTTGAAGGCCTCTCTCAAATTTGTGAGAGGGCCAAGTTAGCCTAGATTGAAGGCAGATGATCTCTACAGCTTGCATCCCTTGGAAGACCAGCTGGGGTACTTGTGCAATGACTATTATATGGACTAAATTAAGATGAATATGCACTGAAGTATTGACAGCGAAATTAGCCGCCACTCGTACCAAGGTTTCTTGCAAACGTACAAAGGTTTCTTGCAAAAGTACCCACGTAAAATATTTGCACTGAGTTTTGAGACAAAAGATCTTTTTTTTTTTTTTTTTTAAATGAGGAATATTATATTCAGGCAGAAGTTTTAATAAACAGAAGAAGGTGTCCAACAGCCAGAAGTTTCTTTCTGCTATGCATCGATGTCGAATTTATTATCGTCCAACCTTAATACACCTTCAATCACTTAAAAATTTTAAGATTTAACATATAAAGTGGATTCGAAAATAAGTATAACAGTTTTAGGTAATCAATCCTTCTCAAAACTTACAGGACCGGAGGTAGAAGTGAGAGGATTTCGTAAAAAAAACAACAAGACATGTAAAACCCTATTGTCCTAACATCCTGAGAGTTCAACGAAGGCTCTGATAACATGTGTAAGGACCTTAACTTGTTGAATTAACCATCATTAACAAAATACATAGGTATAAAGCCCTTAATTTTCAAAATTTACAATCATTCACAAAATTCATACTATCGAATTCAGAGTGAGATTTTTGAAACAAAATATATATCAATTGACTAATTAGTACTTACCTGGAACCGTGTTTGAAATGTTCCTGATCTGCCATGGCTCTAGCTCCTGTCACCAAACCATCGTTTTCCTCCCAGCGTATTTGAGGTCAACCTCTCCGATCCCCAGATCCAGAAGATAAGTCTTCTGGCCTCCGTGTCTAAAACTCCAATAACAATCGAGATCACTCAATGAATCTGTTAGAACTCACTGCTCATGAATCACGCGGTTAGGACTCGTCTGACAACATTCGGATCAGTTTACCCATTCACTACCCATGCCCATCAAGTTTACCCATCTTCTCCTTTTATACACAAACTCCATTCCAGATATTTATTAAAATATCATCTTTTAATAAATATCTTTGATTTCTAAAATATCTTAGTTTTATTAAAATATTATTATTTAATAAATATCTTGGATTTATTAAAATATTATTATTTAATAAATATCTTAGATTTATTAAAATATTATCATTTAATAAATATCTTGGATTTATTAAAATACCATCATTTATTTGCATAAGTCAATGCTTTTAATTTTCTTTGAACAAAGTATTAGTTTATGTTATTATAATGGTAGATATAACTAATACATTCATTATATTATGGTGAGTTAGGGATTTACTCAATACTTCAATAATTCACTCGTTACTCTACACCGAGTTTCTTTTCATAATTGATTAGTGCATGTACTAGTGCCGTAGACGTGATACATGCATATGTAGCTATCATATGCAGGTCTCATATGCATGCTAATATTTCTATGTTCCATATAATTCGAGTTGGGTCGTTACAATTCTTGTTGCACTCAACTATGCAACCTCTGATACCATGTGAAAATTCCTCAATCTGGAATCCTATTGTAGGAACTGGTATGCATTCTTCTAATTGATAAATTAATTATTCAGTTTATTGCTACGACAACATCGAATTAAACACACCGCAACCTTAACTAAATAAACTGCGAAAAATACAAGTGCGGAAACAAAACTGAACAAGAGTAAATCATAGACACATCTGACACAGTTATTTTTGGACTAATGTCCCCTGAAAAACGTAATGTGGGAAAACCGATGCAACAACTGAGGGTTTTATTATTATGCAGTTGTAATTTTTGAATACAATCTCTAAATGCCTTTTCTAGCAATCCAGTTACAGAGAATATCATTGACAGAGAGATTAGTGAGGTCACCTCACACTATCATAGGAAATCTCGGCTGATCTGGCCACTGAATGAGCTGCCCCTGACTGCCTCTGTGCAGTCCCAACATCAACCCTCCTGGGTACAGCATCACCCCTTATGTGGATCAATTTGCTGCTCAGGAACTTCGATTTCTGCCTCCCGGTCTCACACCCCATATTTCGGCTTTTGGAATCGATTCCTACAACAAATATGCGGTTTCCTCTTGGCCTTTGCATAGCCCTGCGTGGCTTTGCGTCAGCCTCTCTGGCTTTGCTTTATCTCTCTATGCCTTCTCTGCTGATGATTCTTCGACCGAGAAAGATTTCTCTTCGGATACTATCCCTGCCCCTCTCTGTAAAGAATCTCTTGATCATATTTCCTCTGAGCACTGCGCACTTCAGAAATTCGATCTCTGGATCCTTACTATTTTTTTTCCAAATGACCCTTCAAGCCCTTCTTATAATCTTCTCATTGAAACTTCAACGACTGAGAATAAATCTCTAATCAATGCCTAAGATTAAATTTTGACTTGATCCGTCTTTTCTAGAACATTCACACCCATATTCTATTAATTCACTTTAATTATTTAATTTTCCTAAGTTTAGACTTAGGGTCCATTTAAAATAATTAATTCTTTTAATAAAATACAATCAGGGTGGAATTCCCCAAAACGATTTCTGGGTTCTTTGGAATACATGTGTCTAAGCCTCCCTGCAAATTTTGAGACTTAGAACACATCCAATGCTACCACAAATCATCATAGCATGCCCTATATTGGCTTCTCTAAGGGATGTGAATCGCCTCTTCATCTTTGTTTGAACCTTGTACTTAAGTTGAGCCATCCTTTGGAAGCCTATTGTGTCACCTTAAACCCCTAAGCCTAGAATATCTCTTGTAGGTGACTTATATATTGAGACTCCTCCCGTTGGTGAAAATCCAAAAAGAGTAGGGGGTACTGGCTGTGGTGATAGTGGGCCACTACCTTATTTTTGTCACTTGGTCTAGTGCTTTCCTTGTAGGGTACCCCTTCTACAAGACCTGCTAGATTTTGAGGCAATAGGCTTGATATTGTTAAGCCTTTGTTTATTATTGGTCGTTATTGTGAACATTGAAGGTTGAGGTCCTTGAAACTTCTAAGTAACGACAACCTTGTTTCCTTTAGTGTTCTTTCTTATCACTTGAACCCAACCTTCCTTCACATTTGCATAGGGATGAGGGGCTAATGAAACTTAAGCAACTTGGGTATCTTAGGGAGCTTAGAGTTGGGGGTTTTTGAGTTTTTCTATAAGGGGAAAGTACGTTATATTGTGGATAGGGTTCTCTCATTTAAACTAAGTATTTGATAATTTTATATTTCTCATATGTTATTAAGCTGGCGCTTATGAACTTTATTTAACACAAATTGCTTGATGTCAACCCTCAGATACACACTTCTTTTGAGAGTCGGGGTTAAAATATCTCTTTAATTGGCGACAGAGAAAGCCACCAAGTGGTTTGGAAGTACAATTCAACAAAACCCATAATTGCATGGCTAGGCCTAAAAATTCCACCCACACAAGACATCAATGTTGAGCACTCTCCTTGGAAAAGGTTGGGAGATTTTTTTTGTTTCATTTTTTGAAATCTTTCTAGTGCGACCATAGATGTCAGCATTTTAACATAACTCTTATGCTTTTATGTAGGCATCTTTTTGTTCTTTAACATGATTATTGCTTTAGGTCATTGTTCCTTTTGCTTTAATTTTGAAATGGCTCCTAGAACGGTGTAAATTTTTTCTATGGATCTCATGTTGGTTTTAATAAGTAATTTATCTTGTTTAGTCTACTAATTCGTTCGTATTTATTATTTCTTCATTTTCTTAAATAATGAATAATGTTGATGGATAGTAATTCTTGGTGTGTGTCCTATCCAATGGATATTAAACTTTGTCGGACATCCTTGGATTCAGACATTGGATGCAGTCATTGTCTTCTTTACGTCTTTCCTTGATCAGATTCTTTCGAGGAGCATATTGTTTTGTGGGAATCTTGAACCATTACCAAAGCAATGTGGTTGTTATGCTTATTGTTATTTTCTACAATTGTAGG
Organism: Pinus albicaulis; assembly: GCA_034641835.2. NCBI lineage: Eukaryota > Viridiplantae > Streptophyta > Pinopsida > Pinales > Pinaceae > Pinus > Pinus albicaulis. Next base: position 1,132,838,909 of record CM076579.1, read on the forward strand.
TGCTTGATTTTACAAAGGATGATAGCTTATGTTTCATTGAACATGATATATAGATCATTGAGGTTGGATCAATGAACATGATTTATAGATCATTAACTAATTTGTATTACAAATTGTTGAACTTATCTTGAAGGTTTTAACTTTTAAGTGTAATTGGAATTAATGTGACCTCGAAAATTCAATGAGTCTGCATGTTGGGCATTATTATTTATGAATATGTTTAGAATGTTGGCTAAATTCCTATGTTGTTGTCATAATAGTTGTTAAGGATTCAATTGCGAAACCCTCATGTTGGATGGACTCGTCAGAAGGTATGTTCTTAAAACTTTGCTACTGTAGTATGTTGCATGGAAGCTTACTTATCAACTGGTTAATAAGCAGTTAGATTTATTTGTTCTATATTTTTCTTAGATCTCCTTATGGCTGAATTCTAAGACAAATATTGCATGAAGACTACATGAACAATATGAATTGTTGTTTTTATTGATAATATGGCTTTAGTTCTCACGTTTATAATGTGGTTATCTACCTTCAATCAACCTCTTCAAGTGCATATATTTTCAATATTTAGCAATTAATTGTACAATCCTAGGTTGGTTATGCTTTCAAATACAATAACTTACCCCAGTTTAATATTGACAGAATCCTTTTATTTATCTTTACAATAGTAAAATATTATCACTCAAAACAGAAGGAATCCAATGGCCGTTCAGGGAAAGTGCCAATGCCACATCACACAGTTCCTCTTGCTTTGGGCTATAGTACTTCCTAGTCTAAAAGGTGAATTCCTAGTGATTCGATGTTAAATTGTTCAATTGTACCTTGCATAAGACTTCAAATATGCAACATACACATGCTAAAATTGCAAAATGTTATTTAGATTTCTGCCATTAAACACTCAAGAACAATTATATGTTAGAATGTCAAACCAGTGTTTACTCTTCATAAATCTGTGTGATAATCTACCACAGATATGTGACAAAAAGTTGTAGATCTGCAAGTACAATACTGAAAAATTGTTAATTTTCAGATCATGGAAACAGATCTTAGACTTAGGAAAAATATAACCTAAACACTTCGTAGTTGAAAACTAAAAATCTCCAATCAAAACAACTTCTGAATATGGTAATCTACAAACACATACTGCTGGACTTATGGACAAGAAATACACATCTAAACTCTCTAAACAACATATGTATTCTGAAAAGAAGATACTCAGAATGCAAACAACACAAAACATCAACTTGCTAACCATTATAGTGGTGTGCCCTAGGTCTCCTTTATAGAATAGGAAGACTTGTTTTTAGAATGTATGTGGACTCATGCAAGGGAGTGCTCTGACTGACAGGGTCGAACCTTAACCCTAATCACCTTAACGAGTGCACACTGCAACCTATTGCACGGATAAAAGTTCTTGAAATAGAGTTCCCCCATTGGAGGATGAATTGTAGCATGCATGCAAGCATGCTCCTCCTTGGAATTTGTGCCAGCTTCCTGGATTGGAAACCTCTTAGTAATGCATCCTAGTTGCCTAGAGATCTATGCCCACTTCTAACTATACATAGTGCATGCAAATTAACTCAAAAATAGAAAAGAATTTGTTTTAAAACTGAACTACTAAATCTAGAACAATAATAATAAATTTGGAAAAGATAAGTCTGGAGCATGCACACTAAAGGCATGCATGTGCCCTTTCCTATATGATTGCTGCAGTAGTCCCAAGAAAACTAATATTTGTGCAAATCACTCATATCTGTTGTGTGCTCATAATCATTGTGCAGGTTTGTTGCAGAAGAATTGAGGTAACTTATCTAGTGGAATGCACCATCATTGTTGGAGAAAGAACATTGAGTGAGGAAGGTGGTGAAACTGTCCCTTTTGTGAGGAAAGTGTTGTTCACCCAACCAAGTCTCTCTATCAACATCTAGATCTTATCCTGAGCTAGTGGCTTCATTAAAATATCTGTACCTTGAAAATTTAGAGCAGTGTTGCACATATCGGGATAATATCAAAATTATAGTGATATTATTGTCGAAACCCACCTCGCCAATATTATCGCAAGTATTTATCGCTATAAATTGGAAGATTTGAAATTATCGCGATAATTTAATTTATACCGATAATTTCCGTATTTATCGCGAGTTGATCGATATTATCGCCCTGTTGCGCCGAATTTTGTTTTAAAGCATCTGGGTCTGATTTGTTTGCTCATTTCGGTTTTTCGCTTGATGGGATTGAGCTCTGAGAGGTATAACAACCTTGTGACCTGACTATAACTAGCAAACAAAGGGATTTCCATAGTTTTTTTTGCCATTAATGGAGTTAGTGGATATCAACTCCAATATACTATTTCCACATTTCCTGGTATGTAAAAAAAAATTCTCCTTCTTTTCCTTTGTTTTTCAAGATCTAGTATAGGGTATGCAATGTTCATTAGATATACCTCTTTTTTTTCTCTTTGAATGGAGGATTTAATACTTATGTAACGAGGGTATTTTAATTGGAGTGTTTTTCATGTTTTTTCAACTTTGTGGATTTGTATTCTATTTCAGAACTTGTAATTCTAAGTTCCCCTCATTTTTTTGTCCCATAGGTTTACAAATTGAATCAATGCTCTAGACTCTAGAGTCTACAGACTCTACACATTTCAAGAATCAAAATGCTAAAGCCATTGAATCCAATGTGGGAGTATGGTCTACCCTTTGAGGGTCATAATAGAATGAGGTTGAATTGCAAGCTACAAGGTATGGAAGTGTTTGGTGGAATCAACCTTTTGAAATACCACCTTGCAAGAATACCAGGGAATGAAGTGGAGCTTTTCCTAGCAACCACCCCAATCATTTTCCATATTGCAAACCACTCCATTTTTCAAATGCATAAGAAGAGAGATAAAAAGGAAGAAGCAAGACCTGAACCTGCAAATAGATCCACAAGCTTCTCAAGAGTGAGGGAAAGCCAATCCTCGGGCTCACCTTTTGCATGTTGAGATTTGTAGCTTGGGAGGTACTCCAAACCCTAGGCTAGTGTAATATTCCTAAATGGAAGTATTAAGTGTAAACATAAGCATGCACTATAAACAACAAGTGAATTTAACATACATCCACAAATTACAATTCTGTACAAGGAAAAATAACTGGAAGTTGAGTCAGTTTTTTAAATCTAAATGAAATTGGGTACAAAATGAGTGGAACAATGGCACCTGAGCTTGCTATAGCAAGCAATGACAAACCCAGGTGGGAGTAAGATGCCCACAAGCTGCAACGACTCAACCCAGAAATATTGTTTAGAAAATTTGGACACTGCTGCTGAAGGGAAATGGATGTACTGGCCTCAGATGTCGTCAGAAAATTCTGAAGTTTTAGCTGGCATCTCTCCTTAATAAGCCCAACCAAACCCAGAAAAATCTCACAAACCTAAGTGGTGGAAATGGTCTCGGAGTAAACTGCGCCCTTCTCCAACAATTTCTGTTGTTGTTTGCTGATTGAAACACTAATTTCTGCTAGAAATATTGTTTAAAAAATTCTGCAAAATTAGCCCCGGACTCCTCTCACCAAACCGACAAAAACCTAGAAATGGTTTGGACAAATTTTACCGACCACCCGGGACCCAAAATTTAAGCTCACTCCTCCCAACTGGTTGCCAAATATATTTGTTATTTGGGGCACCAAAATTCATCCAAAAGTTATGCTAAATTAGAAGAAGACTCCTTCATACTAGTCCAACAAAACCCAGAATTTTTTGGGCTAATTCCGACATCCCGGGATTGCCCAAATTTGGTGCTACACCCTCCTCTACTGGTTCTGCATCCCCCTCAAGCTACTGCTACAAATCTGACCCTGTTTCTTCCCTCAAATGCTGTGAATTCTCTTCAAATTACTCTAGGAAGGTAAGAGGGAAATTCCTTTCTCAACCTTGCACAACTCAGCTGGCAACAAATTCACAAAATTCTACCCAAAAAAAGACGGTCGAGGCCCTAGGGATGTTGAATTTGGTTCTCGCTAAAGCAACAATCTCTCGCCCTAAAAGTCTCCACAAAATCTTGTCCAATATCAAGGGACTTGCTCCTAATTTCTCCAACTGAATTTTCCCTTGAAGACCCCTCAACTCAGTGGAACGAATTTTGCTATTGCGTCCTCTTGGAAGTTCGAATTGGCTGAAGTATCGCTGGAAATAACCCACAAACTCCAACGATCTCCTATCCAATCAGCTCTGAAATTCTCTCCTAGGGTGGTACTCTAAGTCCAACAAAGTAAGAGTTGAGATCTCTGCCTGAAAATCTCCTTGTGCTAAGCAACACTGGTAGTCTTGGCTAAGCAGGTCAAGAGTACTCTAATTTAGAAATTCAATTTGTCAAAAGCCCCCAAAATGATGCCTTTTCCTTCTATTTATCTTTGCTGCCCCATTTTGTCTCCTTGTGGGCCCCAACAATTTGGCCTCCTTCTCCCTAGCTCAATTTTCCTAAGGGGTTCGAATTCCCCTTTTGGGTGGCCCACATCCCACTACCAATTGAATTTTTCCTTTTTCTCTAATGTTGGTGGCCTCCATTTCTCCAAAATTAAGTTGGTATTCCCTCCACCCACTTTTCCTAAGTTCACATGCCAAAATATTTCCCAACATCCAAATTGCAAAAACGGAAATTCTTCTTCACAAAATTAATTTAATTGGGGACATTACAGTCTTCCCCAACAAAAATTGCTTGTCCTCAAGCAACGCCTGAACAAGCACCGTCTTAATCAGTTGATCCCAACAATCTCTGCACATAGTACAGGGGTCCCAAATGTACCACCGAACCATCCCTGATCTCTACCTTGGCCTTCTAGGATTCTAAGACATCCTGATCAGCATGAGGCATCCCTTGCTCCACTTGTCCAACTCAACATAGGCACCAGACGCCCTCTGCGTATTGCCATGAAGTAGAGCATCAAGGTAGTATAAAATCCTGATCATCTCCTCGTGAAACTGCTCTACCGAATAGTCCCTCTCGTGCACTTCAGGAATGGACTCTTGAAGATGCAATCCAATCCTTGTGGGATTGAACCCTCATCTGCCTAAGCGTCCCCTGATCTCTTCCTACTGATCACCCTGTCACACCGGTGAAGTTCCCCACACCATCATCGAATCACTAAAAGATAATGGAAGATCTGGATGAAATTCCCTTGTAGAAACCAACTCACCTCTACAAGTAGCTGAACTACTAAGCCGTGCTATGCCAGAATCCCTTGCTCGTCGTAGAGTGAACCTATCCTACTGACATCATGACACCTCGGTCATGTCCGATTGCTTAACATGCTCATCCCTGATCCTCCTCTCCAGTAACGCTCGACCAATATATCTGTCACGATCATCGCTATGCCTAACCTGCAAGTGCAATTCTGCAATGCTTGAGTCCACCACTCCATAGCTAGCCTCGATCCTAAGCAACAACCTGCCTCGCCATATGTCAAAGGTCTCAATGATTCCCCATGTGTTAGCTTGGGAAATAATTGCACCATCCTCCATAGTAACGCTGCCCATTGAGAAGTGGAGTGATCCACTTGCCAACCAGGTCTCTGGATCCCCCAACAATACTAGGAGCTCACAACTCCCACTCCTTACATGTTGTCGCTGCGTAGCACTGCTACCTGGTAGAACCCATCCGGTCCTGATCTCTAATCCCTGTATGTATCCCATAGGCAGGCCCAACCCTCAACAACTATAAGCCATGTTTGAGACTCGAGAGTGATAGCCATGTAAGTCCCCACGGGTATGACCAAGACTCCGCATGGATACTGAAAGGTAATCCCATGGATGGCCCTCTCTCTGTCCTAGTCTCGCTGATAACTCCATTGATACTTGACTCTACTGAACAGGATGTCTCTAGATGCTCACTAGTGCCCCCATCCATACGGGGTGAGCTGCATCCAATGGTATGCTAAACCCTATCTGACTACTTGAAAAGCGATTGTTCATGGTCATTATGGAGAAATTCTTGACAAAGTAGATACATTGATAACATTGATATATGAAAGGTCAAAATCCAGTGATATAATTCAAGGTCTTCCTAAAGTTGAACAATTGTCAGAAGCTCGTTTGAATAATTCAATATTGATGAATTTGAAAGAAAGTTTTGAAAATTGGACCGGAGATATGACAAGATTTCTTGGATGTCTTTGGGGGTTATTCATCAACGCTAGGATAACTATGGAACACAGTCAGATTCATTTAGTCAACCAGATTCAAAAAGTTTACCGATCCCAAGGGGTACAAATTGGTGATAAGCATATAGAGATTATTGTACGCCAAATGACATCAAAAGTATTAATTTCAGAAGATGGAACGGCTAATGTTTTTTCACCGGGGGAACTCATTGGATTATCACGAGCGCAAAGAATGGATCGTGTTCTGGAAGAGACAATCTACTATCAAACGATGTTATTAGGAATAACAAGGGCATCTTTGAATACTCAAAGTTTTATATCCGAAGCGAGTTTCCAAGAAACTGCTCGGGTCTTAGCTAAAGCTGCTCTACAAGGTCATATCGATTGGTTGAAAGGCTTGAAGGAAAATGTTATTCTCGGGGGGATGATGCCTGCCGGTACTGGGCAACATATTCACCGTTCAGGGAAACAGAACGGAATAGATGCAAGAATAGGGAATAGGAATCTATTTAGCAACAAAGTGAAGGATATTTTATTTCATCATGACAAAGATCTTTTTTTTCCTCACAATATATTAAAACAACCATTAAAAGAGTCTTGAGAAAGAGATTTCTTTTTATGTTCATGAATATCTCTTCCAGAATAGGAAGAATATGAAATATTCTATGAGTGAGAACATTTCTACTACGTATTAGACAGACAGGCAATCTTTAAGATGTAATCGATTCCGTTGGAATAATTAGATATTACGATCCTCCTTTCGGGATAGTCCCCTACGGGAGAGTTTAAGTATTACTATTGCACCCATACTATCCACCCAATCAGTTGCATAATTGCATATATAATGTGTTATGCTAACTTGAAATAGTGTACATCTCATCTCACACTCACTCGACGGAGAAAAGGTTGGAATATACAACTTACACCACCACCACTAGCACTACATCCATACTACTTGGACTAACAACGTATGAGCTAGAGAATATTCTCTCAGATGTTTAGTTTTATCCTTCGGGATAGATCCCCTTCGGGAAGTACCCAGAGTCCCCTTCGGGCAAGATAGTCTCCTCCAGGCAGGAGAGTCCCCCTCTCCTTGTCTTGGACTAAAAGCATATTACCTCGATAGTGAATAAAAACTAACGTCGTGAGACTGTAAGGCTCCTATCTACCTACCTACCCTACTCCAGCCAGTAGGATGTTAGGCCAACCTATGGTGTACCCATACACCCAACTAACGTGTCCCCATACACCTAGCACTGAAAGCATCTATATAGTGAATCCAAGCCTTGCAGAGAATGGATGTCTCACTCCCCCCACAAGTCCCGCGACTCTCTTCCCATCCCATACGCAGATCCGTGGTTCCTTCCCCCCGACCACAGAGATATGTCGAGTGGTGGAAGAACTCTAGCCTGCAGATCTTTGGCCCTATAAATACTAATACCATTAAGGTCAAGTGCGGCCAAGGACAAAAAGAAGTAGACTTCCAGACCTCTTTGTTAAACGCATGTAAACCCAACCCACTAAATAACTAACTGGATAGAACTCCATCCAAACCCAGAGGCTCCCTACCCCTAATGAGGCACTAGGCAAAAGAGGTTCTTCTGTGTGCAAGCGAACTAGAATGTGTTGTCTAAGTACACAAGGACAAGGCCGTAGGGTGCCACAGAGGTAGGGTGGCGCATAGAATGCCCTAATAGGATGGACCATACCTTACCTCCTGAGGGCTGGGGTCAAATAACCAGTGACCTAACTTGAGGGCATCACCGAGCAGTGGTCAAGATACTCGATGATGGTGACCTCTTGAGGGGCATCTCAGACTTGAGAGCTTACCTAACTTGTATGGAGGACATGGCCTTAACCTCTGGGGCAGGGGGTGTTAAACCCCTAAAGGTTAACCCTTGTCCTTGTGTACTTAGGCAATTGCCTAAGTACACAAGGACAAGGCCGTAGGGTGCCACAGACGTAGGGTGGCGCATAGAATGCCTCCTCCCACTCCATGGTGTAAACTCGTGCACCACATCACACTGCCATGCATCTACGTGCTCACCTGCAAACAACTGCTCAATGTTGCATGCTCCTATACGCCACTGGATGCCAGGATCTAAAATTGACATAGTACGCGTCAATCCGCACCCTACTGGTATCGTCACATGCACTGTCGTGTCATCGTACCCTCTGATACATGCGCCTTGCCTCCAAATCCTCCCTGAGAGGCACAAGAGGTGAATTCCCTCATGTACTAGTGGTGATGCCACCATTGTGCTGCTCCTGAGAGATTGCTGAGTCCCAACTAACTGCAGAGAGTCCCTGGCCTCGAACAAGGAACTATCTGGTGACTTGCCAATCCCACCTACTCCAGCCAACACCTGCCAGAGTATGTGGATCATCTTGTGATCCCATGCACAACCATCATGCCAAAATGACCCAGGGACTCCCCTCACGAATTGACCGACCACTGGCGTTGACTGAGATTCCCCTAATGAAAGTGTACGCTTGACCGCTTGGTCAAATATGCCACCAATGCTGTAGTCAATCTTCGTACCTGGTAAGTGGTAGGCAATCCCACCTGGATTCCAATGCCAACCTGGGCCTCCAGTATCCTCGATGCCTGACTCACACCCTGGCCTATGACCAACTCCATACGCCTCACCCACTCCATCGAGCCCCAACTTAGAATCTCTTGCCATCCAACCCTAAGGGAGGAATCAAAAGCATGAACTCCTATACATGGAACTAGCCTCCCATCCTGCAAATGTTGCCCCCTGCATAACTCATGTTGCCTCATCTCATTGATCTGGTCAACACATAAAATCTGTCAGGGTAATTCTGCATCTCTCTCTCTCCACGATGCAGAGGTAGCCTAACAATACTATAGGCCCCATCTACATAAGCTTGAAGAGAGCCGCGGGCTGGAAGCACTGCAACTCTGCTAGTTGCTTGCGTATCGATCTGCTGCTCGTTGATGGCAGGCCCAAAAGATGACTGCCCATCCTCCTCCTTCATGGGGCCTGTTATCGCTTGCTGCCTGTACCTACCTACAATTAGTGGGAAAAGCCTTTAACCCCACAAGGTGTGGTTGGTGGCAAGGAACTCAGAGAAGGGGCTGTCACACTAATCCCGACTCTCTCTGTTTAAGCTATCTCCTAGGTTAGCTATGGGGTAAATTGGAGGAAAAAACTCAATTAATTAATAAGTCTTGATAGGGAGATGATAATTAACCGAGTGAAAAAAACCTCCCAAAGTAATACTCACTTGTTGGCAAGGTCCCAAGCTATCTAGGCCTGTTACAAACTCGATACTGACTCAAATTCATCATTACTAGCATCACTTATTACAATTCCCCGTAGGGCGTGGAATCTGGGTAAAAGAGAAAATGATACGAAGTAGAAGTAGAGTTTAAAAACTCTATTGAACTGATGATATTTGATGGTACAAGTGTCCTTTGGTTCATCGTTGGGCATGGAGTCTTCATATAATCATCAGGTGCCACTCTAGTGGTCAACATTTGGCTCCATATGGGGATGCATGCTAGATATGAAGTGATAGTGTGCAAGAACCTGGAATCTGCATCCACCAACCAAAGATATATAGATATATATATATATATATATATATATTAGCAGTATCAATTCAAAGTATCATCAAACAAAATCAAGTATAGGAATGGAATTTTACGGCTTGACGGTGAAGCCTTGGGTGAGTCCTAGTGTCTAGAGTCAATGTATATTACCATACTAGATCACACAAAAAAATTCGTGAAATTTGGTTAGGTCTAGGTAGTGATTTTTTAATTTTTTAGATTTCCTGTAGGTTGAAAATTGCAATAAAAATTGTAATTGAAGTGTAATAAGTGTTGCCTAGAGAAGTTGTATGGGGTATGAGTAATCAAAATTACATTTCTCACCGTAAAATTTCTACTATGACACACTTTGAGGGGTTAAAAATGTGTTTTGAACTCTCAAAACCCACTTTTCCTAAGTTCAGTGGGAAATCTGGTAATTAATTAAGCCATAAATTAAAGAAATAGAGAAAAATAAATATCCACACATGCTAAATGTTGTGGATGTTGAGATTTTGTGTATTTGGCGTAGCATCAGTTGTGCTCTAGGTCCCAAATTTTGAGGAAGGACTAGAGTTCACTTGATCTACAAGACCCAAAAATGGATTTGGGAAATTTTCATCTGGTTTAGGAGATATTAAATTAATTAATTATTTTAATGTATTTCCTAAGTTAAAACTTAGGAAAATAAAATAATTAAAGTGAATTTAATTAAACATGTGATGAAATTGTCTTAAGTCACACAGATCAAGCTTTCTTTTAATTCTAGCCATTGATTCAAGATTTGATCATGGTCGTTGATTTGTCAACGAGAAAAGTATAAAGGAAAGGCTTGGGGTCATTTGTAAAGAGACACAGAGGCAGAGCACTGAAGCTAAGCTGAGATTCTAGGGCAGGGTTTTCTAAGAATACTCAGAAGTGTTTCAGCTGCAGAGAGGGGAATTTAGACCAAGGGGATGATCTGATCCCAGGGTCTAGAATACACAAGAGGTAGAGAAGAGATCAACTCAAGGACAGTGTAGAGGAAGGCAACAACGGCAGCAGCGGCAAGGACAGCGTAATTTTCAGGAGACCCTTCAAGGGTTACGCAGAGACCCTTAGGGGTAGCATAGTGACTACGTCACCTATTCTGGGGTAACGCAGTCCCTTCCGGAGCAGCGCTGAGGGTTTGGAGGCCATCTAAGGCTGACGCAGAGGCTTTCAGGGGCTTCAGAGGTTGACGCAGAGCCTTTCAGGGGCAACGTTGGGGTTTCTAGGCCTAGATTTGGCTGAGTCCTGTAGATCCCGTTTGATGGTGTGGATCAATCATTGTTTTGGCCCTAGATCAGCCAGAGATCTATAGATCTAGTGTTATCTTTGTCGGGTTTTCCAGATTTGGAACCCGGATTTGTGTATTCAGAAATATTCTTGATAATAGAACCCTCCAGCAGTTAGAAATTGGTTTTCCCACATTGGGTTTTTCTGGGGACTATTTGTCCAGAAATAACTGTGTCACTTTGTCAATGTGTGCATGTGCTTATTCTAGATCTGGATTGGTAGAGATCTATTATGTGTTTTGCTTGGATGTTAACTTGAACTTATTCAGTTGATAACTTACATAAGTAGGAGGAGCTTAACCGGATTAACAGTAATAATTTCTGCATAAGATATAGATTCAAAAATTTCTACATGGTATTAGAGCAATTGTAGATCTGAAGGGACAACGCAGTTGATAGGAAGGGAGGATCTGGCATGAACCAAAGGAAGGGTTCACGCAGTCAAAAGGACTCACACAGTCCTCTAGAGCACGCAGAAATGCAGAGGGAACATGACATGAAGGTGTTGGCATCCAGACTAGAGGAGGATCTTGCCTGTGTGTCAAGAAAAACTCCTCCAGATGTTTGGTATATTGATAGTGGAGCATCCGCTCATATGACGGGGGTTCGAGAATGTTTTTCGAGCTATCAAGAAGAGCAGATGAATTTCCAAATAACTATGGGAAATAAGGCAAAATGTACCCCCATCGGGAAAGGTACTGTAACTTTTCAGACGGAGAATGGCCACAAAATTAGAGCCACGATTGTTCTGCATGTACCAGGGTTGGGGATGAACTTATTCTCGGTGTCTCAACTTCATAACAAGGGCTATGACTTATACTTTATTCAAGATAAAGTAAATGTCAAACATCCTAACTGGAGCAAAAAGGCACAAATCGGAGTAAGGAGTCACAAGCTGTATAAGCTCCAACTTGAATCTCTGGTGGCCCTGATCGGCAGTACAGACGATAGAGATTTGAATGAGTTATGGCACAGAAGGATGGGGCATCTACATCATGGAGCCTTCGGGATTCTCAAAAATACTGTCATAGGGGCTCTTGAACTCAGCACAAAGAAAGACGACGTTTGCATAGGATGCGTACTAGGGAAGTACGTTAAAGCAGCGTTTCCAAGAAGCAACAGCAGAGCCAAAGGTGTATTAGAGTTAATACACTTTGACATTTGTGGTCCGATGTCTACAACAACTCTCAGTGGGGAAAAATATTTTGCCACCTTCATTCATGATTATTCCAGAAAAACCTAGATCTATTTTCTGAAGACCAAAGATGAAGTCTTTAATCGGTTTAAAGATTTCAAAGCATTGGTGGAGAACTCTACAGGAAAGAAGATCAAGAAGTTAAGGTCAGAGAACGGTGGAGAATATATCGATAAAGACTTCACAAATTTCTGTGCACAGGAAGGTATCAAGAGAGAGTGGACAACTCCTTACAATCCAGAACAAAATGGAGTTGCAGAACGGAAGAATCAGACCATAATAGTAGTTGCAAGGGCAATGCTGTACAACCAGGAAATGCCCAAATTCTTATGGGCATAGGCCTGCAACATGACAATCTATATTCAGAACAGAGTTCCAAATAGGGCTTTGGGGAAGGTGACTTCCGAAAGTGTGTTCACAGGCAGCAAGCCAGAAGTGAGCCACATCGGGATATTCGGCAACATAGCATACTGTCACGTTTTAGAGGAAAAAAGGAAGAAGTTGGATCAAACTGCAGAAAAGGGTTTTCTGATGGGCTACAGTGAGAATGCAAAGGCATACCACATCTATATTCCAGAGAGCAGGAAATTCGTGGTAAGAAGGGATGTAAAATTCCTGGAGGAGAAAGCCTTTAGGAAATCTCGAGAGATGGCCACAGATACGCAGATTGAGGAAGATCCACTGGTACAGCCTCAACGACCTCTGGAGGAGAGGTCGAATGCCTCTCCAAGGCACAATTGTTCTGAGGGAAGTTCCTCCGACGAAGAACAGGAGGAAGAACAGGTGAGACCACCCACCACTGATGGGAGACCGAGCAGAGGACTCCAACAGATTCTTAGAGATGCAGAAGGAGTTGTTGGAACACCTAGAGAAGGGAAGAGGATAAGGAAACAACCTGACAGATATCAAGCATTGGTAGCTCAGGTTGGAGAGCCCTCTACCTTTCGAGAAGCAGCTCAGCATCAGGTATGGGTAGATGCCATGGTAGAGGAGTATAGCTCCATCATGACCAAAGATGTCTGGGAAGTAGTCCCTAGACAACATGACAGATCTGTTGTAGGATCCAGGTGGATCTACAAGATCAAATATGCTGCAGATGGCAACATGGAGAAATTCAAAGCAAGATTTGTAGCAAAGGGGTATGCCCAGAAAGAAGGCATTGACTATGAAGAAACCTTTGCTCCTGTAGCACGGTACACTTCTATTAGATCCATCATCTCTTTGGCAACACAAATGGGATGGGAGATTCACCAGATGGATGTCAACACTGCGTTCTTGAACGGTGTGATAGAGGAGGAAGTGTAAATAGAGCAGCCAGAGGGCTTCGAGACACATGAGTAGAAGACTCATGTTTGCAGACTTAAGAAAACCTTGTATGGCTTGAAACAAGTCCCCAAGGCATGGTATGGTTGGATTGATGGCTATTTGCAGAAGATAGGGTTCGTCAAGTGTGAGGCAGATCCCAACTTGTACTACCTAAGAGTAGGATATGAGCCACTTATTCTTGTTTGGTATGTGGATGACTTGTTTTTGACCGGGTCATCCAAGCTCATCAAGGACTGCAAGGAGAATCTGGCATCAGAATTCGACATGAAGGACCTAGGACGGATGCACTATTTTCTTGGGTTAGAAGTTTGGAAGTAGGAAGGGGAAGTCTTCCTAGGACAAGGAAGATACACGATAGAGACTCTGAAAAGATTCCAGATGGAAGACTATAGACCCATGGCCACGCCAATGATCACTAATTGGAATAAGATAGACACATCAGAGGATGATGATGCTAATCCCACATTGTACAGACAACTCATCAGGTCGTTAATTTATCTAGTCAACACGAGACCAGACATCTGTTATGCAGTGAATACCCTCAGTCAGTTCATGGTGGAACCAAGGAGGGCTCACTGGGTAGCAACCAAACATATTCTCAGATACTTGAGAGGGACATTCGAGTATGGGCTAAAGTACACCAAGGGAAATGAAATCTAGTTGAGTGGGTTCACAGATGCAGACTGGGCTGGAAGCACAGTAGATCGAAAAAGTACCAGTGGGTACTGTTTCAGTCTCGGATCAAGAATGACCTCTTGGTGCAGCAAGAAACAAAAGTCCGTAGCACTGAGCTCAGCCGAGGCAGAGTACATGGCAGCAAGCATGGCTTCGTGTGAGGCCATATGGCTTCGCAAATTAATGTTGAACTTACTCAAGAAACAAATAGAGCCGACCAGAATCATGTGTGATAATCAGAGTTGCATCAAGCTCTCTGAAAATCCTGTGTTTCATGACCGGTCGAAGCACATTGACATTCAGTGTCACTTTGTCCGGGACTATGTTCAGAAGGGAGCAGTACAGTTGCGATACACTCCTACAAGTGAACAAGTGGCAGATATCCTCACAAAGGCTCTGAGTAAGGTCAAGTTCACTTACTTCAGAGAGAAGATGGGGATGGTCGAGAATCCCTCCCACTAGAGGAAAGGGTGGTCTTCAGAAGAAGAGGGAGTTGCAGTACGGATGTTGCAGTGGCAGTGGCAGAGTCATGGGTAGCAGTACAAAATGGCAACAACAGTGCAGAGTTGAGTGGCAGGAGGCCAAGCTTCAACAACACAGAACCAGTGCCCAAAATCATGTAATGCATAAGTGTGATGTGTTACTAGAGCACACCCTTGATGCTAAGAGGGATTGTTGAGATTTTGTGTATTTGGGGTAGCATCAGTTGTGCTCTAGGCCCCAAATTTTGAGGAAGGACTAGAGTTCACCTGATCTACAAGACCCAGAAATGGATTTGGGAAATTTTCATCTGGTTTAGGAGATATTAAATTAATTAATTATTTTAATGTATTTCCTAAGTTAAAAATTAGGAAAATAAAATAATTAAAGTGAATTTAATTAAACATGTGATGAAATTGTCTTAAGTCACACGGATCAAGCTTTATTTTAATCTTAGCCATTGATTCAAGATTTGATCATGGCCGTTGATTTGTTAACGAGAAAAGTATAAAGGAAAGGCTTGGGGTCATTTGTAAAGAGACATAGAGGCAGAGCACTGAAGCTACGTTGAGATTCTAGGGCAGGGTTTTCTAAGAATACTCAGAAGTGTTTCAACTGCAGAGAGGGGAATTTAGACCAAGGGGATGATCTGATCCCAGGGTCTAGAATACATAAGAGGCAGAGAAGAGATCAGCTCAAGGACAACGCAGAGGAAGGCAGCATCAACAACAAAGACATTGTAATTTTCAGGAGACCCTTTAGGGGTTATGCAGAGACCCTCAGGGGTAGCATAGTGACTGTGTCACCCATTCTGGGGTAACGCAGTCCCTTCCGGAGCAGCGCTAAGGGTTTGGAGGCCATCCAAGGCTGACGCAAAGGTATTCAGCCTTCAGGGGCTTTAGAGGCTGACGCAGAGCTTTTCAGGGGCAACGCTGGGGTTTCTAGGCCTAGATTTGGCTGAGTCCTGTAAATCCCGTTTGAGGGTGTGGATCAGTCATTGTTTTGGCCGTAGATCATCCAGAGATCTGTAGATCTAGTGTTATCTCTGTCGGGTTTTCCAGATTTGGAACCCAGATTTGTGTATTCAGAAATATTCTTAATAATAGAACCTGCCAGCAGCAAGAGACTGGTTTTCCCACATTGGGTTTTTTCGGGGACTATTTGTCCATAAATAACTGTGTCACTTTGTCAATGTGTGCATATGCTTGTTCTAGATCTGGATTGGTAGAGATCTGTTATGTGTTTTGCTTCGATGTTAACTTGAATTTATTTAGTTGATAACTTATATAAGTAGGAGGAGCTTAACTAGATTAACAGTAATAATTTCTGCATAAGATATAAGATTCAGAAAGTTCTTGGAAAATTGTGGAGGAGTTAAAGTGAAGTACCAAGGTGATGTGGACTCCCAAAATCAAGGAAAAGACATGTGCTCAAATAAAGTCTAATTTTTGGCATTAAATGAGAGTTGCTTACTTGGAAATTCGAATTTGTGAAGTTAATGCACATTTCAGAGGATTTGGGTGAATATATGTGGAGATTTTTGTGGGAAATTGTCCCTGCATGGGTTACCACCCATATACACTTGTCTTTCCATCATAAAATTCGAATTTAGCACATGAGGGAAGAAGAAAATGATGTCCACTTACCAGAATCCGATTTTTACACTTGGAAATGGAGCTCCACTTATCAAATTCGAATTTTCCTTGTGTTCTCCTCCCTCTGATCACTTGGCATTTGGTTCTTCATTGGGATTTTGTAATATTCCCAATTAGCTTTGCTAATTGGAATATTTCATTTTTGTTTAATTTTGCCGCTTTAGCTAGAAATAATAAATAAAGTGAGAAATAAGAGGGGTTACCTCACTTTAGTCACCTCACTTTATAAAATAAAGTGTTTTTCCTAGATGATTGACGTTATAACTTAGAGAGGGGGCCTTGGGGGCCACATGAGTATGAGGGGGAGGCATCAGGCTGACCCAAGGTTAACTGCGCAGGCCAAGGAGAGTGAAGGACGCAGTCAAGGTTTTGGAGGGAGTTTAGCACTATAAAAGGTGGGGTTCTCACCTCATTTTGGAAGGTTGGATTTGATATTGATATTGAGAGCTAGACTTCTGTCTGCTTCAGCACGCCGGTTGTTTAGTCGGTCTGCAGCACTGTTTAGTGCAACCGAGTGTCTCCGTTCGGAGATCTCACCCTTAGCCTCGGGGGACTTCGAGTGCCTGCCCTGGTAAGGTTATTTTCTTGGTATCACCCTTAGCCTCGGGGGACTTCGAGTGCCTGCCCTGGTAAGGTTATTTTCTGAGCATCATCCTTCAGTTTCAGTGGTAAATTGCAGTGGTTTCTGGTGGAAATTTGGCAGAGGAGATATTGGCAGATCTAGCCTTGGAGGACGCAGATCTGGAGAGATAGCATCAGATCCAGCCTTGGAGGACGCAGATCTGAGGAGATATTGGCAGATCTAGCCTTGGAGGACGCAGATCTGGAGAGATAGCATCAGATCCAGCCTTGGAGGACGCAGATCTGAGGAGTTATTGGCAGATCCAGCCTTGGAGGACGCAGATCTGGAGACATAGCAGCAGATCTAGCCTTGGAGGACGCAGATCTGGAGTGATAGGACGCAGATCTGGATAGGGAGGACTCAGATCCAGCAGATCTGGGCAGAGAGGACGCAGATCCAGTCAGGGAGGACGCTGATCTGATGAGCAGGGTCTTGTGTGTGGGGTTTGGCAGCGTTTTTCAGTGTTTCCATCCTTGAGGAGTTGACCATCTCATCTGGAGGATTTGTGGCTAGCGTTTCATCTGTCTTCTGCGCTGTCACTAGCAGAGACAGCGTTTTCACTGGTGAGGGCTTGATTGGTGGTGGAGCATCAGTTTCACATTTTCTGGGGTTTGTCTGGAGGATTGAGATCAGCCATCTTTCTAGTTCCAGCTCATAGTTCCAGTGCATTGCAGCAGCAGTTCTTCATAGCAGATTCTTCAGCCAGCTAGGACGCTGTCCCTATTTGCAGCCATTATTTGTTCTGAGAGGGTCTCCACTTGCCTAGGGCAAGGATAGGTGCACTCATTCTGATTATCTTGTACTCCTCTATATGTATTCTCAGATTAATAAAATGGCTTAGTTTTCTGGCATTCTATGTGTACTTGTTCCATGATCTGGTTCCAACATTGTATTTTGTATATCTGTCTGGCATATTTCTGTGTATTACTGGTTATTTCCCTTTGGGGATATTACAGTGGTATCAGAGCATAATTCTGGCTCAGCCTGTGGTCTATGACATCAGAAAAGAGATCATACAGAGCAATAGCAGTTGCAATACCAAAAACGCAGTTGGAAAAAGGGCCAACATATAGAGGGTCAAATTTTGAAGTTTGGAATTAGGAAAAACGTTTTCTGGGTTTTTCTGGGTTTTGGACAAGGATCACCTTTCCAAATTCTTGGAATTTTCTGAGTAGTTTCCAGTGGGTAAATCGGAGGTCAAAGTTAAGCAGCAGTATGGTTTTGCAGCAGCCGTGCAGTTTCTGAGGAGCCTGTAGGCACCTAGCAGAAAATGCCAATGGCAGATGATGATGTGAGGTTTAAAGAGGCGGTCATCCGTCACATGCAGGAAACGTCACAGAGGATACAGGATGTGTCACAGAGACTCGCTGCGCTAGCGGTTAGGCAGCGGGAAAACCCAAGGGGTTTTCAGATTGGTGAGGGATCAGGTACATCCCGCCATTTGCCGGAGCATGATGCCACTCAGCATATGGCATCACATACACCCACACGTCCTACCATGCCCACATTCTTGCCAGAGGACGCAGGGACAGCAGCACAGCGAGAGATAGATCCGAGTCGGATGGCTGACATTCTTGCAGAGTACCAGGCTTTCGGACCAGCGTTCATGAAGGCTCTCTCGTTCAGAAAATATATCCATATCCAGTATGGCATTAGACTCCGTGATCATCACCGGGGGCACCGGCATCATCATGAGGGAGACTACCACCGCACGGCTAGTAGAGATTATGTTCAGCTCCAGCGTGATAGTAGACCTCACAACTTTCACAGAGGGAACAAGCACTCACATGATAGGGGCTTACAGCGCACAGTGGACAGATTCCATCTACCGACACTTGACGGGTCATCCAGGCGCTCAGAAAGAGCTTGGGTGGACAAGTTGGATACCTCTTTCCAGCTTGACCGAGTATCGGAGAGGAAAACCATTAAAATGGTTACCTCGCACTTGGAGGATGAGGACACACAGGATTGCAGGGAGTTCGAGGATGCACCTAGTGTGACACGGGACTCACCATCATTAGAGTCCTCCTTGACCGTACCGGTTGATATCGTAGTGGAGGAGGTAGAGCCTACCCCGGTAGAGCCATCCACTGAGGTGATGACTGAAGCCATGTCCGAGTCTTCGGGTGGTAGCAGCACACGACAGATGGGTGAGGTATCAGGAGATATATCCATTATCGATGAGACACTAGGGGATACCGAGGTATCAGATGATGGTCGCAGACAGCGGTATCATCGGCTTCGGACGGACCTTCGAGTTTTGAGGGAGAAGGCCGCGTCAGTACGGGAGACCATTTTGTTGCAGGACCAGGAGCTGGAGGGTATGAGAGCGACTTGCGCCAAGTCGACGGCCAAGTTGGTCCGCATTGGGGAACAGCTGGATTCCCTGATGGTACGACCAGAGGGCACGAGGGAGCGTCAGATCATTCCCCTTCAGGCATGCATGGATGGGACCAGCAGTGTTGTTGGGTCATCTCTTCCCATTGGAGAGAGAGAGGCAGGGCCACCTAGTCAGGTCTCATATGTTGACTTGGATAGTGGTATGAGACGATCAGAGTTGCACAGGGTACAGCAGCCACGTGTTGAGGTTGGATGGCGAGAGATTTTGAGTTGGTACTCGGTGGAGCGGGCTATGGAGATAGTGGTGGACCCAGGTGCAGTTTAGCAGGAGTTCCTAGGTGTTGAGCATACAGGGACCCCAGATTGGCATTGGGATCCAGGTGGGATCACCTATCATTTCCCAGGCAGGTCGGCTGACTATGCCTTGGAGAGTACAGTTGGCCTAGTAGCAGAGCATGTGTAGTTTGGGTCAGCTCCAGTGGCCAACCAGTTTATGGGCAGATTCCCTAGATTGTTTTGGTGTGACACTCGTACACGGGATCACGGGGTGGTCAACATACCTTGGCAGGAGTTTGTCGGAGGAGGTGGCATTGGCAGGCCACCAGATGGCGCATTGTATGGGGCCAAGGATTCTTCACCTTTGTGTGGGGCACAGAGGACACAGCAGAGCCGAGCAGTGGTGGTAACACTACTAACACTTAGAGAGATTCACTTCTCGGACCCCTTGAGGAGGATTTGGAGTGATGATCCTTTCGTCGGCAGGTATAGGGATGCGACGGTGGAGACGATGTTACCGATTGGTGGTAGTCCGATACGTAGAGGCACAGCTCTAGGACATCACATCCATGGATGTGTGGGAGCCTCTAGCAGTGATCAGTCGACTACTGGTAGACATGGAGCTACATGGTGGTGTACCGTAGTGTGTGGGACTACATTGAGGAGTAGGAGTGCCCTACATCACATTGAGAGCACGCGGGGAGTGACAGATTTCTGGACACAGTCAGGGCACGAGACGGGACAGGGTGGTACAGTAGTAGCATGGGGTATCCAGCAGTATTCAGGGGTATGCCTCAGTGTGCAGTGGCATGTCGAGGAGTGTATGGATGATCAGTGGTATGCGAGGGCATACGGTGCTACACAGCAGGGACTTAGAGCATTCCTTCCAGAGAGACTCATGGGTAGGGACATCAGGCTTACCTTTGGGAGTAGTTCTCCCAGGATCGATGGAGAGACAAAGGAGCGGTACTTGGCAGTATCTGTGGGGACTCACACACCTGATCCGCTTCGACATCACTCACAGGTACAGTTGATTATGTTTTCGATCTTTGGCACTTTGGGCGTGAGCAGCAGGGTATGCGAGGTTCACCCGAGATATTTGGATGACACTCAGTACACTAGGCGAGAGACTTCTCAGCAGTGGCACTGGGTTGGTGCGCTAGTTGACAGCCGCAGGTTGGGGGATGAGATGGCGGAGGTAGAACAGGAGGGCATTCCTTCTGTATGTCAGGGTGAGGACTCCTTTTCACATGAGTCCATAGGATCAGTTGAGGTCGCTTCTGGGGAGCGAGGGCAGTCATGCATGGATGGTGACAGTAGACCGGAGCTATATACTAGTGTCCAGGGTGAGTAGTCAGCTGCATTGACATTGAGTATGGTGTCAGCTGTTACAGATCCATACCCTCTGGAGGTTGATGGGATTGTTATGCAGGGGGCTAGTAGACAGCAGGAGCTGTTGGATATGTTGGAGCATCCATCTTTGGGTCGACACTGGGATGAGGCACAGATAGATGTACTCGCAGTCGGCAGAACTGCAGCGTTTTTAGTGGGTGGCACTCTCCAGGAGTACATTGATGGAGCTTGCAGCATACCTTGCCCACTTTTGCCCATTATAGAGAGAGGGGCTTCCTTCTACAGGCAGCTTCCATTGACAGACAGGGTAGAGCAGTGGGAGTTGATTACAGGCTGGCGGCAACATCCCAGGCATGTTCCATATACCATTGTCGTTGCTACATCAGATTCTTCTTCTAGGATGGACTGGCGGGAGATCATGAGTTGGTACCCTCTAGATGGTACGGTATTATTCGTAGGGTGCACAGTCGAGCAGGGGCCCTTGGACATAACAGAGGTTATAGATTCCAGCTGGCAGGGCAGCACAGGACATCATTTCTTCAGCACTCCATCCCGGTCTCAGGAGAGCAGGATCAGCATGGGATTGAGTCACCACTTGGATTGGAGAGAGGTGATGAGCTGGTATGCAGTTGGAGGGGTAGCATATGCAGCTACAGGTACAGCGCAGTAGGAGCCCGAGAGCATTGATGCTTGTTGGTGGTCTTCACCTCTTGGAGCATTGGTCTTAGCCAGAGGCAGTGCACAGTCCGAGCCGTGGGACTTGTGCGATTATTGGCCACAGTGGCGATGGGATCCGGGAGGACTATTGGTTGGCTGGTACTGTGAGAGGCCAGTTTGGGATCCTGGCATTGAGATATCCTTTCATATCAGGGTGATGCAGGAGATAGAGAGGTTTCGGTGGGACCCAGGGACATTTTGCAGTATTGGCGGGGAGCATCAGCTAGAGAGTAGGCTTGTTCAAGCATTTCTTGAGAACAAGCAATTTTTGCCGGATGAGGATGCCACTTGGGAGGGCGAGCAGACTTTACAGCATCCATCACTTCAGTTGCTTGAGGACAAGCAACGTTTTGCCGGGGGAGACTGTAATATTCCCAATTAGCTTTGCTAATTGGAATATTTCATTTTTGTTTAATTTTGCCGCTTTAGCTAGAAATAATAAATAAAGTGAGAAATAAGAGGGGTTATCTCACTTTAGTCACCTCACTTTATAAAATAAAGTGTTTTTCCTAGATGATTGACGTTATAACTTAGAGAGGGGGCCTTGGGGGTCCACATGAGTATGAGGGGGAGGCATCAGGCTGACCCAAGGTTAACTGCGCAGGCCAAGGAGAGTGAAGGACGCAGTCAAGGTTTTAGAGGGAGTTTAGCACTATAAAAGGTGGGGTTCTCACCTCATTTTGGCATGCATGATTTGATATTGATATTGAGAGCTAGACTTCTGTCTGCTTCAGCACGCCGGTTGTTTAGTCGATCTGCAGCACTGTTTAGTGCAACCGAGTGTCTCCGGTCGGAGATCTCACCCTTAGCCTCGGGGGACTTCGAGTGCCTGCCCTGGTAAGGTTATTTCTGGTTTCACCCTTAGCTTCGGGGGACTTCGAGTGCTCGCCCTAGTAAGGTTAACATCGAGCATCATCCTTCGGTTTGATGGTAAATTGCGGTAGTATACGGAGGAGATATTGGCGGATCTAGCCTTGGAGGACGCGGATGCGGAGAGATAACGAGTCCGGCCTTGGAGGACGCGGATACGAGGAGATATTGGCGGTCCCCTGGCAACGGAGGGACGCGGTGCGGAGAGATAGCATCGAGATCCGGCCTTGGAGGATGCAGAATCGAGGAGATATTGGCGGATCCCGGCCTTGGAGGACGCGGATGCGGAGATAGCGAGCGGTCTAGCCTTGCGGGGGGCGCGGTGCGGGTGATAGGACGCGGGAATCTCGGATAGGAGGACTCGGATCGACGGATGCAGAGCGAAGAGGACACGGATCCCGGTCGGGGAGGAGACTGATCGATGAAGAGCGAGGAATGCATTATTGTGGGGTTTAGCGACGTTTCAGTGTTTCCAGCCTTGAGGAGTTGATCATCTCATCTGGAGGATTTGTGGCCAGCGTTTCATCTGTCTTCTGCGCTGTCACTAGCAGAGACAACGTTTTCACTGGTGAGGGCTTGATTGGTGGTGGAGCATCAGTTTCACATTTTCTGGGGTTTGTCTAGAGGTTTGAGATCAGCCATCCTTCTAGTTTCCAGCTTATAGTTCCAGTGCATTGCAGCAGCAGTTCTTCATAGCAGATTCTTCAGCCAGCTAGGACTCTGTCCTTATTTGCAGCCATTATTTGTTCTGAGAGGGTCTCCACTTGCCTAGGGCAAGGATAGGTGCACTCATTCTGATTATCTTGTACTCCTCTATATGTATTCTCAGATTAATAAAATGGCTTAGTTTTCTGGCATTCTATGTGTACTTGTTCCATGATCTGGTTCCAGCATTGTATTTTGTATATTTGTCTGGCATATTTCTGTGTATTACTGGTTATTTCCCTTTGGGGATATTACAGATTTGCTCCCAACTTTCTATATAATGGAGCCATGGGCTCTCATATTGTATCTTTTGCAACGAGCTATTGTGCTTGGGGAAGCTCTGCTTCTATGTACTTGTGTTCTTCATAGGAATAAAAAGACTTTGGGGTTCATTCATGATTGTTATTCTATTGGAGCATTGATGGTATATCTCTACTTGTGCCTTTGATTTATATTTCATTTTTCTCATATGCTTTTGTTGAATTGTAGATGTATAGCTATCTTACATTTGCAATTGGTTATTTGATATGCTCTAGGCTAGACAACTCTATCTATTTTCATACAAATTCTAGAGTTCTCCTACCATTGTTTATTGATTTAATCCATATGAGCTGATGTTTGTTGGAAGTTTTGTAGAGGATCATTGTTGAATCAACTAGCGTGTGTGAGGGGAAGTCTTCAAGAGACGAACCCACTCTTGGCATTGTTTTCAAGGAGCTCTCATCGTTATTTGAATTTCATAGATCTATTTTTTTTTAAAAGTATTTGTTCTTGTAGGGTTCTCCTTCACATAGTCTATGCATGAATCAAAATATTAAAAAATTCATTTACATCTTTCAATTTGTGCTTTCATTTGATTATGTAGCTATTTAAGAACTTCTCATAAGCTAGACAATCAATGGGGATATTTTCCCATCACTTGATTTAGCCTTTGTATATTATTTTGTAGCATATTCACATACTTACATGCTCTTTTTTCACACTAACTTTGGTTTTAGTTTTGCAGCCCTAACGTTCTTGTTTGTAGGTCCTCTCAAACTGATCTGAAAATGGGTTGGATAACTTGTTATGCTTTTCAAGAACTTCCCACTCAGTTAAACAAATAAAAGATCTAGCTTATACTTGACTTTTGCGGAATTTTATACTTGAAACAAGTGTATGTTTTTTTAAACCGTTTAAGTGCTTTAAGTCCATTTGTTTTTGCTGATATTAAACATGTGCAACAACCATATAATGCAGCAAATAAACATCAACACATAACAACAAATTTAATCTAGGAGTTCACTCGAATATCGTGGGCTACGTCTCCTTGAGCTCTTGTCATCTTGACTTGGCTCTTTGGGATTATGGAAATTTTCTTTTACAAGTTACAAAGCTCAACTGCAATGGTTAACTGAACTGAACCAATGGGTTTAGAATACCATTAATATCCCTGTCATGACTGTCATCACTCTGAAAACAGATCTAGGCTTCCTTAGACTTGATTCTTTCTGTCGGTGCTCTTGAGCTACACTGAGCTTCTCTATGGCACTTACTCCCTCAGAATTCTTTTTCTGTCCCTGAAACCTCACCAACTGTCTCCAGCACATATCAGATCTCCAAAATGGACTGATTATTTTCTCCAAAACAGCACTGGCTCCCTAATCTAGGTCTCCATCCACTGATGGCCCTGGGCTGCCCAAAACTTCCCTGTGGCACTTCGATCTTCAGAAGTCTTCAAATGGCTCTGCAAATCCCTTCAATGGATTCAGAATGCCAAAAATAGTCAGAATATACTATTGGTTCACTGAAATTGGCCTCCGACTGCTCTGATTTCGCCTCCAACACTTGGTGGCACCCCTTGGCTCTGGGGTCAAAGAAAACTTCTCTATGGGTTCTCAACCTCTAGAAGTCCTCAAAAGCTTCTGCAAACTCTTCCATTGGATTCAGAATGCTCATTACAGTAAAAAATGACTATTGGTTTGCTGAATAAGGCCTCTAGCTGCCCTGGCTAGGTCTCAAACTGTTGCTGGCACTTGCTGGCCCTAGTGGCCCCTGGAACTTCTTTGAAGCATCTCGGCCTTCAAAAGTCCTTTACAGGCTCTGCAAACCACATCATTAGTTCCAGAATGTTTGAAACATCCAAAATTGATTATTGGATTGTTGAGAAAGGCCTCTAGCTGCTTTGGCTAGGCCTCAAACTGCTGCTGGCCTATGGTGGCCCCTTGAACTTCTCTGAATCAAAAACCTGCTCAAAAGTCCTTTGATGGCTCTGCAACCCTCACCAATGAGTCTGGAATATCTGGGATAGTCGAAATTGACTATTGGCACTCCAAAATTGGTCGAATCTAGTTCAAGATAGAGCCTAAACTCCTTTTGCCCAGTGTCCCCTAAAAATCCTCCACTAAACTTGGAGGAATTGGACTTAACTCTAGTTAAGTTTGGCATCATGCCAAAATTGGTGCGCCCGCTCCAAATCTTCTGCCATACGTGACTGTAGCATTTAATTGGACTATCGGGTTGGCCACATGGCCGCAAACCTTGCGGTCCTGTTGGCGGTTAGCGAAACCGTGGGAACTGATCTTAACTGCCGACATTTAAACCTTAACCCCGTGGCATGTGACAGGGTTGATGCGGCGGAGTTTGCGGTCGACGGTTTTCGTTTGGCGCCAGGTTTTCAGCGCTTGCCCGTATGGGGAAGGGCTGGAGCTTCCGGCGCCCATATGCGATTTTCTTAAACCTTAAATAATAGTCAGGTTCTTATATGGTTAAGAATTAACCATAGCCCGGACGGTTAACGCGTTGGCGCTGCATGCGGGAAAGGTCTCGCGTTCGACTCCTGTTCAATCCAAAAAAAATTATACCACTGTGCATGGGCCACGTGGCGGCCTCCGGGCTTGCCACGTGGCAACCTCCCATTGGCCCGAACCAAAAATCGTACAACCCCTTGTCGAATGACGATTCGCCACTTGGCATGACCTGATGGGCCCAAACAGAGTATTCCGGGGAATATTTCGAGGAATATTCCAAGAATATTCCCTAGAATATTCTCTTTTTAAATTTCCCAAATTCCGGTCAAACTTGGTCAAAGTCCAAAAATTGCAGTTTATTGGACTTTTCAAACTGCGATAACTTCTTCATACGGTGTCGGTTTTTCGAACCGTTTGCGGCGCCGAAATCAGGAAGACGAGATCTATCCGGTCGCTCAGGTTCAACACTCTTTCGACCACTTTGAAATTTGAGCTATCACTTAGGTCCTTGATCTAAATCTGATCACACCTTCCCATTGGGAATCTTTTGGACCCCAAAAGACTGATATACTGATCTGTACAATAGATGAGAGTACACCACCCTCACTTTTTGGCCTCCATACACTTACCTTGCATGGCTTAGTGCGTTTGAACCCAACTCGAAGGTAGTCAACACTTCCCATCCTGAACGCTCTTGTCCTCCTGTCAAGAACTGTCTTCCTTGCACTCACTCAGAAATTTCTGGCGAGAAATTTACAGAAGGTGGCTGAACATTGCTTCCTTGATCATCGATCCAAGGTGGCTCAAACAAACGTGATTACAACAGAAATGCATACATAACTGAAATTTGCATATGTACAAATGAGTGTATGTCTTACTATGTCAAGAAGTCAAACCACTTCTTACCAAGCCACTTCCATGACGACTTTTGCTGCTGAAAATCTTCTTCATGTGAAACATTTGTTCTCACATCAATGATGGAATCCTTGGTTCCAATTTCGCCAGTCTTTTTATCCTCTTGCTTCATGTGCTTGGGATGATTAGTTGGATGCAATGTCCAACATTGGGAAACAACATGTCCCCTCTTTTGGTAATGTGTG
Organism: Pinus albicaulis; assembly: GCA_034641835.2. Classification (NCBI taxonomy): domain Eukaryota; kingdom Viridiplantae; phylum Streptophyta; class Pinopsida; order Pinales; family Pinaceae; genus Pinus; species Pinus albicaulis. The sequence continues at coordinate 1,132,865,964 of CM076579.1, forward strand.
CAAGTCTTTTGCACCTCCTTTGCGAGTTGCCTTTGCTTCAACTGTTTCCTGTATATGCCTTCATCCTCTTCCAGCATTTTGAAACAACATGGTTACACAGACCACAATATGCACAACAACTCTTTCTTCCTTTTATGCATGCAAAATTGTCATGCCTTGCAGAAACATAATCAACTTGACTATGGGAAGAATTATACCTCAAACACTGCTTTGCATGTCCATATTTTTTATCTTCATGAGGAGATGAACTACTAGAGGTTCCAACTTTCTCTTGAAGACTAACATCAGCGTTCTTGTCTTGATAGCTGTTCGAACTCTCATGCTCGCCATAAGTTGCATGTATACATACATCTTGTTGCAACATAGGCTTTAAAAAATGGCAATCAACTTGAAAGCAAACTTGACATGTTTGTGGTTTAGAACTTGGAACAAAATTTCTCTTTGAAGTTGCCTCAAATGCCTTCATGGCTTTGGAGTTTTCGCCATTAGATTGAACATAACCAAGACCAAACTTCTTAGGTCTTTCCTCAACCAAAATAGGATCAATCATGCCTTGTGCATGTTTGCCTAAACCCTTGCCTTCATAGCCCATTTTAATCATTAACTTGGACTCTATACCTCTAGTGTGCTTTTCAAATGAACCAACACATCTATCTGACAAGGAAATTGAAGACAATTTTGAGTGAATTACCTCTGCTTCACGCATGTTCTTGGTTAAGGCATCTTGGGCTTGATGGAGCTGCATCTCCATCTCATGCATTCTTTGAAGAATTTCTTCCTTCTCTTGCTCCATAGCAACCAATTGCTCATGAAGTCTAGTGCTTTCTCTTCTATCTTCATACATAATTTGCACCATATCCTTCAGGATGTAGAAGTCTCACTTCATGTCTTCATCGAAGAATCTTGTGAAGGAGGAGGCTTTTGAAACCTCACTTGAAGAAGTTGTCATCTTATAAAAACGAACTAAAGAACTTCAACAAAATTCACAAAGCTTTCAAAAACAATTTGACAAAGCTTCAAAACAAAATGGCTGTAGAGTCAAGCTCTTCTTCAAGAAGCTTTTTGCAAGCACCCTCTTGTGCTTCAAGGGCTGCCTTGAGGTCCTTTGGGTAAGGAAGATGCCTTCAGCCCTTCTTCCTTCTTGTCCTCTTCTGGACTTAGCTATCAGTAGCTTTCCCTTCACCTCTAGCAAACTCAAACTTGTAAGCAACAATCAGTTTGCAAACAGTCAAATTCTTTGCACTGTTTAAACACCTTTCAAGTCAACAAGCAAGCTTGTGCTCTGTTAATCAAGCAACACATGCTCTGATACCAACCTGATTTGCTCTATGGGTTGGATAACTTGTTATGCTTTTCAAGAACTTCCCACTCAGTTAAACAAATAAAAGATCTAGCTTATACTTGACTTTTGCGGAATTTTATACTTGAAACAGGTGTATGTTTTTTTAACTGTTTAAGTGCTTTAAGTCCATTTGTTTTTGCTGATATTAAACATGTGCAATAGCCATATAATGCAGCAAATAAACATCAACACATAACAACAAATTTAATCTAGGAGTTCACCCGAATATCGTGGGCTACGTCTCCTTGAGCTCTTGTCATCTTGACTTGGCTCTTTGGGATTATGGAAAATTTCTTTTACAAGTTACAAAACTCAACTCCAATGGTTAACTGAACTAAACCAATGGGTTTAGAATACCATTAATATCCCTGTCATGGCTGTCATCACTCTGAAAACAGATCTAGGCTTCCTTAGACTTGATTCTTTCTGTCGGTGCTCTTGAGCTACACTGAGCTTCTCTATGGCACTAACTCCCTCAAAATTCTTTTTTTGTCCCTGAAACCTCACCTATTGTCTCCAACACATATCAGACCTCCAAAATGGACTCATTATTTGCTCCAAAAGAGCACTGGTTCCCCAATCTAGGCCTCCATCCACTGATGGCCCTGAGCTGCCCAAAACTTCCCCGTGGCACTTTGACCTTCAGCAGTCTTCAAATGGCTCTGCAAAATCCCTTCAATGGATTCAGAATGCCAAAAATAGTCAGAATAGACTATTGGTTCACTGAAATTGGCCTCTGGCTGCTCTGGTTTCGCCTCCAACACCTGGTGGCACCCCTTGGCTCTAGGGTCAAAGAAAAATTTTCTGTGGGTTCTCGACCTCTAGAAGTCCTCAAAAGCTTCTGCAAACTCTTCCATTGGATTCAGAATGCTCATTATAGTCAGAAATGACTATTGGTTTGCTGAATAAGGCCTCTAGCTGCCCTGGCTAGGCCTCAAACTGCTGCTGGCACTTGCTGGCCCCTGGAACTTCTCTGAAGCATCTCGGCCTTCAAAAGTCCTTTATAGGCTTTACAAACCACACCATTAGTTCCAGAATGTCTGAAACATCCAAAATTGACTATTGGATTGTTGAGAAAGACATCTAGCTGCTCTGGCTAGGCCTCAAACTGCTGCTGGCCTATGTTGGCCCTAGTGGCCCCTCGAACTTCTCTGAAGCAAAAACCTTCTCAAAAGTCCTCTGATGGGCCTGCAACCCTCACCAATGAGTTTGGAATGTATGAGATAGTCGAAATTGACTATTGGCACTCCAAAATTGGTCGAATCTAGCTCAAGATAGAGCCTAAAATCCTTTTGCCCAGTGTCCCCTAAAAATCCTCCACTAAACTTGGAGGAACTGGACTTAACTCCAGTTAAGTTTGGTATCGTGCCAAAATTGGCATGCCCGCTCCAAATCTTCTGCCATACCTGATCATAGCATTTAATTGGACTGTCGGGATGGCCACATGGCTGCAAACCCTGCAGTCCTGTTGGCGGTTAGCGAAACTGTGGGAACTGATCTTAATCGCCGGCATTTAAACCTTAACCCCGTGGCATGTCACAAGGCTGATGCGGCAGAGTCTACGGTTGGCGGTGTTCGTTTAGCGCCAGGTTTTCAGTGCTTGGCCGTATGTGGAAGGGCTGGTCGTCGGGCTGGCCCTTCCGGCCCCCATATGCGCTTTTCTTAAACCTGAAATAATAGTCAAGTTCTTATATGGTTAAGAACTAACCATAGCTCGGATGGTTAACGCATGGGCGCTGCATGCGGGAAGGTCTCGCGTTCGACTCTGGTGTAGTTCAAAAAATTTTAGACCACTATGCATGGGCCACGTGGCGGCTTCCCATTGGCCCGAACCAAAAATCGTATGACCCCTTGTCGAATGACGATTGGCCACTTGGCATGACCTGGGTGGCCCAAATGGAATATTCTGGGAAATATTTCGAGGAATATTCCCTGGAATATTCTCTTTTTAAATTTTCCAAATTCCAGTCAAACTTGGTTAAAGTCCAAAATGTGCAGTTTACTGGACTTTTCAAACTGCGATAACTTCTTCATACGGTGTCGGTTTTTCGAACCGTTTGCGGCGCTGGAATTAGGAAGACGAGATCTATCCAGTTGCTCAGGTTTGACACTCTTTCGAACGCTTTGAAATTTGAGCTATCACTTAGGTCCTTGATCCAAATCTGATCACAAACTTCAAGTTTCATTTCAAGGGGGCCATGGGCATTAGGAGAGCTTGTGGAAGACAACTAGGTCGTACACCACTTTGGAGCTTGTATTCTCTAATTGTAGAACTCCTTCATCTCTTTTGAGACTCCCATACTTGAAGGGATTTCCTTCTTTTTTCAAGATTTCACATTGTATTTTCTCATCGATTCCTTGGGAAGCCCTCCAAGAGGCTCTAACCTCGTTGTAACACACAACTAAAAAAATTCTTGGTTTTGGGAGCGTGGGTTTTACCCATTGGTATCCCTATTTCTCCATCTTTTGGAGAGGATTGGTGTTGTGATTTTGTTGGTTTATTTAATTTTGCATGCAAAACATCTAACTGAGATATTAACACTACATGCATTACACTCATTTTGCATGCAATTTAATTTAATTTGCTACAATTTTTAAGTCTTTTCACTTTTATAGCAAGTTCAAACTTTTGCATGCAAACTCTTTTAACTTGAATCTAATTTGTCATGAATTTTGTTCCAAGTCTACTTATGCTTCACCTTTAATTACATCTCACATTATTTGGGCAAAATCTAAAGCAACATTTTACTTCATGGCAAGTGAATATCTTTCAAGTTAAAGTTAATTTTCATGTTTGGTTAATTTACTTGCATACCCCAAGCATTCACTAAAATTTACCTCCAACTTAAGTTGGTTGAATAGACATTTTAGGGACCCTCTACCTCTATGGACTCCTAACTGTGAGATCCAAATAGTTAGGCGAGGGTGAGGTCTGAGGATTAGAGTTCAATTCTAACCTTTCTTTAGAACTAATTAATATAATAAACCAAGAACATTTTTCATCACATTTACCTTACTTGCAAGATCTAAATTTTTGCTTTCTTGATGGTTTAGAGTCTCACATGCAACATCATTTCCTATTTTCAAGAAGCATTTCCTTCCATGCAAGTATTGCAATCTCTTTTGCAACAAGTTTAGTTTAATTTTCTTGTACTTGGAACATTGTCTACTTTAGCAAGCTCCATTTCATGTTTAATCATCATCATGTTCATGAATGGTTTATGAGTGTCATTTCCTTTCAAGTACCCTTATTTTGGGTTGCAAACTTAATCGCAAGTTGTTATCTTGGTCTAACAATTGAGTATTTTCTATCATCTCATTTGCATTCTCATAAGGAGATCACTAATTGTTTCCTTTTAAGTAAGATAGCTTTTCATGCTTTGATTTATAAATCTATTTATCTTGAAAGCATTTATACAATATCTTGTGCTAACATTTTCTTGTTTCACTTTTCAGGATTACTTTTGCTTTCCATTTGAAAGCATTTTACTTCATTTAAGCAAATACATTTTCATTTCAAATAGCAAAACTTTGAAGACAGTGGTTTTTATTTGCTTTATGCTTATTTAAATTATGTATTGATGGTTATTGCTCATATCACTTTTTGCTTATAAATCTTAAGTAATCTATTTAATCTAACAACTCTCCTAGAAACTCACATCTTTTAACTTAGTTTTCCATTTAGGGACCACCCCCCATAGCTAACCTAGGAGATAGTTTAAATGGAGAGAGTCAGGATTAGTGTGACAACCCCTTTTCTGAGTTCCTTGCCACCAACCACACCTTATGGGGTTAAAGGCTTTTCCCGCTAATTGTAGGTAGGTGTAGAAGGCAAGCGATAACAGGCCCAACAAGAGTCTCGAGCCGCACCACCACAGGTAGCTCCTCAAGCATAACATCCTCATCTAGCTCACGCTCCTCATGGTGCTCTCCATGCTGCTGTAGGTAATTTTTGTATGGGAACTCTGTCACAACTCTGGGTACCTTTGTGCCTACAGGCACCTAATCAATGGATAGTCGTATGGGTGTGTGCTCAACTGTCTCCACAAATGTGTCAAATGGTGCTATCAAAGAGGTCTCCAACAATGGTGACTCCTACGCCACACTAGGTATATCGATGTGCCCCTCACCATCCTGTGCGTCCTTCTACTCAACCTCTTCAAGCTCCTGACATCTATTGCTTGGTATCCACCAGCAGAAATGCCCCTTAGTCTCACCCTCTAACTGTCCTTACCCTGTCCACTCCCTTTGAGGGGGTCTGGTGTCCTTTTGGCTGAATCTCTCCATGAGCCTTCGTGTGAACTCTGTGTATGATGTGATAAGTGCATGACCCAAGGGTATCAGCCCTTGGTACCACCACTCCATAGCATCTCCATCCGAGTGCAAAGTGGCATGTCTAATAGCATCCTCATGGGGTTGAGCAGGAAACATGTGTCCAATTCTTGTACCCATTTTCTGACAGAACTCCTAGATGACCCATAAAAGTGGGTGAGGGTCATTTTTCTCTCAATGCTACTCACTCTCCCTTGAGTCATGGGTTTGTCTATGGTTCACCCATCACAATGTATACATGCCCCAATTCTTCCATCGTCTTGCTGGCTACCCCACAACTGGCCAAGATCATGCTTTGATACCACTGTAATATTCCTAAATGTAAATATTAAGTGTAAACAGAAGAATGCACTATGAACAAGAAGTGAATTTAACAGACATCCACAAATTACAATTTTGTACAAGGAAAAATAACTAGAAGTTGAGTCATTTTATTAAATCTAAATGAAATTGGGTACAAAATGAGTGGAACAATGGCACCTGAGCTTGCTATAGCAAGCAATACAAACCTTGGTGGGAGTAAGATGACCACAAGCTACAATGACTCAACCCAGAAGATCTTTGCGTTGCCCGGGAAAACTTAGACACTGTTGCTGAAGGGAAATGGATGTATTGGCCTCAGATGTGCTTAGAAGATTCTGAAATTTTAGCTGACACCTCTCCTTAATAAGCCCAACCAAACCCAGAAAATCTCACAGACCCAAGTGGTGGAAATGGTCCCTGAGTAAACTGCACCCTTCTCCAACAATTTCTATCACTATTTGCTAACTGGAACACTAATTTATGCTAGAAATACTACTCAGAAAATTCTGCGAAATTAGCCCCAGACTCCTCTCACCAAACTCACAAAAACCCAGAAAGGGTTTGTGAAAATTTTACCAATCACCCAGGACCCAAAATTTAAGCTCACTTCTCCCAACTGGCTCCCAAATAAATCTATTGTTTGGGGCACCAAAACTCCAAAAATTATGCAAAATTAGGAGAAGACTCCTTTATGCTAGTCCAACAAAACCCAAAAATGTTTTGGGCTAATTTCGACCTCTCGGGATTACCCAAATTTGGTGCTACGCCCTCTACTGGTTATGCATCCCCCTCAAGCTATTGCTGCAAATATGGCCCTGTTTCTTCCCTCAAATGGCTGTGAATTCTCTACAAATTACTCCAGGAAGGCAAGAGGGAAATTCCTTTCTCAACCTTGCACAACTCAGCTAGCAACAAATCCACGAAATTGTTCCCAACAAAAGACTGCCCAGGCCCTAGGAATGTTGAATTTGGTTCTCACTGAAGCTACAATCTCCTGCCCTAAAACTCTCCACAAAATCTGGTCCAATATCAAGGGACTTGCTCCTAAATTCTCTAGTTGAATTTTCCCTTGAAGACCCCTCAACTTAGTGGAATGAAATCTGCTACTGCGTCCTCCTAGAAGTTTGAATTGGCGGAAGTATGGCTGGAAATAACCCACAAACTCCAACAATCTCCTCTCTAACCAGCTCTGAAATTCTCTCCTTGGGTGGTACTCTAAGTCCACCGAAGTGAGAGCCGAGTGTTGATTTCTGGTAGCATCGGATGTGCTCTATGTCTCAAAATTTGTAGGGAGGCTTAGACACATGTATTCCAGATAACCCAGAAATCGTTTTGAGAAATTCCACCGCAATTGTATTTTATTGAAAAATTAATTATTTTAAAAAGACTCTAAGTCTAAACCTAGGTAAATAAAATAATTAAAGTGAATTAATAGAATATGGGTGTGAATGTTATAGAAAAAGCGGATCAAGTCAAAAGTTGATCTTAGCTGTTGATTAGAGATTTACTATCAGCCGTTGAAGTTTCAACGAGAAGACTATATGAAGGGCTTGAAGGCTCATTTGGAAAACACATGAAACACCGAAGGATCAAGAGATCAAATTTTTGAAGTGAGTAGTGCTTAGAGGAAACTTTGATCAAGAGATTCTTTGCAAAGAGGGGCAGGGATAATATCTGAAGAGAAATCTTTCTCGGTCGGAGAATCATCAATAGAGAAGGCAGAGAGAGATCTAGCAGAGCCAGTGCGTAACCAGAGAGGCTGACGCAGAGCCACGCAGGGCTACACAGAGGAAAGGGAGTACGGGAGGCAGAAATCGAAGTTCCTGTGCAAGAAATCGATCCACAGAAGGGACAACGTTGTAACTAGGAGGGTTGCCGTTGGGACTGTGTAGAGGCTGTTAGGGGCAGTGGATTCAGTGGCCGGATCAGTTGGGATTTCTAGTGATAGTGTGAGGTAACCTCACTAATCTCTCCATCAGTGACATTATCTGTAACTGGATTGCCAGGAAAGGCACCCAAAGATTGTATTCAAAAATTGCTACTGCATAATAAATAAACCCTCAACTGCTGAACCAGTTTTCCCGCATTGGGTTTTTCCAAGGAGATTAATCCAAAAAAAACTGTGTCAAATGTGTCTATGATTTCTTGTTGTTTAGTTTTTGTTTCCGCACTTGTATTTTTTTGCAGTTTATTTAGTGAAGGTTGTAGTGTGTTTAATTCGATGTTGTCGTAACAATAAATTGAATAATTAATTTATTAGTTAGAAGGATTAATACCAGTTGCTGCAATAGGATTCCACATCCAGGGATTTTCACATGGTATCAGAGCTTGTATCGCTGAGAGCAGGAGGAACAAAAGAACAGATCCGTAGATCTGGCGTTGGTGAAGCCGGGATCAAAGCGCTGCGTAAGCAGCAGATCGAGCTCCCAACAGATTGCGCAGTCCAAGCCAGGAGGGCCAAAACTAGCAAGAAAAATCTCTCTCTGAGTGAGTCGACAAAGAGGAAAGATTTTTTAGATTGTAGTTTGGCAGAGGAAGAGGGAGCAATGCAGATTAATAGTTGAAGGGACACAGTTTTCTGCGCAACAGTGAGTGTGGGTGAAGAAGCGTCAGAAGGTGCAGAAGCTTCAGAAGGGAGATCTGGAGACACTTTGAGGGAATTTCTTCCTCAAATAATTCCTAGCCAGGGAATTCTATTTTTTCAAGAGTTGAGCAGCAGTTTTGAGTGGCAGATCTACCATCTCTAGCAAGGAGTGCGTAATCCAGTCCAGCGCTGCGTAGAGGAGAAAGAGTGGGAGTTAGATTCGACATTTTCAATCGGCAGAAATGACAAGAAGTGGGTTGAGAGATCAAGACAGGTTGGAGGGAGCCTCCAACTATGTGATCTGGCAGGCACAGATCAAATGCTTGCTGGATGAGCATGATCTCAAGCTCTTCATCGAAGGTGTGGTGGCTGTTCCAGTAGATACAGATCCTCTGAAGGAATACAAGAATAATATGGCTAAGGCAAAGCGCCTGATCCTTGATGGAGTGAGGGATCATGACGTATGTCACATAGCTAGCAAAGCAACAACTAGAGAAATGTGGCAGGCCTTGGAGAAGCTATATCACGGATCTTTCGAGCAACGGAAGATGTATCTGGAGGAGAAGATGCAGACTACTAGGATGAAGAAAGGTGAGCACATTGATCCGTTCCTATCTAGACTTCAGGAGAACCAAGATCAACTGCCAGTTGTGGGATCAACTCCTCAGGCCGCCAAGATGGTCAGATTAGCCCTCAACTCAATGTCGAAAGACTGTCAGGTCTTCGTCCAGAGCATCCTGGGCAGAGAGAATCCGCTGGTCTAGGAGTCATTGTGGGTTGTTGTTCAACAAGAAGAGATGAGGAGGGACTTACTCAAGTGGCAAGTTGAGGGCAACAAGAGTATGTTGATTTATGGTAGCATTGAATGTGCTATAGCCTTGTAACTTTGTATATAGGCTAAGACACATGTACTCCATAATACCCATAAGGGATTTTGAAAAATTCCACTTAGAGATGGTTTAATTAAATTAATTAATCGTTTTTTAATGTTTTCGTAAGTCTAAACTTAGGGAAACTGATTAATTAAAGGGTATTTAATTAAACTAAGTGTGAATCTTCTAGATAAAGTCATGGATCACCCCCAAGTTAATCTTAGCCCTTAATTATGTTTTAATCTTGGCCGTTGAAGGGTCAACGAAGGATTATAAGGAGGGTGAGGGGCCTATAGAAAACACATTGAGCACATTGAGCATTTGGCATTTTTGAGCTTGTGAGAGGGACACAAATTTTTGATCAAGATCGAATCACTAGGGCTGGGTTTGCTAAGTGATTTGATTCAGTGATCAGTTTCAGAGAGGGGCAGATGCAGTAATTGGTTAGGAGGACCAAGAGTACATTTCAGAGAGAGGCAGTAGTGACGCAGATAGAGGCAGTGCAGTCACCTGAAGGGGTGACGCAGTTCCTGAAGGGAATCACGCAGAAGTGATGCAGTGCCTTCTATATTCAGTTCGGGGATAGCTGGAAGCTGGGGTTTTTGAGCCAGGAGGGGTAAAACTCAGTTTCTGATCAGCTTGATCCTTTGCAGAGGAGAGGTGACGTAGTTCTTTAGCTTTCCCACACTAGCTTATGCAGTTGCAGCGTAGGTATCACGCAGAGGTAGAGAGGGGCTTCACCAGCGCTGTTTAGATCAGCCAGGAATTTGCAGAGTGAGGTATATCTCACATTTCTTCTGTTGCCAAGATTTTCTTTGAAGGGTGAGCTGGATATTGGCACCCTAGTTGTACACAAGATTTTGCTACTTAATAATACAAAACCCTCAGATCTGCTGCACCGGTTTTCCCGAGTTGTGTTTTTCCGGGGACTTAGTCCAAAAATAATGGTGTCAAATGTGGATTTTTTCATTGTATTTTGTTCAGTTTGGTTTAGCACTTAGATTTATTCCGCAACATTATTTGTGACTGCTTTAGTAATTACTTTGATATTTCACTGTAATGAAATAATTATGAAAAATAATAGAAGTAATTCAGATTTGTTGCAGTAGTAATCCAAATTTAGGATTTTTCACATGGTATCAGAGCTTTTTCAAGCTGAAGTGCAGGAGAAACAAAAATGAACCATCAGATCAATGCTGAAGAGATTGGGTACTACGTAAGCAGCGGTAGAATACCCTAGCAGTTACGCAGTCTAGGGCAGGAGGGCATTCTAGCGCTAAGAAAGTTCCCTCTGAGAGAGTTGACAGAGGGGTAAGATTTTTCAATTGCAGAAGAGGCAGCGTAGCAAACCAACATAGCTGAAGGACGCAGTTGCTGCACAACAGTGAGTGCTGGTGCATAAGCGTCAGAAAATTTCTGAAAAGCATAGATTGGGGATTTCTTGACCTCGGAGTGTTTTTTTACTCAAAGAAACTTAGTTTTTCCTATGCAGCAATAGAAGCATTGACTTACTCCTCAAGGAGTGCGTAAGTCTAGCTGAGTAGAGGGTTAGAGGAAGATATTGACAGTTGAGGAGGTGGCCAAAACCTATGTTATTTGGAAATCAAGGATTCAGTTTCTCCTTGATGAGCATGATCTAAAGGCCTTCATAGACAACGCAGTTACAGAATCACTGGATGTAGCACATCTGAGAGCCTTCAAGAAGAATATGGCCAGGGCCAAACGTTTGATCCTAGATGGTGTGAAGGATCACATTGTACCTCACATAGCAACAAAGAACACTGCTAGAGAGATGTGGGTAGGGCTGGAAAAGTTATACCAAGGATCTTCCGAGCAGCGGAAGATGTATCTGGAGGTGAAGACGCGTAATACCGGGATGAAAAAGGGAGAGCGTTTTGAATCCTTGCTGTCTAGAATTCAGGATAACCGGGATCATCTGTCAGCAGTGGGATCAACACCCAAAGACTCAGAGCTGGTAAGGCTCACTCTAAAGTCTGTTTTAGAAGATTATCAGGGCTTTGTCCAGAGCATTCTCGGGAGAGAAAAGCTTCTAGGATGGGAAGCGATGTGGGCAGCCTTGCAGCAAGAAGAGCTGAGGAGAGATCTCCTCAAAATCCATATTGAGGATGGTAGCAGCGGTTCGAAAGTCAAAAGAGGAAGAAGAAAACACAACCCTTGCATCAAAGGGACAACAGAGGCAGAAGAAGAAATATCTGTCCAAGATCAAGTGCTTTAGGTGTGGGAAAATGGGACATTATGCCACACAATGTCCTCTTAAGAAAAAGGACAAGGAGGAGAAGCAAGATCCTCAAGCCGGAGTTGCCAAGATTGAGGCAGGAGCTGATTGTGCTATGTTAGCTCATATTTTGAAAGGAGAGAAGTGGGCTGACCTAGAGTTGTAGATCCAGAATCTACAACTGGCAGGATCCTTGAGTATTTCCAAACTCTTAGATCACATGTGAGCTAGGACAGCCTAAAGACAGTAGCAGGATGGACAGTTGCAGCAGAAGATGAAGAGACATTGCAGTGGCTAGCAGCACTAGAGCTTGATCAGCGCAGAGAGGGAACAACAACAACAACAACAGTTGAGCAGCAGGGACGCAGTGCACACTAGTGCAGCGCAGTGCAGTGCAGTGCTCACGCAGTGCAGAGCAGTAGCAACGCAACATCTTCAGAGAGCTAGTGCAGAAGTTAGCATCAGTCAGTCTTATTATTCAGATGCAGTTTTACTTGTCTAATTTCGGATGTTTTTCTATTGTAATCAGCAACAGTGCAACAGTAGCAGTAGTTGAGCAACAACAACGGTAGATGAGCAACAACAACGCAGTGCACAGAGGTGCAACGCAGTGCAGAGTAGTGCTCACGTAGTGCAGCAACATGGTTGCAGAATTCAGAGGGAGCTGCAGTACAGTGACAGTTGGCAGCAGCATGCAGAGTCAATAGTAGTACATTATTGTGCAGTGTTGGTGAGTAGCATCGACTGCACAACAACAGATGTTCCAGAAGTCAGAGCAACACATTGAGTTGTCTTGCTAGAGCACTTTCCTCGCTAAGAGGGAGTGTTGATTTATGGTAGCATCAGATGTGCTCTAGCCTTGTAACTTTGTATATAGGCTAAGACACATGTATTCCAAAATACCCAGAAAAGATTTTGGAAAAGTCCACTTAGAGATGGTTTAATTAAATTAATTAATCGTTTTTTAATGTTTTCCTAAGTCTAAACTTACAGAAACTGATTAATTAAAGGGTATTAATTAAACTAAGTGTGAATCTTCTAGATAAAGTCATGGATCACCTCCAAGTTAATCTTAGCCCTTGATTATGTTTTAATCTTGGCCGTTGAAGGGGTAGCGAAGGATTATAAGGAGGAGGGTGAGGGGCCTATGGAAAACACATTGAGCACATTGAGCATTTGGCATTTTCGAGCTTGTGAGAGAGACACAACTTTTTGATCAAGATCGAATCACTAGGGCTGGGTTTTCTAAGTGATTTGATTCAGTGATTAGTTCTAGAGAGGGCTAGATGCAGTCACTGGTCAGGAGGACCAGGAGTACATTTTAGAGAGAGGCAGTCGTGACGCAGATAGAGGCAGCACAGTCACCTGGAGGGGTGACGCAATTCCTGAAGGGAATCACGCAAAAGTAACGTAGTGCCTTCTATATTCAGTGTGGGGATAGCTGGACGCTGGGGTTTCTGAGCACGCAGGCTTACACAGTTGCAACGTAGGCATCACACAGAGGTAGAGAGGGGCTTCACCAGCGCTATTCAGATCAGCAGGGGATTTGCAGAGTGAGGTATATCTCACATTTCTTATGTTGCCAAGATTTTCTCTAAAGGGTGAGCCGAATATTGGCACCCTAGTTGTACTCAAGATTCTGCTACTTAATAATACAAAACCCTCAGATCTGCTGCACCGGTTTTCCCGAGTTGGGTTTTTCTGGGGACTTAGTCCAAAAATAACTGTCAAATGTGGATGTTTTTCATTGTATTTCGTTTAGTTTGTTTCAACACTTAGATTTATTCCGTAGCATTATTATTGTAGACTGCTTTAGTAATTACTTCGATATTTCATTGTAATGAAATAATTATGAAAAATAATAGGAGAAGTAATTCAGATTTGTTGCAGTAGGAATCCAGATTTAGGATTTTTCACAGAGTAGAGGGAAGAAGCCGAAGGAGGAGGAGGATAATGTGGCCCTTGCATCAAAGGGGCAGCAAGAGCAATGCAGGAGGAAGAAGGACCTTTCCAAGATCAAATGCTTCCGGTGTGGAGAGATGGGTCATTATCCCACATAATGTGCTCTCAAGAAGAAGGACAAGGACGAGAAGCATTATCTACAAGCAACACCCGCCAGGATCGATGAGGAAGAGTTTGCCATGATAGCTCAGATACCTTTAGGTGGAAGGTGGGCTGACTTGGAGCTGTAGACCCAAAGATCTACAGAATGGTAAGGATCCTTGAGGAGTCCACCTCTCGGATCAATACCTGGTACGAGAGCCCAAATCAAATGTAGTAGGATGGATGAGTGGCAGTTGTTGCAAAGGAGTGTAGAAGTGACAGTGCAGTGGTTAGTAGCGCCAGAACCTGAGCAGCGCAGAGCAGAGTTGGCAGCAGTGCAGTGAGGCACAGCGTAGAGTCAATATCAGCGCAACAACTTGAGAGGGACAACGTAGAGGCGAGCGATAGTCAGATCTTCAATACTGAGATGCATCATGCTGAACACTTGTTCAGTGTTGGATGTTCTTCAGTTCCAGTAAGAAACCATATTGCAGTGCAGTAGCAGTTGGCAGTGGCAGTGTCAGCAGCAGCATGGATGCAAAATTTGAGAGGGAGTTGCAGTACAAATGCAATGTTGATAGTGGCAATATCAGCAGCAGTACATATGCAACGTTTGCGCAGAGTTTGTGGGCAGCAGTGTCAGACATCAACAACGCAGAGGGAGATGTTGCAGATTCAGAGCAGTACTCAACAAGGTGTATTGTTAGAGCACATTCCTCACTAAGAGGGAGTGTTGATTTTTGGTAGCATCGGATCTGCTCTAAGTCTCAAAACTTGCAAGGAGGCTTAGACACATGTAATCCAGATAACCTGGAAATCGTTTTGGGAAATTCCACCCGCATTGTATTTTATTGAAAAAATTAATTATTTTAAAAGGACCACAAGTCTACACTTAGGAAAATAAAATAATTAAAGTGAATTGATAGAATATGGGTATGAATGTTCTAGAAAAAGTGGATCAAGCCAAAAGTTAATCTTAGTCGTTGATTAGAGATTTAATTTCGGCCGTTCAAGTTTCAACAAGAAGACTATAAGAAGGGCTTGAAGGGTCATTTGGAAAACACACGAAACACCGAAGGATCAAGAGATCGAATTTCTGAAGTGAGTAGTGGTCAGAGGAAACTTCGATCAAGAGATTCTTTGCAGAGAGGAGCATGGATAGTATCTGAAGAGAAATCTTTCTCAGTCGGAGAATCATCAACAGAGAAGGCAGAGAGAGATCCAGCAGAGCCAGAGAGGCTGACGCAGAGGCCAAGAGGGAATCCAAAAATTTGTTGAAGGAATCGATTGAAGAAATCGGAAACTGAGGTGTGAGATCGAGAGGTAGAAATGGAAGTTCCTGGGTAGCAAATCGATCCACAGAAGGGGTGACACTGTACCTAGGAGGGTTGACGCTGGGACTACGTAGAGGCAACGCAGACGCTGTCAGGGGCAGCTCATTCAGTGGCTGGATCAACTAGGATTTCCAGTGATAGTGTGAGGTAACCTCACTAATCTCTCCGTCAGTGACATTCTTTGTAACTGGATTGCCAGGAAAGGCATCCAGAGATTGTATTCAGAAATTAATACTGCATAATAAATAAGTCCTCAGATGCTACACTACTTTTCTCTCATTGGGTTTTTCCGGGGACATTAGTCCAAAAACAATTGTGTTAGATGTGTCTATGATTTCTTCTTGTTCAGTTTTTGTTTCTGCACTTGTATTTTTCCACAATTTTTTAGTGAAGGTTGCAGTGTGTTTAATTCGATGTTGCCGTAGCAATAAACTGAATAATTAATTTATCAATTAGAAGGATTAATACTAGTTGCTGCCATAGGATTCTAGATCCAGGAATTTTCACACTGAGATCTTCGCCCGAAAATCTCCTTGTGCTTAAGTAACACTGGTAGTCTTGGCTAAGCAGCTCAAGAGTCTCTAAATTAGAAATTCAATTTGTCAAAAGCCCCCAAAATGATGCCTCTTCCTTCTATTTATCTTTGCTGCCCCCTTTTCTCTGTGTTTGGGCCCTACCAATTTGGCCTCCTTCTCCCTAGCTCAATTTTCCTAAGGGGTTCGAATTCCCCTTTTGGATGACCCCACATCCCACTACCAATTTAATATTTCCTTTTTCTCTAATGTTTGTGGCGCCCATTTCTCCAAAATTAAGTGGTGACTCCCTCCACCCCCTTTTCCTAAGTTCACATGCCTAAATATTTCCCAACATCCAAATTGCAAATATGAAAATACTTCTGAACAAAATTAATTTAATTGGGGACATTACAACTAGAGGGGTGTGGAGGAATTGGCACCACAAAGCTACTTGTGGGCTTAGAACCCAAGCTTGGGGTTTTCTACCCAAAGGTTTGGGGCCAAAACCGTAAGGAGATTTGATGACATGGAACTTGGAGATGATAGTGCACCCTTAGAGGAGTAATGGGCAACTTCAACCAGTAAGAGAGCCCATGTAGTTTGAGAGAAAATAATTTTTAAAAGTTTTGTGTTGGCTTGTGCAACAAAGTTCAAGTAGAATTTGACTTAGTGATGCCCCCAAGGGTTAATTGTTGCAACCCTAGAGAAAGGTATAAAAAGAGGAGAGGAGGAGCCTCATTTCTTACCATCGAAGTGCAAAAAAACATAGGGAGGACCCTCTGAACTTGGCCACGGGCATTTGGAGCTCAACGAAGGAGAAGAGGAGACCACCATTTGGTAATTTATGTGATGTGTTGGGCAGATTCAAATAGAAGAGCTGGCCGAGTTCTAAATGGTGAGTTTGGGCATGCGTTGAAGGTCTCTTTTTGTGTGTTTGGGCTGCATCTGTTACCCTAGTTGAGGAGAAGGACCGAGCCTCTGATTAGGTTTAGGACGAAGGTCTGTGTCAAGGCGTAGAGCTTTGTTTTGAGGCCACACTATCTCAGAATTCAAGTGAAGGATACACGGCCTAATGAGAGATGGACAACACAATTTTTGTGTGGGTTTGAGGTTGAGTTTTGGACTGATGTGAAACAACTTTTGTGCCTTAACTAGGGGTCGAAAATCCACAAAGGTATGCCCAGAACAGATCTAAAGTGTTAAGGTATGTAGGTTGTCTTAAAGTTGTTTTTTGTTGCTAGGTGATGGGTCCAAGTATTGGACATTGATTTGACACACCCAAGTGCAAATCGCATAAGAGGGAGAGCATCTAATTAGGCCGTAGACTTGGAAGCCTAGCGAAGAAGAGGAGAAGCCTTGTTTGGTTCATTTCTTATGCTTGTTTGGGCAGATTCCTAAAATAGAGTAGGCTGATAATTTGTGGACAGTTTGTTGTAGGGCAGACTGCTGATCAAGGACTTCCTGTGATTTGCCATGGATTGTTGGGACAACTCGAGGATTGCTTTGGAATGGACGAGATTGGTATGATCAAGATTGTTTCATGTGATGGACTGCATGTTTGCAGGCTAGTTTCTTCATTGGATCGTGATGTTGCATATCCGAGATTGGTGGAATGTGCACAAGTTGTGTTTGACCCAGGAAGGTGAGTGCTTGCAAAACTGGGTTGTAGTGAGGTGATGGCTCATGTTTGATCGCAACTTGGACTAACCTTGTTGGACACGAGATCAGTAGCAGGTTGAGGCACTGGAGATTGTGTAGGTTCATAGGGAGTCTAGCTTCAAAGGGAGCAACCCTATGGAAGTGTTGAGGTCTTTAGGTTCAAATGAGATGAGGTAGAGGCACTACCGAGATTGCATAGTTCATTCTACAAAGATGTTGTAGTGATGGATGCCAGATGTGCTGGTGTCGCCGGTATTTTTGGAGACTTCCTAGTGTTGGAAGTACCTCCCTCGCTAAGAGGGAGTGTTGAGATTTGTAGCTTGGCAGGTATTCCAAACTCAAGGCTAGAGGGGTATGGAGGAATTGGCACCACAAAGCTACTTGTGGGGTAAGAACCCAAGCTTGGGGTTTTGTACCCAAAGGTGTGGGGCCAAAACCATAAGGAGGTTTGATGACATGGCACTTGGAGATGATAGTGCACCCTTAGAGGAGCAAGGGGCAACTTCAAGCACCAAGAGAGCCCATGTAGTTTGAGAGAAAATATTTTTTAAATGTTTTGTGTGGGCTTGTGCAACAAAGTTCAAGTTGACTTTGACTTAGTGATGCCCCCAAGGGCTAATTGTTGCCACCCTAGAGAAAGGTATAAAAAGAGGAGAGGAGGAGCCTAATTTCTCATCTTCGAAGTGTAACAAAACATAAGGAGGACCCTCTGAACTTGGCCGCAGGCATTTGGAGCTCAATGAAGGAGAAGAGGAGACCACCATTTGGTAATTTCTGTGATGCATTGGGAAAATTCAAATAGAAGAGCTGGCCGATTTCTAAATGGTGAGTCTGGGCATGTGTTGAAGGTCTATTTCTGTGTGTTTGGGCTGCATCTATTACCCTAGTTGAGGAGAAGGACCGAGCCTTTGATCGGGTGTAGGACGAAGGTTTGTGTCAAGGCGTGGAGCTTTGTTTTGAGGCCACACTATCTCAGAATTCAAGTGAAGGATACACGGCCTAATGAGAGATGGATAACACAATTTTTGAGTGGATTTGAGGCTGAGTTTTGGACTGATGTGCAACAACTTTGGTGCCCTAACCAGAGGCTGAAAATCCACGAAGGTTTGCTGAAAAAAAATTTCAAGTGTTGAGTTATGTAGATTTGTCTTGAAGTTGTTTTTTCTTGCTAGGTGATTGGTCCAAGTAATTGATAGTGATTTGACATACCTAAGTGCAACTTGCATAAGAGGGAGTGCATCTGATTAGGCCACAAACTTGGAAGCCCAACGAAGAAGAGGAGAAGCCTTTTTGGTTCGTTTCTTTTGCTTGTTTGGGCAAATTCCTAGAACAAAGCAGGTTGATTATTTGTGGACAGTTTGTGTTTGTTTTGGTGGCATACATCTGTAGTAAACAATTTAAGTTTTGTTGGAAGTCATCTATTACAAGCTGAGTCCTGTAAAGTATGTTTTGAGGGCCAAAATGACTACTACAGGTAGCTGTAATAGGGCAAAGGGACCAACAAGTGAAGGAGTTTGTTTAGAAGAGGAGGTCGGAGTCCTTGTGAGGTGAATTGGGCCAAGAATTAGGGTTGTAGCAGTTGCTATAGCAGCCCTAACTAGTGCCAACTTCCACAGAAGAGAAGGCACATGTCCAAGGAGGAGATAACAAAGGTAAGTGGCCCTTCACAGAGGGTTGTTGCTCTTCCTAAGTTGTTGACTTGATAGGTGGTGCAGTGTCCTAGTTGAGGACAATTTGAAGGTCATCGTAAGGCTGTAAAGAGGACAGGAAGTGGATGATCTTGGGAGCCCTAAGTGCAACACAAAGAAGGACTGTTAGGAGAGGCAAATTTGTTGATGCGTAGTGACTGATCTTTGAAGGATGAACTAAGGAGGTCAAAGATAGCCGTTTGACTAGCCCAAGTTTATTGTCGGAGGACTTTCGATAGTGATAGGTGGCAACCCTCCATGCCTTAAGTGTGTCTTGATCAAGCAACACGAGAAGGCACCAGTAGGAAGAAAATTGTAATATTCCTGATTAGCAGACAACTAATTGATTTTTGGTTAATTTTTGCTTTTCTAAAGTTTAGCAGGCAATAAAGGGGTGAGGGGACCCATGAATAAAACATTAGAATAAAAGCACTTTCCTAAAGTCACTGGGTAGACTAATTAAAAGGTGAAGTGGGGCCCATGAGGCCAAGTGACAGCACAGGAGAGGAGGCACTTAGGACAACGCAGTGGCAACGTGGGGCCAGGCAGCGCAGCAGGGGACAACGTGGCAAGAGGAACAACGCAACATTGGTGGGCCCAAGGGAATGTAGGGTTCACAAGCATAAAAAGGGATGGAGGCAACCTTTCTCATTCATTCTTACATCTTATGATTTTCTGTCTGTCAAGACTAGAGCACGCTTAAGCTGTTGAGCTAAGTCTGTAGTGCTGTTTAGCACAAGGGTGTCTCCGAGTGGAGATCCCAACCTCGTCCTCGGGGGACTTCAAGTGCCTGCTCAGGAGAGGATCCATTCCACCATTTTTTCAGAGCAGCTTCATTGTTTCAGCCACAGGATTACGCAGTCACCTCCAAGATAGTGCAGTCTCTCAGGGGAATATGCAGTCATAGAGGAGAGCTGCTCTGGGAGAGGAGGAACTTCGTGAGATTTCAGTCCGGGGGTTTGTGAGGGGATCAACCCTTCCATAGATGAGTTCCTTGGATAGTTCGAGGCCCTTCTTCCAACATTTTCATCACAAAGGCCAGCGTACCCAGCAGGGGAGCATAGTCATCCCAAGAGGGTGAATTTCCGGGGTCAGCCATTCCAGAATTCCTTTCTAGGTTATTCTGGGTTTTTGGAGGAGAGACCGTTGTCCGAGTTTCAAAATTTTCCAAGCTGCAGAGCAGCCCCATCTTGCAATCCCTTTCCAGCTAGCAACAACATTTTCTACAGGACTGTGTAGAGGAGCAACACAGAGCAGAGATTGAGCAAATATTTTGATAGAGGGAGAGATCATTCAAGGTGCGATCATTCTGAGCACACTTGTACTTGTTCTTCATTTCAGAGAATATAATAAAATGGCTCAGCTGTTTTGGTTTATTTGTAGTGTTTTATGTGTATGCTTCTATTTGTTGTAGTTTTTGTTTATGTTGCTTTGTATTGTTGTCTATTTCCCATTTGGGATATTACAGTGGTATCAGAGCTCGTAGACTTGGCTCAGCTTGTGGAGTAATCAGTTTATGACACTCGAAGACGGAGAGTTCATTACTTGCCGGAAGCAGAGGTACAGGGACAAAGAGCGTAGGCTTGAAATCACACCTACAGAAGAGGACAGTGTTCCAGTTGAGGAAGACAAAGGGAAGGCACCAATGGCAAATGAGATAGATGACGGGAAGGAGTTTGGTAACCTCCTCTTGAAATCTGTACAGGATCTTTCCAGAAAGATAGAGGAAATGGGGCAGAAGATTATTGGAGAGAACAGACAGTGTGAGATTCTAAGGGAGTTTCACAGCGGAGAAGGGTCCGGCTCTTCTCACCATGTTTTGGAGTAGAACGCTGCGCCACAGATGGTGCTACGCACTCCCCCACGTTCCACCATGCCTACTTTCTTGACTTTAGGAGTAGGAACAAGACCCCAGGAGCTGGAGGTGGCTCACTACGGAGAATATTTTGCAGAGTATCAATCGTATGGACGAGAGTTTGGAGAGGCTCTCATCTTTAACGAGTTTTTCCAGCTGAAGAACAATAGCAGACCTCACAACCAGAATAGAGGAGGAGGGTACATGCAGGGGAATGACCTGCAACGTACCGTGGGCAGAGTTTTCTTGCCTACCTTTGATGGGTCATCAAATTGTTTGGCTAAGGCTTGGGTGGAGAAGCTGGATATCTATTTTCAGCTGAACCAAATGGCGGAGGTGGAGGCTATCAAGGTGGTAGCACTGCACCTTGAGGGGGAAGCCAACGACTGGTGGTTCCACGGGATGTCCACGCTGGGTCACGCAGGGGTGACAGTGTATGCAAAGTTCACTCGGAGTTTAGTGGAGAGATTTGATTGGAAGGATCCTGAGGAATACTTGCTTGAGCTGACTAAGCTCAAGCAGTCAAGAAGCCCGTAAACTTACACTTCCGAGTTCCTGAAACTTTCAGTGATGGTGCCAGACTTGTTCGTGGCTAGGAGGGTGTATATGTTTATTGACAGATTGGCAGAACCATTGCGTGGGCTAGTTAGATCCACTAGGCCTACTACGCCGCAGGATGCGGTAGGGAGGACTAAGGACTTGCAGGATGCCCTGCCAAGGACAAGAGCTCCTTTTCCCCACAAACCAACGTTCCAACAGAAGGGGAAACACATGAGAGCTCCACCCCTGATGGGGAACCAGGGCCGAGGGCCATTGGATGATGATACTCGGAGAGATTTGAGACGCAGAAACCTATGCTTCACTTTCCAAGAGCCATGGGCACTGGGTCATTGTTGTGCTGCAGAGAAGGCACACTACATTGAGGTCTTGTCCGACAGTGAGGGAGAAGAAAAGGCATATGAGGAGCTGGAGGGAGATGCCAACGATGGTGCACCAGGAGGAGATCATCCACCACCTCCACCCCCAACAGCAGGAGGAGCATCGTTTGCACCCACTGGAGGAGTCCTTGCATATTTGCAGGGAGTTCCCAAGTATTTGATGCTGAGAGTCTGAGGCACGATCCAGGGGCAGTGTGTTTCAGTGTTGGTGGACAACGGGGCCAGACATAACTTCATTGATGCCCAACTAGTGCAGCGGAGAGGCATATCGACTGAGAGTTTTGATGTGTTCTTCGTGTTGGTTCCAGGTGCTAGGACCATGAAGTGCATGCAGTATTTTCCAGCATTAGCAGTGACCATGGGGACGTACATCATGACAGATCATTTCTTTGTGGTTGACATCCCAGATACCAATGTGGTATTGGGTGTGCAGTGGCATATTATGCTTGGTAAGGTCACTACAGATTGGGAGACATTGGAGATGGAGTGGATGGATAAGAAGAGTGGGAAGCATGTGATGATTAGAGGCATGCACAAATACCCTCCCTAGACAGTTTCGGCACACCTGATGGAGGCAGATTTCCGGAAGGGAGATGTAGAGTGGGCAGTGGAGCTGCGTATTTCAGAGGCAGGAGATACATGGCAGCTAGTGCATCTCGACGTACAGTCTATATTGGATCGTTACTCCACGGTTTTTGGGGACATACCACTAGGGCAGCCACCAGACAGGTGATTTGAGCATACTATTGTGCTGGAGCAGGGGATCCAGGCAGTGATTACCACCCCCTATAGGCACCCCAAAGCCTACAGGGATGAGATTTAGCAAGCCATACATGAGCTCTTGGTGTTGGGGCACATAAGGCCCAGTACTAGCCCCTTTGCTTCTTCCGTGGTCTTGGTGAAGAAGAAGGATGGTACATTACGAATGTGCATCGACTACAGGGTGCTCAACAAGAAAATCATGAAGAACCGTTACCCCATCCCTAGGATTGATGAGTTGATGGATGAGTTGAGGGGAGTGAAGTTATTCTCGAAGATAGATCTGAGGTTGGGGCACCATCAGATCAAGGTGAGGGACCAGGATGTCTCCAAGACTGCATTCAAATGCCACTATGGCCACTTTGAGTTCTTGGTGATGCCCTTCGGGCTGACCAATGCTCCAGCCACATTCCAGTCTTGTATGAACCACATTTTCCATGGTCAGTTGAGGAAGTTTGTGCTGGTATTCTTAGATGACATTCTCATCTACAGCCGCACATGGGAGGAGCACTTACAACATATTGAGGCTGTACTTCGTATTTTGGAGGAGCAACATTTCTATGCTAAGCTATTCAAATGCGAGTTTGGGCTTACAAAGATGCTCTAGCATGAGGAGAAGATCCGGGCCATCCGGGATTGGCCGACACCGAAGAATGTGACAAAACTGCGGGGGTTTTAGGCATCTGCACCTACTACCGGAAGTTTGTCAAGGGATTTTCACAACTTGTAGCAGCCCTCACAAACCTCACGAAGAAGGGGGCTTTTGGATGGACTGATGTTGCGTGGATGGACTGATGTTGCGCAGAGGGCCTTTGACATGCTCAAGGAGGTGATGAGCAGCTGTCCAGTGTTGGCATTGCTAAATTTCACGCAACCCTTTGTGCTGGAGTGTGATGCTTCAGGAGAGGGTGTAGGAGAAGTCTTAATGCAGGGAGGCCATCCTATCGCTTTCGAGAGTCGAAAGCTACTGCCGCATAAGAGACTATACCCGATATATGACAAAGAGATGCTGGCCATCATGCATGCGTTGGCCAAGTTTCGACAGTACCTGGTGGGTAGCAGATTTTGGGTGAGGACTGACCACAACAGTCTCCGGTTTTTCCTTGAGCAGAAACAGTTGCAGGAGAGACAACATAATTGGGTCAGCAAAATCGAGGCCTATGACTTTGACATCGAGTATGTTAAGGGGAAGAACAATATAGTGGCGGATGCCTTGTCATGGAGGCCATCAACGTTGTCGTTGATGAGCCTTGACCCAGATTGGAGATCCCAGTTGTTAGTGGAGTATTCCAAGGACTGTTTTGCTTATGAGGTGCTGGATGGACAGGTGACAGATGATAGGTATGGGGTGATGGATGAGGTCATCTATTACCGGGATAGGATTTATTTGACAGGTAACTCCTAGCTTAGGGAGAAGATCTTGCGTGCAGCCCATGACTCACCACTTTTAGGTCATCAGGGGTTCACCAAGACTTACAGGGCCATACTGAAGAGGTTCTCATGGAGGGGCCTCCAGGAGGATGTACTCCGGCATGTCAAGGAGTGTGAGGTTTGCCAGAGGAACAAGGGAGAGTTGAGTCACCCTGCAGGTTTGCTACAACCGCTTTCCATTCCGGAGGGGAAATGGGAGAGTATCTCCATGGATTTCATCACAGGGTTGCCCGTGGTGCACGGCAAGGATTGCATCTTTGTAGTTGTTGATCGACTGACAAATTATGCATACTTTTTCATCGTCTCTGCACGATACACAGCTTATAGGTGGTTGAGTTGTTCTTTCGAGATGTTTTCAAGCTCCATGGTCTGCCAAAGACTATAGTCAGTGATCGGGACAGTCGGTTCATGGGCAGATTTTGGCAAGAGTTGTTCCGTTTGGTGGGTACCGAGTTGACACCTAGTACCAGTTATAACCCACAGACAGATGGATAGACAGAGATAGTGAACAAGTGGTTGGAGGGCTACTTGAGAAACTATGTCTCGGGGTAGTAGAAGGCATGGCAACGTTGGCTCACTTGGGGGAATACTGCTACAACACAACATTTCATATGTCGATCGGTATGTCTTTGTTTTATGCTTTGTATGGATATCATGCTCTAACTTTTGTTGATGTTATGTTTGGAACAAGCAAGGCCCCAAGGACCAAAGATTGGATCCAAGAGAGCCAAGACATCCTCCAGGCTCTCAAGGATAACCTGGTCACAACGTAGAACCAGCAGAAGTTTTATGCAAACAGAGGCCGCGTAGAGAGACAATTTGAGGTAGATGATTTGGTTTACCTTTGTCTTCAGCCAGACAAACAGTCCACGCTGAAGCAGAAGGGAGCAGAGAAGTTCAAACCTCGCTTCTATTGGCCATACAGGGTGATTAGACGAGTTGGTGAGGTGGCATATGAACTAGAACTACCAGCGGGGAGCCGGATCCATAACATCTTCCATGTCTCATGCCTGAAGAAAGCTCTAGGGCAGCAAGTGACTGCCACTATGGAGCTCCCACCTACATATGATGAGGGGCATTTGGTGCTGCAACCAGAAGCCATTCTAGACACTCAGGAGAGACAACTGCGAAGCAAAATAGTCAAGGAATATCTGATCAGGTGGAGGAACCTTCCAGATGAGGATGCCACTTAGGAGGGGGAGAAGATCCTGCAACATATATCTTTGCAGTTGCTTGAGGACAACCAACATTTTGGCGAGGAGGACTGTAATATTCCCTAATAGCAGATAACTAACCGAAATATTCATTTTTGGTTAATTTTTGGTTTTCTAAAGTTTAGTATGAAATAAAAGGGTGAGGGGAGCCATGAATAAAACATTAGAATAAAAGCACTTTCCTAAAGTCACTGGGCAGAATAATTAAAAGGTGAAGTGGGGCCCATGAGGCCAAGTGACAACGTAGGAGAGGAGGCACTTAGGACAGCGCAGTGGCAGCATGGGAGAGGCAACGCATCAAGGGACAACGTGACAAGAGGGACAACGCAACATTGGTGGGCCCAAGGGAATGTAGGGTTCACAAGCATAAAAAGGGATGGAGGCAACCTTTCTCATTCATTCTTACATCTTATGATTTTCTGTCTGTCAAGACTAGAGCACGCTTAAGATGTTTAGTTGAGTCTACAGTGTTGTTTAGCACAAGGGTGTCTCTAAGCAGAGATCCCAACCTTGTCCTCGGGGGACTTCGAGTGCCTGCTCAGGAGAGGAGCCATTCCACTAGTTTTTGAGAGTAGCTTCATTGTTTCAGTCACAGGATTATGCAGTCACCTCCAAGGCAGTGCAGTCTCTCAGGGGAATACATAGTCATAGAGGAGAGCAGCTCCGGGAGAGGAGGAACTTCGTGAGATTTCAGTCTGGGGGTTTGTGAGGTGATCAACCCTTCCATAGCTGAGTCCCTTGGATAGTTGGAGGCCCTTCTTCCAACATTTTCATCACAGAGGCCAGCGTACCCAACAAGAGAGCGTAGTCATCCGAAGAGGGTGAATTTTCGAGGTCAGCCATTCCAGAACTCCTTTCTGGGTTTTTTTGGGTTTTTGGAGGAGAGACCGGTATCCGAGTTTCAGAATTTTCCGAGCAGCAGAGCTGCCCGATCTTGTAGTCCCTTTTCAGCCAACAACAACATTTTCTGCAGGACTGCGTAGAGGAGGAGCAACGCAGAGCAAAGATTGAGCATAGATTCTGATAGAGGAGGGAGAGATCATTCCAACCCACCTTGAGTAGGCCAAGGTGCTATCATTCTGAGCACACTTGTACTTGTTCCTAATTTTAGAGAATATAATAAAATGGTTCAGCTGTTTTGGTTTATTTGCAGTGTTTTATGTGTATGCTTCTATTTGTTGTAGTTTTTGTTTATGTTCTTTGTATTGTGTTGTCTATTTCCCATTTGGGATATTACAAAAATCCCTAAGAGTTGTGTCCTTGAAGGACTAAGGAGCAGCGAGTGGGCAAGAAGTCCCGAAGGTGTTGACGTCTTGAGGGACAAAGGAGTAGCAAGTGGGCAGATGTGGAGTCTTGAGGAGTTGAGTCATTGATGGACGAATGATCACCTAGAGGGAAAATTGGAGTCGTCTTTAGTGACCTAAAGGAGCTGGTTCATTGATAGAGGCAGAGTTGTTGCTATAGATTGGGAGCCAAAGGACCGAGAAAGTGTGTTCAGGGTATGACCAAGAGGAGACGAGAGAGCGCACTACATCAGCCAGATGATTAGTGTATCTTTTTCGGGCAGTTTAGTTGTCATAGTTTTTGACACCAAGTCCCAATTGTAGTCTTGTATCAGTGGATGTATGAGGGCCATTATCCCTGGTACGGGAGCCCTAGAAAATTGTATTACAATTTTTTAATATAACGAAGTTGGGTTGTTAAAAATTGTAAAAAGTTGTCTATTTTGTGCACGTGTTGATTTACTGCTGTTTATATTCCACTGTGAAAAGTAGTTTGTTGTGGTATTTGGATTGGTAGTGTTAGTGATTCTAAGACCCTAACTTAGACTCTAGTACCGTGGAAAAACAACACTGCAATGCTTGACCCCTCAGCATCCTCACCTTTCTTTGTGCCAAGATTCGTGCCTAGGGGGCAACCTTCTATTCGATCAATGGTGAAATCGAAGTAGAAGGAATAGGCTGAAAAAATTGTGGCAAAATGCTTTCTATGGAATGACATATCACATACCATTCAACATTGCCAAGAAAAACCCATTCTACCATTACATGTTTGAATTTGCTACCATTGTTGGTCCGGGCTACAAGGGACCTACTTATATTGACTTGAGAGGGCATCTCCTTCGAGGGGAAAAGGATAATTGCACAAGGAGATTGGTTGATTTGAAAGAATCATTGGAGATCAAGGTATGTATCATTATGTCAAATGGTTGGAGAAGTGGGAAGGGTAGGTCCATTATGAATTTCTTGGTTAATTGTCTCAGGGGGACAATGTTTATTAAATCTATTGATGCATCTGCATATGTTAAAGATGCATAGTTATTATATGAGTTATTGGATAACTTCATTCATGAGATAGTTCCGCAATACATTGTCCAAGGCATTACAGACAATGCTGCTAACTATGTTATTGATGGCAAGTCTCTCATGGAGAGGTATCTAACCTTATATTGGACTCTTTGTGCCGCCCATTGCATTGATTTGATGCTAGAGGAGATGGGAAAAATTCTTTGGATCAAGGAAATTGTTGACTCGGCTAGGAGTGTTACATAATATATTTACAATCATACATTTGTTCTAACACTGATGGGACAATTCATAGGGGGAAAGGAGTTGGTCTATCTTGTTATCACACGTTTTGCAACTAGCTTATTGGAATGCTTGAAGAGAAATGGAGCATTCCAATAATCTAAGAGATTGAAGAGAAATGAATTATTTGATGTTGGAGTTGTAGAGGATGTTTCTCGTAGATTATTGGAATGCTTGTGTCTATAGCACTAAAGTTTATGGGAAGCCAAAGCCCAACTTGTGAGACACAACCAAAGTTTTTGGCTGGGAGCGGAGGAGTTGTGTGCTAGCAGTGAACCTTTAGTAAAGGTTCTTCGCTTGGTTGATGGTGAGAAGCCTGCAATGGGTTACTTGTAGGAGGCCATGGATAGGGCCAAAGAAGCTATCTAATGATACTATGAGGTCAAGGGGGAAGAGGGATTCACTAGACGAGATGAGATATTGGGTGTGATTGATCAATAATGGAACAACACTCTCCATCGTCCGATTCATGGAGCAAGGCTCTACCTCAACCTTGCATTCTCTTATGCATGTGGATTTATGTTGGATGCAGAGGTTATGGATGGATTTTACTAATGTATTCAGAGGATGGTGTTGACTTCTATTCAACACAATGAGTTTTCCAAACAATTGAGGTACAAAACTTGAGTTCTGGGACTTTTGGGTATGATATGGCTATCCAAGGTAGCACTGCAAGGATGCCAGATAAGCTACAAGTAAAATTTATTTCAATTTTCACTTTCAAATTTCAATGTGTTTCCTTTCTATGACTATCTATGATTCTGTTCGCAATTTTGACATTTGTTACTTGATGGAATTTTGAAATATAAGTCATTGTCTTTCGTTGGAAATCTGAATCCTTTCCATTTATTTGTTGTAGATGTTTGGCGGGAAAACTATGGTAGAAGAGTCATAGAGTTGCAAAAACTTGCCATTCGAGCGCTAACTCAAACTTGCATCTCATCAGGGTGTGAGCACAGTTGGAGTGTCTTTGAAAAGATACACTCCAAGAAGTGCAACAAGTTATAAACTTAGAAATTTTCAAATTTAAATTTAATTTTTTTTATAAGTTCATTAATTTAATTTATGGTATATTTGGGACATCATCTTAAATCCTGATTGAATGATTCCTCTAATGATTAATCACAAAATGCTTCTCATGCAGGTTAGATGTCCACCGCCTCAATGACATGGTATATCTCTACTACAATCTTAGGTTATGGGTTAGACAGATAAACTAAGTACCTGATACAAATGTCATTTCATTGGAGGCACTTGACAACACAAATATGTGGAGGGTGGAGACCCATAAGCCTATCATGGAGGAGGCAACCACAAGCCTAAGCTTGTCTCGTACGACAACGTTGACTCAATATATGAAGAGATATCAGTCCCAACTATATAAGGGATTCTCTGCCAATCGGATCCCACTCAATATTATCACAATGTATCCCTGTCATATTCAGAACCTGCTCAAATAGCTCTCCAAAGTGCTTCTTCAAGCTGTCTTAGGGCTACCATGCTAGCATCATCATACTCAACCTTAGGTGTGGTTAAAGCTACAAACTTCTCATCAAAAAATATCATGGCTGATCTCATATGAAGGCAACACCCAGATGTGCTCATCTCATCAATAATGATCCAAACAACATCAGTATATCTATGCAGTCACATATAACAGGAAGAATGTCTCAGACCAAAAATCGATCATATCATCATCCAATGCAAATATCTCGAAGTGTGCTCGACGACAACTCAATGTGTATGAAGAGGCTCAATCATGAATTCACTCAAGTTGATCTATGCAAGACATATATATACAGACGAGTGTTCACACAGAACAACAATGCTTCAATCGAGTGTCGGTTGCTAAGGCAAGTTCAACAATATCTCTTCATAACTTCTTGAAATTCATTCGGAGTCCAAGGATTTGCATTTCCACTTTCCAAAAATTCTTCAATAGCTTCATGATATAGATTTTCTTTTCCAAACTTCAGAAATTGATTCATCATGCTATGATTCATTATTTCGAGCTTTATAAGCCAACTCCCTCTTACTTTGATCATCAGAGGCTCATTACCTGTCAAGAGTAGACCATCAACATATAAAACCAAATTCAAAGTCATATCTTGGACCCCTTTTGAAGTATAGGTTTGGATCGACACATCTTCCTAGCTTCAGTAGATAACTGTCAATGCAGACATACCAAGCTCAGAGGGTGTGCTTCATACAATGCTTTCTGCAAACATAACACTTGACCAAACCAATATGCTTAGCTTTACACATTCAATACTGTGCAATCAAATAAACTAATTCATCTTTTCAAGCTCTAGATGCCAAATCAAAGCTAATATCAAAGTCATAAAAACTTCGACCAATATCACTATGACAAACTCTTTGGACCAAGTATCAGGTAGAGCTCACATCAAGTTACAAAAACCTTTTATTTGCCTAGCACTATCCAATCAACCTTTATTAGGCCATCCTTATGATCATAACATGAATAATTTTTGCGACTAAATAGGAATGGATACATCAAGGACAAGTCATATAAGTTTCATGCATATACCCAGAATGAGTCATGTAGGTTCCATCCATTCATTGTGAGATTACTTCATACTGAATCACAATTGTTTATACTTCAACCATTGTGCCAAGGACAATGAGGCCAATACAAAACCATTATTGAATACGAATATTAGTCATTGAAATTTACTATGCTCACATAACACTGTCATCAAGGTAACTCATCAGATATCAAGTCAGAACCCTAATTTGTTATCACACTGAGTTCAATCAGTCCATAACCTCAAAAAATATGAAGCCTCATGTCAATGTTTTAAAGCATATTTATGAACTATCAAAGATCATGTCATTGCTCATCTATACTAATCAACCAGATCTTGTCAAACCCTTGCAACTGTTATCAAATACTGTCATACACTATCTTCAATGATCAAATCAAAATAGTATACTAATATGCATATCCCAGTCACTTGATTTTATGCATAAGGCTTTAGTTTTGTGACCTATAGGCATAACTGCACCCATAGGCTTTCTTCCCTGAGATTGAGATGCTACAAACCACACCCTCAAGCTTGCTTCCATGCGGTTGAGGCTTAGAGTATGGAAAATCTCTCTCTTCTCAGACCAGAGCTTGCTACAGACCAACAATATCAGATATTTGTTTATTAATGTCCAGAAAACACACTTCAACAATGAAGAATCTCCTATCTAATGCAAATGACAATAGGAGAAGGGATCTTATAAAGAGATTCTCCCTCTGAAAGGGAAGCCACTTTAGTCATCATCATTCAATATACCAACCTGTCTATCAAAATACTTTCAACAAAACTGTTAGATCATAATATCTAGCTATATCAGGTTCTAAAACATATATCCATCATCTTCGTAACATGTCAGCATGAACTACTTCATTATCATATATGAACTTAACATCAAAATTTTATAAAGAGTTAGAGTGCAACAAACAGGTGATTCATCATACTTCAAAGATCATGAACACAATATCACTTACATAGCTTAGTCCATCAAGTCAGGTCATCCATATTTTACCATATGACATAATTACTAGGTCTATCAAAACCTAACCAAGAATAACAAGAAGATCCTGTATATCAATCTTATTGTCATACTTCCATTATTAAGGTTACCATGCTTATCACAAACATTATCAATAGTATCAAGTTACCATTTATTAGATTCAAGGTGCTAGCCTTCTTTATGGGATCAAGATATCCAAAATGATAGATGTTAGCCAAACATAAGTACTCCAATATATCAAAGATCAATATTAAGTAGCTTCATAGAATCAAGAAGTTCATCATGTCAAAAAGGTAAGATACGTGTTCACTACCAAGTACACCATCCCATCATGAATCAAACTTTCATGTGCATGAGCCATTCGTGAAGGTGACATTCCCATCATACCTTAGGGCTTACCTTGCCATCCTATATTGCAACTATAACATTGAAATAAAGCACCATACATACCTTGAGTGTTCAAATACTTGTGCACCTTCTTATTTTACATAAGTAGTTGTAGCATTTTGTCAACTTTTCATCAAGTGCCTCTTTACCTTTTCCAACACTAATTCTTCTCTTCGTGCACTAGCCATGATCCTCAAGAAGGATCCACTTATCACAACTCATCAGGAGGTTAGAAGCATCCAAATACTCAAATATACATGCAGGAAGTATAAGTAATAATCAAAACAATAATCAGATCAATAAGTCTAAACAGAAGTAAAGACATAAAGGAGCACCATAAACTGAAAAGTACTTATCTTCAATGAGAGGTGATCATCTCCCTCTTGAACCAACCTTCAAGAGTCGTCATGTCCATTATCCATATGATAATGTTGCCTTCAATATTTCAACCAACTTTATCAACAACCAAGCATAATAGACGCTATCCCATGTAGGGCTTCATCAAATCTGTCACAAGTGCTTGTACATATTCACATTAGTCATGGTAGGGTTTCTAAATTACATATCTCAAATCTTTGCCATAAACCAAGGTTTTTCCCAAACCCTAACCTCATAATACAACTTGAGTGGGCCTAATGGTTAAGAGCATGTGTTTCCTCCTAAGAGGTCACAGGTTCAAAACTAGAGGGGGGTAGAGTATGTATGCCTTCGTAGACATAGCAATCAAATCGCTGCATGGAGATGGGTCCCTTGTCCCACAAACAATGGGGTCTCATACACCAATTTGGTGTTTGGCTTGGCTATGACCCTAAAATTGGATAATAATAATATCCATCAAACCTTAATAACCAAATTGCCTAGAGTTTCCTTCAAACCCTAGTATTATTTTAGGTCTCCTCCATCTTCTCTTACATCCATCAACGGTGTCTTCATAGGGATGATCTTCAATGGCTTTTCTTCAGCCCAACTTTGATACCATGTTAATTTTTCTTAGGGCTATATTTTTCTTTGCTTTAATAATTGCATTTCATTATTTCCATATTAAATTCACCCCATAATATCATAACATTATTCATATTTACATTATTATTCAACAACATATGCAACTATTTAGAACGAACAATATCATCATCAATGAAGCGGAACATAAAGGAACAATTACAAAAAAACATTCACACATAGAGACACCAGGATTGGTCGGAGGCCAGGGGAAAACCCACTATGGGGAAAACCCTTTCAAATTCTTCTTCTTATTAGATTGACATTGAATGATTTAGCAAGGAGAGAGTACAATGATCCATATTTTCAACCATAAACCTATTCAACAAAAACAACTAAACAAAATTCATGAGATGAACCCAACAATGCCAATAATCAAAACCCTAATTTAGGAACCTGTAGTCAACTGTCGAACTCTACGGTCAACGAGCAAAAACTTCGGTCAATTGAAAATTCAAACTTTAGGTCCCAGTCGCAGGGAAGATGTGTCAAGCATGCGACTGAAAGGCTTTGGTTGAAATTTCTCCATGATATCCCTGCGACTGCAGCCGAAATTTCTCCATGACATGCTTGCGGTTGAGACCCAAAACCCTAAAAACAGAGATGCAAGCTTCAAACCTTGCAATTTCGGTCATGTGCCAATGAATGTCCTTTTACTTGCGTCAGGCCTGTGTGAGCCAAACCAAAGAAGAGAATAGACGAATGATCGAAGATGATGTCCAAATGAGGTTGAGGTCACTTGGATTTATAGCCTTCCAAGGGTGTCCAATTAGCTTTTAGGCTGACCTAATCAAATATGCACTTGTGGGATTTAATTCAAAAATACACTTTTTCTTGTCCAAATTGAGTGCTTCAATAGGCAAAATTGGTCCTCTCAAAAGGAGGAATCTCGTCCTATTGTTGGAATTTGTCATTGAGTTGCCAAATTAACAAGCAGTAAGACAAATTTCTAGGGGCTGCGTAGTGCGTAAGCCAAGCAATACAAATTGCTGGGCAGTTCAATTTTTCAGTGCAGGTTGGTAGAAAAATTCAGATTGCAAGTTCGAGTGATTCCAGCAAGAAGAGGGGCAGTTGTAGCTCAAATTTTTGCCCAGCAGATTCCTTGTTTGAGCGCAAAATGGTTTTGCAGCTGTTTGCAGTAGCAGAATCAACGTCAAGTGGAAGAGAACGCACACACATAGAGGGAAATTGGTCTTAGAGGGTTTCTAGCCTAGAAATCCAAATTTCCAATTGCAGTCGGCAGTTGCTGCAAGCAGATTGTCTTACTCCAGAAGGGAGTGCGAGTAGCAGATTCAACAGTCGAGCATGTGAAAGAGAGAGTTTTCCATTCCAATTTCAGAGATGGCCACAACCGTGCTTAGAGATTGGGATAGGTTGGAGGGAGCCTCTAACTATGTCATCTGGAAGGCTAGGATGTCCTTCTTTCTAGATGAATTTGGCCTGAAGACCTATGCAGAGAATGTTGTGGTAGTACCGACAAATGCATATTAGCTCCAAGAGAACAAGAAAGAGATGGTGAAGGCGAAGCAGATGATCCTGGATGGAGTCCAGGACCATATAGTGTCACATATATTTGGCAAGAACACTGCCAAGGAGATGTGGGATGCTCTCGCTCAGCTATATCAGAATCCTTCTGAGCAATGAGAGATGTTCCTGCAAGAGAAGGTGAGAAACATCAGGATGCAGAAGGGTGAAGGCATAGATCCCTTTCTCACCAGAATTTAGGAATCTGGGATCAACTTTTAACAGTTGGAGAGGCGCCTCAACCTACAAAGCTTGTGCGTTTGGCCCTAAACAGTATCTCAAAGGAATGGCAAGTCTTTGTCTAAAGCATCTTGGGACGAGACACATTACAAGGGTGGGACAAGATGTGGTCAAATCTGCAGCAAGAGGAGATGAGGCGAGCTCTAGTTAATAGCTCCATCATTGGAAGTAACAACAACGATTTGAAAGGTGAGAACGAAGAGGAGAATGTGGCTCATGCATCAAAGGATCCCAAGCAGGGACAAGGGGAGAAGAAGAAGGACCTATCTAAGGTCAAGTGCTTCAGGTGTGGCGAGTTTGGCCACTAAAATACTCAGTGTCATCTCAGGAAGAAGGACAAGTAGGAGAAGCAGGACCAAGCGACAACATCTGCAGAGATAGATAAATTGTCCTCCAGGCTGAAGGACGATTTTGCCATGCTTGCAACTATACCTCCAGGAGTGAGGTGGGGCAATATGGAGTTATAGTCCCAAAGTTTGGGCAGGGTCCATTGAGGTGTCTTCCTCGTGGATCATTACCTTGCTACAAGAACCCACAATATTCAGTAGCAAGATGGATCAATGTTAGTGATGTAGTTAGATTCCAGAATGACAGTTGCAGTTAGGTGCTGAGGAGTGCAGAGCAGTGTTGACAGTAGAGTGGGAGGCTAAGCAATAGAGTCGACAATAGTGCAAATTCTTTAGTGGATAGTGTAGTGGCTAGTAGCAGTGAGATGCTTAGGAAACATATGCAAAAAAAAGACACAGTTGATTCAGTATTTTAGATGATTCTCAGTGGCAGTAGTTGCAGTGACAACAACAACAATTGAGAGGGAGTTGTAGTGCAGATGCAGAGTTGGCAGTAGCATAGTAGTATTAACAACAACACATGCGGTATCAGAGTTGCGCAGTGGTTGGTGGGCAGTGGCAGGAAATGACAGTGGCCAAACATCAGTAATGTGTAAAAATGGTGATGCAAAGACAAGGTGTTGGAGTAGCTCAACACTAGAACACCTTCCTTGCTAAGAGGGATTGTTAGTTTTTGTAGTATCGGAGGTATTCTAGTCTCAAAACTTTGTGGAGAGGCTAAAACACAAGAGTTCTCCATAACCAAGAAATCGTTTCTAGAATTTCCACCTAGAAGTGTCCCAATTAGATTATTAACCAATTTTTAAATATTTCCTAAGTCTAAGCTTAGGAAAAGTGGTTAATTAATCAATATTAATTGAGAAATGTGAGAACTATCTCGAAACTCACACGGATCAACTAGGAAATAATCTCAGCCATTGATTAAGTTTTAATCTTTGCCGTTGGAGTCCCACAGTGAGATTAGAAAAAGAAGTCGATGGGTAGAAATTTGATCCAAGTTGGGTTATTCGAAGGACACTTGTCCAAAAATAATGGTGTGATATTTTTGTGTTTGTGCTTACATTTCTCAGTTTCCAGTCTATCTTTCGCAGTATTTTTTTATTTGTGAAGATTGCAATGTGATTAATTCATTGTTGCTATAGCAATAAACTGCATAATTAATTTACAGTTAGAAGAATTAATTCCAGTTGCTGCAATAGAATTTCAGTAGTGAATTTTTCACAGATATAGGCTTTGTGAAAATTTCAATACTGAAATCCTATTGCAGCAACTCGAAATTATTCTTCTAATTATTAATCAATTTAAACATTTATCTACTATGACAAATGTCAAATAAATCACACTGCAACCTTCACAAATAAACCACGAAAGAAAAATAGCACTGGAAACTGAGAAAATCGAGCACACACATAAAAGTATCACAATTATTTTTGGACAAATGTTCCCGGAAAAACCGGTGCAACAACTGAGGATTTTATTATTATGCAATAGTGAGAGAAATTTCGAGTACAATCTGGACACTGAAATCTGGCAATCCTACAAAGAAAAATATTGGCAAAAATCTAGCGAGGAATTCCCTACAACCAAATTGGGGCTTTGATTGCAGCTCTGAGTGAGTTGTCGAAATTGGTCTGCGCAGGCTGTGCCACCCTTGCGCAATCTCTACCCACGCACAATCTGAATCATCTAATCCTATAGCCGCCTGGTCTGCCACTGGCTGAGAAACTGTTTCTCCAGCTTTCTGGAACTCTTTCCTGGCCTCACGAACTGAAACTCAGCTTCTCTCTAGAAAAATCGAATTGCTTGTAGAGGCTTTTGCGCAACCCCCACGTCAGCCTCTCTGCAATGTGCTCTCTAGATATGGAAATCTTTTCCTTCAAACTCACTGTCCCTGCCCCTCTCTATCTTTGCGTCCTTCTCTGGCTTTTTGGCAATTACTGCTGCTCTCTGTAAATCGAACTGCCAAAGTAATCGAACCCCACAAGTGTATTGTCCATCTACTCATCAATTTCTTTCTATAATCCTCTTTCGACCAACGACCAAGATTAGAACTTAATCAGGGGCCCAAATTAATTCCTAGTCGATCTGTTTGAGTTTCTAGAGAATTCTCACCTGATCTTAATTAATTCTGATTAATTAACCCCTTTCCCTAAGTTTAGACTTAGGAAATAATTAAAAATGAGCTAATAATCTAATTAAGACACTTCTAAATGGAATCTTTAGAAACGATTTATGGGTTATGGAGATCTCATGTGTTTTAGCCTCCACAAAGTTTCGAAACTAGAACACCTCCATTGCTACAGAAACTAATACTCTCTCTTAGTGATGAAGGTGTTCTCTCTCTAGTGCTACACATCTTGGCACAACACTCTGTCTCTGTACCACCCTCTATCACGCTGCTGATGTTTGGCCATTGCCCACTAACCACTGCGCAACTCTAGTGATGCATCTGTGTTGCTGTTGACACTGCTATACTGTTGCCAACTCTACATCTGCACTGCAACTCCCTCTCTTCTGTTGCTGTTGCAACTGCAACTACTGCAACTGAGAAGCATCCAAAATACTGAATCGATTGTGTTCAGTTTGATGCATCTGTCTCTCGAGTCGTGACTGCTACTAGCTACTACACTGTCTACCAAGGGATTTGGGTTACTGCTGACTCTGCACTGTGCCACTCTGCACTGCTGATAACTCTGCAGTGCACTCCCTAGCACCTGACTGCTACTAGTCTGTAACTGTCACTCTGGAATCTAACTACATCTCTGACCTTGATCCATCCTTCTACTGAATATCATGGGCCCCCGTAGCAAGGTAATGATCCTATGAGGTGTGTTGACCACTATGTGTCAATGATCCCATAGTAGTACACCCCCAATTTTTCAAATGGGATTTATCATGTTCGAGGTGTTCACGCCATTCAGATTTCATCATTAGTGGACAGTTTTGTAAACGATGTAAACCCATTCTGCATGTTTATGATGTAAATGATCTAAGTAAGACCATCATGTATGTAACAACCTAGGTAAGCCTAGTATTTTGGTGGTGATTTCTATCCTAGGAGGTTTTTTGTCTCCACTGATTCATTTGTGTTTCTTGACACAAGTGATCGGTAGAGTTTTTCCCTCCAGCCTCACCCCAAAGCTAGGTTGAATTTTGTCGTCAAGATACTAAGTGAGTCCTAGTGTTTTCTATTGAGTCTTTGTAAAAGTAGTTTGGGAATAATCTTAGCTAATTGGCTAGATTATTTTATTACAAGCTACTTGGTCTACTAGATCATGTTTTTAGTCGTAGAATTGGGTAGCTATCTGAGGGTCTATTCCAAATGGGTTTTCCCCTTTAGCTCTTAAAACATTTCATGCACATAAACCATGAAACACAAATCTTTATATAAGAAATACTTATACAAATTTTCTCTGTAAATATCTTGTAATTTTTCTTGTATAAGGTAAGCACCAACTTGTAACTATTGTAAGCACCAACCTACAAGAGATTTCATTCCCCTATTTTAGCACCAATTTAATGATAGTAGGCACCAACCTATAGGAGACACCAATCTCTCAACTGATCACCAACTTAGCAAGTTGTAGGTACCATCCTACATCTTCATTTTTATGTTGCTTGGATTTGTCATCAATAACTTCTGGTCCTCAATAAATTCTTCAGTGAGTTGTCATCTAACCATGCAACCCTAAGGTTTGCGCCTTCAAGCTTGATTGCAGCCACTTGACACGTACACCTTAACTTTTTGCTCTTAAACTAGGCTTCTTGACTTGGACCTTTAGACTTGATTCGCTACATGTTAGTTCTCTATATTTGATCAAAAAGAGGTTTGCGCACCTGGCACTTTCAACTTCCTTGAATCTCGCTGTTCACTGTTCAATTGTCACTGCTTAGGCTGATTATATGTTCAAAGAGAAGGTTTGCCCACCTGGCAGCTTATACTCAACACAACAGATTTCTTTCTGCTACATAGGGCTTTTCAAAACAGTTGGAACCAAATAGGCTTTTACAATGTTGAAGGTCTACTTCCTGCAACCTATCAATCTTTGCACTAGACACTCCCCTTATATAGCCCACAAGCCTACCTCAAAAACTATCCACGATAACATTGTTCTTAACACCTGCTGTAATGCGACTTAAAACGATCACATGCCTTATGCAATAGTATACTTCAAATATTTGCTTATTATAAAACAACCCTTAACTCATCTTGTTTTCATAGAGATAGCCAACAATAGACTCAGTTCTCTTGTCATTGTTGTGCGAGGGTTACTATAGACCCCTTCTACTACACATATGTCCACAATAAGTTCTGGCCCTATGTTAAAATTGGGCAACTAGGTCCAAACTCCATGTTGTGATGCTCAGATGAAGACACCAATATTTTTATTGGGTTCCTCTTTCGAAGAGGTGCAAGATCGATCTAAAGATCATCTTGATCCGATGA
Organism: Pinus albicaulis; assembly: GCA_034641835.2. Taxonomy (NCBI): domain Eukaryota; kingdom Viridiplantae; phylum Streptophyta; class Pinopsida; order Pinales; family Pinaceae; genus Pinus; species Pinus albicaulis. Next base: position 1,132,905,144 of record CM076579.1, read on the forward strand.
GCAAAACATTTATTTTGAATTTATTTTTAGTACTTTCAAAATATGTGCAGGTCGGCCTTAAGGTTTTACACCCCCAGCAAATGTGTCACACACCCTCAGTGATTGATATAAATAGAGTCAACGTTGGAGGACATTTCACTTAACTCATCCTCACACATCATCTCTCCTCTTCTGATTGGTTCGAGCTCCTTGGAGGCAGTTTTCGGTTCACATGTGGGAAAGAAGGACGAAGAGAATTCTGCTGCAGCTAAGGTTTCCATCCAAGTTTGACCAGCGTTGACTTTGGTCAACGCATGGTCCAAAGGAGCTAATTTTTGGCATAGACTTCGATTTCTGAAGTCCGTACATTTTGGCACAAGAATCGAGGTCAAAGGTTAACCGTAGACCGTGCTGCGTTGACTTTTACTTGGTGCTGGTGCTATTTGCTGCTATTTTGCGTTGACTTTTTTGGGCAGTATTGACTTTTCTGGGGTTGACTTTGAGTTGACCGTGTGGCTGTTTTGAGGGTTGTTGTGACACATGCTGGGCTGGATGACCAAGGAGACTTTGCTTGTTGAAGGATCCTGTTGATCGCCGTAACGCACCAATACATTTATCTGTTTCTGGTTTGTCTTCTGTTGATCTACTGGTATGTTCTATCAACACTTTACTTGATTGTTTATGTGATTGCGGTAGTGAAAGTAAAGTTGCATCAAGCATAGAACATCTACATAAATTTACATGGTATCGGAGCTGAGGTGAAGACAAGCCCTATTTGTAGAAATCACTGAAGAAGAAAATGGGTTCCACAAACTATGGCTTCAAGGAGGATGACAAATTGACTAAGAAGGATGACTTCCATGCTTGGAAGATGATATTGGATCTTAAATTGGAAGACCAAGATATCATGGACTATGTGCAGGGTAAAATCCAAGAACCTCCATCCACTGCTACTGCTGCTGCCAAAACAAAGTACAAGAAGGGGGAGATCAAAGCAAAGCTGATGATCAAGGACTCAATTCACAAGAGTCTGGTTGCCTACATCTCTGAGCTGGGCACATCCAAAGAGATGTATGATAAGTTGGTCAACATGTTCAAGCTGATGATCAAGGACTCAATTCACAAGAGTCTGGTTGCCTACATCTCTGAGCTGGGCACATCCAAAGAGATGTATGATAAGTTGGTCAACATGTTCAAGGCCAACAATGCGAATCAAGTACTATTCTTCAAGAATCAATTGAAGAATTTGAAGAAAGGCAGAGATGAGTTTGTTCAATCATACTTTCTGAAGCTAACTGAGATCAGGAACAATCTGCTAGCTATTGGGGAGACAATAGCTGATCGAGAGATGGTACTCACCGCACTTAGAGGGCTTCGATCCGAATGGCATGTGTTCAACACTACCATTCTAAATAATAATGTGATACCTAACTTTGATGAAGTACTATCGAGATGCGTTCAAGAAGAGACAAGAATGAAGGAGTATGGAAATGAAGGAAATGCTGCCTACGCTGCTCATTCTGGAAAGAAGAACTTTGGTGGTCCAAAGAAAAAAGGAAGAGTAGGGGCCCAAGGAAAGAAGGGCAAGTGTTTCACTTGTCATAGGCCAGGTCACTATGCTAGAGAGTGTCCTTTCAAGAAGGATTCTCTCGATGGTGATGACAACAACAACAACCGGAGGAATGACAATCAAAGGAACAACAGGTTCAAGGGAAAGAGGAAGGCTCCCTCCAACTGAAATGAGCAACCTTTCAAAAGGTCGAGAAATTCCAGGTATGAGGAATCAAATGTTGTCGATAAAAGAAATGAATACATTCTTGTATCTGCCCTCTTCGTTGCATCTCCACCCGACACTATGGATGTCTAGTTGATAGATAGTGGTGCCTCAAGGCACATCACTGGGTTCAAAAAAGCACTCTCTGATATGGTTGAGGACACTAATTTGAAAATTGTCCTTGGAGATAATGCCACATATCTCGTGAAAGGGACAGGGACTGTGACCCTCCACTTGTCTCAAGGTCAAGTCCTCCACTTGTAGGATGTATTCTATGTACCAAATTTGAAGAAGAACCTTGTGTTTATATCGGCCATGGAAGACAAAGGTTTCAATGTGGCATTCACGGATGGAAAGGTGCGCATGTGGAAGAAGAGCTTCAAGGAAGCTATCACGATTGGGTTTAGAGTTGATACACTCTACCAGGTTGGAGGAAGTCCACTGGGAGCGATGACATGTGATACTATTCGACAGACTGAACTATGGCACTGGAGGTTTGGACACCTTCACTACAAGGTCCTTCCCGAAGCAAGGAAGGTGGTGATAGGGATGCCCGAGTTTTCAAAAAATCATGAAGGTGTATGTAAGGGTTGTGCCGAAGGAAAGCATACAAGGGGACCTTTCCCCTCAAGCGTCACAAAGACATCTGATGTCTTGCATTGATACATTTCGATATGTTTGGTATGCTGCCCGTGACATCCTTGGGAGGATGTTCTTATTATATGAAATGAACGAGTTCAAGAACTTTTGCAGAGGAGCTAGCATCAAGAGGGAGACCACAACATTTGTGGCTACAACGAAACTTCAAAGGCCTATAGAGTCTATGTGCCTGGACAAAGGGAAGTGGAGATATGCCACGATGTCACTTTTGACGAAGATGCTTCCCTGAGGAAAGTAGTCAATCTTCCGAGATCTGACGAAGACTATGAAGCAAGGCCTGGAAATCAAGAAGGACCGAAGGATGAGACGATGCCCGATGTTGAAGGACCGATGGACTCGATTGATCCACCTCCTTCACTGGGAAAGAGACCATCATGGCTCAGGGACACTCTTGAGGATGCCGAGGGACATATGGCCCCAAGGGGGACATTTCGTGAAAGCAAGAAGCCGATTAGATACCATGCGTATCTAGCAACCATGAGTACTATTGTACAATCTGAGCCTGGATCTTTTGAGGAAGCCGTAAAGCATCAAGTTTGGAAGGATGTTGTGTACGAAGAGTATGAGTCCATAATAAAGAATGATGTCTGGGATGTGGTTCCAAGACCGAAGGACAAAGCAGTTGTCATCTCGAAATGGCTCTACAAGATCAAGCGTGGATCTGTTGAAAGTGCTGAAAGTTTAAGGCAAGGTTCGTTGCCCGTGGCTTCTCTCAAAAGGAAGGCATAGACTATGATGACATATTTGCACCTGGCCCGATATACCACCATTCGATCCATTATAGCCCTTGCTGCTACCCAAGGATGGAGTCTCCATTAGATGGATGTGAAGACCACATTTCTGCATGGTGCGATAAAGGAAGAGGTATATGTGGAGTAACCTCTGGGGTTCGAAGTCCAGGATCGGGACACCCATGTCTGCAGGTTGAAGAAAGCCCTCTATGGGCTGAAGCAAGCACACAAAGCTTGTTACGAGAGGATAGATAGCTACCTGATGAAGCTGGGCTTCACTCGTAGTAATGCTGATTCGAACCTTTACCTCAAGGTTGACAGGGAGAAGCCTCTCATTCTGGTGTTGTATGTGGATGACCTCTTCCTGACAGGTGTTGACCCTCTCATTCATCAGTGCAAGAGGGAGCTCGCTGCTGAGTTCGAGATGAAGCAAGATTCAGGACTCGATGCACTATTTTCATTATTTCCTAGGCCCTGAGGTCCTGGCAGACGGTGAGATTTTCTTCTTTCTCAAGTGAAAATACATCAGAAGCTTCTCGGAAAGATTTGGTATGGTGGACTCCAAGTCCGTGTCGACACAATGGAGATCAACCCTAATAACAGTGCGCATCTGCTGGGCCCGTATCGGCAAATTAATGAGTATTGTCAACTCGTAGGGGCCCTGATGTTCTTAGTGAACACCCGTCCGGACGTATGTTGTGCAGTGAACACTTTGAGTCAACACATGGTTGATCATAACATTCACTGGGTTGGTGCCAAGAAACTCTTAAGATATCTCTGGGGCATGATAGACCATGGGCTGAGATACACTGCCGGGAGTATGACACTCCATGGATATCCTGATGCCGATTGGGCTAGCAGTGTGGTGGATCGCAAGAGCACATCTGGATGCTGCTTCACACGTAGATCTGCTTCGCGCAGGAAATTGAAGTCGGTAGCCTTGAGCACCGCTGAGGCCGAATACATTATAACATGTATGGCCTGTTGTGAAGTCACTTGGTTGCGAAATCTCTTCAGTGAGCTGTTCGAGCATGTGCTAGATGCGACCGTTAACCTTTGTGATAACCAGAGGGAGATTCGTTTGTCATAAAATCCCGTGTTCCACGAACGATCCAAGCATGTTGATGGCTGGTACCACTTTATCCGGGATATGGTACAACGAGGCGCCGTAAGGCTCGATCATATAGGAACTGATGAGCAAGTCGCGGATATTCTCAGAATGCCCTTGGGGAAGGTCATGTTCCTAACCTTCCGTGAGAATCTTGGAATTATGGAACGACCCTATTCTGAGGGTCCTGTTGGACGATGAGCTCTGGGAGCTCTGGGGGGGGCCTTGGGGATAGTTCCTCGGAGCTGAAAGCACACACGGGGCTAGGCTTGCCCAACCTTGTGGTGCTTCTGCCCCACCTTTATGATATTTGAGTCGGTTCACCTCTCATGATCTGTGCCCCGTATGCATCCTACCCACTGAGTTCCGGACTCATGGGAAATACCTCTCATTTGGCCAATGAGGTGGGAAAAGCTAGAGACTAGTAGCAAAGACTGATGGATGCATCAGAGATTGCCGTACTCTCTATCTAAGATGGCACAGTCCAACCACTTGATCTGGGATCAAGTCTAGAAAGGTTTCAGACCTCCAACTAACTTCTAGTATATGACTCTCTTGAGTCCTAGTGAGGTTTCGGACCTCCAACTGACTTTGGGTGGTATGAGACTCTTTGTGAGTCCTGTAGAGGTTTCGGACCTTTGGGCTGAATCTGTCAGCTGGGAATGATGTCTTTGTGGCTGACCCACTTTTGTTCTGAAAAAAAGAGGCCGACAAAGCAAGTTACAGCGAGATGACGCACGATGTTTGATTGCACAGGTGGATGGAGTTCTCCCTAGTTGAGAGGGAGTGTTAAAATTGGACAACTAGGTCCAAACTCCATGTTGTGATCATAGTTATTAAAACCGGAACTGGTGACCGGACCGGTGGACCCAATGAACCGGGTTTCGAACCAGAACTGGTCTAACCGGTAGCGATCAGATCTCAATGAACCGGTTTTAAAAAAAATACATTAAATAATTATTTTTTAATAAAAAAACTATTTTTAAGATTTGCAACCATGATTCCAAGCCAATAGAGACAAAATATGCAAAGTTTGCTCATTTATATACCATGCAAAGGTGAATATATCAAAATGGCACCAAGTGCAACACATATCATTGAAAAATACATAAGCAATGAGGCTCCAAATGGTCCATAAAGTCCAAAAACAATGCTACAAGCTATGAGGCCATTGGCCTAATACAAGACTACACATGAATGATGATCAATCATCAAATTCATCACCGCTACTAGACACAGGATCAACATCGGCTGCTACATAGACATTATCTGGATCAGAGTCCGAGGATGGCTCAGCCTCAGGCTCATCTGCAACCTCAGTACCCCTGCCACCAATAACAATAGAAGTGGACCTAATGGAAGCACGAGTTACTCGAGGTGCATGACTAGTGTCGTCCATTGGTTGTTTGCCTTTGCTTGATGCAGCTACCAATCCTGGGTCTGCGTCTGATGGCGCCACCAAATCTACTTCAAATTCACCCACTGCTACTGCTGCATCAAAATAAAAATCAACCTCAAACACTGGATCTTCAGTCTCCTCCACCCATTCTGATGTTGGATCAATATCATCCAACACAATGGGATCTAGATCAGGTGTTTTGCTCATCAGTTGGTTCCGCCTCAAGCGAAGGTTGTATTGCACAAACACAAGATCATTTAACCGTTTATGTTCCAAACGGTTTCTCTTCTTTGTGTGTATGCGCTCAAAAACAGACCAATTGCGCTCACAACCTGAAGCACTGCAAGTTTGGCTAAGGATTCTAATTGCAAACTTTTGCAATTGAGGACATTGGCCGCCAAATGACTCCCACCAATGTGCTGCAAATAAAAGACATTCATTAGTAACATAGTTCATTTCATTACTTATTTACAAACAATTTAACTTGAAAAGAAAAACAAATTGGAATTGCTTACCTGGTTGATCCACATCTCTTGCCATTTTTGCTAAGTTCTTTCCAAAGGTACCAGCTGCCATACTGAAAAGAGTAAGTTGTTTATGTGTTTCCAAAAGGTCTGCACGGTTAGGGACCATGCGCTCCAAGCAATCAATCAATCCAGATCTGACCTCCCCATCCTGCTGATCTCCTAGCCGAGCTCTATAATGATACTTTGGGTTCAAAAAATACCCAGCTGCATGTATAGGATGATGGAGTTGATTGTTCCATCTGTTATCAATGATCTCCCATATTCGGCCATATATAGCTAACCTGTCCCTGTAAGCTGCCCGTATCTGCTCCTTGGCCTGATCCATAGCCTCATAAATGTATCCCATTGCCATCTTTTCCCCATCCACCATCCTTAGCACCTTAACAAGGGGCTCAGTAATTTTTACCAGCTCTGAAGACCTTTTCCAAAAATTAATGTCAAAGACTTTCTTTTTGGTGTCTTTTCCATCTTGTCTACGAGCCCACCAGGATTTAGTCCAATCATCAGAAGAAAACATTTTCTGCAGGTTTTTCTGTTGAGAATTGAGACATTGCAACGTGAGGAAGTGAGTTGCAAATCTCGTAATGGCAGTTCTAACAAGCTCTTTGCCCCCAGTGTTTTTCCTCATTAGGCTCAATACCCATGAGTGGTTGTAAATGTATTTTGTAATGCACTTGCCATGCTCTACAATGTTTTTTACCCATTCCACTTTGCCTATGTCCTCAAGCGTGAGGTCTATGCAATGTGCAGCACATGGAGTCCAAAATATGGTATTATACTTGGACTCAAGCATCTTTCCAGCAAGAACATAGTTTGAGGCATTATCTATGATGATCTGCACAACATTCTGCTCTCCCACTTCCTGAATAATCTCATCCAAAAGCTCAAATAGAAGGGTTGCATCCTTCACCTTATCAGATGCATCAACTGATCTCAAAAACATTGTTCCTCGAGGGCAAGAAACAAGGAAGTTAATGATAGTGCGGTTCTTTCCATCAGTCCATCCATCTGACATGATGGAACAACCTGTTTTGAGCCATGACTCTTTATATTCAGCCAAATACTCATCAATATTACAAATCTCTTGTTGCAAAAGAGCTCCCCTTAAGTCATGCGCAGTAGGGCCTTTGAAGCCCTTTCCTGCAACAAAAACAGAGTCCCACATAGCTTGGTAATAAGGTGAGCGAGCAGCATTAAATGGGATATCTGAATCATACCACCATCTAGCAATGTACTGATAAGAAGCTTCTTTGCATTGTTTTTTCCAATGTTGATCCAAAGTGGGTTGACGACTTGGAGTTCGCTGGGACATGGAGGTAGTGGCTGTGGGATTAGCACTAGTAGTGGATGAGAAATAACTCATGAGTTTGGGTTTCTTTGTTGGGTTCGATCTTTTGCCAACAGGAGGAACATAGTGAAAGGGGTTATTGGTGGAAGGGATAGAAGTGGAGTCTTGAATATCATACTCATCATTTTCATACCCACTCTCTCTCAACATTTCTACTATTTCCCTCTTCCTTGCAATTTCATCTTGGATGGCCTTCTCCCTAGCCTTAGTCTCCTCAAACTTTTCAAGCTTCGCAAGGTATTCTGCCTTAACCGGACCTAACACTGCTTTAGGTGCATCACATGGCGTTACATTGCCTCTTATCCCAGCCAAGTGATGTTTCAATCTAAGAATACCCCCACCTCCAATACATTTTTGACAAAGTTTGCGTACCATCTTTCCCTCAACCACATCACAATGGGCCCATGCACTGTGCTTGGCTTTTGGAGGCATCTTGACTTGAAATAATTGAAATTTGGAAATAAATCTTCCATTTAAAAAAAATTGCAGCTAACATAAATGGACAACTAAGGCTAAATTTACGAAACAAAAGGCACATTCAAACATACAAAATTTGATAGCATAGGACTAGAGATTTGAGAGCAATAAAATAGCTAAACACATGAGAAAATAAATACATGAACAGCAATGAAACGATGGATTTTTCAAGTGAAAATTCTTACCTGGCAATGCAAACTAGCTTCCTTAGCGTCCTCTTGAAGATGCCAACGCTATTGACAGCTCCAAACTATCTCCAAGATAGCTCCAACTCCAACTCCAAGCCTCCAAGATCACTGCTCCGGCAAACACTCAACACTCTCCAAGCTCTCAATGAAACTCACAAACAGAAAATGAGTTGGTGTGAGACAAAGGAGAGGCTGCCCCTGCTTATAAAAGATTGGGGAGGGTGTTTTTGGAGGGAAACAACCCTCCCCTTACCTCCACATATGTCCTAAGGCTGTGTTGTTGGCCACCGGTGGGTCTGCGCAAGGAAGGGACATCTAACCAGCCAGTTAGGTACGGAACCGGCCGGTTTATGCATTAACCGGCCGATTCCGTACCTAAACGGCCAGTTAGGTCCGGTTAACCGGCCAATTCAGGTGAGACACCCCTCAAAACCGGGTTGCAAGGGCGGTTGTGAACGGAAGCTGATCTGACTGGCCGGTTTGACCGGTTACCGGTTCAAACCGGCCGGTTTTAATAACTATGGTTGTGATGCTCAGATGAAGACACCAATATTTTTATTGGGTTCCTCTTTCGAAGAGGTGCAAGATCGATCTAAAGATCATCTTGATCCGATGAGTAGAACATTTATTTTGAATTTATTTTTAATACTTTAAAAATATGTGCAGGTCGTCCTTAAGGTTTTACACCCCCAGCAAATGTGTCACACACCCTCAGTGATTGATATAAATAGAGTCAACGTTGGAGGACATTTCACTCAACTCATCCTCACACATCATCTCTCCTCTTCTAATTGGTTCGAGCTCCTTGGAGGTTGTTTTCGGTTCACACATGGGAAAGAAGGATGAAGAGAATTCTGCTGCAGCTAGGGTTTCCATACAGGTTTTACCTGCGTTGACTTTGGTCAACACATGGTCCAAAGGAGCTAATTTTTAGCATAGACTTCGATTTCTGAAGTCCGTACATTTTGGCACAAGATTCGAGGTCAAAGGTTGATCGTAGACCGTGTTGCGTTGACTTTTACTTGCTGGTGCTGTTGCTGCTGTTTTGTGTTGACTTTTCTGGGCAGTATTGACTTTTCTGGGGTTGACTTTGAGTTGACCGTATCGCTGTTTTGAGGGTTGTTGTGACACATGCTGGGTTGATTGACCAAGGAGACTTTGCTGGTTGAAGCATCCTATTGACCGCTGTAACGCACCAACTCATTTATCTGTTTCTGGTTTGTCTTCAGTTGATCTACTAGTATGTTCTATCAACACTTTACTTGATTGTTTATGTGATTGCCGTAGTGAAAGTAAAGTTGCATCAAGCATAGAACATCTACGTAAATTTACACCCTAACACCACCTTAACACCACAACTACTTCAGTTATCAACTCCCTTAACACTGCCTCAACCAGACTTGACCTCCAAAGATCCCCGCAATAGGTCTCCTTTTAGCAGCTCATATCCTTCTTCATGACCACAAACACATACACAAAGTCCTAAACTTGGTTTGATTTTTATTACTGCAACTTGTGCTACAGGTCAAAGGGTTTTCCCAGCTTGGCCTACTCCAAAGAAACAATGGTACACATTTTGGTCTGCACAAGCACAATATTGCCACAAAGAATATCCATAAAACACCTAAAAATTAGTCCTCATTTAGCATAATTCTGCCACAGAAAAGATACCAAATAACTTCTTCAATGGACTTCTTTTGCTGCTCACAAACTCGACCTTTCTGCCTTTGATCGACCCTCTAATAACCTCAGACTTCATTCTGCTAGCTCATTGAGTGATATGATTTATTATTGAGCCACACGAGTGCCATATTTATACTAAGACATGGGGTTCTTTTCAGCGTACTTATCCTTAAAAGATTTAACATTAAGAGGGGGTCAACGTTAGCATATTTTCATATATATGCCTTCAAAAATTCATTTCTCTTCAACCCTAAAGAGTTAGAAAACATGCTACCTGTTGACCATTGGAGTGGCACCTGAAGATTTCCTGAAGACTCCATGCCCAAGGATGTATCAAAGGCTGCTTGTACCATCAGAGATCATCATATTATCAAAGTTTTTCAACTCTAGCTTCTTTTCATTTTCTTTTTCAGTCCTCAGATTCCGCAACCCTACGGGGATATTGTATAAATGTCACTAGCGTGATGAATAAAGCCATGTAACAGGCCTAGTGTGTTGGGACTCTATCAACAAGCAAGTACACCTTGGAGTTTTTTTTTTTTACTTGGTTAATTATTCCTATTTTTTAGTGGCGAATAATTTTCTAGGTTTTTTCACTCACTACATTACCCCAAAGCCAGGTTGATGGCTTGAAGGTTGAGCCCGTAATGCATATTAGTGTCTAGAGTCAATGTATATTACCATGCTAGGTCATCTTTGAAATTTCGTGGAATTTGACTAGGTCCAAGTAGGATTTTTTAGTAATTAAAAATTACCATAAAACAAGATTTTTTAATTAATTTCTATGTAATGATGTAAATAAGTGGTCTTCGAAAATGTCTAGGGCGTGTGACTACTCGAAATTCAGTCTCAGAGGCCCAACATTATACTAAGACCCACTTTGAGGGTCAAAAAACGACTTGTAGTCCCACAAAAGCTATTTTTTCTAATGTCGGTGGCAAAAATGAGGAAAAAATTCAAAAAAATGAATAGTTGGAAAAATTCATAAATTCTTCCAAAGTCAAAATAAGTCGAGCAAGTGACAAGGCATATTGAGAGGAAGTCAAAGATGACGTGGCAAGCATGTGGGGCCCACCATATGAAGCACAAGCCAAAGTCAAAGTTCCAAGTGACAAGTCAAATGGTCCAACGATGAATTCATAAGGCAACGAAAAATTTTGAAGTTACTAGTGATTTAATTTAAATCAAATGCATTAAAGTCTAAGTTAAGATAGAGTGAGTGGGAGGGGACCCCAGATGTCTCCCTTTGGTCTATGTATTCAACATCAAAAAATAAGAACATTTGTGCACATGCAAAATTAAGCATGTACGTAGTCCCAAGGAAACTTTGTGCAACAACTTGTAACATTTGCTATGATACGGTTCATTGGCAGTTTTCAAAGGCAGAGTTATTTGGGAGTTAGACTCCCCTTATCCTCCTTCCTTCTACATGTATTTGGCTCAACTTCCACGCAGTTTGCACACAGCCAAATACCATTTACGCACAACAATCAACTCTCACTCTTGGCAGCCAATGCACAACAGTTTGAACATCAGATTGGGGTTTTATTTGCAGTGTTGTTCACACCACAGGTATTTGGCATCTACTTGTTGAGAATTTCATGGTGTTTGTTGCCCATTTCACCCACCATTTGGCATCTACAACAGGGAAAACGATTTTTGCACATGGGCATGAGGAAATTTGGCCTCTACACTTGGCATTTGGAGCTCCTATCGACAAATTCAAATTTTCCTTGTGATCTCCTTCTTCTCACCACTTGGCATTTGGTTTTTCATTGAGATTTTCTCCCATTCTCTTATATAATTGAGCCTTGGGCCCTCTTTTGTAATCATGGTTTTTAAAGCTTGTGCTTATTGTTACTATGCCGGAATTGTTACCGAGCTAAATAAAGTGAAAGTCTTTGGGGTCACTAGCTTCTCTTGTGGTGCATTCTTTGGTTGATGAGGTATACCCGTTTCATTTGATGTTGTTATTCATTTTATTTTACATTGCTATCTAGTTGGTTTTTTGTGCATTTGCTTGAGGGCATTGTTGTCTAGGGAGGGGAGATTTGTAGTTATCTCAAACCTCCATTGGGCTTGGTATATTTTGTGCTCTTGTTGTAGCTTGTTATTTTTGGTTGAATGACAAACTCAACTTGGACTTTATATGGCAAGTCTCTTTTGCACTAACAATTGGTTTGGAGGCATTTGTGCGTTCAAAGGATAGGTTGCCAAGTCTATTGGAGTGTGAGGACTTATTCGGTTCGAATAGTCATCTCCAAGGATATCAAAGATCCCATAAGTTGTTGAAACCAACAATCTCATAAGACATCAAAAGATCTATTTAAAAAGGGGGTTTCATGAGCCCTTTGCTTGTTTTCTATCTCTAAAAAATCATATATTTTATTCTCTCATTTGTGCACATATTGATTTTATCTAGCATTTGAGGCTAAGTTGTTGGATTTAAATCCTCACTCTCATTCATAAAATCCGCTCTTTCAAGTTGATCTTAGTGAGAGAATTTGTAATATAAAGTGTATTTTATACTTTCATTGAGTTTCTAACTCTTTCCTTCTCATGCATATGATTTCCTCTCACATATTTCAGCACTATTTCTTTTGAATGCTAACTCTTTTGCTTGCTTGCCTATAGGTGTTCTTGGAGGCAATTCAAGTTTGAAGAAAGGGAGCTAAAGCATAAGCTAAGGAACCCTTTTTCATTTGGAACCTCAAGTCCAAGTACCTCCTTATGATTTCACCTCTTCTTCTAAAGCCTCGTTCTTTTGAGGAATTGCAACCATTATTGTAAATTTATGTAGATGTTCTATGCTTGATGCAAATTTAATTTTATTACAGCAATCACATAAACAGTCAAGTAAAATGCTGATAGAACATACCAGTGGATCTATAGAAGACAAACCAGAGACAAAAGAATGTGTTGGTGCGTTACGGCGGTCAGCAGGATGCTTTAACCAGCAAAGTCTTCTTGGTCGGCCAACCCAGAATGTGTCACAACAATTCTCAAATCAGTCAGCGAGTCAACTCAAAATCAACCCCAGAAAAGTCAATGCAGTCTAGAAAAGTCAACGCAGGGCAGCAGCAATAAAGTCAATGCAGCTCCAACTTCGGTCAACCTTTTAACCTCGATTTTTGTGCCAAAGTGTACGGCCTTCCAAGATTGAACTCTCCACCAAAAATCAGCCAATTCGGACCATGTGTTGACCAAAGTCAACGCTGGTCAAACTTGCCTAGAAACCCTAACTGCAGAAATTTCGTCCTTTTTCCAGCTTCAGCAACTTCATCCTTTTTCCCACGTGAGAACTGAATTCGTCTCCAAGGAGTTCGTACTAAATCAGAAGAGGAGATGTGTGTGATGAGAGTGAGTGAAATGTCCTCCAACGTTGACTCTATTTATATCAATCACTGAGGGTGTGTGACACATCTGTTGGGGGTGTAAAACCTTAAGGCCGACCTGCACATATTTTGAAAGTATTAAAAATAAATTCAAAATAAATGTTCTGCTCATCGGATCAAGATGATCTTTAGATCGATCTTGCACCTCTTCGAAAGAGGAACCCAATAAAAATATTGGTGTCTTCATCTAAGCATCACAACATGGAGTTTGGACCTAGTTGTCCAATTTTAACAATTATTCACTTCAAGGCTCTAGGCCTTTACTTTGTATCATCTCACAAGTAAATCTTCAAAACCTTACACTTGTAACTTTGGGAAAGAGTAAGTTTAAAGTGCATATTGTAAGTTCTTCCCAAGACCCTCATTTCTATAAGAGGGTCTAATTTTCAATAATAAAAATCTAATTTCTTGAGGGAGCTTGGGAATTTCCCATGGTATCCACCTCCTTATTTAAAGGGAGAACTTGTTTTGTGGTGACTAACTTTCTAGTTTAGCTTAGATCTACTTGCTTAGCTAATTTTTCTTCTTCATTTGCATTTATCATTCACTTGCTATTGCGATTCTAATTTGCCATCTAAATCTAGTTGCATGTGAATAACTCATATTTTCATTTCATTAGTTTCTTAGATCACATAGTCCTTTAATTTACTAACTTTCAATCTCATTTGCGATCACTTGTGTTTTGTGATCTATTTCACATTTGGTTAAGTTTTTACAATATACTATAAGTAAAGAAGTAAGTACTTTCACTTCACAATCTTACATGTTATGAAGCTTATGCATCTTGTGTTTACTTGAGCAAATGTGACATATTTAATTGAAGCATCTCTATCTTTTACATAGTACTTGCAAACTCAATTGCATATCATATTAAGCATTCTAATTTAGTTGCATATTTAAAATTAACCTCCAACCATAAGGTTGGTTGATAGAAATCATAGGAAAAAGACTTTCTTGGAAAGTTCTTCCAATTGGTTCGAAGTAAGGTAAAGCCGTGTGACCCTGCAGTTATGAAGGTGGCTTGTCCGCTTGTAGGAAGGGAGACATATGTTGGCTAGTAAGACTCAGGGGACGGGTATCGTTAATGACATCAGTGTGTCCTCGCCCCTTCTTTCTTACAGTCACCCCAATTTTACCCTTTGGTAAGAGCTCAAAAGGAAGATCTCTCACCTAGAGTAGGCATTTAGATTAAAAGTAACCGAGATAATTGCATCCAAATCTAGTATAGGTGCATTTCATATTAACACATCTAATGGTTTTACTTGCAATTAGTCATTATACTTGTCATTTTGAATATATGTTGAATTGAATACTTTGTTTTGGCAAGTGTTATCTCATCTATATTTTGCAAGTAGAATTCTAATTGGTTTCTTTTTGCAAGATATGCTTGTATGCTTTGGATTAACAAGTGATCATATATCTTGAAAGCATTTTTATATCTTGAATTGATTATTTTATTGTGCTAACATCTTTTGTTTCATTTTCAGGATTGCTTGTGCTTCCATTTGAAGCACTTCATTTATTTTAAGCAAATATCTTTCATTTTTGAGCAACATTTTTAAGGCACTGGTTTTACATATGCTTATTACTATCTCATGTGTTGATGGTTGTTGAAGTTGATTTTAGCTCATATAGCTCACATTGTATTTTCTTGTAATCTCAAACAAGTAATCCATTTCATGCTAACATCTCCTAGAAACCTCACATCTTTTAACTTAGTTTTCCTTTTAGGGACCAGCCCCCTTAGCTATCCTAGGAGAGAGCTTAAACAAAGAGAGTTGGGAAAAGGTGACAACCCTTTCTCTTAGTTCCTTGCTACAACCACACCTTGTGGGGTTAAAGGCTCTTCTCACTAACTTGTAGGTAGGCCATCTGATTATGTAGGTCTCCCTTGCATTTGCACTATCTTTGACAAACTTTTTCAAGAATCTTTTGAAGAGTTTTTTTGCCTTTGACTAGAAATTTGTTTGACCTTGGAAGGCTTAAGTACTTTTGCTGTGGGTTTCCTTCATCCACTGACTCCTCCTTGCTTTGACACATTCATCTAGATTTGACATCAATGGTAACACTTCAAAAATCTCTCCTTTTGTCTTCATTGTCATTGATGTGGTGCATTTCGAAGTACCTTTCAATTTTGTTGACCTAAATGACACCACCTAGGTTGTCACCTCTGTCAAATTTGGGACATTGAGATTTATTTTGTTAGTGAAAGCGAATTTGATTTAATGTATGGAAAAATGATAGAGACAATGAGTATAGCATTTATAGACAGTTATCAAAGTATTGGTAGATCATGTCGAAGAGGTGGAATACAATTCTTACACCATACAAGCAACAACATTTTCTTAGTCATTCATGGGAATTATATGGTAGATGCTGAGGTGGCAATTGACTTGCATGATTTCCTTGAAGGGACATATCCAATCATTCCACAATATGAGAAAAGATATTTGATTCAGCATGTTTCCAATGAAGACGAGTGATGAGGTTTTGGTCATTAGGTTGGAAAAACTTATTAAAGACTTGTCCCAACTTTATCTCAGTGGAATTCTTATAGATACTGTATACCAGCTTGTAAAACTTTGTTGTTTTTACTTTGAGTCAAACTAGTGTTTCATTTGCATATGTGAGGAGTTAGAGTATATTCAAATTCATTCATTTTGTTGCCGCCTTAATCTACACCTGGGATTGTTGTGGAGAAAATCTCTAACTCCACTTGCTGTGGCCTTGGGGTCAAGTCTCGAGTTGATGCTATCACTCAATTTTGAACTCCTTCTTCTAGGCTCACTCCTAGTCGCAGCCAAGGTGGGTGGACCCTACAAGAAAAACTAAGGCTCAACTAATTAAGTTAAGTTCTAGGAGTTAGTTAAAAAATGACCAAGATACAATCTGTCTATGTAGAGTTGTAAAAGAATCAAAGCACATTCATGGGTTTAATGAGCATATGTATCCACAAGTATAGAAATTGCAAGATGAAGTAAAGAGACCAGTGCCAAATGATAAGTGCTTGCTAAGCAAATGATCCAAGTAAAGATGATAACTTTGAAAATGAATGCTTGGAAAAAATGCTTGAAATAAAGATGCCCCAAAAGATCATCAATGCCTTGAAAAGTAAAGTGGCAAATAAGATACTAGAAAGTACAATAAATCGAAAATACTTGAAAATGTAATAAGATGCTCAACAGTTTGATAGTCAAAATAATAATGATTGCTCAAAATATACAATACTTGCCAAATAAGAGAGCAGATAAAGCATAAATCCAATCTCCAACCCTGCTCTGTAATGTAGTGAGATGTTCTTGGTAAGTTTTAAATTTAGTTAGGTTATAGCTTGAGGTTAAGTGAGTTAGATTGAAATATTGTTTAAACAAGTTTCATAGTAACTCCTTTCCCTAGACCTTATCGTCGCTCGGCCTCGGATCTCAGAGTGAGGAGACGATAGGCGATGGAGGATCACTAACTGCTATTTCAACCAGTTAAGTTGGAGGTAAATTATTGCTCTAAGAAAGAAATGAAAAGTAAAAATCTAGTCTAAAAAGTTGAAATGCTTGAATGTAAACAATAAATTAGCAACTAAAGTAAATGACCTTGCTAAGTAGATATTACAATGAAATGAAAAGATGGTATAAGTAAAGAAAATCAAATTAAACATGATGGAATAACTTGCAAGTGAGGAATTAGATGCACTTAGTGTTTAATCAACTCTACTTTAGTTTGAGATGACATAAAAAAAGTGTTGAAAATTGACAGTTATGGGATGAACTTCCTTGAATTTCTTTTCATTTTTGACCTTCCTAAAGTGACTTTCTAAAAATAGAAAGTCATGTCTATCTTCGCAACCATAACTTTCCAAAAATAGTAAATCACCTTCCATCAATTCGTAATCATATATACATGATGGAAAATCACTTAATTTGCCCTTAATCAATCTCCAATTGTTTAATTTTTAAATTAATCGTCATTATTATTATTATTACTATTATTCTCTTTATGATATTATTGTTGATTTTTGTAGCATCCGAAAGTGTTCCAAGTCTCAAACTTTGCAGAGAGGCTTGGACAACAACATTCCAAATAACCCAAAAACAGTTTGTGGGAATTCCACTCGGTTCAAGAATTATTAAAATAATTAATTATTTCAATGGAGACCCTAAGTCCAAAGTTAGGAAAAGGAAGTAATTAAAGGGCATTAATAATTCAGAGTGTGAATCTTCTGGAAAACATGGATCAAGTCAAGATTTAATCTTAGCCATTGATTAATCTTTTAATCTGGGTCGTTTGTTCTCCAACAAGAAGATTATAAAAGAAGGTTTGAGGGTCACTTGGAAGACAAGCCGAGGCACACACTCAGTTCCCGAAGTAGATCCATTCTGATGTAGAATTCGATCTCAGCGAGAGAGTTGTAGGGCAAGTAGTTGTAGAAGTAGGAGGAGGTCAAGGGTGATCGAGATCAGGGTCGGAGAGCAGCAGTGGGTCACTGAAGGTAGCTTGAGGCTACAACGTAGAGACCTCACGCAGTCTCCACGTAGATTCACGCAGTCCAGCTCTGGGACTGCGCAGAGAATCACGCAGACTGACGCAGGGGCTTGTAGGGGCTGTTCTAGGTGTTAGAAATTTGTCCGAGAGAGCTGGGCATTCAATCTCAGGTGGTTTAGAATTTATCTGCCGAATATTTCCCTGTAAAGATATCATTTTCTGAAGAATTAATAAAACCCTCATCTGCTGCACCGGTTTTCCCACATTGGGTTTTTCCGGGGACATTTGTCCAAAAATAACTGTGTACATGTGATTGATTCTTGTGCTTATGTTCTCTACTGTTTATTTCTCTGCATATATAATTGTGAATGTTGCAGTAGTATTTATTTCGATATTTGCCAGAAGATTTCTAAATAATAACTTATTGAAATAATTAGGAGAAATAAATCTATCACTGCAACTGGTTGAGAAT
This sequence comes from Pinus albicaulis, assembly GCA_034641835.2. Classification (NCBI taxonomy): domain Eukaryota; kingdom Viridiplantae; phylum Streptophyta; class Pinopsida; order Pinales; family Pinaceae; genus Pinus; species Pinus albicaulis. Next base: position 1,132,923,361 of record CM076579.1, read on the forward strand.
TTTCACATGGTATCAGAGCGAGAGATGAATAACAGAGAGGGGGCATCTATCAGTGAACAAAGATCTACGCAGTTCTCTAGGGCAACAACGCAGAAGGGTTCACGTAGTCCTCCAGGAGGGAGGGGGGTTGGGGGGGGGGGGAAGCACGATAGAACGGATGGATCACGATATATGTGTATTAGCATCCAGATTAGAGGAAGATTTTGCTTGTGTATCAAGCACTACGTCCTCAGATGTCTGATATATTGACAGTGGAGCATCTGCCCACATGACGGGAGTACGAGACTGTTTTTCTGACTACCAAGAAGAGCAGATGAATTTCAAAATAACCATGGGTAATAAATCAAAGTGCACTCCCATTGGGAAAGGTCTCGTAGTTTTTCAGACCCAGGTAGGGAACAAAATTCGGGCCACTAATGTACTGCATGTGCCGGTTTTGGGGATGAATCTACTCTTAGTGTCACAGCTTCAAAACCGAGGATATGACGTCTAATTTATTGGCAATAGAGTCTATGTCAAGCACCCAGTTGGAAGAAGAAGGCACAAATCGAGGTAAGAAGCAACAAGCTATACAAACTACAACTTGATTCCCTAATGGCACTGGTTGGCAACGCAGATGAAACGGATCTGAATGAGCTATGGCACAGGAGAATGGGGCATTTGCATCATGGGGAGTTGAGAACTCTCCAGACGACTGTCATAGGTGTTCCAGAATTGAGCACCAAGCGGGATGATGTGTGCAAGGGGTGCGTATTGGGGAAATATGCCAAGGCAGCATATTAGAGAAGCAACAATAGGGCCAAGGGTGTGTTAGATCTAATACACTCAGATACTGAGGGCCGATGTCCACGAGAGCTCTTAGTGGTGCCGAATATTTCGTCACCTTCATTGATGACCATTCCACGAAAACTTGGATCTACTTCTTGACGACCAAGGATGAAGTCTTCAGTCGATTTAAAGAGTTCAAAGCTCTAGTGGAGAATCTGACAGGGAAGCGGATCAAAGTATTGCGATCAAATAATGGAGGTGAATTCATAGATAAAGAATTCACTGGATTCTGCGCAAGGGAAGGCATCAAAAGAGAATGGACAACTCCATACAATCCGGAACAGAATGGAGTGGCAGAAAGGAAGAACCGAACTATTGTTGAAGCAACCATAGCTATGTTTATGACCAAGACATGTCCAAATTCCTATGGGTTGAAGCGTGTAATACAACTGTCTACATTCAGAACAGAGCTCCTCACACTACACTGGGAAAGATCACGCTAGAAAGTGTCTTCACTGGCAGCAAGCCCGAAGTGAGTCACTTTAGGATCTTCGGCAGTACAGCTTACTGTCATGTACCCAGTGAGAAGAGGAAGAAGTTGGAGATGAATGCTGAAAGGGTGTATTTAGTAGGATATAGTGAGAATGCAAAGGCTTATCGCATCTACGTTCTTGAGAGCAGGAAAGTAGTGGTGCGAAGAGATGTGAAATTTATGGAGGAGAGAGCCTTCAGAAGATCACGAGAATTGCCTTCTGCTACACAGTTAGGGGAAGAGCCTCTGGTCCAGCCCCAACAACCAGCAGCAGAAAATTCAGTTGCCTCTCCAAGACATAGTGATCCAAAGGATGGGTCTCTTGAGGATTTGCAAGAAGGAGAGCCTGTAAATCCACCCACCACCAGTGGAAGAATGAGCAGGGAACTTCGACAGATTCTGAAGGATGCAGAGGATTTTGTCGGAAATCCGAAGAATGAGAAGAGACAGCATAAGCAGCCTGAGAGGTATCAAGCCTTGGTTGCTCAAGTCGGAGAACCCTCCAGTTTCCAGGAAACTGCTCAACACCAGGTATTGGTTGATGCAATGGTGGAAGAGTACAGTTCCATCATGACAAATGATGTCTGGTAAGTAGTACCCAGACCACAAGAGAGATCTGTTGTAGGATCTAGGTGGATCTACAAGATCAAGCATGCTGTAGATGGCAGCATCGAGAAATTTAAAGCCAGGTTCGTGGCTAAGGGATATGCTCAGAAGGAAGGAATAGACTACGAAGAAACCTTCGCCCCAGTAGCCAGATACACATCTATCAGGTCCGTGATATCCCTTGCTGCGTAGATGGGATGGGAAATTCACCAAATGGATGTCAAAACGACATTCTTGAATGGTGTGATAGAAGAAGAAGTGTATATAGAACAACCAGAGGGCTTGGAGACACATGATCAGAAGACTCATGTGTGCAGATTGAAGAAAGCATTATATGGACTGAAGCAAGCTCCTAGAGCCTGGTATGGTCGAATTGACATCTATCTGCAGAAGATGGGATTCGTCAAGAGTGACGGAGATCCCAATCTCTACTATCTAAGAGGAGGGAGTGAGCCATTGATACTGGTATTGTAGGTGGATGATCTGTTCTTGACAGGATCATCAAGGCTCATCACATATTGCAAGAAGAATTTAGTTGAAGAGTTTGACATGAAGGATCTGGGACATATGCACTATTTTCTGGGGTTGGAAGTTTGGCAGTAGGATGTGGAGATCTTCCTTGGTGAAGGAAGATACACTACAAAGATTCTGAAGAGATTTCAGATAGAGGATTGTAGACCCATGACCACTCCAATGATTACCAACTGGAAGAAAATCGACACGTTTGACGATGATGAAGCTGATCTTACGCTATGCAGAGAGCTCATAGGGTCATTGATGTATCTGGTAAATACAAGGCCAAACATCTGTTATGGTGTTAATACCCTCAGTCAGTTCATGGTGGAACCGAAGAGGGCACGTTGGGCAGCAGCTAAACATGTTCTCAGGTACCTTCGAGGCTTGGATTGAAGTACACTTGGGACAATGATGTCAAGAGTAGTGGTTTTACTGATGCAGATTGGGCTGGAAGTTCAGTTGATCGGAAGAGTACCAGTGGGTACTGTTTCAGTCTAGGATCGGGAATGACTTCGTGGTGTAGTAGGAAACAAAAGTCCATGGCACTGAGGTCAGCAGAGGCAGAGTATATGGCAGCTAGCACATCTTCGTGCGAAGCCATATGGCTTAGGAAACTGTTAGTAAATCTACTCAAGGAGAAAATGGAAGCGACCATCATTTTATGTGATAATCAGAGTTGCATAAAGCTCTCTGAAAATCCTGTGTTTCATGATAGGTCGAAACATATTGACATCCGGTGTCACTTCATCAGGGACTGGGTACAACGTGGAACTGTTCGGCTGCAGTACACTCCAACAGGAGAACAAGTGGCAGACATCCTCACCAAGGCTCTGGGAAAGCCAAAGTTTGTCTACTTCAGAGAAAAGATGGGGATGATGAAGAATCCCTTCCAGTAGCAGGAATGAAGGATTCAGTATTTAGAGGGAGCTGTAGTACAGATGCAACAAATGACAGTGACAGTGTCAAAGGTAGTAGTACAGGGGGCAGCAGCGTAGAGGGTGCTTCAGAATCAAAGCAGCATGCAGTAGGCATATTGTTGGAACACTTTCCTCGCTAAGAGGGAGTGTTGATTTTTGTAGCATCTGGAAGTGTTCCAAGTCTCAAACTTTGCAGAGAGGCTTTGACAGCAGCATTCCAAAGAACCCAAAAACTGTTTATGGAAATTCCACTCGGTTCAAGAATTATTAAAATAATTAGTTATTTCAATGCAGATCCTAAGTCCAAACTTAGGAAAAGGAAATAATTAAAGTGCATTAATAATTTAGAGTGTGAATCTTCTAGAAAACATGGATCAAGTCAAGATTTAATCTTAGCCATTGATTAATTTTTTAATTTGGGCCGTTGGTTCTCCAACAGGAAGATTATAAAAGAAGGCTTGAGGGTCACTTGGAAGACAAGCCGGGGCACACACTCAGTTCTCGAAGGAGATCCATTCTGATGTAGAATTCGATCTCAGCGGGAGAGTCGCAGGGCGAGTAGTTGCAGAAGCAGGAGGAGGTCAGGGGTGATCAAGATCAGAGTCGAAGAGCAGCAGTGGGTCATTGAAGGTAGCTTTGAGGCTTCAACATAGAGACCCCACGCAGTCTCCATGCAGATTTACGCAGTCCAACTCTGGGACTGCGCATAGAATCACGCAGACTGATGTAGGGGCTTGCAGGGGCTGTTCTGGGTGTCAAAAATTTGTCCAAGAGAGCTGGGCATTCAGTCTCAGGTGGTTCAAAATTTATCTGCCGAATATTTCCCTATAAAGATATCATTTTCTGAAGAATTAATAAAACCCTCATCTGCTGCACCGGTTTTCCCACATTGGGTTTTTCTGGGGACATTTGTCCAAAAATAACTGTGTACATGTGATTGATTCTTGTGCTTATGTTCTCTACTGTTTATTTCTCTGCATATATAATTGTGAATGTTGCAGTAGTATTTATTTCGATATTTGTCGGAAGATTTCTGAATAATAACTTATTGAAATAATAAGTAGGAGAAAGAAATCTATCACTGTAACTGGTTGAGAATTTTCACAATTATTATATTATTATTAAAAAGAAATTCAAGTGTTTGAATCATGAGTCTCAATCATGTCATATGTAACTCCCCTCAATTAATGCATATGTTACTCTCTCTCTCTTAATGGATTCATTCCCCTCTCCCTTTAATGCTCTTACACACCTCTTACACTCTCTTACACACTTTTATTACTCGTCATAACAAGATTCCTCTTACACCTCTTTAATGGATAAGTTACATTTCTCTCCTAAATCTTAATGGATTCATTCCCCTCTCTTTAATGCTCTTACACACCTCTTACACTCTCTTACACAGTTTAATTACTCGTCATAAAAAGATTCCTCTTACACCTATTTAATGCATAAGTTACACTCCTCTCGTTTATGGTATAATTTACACTCCTATTTTGACATATGTAACTCCTCCTCAAGGCATAGGAGTTACTCCCTCATGAATTCAACCTCCTTGCTCTTCCTATATATTTGTGCCTCTCATCCTCACTTGACATAGTTGTGCTTGTGAAAGGAGAATTCGAACTTGAGAAAGAGAGATTTGGAGAGTCTAGAGGAAGATTGAGAGAGAGAGAGAGAAAGAGAGACTTGAAGAGCAAGAGAAGATCTTGGAGAGCCAAAGTGATTAAGTGTTTGCATCAGCTACTGCTGTCAAAGATCTTCTTCAGATTTGGGTGAATGTCTTCATTCTCTCATTTTACTTTGTATATCAGTTGAACAATTGATTTCTAATAGTAGAAGAATCTGGTTGGGTTTTCCCCTTATGGGTTTTCCCCTGGTCATTGACCTATCTTCTCTATGTCTCATTGAGTTCTTGGCTATCTTCCATTGTGCATATGGCTTATATGGTTTATGTTCTATCTACAATTACTTAACTTATTTTGCAGCATAAAGAAGTTCTGGATTTAAGTGATTGTAACAACATAGAACATCAGAATTTCAACAAAGAGAAACACTCAAGCATCACACAATGGTCTTCCCCAAATGGGAAGAGGGATGCTTAGGGGGAAAACCCCCTAACTCCCACAAAAAAAATGTTTTTTATTAAATTCGACCCCCCTTATAAAGTGAGGGATAAAGAGTGGTTTTGGAGAGGAATTTACAAATGAGTCCCTCAAGGCGAGTGGCACCCCTTCCAAAGTTACAAGTGATCTAAATTTCACTCCAAGGTTACAATAGAAGTTAAGTAAAGAGTTACAATTTCTTGGCTTGATCTCTCACACAAATGAGATCAAGACTAAAGGAAAAGAACTAAAACTCCCTTATAAGCAAATGGGAGGTATTACAAAATGTTACAAAAGAGGTAAATCCTTGAAGATCCCTCCAATGGAGAAAGAGATTCAAATAGGACTATTATGGTGGAGATTTGATGGTCTTTCAAGGTGTTTATTGTAGGTGCCCAAAGGCAAAATCTACCACTTCTTCTTACCTTACCAAAGTCTGTCCAAAAATCAGTTAAGTAAGATATGTTTGCTGCCCACAAAATCTGCTCCAAGAGACAGTCCAGAGGACAATATTTTTTGCCCACAAATCTGCCCAAAAATCAGTCCTAAGTGTCTGCAAATTTGCGTCAACAAACAACCCCCAAAGGGACAGTCCTTGCTGCCTTCATGTCTGCCCAAGAGACAACAAAAAAAATCAGTTAGCAAGTGAGTATGAACAGCTTCAAATAAGAAACTCAAGATCTAACATGCGAGAGATGTAACTCTTAACAATATTTCTAAATTAAATCAGCTAGACCCTACTTTATCTTGCCCAAGAAAACCAAGTAAGCTTGGTCCTTTCTTGGACAAAATGGACCATGTTGTCCCTGTTTCTCGTTGGCAGTTCTTGGTTGCAGAAACTACGCCGAGAAACCAACTTGAACAGTGTTTAGGTTCAAGCTGGCCCTTGAACTAGAGGGGCTCCCTCAATAATTACGAGGCCTTGTTTAACGCTGTTCAATGTCACTGGACAACTTCCTATGAAGCACAATGGTCAAATTTAGGATTTAATGGGTTGGTTACCAATGATTGCACAATTCCTATTCATGAATAAATCCCTCCTTTGCAGAGTCCTTTCTCAAAGTGTCAGCGTCCAACCTGATAGAAGAACTTAACTTTTTAAAGAATTTGAAAGAAGAATATAAGGGGATTCCTGATAATTAAGGAGCCAGACAGAATACTTAATTAACCAGGGAAAACTGGATGCGTGTAGAAAGCTTCTATAGCCCAACAAAACACATTTAGGAGAAGATAGAAGGACAAACAATAACCAGTTGAAAGAGGAGCTAACTCAGACAGACAGTCCAATATACTATTCTCTTTAAACAATTATAAATTTGCAGGGGATTTCAGAGAGATTGAAACTCAATCTATTCTTACCCAGCTCTTCTATAATACTTTGAACATGTGCAGAAAACAAGTTATGGGAACACTAGAAAGACATACTAGAAACACAAATTCTGTCATAAACTGGAGCCGGAAGGCTTTGATAAGGAATTCTATAATAGAAGTTTTATAGAGCTGAAAGGTTTTGGCATCAAAAGCCCACCCTTTGCTTATTACAATTCATCAAATATATAGAAATACAAACTGCTAAACTGCTACAAACCTTCAGGAACAAAATTTTAACAAAAAAACTAAAAATAAATAATCTCCAGATATTCTGCCAGAAATTTGGAACTGTTTGGAAATATGGTGCCTTGATACCTGGAAATATTGAATGACTCTTGAGTCTCCTCCTTTGAATCTTGAACTTCTAATTTTTCCTTGATTTTCTCTTTGCCAAAAATAGTGAATGAAATCTCATGATAATCCCTTCAAAACTGGAGTTGTTATCTGTATTCCCTTTGACTTTGATTTAAATTACTAGTTAAATCCAAGCTGTCGGGATTTCCTTAATCTTGGATGCCTGATTTTGGAAATGCACTACGTCCAAGTCTAGATCTCTGGGATGTAATTTTCACTTTGATTTCATCACATGCTAGTAGAAACATGGCTGCTGTGTTAGGTTCTTGTGCATCTCGAAGAAATGCCAAAACCTCATGTAATGCACCAACAACAACATAATGATCAACCCACCTTTACAAGACCCTGGCATAATCAAATCCTTGGAGGTGAGTAGCAGCGAACGTTGAAGCATATGTCCATTAACCTGCATCTTGAAGTTGTGAACATGCTTCTTGATAATGGCCTTGGTCGCCTTAATTACCAATATCCCATGCAAGTTTCTAGCACCACCAGGAACACTATCTCCAACTTTCTTCTCAAGTGGGTTAGCCTCTCCTGTTAAGTGATCCAATAACAGAGCATATGAAATGTTGTGAAAGAAACTCTCTCAAAGACTGTTGAGATTTTGTGTATTTGGAGTAGCATCAGTTGTGCTCTAGGTCCCAAATTTTGTGGAGGAACTAGAGTACACTTGATCTACAAGACCAGAAATGGATTTGAGAAATTTCAAGTTGTGTTCAAGATATTCAAATAATTAATTATTTTTAATGGATTTCCTAAGTGTAACTTAGGAAAATAAAATAATTAAAGTGAATTAATTAACACGTGCTGAAATTCTCTTAAGTCACATGGATCAAGTAGTCTTTTAATCTCAGCCGTTGATGGATGATTTAATCTCGGCCGTTGAAGGGTTCAACGAAAAACTATAAGAGAAAGGCTTGAGGGTTTGTTGAGGATACATAATTTCTGTAGAACTGAGGAATAGATCTGGAATTCTACTATGAGTTTGCTAAGAATTTCCAGTGGAATTTCCAGCAGTGAGGGGTAGTATTGGCCAAGGGAATGTTCTGATTCTGGGGCCAAGAGACAACAAGAGGTAAGAGGAGCAGCCACAAGGATAGCGCAGAGAGGCTTTAGAGCCACGCAGAGCAGCAGGGACAACACAGAGACAACGTAGAGCTAGCTAGGGCCACGATGGGTTGACGTTGGGAGGCAGTGTAGGGGCAGTGTAGACCCTCCTAGGGTGACGCAGGCCCTCCTAGAGCCATGCAGAGGCTGATGCAGTCCCTCCAGGGCAATGCTAGGGCTTCAGAAGTAGCGTTGAGGGTTTCTAGGATCAGATCCGGGTTGAGTCATGTAAATCTCGTTTGAGGGTGTGGATCAATCAAATATTTGGCATTAGATCTTCAGGTTAGCTGCAGATTTTATATCTTTTATTCTCTGTCGGGTTTTCCAAGGTTGGAACCCAGATTTACTGTACTTAGAACTACTTAATAATAAACCCTCATATCTACTGCACCGGTTTTCCCGCATTGGGGTTTTCTGGGGACTTATGTCCAAAAATCCATGTGTCACTTTGTTGCATAGTGAATTATTCAGTAAATAATCTGCATGTGTAGGCTGTAGTTGTGTTTATTTTCGGTATTTTTTGAATCTAATTTCTGGAAATAACTTTTATTAATTAAATCAAGTATTACGCAGTCCACATCTGAGCAGCACTGGGACTGCGCTGGGCCAGCTAGGAGGACGTTGTCCAGTCACCTCTCTTTTTTCAGAAGTATTTTTGCCAAGATCTAGAAGCAGTGCTTCAGATCTTCAGCAGTGCTGGTGGGGTAGAGATTTTGCAGGTGTAGAATTGTGCCTAGCTAAGGCAACAAAGGCGGGAGGAAGATAGTAATTCAACAGATCTGAGATTCGATCAAGAGGGTCAGAGAATACTGTCCGTTTGAGTTTTGGTGGAAGATTTTCAAGAGGGAAGTCAGTTTGCAGAAAGAAGTAGTTACTAGAGAGTTTTTAGTCACCAAGAAACCCAGATCCAAAGGGAGGAGTACTGTTTGCTTCAGATCTGTGCAAAGATGGCTCGATATGGATTGAGCGATCAAGATAGATTGGATGGCATGTCCAACTATGTTATCTGGAAGACCAGAATCCTCTCAGTTCTGGATGAGTATGGTCTCAAAGATCATGCAGAGAAGACATTTGTTGTACCAACCGACGCAGATCCACTCAAGAAGTACAAAGAAAATCAAGCACGAACGAAGAGGTTGATCATAGATGGAGTCAAGGATCACGTGATTCCTCATGTAACTGGTAAGAATACAACACATGACATGTGTTCAACTTTGGAAGTGATGTACCAAGGAGGTTCTGTGCAAAGAAGAATGCTTCTTGAAAATCAGATGCAGATGTTCCAAATGATGAAGGGTGAAGAGATTGATCCATTCCTCTTCAGACTTCAAGCTATCCGTGACCAGCTGATCGGCATGGGTGCTAATCCAGATGAAGGGCTCCTAGTGAGGACGACCTCTGAAGAATGGGAAATGTTTGTCCATAGCATTCTGGGAAGGGAAACGTTACCATCATGGGTAGATATGTGGGCTATTCTCCGCCAAGAGGAGATCAGGAGGATCACCAAGAAGCAGTTCAACAGTGGAGGAAGCGGATCAGTAGAGTGAAGAAAGAAGAAGAATTTTAACCCCACCAGCTCTTCTGAATTTCTGCAGCTTTTCTGCAGTCTTTTCTGGATCTGACAGATTCAAATCTGAATGACACTGGTTGGCTTCAGACCCAACCAACGCTGTTTCTAAGCTGCCTCTGCACAGTAATTGCATGGGCTTGCTAGGACGTAGCGCTGAACAGCGCCACCCTTCCCTATGCGTGAATCTGCTCTTGAAAATTGCGCTGTCCCTTCAGATCTGCGTTTCTGTTGCTTTTCTAGCTGCTTTCTGCAGCTAGATCCTTCAGATTCTCCTGCTGGTGACCCTCATAGATTTGCAATTCCTCTGATACCATGTAGAAATTTCTGAATCTTATATCTTATGCAGAAATTATTACTATTAATCCGGTTAAGCTCCTCCTACTTAGATAAGTTATCAACTGAATAAATTCAAGTTAACATCGAAGCAAAACACATAACAGATCTCTACCAATTCAGCTCTAGAATAAGCACATGCACACATTGACAAAATGACACAGTTATTTCTGGAAAAATAGTCACCGAAAAAACCCAAGGTGGGAAAACCGGTCTCTGGCTACTGGAGGGTTCTATTATTAAGAATATTTCTGAATACACAAATCTGGGTACCAGATTTGGAAAACTCGATAGAGAAAACTCTAGATCTACAGCTCACTGGCTGATGTAGGGCCAAAATAATGACAGATCCACACCCTTAAACGAGATTTACAGATTTCAGCCAAATGTAGGCCTAGAAACCCCAGCGCTGCCCCTGAAAGGCTATGTGTCAGCCTCTTAAGCCCCTGAAAGCCTCTACGTCAGCCTTGGATGGCCTCCAAACGCTCAATGCTGCTCCGGAAGGGACTGCGTTACCCCAAAATGGGTGACGCAGTCACTACGCTGCCCCTAAGGGTCTTTGCGTAACCCCTGAAGGGTTTCCTGAAAATTACTCTGTCCTTGATGCTGCCTTCCTCTGCGCTGTCCTTGCGCTAATCTCTGCCTCTTGTGTATTCTAGACTCTGGGATCAGATCATCCCCTTGGTCTAAATTCCCCTCTCTGCAGCTGAAACACTTCTGAGTATTCTTAGCAAACCCTGCCCTAGAATCTTAACTTAGCTTCAGTGCTCTGCGTCTGTGTGTCTTTACAAATGACCCCAAGCCTTTCCTTTATACTTTTCTCGTTGACAAATCAACGACCAAGATTAAATCTTTAATCAATGGCTAAGATTAAAAGAAAGCTTGATCCATGTGACTTAAGACAATTTCATCACATGTTTAATTAAATTCACTTTAATTATTTTATTTTGCTAAGTTTTTACTTAAGAAATACATTAAATTAATTAATTAATTTAATATTTCCTAAACCAGATTAAATTTCCCAATTTTTTTTTCTGGGTCTTGTAGATTAGGTGAACTCTAGTCCTTCCTCTAAATTTGGGACCTAGAGCACAACTGATGCTACCCCAAATACACAAAATATCAACAGGTTGCAGCAGCAAATGACGATGGCGCTGATGATGATGCAACCATGAGTGATCATGCACCTCGAGAGAAGAGGTGGGGTGACATTGATATATAGAGTATCCAGATTGAGTGGCGGGATCCTTGAGTCAGCGCTACTCTTGGATCACATATGAGCTACGGGAGCCTTAAGACAGTAGCGGGATGAGTCAAGAGATGGTTGCAGATGACCACATTGAAGAGCAAGAGGGAGCTGAGAGCTGAAGAGTGAGCAGCCTGATGCAAAGGCAGCAACAACGTGGAGACAGCAACGCAGAGAGGCTGATGGGACTTCAACAACGCAGAGAAGCTGGGCTCATGCAGTGCAGTGTTGCAGCATGACAATGTCTCCAGGGGGACAACTTGATTCAACATTTAGGAGGCTTCAGTGGTGGAGGGAAACTTGACTTGTCTGTCAAACAGTTGGGCAGAGTTATTCATTTGCTTACTTCTCAGCAATTGAGTTGCAATGTAGCAGTTAGCAGTACCAGTGCTATGGGCAACGTGATGCAGTAATTTGAGAGGGAGCTACAGTACAGATGCTGCAGTGTCAGTGGCAGTGGCATGGGCAGCAGTGCAGAGAGTAGCAGTGCAATAGATGGAGGGCAACAGGCCAAGCATCAATAGCACAGATCCAATACTCAAGATCTTGTGATTCATGGTGTGATTTTGTGTATTTGGGGTAGCATCAGTTGTGCTCTAGGTCCCAAATTTTGTGGAGGGACTAGAGTACACTTGATCTACAAGACCTAGAAATGGATTTGAGAAATTTCAAGTTGTGTTCAAGATATTCAAATAATTAATTATTTTTAAGTTGTGGGTTTGCATACGTGTCGTTGATTTAAGCGCAATGAATCTCAACCATTTAAACCTGCAGATGTTTATTAAACGTGCCATCACATCATATCACTTTATTACATAGTTGATTAACCATATAAACATATGATTAATACTTTTAAACATACTTTATTCTAAATATTTTTTAAAGCGGCATTTTGGGTGGCACACTTTTTCCCTTTTTATTTTTATTTAAAATAAAGCAATTTTTATTCTTTTATTGCTTTTTGTCTAACCTATCAAAACAAGATATGTTACAACATACCAAAACAAAGCCCTAGATGCTCAAATATTTAAGTTTTTGCACATAGATAAGAAACCAATGGAATATTGAAATTAAAATGATAGAAGGAAGGAATGGTATGGGATCTTCAAAGCCCCTTCTTTTGATTTTCTTGACAGCCGTAGGATGGCCTCAATTCAATTTGGATCGTGAGCTCCTTGGTTAGCTTGGAACTGGCTAGTTTAACCAACAATGTCCCCAACTCCAATTACTTTGGTAACTTGCACACACTAAACCAAATTCTTGCAATATGGAAATTAGTACCAAGAGAGCTTGCCCCTATAATGGCAAGATTGGACTTGTGGTCTAACCGAGAACACATAAGTCTAAATCAAGCCTAGAACAAGAACAAGTCTAAGAGGAACTACATATAGTTGTAGCTCCTCCTCCGTAGACAACAGTGCCTTCAGGCTGAGATACAAAACTAATGTAAACAAGTGAAAAGAATTATAGAAACAAGCACATAAATATCATTGGATTAAACACAAGGTTACCTTATAAACCAAGGATCATTCACCACAAAAACAAGACAAGACCTCCAAAGCCTTTTCAATAGTATTGATAGCAAAATTATTTTGACGGAGTATGCCCAAGCATAGAGCTTCCAACCATGGGCAACGATAAGCCCAAGAGGTTGATTGATACAAGTCTGGGAGCAAATCCCAATTAGCTAATGTGATGACAGGTGTAAGAGCTGATGAGAATCCCAATGAGAGGTTGAATAGCCAAGTGGAAAAGGACCTGTTCAAGACTGTTGTAGATGGCAGCTTGCTGCCCTGCGTAGTCCCTTAACTGGCTGAGCATATCTCTAACTGCTACGTAGACTGCCTTTTGACTGCAGATAGGTGTATATGAGTGGGGGACAAGGGACAGATACACCTCACCTAGCTGCTGTCGTAAAAATCTGAGCAAATCCACCCAAAAACATGTGCAATTAGACTGCTGCGTAGATCTCCTCAAACAGGCCTGCGTATTAGTTTAGCTGGAGCTGCATATTCCCTTAACTGATATGTGTGCCAACGTGTTAGTTAAGTGGGGGACAAAGTGGGGGGACAATATCTGTCCCACGTGTCAGTGCTGTCCCCCACTTAAGCTGTTTGAAACCCGTGAGCACCAAGGAGAGATACGACCTATTAGGTGACAATTACATGGGCCTCAAGACTGGCAGTCAAATGGGCCCTCACTTGGTCACAAACCTGACTTGTCAATGTGGCTGCCAAATCAGCCTTCAACTGCTCCTTCGACCTTAATTCAAAGCCACATCAGTTTATTTGTCCCCTTGACTTGGAAAGACATTTTTATAATGTCTCCACTTATTAATTTGTTTGAATTTTCTTCTGTTTTTTGCCACTGTTATTAGAGAAAGTGGGTATTCAAGGGGGAATAGTCTTTTTCTTGACCCCCAAAGACGGTCTTACGATAATGTTGGGGTTGTGAGCACGAATTTTGAGCACCCACATGCCACCAACATATCCTAGTGCCACTTATTTACAACAACTTTACATAGGGAATTAAGTTATTAACTAAAAATCCTATCTCGTGGGAAATTTAATTAATTAAAAAATTCTATAAATGCTTAGTCAAATTCCACGACACTCTGGATATGACCTAGTATGGTAATATACATTGATCTTAGGGATTCGGATGGACCCAAGACCTAGCTATTAAACTGCACTCTAGCTTTGAGGTATTGAGTGAAAAAACTCAATTAATTATCTATGCTGAAGAGTGAAAATAATTGGTCGAGTGAAAAAAACACTCTAGAGGACTCACTTATTAACCGGGTCCCAAGTCGTCCAAGCCTTTTACAAAAGATCATCATGCTAGCGACGTTTATTACAATTCCCTCGTAGGGGCTGTGGAATTTGAGAGAGAAAGTGTAGAGAGAGGAGAGAGAAAAGGGGGCATAGGTGCCCTGCTGACTTCTGAACCTCTGGAAAATTTGATGTGTGTCTTGTACAGTGGGCCATGGGGTCTTCACATCCTGCTAGGTACAACTTAGCAGGTAACACAGTTCAAGAAGAGAAACAAATCAAGGACCACAAAATAAGAATCTCTTGTTCTTGTATATAGCCACGCATAGTCGCTTGATCATAAGAAACTCCATCTAAATTCTTTCTTGCAAGTTTTCTCGTTGATTATCCTAGTGCTGTAGATGTTAATGAAGAAGATAATGATTTAGATGAATCTGAAGATGATCTAGCGTTAGTTTCTTTGTAGTGCTCCTGCTACTGTTTAAAGCTCTGCAACTCATAAATCATATGTATGTGATTGGCACTCGCATTTTATATAAGACATGCCTTTTCTGAAATATTATGAAAGCATACAATTAGTATATTGTTTTTTTAATTTAATTTTTTTGCTTTTCTTTGTGTTGAGAAAAGTTTACAATTTTGTGTGCTGAAGATTTATTTATTTGTTTTGGAACATGGCAATTTTGCATGATCTGCATTTAAATTGTAAAATCTGTAGTTTATATACAATATTAAATCTGTATCTGCTTTTAGCTCTTCGCGAGTGATTACAGTACCATGCATCTTTTAATTTTCACTTCCAAAATATTATTTCTGGAACTGCAAGGTTCATTTGATGGAGGGTGAGTCTAGATTGTTGTTCATGTTATCCCAGGACAAAGACGAAATGCATTTTCAAAGACACTATGCAATTTGGCTGTGCTAATTGAAATAAAGTTGTTATATATGCAATATGTTAGAAGATTTATACTAACTCCCTACTTGCGCTTATTCTTACACAGGTCTTCCATTTCATGATTGGCACTTCTAACTTAGGTAGGGTTTCTCCTTAGGTGTTGCTTAGACAATGACTAACCTTTCTATTTTTGATTCAGTTCCTTTTGCTTTCTGCTTTCCCGTTGATAGTTTTGATCATGACTAGTTTTGCAATTTGAGCATATGCATGAACTATATGGAATTCTTTGTACTGTCTTCAAAATGCATCATTTTAGCTAGGATAGACATTCATTATATAGTTTCATTTGATTTCTTCACGCTTGCATGTTAGGCTCACATTCTCTAGTCTCATACAATGTTGAAGAATTATATTGTTTAATTAGGTGTCTGCTAGCATCTGGTTTGGTGTTTTATCATTTACATTCTTAGTTATTAACTGTTTTTCCCTCAAATTGCTTATTAACATTTCTTCTGTTTTATCTTTTTTGTGGATTGAGTTGTGAGCAGGTTACTTTATTTACTTCACTCTGACACCTATTGCTTACTGCAAGGAGTGGATATGTTGGTCACATGCATGTGGGTTTATCGTCATTTGTAAGTTTTTAATTCTTTGATGAATGATGCAGTAGAAAAGAGTTTTGAAGTGCGAACATGCAGAAAAGGATATCCTTATGTAAATGTGAAAAAAATGTATATGGTAGGAAGAAACTTTCTATATTTATCTCGATTATTTCTTTATTATTTCTATAATATCTTGTCCAGTGACTGTTATATTTTTCTTAGGCTATATTGTTCTTTGCTTTGATAATTGCATTTCATTTTTCCATATTAGATTCACCTCATAACAACTTAACATTATTCAGATTTATAACATTATTCAGCAACATATGCAACTATATAGAAAGAACAATATCATCATCAATGCAGCTGAACATAAAAGAACAATAGAAGAAAAACATTCACAGGTAGAGACACCAGTGTAGGTCAGACACCAGTGCAAAATCCACTATGGGGAAAACCCTTTCAAATTATTCTCTTATTAGATTGTCATTAAATGATTCAACAAAGAGAGAGTACAATGATCCATATCCTCAACCATAAACCTATCTAGCAAAAATCAACTAAACAATATCCATGAGATGAAGCCAACCATGCCAATAATCAAAACCCTGATTCAGGAGCCTGTAATCCACTGTCACTGTCTACGGTCAACTCGCGAAAACTTTGGTCAACTGAAAAATCAAACTTTAAATTCCAGTCGCATGGAGGAAGAGACATGCGTGCGATTGAGAGATTACAGTTGCTACCTTGAGCTTGCAAGCCTGCGACTGTGACCCAAAACCTTAAAACAGAGATGCGAGCTTCGAACCTTGTGATTTCTCCTTCGTTCGAACCAATTCTTCGTGGACGTTCCTCAGATTTGTGCGAGCCAAAACCAAGAAAGAGAATTGAAGAATCTCTAATGATGATGTCCAAATGAGGTTGAGGCACTTGTATTTATAGCCTTCCAAGGGTGTCCAATTTGCTTTAGGGTCGACCTGACCAAATGTGCACATGTGGGATTTAATTCAAAATTACACTATCCCTTTTCCAAATTGAGTGCTTCAATAGTCAAAATTGGTCCTCTTGAAAAGAGAAATCTAATCCCATGGTTGGAATTTGTCACAGAGCTGCCAAATTAATACTCCCTCTCAGCTAGGGAGAAATTCCAACTACACCATGTAATCATTGCAAATATCTTGTCATCAAATCATATCCAATCTCAAGTATCTAAATGCGTCACTGTTCATCTCTGCTCATCTCTTATTCCTGCTTATCTCTTGATTGTCCCTACTCATATGCTGAACATTCTCGAATCTAAAAGAAGAAGAATTTGATATCGGAGGGGAGCTCATTCTACAACCCTCTATTCATTGGGGAGCCACTGCTACCACTTGAAATCATTGCCAGCAAGGAACCCAATGCTACTACCCAGGAAACATCAGTGGGGAGCCAATTCTATGACCCACATCAACATCTGAGAGCCTAGCTCAATCCAAAACATCATCATGGAGCACATCTCAACCTGAAACCATGTCGGGGAGTTTAGTTGTAATATCCCTAAGGAAAATTTACAGTAATAAACAAAGCATGCATAGTAAAAGATACAAAAAAAAATTGCACACAAATTAGACCACGATATAGAGCCAAAAACTGCACTGTGCTAAGCCATTTTATTATAAAAACACGGGGTTACAATTTGATGTTGGAAAGTGTGCACCTGGGCTTGCCCAAGGCAAGCTAGCAAAGCCCAAGTGAAGAAGAAAGATCCCCCAAAGCTGTTGGCTGATCTCTCTTTGGCTCTGTGCTGAACTGCCCTGAAAATGAGTTGCTGGCTGTGAACAATAGTTGCTAGGGCCTCCTCCGGTGGGCCTCCTTTGGTGCTCAGAAAATTCCGGGAAATTAACCCCGGGCTCTCCACCATATACCCACAAAAACCCACGAAGGAATTGGCCAAATGATGACCTTAGAATTTTGGCCCAATTTCCCTCAAATCCTACTGCTGTTGAGTATTTCGACCTACCTGTAAATTTTGCTGCTGAGTGGCCCCAAAATGGCTGCAATCTCCAGCAAATCTCCTACCCGAACTCCCCCACAAGTCTCAGCCCAAAATTACCTTCACTCCGCAAGACCCACGTGTGGCACTAGCAAGGACTGCGCAGTCTCTACGCTGCCACTGTTGCAACTCCTTCACACTCCCTCTACGTTGCTCTTGGATCGATCTAAAAATTATGGAACTCCCTCCTTTTCCTGACACACGAAGTCCACCAAAGCAAGGGGTGAGATTTCCGCTTGAAAATCTCTTGTGCTCAACAACACTTGCAAACTTGGCTCCAGCTCTAGCGTGGTAGTCTAGGTGAATTCTCAAATGATCAAGAATGCCAAAAATGATTGAATCCTCTTTTGTCAAGGTGCCTCCCAATTTCCCATGTGGGCCCATCCATCGACTTTCCCCCACCAATTTCCCTCCAATGACTGCGTACTTCCTAGTGTGCTATATTTCTCCATGGGTGGACCCCTATTACCAACAAGAATTCGATTTTCTCCACCTTATTCTAATGTTTGGGCCTCCCCTTAACTCCAAAGACCTCCAAACCCACCTTTCCTAAGTGCAAGTACGAAATAAGACAAAATTGGGAAAAAATGATATTTCCCCTTAGCAATATTACTAAGTGGGAATATCACACTCCTCCCCGCCAAAACGTTGCTTGTCCTTGTAGAAATTTCTGAATCTTATATCTTATGCATAAATTATTACTGTTAATCTTGTTAAGCTCCTCCTACTTAGATAAGTTATCAACTGAATAAATTCAAGTTAACATCGAAGCAATACACATAACAGATCTCTACCATTTCAGATCTAGAATAAGCACATGCACACATTGACAAAGTGACACAGTTATTTCTAGACAAATAGTCCCCGGAAAAACCCAAGGTGGGAAAACCAGTCTCTGGCTGCTAGAGGGTTCTATTATTAAGAATATCTCTGAATACACAAATCCGGGTTCCAGATTTGGAAATCCCGACAGAGAAAATACTAGATCTACAGCTCATTGGCTGGTCTAGGACCAAAATAATGACTGATCCACATCCTCAAACGAGATTTACAGAACTCAGCAAGATTAGGGCCTAGAAACCCCAACGCTGCCCCTGAAAGGCCCTGCGTCAGCCTCTGAAGTCCCTGAAAGCCTCTGCGTCAGCCTTGGAAGTCGTCCAAACCCTTAGCGCTGCTCCGGAAGGGACTGCGTTACCCCAGAATGGGTGACACAGTGACTATGCTGCCCATGAAGGGTCTCTGTGTAACCCCTTGGGGTTTCCTGAAAATTACGCTGTCCTTTTTGCTGCCTTCCTCTGCGCTGTCCTTGAGCTGATCTTTGCCTCTTGTTTATTCTAGACCCTGGGATCAGATCATCCCCTTGGTCTAAATTCCCCTCTCGGCAGCTGAAACACTTCTGAGTATTCTTAGCAAACCCTGCCCTAGAATCTTAGCTTAGCTTCAGTGCTCTGCCTCTGTGTGTCTTTACAAATGACCCCAAGACTCTCCTTTATACTTTTCTCGCTGACAAATCAGCAGCCATGATCAGATCTTGAATCAATGGCTAAGACTAAAAGAAAGTTTGATCCATGTGACTTTAGACAATTTCATCACATGTTTAATTAAATTCACTTTAATTATTTAAGTTCCCTAAGTTTTAACTTAGGAAATACACTTCAAATAATTAATTAATTTAATATCTCCTAATCCAAATGAAATTTCACAAATCCATTTCTGGGTCTTGTAAATCAGGTGTACTCTAGTCCTTACTCAAAATTTGAAACTTAGAGCACAACTGATGCTACCCCAAATACACAAAATCTCAACACTCCCTCTTATCATCAAGGGTGTGCTCTAGCAATACATCACATTATGCATTACATGACTTTGAGTACTAGTTCTGTGCTATTGAAGCTTGGCCTCCTGCCACTCAACTCTGCACTGCTACTACCATTTTGTACTGCTGCCCATGACTCTGCCACTGCCACTGCAACTCCCTCTCAATACACTGCATCTGTGTTGCTCATAGCACTGCCACTGCTGATTTGCTGCACTGCAACTTTAGTTGTTGAGAGAAACAATTGAATCTCCTGTCCAATATTTGACAAACAAGTCAGATGGGATGCATCGTCATCACTGAAGCTCCATAGGCTACTGATCTGTGCTGGCATCTAAAGAACGATGCACAACTACAGCTCTGTCTGCGTAATCAAACTCCCTCTGCACTACTGCAGTCACATTAGCTCCTTGTGCTGAAATCTATCACGCTGCTGCTGCACTGCGCTGTCCCTCTGAAGCCTTCTGCGCTGCTGTAGCTTTGTACTGCGTAAGCAACACTGCTCTGCGTTGCTGAAGTCTCATCAGCCTCTGCGCTACTACTGCTTCTACACTGCTGCTGCTTTGCTCTGCGCTGCTCCTCCCAGCCTTCAGATCTACCTCTGCTTCTGCCTCGTCTGTGATCTATGCACCCACTGCTCCACTTGTCCTGCTACTTTCTTAAGGCTGCCGTAGCTCGCTTGTGATCCAAGAGATGAGCGGCTCAAGGATGCTTCCTTGTCCCTTTTCTTCTCTGGACAATGGTTGGCAAAATGTCCCATTTCACCACACTGGAAGCACTTGATCTTTGAAAGATCCTTCCTCTTCTTTGGCTGCTTCTTTGATGCCAAGGCTGCATCTTCCTCATCTTCTTTCTTCACTTTGCTCAATCCTGGGCTGTGCTGCCTCTTGCTGAACCTGCAGAGTTCTTCTTGATGCAGAATTGACGACAAGCTTTCCCAATCTGGGATGTCCGCTCTGCCCAAGATACTTTGGACAAAGGTTTCCTACTCATTCGTGACTGCATTAAGGGCAGTCCTGACTATCACATTATCATCCACCGTTGCACTCGTTGCAGTTAGCTGATCTCTGATTGATTGCAGTCTGAAGAGGAAGTGCTCCATGTCTTTCCCTTGGTCATCATGAATGACCTCATTTGGGTCTCCGACAACATTTTTCTTTGGACAGACTTTCCCTCATACAGGGAAGTCAAGGCCTTCCACATCTCATTAGCTGTCTTCTTCTCCGCTATGTGTGGTACAATATGGTCATTGATACTATCCATAATCAGCCGCTTGGCATGCCCAACAGCTTCCTTATGCTTCCGAAGGAGATCCGCATCTGTCAGTGTGGCCAGAGTCTGCTCTGCATGGTGTCTTAGATTGTACGCCTCAAGGACAATCGGGATCCTTGCCTTCCAAACCGAAAAGTTTGAGAGGCCATCTAGCCTATCCTGATCATGCTGTCCATTAGGAGCCATCTGCTCAGAATGTGTCAGAACTTCCTTTTCTCTTTGCTAGAGAAATGTATCTAAGGCCCTTGGTGAAATAGGTGCCTTCTGCTCCCTCTGACACTTGATTTCCCTTCTTGGAAATCTACCAAATCAACTATGATTCTGATCATGCTGTCCATTAGGAGCCATCTGCTCAGAATGTGTCGGAACTTCCTTTTCTCTTTGCTAGAGAAATGGATCTAAGGCCCTTGGTGAAATAGGTGCCTTCTGCTCCCTCTGACACTTGATTTCCCTTCTTGGAAATCTACCAAATCAACTATGATTCAGCGTCTTCTTTGATCCTCTAATCAAATTCTAAGTTTCCTTTGGCAAGAAACTTTCTGAGAAGCTGATCTCCTCCCAATCTTTGTCACTTGTGCTAAGGCTAAAAATATGAAAAACTTCAGAATTTTAACCCCACCAGCTCTTCTGAATTGCTGCAGCGTTTCTGCAGTCTTTTCTGGATCTGACAGATTCAGATCTGAATCACACTGGCTGACATCAGACCAAACCAACGCTATTTCTGAGCTGCCTCTGCTTAGTAATTGCATGGGCTTGCTAGGACACAGTGCTGGAAAGCGTCACCCTTCCATCTGCGTGAATTTGCTCCTGAAAACTATGCTGTCCCTTCAGATCTGCATTTCTGCTGCTTTTCCAACTGCTTTCTGCAGCTAGAACCTTCAGTCTCTTCAGCTGGTGACCCTCCTAGATCTGCAATTGCTCTGATACCATGTAGAAATTTCTGAATCTTATATCTTATGCAGAAATTATTACTCTTAATCCAGTTAAGCTCCTCCTACTTAGATAAGTTATCAACTGAATCAATTCAAGTTAACATCGAAGAAAAACACATAACATATCTCTACCAATTCAGATTTAGAATAAGCACATGCGCACATTGACAAAGTGACAGTTATTTCTAGACAAATAGTCCCCGAAAAAACCCAAGGTGGGAAAACCAGTCTCTGGCTGCTAGAGGGTTCTATTATTAAGAATATTTCTGAATACTCAAATCTGGGTTCCAGATCTGGAAATCCCGATAGAGAAAATACTAGATCTACAGTTCACTGGCTGGTCTAGGGCCAAAATAATGACTGATCCACACCCTCAAACAGGATTTACAGAACTCAGCCAAGATTAGGGCCTAGAAACCCCAGCGCTGCCTCTGAAAACCCTTTGTCAGCCTCTGAAGCCCCTGGAAGCCTTTGAGTCAGCCTTGGAAGACCTCCAAACCCTCATCGTTGCTTCGGAAGGGACTGCGTTACCACAGACTGGGTGACGCAGTCACTACGCTGCCCCTGAACGGTCTTTGCGTAACCCCTGGGGGTTTCCTGAAAATTACGTTGTCCTTGCTGCTGCTGCCTTCCTCTGCGCTGTCCTTGAGCTGATCTCTACCTCTTGTGTATTCTAGACCCCGGGATCAGATCATCCCCTTGGTCTAAATTCCCCTCTCTGCAGCTGAAACACTTCTGAGTATTCTTAGCAAACCCTGCCCTAGAATCTCAGCTTAGCTTCAGTGCTCTGCCTCTGTGTGCCTTTACAAATGACCCCAAGCCTTTCCTTTATACTTTTCTCGTTGACAAATCAACGGCCATGATCAGATCTTGAATCAATGGCTAAGATTAAAAGAAAGTTTGATCCGTGTGACTTAAGACAATTTCATCACATGTTTGATTAAATTCACTTTAATTATTTAAGTTCCCTAAGTTTTAACTTAGGAAATACATTAAAATAATTAATTAATTTAATATCTCCTAAACCAGATGAAATTTCCCAAATCCATTTCTGGGTCTTGTAGATCAGGTGTACTCTAGTCCTTCCTCAAAATTTGGGACCTAGAGCACAACTGATGCTACCCCAAATACACAAAATCTCAACACTCCCTCTTAGCATCAAGGGTGTGCTCTAGCAATACATCACACTTATGCATTACATGATTTTGGGCACTGGTTCTATGTTGTTGAAGCTTGGCCTCCTGCCACTCAACTCTGCACTACTGTTGCCATTCTGTACAGCTGCCCATGACTCTGGAACTGCCACTGCAACCACTGTACTGCAACTCCCTCTCAATACACTGCATCTGTGTTGCTCATATGTGCCAGCTTCTCTGCTGCAACTTCGGGTTGTTCGGGAAAACGATTGAATCCTCTCTTGCCCAATCTTTGACAAACAAGTCTGATGGGCTACATCCTCATCAACACAGGCTCACGCAGGCTACGGTACGTGTGCTGGCATCTAAAGAACGATGCACAACTACAACTACACTGCGTAATCGGACTCCTACGCACTACTTGTTATTTTTACGGATGTTTTATGCCATTTCAGATTAGGGTACACAATACTAAAGGAGATAGAACATACTAATAGATCGATGGAAGACAAGCCAAAACAGAGATGATGAATGGTGGCGTTACGACGATTAGCAGGATGCTTCTACCAACAAAGTCTCCAACAGGTCATTCAGCCAAGTGTGTCACACATAACCCCAGAACAACCCAAACAAAGAATAGTCCATAGATATGCAGCTCCAACGCCATCAAGAGAGATAGAATTCCTCCACACAATTGTGTGCCAAATGAACTCTAAGTCTCTCCAATATATGGGAATCTTTGGGGGTGTGTGACACGTCCTTTATGACATTTAAGTCTATATTTTATTCCAGGTCGACCTAGCACATAAGTGGAATAAATTCATAGTACATGTTCTGCTCATTCGATCGAGATGATCTTTAGATCAATCTTACACCTCTCCGAAAGAGGAGTCCAATAAAAAATATTGCGATCGTCATCTGACACAACACAGGGTTGGACCTCGGTTATTCCAAGTTTATTTACACTCCCTCTCGACTAGGGAAGACTCGTCCACTAGTGCCTTTTATGCACAAAGCTCTACGTACACGCATGCTTTCGCTGCACAACGGCCTCTTTATTTTCAAAACGATGGAGTGGGTCACGAAGACATCATCCCACGGTGACCAATTCGGCGTGAGGTCCGAAACCTCTATCGGGACTCACCAATAATCTCCATCGCCCAGAAGTTGGTTCATCGACTAGAAGTCGGCCCGAGGTCGAAAACCTCACCATCGGACTCACAAAGAGTCTCCAACCAACAAAAGAGATTGGTTCATCTGTGATCGAGGTGAGGTCCCGGACCTCACTAAACTTGATCCCAGATCAAGTGGTTGGACCGTGCCATCCTCTAGATGATGCAAACTTAGAGTTCGATCAAATCCATCAGTATTTGCTACTAGTCTCTAGCTTTTCCCACCTCATTGGCCAAATGAGAGGTACTTCCCATGAGCCCTGAACTCAATGGGTAGGATGCATACGGAGCACAGATAAATGAGAGGCGAACCAGCTCAATAATCACAAGGGTGGGGCAGAAGCATTATGAGTGCTTATAGCTCCGAGAAGCTATCCCCAAAGCCCCCCAGAGCTCCCAGAGCTCATCGTCCAACAGGACCCACATCATAGGGTCTTTCCACGACACCAAGACTCTCACGGACGGTTAGGAACTTGACCTTCCCCAGGGGCTTAGTGAGAATATCCGCGACCTGCTCATCAGTTCCTATATGATCGAGCCTTACGGCGCCTCGCTGTACCATATCCCGGATAAAGTGGTACCGGATATCAATATGCTTGGATCGGTCGTGGAACACAGGATTCTCAGTCATACGAATCCCACTCTGGTTATCACAGAGTATCACAGTGGTATCTAGCACATGTCCAAACAGCTCACTAAAGAGCTTTCGCAGCCAAACTGCTTCACAACAGGCCATACTTGCTGCAATGTATTCGGCCTCAGCGGTGCTCAAAGCCACCGACTTCTGCTTCCTGCTCATCCATGAGATCGAAGCAGAACCAAGATTGAAGCAACATCCCGATGTGCTCTTACGATCCACCACACTGCCAGCCCAATCGGCATCAGTATATCCACGGAGTGTCATACTCCCGGCAGTGTATCTCAGCCCATGGTCTATCGTGCCTCAGAGATATCTCAAGAGTTTCTTGGCACCAACCCGGTGAATGTTATGATCAACCATGTGTTGACTCAAAGTGTTCACTGCACAGCATATGTTCGAACAAGTGTTCATTAAGAACATCAGGGTCCCCCTATGAGTTAACGATACTCAGTAGGACAGGCCCAGCAACGCTGCTACTCAACTTCTTAAAGTTGAGTTCCATGGACTTACAGTCCATCATACCAGAAAATTCATAATGTATTTTCCTTGAGAAAGGAAAATCTCGCCAGGTCTCTGCTAGACCTTCAGGCCTAGACATCAGTCCTAGGTCCTTCATCTCGAACTCAGCAGTGAGCTCCCTCTTACACTAATGAATGAGAGGGTCAGCACCTGTCAGGAAGAGCTCATCCACATACAGCTCATCCACATACATCACCAGAGTGAGAGACCTTGCAGTGAAGGTTCAGATCAGCAATACTATGAGTGAAGCCCAGCTTCATTAAGTAGCTATCTATCCTCTCGTACCAAGCTCAGGGTGCTTGTTTCAGCCCATAGAGGGCTTTCTTCAACCTGCAGACAATGGGTGTCCCAATCCTGGACTTTCAACCCCAGAGGTTGCTCCACATATATCTCTTCCTTTATCACACCATGCAGGAAAAAATGCGGTCTTCACATCATCTGATGAAGACTCCATCCTTGCGTAGCAGCAAGGGCTATAATAGATCGAATGGTGGTGTATCGGGCCACAGGTGCAAATATGTCACCATAGTTTATACCTTCCTCACAGGCAACGAATCTTGCCTTGAACTTTTCTGCACTTCTATCAGACCCATGCTTGATCTTGTAGAGCCATTTCGAGGTGACAACTGCTTTGTCCTATGGTCTTGGGACCACAGCATAGCATCCTTCTAGACTTGATGCTTTACGCCTTCCTCAAAGGTATCCAAGGTCAGATTGTACAAAAATACTCATGGCTGCTAGATATCCTGTTATTAATATGGCTTCTTGGTTTTCCTTCGGAATTTCCCCCTCTGAAGCCATATGTCCCTGAGCCATGAGGATCTTCTTTCGTTGAACAAAGACATCCACTCAGGAGCATATACAGATATATCTCCCTCTTAATGTCAGCTTCTCTCTTGAGAGAAGACCTCTGTTTTAAATGAGGGCATCCCAGACACCATCTTGGAATTGGGACCTGATCTCCCACAGTCAAAGCCATCCAACAGACTTTGCTGATCAAGATTCCAACCATGTGACTAAAAGCTGCATAAACTTCCCAGTTCACATTTTAAGTTTACCATAACGCTCCAATGTAGGACTGATACAGTCACACGCTGCTGCTACATAGGTGTCTATCTATGTCACTGACATACAGGGGGAACATATCAACAAGCCTCAGCTTGTGTTAGAAGTCCTTTCAGCCACTACCTGTTATTCTGTGAGTAGCTTCTTCAAGCAGCCTTCTAAGACTGCAGTTTACAAATCTAGGGATCCAATCTACCTTGGTTTATCCTGCATTTGAGGCAATGCACCTTGATTTGCTTCCAGATCTGCCCATTTCTGGTTATTTCAGCAGACTGCTCCTAGGGCTGTCAAAATTTGCCTAGCTCAATGACTTACATCTATGCCCATTTCGTCAACAATTTGACCACTACATAGAATTTCCCAAGGAATTCAGCAGTCAACCCTTTAAAACTTCCAGCTTCAATCATGGGTGTCTGTCTATGTCACTGTCATGATGACAGTGACATAGAATCACAGATTTAGAACTATCACATTCATCACTGCTTGCTGAATCACTGATCTGGCCAAGACTGCAGATCTCAGTTTAGCGATTTTTCCTCTTGAATCTCACAGATTTAGGAACCAATCATACATATTTTATACCCTTCTCCATGTCAGTCCATACAGATCCGGCACAGTCATAGTGGCACCCCTGCTCATCAGTGTTTCAGCCCCAACCATCCAATAGGATAAATCAGGACAAGGCACTTCACTGCTTTTAAAGACTCTGTCAAGTACATCAAAACAATTTCTTTGTCTTCACTTGAGATCCAGTCTTTGCCACGTGCACAGATTTGGGAATTATTGTGTTTGTGACCAACTTCAGCTGCAATCTACAGCGTTGTTCTTGTTCACCACCAGTAGGATCTTTTACCATCCTTACCCACGTATGAGCCTCTAAGGGGCTCGAACTCAAGATAACAAAACTCAAACCAGGGACAACAATTCAGAATCACGCAAACAAACACAACTGTCACAGCAAGTACGAGACTTTCATGGATTGTAGTGAATTATTTCAAGTCTTTGTACATATAGATGACTTCTTCCGGACAGTTTTCTCAGAATGATTTGATTCACTACTGCCACCCGATATCAGACCCAAAAAAATTCTTATCAGGATTTGATCACTTTCCAAGTATATAGAGTTTCAAATGATTTGAAGACACCTATGTATAGCTCACAAACAACATCCTAAAAGAATTTGCTGGGCGTGCATATTCTCCTGGCAGATTGCACACAAGTCTTCAGCAGCAAGAACCTCCTCTATAGTAGCATATGGCCCATACTGGAATTCTTTTGCAGGATAGTGCCTTCAATGCTGCAAAGAATGATTGCACCTTCTCCACAATTGATGTCAGCTTAATGGTAAGATACAACCCTGATGAGAGGTGAATCAGATCATCCGCCATTACTCCATCTCTGTTGAAAGGAGACAATTCATCTAGCCATTGGAGAAGCCATGTTGCAATATAGGCATCAAAGAAATAGAACTGCAGCCACTGATGTCATGTTTTAGATCAGATTGGACTGCTACAAATAAAATCACTCGGCCCTTTTTGATAGACAGCTACATGGCAACATGCACATTACAAGCTACTACAGGCACAAGAAATCTGCGATATATACACCAACTCAGCATCTCATAAACTCACTGTTACAGACATACAATCTGAGGGTTTGTGCAGTTATAAACATGATGACCAGAGAAGCTATGGACTGCTCGATATATAACAGCATGGTTTCCATCTGCCGCCTTAGTTGTCATTTCAATGTTTTGGAGTGAGCGTGCAGGGTGAAATATTGCCCCCAGATTGATACTTCTTTAAATGGTATATAACTACATGGTTTCCACCAACCCTACCTGGAGCGACCCGAATTGCTTTCGTGGCTTTATATTTCGGATCAAAGACTTCTGTAGCAAGTGATAGCCATCAAGCAGGCTCACGACGGGTCAGTTAGGAAGTCGTCGAAGTGGTCTTCGAGCTTTTGGTGGGATTCCACGTCACAGATGTTGACGGAAAGATCAATGGCGCCACAATCGACCCCGTAGAGGACACTGGACGGCGTACATGCAAGAGAATTACGTTGTCACCCGGTCGGAGATAGTTCGCCACCGCCCATTTTACGGCAAACGCGCTCTCGTTGCTCAGATCAACTGCAATGTCGATTTTCATGTTTCCAACATCCATTGCCGTATTTGTTGCCACAAATTTCCACTGCCCACCTCAAAATTTTATCGCAAAATCTCTTCTGCAGTTAGTTCCAATTCTTGAATGAAGTTCAGACACGTGAATTTCTGTCTGTCCGCAGTTAGTTCCAATTCTTGAATGAAGTTCAGACACGTGAATTTCTGTTTGTCCGAACTTATCCCATCAATAGAGTCGTATTAAATAAGACAGATATAACGGCTAACAGAAACCTGCTCGTCTATTCATTTAACGGTAACGGCTTGTGCTAGCCGGCCACCATGAGTCGTATGTTCCATATCCTGGTCGCTTGCAACGTTAAATGCCGCACAATCAGTTTGGTAAACAAATTTGTCCACGCTGAAGATTAGCTGCCGGTAAAAATATTGCCCACGCTGTCTAAGAATGAGGAAGGCACTGCGGCTCACCTACAGGCTATAGCAGCATACGCCGGTATTCACTGCACCCAAGACACATTTCTGTAGGCTGAAACAGCTTTTGCTGCCTCGGCCTTCCCTCATAATGATTCGGTCTTCAAGATAACCTTAAAACAGATCTTAAAAAAATTATCTTTCCTTGATGCGGCTAGGGCAAATAATTTCACCTCTCCAACGAGTCTTTCTGAAGTGTGAGTGATTGCTCTCAACACAAGTTGAACTTTGTCTTCACCTCAGCGCTCTGATACCATGTTAATTTTTACAGATGTTCTATGCCATTTCAGATTAGGGCACAACACTGAAGAAGATAGAACATACTAATAGATCGATAGAAGACAAGCCAAAACAGAGATAGGAAATGGTAACGTTATGGCGATCAGCAGGATACTATGACAAAGTCTCTAATAGGTCATTCGGCCAAGCGTGTCTTTTTGTAACCCCAAAAACACCCAAACAAAGAATCTCTGTGACTCAACGCTATCAAGAGAGAGAGAATTCCTCCACACCAATGTGTGTCAAATGAACTCCAAGTCTCTCCAATATATAGGAATCTTTGAGGGTGTGTGACACGTCCTTTAAGACATTTAAGTCAATATTTTATTCCAGGCCGACCCAGCACATAAGTGGAATAAATTCAAAGTACATGTTCTGCTCATCCGATCGAGATGATCTTTAGATCAATCTTACACCTCTCCGAAAGAGGAATCCAATAAAAATATTGCGATCGTCATATGAGCAGCACAACCCGGAGTTTGGACCTAGTTGGGGTTTTTTAAACTATTGAAGTCACATCGCTCCTTGTGCTGAAGAAATATATCCTTATTCTAACTGTTTTCTTCTTGTTGTCCTACGAGCTTATGCTGCGATGTAGCTGCGCTCTTTGCGTAAGCAGCACGCTCTGCATTGCGTCTCATCAACCTGCGCTACTACGCTTCTCCCCAAGCCCCAGCCATTCCTTTGCTACGCTTTTCCTCCCAGCCTTCAGATCTGCATCTACTTCTACCTCATCTGTGATCTATGCACCCAGTGCTCCACTTGTCCCACTACTTTCTTAAGGCTGCCGTAGCTCGCTTGTGATCCAAGAGATGAGCTGCTCAAGGATGCTTCCTTGCCCCTTTTCTTCTCCGGACAATGGCTGGCAAAATGTCCCATTTCACCACACTGGAAGCACTTGATCTTTGAAAGATCCTTCTTCTTCTTTGGTTGCTTCTTTGATGCCAAGGCTGCATCTTCCTCATCTTCGTTCTTCACTTTGCTCAATCCTGAGCTGTGCTAACTCTTGCTGAACCTGCGAAGTTCTTCTTGATGCAGAATTGACGACAAGCTTTCCCAATCTGGGATGTCTGCTCTGCCCAAGATACTTTGGACAAAAAATTCCTACTCATCCGTGACTGCATTGAGGGCAATCTTGACTATCACAACATCATCCACCGTTGCACCCGTTGCAGTTAGCTGATCTCTGATTGACTGCAGTTTGAAGAGGAAGTGCTCCATGTCTTCTCCCTTGGTCATCATGAATGACCTCATTTGGGTCTCCGACAACATTTTTCTTTGGACAGACTTTCCCTCATACAGGGAAGTCAAGGCCTTCCACATCTCATTAGCTGTCTTCTTCTCAGCTATGAGTGGTACAATATGGTCCTTGATCTTATCCATAATTAGCCGCTTGGCATGCCCAGCAGCTTCCTTATGCTTCCGAAGGAGATCCGCATCTGTCAGTGTGGTTAGAGTCTGCTCTGCATGGTCTCTTAGATTGTACGCCTCAAGGACAATCAGGATCCTTGCCTTCCAAACCGAAAAGTTTGAGAGGACATCTAGCCTGTCCTGATCACGCTGTCCATGAGGAGCCATCTGCTCAGAATGTATCGGAACTTCCTTCTCTTTACTAGAGAAATGGATCTAAGGCCCTTGGTGAAATAGGTGCCTTCTGCTCCCTTTGACACTTGATTTCCCTTTTTGGAAATCTACTAAATCAGCTCTGATTCAGCTTCTTCTTTGATCCTCTGATCAAATTCTAAGTTTCCTTTGGCAAGAAACTTTCTGAGAAGCTGATCTCCTCCCAATGTTTGTCACTTGTTCTAAGGCTAAAAATCTGAAAAACTTCAGAATTTTAACCCCACCAGCGCTTCTGAATTGCTGCAGCTTTTCTGCAGTCTTTTCTAGATCTGACAGATTCAGATCTGAATCACACTGGCTGACTTCAGACCAAACCAACGCTATTTATGAGCTGCCTCTGCGCAGTAATTGCATGGGCTTGCTAGGACACAGCGCTGGAAAGTCCCACCCTTCCCTCTGCGTGTATCTGCTCTCGAAAACTACATTGTCCCTTCAGATCTGCGTTTTTGCTGCTTTTCTAGCTGCTTTGTGCATCTAGAACCTTCAGTCTCTTCAGCTGGTGACCCTCCTAGATCTGCAATTGCTCTGATACCATGTAGAAATTTTTGAATCTTATATCTTATGTAGAAATTATTACTGTTAATTCGGTTAAGCTCCTCCTACTTAGATAAGTTATCAATTGAATAAATTCAAGTTAACATCGAAGAAAAGCACATAACAGATCTCTACCAATTCAGATTTAGAATAAGCACATGCACACATTCACAAAGTGACAGTTATTTCTGGACAAATAGTCCCCGGAAAAACCCAAGGTGGGAAAACCGGTCTCTGGCTGCTGGAGGGTGTTGGAAACACGATTGCCGTTAGACCAAAACACGTAGGCATTAGTCTCCGCTACAATTGCCAGAGTTAGGATCCACGAGAGGCAGTTAGTCCATGTCGCAAAACACACAGGGAGCGTTGAACCCAATGTCCAACAATCTCCCCCCCAATGCGAGTCGGGTGAGTTTCGAACTTGAGACCTGTCGCTCTAAAACCACTTGTTGGAATCACGATTGCCGTTAGACCAAAACCCGCAGGCATTAATCTCCGCTACATTTTCCAAAGTTAGGATCCACGAGAGGCGGTTAGTCCATGTCACGAAACACACGGGGAGCGTTGAACCCAATGTCCAACAGAGGTTTCTATTATTAAGAATATTTCTGAATACACAAATTTGGGTTCTAGATCTGGAAATCCAGACAGAGAAAATACTAGATCTATAGCTCACTGGCCTAGGGCCAAAATAATGACTGCAGAACTCAGCCAAGATTAGGACCTAGAAACCCCAGCGCTGCCCTTGAAAGCCCTGCATCAGCCTCTGAAGCCCCTGAAAGCCTCTGCGTCAGCCTTGGAAGTCCTCCAAACCCTCAGCGCTGCTCCGGAAGGGACTGCATTACCCCAGACTGGGTGACGCAGTCACTATGCTGCCCCTGAAGGGTCTCTGCATAACCCCTGTGGTTTTCCTGAAAATTACGCTGTCCTTGCTGCTGCTGCTGCTGCCTTCCTCTGCGTTGTCCTTGAGCTGATCTCTATCTATTGTGTATTCTAGACCCCGGGATCAGATCATCCCCTTAGTCTAAATTCCCCTCTCTGCAGCTGAAACACTTCTGAGTATTCTTAGTAAACCCTGCCCTAGAATCTCAGCTTAGCTTCAATGCTCTGCCTCTGTGTGTCTTTACAAATGACCCCAAGCCTTTCCTTTATACTTTTCTCGTTGACAAATCAACGGCCATGATTAGATCTTGAATCAATGGCTAAGATTAAATGAAAGCTTGATCCGTGTGACTTAAGACAATTTCATCTCATTGTTTAATTAAATTCACTTTAATTATTTAAGTTCCCTAAGTTTTAACTTAGGAAATACACTTAAAATAATTAATTAATTTAATATTTCCTAAACCAGATGAAATTTACCAAATCCATTTCTGGGTCTTGTAGATTAGGTGTACTCTAGTCCTTCCTTAAAATTTGGAACTTAGAGCACAACTGATGCTACCCGAAATACACAAAATCTCAACACTCCCTCTTGTAATCAAGGGTGTGCTCTAGCAATACATCACATTATGCATTACATGACTCTGAGTACTGGTTTTGTGCTGTTCAAGCCTGACCTCCTGCCACTCAACTCTGCACTGCTACTGCCATTATGTACTGCTGCCCATGACTCTGCCACTTCCACTGCAACCACTGTACTGCAGCTCCCTCTCAATACGCTGCATCTGTGCTGCTCATAGCACTGCCACTGCTGATCTGCTGCACTACAACTTCAGTTGTTGAGAGAAACAATTGAATCTCCTGCCCAATCTTTGACAAACAAGTCAGATGGGATGCATCCTCATCATTGAAGCTCCATAGGCTACTGATCTGTGCTGACATCTAAAGAACGATGCACAACTATAGCTCTGCCTGCGTAATCAGACTCCCTCTGGACTACTGAAGTCACATGAGCTCCTTGTGCTAAAATCTATCACGCTGCTGCTCCATTGCACTGCACCTCTGAAGCCTTCTGCGCTGCTGTAGCTTTGTACTGCGTAAGCAACACTGCTCTGCGTTGCTGAAGTCTCATCAGCCTCTGCGCTACTACTGCTTCTACGCTGCTGCTGCTTTGCTCTGCGCTGCTTCTTCCAGCCTTCAGATTTGCCTTTGCTTCTACCTCATCTGTGATCTATGCACCCATTGCTCCACTTGTCCCGCTACTTTCTTAAGGCTGCCGTAGCTCGCTTGTGATCCAAGAGATGAACTGCTCAAGGATCCTTCCTTGTCCCTTTTCTTCTCCGGACAATGGCTGGCAAAATGTCCCATTTCACCACACTGGAAGCACTTGATCTTTGAAAGATCCTTCTTCTTCTTTGGCTGCTTATTTGATGCCAAGGCTGCATCTTCCTCTTCTTCGTTCTTCACTTTGCTCAACCCTGGGCTGCTGCCTCTTGGTGAACCTGCGAAGTTCTTCTTGATGCAGAATTGACCACAAGCTGTCCCAATCTGGGAGGTCCGCTCTGCTCAAGATACTTTGGACAAAGGTTTCCTACTCATTCGTGACTGCGTTGAGGGCAGTCCTGACTATCAGAACATCATCCACCGTTGCACCCGGTGCAGTTAGCTGATCTCTGATTGACTGCAGTCTAAAGAGGAAGTGCTCCATGTCTTCTCCCTTGGTCATCATGAATGACCTCATTTGGGTCTCCGACAACATTTTTCTTTGGACAAACTTTCCCTCGTACAGGGAAGTCAAGGCCTTCCACATCTCATTAGCTGTCTTCTTCTCAGCTATGTGTGGTACAATATGGTCCTTGATACTATCCATAATCAGCCGCTTGGCATGCCCAGCAGCTTCCTTATGCTTCCGAAGGAGATCCGCATCTGTTGGTGTGGCCAGAGTTTGCTCTGCATGGTCTCTTAGATTGTACGCCTCAAGGACAATTAGGATCCTTGCCTTCCAAACCGCAAATTTTGAGAGGCCATCTAGCCTATCGCGCTGTCCATGAGGAGCCATCTGCTCAGAATGTGTTGGAACTTCCTTTTCTCTTTGCTAGAGAAATGGATCTAAGGCCCTTGGTGAAATAAGTGCCTTCTGCTCCCTTTGACACTTGATTTCCCTTCTTGGAAATCTACCAAATCAACTATGATTCAGCTTCTTCTTTGATC
This sequence comes from Pinus albicaulis, assembly GCA_034641835.2. Taxonomy (NCBI): domain Eukaryota; kingdom Viridiplantae; phylum Streptophyta; class Pinopsida; order Pinales; family Pinaceae; genus Pinus; species Pinus albicaulis. The sequence goes on from CM076579.1 coordinate 1,132,957,769, forward strand.
CTCTGATCAAATTCTAAGTTTCCTTTGGCAAGAAACTTTCTGAGAAGCTGATCTCCTCCCAATCTTTGTCACTTGTGCTAAGGCTAAAAATCTGAAAAAACTTCAGAATTTTAACCCCACCAGCTCTTCTGAATTGTTGCGGCTTTTTTGCAGTCTTTTCTGGATTTGACAGATTTAGATCTGAATCACACTGGTTGGCTTCAGACCAAACCAACGCTATTTCTGAGCTGCCTCTACGCAGTAATTGCATGGGCTTGCTAAGACACATCGCTGGAAAGTGTCACCCTTCCCTCTGCGTGAATCTGCTCCTGAAAACTGAGCTGTCCCTTCAGATCTGCGTTTCTGTGCTTTTCCAGCTGCTTTCTGCAGCTAGAACCTTCAGTCTCTTCAGCTGGTGACCCTCCTAGATCTGCAATTGCTCTGATACCATGTAGAAATTTCTGAATCTTATATCTTATGCAGAAATTATTACTGTTAATTCGGTTAAGCTCCTCCTACTTAGATAAGTTATCAACTGAATAAATTCAAGTTAACATCGAAGCAAAACACATAACATATCTCTACCAATTCAAATCTGGAATAAGCACATGCACACATTGACAAAGTGACATAGTTATTTCTGGACAAATAGTCCCCGGAAAAACCTAAGGTGGGAAAACCGGTCTCTGGCTGCTGGAGGGTTCTATTATTAAGAATATTTCTGAATACACAAATTTGGGTTCCAGATCTGGAAATCCCGATAGAGAAAATACTAGATCTACAAATCACTGGCTGGTCTAGGGCCAAAATAATGACTGATCCACACCCTCAAACATGATTTACAGAACTCAAGCAAGATTAGGGCCTAGAAACCCCAACGCTGCCCCTGAAATGTCCTGCGTTAGCCTCTGAAGCCCCTGATAGCCTCTGCGTCAGCCTTGGAAGTCCTCCAAACTCTCAACGCTGCTCCGGAAGGGACTGCGTTACCCGAGACTGGGTGACGCAGTCACTACGCTACCCCTGAAGGGTCTCTGCATAACCCTTGGGGGTTTCCTGAAAATTACGCTATCCTTGCTGTTGCTGCTACTGTTGCCTTCCTCTGCGCTGCCCTTGAGCTGATCTCTACCTCTTGTGTATTGCAGACCACGGGATTAGATCATCCCCTTGGTCTAAATTCGCCTCTCTGCAGCTGAAACACTTCTGAGTATTCTTAGCAAACCCTACCCTAGAATCTTAGCTTAGCTTCAATGCTCTGCCTCTGTGTGTCTTTACAAATGACCCCAAGCCTTTCCTTTATACTTTTCTCGTTGACAAATCAACGACGATGATCAGATCTTGAATCAATGGCTAAGATTAAAAGAAAGCTTGATCCGTGCGACTTAAGACAATTTCATCACATGTTTAATTAAATTCACTTTAACTATTTAAGTTCCCTAAGTTTTAACTTAGGAAATACACTGAAAATTATTAATTAATTTAATATCTCCTAAACCAGATGAAATTTCCCAAATCCATTTCTGTATCTTGTAGATTAGGTGTACTCTAGTCGTTCCTCAAAATTTGGAACTTAGAAGTTAGAGCACAACTGATGCTACCCTAAATACACAAAATCTCAACAATCCTCAAGTAACTGCAATGAAGGATGTTGAAGTTTCTGCTCTCCCTCCCAAGTGGCTTCCTCATTTGGTAGGTTCCTCCATCTAATAAAAAATTCTTTGATAACCCTGTTCTGCAAGTGCTTCTCACGGGTGTCCAGAATAGCCTCCGGCTCCAGAACCAAGTGCCACTCATCATCCATGGGCGGTAGCTCTGTAGCTGCGGTCACCTGCTGATCCAATGCCTTCTCCAGGCAAGACGCATGAAAAATATTGTGATCTCGGCTCCCCGGGGGTAGCTCCAGCTCATATGATACCTCCCTAACTCTCCTAGTGACTCTGTACGGCCCATAGAAGCGAGGCTTGAGCTTCTCGGCCCCCTTCTGTTTTAGTGTCTACTGTCTGTATGACTGGAGTCTCAAGAAGACCAAATCCCCCATCTCAAACTCCCTCTCTACTTGGCCTCTGTCTGCATAGAGCTTCTGCTAGTTTTGCGCAGTCTGCACGTTATCTTTGAGATCCCGCAATATATCTTGGCTCTCTTGTATCCAATCTTTGGCCCTAGGGGCCTTGCTGTCTCTAAAAATCACGTCAGCAAAAGATAATGCATCATAACCGTACAAAGCTCTAAATGGGGACATACCTATGGACATGTGGTACGTTGTGTTGTAGCAATACTCACCCAGATGTAACCACCGTATCCATGCATGTTGATGGCCCGTCACATAGTTGTGTAGGTAGCCCTCCAACAATTTGTTGATTATCTCCGTTTGCCCATCTGTTTGGGGGTGATAACTGGTACTCAGAGTGAGCTCTGTGCCCACCAGTCGAAACAATTCCTGCAGAAAACCCCCCATAAACTTGCTGTCCTGATCAGTGACAATGGTCTTTAAGAGACCATGAAGTCGAAATATCTCCCTGAAAAACAATTCGACCACCTGTGAGGCCGAAAACCGCGCTAAGATGGCGAAAAAGTGGGCAGACTTAGTCAATCGGTCTACCACCAAGTATATGCAATCCTTGCCCTGCATTGTGGGCAACACGGTAATAAAATCGATTGACACACTCTCCCATCTCCCCTCAGGGATAGGAAGAGGATGTAGCAACCCAACATGGTGTGTCTGCTCACCCTTGTTCCTTTGGCACGTATCACACTCTTGTACATGCCTCAGAACATCATCCTTAAGGCCCTTCCATGCAAAGCGCTCCTTGGTGGCCTCGCATGTCTTTGTAAACCCTTGATGCCCTACTAATCATGATGTGATAGGCCAACAGTAGCTCCAAGAACTGGGTGATGGCCATGATGATAAGGGGTAGAACTCATGCTTGGATTTTGTCGACGTGCTAATATTAATGTCTCGACCATCTTTTGCATTTGATAATTTTCTTTCTTTTGTTTCTTGCTTGTGGCTATGATATGATTTTTCTTTTTCTTTGACTACATCAACCTCTTGGGGCAACATTTCCCAGCCCGACCCAGATATGTGGAAAGGAGAGGGGGGTTGCTATGTCCTAGTGGACCTAGAGAAGGGAGGTGGAATAAGGGCTCGTAATGTATGAAGGGGAAGGATAAGTATGGTCGGGATAAATGGGACACACTATCTCAATCATGGATTCCTAAGCAGTGCCCCTTCCTAAAGCATAAACCATTAGAGGTGGTCCAACTGGACTAGGATAGAAAATTAATCCCCCATTTAAGGTGTGGGAACAAGACTACGACCCAGACCCTTCTTTCTTCCATGTCACCCCATAATTCATGCCAAATGCTCAAAATACAAACAAGCATAAGCACTTGAATGCAAAATGAATAAAGTACCTTTTGAATATAAGCCCACCTTCCAACATTTGATCCTGATAAATGGGTGAGGGGACATATGACTGGTGTAGGTGGCGAAGATATGAATGTCATGTCACATCGACTACTAGGTATCTCTTAGGGTTGCGGGCTAGAAGAGATGAATAGGAGAAAAGTTTCTCTTAGGGGTCACCCACTGTTGGTGGGCAACATCTGGCTCCAACTAGGACATGAGCTCACCATAGAGTGTATGATCCATGTATTCGAATGGGGAGGTCATTAGAACTCCAACAATCTCCTGGGACTGTAGACCTGTAATCTGCACATTAAAATACAATATTTTGGGAGCATGTGCACCAAATGTACTTTAATCGCACATGTTTTTCATCAAAATAATAATCCATATTGAAACTAAATCTATAATAAGATGCAATTCTAATCCAAATGCAACTATTCTTACTTGAAAACATGATATGATGATGTGAGCTATGCAAACATAATATGCAATGCACATACACTAACATGCATGGCATGTAAGATCATGTCCCTTCAGGAAAATACTCTTGCAAGAGTTGCTCATTCATAGGGAGGGAACGTGTTCTCCATCAAGGGTCTCGAGATGATAGGCATTTATACCAGCTATATCAGATATCCTATAGGGACCAATCCATAAGTTGTCTAGTTTCCTATGCATGTCGGGCTTTTCTCTCCTCTTGTCCCACAAGAGGACGAGAGTTCCAAGCTCAAAGGATCTATTCCTGACATGTTTATCAAATGAATCCTTCATCTTCTCATGGTTTCAAGCCAACTGGTCGATGACTTTCCTACAAACCTCATTAGCCTCTATAATTTGGGTCAATTTGTGCTTATATAGCATATTGTTGGTCAGGGAATGCTTTTAAGCACTCCAACACATGAAACTTCAATTGGACAGAGAATATTTCTTCAGTTCTGTAAACCAATTGAAATGGGCTATATCCAGTGGAAGCCTTAATGGTGGTACGATCAACCTACAAAGCGTGCTTAATCTTTCTATCCCAATTTTGCTTGTTTTCTCCCATTGTTCTCTTGATAATCTTTATGAGGTTCTTATTACTAGAGTTAGCTTGACCATTTCCTTGAGGGTAGTAATTAGAAGAGTTTGCCAATATTATACCATAATTGCAACATATTGAGGCCAACGCCATAGAGTCAAATGCCTTAGCATTGTCTGTTACGATCTTGGCAGGTACACCAAGCCTTGTGATGATTCTTTCCTAAAGGAAATCCATGACTAGTTGATCAATAGCTCTCTTTGTTGGTATAACTTCTACCCACTTTGTGAAATAGTCAGTTGCAGTAAGTATCGACTTATGCCCATTGCTTGAATTATATTTTAACTCTCCAATGAAATCAAGGCCCCATTGCAAGAAAGGTGCTTCAACTATGATATTTTTGCGGGGCATAGTGCAATGTTCCAAATTAGGAAAAACAATGATATGCAAAGCAAACAACAATTTTACACCACATAAATTTTAAAACAATTAGAACCAGTGTGGAAAAAGTCGACAAAAAGTCCCTACTTTTTGAAAAAATCCCGAATTTTTCCCTTAGCCAACTTTTTCATCCCTGAAAAAGTCGCGATTTTATCCTCAAAGTCCCGACTTTTTGCCGACTTTTTCCAAAAAATTGTGAGTGAGGTAGTTTCTTTAATAATTTTTTAATTTTTTTTGAAAAAATCGGGATTTTTCCAAAAATAAATATTTTTGTATTTTTTTAGTTTTGCCGACTTTTTCAAAAAACTCCAGACTTTATCGAGTTTTTCAACTTTTGGACCCTTGCCAATTTAATCCCGACTTCGACTTTTTCCACATTGATTAGAACACATCCATGAAAATCAGAAATATGGAAGCAGCTGAGCCATTTTATTATAAAACTAGTGCAAGAGTACAAATATATGGAAGGAATGCACCTGGGCTTGCCTCAAAGGCAAGTGGAGCAAAGCCCAGGTGAAGCAATGACAATCTAGAAGCTGCAATCAACTGCCCAAATACTGTTCCGCGCTGCCCCAACAATTCTACATTGTTTGCTGCAAAGATATGGCTGAAAGCCCCACCTCCAGTGCTCAGAAATTTCTGCAAAATTATTTCTAGGATCCTCTAGCCAAACCCACCAAAACATAGAAATGGTTTGGCCTGGTTTTCAGCTTCCAAAATCGACCCCCAAAAGCCCTACGCTTTCCAATAGCTGCTGAAGCACACTGTCTGTCCAAACACCAACAAAATCCACCCCAAACACTCCTGAAATGTAGCAATCACCTCCACCAACACTTACCTTATTTCTCCCGGCAAGAAATGGCCTCAAAGGATGAGTCTATCACTCCCACGTCTCCACAGAGTTTCTCTTTTGCGCTGGCCCCAGGGATTGCGAAATCACTTTTGAATATTGCTTCCACTTCCAACCCTCGAACTCACCAAATGGCTTGCAAATCCCCTGAGCCCTCTTCTCCTAATTTCTCCCGATAATAGCTCTTCGGAAGAATGTTGAAAAGGCCTCACTAGATCGCCTTCTGCGTCTTCCAGGAATACACACTACTTGGACAAACTGAATGCAAATGCTGGAAATCTCTTTGCAAATCTCCTCCAGATTATTGTGGATGAACCTCTCTAGGGTGACACTCGAAGTCCCCCGAAGAAAGGGTGAGTTCCTCGCTTGGAAAACTCTTGCTAAACAACTCGAGCAACAGAGTCAAGTTCGATAAGCCAAAGATGCCAAATGAAGTGTGCTGCCTCCCTTTTATAATTTTCGTGGAGCCTTTCTTCCTTCGTGGGTCCCTCACCAAGCCTTTGATTTTCCCTCTCATGCATTTCAAATCATTGGCTTAGGGGAGTGCGTATTTCTTATGTGGGTGGCCCCCCCACATACCATTAACAAAATAATTTAACTTACTTCTAACTCATAAGTCTTCTATCAAAAATCAAGTGGGCCCTGTTTCCTCCAAAATTGGCCCCAAAATTGTAAAAATTAATCTTGTTGCAAAATAATTTAGGAAGGGATATTACACATAGCAAAGAGTTGCTGCTTTCCTGCAAATAATTGGCATGGTTGGCACCTCTTGACGAAGTTTAATGTATCAACAAAGATAGAAGGCTAGTAATACCCTGCCCTCAATATTTTTTGCGCAGTGGTTCTCGCAACATGATGCCCTCCACAAACTCTTATATGAAACTATTTTATTAAGCTTTGGGATTCTTCCTTATGCACACATCAGAGAATAACCCCATCATGGCATGAAACTATTTTATTAAGCTCTGGGATTCTTCCTTATTCACACATTAGAGAATAACCCCATCATGGCTTATCCAGCCAAGCCTGTGTTGGGTTAGGCAATACTTAGTGGCCTTTAGCCTAAGAGCCTTCCTCTTGTGATCCATTAATCCTGGGGAAGCAATTAGATTTCGTAAGTAGTATATAATGTCAGAATACCATTCATCATTCTCAGGTTCAATAGTCGTGGAACATACCTGCTCACTTTCACCTTCTTCTATAGCCTTACTATTATTTTCAATTAATATTTCGGCTATCCCCTGCCCCTTGATAATCTTCTTGGGACGGATCTCCAGATCATACTCTTGAATTTTTGATACCCATTTTCCCCTTGATCCAAGGCAATGAGTTTGTGATAACACATCTTTCACTATGGGATATGGGACAAAGGCATATATCTTGTTGTACCCCACATAGGTCTGGGAAAACTTAAGCAACTTGACAGGGGCATATGCTTGTTTCTTGTGAGAGTGTACCTTTTCTCTGCATCTCTTGATGGCTTGCTCATAAATGCTATGGTTCGCTCATTTCCTTCGTCATCCTTTTGCATTAGTATTGTTGCAATTGTGTCCTTTTAAGCAAAGGAAATGATAAAATCCTCGGAGTAATCAGGGCTCATGAGGGTGGGAGCCGAAGCAATCCTACTCTTAATTTCTTCAAAAGTTGTATCTTTGTTGCTATCCCATATATAAAGTACATCCTTTTTTAACTGGTCATTCATTGGTTTGACAATCTCAACAATATTTGGGACAAATCTTCTTACAAAATTAATCTTGCCAAAGAACAACCTCAAAGCTCCTTTTCCCTTTGGGGGCAGAGAGCTTTTTGATAGCTTCTATCCTTTTGCTGTCAATGCTAATCCCATTCTTAGAAACAATATAGCCAAGCACTGTGCTAGAATGTCTTACTAACAGTCTATGATTGATGCAGTGGCACCTATACCTTTCCACCTTTTTATTTTTCTCTTTTGTCAAAGAAATCTCTGTTAATAGAAGATGCATTTTTCAGAAAGAGGTGCAGAGAGGGTACTGTATTTCATTCAAACGCTTTCTGTTATCTGGAGTGCTTTGTCTTTTAATGAAGAAATTTAAGCATATGCCTTTATTGATTGCAAATGAATTTCCTTTGTTGAGGAGATTTGCTAAAAAGGAATGTTATATTACATTACTTGAAAGCTGCTTCATTCCCATCACATTCCCTTACAATCTCTGTGACATTCTTGTAATGATTATTCTAGTAAAATTATAATATCATTGGATATCTTTACCAGTTGATTGTTGGAGAACTAATGATGGTTTTCTATTTATTTGCAGCATTACCACAAATTCTTTTTCTTTCAGCATTTCTCCTGCTCTTATCTTTCTGGTATGTTTGCTATCAAGCTTCATTTACAAGAAGACAGGGATGGGTATTTCCTTTCTTCAGTTTTCATGTTCATAAAGCATTGGCATGTTCAGATTATGTGATATTATGAGAGCTGATAGTCTCGTTCAATTGCGATTACTCATGGACGAGCACCATGGGAAAAATTATTGCTGATTCTTTCTGCTTACTTGGAATTTAACAGTGGATTTGCAGGAATTCTTCCAGATATATGGGCACTTTTTATGTACTTTTTGATACTGGGTGTACTTTTTAGTCCCGTTGACCTACATTTGTGGTCATTGATCCGACATGAATGGAATTATCTTATGTTCTTCTAGTTGGTTGAATTACAAGTGGCATTTCCCATATAAATATTTTGTGAATTGAAACCTTAATTGACGTTGGATATTTTTATATGATATTGCAGATCTGTTATGATTACCTCCTGTGCTTGGCCACAGATTTGGATTTATAATGTATGGGTTTGTTATTTTACTTTCTGATCTTTAGGATACCTCATGGAGATAGTGTAAGTGCTTTTAGAGCTGTAAGTCTCCTTGAGGTGATATTCTGATATAGCATAAATTTTACATGTTTAATAAAATATCAACATATATGCCATATTTTAAGGCGCTTTACTATGAATGAACCTTTTTCATATACTGTAAGCTGTCAGCTATTTTTTGACCAAATAATCTTGGATAACCATGAGATTATTATTTATTTTCATGAGATTATAACCTAGTAAAGTCCTAAAGCTTGGAGGAACTAAGAGGGATGCCAATGTCACCTCACAAACACTTAGGTCAGCTCTACTCTGGCTGAAGTGGGGCTTCCCTAGAATAGGTTTACTAGAACTTACACAATGAATTCCAAGGTGAAGTGAAGAGGAATTTCTAGCAAAATAAGTTGATGGTGTTTTAGGAAATAATATAGATGAATGGACAGAATACTAGTGGCTTTCCATTGGGAATATGGGGTCAAATCAAGATTCATGGAAGGCTATTCTGTTTAAGAAAAGATGGCAATCGAGGCTGAAATGTACAAGCTACAAAGGTCCTTTCTTTGCTGTCCCAAATTGCAAAAAAGTAACTAGACAGATCACAAAGGTAGATAAACTCCAACACTTATGGATATTATGATTACTTAGAATGAAATGTCTGTGTATTTAACCAAGGATAGAGAAATAATTAATCCATAAACAACATTCCAAGGATAACCCAAAAGAAGGGGGAATAATGTTACTCAATTTAGTGCAATAAGACAGCATTGAGATCTAGAAGACATCCTCATCCACAAATAATTTCATTAATCATCCAAAATCATCCAATAAATATTCCACTAAGCTCCAAGATATTTATCCCTAAATCCATCATACATCAAATGGAAAGAGCTTTTATAGGTTTCAACTTTATCTCCTCAACAATAAAGAAGTGTTTGATTTCCTAGATCCATTAGCTCTCCAAGGATTAGCAATATAATATCCTTCTCGACAACTTTTTAACTAAAAGTAGCAATTAGTTGTTGAGATTCACTTTCTTCCCCAGGAAGAAACAATAAAATATCTAAGGAAACAATACCATAATGCTCTCATGTAACCAACTCCGTGAGGCAAAACAACAATAATAGAATAATGTTGGTTATGCCTAGTGTCTTCTCCAATGTGGTTGACCACATCCAAAAGCTCCAATGTGTGCTCTCAAACTCCTCCAAGCTACATTGCTCCTCTAGCAAGCTTCATAAATGAATGATAATCAACTCCTAGTGGCACGTGTCTTTAAAACACTGTGAGGGTTTTTAAAATGGAAAATTTGAAATTACCAAAACTGCCTTAATATTTATTGGATTTTTTATTACAACTACCTTTTGGAAATGCATCAACCACTCTACATATAATGGTGTTGTTTTGGTAGCAATTGGGGCACTTTGTCAAAAGATATTTACTAATAAGTTAGCACCAAAGGTACCCTCTCACATATGTCATCCAAAAAAGGTAAGAAGACCAAGTAATAAATAAGTAGAAGTAGCTCGTGTGAGTGCTCCAAGCCAAAATGCACCATGAAAGAGCATTAATAAATGTGCCAAAGATATCCAATGAAGGATCAACCCACAATGAAGATGAATAAGAAGCCCACACATGTGCATTCATTGGCAAATTCTCTCACACAAGCCAAATAAAAGTCCATGATTGGTCTCAAAGGTGTAACAATTTTGTCAATAAATGTGCAAATGGGTAATTGCAAGGAGGTAGAGGTCAACATATCAAATAAGAACCCTCAATCCATGTGCAAGGAATAGATACATGCCAACTAACTCCATGGAAGATGGGATGGCCCCATAATCAAGCAATAAAATATAAATGAATATCAATATGCCTCTAATCGTGTGCCAATAAATGGAGTGCTAAACCTAAATCAATGCTCCATGTCGTAATAAAGCCATCCAAGTGTTAGTAACCCCCTAATAGGCTAGGGCTCTCACAACATAGGCTCAACTCAAGCTCAAGCATGTTAAATAAAACCATTGAAGGATTATAAGATACTAACACATGACGAGAAATACTTAATTATCAAAATTTAGGGAAGCCCTTAGTTGATGGGTTCCATATCTGTGAATGCACAAAGGGTCAATCAAATATGTGACCAAATGTTAAGGAAGACCCTTCAATATCCCTCATATGCTTGATGTGAGTCTCCAACTAGTGAAAACATGCTAGAACACCATGATGAACATATCCATCAATAATTTCTACGGTTTTCCATTAATAAGAGCGATAATATCCCAATGTCATGATCGTCCAACCGCTTCGAGGGCTAGAACCATCATACACGTGCAATGAGTGGTACCATGATATTTATATAAGCCTTACAAAGTAGCAGGTATCGTCATCAACTATCGACTAACATGCTAAATTGTCAACAAAATATTTGCAAACATGAAGAGAGAACCAAGCCATGACAATCCATCATAAAGGAGAAATGAATCTCATTCAATCCAAAGTACTCAAGCAACCCAATTGAAGTACCTTCCTCATGAAGCTATCATCTTCCAAATCCTAGTAATGTGTGAAGCTGAGGGTCGAAATTTCTGAATTAATTGCAGGTCCGAAATTCTGAAGTTGTGGGCCGAAATTTTGAAGCTGGGGTCAAAATTCTGAATTGAAGCTGCATTTGAGGACGGTGACACTCGAACACTTTGGATGATATCATCAACTTAAATGAAGGGCTGACTTGGTGATTGGAGGTCTTTGTCTAGGTCTAAAGGGTCTTGGATTGTTTGATCTTCATTTGAATCTACTAGTGGAAGAGTTTGACTGGGTTTTCCCCTTCAGAGGGGTTTTAGCCCTGGTTGAGTGCCTCTATCTGGCGCCCTTGATTTTCATGTTTTATTTTGATGATTGCTTGATGAGAAGAAGATACAATAAGAGCATAAATGAAGTTAATAAGAATACAAGAATATCACAAGTAATTGTCAACATAAGGAAATCTTTTTGCCTTTCTGATTTTCTAACACTGGGGTATCAAGGTTTTGGCCTCCTTAGTGAAACTTTAGCATATCTTACACATCATAGACTCCATTTACCCAAGGACAAGGGACTGGTCTACATTTGTGGTGATCACAATCTATTCTTATCCATACTTTCTCCCTCCTAATACGACCCTTTCAAGGCCAAGCTAGGAAACTAGGGCTTGGCGTGAATCCCTAGGCAAGTAAAGTTTTGGGGATTGAAGAGCCTAAACATCAAGGGGATAATATTTTCCTCAAAATCTATCCTTTTGGTGGGCATTCACTTCAATTTCATCCATAAAATTTCTTGCCCTAGTTGTTTGCCTAAAAGGGAAACCCTAGTTTTGCCTTGCTTCAACTTACGAGATTTCTTGAAGGTTTCATGAGTGTTGGCATAGTTGGTATACATTGTAAGAAAACTTTTCTCTCTGCCTTGACCATTGGATACTCCAATACTCATCAAATTTATCAAACCCTAGGTGTTGTGCCTTCTTTTCTAGGTGTCATCATAGAAAGATAATTGCTCCCTTGTGGAACCTTGAGCCTAAATTGTTATTCTTGAAGAGTTCCTAGTGAGGTCATTTAACACATTAACCTTTGAATATCTATCGTAAGTGATGTCTATCGTACCGAGACTCCTCCCATTGGTAAAAGTCTGTAAAGAGTAGAGGCATTAATATCGCAGCTCAAGGACAAATTCCCTTCTCTCGACAACCTCCTCATCGAGAGAAGACCCTCTTTTGCCTTAAAAGAATTTAACATGGTCAAGGAAAAATATAATTTTTGATGGAAAACACCACAAGTACACAAAAGTACAGTTCGGCCTAAAGTCATAAATGGCCCTCCAAAGTCATATATAAATTCACATCAAGGTCACCTCATTTGGACATCACATTAACTCAACACATCTTCTTTATCCTCTTGTGATTGGTTAGTACAGGTCTGAAGAAAGGAGTCTAAGCTCACATGTGCGAAGGAAAGAAGGCCAATTCTGATTTTTCTGTGTTGGCTTTTGTTTAGGAAGCTATTGACCAAGTTTAACTTGGCATTTTGAGTTGCTTTGACTTGGAAGAATCCGATTTTTGGAGGTTGAATTTCTTGGTGAAGGAACCAAATTATTCTGGGCACTTTGACTAGGGTTGACCACAGGTATGTTAACAAAAGTTTGACCACAAAAATATAAAGTTTGACTGCAACTTTCTCTCTACTTTGACCGAATCTTTTTGGGACTTTTTTGACTGAAGTTTGACCAACAAAGGAGGCCGAGTTGTTTGTGTTGAAGAATGTAACTAGGTTCGGTCTTCATAATTGCACTTGAGTCATAATGAAATGTATTTATCAAAAGAAAGAAAAAGAAATTTTTATTATTATATAAATTGACTTAGTAAAGCATGGGTTTCATGCTTGGATCAATTTTTTTTAGGTCAAGGTCTCCATTGTAGATCTCTAGTGTTTATGTCAAGTGTCCTTGTCCATGTCATATTGTAAAGAACCCTTCTTGGGAATTATTTGTCAAGAAAGAAAATTATTTTATTGTAAAATAGGTCATTTAGGCCTCCACCAAGTTGGCCTCAAATAGGGTAATTCGAACTCACTGGAAGCCTATATATTGCAGCAACTCGACCTCATTTGACACACTTTCTCATCAAGTTCGATTTGCAGTAAAAGTGCAGTAAACTGGTTGCAGAAAAGAGTGCGAAGTTGCTAGAGAAGAAGGAGAGAAGCTAGAAAAAGGAAAAGGAGATTTTGGGCTATCTTTCTCTCACACATGCGAAGTTATTGAGCTGAAGCTAGGACCGAGATTTCTTTTCTGCTGCAGGGTCAAAGTTCTGAAGTTGGGGATCGGAAATTTGCAGTTGCTTGGAGATCGAAATTTTTGCAATAGTTGGAGTAACTGGGATCAAAGTTTTCTGGGATGTTGTTGGGCTAAAGCTATTAAACAAGAAGAGAAGATTGAAGGTTGTTGCATCATAGAAGGCTGACTTGGTGGAGGAGGAAGGTCTGTTGGTCTAGGGTTTTGGTTGTCTCACTGTCATATGAATCTACTGAAGGAAGAGTTGTTGATTGAGTTTTCCCTGTATAGGGGTTTTTCCTTGACTATCCGCCTACATTTGGTGTCCTTGATCTTCATGTTTTGCATTTGATAATTGCTTGATGAAACAAAGATAAAAGAAGAACACAAGAAAGTTAATAAGAACACAAGAATATCACAAGTAATTATCATCATAAGAAAATCTTTCTGCCTTTCTGATTTCGCAACATGGTATCAGAGCTAAGGTAAAGACAGAAGAAAAAGGCAGCCTCGGGATCTATTGAAAGGAGAATAAGGAGTCTTAAGAAAATATGATTATATAAGGGATAATCCTACTATATACAAGATCCATGTCTAACTCATTGAAGGGAGAAAACAAACTAGGAGCCTCCAAATACAAGGCATGGAAAAAGAGGATAGATCTCATCCTCGAGAAGAATAAAGTCTTGGATCTAGTCAAAGGAAAAGTAAAGAAGCCTACAAATGAATCATGTGAAGCAGAGAAAGTAAAGTTTAGAAAAACAAAAATATTGGCCATGAGTCTAATAGTGGATGGAATAAAGGACAATCTCATTCCATATATATCCAACATAGATTCCGCTCAACAAATATATGAGGCCCTATCAAAATTATTCACAATCAAGAACCTTGGTCAAATTGCAAGCCTCAAGAATGAACTATGAACTATGAAAATGACAAAAGACGGTATTGTGGCATCCTTCTTTGTAAGGATAGCTAGAATCAGAGATGAACTCCAAGCTATAGATGAAATAGTACCTGAAAAGGAGCTCGTGATTACTGCTCTTGTAGGATTACTAACATCTTGGAGTGCCTTTGCGTCAGGGATCAACAGTTGGAAAGATACTCCCACGTTCGAACAATTATGGAATGCATGTAGTCAGGAATAAGTCAGAATATCATTAGTAAGCAACAAGGAGAATGAAGAGGTGAAAATATCGAATGCCTATTCAGCTCATCACAAAATAAAGGAACCTTCAAGAAGTACAAAGGGCCAAGGAAGAAGATAGACCTATCCAAGGTTAAATGTCACAATTGTCACAAAATGGGTCACTATAGAAGTAATTGTCCTAAGAATCCAAGGAATAAAAGGAGAGACAAGGATCGAGCTAATATTGCCAATGAAGAATCACCTAAGAAGAGCAAGATTGAAGAATCAGAAATCAAGGACTTACACTACTAAGTCCTCTCTCTCTTAGTCTTCTATTCTAAGTTCTGAATTGTTTTCCTTTATGTTTTGATTTCTAGTACTTGTAGGTCTAACATGCTTGAAAGAACATTTTTGAGTTGTTTTGATAAAGTTATAGGTATCCCTCAAGATTGGATTAAGAGGGAGCCCTCACGATTTTACCAAAGATAAGTATCTTACTCCTTACATTATCTTTTTATATTTGGTTTCCCTCTCCTATCAAAATATATTTATATTATATGCTAATAACCTTTCTTTTATATATTTTCCTTGTTTAGGAAAACTTGTTGAATGCTTAATTGTTATGACGGAGACCTCAAAGGATAAGCTTGAAGCATGGTAGAAGCTATTCTAGAATTGATGTCCTACAAGGTTTGTTAAGAAACAACTCAAAGGTATGTCTTAGACCATAAGCTTTGCTCTCTTCATAACAAAGGTATATTCATTTCTTTTAATAATCTGCTTTACATTACTAACATCATTATGTCTAGGATCTTTGAATCATAAAAATTCTTATTTCGGTGATTAATCATTAGATTGAATATACCCTCATTATACATTTGATCATTCTTATGGAACCCTAAAAAGGTTCTCTGTAAAACCCTAACCTAAGGGTATGTCGATGTTAATGTGAAAACCCTAGTATACTTAGGGTTATTGATGAAATCTAGAAAAATACTATTCTTTTAATGTTTGGGGTTTTGGTATTGTTATGAGAACCCTAGTTCTTTAGGGTTGATTGGTAATGTCTATGTATTGAATTCCTAGACCTGTAAGCTTTTGGTAAATCAGGGTTTATGAGAAAAACCCTTACAATATCTAAAATAAGCTCCTAGGAATGAAATCCTAGGTGTATATTTGCCTGTCTAATCTAAACCCTAGCCTGATCAAAATTGTCTAACTTAAAGATATTGATACTTATGTCTTGGGTTTGTCTAATATATGTTGTGATATGCTTGTGCATGATTATGAAATCCTAGATATGTATATATGCTAACCTAATCATTGATGATCATAGTTTGTGAATTCAAGGGTTGTAACAAACTCCTAGTAAAAGTTTGGTATTCTAGGATATGGTGATATTGCTTCCATTATGATGATAGATTCTAGGGCTTACAACAAACCCTAGTAGGAGTTGGTCATATTGTTGAAACCTTAGACTATGCTATGATTGGTTTTGATTGTTGATATCTAAGGCTTAGTGTCTCAAAGATGAAATCTAGGGTTTCATTAAATCCTAGTAGAAGTCTAACATATAAATTCTAAAGATTGTTAGATGCATTGTAGAATGGTACTTGTTTGAATTGCTTCTAGGGATTGCAATATATCATAAAAGAGTCTATCATATCTCTGAAAGAAATATTGAGGCCCTAGATATAATGAGACTAATATCTTGTTTGAGTTACTTTAAATAATGTGATCTAGGGTTTATAACCAAACCCGAGAAAGAAGTTGAAGTACAGAAGTATGTCTCTTGTTGATTATGAACCTAACTAAGTGTAGGTGTTTGATGTATAAAGTCTAATGCGTCCATTATTATATGAACTATGATATAGTTAACTTCATGCTTCTATATATGTATTTGGTTGTACTTTATTTTTTATTTGTGCAGGTACACAATCTTCAAGATGTTGAAGATATTCATAAGAAAAGTTGACTTGATAATATTGATAAGCATGATGAAGGAAGTTATATGAATGATGATGATCAAGATGACTATGATAAAAGGGAATGAAGCCATGAAAGACTCTCCGATGTTATAGAAAATAGCTGATCTCCCTAAGTTAAGAGGGAGCTTGGATAGAAGAAAGGATATATCTCCCCAGTTGAGAGGGAGGGAATATTATGAAAAATAAATTGGAGAATGTATGCTAAGGATGTCTTGGTGTTGCTGAAGAAATTAAAGAAGTAAAGCCTCCGACTAGTTGCATATGAATAACTTCATATAAATGGCATCAAGATGATTGAAGACCCCAAAGGTTTGTGTTTATTTATGTATATTTGAAAGTTTATTACTAATTGGGGTGTATGTTTGTGCATGAAAAATATCTCCTTTAGAAGATTGAACACTTTGGAAGCATGCTTGGACAAATGGATATATTTGGTTTGGTTTATAAGGAGAGTTGAAGCATCTTATGGCAAGATGCTTGGGAGGACATCTGGCCGACCTATAAGTTGATGTCCAGTTCCCAAAGAGGGAGGGTGGCATTGGTCATGGAACTCTGACCTTGCATTGCGCACCTAGATCCCTGGGTTAATGGTTAGTAAGTAAGCCTGATGGTACCTACAGTGGTTGAAATCTTTAGTCCATCTTAGTCCCACCTTGATAGATTGCCCTAGTCAGTAATCTAGTCCGTGGCACTGAGTGTTCCTAAACTCTTCTTAGTCATTTTGAGATCTTCCATGTACCTCTATAGATATATGTAATTATGAATACCTCCCTAGTTAAGGGGGAGTTTTGAAGAATGTAACTAGGCTCGGTCTTCATAATTGTAATTGAGTCATAATGAAATGTATTTATCAAAACAAAGAAAAATAAATTTTATTATTATATAAATTGACTTATTAAAGCATGGGTTTCATGCTCGGGTCAATTGTTTTTAGGTCAAAGTCTCCATTGTAGACCTCTAGGGTTTATGTCAAGTGTCCCGACTCCTTGTCCATGTCATATTGTAAAGAACCCTTCTTGGGAATTATTTGTCAAGAAATAAAATTATTTTATTGTAAAATATGTCATTTAGGGCGCCTCCACCAAGTTGGCCTCAAACAGGGTATTTCAAACTCACTGGAAGACTATATATTGGAGTAACTTGACTTGATTTGACACACTCTCTCATCAAGTTCGATTTGCAGTAAAAGTGCAGTAAACTGGTTGCAGAAATGTGTGCGAAGTTGCTGGAGAAGGAGGAGAGAAGATGGTAGGAGGAGGAGTTTTTGGGCTATCTTTTTCTCACACATGCAAAGTTATTGAGCTGAAGTTGGGACCGGAATTCTATCTTTGCTGTGTTAGTTTTTGTAGCATAAGATGTGTTCTAGCCACAAAATTTTGTGGAGAGGCTAGAATACACGAGTTCTCCAAAACACAAAAATCGTTTATGGAAATTCCAACTAGAAGTGTCTCAATTAGATTATTAACCAATTTTTAAATATATCCTAAGTCTAAACTTAGGGAATATGGTTAATTAGTCAGTATTAATTGAGATAAGGTGAGAATCATCTAGAAACTAACATGAATCGATAGGGAATTAATCTGGGCAATCGATTATGTTTTAATCTTGGTCGTTGGTGCTTCAACATAAGATTATAAGAAGTCGATGGGTAGATGGAGAACACACCAATGCAATTACTTAGTTGCCCAGGCAGTTCGATTTTCTCAGTGGCTATGATTCAACAGAGGAGATAGAGCCAGAGGGTGAGTAGCAGGTGAGAGGAGGTAGCAGCAAAAGTCCAGAAGGAAGATTTCCGGATTCTGGAAGAGGCAAAGTGAGGAAGAGCAAAATCCACAGGAGCTCTGCGCATTCACTGCGCAAAGTGACGCAGAGGCTCCAGCGTGAAGGCAGAGGGTCGGTCTCGGGGGCAAAAAGTTTCTGCGGAGTGTGAGAAAATTCTCACAAAATTTCTCTCAGTATTTTCCTCAGTTTAGGTTGTCGGTAGGGCATCTAAAATTCTTGTACTCAGATTTGCTGCTAAAGATTAATAAGAAAACCCTCATCTGCTGCACCGGTTTTCACAAGTTGGGTTTTTCTAGGGACAATTGTCCAAAAATAACTGTGTTAATATTCTTGTGTGTGTGCTAGATTTTCTCAGTTTCTAGTTTTTATTTTCCGCAGTAATTTTATTGTGAAAATTGTAGTTGTGATTTTATTCGTTGTTTGTCGTAGCAAATAAACTGCATAATTAAATTTGTAGTTAGAAGAATATTTTCCATTTGCTGCAATTGATGAAATTTTCACATGGTATCAGAGCATACATGATCATCCACAGAGCTTAGTAACAAAGATAGGAGTTTCGCTGTTCAGTGTGAGCAGCAGATCGAAACCCCAGAGGGCAACGCAATCACCTTGCAGGAAAACTGAGTTACTTGAGGAGAATTGTTTTTTCTGAGAGAGCAACAAAAAAATTTGATTTCTCCAGTTCGAATAGATCTAGAGGCAGAGGGAGCAACCCTGGATTTTTGCAGAGCAGATCTCTAGCTTGACGTAGTATTTTTGCAGCAGTTTGGTAGAGCAGAATTAGCGTCTGGAGGAAAGAGAAATATCACACAAAATTCTTCAGCATAACCATGGACAAAATTAACAGTTAGGAAGCTTCATATTTATCTTCCAGGTTGGAGGACGAATTTGCTTGCTTATCAAGATCAGCTTCACCTGGTGTCTAGTATATAGATCGTGGACCATTAGCTCATATGACAGGAGTTAGAGAATATTTCTCTAGCTACAAGGAGGATCAGTTGGACTTCCAGATTACTATGGGCAACATAACTAAATGTACTCCAGTAGGGAGAGGCACCATAGATTTTCAGAGGGAGTCAAGAGACAGTACCAACGCTACAAATGTTTTGCATGTGCTAGGATTGGGTATGAAGTTTGAACTTGATTTCAATGTCCCAGTTGCAGGATAAGGGGTACGATGTCCACTTCATAGGGAAGAAAGTGTATGTCAAACACTCAAGCTAGAAGAAGGTGAAACAAATTGGAGCTCGAAGCAACATGTTATATAGGTTGTAACTCGACTCTCCAATGGCACTAATAGGCAGCGACAATAGCAGTGGGAAGGAGATGAACAAGTTATGGCATAGGAGAATGGGACATCTACACCATGGAGCTCTCAAGATGCTTAGAGAAACTGTAACAGGGGTTCTAGATTTTAGTACGGAGCACGACAATGTGTGCAGAGGATGAATACTTGGGAAGTATGCGAAGACAACATTCCCTAGAAGTGACAACAGAGAAGATGGCGTGTTAGGACTTATACATTCAAATATTTGTGGCTCGATGTCCACTAGAGTTCTTAGTGGTGGCAAATACTTCGTCACCTTTATTGATGACCATTCCAGAAAGACGTGGAACTATTTCCTAAAGACCAAAGGTGAGGTCGTTAATCGGTTCAAAGAGTTTAAATATCTCGTAGAGAATGCGACAGGGAGTAAGATCAAGGTACTTCGCTTAGATAATGGTGGAGAATACATTGATAAAAACTTCACAGAGTTTTGGATGAAGGAAGGCATCAAAAGAGAATGGAAAACTTCATATAACCCTCAACAGAATGGGGTAGCGGAGCGGAAAAAAAACTGTAGTTGGGGCTGCAAAGGCCATGTTGTATGATAAGGATTTGCCCATATTTTTATGTGCAGAGGCATGCAACACGACTGTGTATATTCAGAACAGAACTCCTCATAGACCATTGGGGAAGAAAACGCCAGAAGGAGTCTTCATAGAGAAGAAGCCTGAAGCGAGTCACTGGAAGATTTTTGGGAGTGTGGCTCACTGCCACGTGCTAGATGAAAAACGTAGCAAACTGGATTAGATTGCAGAGAAGGGGTTTCTCATTGGGTATAGTGAGACCTCAAAGGCATATAGGATCTACATTCCTAGCAATAGGAAGATTGTAGTGAGACGAGACATAAAGTTCATGGAGGACCGAGCTTTTAGGAGATCTCGAGTAATTCTTGCAGGTGATCAGAATGAGTCAGCAGATGTTCCGTTAGTCCAACAATAGGGGCAGTCAGTGGGACCAGTAGGAGGACAGTCACAAGGTTCGAGTACAATGACCAGTATTTCCTCAGGGTAGGAGATCCAAGGAGTTCTCAGCAGACGGAGCAGCATGGATAGGAGGAGGAGCTAGTTGAACCTCCCACCACCAGTGGAAGGGTTAGCAGAGAATTTCGTGAGACATTGAGAGATGCAAAGGAGTTTATCGGAACTCCTAGGATGGACAAAAGGCAGCGCAGACAACCTGACATATATCAAGCTTTGGTAGCTCAGGTTGCAGAACCTTCCAGCTTTCAGGAAGCTGCACAACATCAGGTGTGGGTAGATGCCATGGTAGAAGAGTATAGTTCTACCATGAAAAATGATGTATGGGAGGTAGTGCAGAGGCCGAAGGACAAATCAATTGTAGGTTCTAGATGGATCTACAAGATCAAGTACACTACAGATGGCAGCGTAGAGAAGTGCAAGGCTAGGTTCGTGGCAAAGGGGTATGCATAGAGAGAAGGAATAGATTACGAGGAGACCTTTGCCCCAGTTTCTAGGTATACATCTATCAGATTAGTTATATCCCTAGCAACTTGGATGGGATAGCAAATTCACCTGATGGATGTCAAGATAATATTCTTGAACAGGGTGATATAAGAAGAAGTGTACATAGAACAACCAGAGGGCTTCAAAACTCATGAGAGGCGCATTCTTGTGCAGACTGAAGAAAGATCTATACGGGCTCAAGAAGGCCCCCAGGGCTTGGTATGGTCGGCTTGACAGTTACTTGCAGCAGTTGGGATTCATCAAGAGTGATGCAGATCCCAACGTCTATTATTTAATGGTTGAAGGCGAGCCATTAATTCTAGTTTTATATGTGGATGATCTCTTTTTGACAGGATCATCAGGGCTCATAGAAGACTGCAAGAGGAACTTGGCAGCAAAATTCGACATGAAGGATCTGGGGTTGATGCACTATTTTCTAGGATTGAAAGTGTGGCAAAAGAATGGGGAGATCTTCCTCGGGCAAGGAAGATACGCTACAGATATTCTGAAGAGGTTCAGAATGCAGGATTGTAGACCCATGACTACACCCATGATCACAAATTGGAAAAAGATAGATGCATCAGATGACAAGGAAGTCGACCCCACCTTGTATAGACAACTCATTGGGTCTCTCATGTGTCTGGTCAACATTAGGCCAGACATTTGCTTCGCAGCCAATACCCTAAGTCAGTTCATGGTAGAGATGAAGAGACATTGGGCAACAATGAGGCATATTCTGAGGTATGTGTGCGACACAGTGGGGTATGGGTTGAGGTATACTCGAGGGGATGGCGTCATACTATGTGGGTTCTATTACCCAGCACTTCGTGAGTGATATCCCTAAGAGAATTTTTTTCTCCATGAGGGACCTCAACCGGCAGCCAACAACCCCCTTGCAACCTTCATCTAGCTCGTTGTGCCATTTCTCTGCCACCTGAGCCAGCCATGTGGTCCCTCACCCATCTGTATTGATCGTATGTTTGAAGGTGGGCCTCCTGAATCTAAAGGTAGGTCTTGTCATTTGGTAATTGAGTATTGGGTTTACCTATCATGGATACTTCTGGGCATGGATCGATGGGGGGATTTGGCAGAAAGAGTGGGCTTAGCTTTTACTCCTGTTTCCTTGATTTCTTTTGGATGTTACCCTTGGATCTTAGTCTCGTGGGATCTCCTTTATTGACCATTTGGTTCTAGGGTGGTACTACTTCGGAAATCCCGACTTTGGGTGCGTGGTCTTGCTCCTTTATCCACATATATTACTCCCTTTCCAGTCACTATACCCCCATTCATCATTTCTCCCGTCTAGGTCCACATTGTCTCTCTATGTACACATAGGGTCAGCGTCCCTATCTCCTTGCCCCCACCTTGGGTCAGGCCTAGAATGATGCCCTAGAGGTTGATGCAGCTAAAAGAAAAAGAAAAAGCATAAATGGCCACATTCAACAGGATATTGTACCACAAAATGCAAAAGATGGTCGGGACAAAAAATAATTAGCACGTGGGCAAAAACCAATACATGAGCTCTACCCCATACCCATGGTCATCACCCTGGTTCCATATGCCCTAGACGAGCCTCCTTTATTATTCAGGAACCCATGATTGTCCCAACCCCTGGAGGGCAATGAACCGCCCTACTTAAAAGGGGTAATGATACACATCATGCTCTTGTCCTTTGAGCCTTGAGCAGTTAATTAAAGAAAATTCATAAAAGGAAAAAGGCATATAAAGAAGGGAGGAAAAATCAAGGCCGGGGCACCTCATGTACCACGATTGCTCCCTCCTACACACTATATACCCAAGTGTGGGCTCCCCCTTATCTAGCTACCCTTGAGCCCCAATATGTGGCCCACGATTGCTCCTCTCATTCCTTATTCCATTTCACTTCCTTATCACTTTCCACCCCTATCCGAGGGATGCACCTTTGACATACTGTCCCCTCTAAGGGTAGAAACCACCTAATAAGCTACCTGGCTAACCCCCTTTGGAGCTTGGAGACATCAGCACATGCTAAAGCCCACTATGGAAGGGCATGCCATTATGAAGTGCCCACTTTGTTGTCTATGGTTTGTAAGCTCTTTTACATGATTACTCTAATGACTTGTTGTATTGGAAGGCTAGGGGACGCATTGGATCTTATACAAAATTGCAGATAGTGTCCATTTGGTTTTGGTCTCCCTATATGGGGTCCTAACCTCCCAGAGGTCTACATCGACACATGTAGGGTGTGTGTAGAGAGCCATGGGCCTCCACCACAACAGACAACACTCCATGGATCCCCACCGATGTCCAGAGATTACTAGATATCTACTTTTGGGACGAGGATGATGCACTTGGTACACTATACCTAACAGGACCCCCAGGAGCACAACACACTTGGCAGGTGTCCCAGGACTTGTACGATGACATGGAAACATCCATTCCATCATTTGAGCCTTTACAGATGATCTACAAATTTCTTCGACTCATATGGAGACACATGGGGTCATTGTATGCCCCAACACCCATTGGGAGCACCACAGGTCTACTACTTGGAGAACAAGGGGCCACTCCCTTGTCCATTACATTTTGAGGAGTTTATTCATCATCATGGCACTTCTGGATATTATCATGCCTTTTGGAGGGCCCCACGACATGCACATATTATTATTTGACCTCCTGAGAGGCTTATTATTTCATTTATGAGCTAGTTTGGTGGGCTTGTCACCAAAAGTTAGGTTATTTGCACATTATTTTATGTTTAGGGGCTAATGTAGGCCATTTAGCTAAATCGAACTCCTAATTGGTGTATAAATAGGAGTTAGTTGTATTCATTTGTATCATCACTTGGATTGGGATCTCTGTCCTTTAAGAGAATTTCACATATTTTCCTTGGTGGATATTTTTGGATGATGGATGAATTTTGATGTATGGATTTGGGTTCTCTCTATCTTGGAGCTTCTTATATTGCGAATGTGATGCTGGTTGGATATATTCTATATGTGTAAGTGCAAATTTGATGTAATTTTTCTTGTCACTGCATATATTTGAACTTTGCTATGATTAGGGCTAATTGCTGCATATGCCAAATGTGGAATTATGTGTCTATTTTAGCGTATAAATGTGTATGGGCCATGTTATTTGAATGAAATTTCGTCGAGGTCGTGTTATCTTGACAAGCATTCACCATTTGCAAGAAGTATAAATGTTTTAAAGTCACTTTTCTTCTCCAGCCTCTAACATTAGACGAAGTTGACTTTGAAGCCTCCTTGAACGATAGAAATCCATTCCATCTTCTTAATTCTCCTTGACTCCATATCCCCAAGTGAAATTAGGCACTGATCCTTCACGAGGTGATCATTTTAACTCGTATTTTTACCTTTTCATCATTTTTTCCCAGGTCTAACCCCATTAGGTTACCTAGGGCATCACTTTCTTGGAAATCTGACCATAGGAAAAATTCGATCTCCTAGGGTCAACTGCGCTGGTGGATCCCCTAGGTCTCCTAAAATTTTGGAGACATTTTGATAGTGGAATCTCGGGATAGCCCAAGCCCTAGCTCTAGGATCAAGTTTTTCCCTGTGTTTCCCAAGGCTAGCACGGGGTAGGATCAATTTGACCTTTTGAAGTAAAAATTCTTGTTTCATCCTTTCCTCTCACCTTGCCCAGAATAAGAACATCATTGGTTGCTAAATTCCATCCCCGAACCTGGGCTGGGTCCACTTGGCCCCGTGTGGCCCCATTTGTTGTCAAAGACATTTCATCAAGGACTATTTGGGAATACAAGTTCTTATAGGATTTTAGAGATCGGGAAGCACCTCCATACCCTTCATCCCCAGACTCTAATCCTCACCCCCTCTCCCTGGAAAGCCAAGCCCCTTGCTTAAAGAGCAAGCAATCTCCATTCTTCACCTCCTACTAGGGAAAGGGTTTAAGGGGCCACTTCCCGTCTAATTATTGATATATCCTTTATAAGTGGGTTCCCAAAAGCATCAGGACTCCTCCTATCGGTGAAAGTTTGTAAAGAGCAGGGAGCCTTAGCTGTGGTGACATTGGGCTAAGCCTCCACCGTTGCCCTTAACTTGGCCGTTGCCCTCTTAGGAAACCCTTTTAGGTGCCCTACTGGTTTGAGTGGGAACAGGTGTGAAATTTTCAAGACTGAAAATTATTACTGCAATGATTGGTTTATTTCTCCTACTTATGAGATAAGTTATTTATAGATGCTTCAGTAAATTCTAAAATTAACACATTTGCAGATCTTCACACTAATCAAAAGCATAAGAACAGATAATTACACAATTAGCACAATAGAAACCACTATATGAACACAGTTATTTTTGGACAATTGTCCCCGGAAAAACCCAATGTGGGAAAACCGGTGCAGTAGATGATGGTTTTGTATTTATCTTCAGAAATGGAAAGTACATTTACAAGAGTCCTGATGAGGAGAGAAAATTGGCATACACCTGGATGAATTTTCTGGAACCTTCAGAAGAATTTCAGATCGTCGGGGTGACCTCCTTCATCCTCTGCGTCATCCAACGTGAGATCTCTGTGCAGTCTCTCCCTGGACTGCATAACTCTGCGTGGAGGGGTTCTTGCTGCCGATCAGCTCACCCTTCCCTTCATCCTCCAAACTTTTGCTTCTCCGATAACTAAATCCTCCCTCCTCCTTCTGCAAACCCGCCTCTACAAACTCACCCACTGAAATCAAATTCTCTTGCACCAGAATCGATTTCCTTCGAGTATTGAAAATGTTCCCGGCTTGATTTCCAAATGACCCTCAAGCCCCTTATTATAGTTTTCTCGCTGATGAATCAACAACCAAGATTATATCGTTAATCAATGGCTCAAATTAAAAGATGACTTGATCTTCGTTTTCTAGAAGATTCACACTCTGCTTTATTAATACCCTTTAATTATTTAATTTCCCCAAGTTTAGACTTAGGGTCTTGTAATATCCCGTTTCGGGGATATCTCTAAAACTCAAGCAAACTCCAACCAGAGATGGACTGGGAGGGCGTTTACCAGATATTTCACCTCTGAGAAGAGGGTGAGATCTGGAGGCTACCTGGCCCTTTCCAGATTCTGTCTAAGAGTATGAGGAAAACACACCAAGTGGTATAGAACTAGAATGCCCGGAAATATATAAAATAACAGTAAAGCAGACATACAATAGCATAGATAGAATGTACGATAAATGCTCCAGAAATATAGAGAGAGAATGCTAAGCCATTTTATTATACTGAGAAATATAATGAAGTACAATAGGTGTTCAGAGTGATGGCACCTAGACTTGCTCAAGGCAAGTGAAGAAACACTCTCAGAATATCCAAGAAATGGCTGCTCTCTTAACTGCGTCCCAGCTGCTGGAAACTGCCGTGTAGCTGCTACTGCTGAAATGAACTGATGACTTGGGGTTGATCCCTTGCCGGAATGAGCTGAAAATCTGGAATCCACCTCTGCTCAACAACCACAGCAAAACCCAGAAATCATATCTGAAATGGCTGACCCCCGAAAATCACCCCCTTGGGGAATTACGCTGTCCTCCAAGGCTCTGCACAGAGGCTGAATAGAAACTACTGAAATGCAGCTTCAAACTCCACCAAAATCCTCCCACAGGAAAAGGCTGATCCTTTGCTCAATCTCCAAGCTCAAAACCCCTGCAAGAAACTCAATCCGGAGCTCCCCTAGAATGGACTGCGTCCTCCCTCTCAAGACTGCGCAGTCTCTGGATGCCCAGCTCCGCAAGAAAACCCAAACATCAATCCTCCCACAAAACGATGATGAAACTACCTTGCCCGTGCAGGCACTCGAAGTCCCCCGGGGCTAAGGGTGAGATGTTCGATCGGAGACACTCGATGCACTAAACAGTGCTGCAGACAGGCTAAACAGGCAGCGTGCTCAAGAAGTTGAAGTTACTAGCTCAAATGCATAAACTCGAATGCCAAAATGAGGAGGCTCCTCTCTCTTTTATAACGTTGGCCTCTCACAACCCTAAGGCCCAATCCTCCAACGTAGCCTCTCTCTCTTGCCACGTGCTCCTCTCCATCTACGCAGTCCCTCCATGTGTATACGTGGGCCCCCTCTCAACGTTGTCCTTGGCCCCCCTTGGCTCCCTTTAAGTTACAACGTTGTGCTACTAGGGAGTGACATTTATTCCCAAAGTGAGTTATGTCCCCTCTACTCACTTTTTTATTTATAAATAAAGTATAGAAGGCAAAATTGAGCAAAATCAGATATTCCAATTAGCCATTGCTAATTAGGAATATTACAGTCTCCCCCGACAAAATGTTGCTTGTCCTCAAGCAACTGAAGTGATGGATGCTGCAAAATTTTCTCACTCTCCCAAGTGGCATCCTCATCCAGCAAATTCTTCCACCTCACCAAGAATTCCCGGACCGTCCTGCTCCGTAGCTGCCTCTCCCTGGCATCAATAATAGCCTCTGGCTGCAACACCAAATGCCCCTCATCATCCATGGGTGGTAGCTCATCTGTCACTGTCACCTGCTGCCCCAGTGCCTTCTTCAGGCATGATACATGAAAAACGTTATGAATCTTGCTGCCTTGGGGCAGCTCTAACTCATATGCAACCTGCCCAATCCTGCGTATCACCCTGTATGGCCCATAAAAGCGGGGTTTGAGCTTCTCAGCTCCCTTCTGCTTCAGTGACGACTGTTGGTATGGCTGTAATTGTAGGTAGACCAAGTCCCCTACCTCAAACTGTCTCTCCACTCGACCTCTATCGACATACAGCTTCTGCTGGTTTTGTGCTGTAGCCATATTATCCTTGAGAGCTCGGAGAATATCCTGACTCTCTTGGATCCAAATCTTGGCTCTTGTTGCCTTGCTAGCACCAAACATCACATAAGCAAAAGACAAAGAATGATATCCATACAAAGCGTAAAATGGAGACATACCAATGGACATGTGATGTGTAGTGTTGTAGCAGTACTCTCCCAGATGCAGCCACTTCAGCCATGCTCGCTGCTGCCCACTGATATAGTTACGCAAGTAGCCCTCCAGCCACTTGTTAACTATTTGCGTCTGTCCATCCGTCTGTGGGTGATAACTGGTACTCGGTGTCAACTCCGTCCCCACCAACCAGAAAAGCTCCTGCCAAAATCCGCCCATGAAGCGGCTGTCCCTGTCACTGATGATGGTCTTAGGAAGACCATGTAGCCTGAAAACCTCTCTGAAGAATAGCTTGGCCACCTGTGTTGCTGTGTAGTGCGCGGATATGGCGAAGAAATGTGCATACTTTGTCAGTCGATCAATGATGACATAGATACAATCCTTGCCCTGCACCATGGGCAACCCTGTGATGAAGTCCATCGAGATACTCTCGCATTTCCCCTCCAGAATGGGAAGAGGCTGCAATAATCCCGCGGGATGGCTCATCTCCCCCTTGTTCCTCTGGCAAACATCGCACTCCCTGATGTGCTAGAGTACGTCCTCCTTGAGGCCCTTCCATGAGAACCTCTCTCTAATGGCCCTGTAGGTTTTGGTAAACCCCTGATGGCCGGCCAATGGTGAATCATGTGATGCCTGAAGTATCTTCTTCTTGAGTTGAGATCCCTCAGTCAAGAAGATCCGCTCCCTGTAGTAGATGGTCTCATCAACCACCTTGTACCTGTCATCCGCCACCTGTCCATCTAGAACCTCACATGCAAATCTGTCCTTGGAGTACTCTATTAAAGGTTCAACCCTCCAGTCTGTATCCAAGCTCATAAGAGACGACGTGGCTGGTCTTCGTGAGAGGGCATCTGCTACCACGTTGTTCTTACCTTTGACATACTCAATGTCAAAGTCATATGCGTGGATCTTACTGATCCACTTCTGCTGCCTCTCCTGTAGCTTCTTCTGCTCCAAAAAGAACCTGAGGCTGTTGTGATCAGTCCTCACCCTGAACCTGTTCCCTATCAAATACTGCCGGAATTTGGCCAATGCATGCATAATGGCTTGCATTTCCTTGTCGTATATAGAATACAACCTCTCGTGTGGAAGGAGCTTCCGACTCTCAAAGGCTATAGGGTGACCTCCTTGCATCAATACTGCGTCGATCCCCTCTCCCGACGCATCACACTCCAAAACAAATGGCTGCGTAAAATCCGACAATGCAAGCACAGGGCAGCTGCTCATCACCTCCTTGAGCTTGTCAAAGGCTCGCTGCGTTGTATCCGACCAACTGAATGCCCCCTTCTTCGTCAAATCTGTAAGGGGTACAGCAAGCTGTGAGAAACTTTTGACGAACTTCCTGTAATAAGTACAAATGCCAATGAATCCTCGAAGTTCTGTCACGTTCCTCGGCTCCGACCAATCTCTGATGGCCCTGATCTTCTCCTCGTGGACTCTCACTCCGTCCACCCCTATGATATGTCCCAAGTACAACATCTCCGTCAACCCAAAGCTTGGCATAGAACTGCTGCTCCTCCAAAATGCGCAACACTGCCTCAATGTGCTGGAGATGCTCCTCCCAAGTCCTGCTGTAAATGAGGATATCATCAAAGAACACCAACACAAACTTCCTCAAGTGACTACGAAAGATGTGATTCATGCAAGACTGGAATGTCGCTGGGGCGTTGGTTAGCCCGAAGGGCATCACCAAAAACTCAAAGTGCCCATAGTGACACTTGAAGGCGGTCTTGGGAATGTCCTGTTCCCTCACGCGAATCTGATGGTACCCCGATCTCAAATCAATCTTTGAGAAGAACTGGGCTCCTCTCAATTCATCCATCAACTCATCGATCCTGGGTATAGGGTACCTGTTCTTCAGGGTCTTCTTGTTCAGGGCCCTGTAGTCAATACACATCCTCAAGGCGCTGTCCTTCTTCACCAACACCATGGAAGAAGCAAAAGGACTCGTGCTCGGCCGGATGTGCCCAAGAGCCAGCAACTCCTAGATGGCCCGCTCAATCTCATCCCGTTAGGCTTTGGGATGCCTATAGGGGGTAGTAATCACTGCCTGTATGCCCTGCTCAAGCTCAATGGTGTGCTCAAACCCCCGGTCCGGTGGCTATCCCGGCGGAATATCCCCAAACACTGTGGCATACCTGTCAAGGATGGACTGTATCTCTGGGTGCACCGTCTGCCCTGTAGTCCCTGCCTCTGATGCATGCGGCTCAACTGCCCACTCTATGTCTCCCTTCCGGAAGACTGCCTCCATCTGATGAGCTGAAACAGTCTGAGGCGGATATGTGTGCTGTCCCCGTATCTTCTCATGCCTCCCAGTCTTCACATCATCCCACTCCATCTCTAGGGCCTTCCAATCTGTCGTGACCTTCCCTAGAGTAATAAGCCACTGAACACTCAGTATCATGTTGGTGTCCGGAATATCGACCACAAAAAAATGGTCGATCAGTGTATATGTGCCCATCGTCACTGACAACTCTGGTACATAACGAGCACACATCATGGTCTGATCTCCTGGGACCAAAACTGAAAATCCATCGAAGCTCTTCGTCTGTATACCTCTCCGCTCAACCATCTGGGCATCGATGAAGTTGTGGGTTGCCCCACTGTCAACCAAAACTAATACTCGCTGGCCACGTACTGTCCCCCGTACGCGCAGCGTCAAATACTTGGGAACTCCTCGCAATGCTTCAAGGGCCCCTCTGGTAGGTGCAAAAGCCGCACCACCTGCTGGTGGTGGTGGAGGTGGCAAAGGATCCTGAGCTGCATGACTGTCTCCTGCCTCCACGTCATCCTCCTCATCCTTTTCCCCGCTGCTCTCAGAGAAGATCTCAATAAAATGCGCTTTGGCAGCGGCACATCTATGTCCCAGTGCCCACGGCTCCTGACAGGTAAAGCACAACCGCTTCTTCTTTAGCTCCCTCCTGACATCATCATCCATCTGTGCCTGTCCTGGATTCCCCTTTGGAGGCGAAATCCTCACATCCTTCCCCTTGGGCTAGAAAGCCTGTCTCTGGGGGTAAGGTGTCTGGGTCCTGGGTAATGCATCCTGTAAATCCCGGGTCTTGCTAATAGCATCCTGGAGTGTGGCTGGTCTAGTAGATCTGACTAGACCCCGAAGTGGCTCTGCTAACCCCTCCACAAACATATAGATCATCCGTGCTGCGGATAGATCTGGCACCATCACTAAAACCTTCAAGAAGTCTGCAATGTATGTCTCTGGGCTCCCGGTCTGTTTGAGCCTCGTCAACTCAACAAAGTGTTGTTCCGGATCCCTCCGGTCAAACCTCTCAATCAAGCTTCTGGTGAACTCGGCATATGTCGTCATTGTGGAATGTCCAAGTGTAACCATCCCATGGAACCACCAGTCCTGGGCCTCACCATCCAAATGTAATATCTCCACCTTGATGGCCTTTGTCTCCGACATCTGGTTAAGCTGGAAATAGATGTCCAGCTTCTCCACCCAAGACTTCGCCGAACTGTTTGATGAACCATCAAACGTAGGAAAGTGGAATCTGCTAGCTGTGTGGTGGGTATCTCCATCATGATAATGCCGGTGCCTTCTATGATGGTCGCGGGGTCTACTGTCCCGCTGGAGCTGAACAAAATCTCGGAACGAGAGAGCATCCCTGAACTCCTGCCCATAGGCCTGGTACTCTGCAAAATAATCGCCCATATGGCTAGGCTCTGTCTCCTACTGGGCTCCTGCCCTTGTGTCTGCTCCCAAAAAAGTGGGCATGGTAGAACGTGTAGGTGCATGTGAAGCCATTTGCTGAGTAGTATCACGCTAAGTAGCACCATGCTCTGGCAAATGGTGGGATGTGCCCGATCCCTCACCTACCTGGAAAACCCGTGGGGTCTCACGTTGTCTAGCCTCCACAGCGGTGAATCTCTGACCCATCACCTCAATCTGTCTCGCTAGATCCTGCATCGATTTGAGGAGTGCCTCCCCAAACTGTTTTGCCTCACTATCATCTGCCATCGGCTCTCTCTGCTCTGAATCTAACACAGGCTCCTCCTGCTCTGCGTCTATCACAGGCTCCTCCTGTTCTATGTCCACCACCCGAACACAGTCTCCCTCTCCGTAGGTGTTCTCCAACCTACGCTCACGATCTCTGTACTTCCTGCCTCCATAACAAATGTAAGGCCTCTTCCCCGGTGTCATAGACTACTAGCTCCACAGGCTGAGCCAGAACTATGCTCTGATACCACTGTAATATCCCATTTCGGGGATATCTCTAAAACTCAAGCAAACTCCAACCAGAGATGGACTGAGAGGGCGTTTACCAGATATTTCACCTCTGAGAAGGGGGTGAGATCTGGAGGCTACCTGGCCCTTTCCAGACTCTGTCTAAGAGTATGAGGAAAACACACCGAGTGGTATAGAACTAGAATGCCCGGAAATATATAAAATAACAGTAAAGCAGACATACAATAGCATAGATAGAATGTACGACAAATGCTCCAGAAATATAGAGAGAGAATGCTAAGCCATTTTATTATACTGAGAAATATAATGAAGTACAATAGGTGTTCAGAGTGATGGCACCTAGACTTGCTCAAGGCAAGTGAAGAAACACTATCAGAATATCCAAGAAATGGCTGCTCTCTGAACTGCGTCCCAGCTGCTGGAAACTGCCGTGTAGCTGCTGCTGCTGAAATGGACTGATGACTTGGGGCTGATCCCCTCGCTGGAATGAGCTGAAAATCTGGAATCCACCTCTTCTCAACAACCACAACAAAACCCAGAAATCATATTTGAAATGGCTGACCCCCGAAAATCACCCCCTTGGGGAATTACGCTGTCCTCCAAGGCTCTGCACAGAGGCTGAATAGAAACTACTGAAATGCAGCCTCAAACTCCACCAAAATCCTCCCACAGGCAAAGGCTGATCCTTTGCTCAATCTCCAAGCTCAAAACCCCTGCAAGAAACTCAATCCGGAGCTCCCCTAGAATGGATTGCGTCCTCCCTCTCAAGACCGCGCAGTCTCTGGATGCCCAGCTCCGCAAGAAAACCCAAACATCAATCCTCCCACAAAATGATGATGAAACTACCTTGCCTGAGCAGGCACTCAAAGTCCCCCGGGGCTAAGGGTGAGATCTCCGATCGGAGACACTTGATGCACTAAACAGTGCTGCAGACAGGCTAAACAGGCAGCGTGCTCAAGAAGTCGAAGTGACTAGCTCAAATGCATAAACTCGAATGCCAAAATGAGGAGGCTCCTCTCTCTTTTATAACGTTGGCCTCTCACAACCATAAGGCCCAATCCTCCAACGTAGCCTCTCTCTCTTGCCACATGCTCCTCTCCATCTGCGCAGTCCCTCCATTTGTATACGTGGGCCCCCTCTCAACGTTATCCTTGGCCCCCCTTGGCTCCCTTTAAGTCACAACGTTCTGCTACTAAGGAGTGACTTTTATTCCCAAAGTGAGTTATGTCCCCTCTACTCACTTTTTTATTTATAAATAAACTATAGAAGGCAAAATTGAGCAAAATCGAATATTCCAATTAGCCATTGCTAATTAGGAATATTACAGGTCTGCATTAAAATAATTAATTATTTTAATAAAGCCATATCCGAGTGGAATTTCCACAAACGATTTCTGGGTTCTCTGGATAATTGTTGTTCAAGCCTCTCCACCAAAAATGAGACTTAAAACATTTCCCGATGCTATAAAAATCAACAACAGGTTCACAGATGCAGATTGGGGAGGAAGTTCAGTGGACAGGAAAAGTACCTCCGAGTACTGCTTCAGTGTTGGATCAGGGATGGTTTCTTGGTGTAGTAGGAAGCAGAAGTCAGTAGCATTGTGCTCAGCAGAAATAGAGTATATGGAAGCCAACATAGCTACATGCGAAGCAATATGTCTTAGGAAACT
Organism: Pinus albicaulis; assembly: GCA_034641835.2. Classification (NCBI taxonomy): domain Eukaryota; kingdom Viridiplantae; phylum Streptophyta; class Pinopsida; order Pinales; family Pinaceae; genus Pinus; species Pinus albicaulis. The sequence continues at coordinate 1,132,991,564 of CM076579.1, forward strand.
GTTTTTTGTGAAAATCCCTGAATTTACTAAACAAAAATCCTACAACAGTAATTTGATTTACTTCTGCTACTTGTTTTATTAACTTAACAAGTTATTTTTTTGAATAATACACGAAAAACATCGAAGTAAATACACTGCTACCTACAAAAATATACAGATCAAGTATTGAAGAAATAAGCACATTCGACAAAGGAGACACAAGATTTTTCGAGCAAATGTCCCTGGAAAAACCTAATGTGGGAAAACCGGTGCAATAGCTCTTGAGGGTTTTATTATTAAGTAGATTTCTGAATATAAACTATGGTACCAGTAGTGGTTTACCCAACAGAGAAAATCCTGACAAAAGTACGTCTATCTCTGGAGATAGATATTATGGCTGATTCAGCGCAGAATGAAGAACCCCACAGGTGCCTATGCAGTCTGCAACAAACTTTGCGTTGAGATTGCGTAACCCTTTAGTGTGGCAGCGTCACCCTTTCCGATCTACTGAATACGAGCTCGATCTGGCCCACTGAAACTCCAACGTTGCCTCTTCTGGCCCTGCGTCAGCTCCTCTAGGCCCGTGTCACCCCTCTGGGCCTACGTGAGCGTGCTAGGCTTGCGTCACCCTTGCTAGGCCTGGGTCACCCTTCTTGGGGCTGCGCTGCTCCTCTGGTGCTGATATGCTTCTTTGCTATTGTATTCTCGGCCTTGGATCCGAAATCCCACTACCGGACTGCCCCTCGCTGCACTGCAAGCTCACTCGAAAATTCTCAGCAAACCGCGCCCCAGAATTTCGACTTAGCTCAAGTGCTACTACTCTGTGTGTGTTCTCCAACTGACCCCAAGCCTTCCTTTAATACTTTTCTAGTTGATGAATCAACGACCGTGATCTAATATCTAATCGATGGCTAAGATTAGAAAAGACTTGATCCTCATCACTTAGAACATTCTCACCCACATGTCTAAATTAATTCACTTTAATTATTTAATTTCCCCAAGTTAGACTTAGGGTCTCCATTAAAATAATTAATTATTTGAATAACTTAAGCTCCAGGTGGAATTAGTTCAAATGATTTCTGGGTCTTGGAGATCTCATGTGTCGTAGCCCCTCCACAAAGTTTCGGAGTTAGAGCACATCCGATGCTACAAAAAAATCAATATTTGTGAGCTTGTTTAGGTAGAGGATGGGAGCGACCAACGTCTACTGTGATAATCAGAGTTGCATAAAGCTCTTTGAGAATCTAGTGTTTCATGACAGGCAAAGCACATATATATTAGATGTCATTTCATCAGAGATTGTGTACAGCATGGGGCAGTCCAGCTGCAGTATGTACCCACAGGAGAGCAGGTGGCACTGTGGCAGACATACTCATGAAAGCTTTAGGGAGAGCTAAGTTCGTCCAGTTCAGGGAACAAATGGGTATGGTGGAGAACCCGTTTCAATAGCAGGGATAGGGTACTTTGGATGTTTCTCAGTTGTAGATGTTGCAGTTGCAACAATAGCAGATGAGAGGGAGTTGCAGTGCATATACAGTGTTGGTAGTAGTTCAGCAGGGTCAACAACAACACAGATGCAACTCATATCAGAGTTGCGCAGTTGTTGGCGGGTAACAATAGCCAGACATCAGTAACGTGACAGGAGATGATGTAGAGACAAGGTGTTGTTGCAGCAGGAGCAGCGCTAGAACACATTCCTCGCTAAGAGGGAGTGTTAGTTTTTGTAGCTTTGAATGTGTTCTAACCACAAAATTTTGTGGAGAGGCTAGAATACATGATTTCTCCAAAACCCAGAAATTGTTTCTGGAAATTCCACCTAGAAGTGTCTGAATTAGATTATTAACCAATTTTTAAACATTTCCTAAGTCTAAACTTAGGGAATATGGTTAATTAATCAATATTAATTGAGATAAGGTGAGAATCATCTAGAAAATCACATGGATCGACACGGAATTAATTTGGGCTATCGATTATGTTTTAATCTTGGTCGTTGGTGCTTCAACAAAAGATTATAAGAAGAAGTCAATGGGTAGATGGAGAACACACTAGTGCAGTTGCTCAGTTACCTAGGCAGTTCAATTTTCTTAGTGGCTATGATTCAACAGAGGAGAGAGAGCCAGAGGGTGAGTAGCAGATGAGAGGAGGCAGTAGCAGAAGTCTAGAAGGAAGATTTCTGGATTCTGGAAGAGGCAAAGTGAGGAAGAGCGAAGTTCACTGGAGATCTGCGCAGAGAGTGACGCAGAGGCTCCAACGTGAAGGCAAAGGGTCCATCTCGGGGGCAAAAAGTTTCTGTGGAGTGTGAGAAAATTCTCACAAAATTTCTCTTAGTATTTTCCTCAGTTTAGATTGTTAGTAGGGCATCTAAAATTCTTGTACTCAAATTTGCTGCTGAAGATTAATAAGAAAAACCTCATTTGTTGCACTAGTTTTCCCAAGTTGGGTTTTTTTGGGGACAATTGTCCAAAAATAATTGTGTTATTATTCTTGTGTGTGTGCTAGAATTTCTCAGTTTCTAGTATTTTATTTTCCGCAGTAATTTTATTGTGAAAATTGCAGTTGTGATTTTATTCGTTGTTTTCCATTGCAAATAATCCGCATAATTAAACTTACAGTTAGAAGAATATTTTACAATTGCTGCAATAGATGAAATTTTCACATGCTGCACGGTCAAAGTTTTGAAGCTGGGGATTGAAAATTTGCAGTTGCTGGGAGATAGAAATTTCTACAGTAGTTGCAGTAACTGGGATCGAAGTTTTTTGGGATGTTGCTGGGTTGGAGCTGCTAAACAAGAAGAGAAGATTGAAGGTTGCTGCATCATAGAACGCTGACTTGGTGGAGGAGGAAGGTCTGTTGGTCTAGGGTCTTGGTTGTCTCGTTGTCATATGAATCTACTGAAGGAAGAGTTGTTGACTGAGTTTTCCCCTGTATAGAGGTTTTTCCCTGACTGTTCGCCTACATCTAGTGTCCTTGTTTTTTATGTTTTGTATTTGATAATTGATTGCTAAAACAAAGATAAAAGAACATAAGAAAGTTAATAAGAACACAAAATATCACAAGTAATTATCATCATAAGAAAATATTTCTGACTTTTGATTTTCGAATAGTTTGACTACTTACCGAGCTCTTTTGGAGGCAATTCGACCATAGACTTGTGGACTTGTTAGCGCATCATTTGCTACTATTGACTGTTGTTGACTTCGACAGAAATTGCATATATGACTTGTTGACCAGATTTGACTTTGAGGCTCATCTTTTGTATATTGGTTATAGTTGATATCTTGGATAGTCAAATGGTTGACTTTGACTCCTTTGTTTATGATTTGGAACATTGTATCTCTCTGCTAAACATTTGATGGCAATCTATTAGAAGAAGAATTTGAAAGGGTTTTCCCCTTTGTGGGGTTTTTCCCTGGTCTTTGACCAAATCTTGTGTCTCTTGTTATTGCTCTTGGCTATTTTCTATTGTATATTGGATTTACTGTTCTATCTACAATTGCTCGTTGTTATTAAAAGATTAAATTTATTTAAAAGTGATTGCTAATTGAAGAAAGAATTGTGCTATAAGTGATTGTGCTAGCATGGAACAATGGAAAATTAACAGTTTTGGCTATGGTGACAGTGGGCCACTACTCCTGTGAAAATTTCTAAATCGAAATCCAACTCCAGTGGTTGATATTATTTATTCTACTTATCGTTCTAGTAACAAGTTATTTACAAAAATTACTTCAGTAAATATTGAAATAAATTCTACTGTAGCCTTCACAATTAAAATACTGAGACAAAATATTAAAAAATACAAGCACAATAATGACACAATTAGTTTTGGACAATTGTCCTCAAAAAAACTCAATGTGGGGAAACCAGTGCAGCAAAAATCTCTTGTACAAAGAACTATCAACAGTAATTAAGAGCAATCTCTGTGATAACACTAGAGAAAATTTTTCTCACAAATTCTTATGAGAACCTGATCCCTGGAGAGGCTCTGCTGCCCCCTCTACGTCAGCGCCGCATGAGGACTGCGCAGTTCTGCATCACTGCATTGCGCTATCCCTCTACTGCTTCTGTGTTGTCCCTTCTCTGCATTGCGTCACCAACTCTTGCACTCCCAACTGATGCCGATACCCTCTCTCTCCTCTCCACCTGCAACTCTCCCTCTGAATCGATTTCTTCTTCTTGAAAAATCGATCTTACTCGGGCAACTGAGTATCTGCCTGGTGTGTTTTGCAAATGACTCTCAAGCTTCCTTAAATAGTCTTCTCATTGACATTCAACGACCCAGATTAGAAGCTAATCAATGGTTAAGATCATTGACTTGATCCTCGTCTTCTTCTAGAAGCTACACCCACAGTTTAGATTAATACCCATTAATTATTTCAATTTCCTAATTTTAGACTTAGGGTCCCATTAAAGATAATTAATTTATCAAATAAAACTGCCTTCGGGTGGAATTTCCCCAAACGCTTTCTGGGTTATCTAGAATACATGTGTCTAAGCCTTTCCACAAAATTTGAGACTTAGAGAACATCTAATGCTACCCCAAATCAACACTCCCTATTAGCGATGAATGTGCTCTAGCAATACACTCTGCTTCATACTGCTCTGACTCTGAAGCATCTCCCTCTGCGCTGTTGATGTTTGACATGCTGTCCACCGACTACTGCACTGCTGTTGCAACTGTACTGCTGTTGACACTACCACTGCCAAGACTGCATCTGTACTACAACTCCCTCTCAAATGTTGCATCTGTGGCTGAGACATCACCTGTTTCTGCTACTGAAACGAATTCTCTACCATACCCATCTGCTCCCTAAAGTGAAGAAACTTGGCCCTTGCTAGAGCTTTGGTGAGTATGTCTGCCACCTGATTTCCTGTGGGGATATACTGGAACTGTACTGTCCCATGTTGAACCTGGTCTCTAATAAAATGACACCTTATGTCGATGTGCTTAGACCAATCATGAAACACTGGATTCTCTGAGAGGTTAATACAACTCTGATTATCACAGAAGATACTAGTCGCTTCCATCCTTCTTCTGAATAAATTCACTAGTAGTTTCCTAAGCCATATAACTTAACACGTAAGCTGTTTGCTGCCATATATTCTGCTTCTACTGAGCTCAGTGCTACAGATTTCTGCTTCCTACTGCACTAGGAGGTCATTCCTGATCCCAATAGTGAAGCAATACTCGATGGTACTTTTCCAATCTACTAAACTTCCTGCCCAATTTACATCTTGTGAATCCGCTCAGTCTGACATCATCTCCTTGTGTGTATTTCAACCCATATCCGATTGTTCCTCGCACATATCTGAGAATGTGCCTAACTACTGCCCAGTGTACCCTTTTCGGTTCTACCATGAACTGACTGAGGGTGTTGATAGCAAAACAGATGTCTGGCCTGGTGTTGACCAGATACATAAGTGACCCAATGAGTTGTTTGTACTAGGTGGGGTCCACTTCCTTGTCTCTCGATGCATCTATTTTCTTCCAGTTGGTTATCATGGGCATTTCCATGGGCCGACAATCCTGCATCCTGAACCTCTTCAAAAATTTTGTGGCATATCTTCTTGTCCTGAGAAGATCTCTCCATTCTTTTGCCATACCTCCAACCATAAAAATAATGCATCAACCCCAAATCCTTCATGTCGAATTCTGCTTCCAAGTTCTTCTTGCAATCCTTTATGAGCCTAGATGATCCTGTAAGGAACAAATAGTTTACATATAGTACCAGAACTAGTGGCTCATTTTCTACCATCAAATAGTAGAGATTGGGATCTGCATCACTCTTGACAAATCCCAACTGTTGCAAGTAACTGTCAATCCGACCATACCATGCTTTGGGTGCCTGTTTGAGCCCATATAGGGCTTTCTTCAGTCCTCATACATGAGATTTCTTCTCACTGGTTTCGAAGCCTTCGTGCTGTTCTATGTACACCTGCTCTTCTATCACCCCATTCAAGAACATTGTCTTGACATCCATTTGGTGAATTTCCCATCCCATCTATGATGCTAAGGACACAACAGATCTGATGGAGGTGTATCTGGCTACAGGGCCGAAGGTCTCTTCATAGTCAATTCCCTCCTTATGCATATTCCCTTGGCCACGAACCTAGCCTTGTACTTCTCTATGCTGCCATCTGCAACATACTTGATCTTGTAGATCCATCTCGAACCTACAACTGATCTGCTCTCTGGTCTAGGTACAACCTCCGAGACATCATTTGTCATGATAGAACTGTACTCTTCTACCATGGCATCCACCCAAACTTGATGCTGTACGACCTCATGAAAGTTAGAGGGTTCTTCAACCTGTGCTACCAAGGCTTGGTATCTGTCAGGTTGTCTACGCTGCCTTTTCTCGGTTCTAGGAGCTCCAACAAACTCCTTTGTGCCCCTTGGCATCTGGCGTACTTCTCTGCTAGTTTTGCCATTGGTGGTGGTTGGCTCATTCAGTTCCTCAACCTGCTGCCCCATCTGCTGTGAACTATCTGGATTTCCCTCACCTGATGTAGGAACCCACTTTGGAATTTTACTAACTTTTACACTTAATTTTTGAGTTTTGCTAGAGAGGGACTTAGTGCTAATTCGACCAACAGGGTATATCACTGCTACAACGATCATCCTTTCCATGAATACAATCTAAGACATCCTTTCCATGAATAAATCTAAGCATATATATATAAGTTAGCAGTAATACGATTAAATGCAGATCAACAATGAAATTTTAATCTTTCATAAGGAACTAGTCTATACATGGGAAAATACCTGGAATAAAGCTGATGATTTAATGGTGGTTCTCCTCTTTGTGATGCTGTGAACAGTTTACTGAAACAATCAAATCCTCCCAGCCAATCTAGGAACAATCCTAGACCTAGAGGATGTCTCCTCTGCCCCCGTGCCCAGAATTCCAAGAACCCAGAGACTCCCTTTCAGCACAAATCCTCTCTTATCATAATATCACTTGGTAATCAGCAGAAGTTCAAAAGACCCCCATCCCCTTCACCTTCGTATCATCTTCCTTATATAACTTTCTCCACCGCCATACATCCTACCCCACCGCCTTTTCTCCATCAAGATATGATCTTCTTAAAGGAAAGTACGAATGTTATTTAAGGAGATGTGATTGCTATTAAAGAGGAGAGGTGATCTATGGTTATTAAATTTGTTTAGGGGTATACGACTTAAATTTTGAGTACGTTTATGATTAAGGCTTATGTTGGAATATTTAATTAACTATATATATATTTTAATTAACTTAAGTTTATTTTCTTTTTTTATTAGTCATTTTCATATAATTTATACTTAGTTAATATGAAAATTAATCTGGAATCTTAATATTAATCTATAACTCAGGTAATCTTGATATTAGTAGTTAGGTGTACTAGTGCGAGATAGGCAAGTGTAACTATCAAATGCATATATCGTACACACGTTAATATCATTTTGTATAATTTGGGAATGGGTTGTTACATACTTCCTCCCTTCAGAAAACTTCGTCTCGAAGTTTAGGGTTTCATATACTCATATCAATATTGTGTTTTTAGGGATTAGGGTGATTGTAGAATGCTTGTAATTTTAAGATTGAATTTCTGTTTGAATAAATATGTATCTGTAATTTAATTGTTACTTCCCATCTCATCCGAATCTCCAAACTATTCTAAAATCATCCTATCCTTCCGAATATCTTCCACTCCCATCCTATCCGTCTTCTACAGAAATATGCCATGGCATCAGTTTTACTGATCCATTCATAGACCTTAAGGATATCAGTGTCGATTACGTCGACCTGACATGCTTGTAGGCATCCGACAGTCATCATCACACGTCTAGGGGAGCGTGACTCGCACAGTTCTCCCATGACTCCAGGTATTGGAGGATAAACGATGGGCAACACCTCCACTCCTCTCAGTAGGACCAGGGTCAACACCCTATTGCGGGATCTTAGGGAGTCTCAACTGTTCTTGGAATTCTGTCATCACGTAGATTGTTTCAGTAATCTGTGTTCTGCGTGGTAATCACTGGTACACAATCTGCAATGTAAACACTCGTACACACATTACAACATATGCATCTATATTGTTTATAACAAATTGTTACCCATATAACAATCTCTACACATTCCAAATACATTGCTATCTATGATATTGATCCTAGAACTTATATAACATACTTGGTTTAAAACATTTGTCCACATATGTATCAATATATCCAATACAATTTCTCGTTTAGTTACTGTTTCTGTTTAGTTCATACATGTTCCATCTATGAGGCATTGTTTTAACCATTTTTCAATCTGTATACCAATATGTTTCACTTTCATATTTAAAATGTAGTTACTCTTCTATTTCCTTTCTTTCAATCATATTTGAAATGTAATGAAATGAATCGTTAGATAGTTTCATCTATAACGTTTAATTTATGATTTCATATTCTTGCAATGTTAATTTAAATGACATATTGCATATCGGTATCCATGCACCAGTGAGTTTAAACAAACAACATATATCCTGTATCACTAGAGTGAAGTAGCATTCTATCTTTATGGGTATCCATGTACCAGCAAAGTAAACTCATCTTTACGTAATATTTCAAAAAAAAGTTTCAAGTATCAAAATAGAGCAGTCATAGACATATAAAGTTTCCAGTTCTCAAAATTTAGCATAAGCTGGGGTAATTCTGGCAGAAAGTCTTAGCATCCTCCCAAGTCGCTGATCCAGGACTATATTTGTCCCACTGGACTTTAACTTGGTCTATCCGGCGGTTCCTGAGTTGTCGAACCCTACGTTCCAGAATACGTAATGGTTCGATCGTTAGGGTTCCCTTGTCCGATACCTGCAGTTCCTTCCATTGAAGGTCATGAGATTTATCAGCAATATAGTGTCGTAAGGCAGATACATGAAATACATTATGAATTTTGTGCATGTGGGGTGGCAATGCAAGACGATAAGCGACAGGTCCAACTTTTTCCAGAACTTCAAATGGTCCTATAAACCGGGGGGATAATTTGGTCTCCTTCCCAAACCGAATGGTGCTCTTATTTGGTCTGATGCGGATGAAAACCTGATCTCCCACTACATAGCTTTTATCTGTCCTGTGACTGTCAGCATAACGTTTCTGTCTATCCTGAGCCTCTTTCAATTGTTGCCTAATCAGTTTTACCTGATCCTCCATCTCTTGGATCAGGTCTGGTCCGACGATTATTCGATCTTCTAACCTGTCCCAACTCAACGGCGTTCTGCAGGGTCTTCCATATAAAGCTTCAAATGGTGGCATCCCGATTGAACTGTGATAGCTATTGTTGTAAGCAAATTCTACCAAGGGTAAGTACTTTTCCCAGCGCGACTGTTGGTCCATAACATACATCCGTAGCATATCCTCAAGTACTTGATTTACCCTTTCTGTCTGTCCATCGGTCTCAGGATGATATGTTGTACTTAAATTTAACTGACTTCCCAAGGCCGACTGCATACAATTCCAGAACCTTGATGTGAACCGAGGATCTCTGTCAGATATGATTTTCTTAGGTACTCCATGAAATCTGATAATTTCATTTATGAATACTTGAGCTACATCAGCTACTTCATAAGTATCTCTTATTGGGATGAAATGGACGCTTTTTGTTAATCTATCCACCACAACCACAATGGCATTATGCTTTTGTTGCGTAAGAGGCAGCCCAATGATAAAATCCATAGAAATTATCTCCCATTTGGTCATAGGGATGTCGTGAGGTTGTAAGAGACCTGCTGGGTGACGATGATCAGCTTTTACCTGCTGACATTCAAGACACCTAGCGACAAATTGGACAATGTCGTTTTTCATGTCTGACCAGAAGAAGAGTCTCTTAGTGTCAGCATACATCTTCTTTACCCCAGGATGTGCACAATATACTGCTCGGTGTGCTTCCTTCAAGATGGTGTTTCAGAGATCTCCACTATCTGGTATATACATCCTTCTGTGAAATCGTAGAATTCCGTCCTCTTCCAGATCATATCCTTCGAAATTAAGTTCCTTCGAATGGTTGCTTTCGAGCCCCGACCTTACTTTTAAGTACCAACTATCTTTTACAAGATGTTCAAACACTTGATCTCTCAAGTTCACCCTGATAGGTACGAGGGAGAATATTCAAGGTCTTCTACTTAAAGCATCTGCTACAACATTCTCCTTCCCTTTTATATATGAAATCGCAAAATCGTATTCGCTTAGGAGTTCACTCCATCGTCTTTGTCTTGCATTTAAGTCTCTCTGGGTGAATAAATATTGCAAACTTTGGTGGTCACTTTTAAGCACAAAGTTTCTCCCTACCAAGTAGTGTCTTCACATCTTTAAAGCTAAAACCACCACGACTAACTTTAAATCATGCGTAGCATAAAGTTCTTCATGGGGTTTTAATTTTCTTGAAGCGTATGCTATTACGCTTCCTTCCTGCATTAATACTGCACCTAACCCTTGCTTAGATGCGTCGGTACACACAGTAAAATCTTTATCCATATCCGATACTCGCAAAATCGGTGCATTAGTCAATAATCGTTTAAGTTCAGAAAAAGCTTTATCGCATTCCTCAGTCCATTCATACTTAACACCTTTGCGCTGGAGGTTTGTGATCGGCTTTGCAATTTTGGAGAATCCCTCCACAAGCCTTTGGTAGTAACCTGCTAAACCCATAAAGCTACGCACTTCATGTGCATTCTTAGGTATCGGCCACTCCCTGATTGTATTTACCTTTTCAGGATCTACGGAGATTCCTTTGCCTGATATGATATGACCTAAGTAATGGATTTCCTTCTGAAAGAAAGCGCATTTGGATAATTTTCCATATAACTTGTGCTCTCTGAGACAAGATAACACTATCCGAAGATGCTCTTCATGCTCCTTCTCATTCTTAGAGTAAATGAGAATATCGTCCAGGAAAACTTGTACACATTTGTCGAGATATTTGCGGAGAATGCTATTCATAAGGTTCATGAAGACTGCAGGTGCATTAGTCAACCCAAATGGCACCACAATGAATTCATAATTGTTAAATTTGGACAACTAGGTCCAAACTCCATGTTATGATGCTCAGATTAAGAGGCTAATATTTTTGTTGGAATCCTCTTTCGGAGAGGTGTAAAATCCATATATAATATGTCTTAATCCGATGAGCAGAACATTTATTTTGAATTTATTATTCTTAATAAATTATATGTGCAGGTCGGCCTTAAGGTTGCACGCCCCCAGCGGATGTGTCACACGCCCCAATGATGGATATAAATACAGGAAAAGTTGGAGAGCATTTCATCACAACACAACTCACATCTTCCTCTCTCATCTGAAATAGTACGAGCTACCTGGAGGACGAGTTTCAGCCACACGTGTGAAGGAGAAAGAGGACAGACCGTACGGCTGAGTTGAAGTACGATTTTTCTGCAGCTAGGGTTTCGCAGAAAGTTTGACCAGCGTTGACTTTGGTCAACGCATGGTCCAATCAAGCTGAAAACTTGTGGGAAGTTCGATTTTGGAAGGCCGTATTACTTGGCACAGAAATCGAGGTCAAAGGGTTGACCAATTTGCTGCTGCGTTGACTTTTAGCTTGCTGCCCTTCGTTGACTTTTTCAGGACAGCGTTGACTTTTTGGGAGTTGACTTGGGTTGACTCATTTGCTGATTGGAGGTCCGTTGTGACACATGCTGGGCTGGCTGACCAAGGAGACTTTGCTGGTTGAAGCATCCTGTTGACCGCCGTAACGAACACACACATTTTTCCTGTTTCTGATTTGTCTTCTGTAAGATCTACTTATATGTTCTATCTGCATTTTGCTTAACTATTTGTATGATTGCTGTGAGAAAAGTAAAACTGCTCTTAGCATAGAACATCTACAAAAATTTACATGGTATCAGAGCTGAGGTGAAGACAAACTCTATCTTTAGCAATCATCACCGGAAGAAATGGGTTCCACTAGTCTTGAATTCAAGGAGAATGACAAGCTGACTGGAAGTAATGACTTCCATGCCTGGAAGATGATATTAGATCTCAAATTGGAAGATCATGATCTTTTGGATCATGTGACGGGGAAGATTCAAGAACCTCCATCCAATGCCTCTGCAGCTGTTAGAAACAAGTATAAGAAGGGAGAAATAAGAGCAAAGCTGCTGATCAGGGAATCCATAAATAAGAGTCTGGTTGCCTACATATCTGAACTAGGCACATCCAAGGAGATGTATGACAAATTGATACTTATGTTTCAAGTAAACAATGTGAACCAAGTTCTATTCCTCAAGAACAAGTTGAAGAATATGAAGAAGGGCCGAGATGAGTCTGTTCAAACTTTCTTTCTGAAGTTGACCGAAACCAGGAACAATCTGCTAGCTATTGGGAGACAATAGCTGATCGTGAGATGGTTCTCACCGCACTTGGAGGACTTCCATATGAATGGCAAGTATTCACAACTACCATTCTCAACAATAATACCATTCCTAACTTTGATGAGCTTATGTCTAGATGTATGCAAGAAGAAACAAGGATGAAGGAATTTGATAATGAAAGAAATGCTGCCTATGGTGCTCATTCCCGAAAGAAGAACTCTGGTGGTTCTAAGGACAAAGGAAGGACAAAGACTCAAGAGAAGAAGGGTAAATGTTTCACCTGCCATAGGCCTGGACACTATGCTAGAGAATGCCCCTTCAAGAAGGACTCTCCCGATAGTGACGATAACAACAACAACCGAAGAAATGGGAATCAAAGAAATGACAAATCCAAAGGAAAGAGGAAGGCTCACTTTGGTGGAAACAATCAACCTTCTAAAAGGTCCAGAAATACCAGGTATGAGGAGTCTAATGTTGTTGATAAAAGAAATGAGTATATTCTGGTATCTTCTCTCTCAGCTGCATCTCCGCCCGACACTATGGATGTCTGGCTAATCGATAGTGGTGCCTCAAGACACATCACCGGATTCAAGGAAACACTTTCTGACATGGTTGAAAAGGATACTAATCTCGAAATTATCCTTGGGGATAATGCCACTTATCCTGTGAAAGGGACAGGGACTGTGACCCTCCACTTGTCTCAAGGACAAGTCCTTCGTTTGCAAGATGTACTCTATGTACCTAAATTGCAGAAGAACCTTGTGTCTGTATCTGCCATGGAAGACAAAGGATTCAATGTAACTTTCTCTGATGGAAAGGTGCTCATGTGGAAGAAGAGCTTCAAGGAAGCTATCTCAATTAGTTTTAGAGTTGGTACACTGATACACTCTACCGGTTGGAGGACGTCCAGTTGGGAGCTATGACTTGTGATACTATCAGACAAACCGAACTATATGCAGAAGATTTGGACACCTTCATTACAAGGCCCTTCCCGGAAAGCGGGAAGGTGGTGGCGGGGATGCCTGATTTTGGAAATAATCATGAAGGTGTATGTAAGGTCTGTGCTGAAGGGAAACATACAAGGGGACCTTTCCCCTCAAGTGTCACAAAGACATCTGATATATTGCAACTGGTCCATTCTGATCTTTCTGGTATGTTACCCGTAACATCACTGGGGGGATGTTCTTACTATATGACATTTACTGATGACTTCTCTCGCAAAACCTGGATATACTTCTTGAAGAAGAAGGATGAGGCTTTCATGTGGTTCCGTACCTTCAAAGCCTTGGTGGAAAATATGACCGGAAAGAAGATCCAGATTTTGAGGACTGACAATGGCACTGAATATGAGTCAAATGAGTTCAAAGACTTTTGCGAGAGAAGGATTTCAGCATTAATTTAAGAGGGAGACCACCCTTGTGTATACTCTGAGAAGAATTGGTGTTCTTGAACGCAAGAATAGGACTATTGTGGAAGGCACTTTAGTGCCATGCTATGTGACCGGGGTCTGCAAAGTTTAACATTGGGAGAGAGTTTGCAAATCTTGTTGTGTACATTCAAAACCGATGCCATCATTCCATGGACTCCAAAACTCCCGAAGAGGTTCCTACGAGTAGAAACCGATGTTCTACATTTAGAATTTTGGATGTGTATCTGTCTATTTTCATGTGCCGAAAGAAAAAGAGAAGTAAGCTGGATGCTACTGGGAAGAAAGGAATGTTTGTGGGCTACGATGAGACTTCTAAGGCATATAGAGTCTATGTACCTGGTCAAAGGGAAGTAGAGATAAGGCATGATGTCACTTTTGACGAAGATGCTTCCCTGAAGAAAGTAGTAGATCTTCCTGGATCTGAAGAAAATCATGAAGAAAGACTGGGAAAATCTGGAAGAACCCCGGGATGAGACTATGCCTTATTGAAGGACCGATGGACCCTATTGATCCACCCCCTTCACAAGGAAAGAGACCATCATGGATCAGGGACACTCTCGAGGATGCTGAGGGACATGCTGCCCCAAGGGGGACATTCCATGAAACCAAGAGGCCGAGTAGATACCAAGGGTATCTAGTAGCCATGAGTACTATTGTACAATCTGAGCATGGATCTTTTGAGGAAGCCGTAAAGCATCAAATATGGAAGGATGCTATGCATGAAGAGTACGAGTCCATTATGAAGAATGATGTCTGGGATGTGGTTCCGAGACTGGAGGACAAAGCTGTTGTCACCTCGAAATGGTTCTATAAGATCAAACATGGATCTGATGGTAGTGTTGAAAAGTTCAAGGCAAGATTTGTTGCTTGAGGCTTCTCTCAAAGGGAAGGCGTAGACTATGATGACATATTTGCACCTGTGGCCCGATATACCACCATCCGATCTATCATAGCCCTTGTTGCTACGCAAGGATGGAATTTTCATCGGATGGATGTGAAGACCGCCTTTCTACATGGTTTGATAAAGGAAGAGGTGTATGTGGAGCAGCCTGCGGGACTTGGGGATTCAGGATCGAGACACCTATGTACGCGAGGTTGAAGAAACACCTCTATGGAGTTAAAGCAAGCACCAGGAGTGAATACGAAAGGATGGATAGTTACTTGATGAAGAGTTTGGGCTTCACTCGAAGTATCTTGATCCGAGCCTTTACTTCAAGGTTGTGCGGAGAAACCTCTCATTCTAGTCTTGTATGTGGATGACCTCTTCATGACGGGTGCTGACCCTCTCATTCATCAATGTTTGAGGGAGCTTCTTTGCTTGAGTTTAGATGAAGGACCTAGAATTTACGTGCACTATTTCAGGCACAGATGCAGCGAGACCTGGAGAGATTTTCCTTTCTCAAGGAAAATATATTGTGAAGCTTCTGGTAAGATTTGGGATGGTGGACTGTAAGTCCGTGTCGACACCGATGGAACTCAACTTTAAGAAGTTGAGTGGCAGCGCTGCTGGGCCTATCTTGGCCAATCCTACTGAGTATCGTCAACTCATAGGAGCTTTGATGTTCTTAGTGAACACCCGACCGGATATATGTTTTGCAGTGAACACTTTGAGTCAACTGATGGTTGAGCCTCATCATTTTCACTGGGTTGGTGCCAAGAATCTTCTGAGATATCTTCGGGGCACGATAAACCATGGGCTGAGATACACTGCCGGGAGTGTGACACTCCGTGGATATACTGATGCCGATTGGGCTGGCAGTATGGTGGATCGTAAGAGCACATCGGGATGCTGCTTCAATCTTGGTTCTGCTTCGATCTCATGGATGAGCAGGAAGCAGAAGTCGGTGGCTTTGAGCACCGCGGAGGCCGAATACATTGCTGCTAGTATGGCCTGTTGTGAAGCAGTTTAGTTGCGGAAGCTCTTTAGTGAGCTGTTTGGACATGTGCTAGATACCACTGTGATACTCTGTGATAATCAGAGTGGGATTCGTATGACTGAGAATCCTGTGTTCCACGACAGATCCAAGCATATTGATATCAGGTACCACTTTATCCGGGATATGGTACAGCGAGGCGCCGTAAGGCTCGATCATATAGGAACTGATGAGCAGGTCGCGGATATTCTCACTAAGCCCCTGGGGAAGGTCAAGTTCCTAACCTTCCGTGAGAATCTTGGAGTCGTGGAAAGACCCTATGATGTGGGTCCTGTTGGACAATGAGCTCTGGGAGCTCTGGGGGGCTTTGGGGATAGCTTCTCGGAGCTATAAGCACTCATAATGCTTCTGCCCCACCCTTGTGATTATTGAGCTGGTTCGCCTCTCATTTATCTGTGCCCCGTATGCATCCTACCCATTGAGTTCGGGGCTCATGGGAAGTACCTCTCATTTGGCCAATGAGGTGGGAAAAGCTAGAGACTATTAGCAAAGACTGATGGACGCATCAGAGATTGCCGTACTCTCTATCTAGGATGGCACGGTCCAACCACTTGATCTGGGATCAAGATTAGTGAGGTCTGGGACCTCTGCCTGACTTCGGGTCAGATGAACCAACTTTGGGTTGGTTGGATACTCTTCATGAGTTTGATAGAGGTTTTGAACCTCTGGACTGATTATGTCAGTCGGGGGATGATGTCTTTGTAACTGACCCACTTCTGTTCTGAAATAAAGAGGCCAGCAAAGCAAGTTACGGCGGGATGACGCACGATGTTTGATTGCACTGATGGATGGAGTTCTCCCTAGTTGAGAGGGAGTGTTAAATTTGGACAACTAGGTCCAAACTCCATGTTATGATGCTCAGATTAAGAGGCTAATATTTTTGTTGGATTCCTCTTTCGGAGAGGTATAAAATCCATATATAATATGTCTTAATCCGATGAGCAGAACATTTATTTTGAATTTATTATTCATAATAAATTATATGTGCAGGTCGGCCTTAAGGTTTCACACCCCCAACAGATGTGTCACACACCCCAATGATGGATATAAATACAGGAAAAGTTGGAGAGCATTTCATCACAACACAACTCACATCTTCTTCTCTCATCTGAGATAGTACGAGCTCCTTGGAGGACGAGTTCAGCCACACGTGTGAAGGAGAAGAAGGACAAAACAGTACGGCTGAGTTGGAGGACGATTTTCTGCAGTTAGGGTTTTGCAGAAAGTTTGACCAGCGTTGACTTTGGTCAACGCATGGTCCAATTGGGCTGAAAACTTGTGGGAAGTTCGATTTTGGAAGGCCGTACTACTTGGCACAGAAATCGAGGTCAAAGGGTTGACCAATTTGCTGCTGCGTTGACTTTTAGCTTGCTGCCCTGCGTTGACTTTTTCAGGACAACGTTGACTTTTTGGGAGTTGACTTGGGTTGACTCATTTGCTGATTGGAGGTCCGTTGTGACACATGCTGGGCTGGCTGACCAAGGAGACTTTGCTGGTTGAAGCATCCTGTTGACCGCCGTAACGAGAACACACATTTTTCCTGTTTCTGATTTGTCTTCTGTAAGATCTACTTATATGTTCTATCTGCATTTTGCTTAACTATTTGTATGATTGCTGTGAGAAAAGTAAAACTGCTCTTAGCATAGAACATCTACAAAAATTTACAATAATGCCCAAAACGAGTTCGGAATGCAGTCTTAGAAACATCACTTTCGTTAATCCTAGTTGATGATAACCCGATCGCAGATCGATCTTTGAAAATACTGAAGCTCCTTTCATTTGATCGAAAAGGTCGTCAATGCGAGGCATTGGATACCTGTTCTTTACCGTGGCCCGGTTTAAATCTCGATAGTCCACACACAGTCGTAATGAACCATCTTTCTTCTTGACAAAGATTACAGGAGCACCCCATGGTGAAACACTGGGTCGAATGTGCCCTACGTCTAACAGTTCTTTTAGCTGTATTTGCAATTCTTGAAGTTGTAGGGTGGTCATTCGGTAAAGAGTTTTAGATATAGGTTCCGTACCAGGTTTCAATTCAATGGTGAGGTCTAGCTCTTTCCGAGGAGGCAGTCCAGGTAATTCCTTTGGAAAAACATCTAGAAATTCTGGTAGAATCGGATACTGATCTAAGGAAGACCCTTTTTCTTTGCTTACATCTTGAATTGCATACACTTGACAACCCTTCCTTAAGCACCGTTTCATTTGCATAGCTGAGATGAAACGCAAGGATACTTTTCTCTTAATACCTTGAGTTTGGATTGTCTCTCCCACATCATTCAAGCAAAGTATTGTTTTCCCGGAACAGTCTACCCATGCTCGATGAGACTCTAACCAATCCATTCCTATCACTAGGTCGTAAGTTCCTAGGGCTGTGACATATACTTTTAGTTTGGTCAAACAGACTCCTAGATCAACTTTGCAATCCTCAACACTTAATTCTACAGATTGAAGGTCTCCCGAAGCCATTTCTACCTGTCTAAAATCGTCCTGTTTGCAAGCTGCCAACCCACATTTATTCAATGCATAAAATGAAATAAAACTATCAGTAGCTCCAGTGTCAAATAAGATTTTGAGTTTTACTTCGTTGATTGTACCTGAAGATTCCACTACAGTGGATTGATGTGCTGCTTGGTTGTTGTTGACGATAGCATGGATTCTATGATTGCTTTGGGCATCTGATGATGGTTCTTTTCCTGTTCGCCGAGAGTTCTTCAGACAATCACGCTGAAGATGAGGTCTTCCACACCCCCAACAGTCTACCCGGGTTGGTCCTTTTGCATTTGACTGAGAAATTCCAGACCAAGAGCTCTGTCCCTTGGTGCCGCTTCCTCTCCCATTCCTTCCCCGATTACCAGTCCCTCGAGATCTCCAAGGACTGATGTTTGAGGATTCGGAAGCTATTGCATTTATGGTCCTGGGAGCTCCTGCCCCCGCTTCTCTTGGGGTAAACCTGTTACCATAAGGAGGTGGTCTCGAGTTATTTCCTCGGAAGAAATTTCGGGGAGTCCTTCCTGTAAATGCTTGCGGTATTGGTTCAGCTGGCCTGAAATCCCTTTTAATCCCCAGATGTTCTTCTGCATAACGAGCACATTCAACCGCCTCTGCCACCGTCGGTGGCTTCCACATTCTTACCATGGCCCTGATTCGAGGATTTAATTCAAATACGAAACGCTCGGCCTAACATTCATCCGTGTCTAGATAAGGAACATATTTTACAAGTTCCATGAATTTTATCTCATATTCTTCCACGGTTTTACCACCTTGGGTTAGAGTATGGAAGGCTCCGACTTTCTACTCTTGAAAGAAAGGTGGTAAGTATTTCGGACGGAATCGGTCCACGAACAACTCCCAAGGAACGGTATTTGAAGTGAGATGCAGTTGTTTTTCCATATTTTCCCACCAAATCAGAGCATTCCCCCTGAGTTGGAATACAACGATCTTTGTTTTAGAAGTTGAAGAATATTCTCTTAATGCGAAGCATCGGATCATCCCTTCCAACCATGCTTCGGCATGTTCTCTAGCTCATCCTCCAAAGAATTCTGGGAGTTTAATCTTTTGCAGTTCCCGTGAAATATCTTCTCTATGAGGTTTGTCATCAAAATCCTTAGGCTTTTCTGAATGTCTTTCCTCTGGATGACGTCGTTCCTCCTTGTTCCTGGTCGACTGCGACCCTTTTAATGTTTCCAAAATGGCTTCTAATGAGCTCATCACAGTAGTAAGATCGGGGGGAGCAACAGACGCTGATGGCGATCTTGATGGTGGTGACGGTGATGGTGAAGGTGAAGGTGGAGGTGGCGGCGATGCATTTCGCTGGCGCTGTCGCCTTTGGTACGTGTTAAACATTGTAATTTCTCCTGAAATACATAATAAATTTATGAGAAGTGGGTAAATTTTCGGACTGACAGAATATAATTTTCATAAGTTTTGAGCTGGCATACGGGTATAGTTCTTTTGCTATTTTACCTGCAGGCAGGTCTTACTGGTACCGAGGTCAAGGAGGGTGGCAACGCGACTTCCTTGTCCTATGCAGGGTATTTTATGCGTACTAACTCTAGAGTGAAATGTAGGGGTTTTTTTTTCATAGTTTTGTTTCGTAAAATTTGTCTAGAATGTTCAGTCCTAGATGCAGTTATAGAAGGGGTTATTGATTTTCAGCCACTGATGACTATAACTAATATTTGAATATTGATGAATTTATTTATTTATTTATTTTTTTAACCATTGCTACTCTCCCCAATTTGTGTAATATCAGATGAGAGCCAAAATACAATTTTAAGTTCATTTTGTATAACAACAGATTTATATATATATATATATATATATATATATAAAATTATTGGCAATTACTTTATACCTCACTCAATTTTTACAATTAGCCTGAAACATATATATATATTTTTAATTGCCTACGTGAGAGAATATTAACAGAGTTTCCATCATGATTAGGCAGAAAGGGAGAACTTAGCCACGGGGGCTCGCGGAAACTAACCGACAAGGGGATTGAATTAACCGAACCATTTTCCTGTAAAAATTGCTTATGCTTCGTATGCAAGTCGACTTCCTTATGGCAATTGCTATTATTAGTTGTTGTTGGAAGAATAAGAATGATACTTAAGTCGGTATACGTAATTTATGGAAGACTAATTGGATTACCATATATATTATGCTTAAATAATATTTTTAATAATATATATAAGCAAAATAGAAATAGTCGAATCATATATATATTTTTTACACAGGTACATACCTTTCGTAATGAGAAAGTATGTTATTATATAGTATAATTTTAATTTAACTTGTGCTATCATAACCTAAGAATTAGCACTATAATAATACAATAATATATAACCTTTATCTAACTATATGTGATTTGAAGGTTATATAATATCTTTGACGAAATTGAATTACATTTGACCATCCCGCAAATGAAGAATACAAAAAAGAAAACCCGAATTTTACTTTTAAAAGGAATCATTCTTCTATGTTCTATGAAATCTCTTTTTAGTGCGGCACTTTTCTGGTCTTATGCCACTATGAAGAATGCAGATTGAAAATAGAATGTATAAAATATCATTGCTATTGTATTAATAATCTATATTTACACCGTTACATCGATATATATATACAGTTGGTCAAAGTTATTCTTAATTCCAGTGTTTGTAACTGTGCACGTGGCTTTGAAGTAAGGTGAAGCAGACGCGGAGAACACAGATAGATATGTGAGTGGTTTCTTGCTTCCTATCGTGGCTCCTCCTTTGAGCGCTTCATTGACAATCAAACCGACAGATGGCAATTCAAAGCCTTCGTTTATTTTCTTATTTATGTTCTTCTGAAATTACACTAAGTTTTCTCACGCAAACGGATGGTCAAACCAACGAAAATTACAGGCGAAGAACTCTTACATCGGTATGAACGCCTCAGAGAATATGATATCGGTATCTATCTGACTGTGAATTTGCCAAAGGCAATATAGAGGCGAGGGGTGAAAATATAAAGTCAAGGTTTGAACAGCGGGAGTTGTTAGAGCCCTGCCCTGTTTTATGGAGGGCAGCCATCTCTTTTGCCGGAGAACGCGACAGTTAGCAGAGGTTTGAGATGAAAAGCCCTTCGACATCATGAATTCTTAATGCAGAATTTAGTGTTTTGACGGTGAAATTACGCTGGTTTTTCTAGTTTTCTCCAAAACGAGCAAATAAAAAATTCGAGGTGGGTAGCACTCATCTCGCATGTTTTGGTCATTATAGTCAATAATGCAATCAATGTTGCAATCTAGATAAACATGGTTGCACGCAACAGAAGCCGCAGTATTAACTTTTCATGGAGACATTTGGTTACCGTGGCGTGCTTGTAACCCTGATTGAAGCAAGACGGTGGAAATATTTGTACTTGGTCGCCTTACGACATGTAACTATGGCGTACTAAACCCGTAATGGGCAGAGCAGGTAGAGAAAGAAAGCCTTTCTTTGGCAGGCGTAGCTCAACTAATACCCACATTCTTCTTGGTTAAATGCTAATTGACTCTTGAAAATTCACGTACAGGAACAGGTTCACAATGATTGGCATTGATGAGACTTTACTAATTGTAAGCCATGACGGGTATTTTGGGTTTATATTTATAGCTCTAAAGGTACAACTATACAGTCACAAAGTATTATATTTACTGTTAATCATCTTGAACCATACTTTTGACCAGAATTGTCTGTCTGATATTTGAAACTTTATTTATTCATTTAGTAAGATTTGTTCTTGGTTTCTGAACTCCCAAAATTTCAATTATATTACTTCCTTTTCTGTGTAATCAGTTCAAATTTTAGGGAAAAGTATGATTTCTGATACTTGATACAGGCCTAATCTGCATATACATATAAAGTAACTTTGGATCACCCTTGTATAAATTCTGAAGACTCAAGCAGGTTTAACATCAATCTAACAGGTCCGAAAGTTTGAACCAGGCTCTGATACCAAATGTAGGAACCCACTTTGGAATTTTACTAACTTTTACACTTAATTTCTGAGTTTTGCTAGAGAGGGACTTAGTGCTAATTCGACCAACAGGGTATATCACTGCTACAACTATCATCCTTTCCATGAATAAATCTAAGCATATATATATATAAGTCAACAGTAATACGATTAAATGCAGATCAACAATGAAATTTTAATCTTTCATAAGGAACTAGTCTATACATGGGAAAATACCTGGAATAACGCTGATGATTTAATGGTGGTTCTCCTCCTTGTGATGCTGTGAACAGTTTACCGAAACAATCAAATCCTCCCAGCCAATCTAGGAACAATCCTAGACCCA
Organism: Pinus albicaulis; assembly: GCA_034641835.2. NCBI lineage: Eukaryota > Viridiplantae > Streptophyta > Pinopsida > Pinales > Pinaceae > Pinus > Pinus albicaulis. Next base: position 1,133,014,059 of record CM076579.1, read on the forward strand.
GAGGATGTCTCCTCTGCCCCCGTGCCCAGAATTCCAATAACCCAGAGACTCCCTTTTAGCACAAATCCTCTCTTATCATAATATCACTTGGTAATCAGCAGAAGTTCAAAAGACCCCCATCCCCTTCACCTTCGTATCATCTTCCTTATATAACTTTCTCCACCGCCATACATCCTACCCCACCGCCTTTTCTCCATCAAGATATGATCTTCTTAAAGGAAGGTACGAATGTTATTTAAGGAGATGTGATTGCTATTAAAGAGGAAAGGTGATCTATGGTTATTAAATTTGTTTAGGGGTATACGACTTAAATTTTGAGTACGTTTATGATTAAGGCTTATGTTGGAATATTTAATTAACTATATATATATTTTAATTAACTTAAGTTCATTTTCTTTTTTTATTAGTCCTTTTCATATAATTTATACTTAGTTAATATGAAAATTAATCTGGAATCTTAATATTAATCTCTAACTCAGGTAATCTTGATATTAGTAGTTAGGTGTACTAGTGCGATGTGTGCGAGATAGGCAGGTGTAGCTATCAAATGCATATATCGTACACATGCTAATATCATTGTGTATAACTCGGGGAATGGGTTGTTACACCTGAGGAAACACTGGCGCTGGTTACAGTGCTTGATCCAAATGTCTATCCACCTGTCAGTTCTTCCCCCTGCTGCTGTTGTACAAGAGGAACATCCTCAGACTGTCCTCCAGTAGGCATCTCTCGGGATTTCCTGAAAGCTTGCTGCTCGGAATGTAGATTCTGTATGCCTTTGAAGTCTCACTATATCCTACGAGATACCCCTTTTCTGCAGTCTAATCTAATTTACTCCGCTTCTCATCGGGAATGTGACAATATGCCACACTTCTGAATAACCTGAAATGACTCACTTCCGTCTTCATTCTTGTGAAGACACTCTCGGGCGTTCTCTTGCCTAATGCTCTATGAGGAGTCCTATTCTGTATATACACTGCTGTGTTGCATGCTTTTGCCCACAAGAACTTATGCAGATCCTTGTCATACAACATTGCTTTTTTTGCCCCAACAATAGTTCTCTTCTTCCGCTCTGCAACTCCATTTTTCTCCGGATTCTATGGAGCTGTCCATTCTCTTTTGATGCCCTCTATTGCGCAGAATTCTGTGAAGTCCTTGTCAGTATATTCTCCACCATTGTCTGCGCACGATACTTTTATCTTCTTCCCTGTCAGGTTTTGAATTCTCTGAACCGACCAAAGATCTCATCCTTGGTCTTTGAGAAGTAGATCCAAGTTTTCCTAGAGTGGTCATCAATAAAGGTGACAAAATATTTGCCACCACAAAGAGCTCTAGTAGACATTGGACCGTAGATATCTGAGTGTATTAGCCCCAATACACCTTTTCTCCTATTGTTGCTTCTGGAATATGCCGCTTTAGCGTACTTCTCTAGTATGCATCCTCTGCATACGTCATTGTGCTTGGTACTTAAGACTGGAATTCCCGTAACAGTTTCTCTGAGTATCCTCAGAGCTTCATGATGTAGATGCCCCATTCGTCTGTGCCATAACTCATTCAGGTCCTTTTCACTATTGAGATCGCTGCCTACCAATGTCGTTGGAGACTCGAGTTGCAACCTATATAGTCTGTTGCTTCGAGATCTAATTTGAGCTTTTTTCTTCCAACTTGGATGCTTGACATATACTTTCCTTCCAATGAAGTACACATCATATCCCTTGTCCTGCAACTGGGACACTGAAAGTAAATTCATTCCCAATCTTGGCACATGCAGCACATTCGTGGCTCAGAGGCTATCTCCTACTTCTGTCTGAAATGCTATGGTCCTTCTCCCTACTGGGGTACACTTCGTTTTGTTTCCCATGGTAATCTGGAAGTCCATTCGTTCTTCTTGATAGTTCGAGAAATATTCTCATACTCCAGTCATATGCGCTAAAGCCCCGCTATCAATGTACCAATTATCGACTGATGTAGAAGTCGAAAAACAAGCAAATTCTTCTTCCAATCTGGAAGATAACTCAGAAATGTCATGATCTTCCATCGTGCTATTTCTTTTCTCCAACAACCTCTGCAAAAAAACTACATAATCCCTCTGGGGTTCGATTTGCTTCTTGTGCAACACCACGACTTCCCTTCAACGCAGATTCTTGTGTACCCTTGCCCAATCAAGCTCTGATACCATGTGAAAATTTCTAAATCGAAATCCAACTGCAGTGACTAATATTATTTCTTCTACTTATCATTCTAGTAATAAGTTATTTACAAAAATTACTTGAGTAAATATCGAAATAAATTCTACTACAACCTTCACAATTAAAATACTGAGACAAAATATAAAGAAATACAGGCACAAGATGACACAATTATTTTTGGACAATTGTCCCCGGAAAAACCCAATGTGGGAAAACCGGTGCAACAGATGAGGGTTTCTTTATTATTCTTCAACAAAAATCTCTTGTACAAAGATCAATCAGCATTAATGAAGAATAATCTTTGTGATAACACTAGAGAAAAATTTTCTCACAAATTCTGATGAGAACCTAATCCCTGGAGAGGCCCTGCTGCCTCCTCTATGTCAGCATTGCGTGAGGACTGCGCAATTCTGCGTCACTGCACTGCGTGAGGATTGCGCAATTCTGCGTCACTGCACTGCGCTATCCCTCTGTTGCTTTTGTGCTGTCCCTTCTCTGCACTACGTCACCAGCTCTTGCACTGCCGACTGATGTTGATACCCTCTCTCTCCTCTCCACCAACAACTCTCCCTCTGAATCGATTGCTTCTTCCTGAAAAATCGATCTTACTCGGGCAACTAAGTATCTTTCTAGTGTGTTTTCCAAATGACCCTCAAGCTTCTTTAAATAATCTTCTCGTTGACATTCAATGACCCAGATTAGAAGCTAATCAATGGCTAAGATCATTTTGACTTAATTCTCGTCTTCTTCTAGAAGTTACAGCCACAATTTAGATTAATACCCATTAATTATTTTAATTTCCTAAGTCTAAACTTAGGGTCCCATTAAAAATAATTAATTTATCAAATAAAACTGTCCCCGAGTGGAATTTCCCCAAACCATTTCTGGGTTATCTAGAATACATGTGTCTAAGCCTCTCCACAAAACTTAAGACTTAGAGCACATACGATGCTACCCCAAATCAACAACTCCATCATTGTCTCTTGGTCTAGTTTGTACCTTGTAGGGTTTCTCTCTCCAATGCATGCTAGATTTTGCGGCAACAAGCCTTAGCATTCAAACATTGGCTGGTATAAAATTATGAATATATCTCATCAAATATGCTATGAACAATTGAATCTGGGTCACTTTGTTCCTTCTTTAGAAGAATCTATTTATGGTTGATTTCTCTTTTAAGTTCTTTATGTTTACTGCTAGAAATGTTAATGAATTCATATTTTTTACTTAGAATTGGCTGGAATATAGAATGTTTAGTTGTGAACACACCCTTTTGCATGTTTGATAATATTCCTTCATTAAGGCTTTTGAAATCATTTTTTCGTTGTTGTGGACAGCAAGATAAGGGTGCCATATCTTGCTTATTCCAGCCTTAGTATTCCCTTATTACTTCAGAAAAGCTCATTAATCATTGCCTTGTAGACTCCATATGCTCAAGGGTACTTTAGGCACTAGTCCCACTCTCAACCACCCCCTAAAAATTAATAATTTTTTTCTTTAGCTGCTGATAAATCTGAAAATTTGTCTTCCTAAATCTAGATCCAATTCCTTGTGATTATCTTTTACTTGGGCTTAGGGTTTCTTAGAAATACCCCCCTTGTGCTAGAGAAGAGCCAGCCAAAAGTGTGTGAACTAGCTATTGTGGTGACAGTAGGTAGCCCTTCTTTAGTGCTGCTAGGGTCCTTCTTGTGGTTTAGCATTTTTTATACTAAAAGTAAGGGTTTGGGTGGTAACAATCACTATATTTTCCAAGGAACTTGTTAACACAAAATCATTTTGGTTGAAAGGAAACCAGGGAAGGTATGCTGTCACCTATTTTATGCTCCATCTTCACTTTGAAGGGAAGTAAGATTCATTTACTAAATACCCAATGTAAAAGGGACATTAGGTTAAAATACATATAGGATAAGTAATAGATATGTTTAATAGTGGATAAGTGATGATGTTTTATAATGATGAATGGCCTTGGTATTTATAGGTCTCAAAGTGACCGTTCATGTAAACCCATGTCTTTATGTGATGCACCATTTAATAATTATTATTCTAAGTTCTCTAGTTTATATATATATATATATTTCCTTCCCCTTTAAACTGATTTGTCCTCATAGCATATTAATGGGAAAGTGTTATGTCTTGTTTTGACTTGTAATGACTTCTCATGATTCTCTCTTCTTTTGTAATATCCCAAATTGGGAATAAACAGCAATATAAAGAACAAAAGACTAAAACTACAACAAAACAAGAAATGCTATTAAAACACCATGATATGAGCCAAAAACATCTGTGCCATTTTATTAATTTTCTGTTGGGAAAAGGTACAATGAGGTGCTCAGAAAGATGGCTGCTTGGCCTGCACAAGACATGCTGAAATATCTCCACAATCCCAAACAAAAAATTCCGTCGCTCATAAAAATCCGGGAATTAGACACCGGACTCCCCTCAACAAACCCACAAAAACCCGCGAAGGGTTTCCAAAAATCCCGACCTTGTAAATTTGCCCCCTTAGGCTTGGCATGCTGCTCTGCTGGGCAATCTGGTTCTCTGGCTGAACTGCTGGAAGATGCTGTCGGAAATCTGCCCAAAAGCCCTGGTAGGAGGTGCCTAGCCTCCCCTCCAAACTCTGGAGTGAAATCTGCTCTCACTCCCTCTCTCCCAATGCTGCTCCTCAACTGGACTGCGTATTTCCTCTGCTACCTGTGTGGCCTATGCGCTGTCTTGGAGGGATTGCGTATGCCTGGATGTTCATTTGCAAACCTTCTCTCAAAACCGGATGGAACCCCTCTCCTGAGCGGGCACTCGAAGTCCCCCAAGGTAGAGGTTGAGATCTCCGCTCGGAAATCTCCGTACTAAACAACACTTGCAGACTTGGCTAAACAGCTCAAGCGTGCTACAATCTATCAGAAAGAAAATCATTGATTGAATGAATGAAGACTGAGCTGCTCTCATCCTCTTTTACCTAGGTTGAGTAGGTTGAGCCCCCAACATTCCCTTGGGCCCACCTTGACTGCGCTGCCCCTCTGCCAGCCTATCCCTGTGCTGCCATTGCGCTACTGCCTCTCCCACATTGCCACTGCACTGCCTACGCTGCTGCCTCTCCCACGCTGCCACTAGGACACTGTCTCCTTCGAGTGGCTGGCCTCATGGGCCCCACTTCAGCTTTATTATCTGCCTTAGTGACTTTAGGAAAGTGAATTAACTATATGGTTTATTTGTGGGTCCCCTCACCCACATTATTCCCGCTGAATATTAGTAAAGGAAAAAATTAACAAAATTTAATATTCCAATTAGCTGATTGCTAATTTGGAATATTACATCTTTTAAGATGTGATGGTTGACAATACAAGACCATATGATCTTCCAAGTGTTGAGAAGAATTGTTGAATGGTGAAATAGTTCAACCACCCTAATTCAATCTTTTGTGGGATTGTGTGTTTATAGGGTTCTTGGAAAGGAATTGTTGTATTTCGATTCCCAAGATGACTTCTACTTTGAGACATGATTGTATTGGAATTAATATTCTTTGAAATCTAGTTTGAATTTTGTCTTTGTTCCAAATAATGTTGATACATTGATTAGTTAAAGTATTGATTTTTATGATTAGGACGTTGATAAGGTGTGTTTGTAACTTGACCCTATGACTTCTACTTTGAGACAGGATTGTATTGGAATTAAAATTCTTTGGAATATAGTTTGAATATTGTCTTTGTTCCAAACAATGTTGATACATTGATTAGTTAAAGTATTGACTAGTTAAAGTATCGACTCTTATGATTAGGACATTGCTAAGGTGTGTTTGTAAATTGATCTTTCCTTCTCATACTTTTAGTATTTTCTTGATTAACTTTGAGTATTCTGTCTTCTTCATATGCTTGAGTTGCTTTGTTGATCACTGATTAGCAAGTACACTTGGAATTTCCATTATTCATACTTTGAGATTTGACGAATTATTTATTTCATGGGGTCAATCATTGTTTCGTTATCCACTAGTGACGTTCATTATTGACACAATGGTCTAAATTTGGTAGGTTTTCTTTTAATCCAACTTCTTGATTTATGCAAAAAATCTTTTAATATAGTTTCTTAGGCATAAAAGTTCATCGTGTTTTGACTTGTCAAATTTATTTTTAGGTTTATGACTCCTGGATTCTCATCCTTTAACCTTTTGATTTGTTTAAATAATTTTTTATTAAGGTTCGTTATGGAAGGCTTTTCTTTGTCCTTCTCTAATAATTTCTTATTGACATCATGATTCTCTTGTTCTGATCTCTGATTGCACTGTGTTTTACCCTTTGAAGGCTTTTCTTTGTCCTTCTCTAATAATTTCTTATTGACATCATGATTCTCTTGTTCTGATCTCTGATTGCACTGTGTTTTATCCTTTGATGTCTTGATTTGTGCAATTAGTTTTTGGCTATGTTCTTTTATGCAAGAAATTTATTTGCCTTGGTCAATGGCAACCTTTTCAAAATTCTTTTTGAAAATCTTGCAACTTTTGAATTGACTTTCAACTTTCTTGAAATCCTTCAGGTCTTCTAATGAAGATGCCACTGAGCATGATCTCATTGTCATGTCTTGCAATGTTATATCTTCTTCCTATGGGAGAATGTTAGAAATTTCTTCATCCTTCAGATGAAGGTACCCAGTGTTTGTAGCTAGATTATGTCAACACCTTTTTCAGATATAGGTGTAGCATTGAATTTGGATATGAAGTTATAGCCATCAATTGCTACTTCTAAGTCCTTAATTTCATATTGCTTTTCGCCATCATAGTTTTTCTTAAAGATTATACTCGCATTGGAATTAATAATTGTTTTTCCAAGTCAGCATTAATGTAATTTTCCTCCCTGTTTGCATCGATAATGATATTAATCTGTTTTTCTAGAATACTCCCTTTGAGTGTTAAAAATGCCTTTACAGAAAAACCTTCCTTCTTTATTTTTATTAAAATCCATTTAAGTCCTTTATATACTTTCTATAAAAGAAACCTTCCTTCTTTCTTTTTATTAATATCCATTTTAGTCGTTTATATACTTTCTAGATTAAAATTCACTTTTTTCCTTTTTAAAATTATCTTCTCCTTTATAAGTTACAAACAACTTCATGAATTTCAAAAGGCCCTTTATGAAATAACCATTCTTTTCTTCACTTTTATAACCATATAATCTATGAAGTACAATGATATATAAAATCACTTTATATTATATATAACGCGATGATGATTCACTTTTGTTCACCTAATATGCTTAACACCATTTTTAATCTCTCGATTCACTTTTATACCTAAATTTGATAAGATGATAATATGTGATATTTAATAACCCTTTGATAACCTTTATGATTTTCACTTAAATATCTAAAGTATATTTTCCCCATTTATAAAATTCATTGATGGAGTTATGTAATAATCGGGATACAAGTCTGTTTGAATAGGTTAATGTCAACCTTATTCTTGGTTTACTAGGCTTTGATCAATATGATTTCCTTCAACAGTAATTTCACTAAACCTTTTATGCTACAACATTGGAAGTTAATGCAACCCCTCCTTTCAAATGTTGTGACCATTATTTGCTTATGGCAGCTCACAATAACTTTCCTCCAGCCCCTGATACTTGTATACAGTGGCGGTGAGTTGTTCATATGGTGGCATCTTAACACACTTCAGATCTCAGACTCTTTTGATCAGTTACTTCATTTACTTGACCTTTGATCTTGGATAACGACATTTTCAATTTCTAAAATATTTTTATTCAATGGTTCTGTTTCAGTGATGGAATTGTTTGGTGGACGTGATCAATGAATGACAGACCTGGTTGGTACTATCAAGCCATGCTTATGTTGACGGGTTATCACATTCTCCCAATGTTCTGTGGATTTCTGAAGTCTTAGTTTCTTAAATGTTGGCCTTCTATTTTTCGCATAGCGTTGAATTTCTTTTTGACAGTTCTCTATTGTCATAATTTTTCTTCTTCTAAATTCTGATTTTTATGGTTTTCTTCCAAAATTGCAGCAGAATGGTAATTTTTGTTTTTGATAGTTCTCTTTCAGTATTATTATTTTCTGGTTCTATATCTAAATTCTGATTTATGGTTTTCTTCCAAAACTGCAGCAGAATCATATTTTTTTTTCTTTTTTTCTTTTTGTCAGTTCTCTTTTGTCATAATTACTATTATTATTATTTTTATTTATTTATTTTTAAAATCTAAATTCTGATCTTTGGTTTTCTTCCAAAATTGCAGCATATTGACATTTCTTCAACGGAAATGTCTGATTCTCCCCCTGCTATTTCTTCAAATTTTCTTGGCAGTGGAGTATTTCTTTCTTCAGTAGAGCTTTCTGAGCTTAGAATGGCTAAAGGTCTGATTTGTAGTCAATGACCTGGTATCGTTGCAATTCATCGTGTTGGTTTAGATTGTACAGTCCAAGAAATAGATGGCATACATATAAAAGCATAGCTTTACATGAAATTGGTTTGTTTCGGTCCTTTCTCATGGAATGTTGTGAACCTTGTCTTGAATTATTTGAATCATCTTTATCACAATGGCATGCCATTCTCTGTCGAGTAGTATGATTGAAGTTTATCACATAACTAGATAATCTCTGTTAGAGGTTAAATAATAACGAGAATAGGTGCCGTGTTCATGGGTTGACTTGCTTGATTGAGTGAACATAGGACATATAGTTGTCTGTAATGGTATTTCTTATCTTGGCTGTGTAAGGTTTATGCATGTCCTATGGCTTTGATGGTTAATGGATTGTAAAAGTCCTCATTGTTTAGCTGTTATTTTTAAAGCATACCATACATCTGCTATTGCATTCCCACATTGTAGTCATACTGACTGTACTCTTCTTCTGTCCCATTGACCTACTTTTCTGGTCATCAGTTGGACATTAATAAATTTACTTACTTACATCTTATGCTTGTCAATTTTTGAAAGGGTCGACCTTTGTCATCAAGCGAATGATAAGGATGATGATGAGGAGGATGAAGTTGATACAAATTTCATTCCATTGCCCGAACAACAAAGCAGTAAACCTATCTCTGGTTTAGCCCCTGGTGAACAGTATACAAGATGTTGTCCTTTTTGGCGTCGCTTACATATCCGAAGTCGACAAAAATTTGTTATTGTGGTAGAGAAATCATCTCTCAATTATAACCTCTTCGGAATATTGGTTTTCTTATTGTTATTGGACAACTGACTGATCTTCTTTAATTCCCCAGGTTATCCATGTTAGAAAATAGGGTAAACATTAGTCATGGACATGCAGCAACATAAGTATATCTACAAATGGTGTTTCTAAATCATTGCAAGTAGACTATAGGGCATATACGTATAATAGAATAATCTCGCTTCTGTGTTTATTACAGGTAGTTTTCTTGATCTCTATCCTGACAGTAGCTTTTTCTGTGCTCATTTGGATTGGTACGGGTAGAAATCCAATCAATTCATCAACTATGGCTGAGGTAATGATTTCATATACAGCCATGTTGTTTTGATTTTGTTATTGTAGATGCCTTTCTTGTCTCATTCAAGACTTATTTTTTGTGATTTCTGCATATGTCAAACTTCAAAAAGATATTGTAATGTTTAGATGTTTGACTAGTCGGGATAAGTGGGAGGTTTAAGATTCTTTAAGTGAAATTCCTTCGAGATGGAATGGAAATATCTCCGAATCACAATTTGAAGATTGATTGAATAATGCGAATTATATTTATATTTGACGATGTATTTATATGTATATTTTTGTGAATAATATGCATCTCATGAGTTATCTGAATTCTTCATTTTCATTTGTGTGAGTGTATAACACACTCCTCCTAGGGCGGTAACACTATTACGTGATCAAAGCCCCAAATTTGGAAGGAAATCCCCGCATGAAGTGTCAATTTGCCCTTGAATAACAAGCTTGGTCCACCTAGATGCATTAATGATTATTGTACCTAATGGTGAAGATGCAACACTGGACATTGTGTGTGATTTGGTTTTCATCACGGGCCACACGACATAATTGGGGCTAGACTAATATACAACAATAGGATGGAGGCCATTGTCACCTCAATACTCCACCTCCTGCTCTTTAGTGGAATTTCACCACAAGGGAGTCCTCTAGGTATAAGTCACCTAACAAATATTCTAAGGCAATAGATCAAAGGTGACAACTTTAATAGGTCTAGGTATGGCACTCATGTTGATTTCTATAGCATCGGAAAGTGTTCTAAGTGTCATTTTTGGTAGAGAGGCTTAGACATCAGCGATCCAGAGAACCCAGAAATCGTTTGTGGAAATTCCACTCGGATATGACTTTATTAAAATAATTAATTATTTTAATGTAGACCCTAAGTATAAACTTAGGGAAATTAAATAATTAAAGGGTATTAGTAAAGAAGAGTGTGAATCTTCTAGAAGACGAAGATCAAGTCATCTTTTAATCTAAGCCAATGATTAAAGATATAATCTTGGCCGTTGATTCATCAGCGAGAAGACTATAAGAAGAGATTTGAGGGCCATTTGGAAATTAAGCCGAGGACACTGTCAGTACCCGAAGGAAATCGATTCTGAAGCAAGGGAAATCGATTTCAGTGGGTGAGTTTGTAGAGGCTAGGTTGCAGAAGCAGAAGGAGGAGGGAGAATTCAGTTATCGGGAAGCAGATCTCAGGAGGGTGAAGGGAAGGGTGAGTTGATCAACAGCAAGAACCCCTCCACGCAGAATCATGCAGTCCAGAGAGGGACTGCGCAAAGCATCCACGCTGGATGACGCAGAGGGTGAAGGAGGTCACCCCAAGGGTCCGAAAATTGTTTGGGAGGTCCAGAAAATTCAGCGAGGTGTTTGCTAATTTTTCTCTGTTCATCAAACTCCTGTAAATGTACTTTCCATTTCTGAAGATAAATATAAAACCCTCATCTGCTGCACTGGTTTTCCCACATTGGGTTTTTCCGGGGACAATTGTCCAAAACATTTGTGTTCATATGGTTATTTCTATTGTGCTATTGGTGTAAATTATCTTTCTGTTCTTATGCTCTTAACAATAGTGAAGATCTGCAAATGTGTTTATTTTAGAATTTACTGAAGCATCTGTAAATAACTTATCTCATAAGTAGGAGAAATAAACCAAGTATTGCAGAAATATTTTCCTCTTGAAAATTTCACAACTCGGACTAAGAACAAGGCTCAATCTAATTTTATAAGGAATAGCCCAGCCTTTAAGGAATCTACAAGGAAGGTTTATAGCCTAGGTCTTAGATGATATGCTACACAAATGGCACACTTAAGCATATAAGACCAAGAAACGACTTGTAAGAAAGATATTATCAACAAAAATGTAGCCACGTGCCTTCAACACGCCATAAGATGAAGCCTTGATGCTAGATTAGGGTTCCCTTGGGTAGAATTGCCTAGAGTTTGTGATATCAGCCGTAGTGATGCTATTCCAACCATGCAAAATGCAACATTTAGGTGCTATAAGTTCCAACCAGCAAGAACAACCTCAAAACAACCCAATGCTTCAACCCTATGTCCTAGCCCTAGTGGCTTGCCTTGAAGGGATGAAATTGGTTAAGAGAGAGAAAATAAGTTTTATTAGTTTTGACCATCTATGTGGAAGCCAATACCTACTAACTACTTGGGTGATGGAGTCTAAGGGAAAATTACTATGGAAATATCAAACCCTTGAAAGGAGTAAGGGGGGAAACCCTAAGTTCCCACTTTTAAAACCCTAGATATTATTTAATGCAAGTATAAAAGCAAGAGAAAAGCTCTCTAGGAGGTTCTCAATGGTGTTCAAGGTTTTTATTTAAAGCATGCAACATTTCACCAAAAATTTCATGTAAAGATATATATTTAGACAAGGAATAGAGAAACACTAGCAAAATACATTGGATACAATAACCATAAAAGTATTCAACAGTAAAAGTACTCACAAGATATCAATTAACAATCCTTCATTATCCCAAAAGGACGTCTCCATGACAAAGGCTAGTCTCCAATTGCAAAATATCCACAAAGATTACATCTCCATAAGAGTAGTGAGGTACAAGAGCTAGACCGAAATCTTTTACGTGGCCAAAGTAGTCCACAAGTGACGATGAAATGAACTATGAGGTGACCTTTTATTTATATGAGGTCTACCTCACCCAATTTTAGCCTAGAAGCCCCTAAAACAAGTTTGACAATGAGTAAACACAAGTAAAATTTACAAGCTAACCCACTTGCTCAACATGAAATTATGCCAAAATAGAAGTAGAACCACATGTGTGAGTCACAAGCCTCTAAAATGATGACCTCATGCTCATTTTGGGCTTCAAATGCTATGTGATGGTGAAGAAAACGCTGAAGATGTCTCTAGGAGTCATAATCATCCATCATTTGAGTAGTCCTCAAATCCAACCTTAGAGCAGCTCCAGAGATCCCAAATCAAGCTTGGGTGCTCCCCACGTCATCTCCATGGGTCTCCAATGGTCAACATAGTACCTCATTTCTTTAGTTTTAGGGTTGAATTTGTTGATTTTTGGTAGCATTAGATGTGCTCTAAGTCTCAAACTTTGTGGAGAGGCTTAGACACATGCATTACAGATAACCCATAAAATGTTTTGGGAAATTCCACCCAAAAACATTTTTATAAGAAAAATTAATTATTTTTAATAAGGACCCTAAGTCTAACTTAGGAAATTAAAATAATTAATGAGTATTAATGTAAACTGTGGGTGAAACTTCTAGAAAAAGCAAATCAAGTCTAATATAATCTTAGCCGTTGATTGGAGATCTAATCTCGGTTGTTGAAGTTTCAATGAGAAGACTATAAAGGAAGGCTTGAGGGTCATTTGTAAAATACACCGAAAGGATCAAGTGACAAAATTTCTGAAGTGAGCAGTGCTCAAGACGAAAGCTTCGATCTAAGTGATTCTTCAGCGTAGTTGAGGGGTAGAGAAAGTTTTGGCAGGAGGATCTTCTCCGGGGCCAAGGATCATCAACAAAGAGGCAGAGAAAGATGAAGAGGAGGCTGCGCAGAGCCCAGAGTGGGTGATGCAACACCCAGAAGGGGTGATGCAAGGCCACGTAGGCCCCACGTAGAGGTAGCGCAATTTCTCAATAGAAAGTCTGAGTTTCAGTTGGGGAAATCGAGATCTGAGCCGGGAGGGCTGGATCGATTTTCTGGAAGGGCTAAAAGATCACACGGAAGGGTGGTGCAGTTCCAGATCTGACCCCACGCTGGCCTACACAACTATTGCGAAGAGGCAGCACAGAGGGAGTTGAGGCTTTGTCAGTTCAACTACCGGATCAACCGAGACTTGTAGAGTGAGGTATACTCACTATATTTTTCTCTCTCAGTATTTCTCTATAACTGAATCGTCTAGTGAGATATTGAGAGTTGTATCCAGAATAACTGCTGCTTAATAATAAAATCCTCAGATCTATTGCACCGGTTTTCCCGCATTGGGTTTTTCCGGGGACGATTGTCCAAAAATAACGGTGTCCTGTGTATGTGTTATTTCTCTTGCTTAAATTTATGTTTTCAAATGTAATTTAATTAAGCGAAGGTTGCTTCAGTAACTGCTTTGATATTTTCAGAAGTAATCTACAAATAGCTTGTTAAATCTAATTTACGAGTAGGAGAAGTAGTTCAGTTTGTTGTAGTAGGGATTCTAGATCTAGAGCTTGGAATTTTCACATGGGATCAGAGCCAGGTTGTGAAACAGGAAGAGCAGATCCAACACTGAGTCAGAGGCCGAAGAGTTGTAGAAAGCAATAATTCGAATCGCCATAGGGATTGCGCAGTCTAGGCCAGGAGGGTTGAAATTTCTGGGAAGGTCTCTCTTTGAGTCAGTCGACAGAGAGGTAAGACTTCCAGATCGAAATTTTACCCTGCTAGAGGGAGCAACACAAAGCCTTAGCGCAGAGTTGGTGGGACGCAGTTTCTGTAGGTAGATCTTGATTTTGCCAGGTAGAAAGTTGTCAAAAGAGGAAGAAGCAGCACAATGACAAAATTTCCTTCCTAAGGAAATTCATAGCTGGGGAATTTCAACTTTTCCAAGATCTGAGCAGCAGATCCGAGCAACAGATCTACGAGCTCCACAAGGAGTGCGTAAGCCTGTCTAGTGTTGTGCAGAGGGGGAAGAAGATGAGAAAATTCAACATTTTTTTGACGACCATGGCAGCTCATGAGCTTAGAGATCAGGACTGGTTGGAGGGAGCATCCAACTACGTGATCTGGAAGGCAAGAATCACTTGTCTTCTAGATGAATATGATCTCAAACTCTTCGTGACGAACATAATAGCTGTCCCTACAGATCCAAATCTTTTGATGTAGTACAAGGCTGATATGGAAAAGGCAAAAAGGTTGCTCCTGGATGGAGTCAAAGATCACATAGTGTCCCATACAGTCAACAAAGATACTGCCAGACAGATGTGGGAATCCTTGGCCATGCTATATGAAGGATCTTTCGAGCAGTGAAAGATGTACTTAGAGCAACAACTGAGGATGGCGCAACTGTGGAAAGGGGAGCACATTGTTCCGTTCATGACTAGGCTTCAGGAAATCGATGACCAACCTATAGCCGTGGGGTCTACGCCTTCTCCTACGACGATGGTGAGACTGGCTGTTAACGCAGTCACTGAGGAATGGCAGGTGTTTGTCCACAGCGTCCTGGGCAGAGCCACCTTGCTAGGCTGGGAAGAGATGTGGGATGCTCTTCAACAAAAAGAGCTAAGAAGGGACCTCGTCAAGTGCAAGCTTGATGGTAGCAGTGGCAGTGGATCGAAGGTGAAGCAGGAGGAGGAAGAAAATGCAGCCCTTGCATCCAAAGGGCAGCAAAGACGTAAGAAAGACGTCTCGAAGATCAAGTGCTTCAAGTGTGGTGAACTTGGTCACTACGCTTCCCAGTCTCCTTTGAAGCCAAAGGACAAGGACGAGAAGCACGATCCGAAGGCTGCAACCGCGAAGATCAATGAGGACGAGTATGCCATGAGTGCCCACGCATCTCCAGGAGGGAGATGGGGCGACATTGAGCTGTAAGTTTGCAAGAACTTCAGTGGACAGGATCCTTGAGGAGTCCACCTCTCGGATCATACCTTATTACAGGTGCCCAAGATCAGCAATAGCAGTCTGGAGGAGTTTTTAGGCAGTGCAAAGGAGTGCAGAAACGACACATGCAGTAGTTAGCAGCTCTAACAGAGCAAAGTTGTAGTAGTGCAGAGGGACACAATGCAGAGCAACAGCAACGCAGTGATTTAGAGGGACAACGCGAGACTAGCAACAATAAGTGTTTCAACATCGAGATGCATCCTGAACACTTGTTCAAATTCATGGATGTTTTTCAGTTGCTTCTTTCAGCAGCTGACTTGTAGTGCAGAGTTAGTAGTGGCAGTTCTAGCAGCAGATGCAACATTTGAGAGGGAGTTGCAGTACGAATGCAGTGTTGATTGTGGCAGGGTCAGCAGTAGTATAGTGCAGCAAGAGCGCAGGGATTGATGGGTAGCTTATCAGACATCATCAGCGCAAAGGGAGATGCTTCATAGTCAGAGCAGTGTGCAACAGGGCATTGTTAGAGCACATTCCTCGCTAAGAGGGAGTGTTGATTTTGGTAGCATCGGATGTGCTCTAAGTCTCAAACTTTGTGTAGAGGCTTAGACACATGCATTACAGATAACCCATAAATTGTTTTGGGAAATTCCACCCAGAAACAATTTTATAAGAAAAATTAATTATTTTTAACAAGGACCCTAAGTCTAACTTAGGAAATTAAAATAATTAATGAGTATTAATGGAAACTGTGGGTGAAACTTCTAGAAAAAGTAGATCAAGTCTAATATAATCTTAGCTGTTGATTGGAGATCTAATCTCAGTTGTTGAAGTTTCAATGAGAAGACTATAAAGGAAGGGTTGAGGGTAATTTGTAAAATACACCGAAAGGATCAAGTGATCGAATTATTCTGAAGTGAGCAGTGCTCAAGAAGAATGCTTCGATCTAAGTGATTCTTCAGCGCAGTTGAGGGGTAGAGACAGTTTTGGCAGGAGGATCTTCTCTTGGGCCAAGGATCATCAACAAAGAGGCAGAGAAAGATGAAGAGGAGGCTGCGTAGAGCCCAGAGTGAGTGACGCAACACCTAGAAGGGGTGACACAGGGCCACGCAGAGGAAGCGCAGTTTCTCAGCAGAAAGTCTGAGTTTCAGCAAGGGAAATCCAGATCTGAGCCGGGAGGGCTAGATCATTTTTTCGGAAGGAATGAAAGATCACGTAGGAAGGGGTGACGCAGTTCTAGTTTTGACCCCACGCAGGCCTACGCAGCTACTGCACGGAGGCAATGTAGAGGGACTTGGGGTTTCATTAGTTCAACTACCGTATTGGCCGGGGCTTGCAGAGTGAGGTATACTCGCTATACTTTTCTCTATTAGTATTTCTCTGTTGCTGAATCGTTCGGTGAGACATTCAGAGTTGTATCTAGAATAACTGTTGCTTAATAATAAAACCCTCAGATCTGCTACATCGGTTTTCCCGCATTGGATTTTTCCGGGGACTATTGTCCAAAAATAACGATGTCCTGTGTGTGTGTTATTTCTCTTCCTCAGATTTATGTTTTCACATGCAATTTAATTAAGTGAAGGCTGCTTCAGTAACTGCTTTGATATTTTTAGAAGTAATCTACAAATAGCTTGTTAAATCTAATTTACAAGTAGGAGAGGTAGTTTAGTTTATTGATAGGGATTCCAGATCTAGATCTTGGAATTTCCACAAAGTTAGGTGCAACAAGCCCTCCCTTGTCATTTGATGGGATATCATCTTCATGGCCTGCTCATCAGGTAGTGTTAAGGCCAGGCAGAGGGAATGTTGGGTCTAGTGGTGCATGTATTAATAATCCTTTGTGCTAGTCAAAATAAGATCATCATCTTGGGTCCTTGGGTTACTCTAGGATGTGCATCAGCTGCTCAAGTCATCATACTGCCCAACGCTCTGATGTAAGTGGGAAATGTTGCATATACTAAGTCATCAACCTCTCTATAAGGCCTAACTACTTATGGAGTTGGTGCCCTCAAGGCCTCTGCTTCTGTGGACCACTTGGCAAGACCGATTTAAAATTTTAAACCTAAGTGAAAGCTACTATTCATTAGATACTAAGATCATATAAGCATCTAAGTGGGCCAAGATTATATGTTAAGGGAATATTAATATTTCTAACTAGGATCACCTTCCAATATTTAACTAGACCAAGTTTTGCAAAATTGTTCCCTACCTTGGTAGGGGTGGCTAATAGTCAATCGTATTAGGTGCTTCCAGCCCCCAAGGGGAGGTGGCATTTTCAAAGTTAACCCTTCTAATAGGTGTTGGTGTAAATAAGTGGCAATGGAGGGGACATGATTTGTGGCCAATTGCCATGGTTAAGGGGACCAACTATTGGGAATCCATATCCTAAGTGTATAGATGTAATAGAGGGAACAATCGTGGTGGCATGAGATACCCTTTTCAGTGTGAAAATTCCTTGAAATGCAGCGACTGGAAATAATTCTTCTAACTGATAAATTAATTATGTAGTTTATTTTGTTTACGACAAAATAACGAATTATTCACACTGCAATTTCTTGGACATAAAAAGGTACTCCGAAAGAAAAAGTAGGAACTGAGAAATGTTGGCGCACACACATAAAAATGACACAATAATTTTTGGACAATTGTCCCTGGAAAAACCTAATGTGGGAAAACCAGTGCAACAGTTGAGGGTTTTATTATTATGAAGCTATGGAATTTTTTATTACAATCTTTGGATGCCCAACTGACTATCCAATTAGCAAAATAATCTAACCAAAATATTTGTGAGGCAAATAAATCGACACTCTGCCCGATCATGCTCCGACAACTGGCAAAACTAGTTACTCATACAACCTTTGCGCAGGCTGTATCCCACTATTCCCCAAAACTGCTGGAAGGATGACGTCATGGCTGACTCTGCCACTAGAAGTGACTCGGCCTCCTAGAGATTTTCCAGACCAATTGCAACTGAATCACCCTTCTCCACAGCAAAATTGATCTCCCTCTGAAGCTATCTACACAAGGTTTGCGCAACTTCTCTAGATAATGTGGCCCTTTCGCTGCCGACTCTTCGAAACTAGAAACCTTCCTCCGACTTCACTGTCTCTGCCCCTTTGTCACCTGCTACTCGACCTCTAACTCGATCTCTCCTGCTGAATCACCTGCACTGGAAAATCGAACTGTCTAGATCACCGAGTATCTGCTGCCACTCTGCCACTTGCTACTCGACCTCTGACTCGATCTCTCCTGGTGAATCACTTGCATTGGAAAATCGAGCTGTCTAGTTCATTAAGTATCTGCCATTGATGTGTTCTCCATCTGCCCATTGAACTGCTCTTATAAACTCCAATTAGGACTCCAATGACCACGATTAAAACTTAATCGACGGTTTAGATCATCTCCAAGTCGATCCGTGTGAGTTTCTAGAGAATTCTCAACTTTCTTAATTAATTACTATTAATTAACCAATTTTCTTAAGTTAGACTTAAGAAAAATTTAAATGATAGTCAATTCATTTAATTGAGCTGTCTCCAGGTGGAATTACAAAAAACGATTTCTAGATTTTGGAGATCTTCTATGTTTTAGCCTCTCCACAAAGTTTGAGACTAGAAAATCATCCAAGGCTACAAAAAATAACACTCCCTCTTAACGAGGAAGGTGTTCTCCAACTCTGTCTCCATAACATCTTCCCACATTGTTGATATTTGACAACTGTAGCTGTCTGCCATTGCCCATCAACCACTATGCTAACTTTGATTCATCTGGTACTGGTTGTAGCTGAACCATGTTGCATCTGTGCCACTGCTGACACTACACAATACACCCTATACTACTGCCAACTCTGCATCTACACTACAACCCAACTAACATTCCCTCTCATTGTTGCTGCTTCTACTGCAACTACTGCAACTAAGAAGAATCCAAAATACTGAACCAACTGTGATTAGATGCTGCAAGTGTCTCTTGAGTCTCTGGCTGCTGCTAGCTTCTACTTTAGCCACTGGGGAATCTATGTTTCTGTTCATTTTTCTCTGTGCCTCTTGCACTGATATCAACACTGCTATGTGCTCCTTAGCATTTCACTGCAACTAGTCTTCAACTGTCACTCTGGAACTGATTGCATCAGTTAGTGCTAATCATCTTGCTACTGAACAGTGAATACTATGGGCCCCTATAGCAAGGGTAATGATGCAAGAGAAAATACCATCCGCTGCATAGGTCAATGGACATTGCCTAGCTTTGCAACTCTGGAGTCTACAACTCTATGTCTCCCCACCCCACTCTCCTGGAGGTATAACTACATATAGAGCGAATTGGTCCTACAATTTGGAAGACACCTGGTCTATCTCTACGGATGCTGCCGCCTAATCTTGCTTCTCCTTCTTGTCCTTCTTCCTATCAGGACATTAAGTATTGTAGTGGCCAAACTTGCCACACCTGAAGCACTTGATATTTGATAGATCCTTCTTCTTCTTCTCTCCCTGCCAGCCTTGTCCCTGACTTGGACCTTTCGCTTTGCCTTTCGATGCAAGGGCCACATTTTCTTCCTCCATCACATCCTTCGATCCTCTGCTGCTACTGCCGCATATGGAGCTCTTTACTAGAGCTCACCTCGTTTTCTCTTTTGTGAGATTTGCATACATCCAGTCCCACCCAGGCAACTGATCTCCTCCAAGAATGCCTTGGACGAAATTCTCCCATTCCTCAGTTACACTATTGAGGGCTAAGCGCACAAGTTTTGTATCTGGAGGCGCTTCTGCTATGGCTACAAGCTCATCCCAGATATCCTGAATTCTAGTGAGGAAGGGGCTAATGCCTTCACCCTTCTGCATACAAAAATTCCTCATCTTCTCTCCCAGAAACATCTTCTATTGCTCGGAAGGATTCTGATATAGTGAGGCAAGAGCATCCCACATTTCCTTTGCCGTATTCTTGGTCGCCACATGTGAGACAGTATGATCTCAAACACCATCGAGAATCAATCGCTTTGCTTTGCCCATCTCCTTATTGTAATTTGCTAGCTGGTTCACATCTGTAAGTACTGCGACAACCCTTTCTGCATATGACTTCAGACCATACTTGTCCAACAGGAAGGACATCCTGGCCTTCCACATACAATAGTTTGATGCTCCCTCTAATCTTTCCTGATCTCAGAGTCGTGTTGAAGCCATGTCTACAAAAACTCGATTAGGGACAAAAATCTCCCTCTTTCACCTGCCAGATGCTAGTTTTACTCTAAGTTGTTGGAAACACTGCCCTGGCCTCTCGGATTCGTTGTTTAACGTTTCAGATCTCAGAACGGGTATGAAATGCCCTTGAAATGACAAAAAAACGTTTATGGAATCCTGTGTCATATGATTGAAGAGCTCGACGTTTCGGGTGAACACTTCACCCATCTTCAGGAGGAGGAAGCTGATGGGTGAAGTGTTTAGCTGAAACGTCGAGCTCTTCAATCATATGACACAGGATTCCAAAAGCCCTAATCTACATCATGTATCTGACTGTGGAAACGTTCACGCCTCAAAAAAATGTTTTCGAGCCGTTTCAAAAATTCAGAAACGCCATTGGAAAAAAAAGCATCGTTTCGGAGAGGGTTTTCCTGTTTTGAAACGGATCCGGGGAATTTCGGAAACGTATTTTGAATTTGGAAACAGATTCGTCCTTTTTTGAAATACATTCACCATTTTTCCAGTGGCTGCCGGAAATGGTAGGCTGCAGCGTGCTGGGAACATATTTTATTTTTACATCTAGGTTGGAATGATAAACTTATTTCATTCACATTAACTTTTTATCTTTACCCTAAGAGCCTGCCGCTCGACTGTTGCCCAATGCCGCTGAGAGCCTATCTCTCGACTGCTGCCCAGTGCCGCCGAGAGCCTGTCGCCCGACTGCTGCCCAGTGCCACCGAGAGCTGAGACTGAGTCAACTGGTGCTGCCATCGCCCGAGACTGAATCGACTAGTGCCGCTGCCCGACTGGTCACTGCTGCAGCACTGCTACTGCCAGAGACTCAGAGAGGTCACTACTGCTGCTGCAAAGTATTTGGTACGTAGCTCAGGGTTTACTATTCAATACCAGGTTCGAACTTCATGGTTTACGGTGCACCTATTTCTCGTTTCATTTTCCTATTTCCTGTTTCTAGTTATGTAGGTGCATATCTGTTGTTTATATGAATAATATGGAGTAAGCGAATGTCTTCTAGCAGAAGTTTGTCTGTAAAGCCCCTACTCATCGGTTTATTCATGAATTTAATCCTGTACATATATTTCAGCCATAGATGCAATTAAGTGGAACCAGCAGTAAATTTAAAACTTACATAAGCAACTGTTTTATACTTAGAGAAATACCTGAAACGAAACTAATGATTTCTTGATGATTACTTGAGCTGTGGAGCTGTGGTTCTCCTCGTGAATGCAGCGGAAAGGTTACCGAAACAATCGTTTCATCCCAGCCAATCTAGGAAACAATCTTAGACCTAGAAGATGCCTCTTCTACCCTCGTGCCCAGAATTCCAAAAGCAGTGAGTCTTCCTCCCTTCGGAACAGTTCGTATCCCTCCACACTTCCTTTTGACAGAATGCAGAATTTTGAAAAAGAACCAGTCCCCTTTCATACTTCATATTCCATCCCTTATATAACATTTCTCCACCGCCCTATACTCACGTAGATATTATGGCATTTATGTGGATATTATATTCATTTATTGAGATATGGTAGGCATTTATGTAGAGATTATCTTTGATTTGATTATTTTAAGATATATTGTATTATGTTTGTTTTTAACTTAATTAAATTGTCTTTATAATTAATTAAATTATATTATTATTTTATTGGTCCACTCACATATAATTTTTACTAAATTATATTTTGATTTTCTTGAATAAAGCTCTCCCATGCATACGCATATAGAGCGGTATACGTGTTAGGTATTCCGTTGATATTTCGTTATATCTTGGCGAGATAAAATATATTGTAATATTCAATTCGTTACTCTAACTTAGGTAGTCTTAATACTAGTGCGGGGTATGCGATATATGCATGTGTAGCTATCATATGCGTATGTCGTATACTCGCTAATGTTATAACTTAGGAATGGGTCGTTACATACTTCCTCCCTTCGGAAAACTTCGTCCTGAAGTTAGGGTTTCATATAATCATATTAATAATTGCGTTTTTAGAGATTAGGGTGATTGTATAAGGCTTGTAATTTAAGATTGATTTTCTGTTTGAATAAGTATGTATTAGTAATTTAATTGTTACTTCCCATCTTAATCGAGTCTCCAAGCTATTCTAGAATCATCCTATCCTTCCTAATCTCTTCCGCTCCCATCCTATCCATCTTCTACAGGCATATGCCATGGCATCAGTTTTACTGATCCATCCATAAACCTTAACGGTAGCAACGTCGATTACGTCGACCTGATTTATTTGTAAGCATCCCGCAATCATCATCACATGTCTAGGGGAGTGTGACTCGCACAGTCCTCCCATGACTCTAGGTTTTAGAGGATAAACGGTGGGCGACACCTCCACCCCTCTTAGTAGGACCAGGGTCAACACCCTATCATGGAATCTCATGGAGTCTCAACTGTTCTTGGAATTCTGTCATCACGTAGATTGTTTTGGTAACCTGTTGTTCTGCAAAGTAATCACTTTGTACACATTCTGCAATGTAAACACTCGTACACACATTACAACACATGCATCTATATATTTAATACAATTTCTTGCTAGATACAGCTCCTGTATAGTTCATACATGTTCCATCTATGATGCATTATATTTAGTCATTCTCAATCTATATACTAATATGTTTTGTTTTCATATTAAAAATGTAGTTACTCTTCTATTTATTTTCCTTCAATCATATTGAGATGCAAAATGAAATGAATTGATGTATAGTTTCATTTATAACATAATCTATGATTTCATATTCTTGCAATGTTAATTTAAATGACATATTGCATATCGGTATCCATGCACTAGTGAAGTTAAACAAACAACATATATCCTGTATCACTAGAGTGAAGTAACGTTCTATCTTTATGGGTATCCATGTACCAGCAAAGTAAAACTCATCCTTACATGATATTTCAAAAATAAAGTTTCAAGTATCAAAATAGAGCAGTCATATACATATAAAGTTTCCAGTTTCTCAAAATTTAGCATAAGTTGGGGTAATTTTGGCATAAGGTCTCAGCGTCTTCTCAAGTCGCCGATCCAGGACTATATTTGTCCCACTGGACTTTAACTTGGTCTATTAGGCGATTCCTGAGATGTCGAACCCTACGTTCCAGAATACGTAATGGTTCGACCGTAATGGTTCCCTCGTCTGATACCTGTAGTTCCTTCCAATGAAGATCATGAGATTTGTCAGCAACATAGTGTCGTAAGGTAGATACATGAAATACATTATGAATTTTGTGCAAGTGGGGTGGCAGTGCAAGACGATAGGCGACAGGTCCAACTTTTTCCAAGATTTCGAACGACCCTATGAATCGGGGTGATAATTTTGTCCCCTTCCCAAACCGAGTGGTGCTCTTATTTGGCCTGATGCAAATGAAAACCTAATCTCCCACTACATAGTTTCTATTTGTCCTGTGAGCATCTGCATAACTTTTCTGTCTATCCTGTGCCTCTTTCAATTGTTGCCTAATCAGTTTTACTTGTTCCTCCATCTCTTGGATCAATTCTGGCCCGACTATTACCCGGTCTTCTAACCTGTCCCAACTCAATGACGTCCTGCAGGGTCTCCCATATGGTGCTTCAAATGGAGGCATACCGATTGAACTTTGATAGCTATTGTTGTATGCAAATTCTACTAAGAGTAGGTACTTTTCCCAGCGTGATTGTTGGTCCATAACATACATCCTTAGCATATCTTCTAGTACTTGATTTACCCTTTCTGTTTGCCCATCAGTTTCAGGAAGATAAGCTGTGCTCAAATTTAACTGAGTCCCTAAGGTTGATTGCATACAAGTCCAAAACCTTGATGTGAATCGAGGATCTCTATCTGATATGATTTTCTTAGGTATTCCATGAAATCTAATAATTTCATTTCTGAATACCCGGGCTACATCAGCAACTTCGTAAGTATCTCTTACCGGGATAAAATGGGTGCTTTTAGTTAATTTATCTACCACAACCAAAATGGCATTATGCTTTTGTTGTGTAAGGGGCAGCCCAACGATGAAATCCATAGAAATTATTTTCCACTTGGTCATAGGGATGTCATAAGGTTGTAGGAGACCTGCTGGGTGACAATGATCAGCTTTTACCTGTTGACATTCAAGACACTTAGCGACAAATTGGACAATGTCGTTTTTCATGCCTGACTAGAAGAAAAGTCTTTTAGTGTCAGCATACATTTTCTTTACACCAGGATGTGCACAATACACTGCTCTGTGGGCTTCCTTCAGGATGGTGTTTCGGAGATCTCCACTATTGGGTATATACATCCTTCCATGAAATCGTAGAATTCCGTCTTCTTCTAGATCATATCTTTCGAACTTAGGTTCCTTTGAATGGTTGCTATCAAGCCCTGACCTTACTTTTAAGTACCATCTCTTACGAGATGTTCAAGTACTTGATCTCTTAAGTCCACCCTGATAGGTATGAGGGAAAATAGTCGAGGTCTTCTACTTAAGGCATTGGCTACTACATTCTCCTTCCCTTTTATATATGAAATCACAAAATCATATTCATTTAAGAATTCACTCCATCGTCTTTGTCTAGCATTTAAGTCTTTCTGGGTGAACAAATACTGTAAACTTTGGTGGTCACTTTTAAGCACAAAGTTTCTTCCTACCAAGTAGTGTCTCCATATCTTTAAAGCTAAAACCACTGCGGCTAACTCTAAATCATGCGTAGCATAAAGTTCTTCATGGAGTTTTAATTTCCTTGAAGCGTATGCTATTACGCCTCCTTCCTGCATTAATACTGCACCTAACCCCTGTTTAGATGCGTCAGTACACACAGTGAAATCTTTATCCATATCAGGTACTCGCAAAATGGGAGCACTAGTCAATAATATTTTAAGTTCGGAAAATTCTTTATCACCTTCCTCAGTCCATTCATACCTAACTCCTTTGCGCTGGAGGGTGGTGATCGGCTTTGCAATTTTGGAGAATCCCTCCACAAACCTTCGATAGTAACCTACTAATCCCATAAAACTACGTACTTTATGTGCATTCTTAGATATCGGCCACTCCTTGATTGAGTTTACCTTTTCAGGATCTACAGAGATCCCTTCATCAGATATGATATGACCTAAGTAACGAATTTCCTTTTAAAAGAAGACGCATTTGGATAATTTTCCATATAACTTGTGTTCTCTGAGGCAAGATAATATTATCCAGAGATGCTCTTTGTTCTCCTCCTCATTCTTAGAGTAAATGAGAATGTCGTCCAGGAAGACTTGCACAAATTGATTGAGATATTTGCGGAGAATGCTATTCATGAGGTTCATGAATACCACAGGTGCATTGGTCAACCCAAATGGTACCACAATGAATTCATAATGCCCGAAACGAGTTCGGAATGCAGTCTTAGAAACATCACTTTGTTTAATCCTAAGCTGATGATAACCTGATTGCAAATCGATCTTTGAAAACACTGCAGCTCCTTTTATTTGGTCAAAAAGGTCGTTAATGCGAGGCATTGGATACCTATTCTTTATCGTGGCCCGATTTAAATCCCGATAGTCCACACACAGTCTTAACGAACCATCTTTCTTCTTGACAAAGATTACAGGAGTGCCCCAAGGTGAAACATTGGGTCGAATGTGTCCTCTATCTAACAGTGCTTTCAGCTGTATTTGTAATTCTTGAAGTTCAGGGGCGGTCATTCTGTAAGGTGTTTTAGATATTGGTTTCGTACCAGGTTTCAATTCTATTGTGAGATCTAGCTCTATTTTAGGAGACAGTCCTGGTAATTCCTTTGGAAAAACATCCGAAAATTCTGACAGAATCGGATATTGTTCTAAGGATGGTCCTTCCTCCTTGCTTACTTCTTGAACCGCATACACCTGACACCCTTTCCTTAAGCACCGTTTCATTTGCATGGCTGAGATGAAACATAAGGATACTTTCCTCTTAATACCTTGAATTTAGATTGTCTCTCCCTCATCATTCGCGCAAAGTATTGTTTTCCCGAAACAGTCTACCCATGCATGATGC
The DNA here is from genome assembly GCA_034641835.2 of Pinus albicaulis. Classification (NCBI taxonomy): domain Eukaryota; kingdom Viridiplantae; phylum Streptophyta; class Pinopsida; order Pinales; family Pinaceae; genus Pinus; species Pinus albicaulis. The sequence goes on from CM076579.1 coordinate 1,133,040,438, forward strand.
GACTCTAACCAATCCATTCCTATCACCAGGTCGTAAGTTCCTAGGGCTGTGACATATGCTTTTAGTTTGGTCGAACGGACTCCTAGATCAACTTTGCAATCCTCAACACTTAATTCTACTGGTTGAAGTTCTCCCGAAGCCATTTCTACCTGTCTGAAATCGTTTTTCTTGCAAGCTGCCAACCCACATTTATTTAAGGTATATGATGAAATAAAACTATCAGTAGCACCAGTGTCAAATAAGATTTTTAGTTTTATCCCATTGATTGTACCTGAAGATTCCACTACAGTGGATTGGTGTGCTGCTTGGTTGTTGTTGACGACGGCATGGATTCTATGATTGCCTTGGGAATCTGATGATGGTCCTTTTCCTGCTCTCTGTGAGTTCTCCGGACAATCACGCTGAAGAGGAGGTCCTCCACACCCCCAACAATCGACCTGGGTTGGCCTCCTTGATTCTAACTGTGAATTTCTAGACCATGATCTCTGTCCCCTGGTGCTACTTCCTCTCCCATTCTTTCCTCGATTACCAGTCCCTCGAGATTTCCAAGGACTGATGTTTGAGGATTCAGAAGCTATAGTATTAATGGTCATGGGAGCTCCTGCTCCTGTTCCTCTTGGAGTAAACCTGTTGCCATAAGGAGGTGGCCTCGAGCTATTTCTTCTGAAGAAATTTTGGGGAGTCTTTCCTGTAAATCCTTGCTGTGATGGTTCAGCTGGCCTGAAATCCTTTTTAATCCCCAGATGTTCTTCTGCATAACGTGCACATTCAACCGCCTTTGCTAACGCTGATGGCTTCCACATTCTTACCATGGCCCTGATTCGAGGGTTCAACCCATATATGAAACGCTCAGCTTGATGTTCATCCGTGTCTAGATAAGGAACATATTTCACAAGTTCCATAAACTTTATCTCGTATTCTTCCACGGTATTATTACCCTGGATTAGCGTATGGAAGTTTCCTTCTTGTTCCTCTTGAAAGAAAGGCGGTAAGTATTTTGCACGGAATCAGTGTACAAACAACTCCCAAGGAACGATGTCTGATGTGATATGTAGTTGTTTTTCTAGATTTCCCCACTAAATCAGAGCATTCCCCTTGAGTTGGAATATAGCGATCTTTGTTTTAGAGGTAGAGGAATATTCTTTTAGAGCGAAGCATCTTATCATTCCTTCTAACCATGCTTCGACATGTTCTCCAGCTTTTCCTCCTGAGAATTCCGGGAGTTTAATCTTTTGCAGTTCCCGGGAAATATTTTCTCTTTGTGGCTTATCATCATAATCTTTAGGCTTTTCTGAATGTCTTTCTTCTAGATGAGGTTGTTCCTCTTTCTTACTGGTCGGCTGCGACCCTTTTAATGTTTCCAAAATGGCTTCTAATGAGCGCATTACAGTAGTTAGATCGGGCGTTGGAGCAACTGGTGCTGACGCCGATCTAGGTGGTGGCGATGGTGACGGTATTGGCGACGATGATGGTGGAGGTGTTAGAGATGGCGATGCATCTCGCTGGCGTTGCCGCCTTTGGTACGTTCTTACCATTGTGACTTTTCCTGAAATACATAATGAATTTATGAGAATAGGGTAAATTTGTAGACTAACTACATATAATTTTCGTAAAATTGAGCTTGCATATGGGTATAGTTCTTTTGCTATTTTACCTGCAGGCAGGTCTTACTGGTACCGAGGTCAAGGAGGGTGGCCATGCGACCTCCTTGTCCTATGCAGGATATTCTATGCTTACTAATTATAGAGTGAAATGCACGGGTTTTTTATAGATCATAGAATTGTTTTGAGCTTGTTGATATTTTATATAAGGACCCATAGTTCTAGGCTCTACGCTCATTGGGCCACGGTAATCCAAAAATTTTGAAGCCTATATTATTTTTTTTTGTAAGAGACCAGGCAAACATTTCCTTCTAATGATGGGATTTATTAAGATTATCGAGATGATATTCTCTGCCTAGTTATTTATTCTTTATGCTATTGAAAAGCAAGGATGTTACATGCAGATGTAGCAGAAAATGTGAATTAGTAAGCAAACGAAAGGTTTGGCCGTAGCTTCTCTTAGAGCATTGTCATGGTAACCTACAGTTGCTACTTCCAATTCTGAAAGCATTCCCAATTTTGAAAGAACAGATTTGAGAAAAGCCTACACTAATAAAGATAATAATAAAAAAATGTCCCATAAAAGTTATTTACCCACCTTTTTTTTTTTTTTTCACAATTGTAGAATTAAATGGAACACATCAAAACTATCCTAATAGGATGATCAAGTGTAAATTATTAAATTATAAAATATAAATAATATATATATATATATATATATATATATATATATATTATTTTTATTTTTTATTTTTTTATTAAGTACTGGGAGATATTTACAATATAGAGTCAATAACTGTGGACCAATACTAATTACTACAGTGCGATAATGAAGGTATGGTGAATTTTATAATAATCGTGAAAATATCAATATATATATATATATATATATATATATATATATTTTAATGATTTTTCCATCCTTATTTAACCATCGAATAGATAAATAATTACGTATAAAAGAGTAAAGTTAACATCACTTTGAGGAATTCCTGGGCTGAGCACAAAATAACATATTTGCCATATTAAATAGGATCCTAACGTGGCAATTTTATGAAAATATTATATTGAATATTCAGGTCTTTTTGGAAATATAATGCACTTATATACTTTTAGCATCTTGGAATATCTCTTCAGTTTGATATATCAAAATATTAGAACTAAATAACTTTGTCTAATTTCAACGTATTTTGAAATATTTAACTCCTTTCCGCATATTTTGGTATATATAAAAATTGAAAACGTGATGTGTCAACTACCAATGGTTACGAATCCTTTAAGATTTTAGCCGGGCGGTGGGCGGTGGTGTAGTCGGTTAATTCAGGCGGTCGCATAACGCTTAGAACACTTCGATATTCGCTGTTATTTAAGACAGAAGAAAGGAGAGACAGTTGCATCTCCTTTGACAATTCCGGGATTTTAATTACTCTCAAAGAACCCATCACGCCGCCCATTAAACCTTGCCCTCTCGAGGTATCCTCTCTTGAAAATGCAGAATTGAGGGAGCTGGGTTATGCGTTGGATTTTTTTATTTTGGTCTCCGGCAACTGCCTTATTATATCGTCCAACGAATTTTCATCCATCGACATTGTTTCTCATTGATAAAACCTCCATTTTCACCCCTACACACCCACAGTTCACACACCACCCCCAGCTCGATATGATCGACGGATTATTAAATCAGGTATCGAGATCGAGTCATTCTAGAACCATAATTTCACAAGTACCTAAGCCATTTCATCGTTGCATAGCCCATAGTAATTTTGAAATTTCCACGACTTCTCCACAGAATTATAGTTTGAAGAACTGGCCAGAACAGAGCCAATCCATTCGTGTTATTTATTCCAACCAGCAAATTGCATACATAAATATTTCAAACCTTGGACTGGATGGTTGATTGAAAGAAAGAATTATTATTGAGATGGATGAATTGGGAAGAATTCTCTGCCTTCCTTTGCAGTTTCTTCACTTTCCAGTGGAATCTCATGCTCTGTAATTTTGTGCATTCATTCATCTCCCATCATATCACCAGCCAAGGAGGTCGAACATCATCAATTATCTTGTTTCCACAGGTCCAAGGAGGTCGAATAGCTCAATGAACTGAGGCAAAATTGTCTGGAAGTAATTGTACCCATCAGAGGATCGAGTTGGGGTCTTCCCTTGTGGAAACTCGCCCAACTTATTATTCATAATCAACTCCAGGATTTGGCACAAGAGGCTAGACCTAGTCCTTTAGAAAATTATTGCACTTGGACGCCTATTCATTGCTAACTTTAAGAGGACAAATTCTGTGGATCATCATGACCTTGGCACATAGATTTCCTCTATTAGTCAAGTCATATTTCTGATCAGAAATTATTAATTATATATCTGAAGAGTGTTGGTAATTTCAGGGTTTCGCGTTGGTGCAGGGGCTCCTGTTTATAACGCTGCGGTTTTAGAGTATCTAGCAGCAGAGGAGCTTGAGTTAGCTGGGAATGCAGCAAGGGATAACACGAATAATAGAATTGTATCTCGACACAAACAACTAGCTGTCAGAAACGATGAGGAGCTTAGCAAATTGCTGTGTGCTGTAACAATTGCCAAAGGTGGTGTATTCCCGAATATTCACGGTGTTTTACTACCAGAAAAGGCTGGAAAGGGAATGGAAGACGAGATTGGCAGAGCCTCTCAAGAGTTTTAGTCAAGACTTTAAGACTTGTGATCGACTGTTAAATGGTGCCCACATTTTGGGGCTTTAATCCACCGTCAGTAACATTCGGTTCAAATGAGGACAAGAAACCTATATTAGTATTTATGCAAAATTTGGTTTGGCATAATATTTGTAGTCAGATCAATATTGGCATTACCATATATACATACATACAGTCAACAGAAGTTTTGGAATGGCATCCTTGCAGTTCAAGGCAATTGTGATATTTTGGCAAATTATTGATAATAGTATTGTATGCTGTAGTATGTTGACATGTAGAGCCTCTTTAGAAATGGAGACACCAAAGACTGGTTTAAATATGCAGAAGCTTAGAAACGAAATTGAATGGGCCTATAAGGTCCCGAAGGTTTCTAATTTGCTCTGATACCATGTGTAAAGCCCCTACTCATCAGTTTATTCATGAATTTAATCCTGTACATATATTTCAGCCATAGATGCAATTAAGTGGAACCAGTAGTAAATTTAAAACTTACATAAGCAACTGTTTTATACTTAGAGAAATACCTGAAACGAAACTAATGATTACTTGAGTTGTGGAGTTGTGGTTCTCCTCGTGAATGCAACAGACAGGTTACCGAAACAATCGTTTCCTCCCAGCCAATCTAGGAAACAATCCTAGACCCAGAAGATGCCTCTTCTGCCCCCGTGCCCAGAATTCCAAGAGCAGTGAGTCTTCCTCCCTTCGGAACAGTTCGTATCCCTCCACACTTCCTTTTGACAGAATGCAGAATTTTGCAAAAGAACCAGTCCCCCTTCATACTTCATATTCCCTCCCTTATATAACATTTCTCCACCGCCCTATACTCATGTAGATATTATGGCATTTATGTGGATATTATATTCATTTATTGAGATATGGTAGGCATTTATGTAGAGATTATCTTTGATTTGATTATTTTAAGATAAATTGTATTATGTTTGTTTTTAACTTAATTAAATTGTCTTTATAATTAATTAAATTATATTATTATTTTATTGGTCCACTCACATATAATTTTTACTAAATTATATTTTGATTTTCTTGAATAAAGCTCTCCCATGCATACACATATAGAGCGGTATACGTGTTAGGTATCCCGTTGATATTTCGTTATATCTTGGCGAGATAAAATATATTGTAATATTCAATTCGTTACTCTAACTTAGGTAGTCTTAATACTAGTGCGGGGTATGCGATATATGCATGTGTAGCTATCATATGCGTATGTCGTATACTCGCTAATGTTATTTTGCTTATAACTTAGGAATGGGTCGTTACACTGTCGATGATCTTGTTGGAATGTTATAGATTATCTTTTCCAACCCACTGCCCGTTTGGTGTTTAGTGGGTACTTTCACGAGTTGAAGGGTAGCTAATTTAAAATTTTAAACTCCACACCTACTTGTGAAACATTACGTGAACCATCTTAATGTGATTCATTGATTTATTTGGATACCAATGATTCTCGAATCCCACCATTTCTTGTGTTTTGGGTTGTTCACATGATCTGAGATTGTTATGTGGAGAGTCGACTCTTTCTTTTGAAATTTTATTTCTAAATTCAACATGAGATGGGGCCATGGCTTAACCAATAACAACTAAACATAGGAATATAGATAATTCACTCTTAGTTGTGTGTCACTGTGTTATTGAATCCCAACCAAATGGTGGCTTGAGGATTCAATCTAAAACAAAAGTATTTATATCAGTGTTTAAACTTTATAGTATTTTTTTGGGTAATTATGTTATACTATATAGCAATTTGACCTTCAATCCCTGCCAATGAAAATTTGGAAAAGCACGGTTTTTCACTGACCTTGACTTCAGGTAGGTGCAACATATTGGAATCAGTAATAAACTGGTCCTTAGCAGATTGGTTGATGTGTTTATTTTATTTTTTAATATCTAACGTTAACTAGGAAATATGTATATTAATAAAAGTATGAAATAGAGGAGTTTTATAGGGAGCCATTATAGTCCATATCAGTTTTAAGTTTTTGCTCTACAAAGAGCCTAAAGTGTTCTCAGTATGTCTCAGTAACTCTTATAAATAGGTGTTATGGACCTATGGTAACTTTGACATAGCCCCTAGGGCCTAAACCTAGGTGTGAACTGTAAATTTGCTGTTGTATGGCTACTCTATTTAAAGTCTGGTTATATTATATAGTTTTACGAGTCTTAAACTCTCATGATGACTATTTGAAGCAAACAAAACTATTTTTATTTCTTTTGAAAAATGTGTTTCATATTACAAAGAAAAAATATACATATTTGTAATTTTGTCAATTTTATTTTGCAGATTCATTTAAATCATCATGATCATTTATGGCGACTTCAAGTTCAACCATTCGTGAGGTAGAGAAAGTGGAACATGAAATTGAATCTGCCCCTAAAGTTGATTCAAAGTTACCGCTTTGGAAATATGTAACTATTGTTGGAAAGATCCAAGGAGGGGGATCATTGGCATGGGTTTACAGTGAGTGTAAAAGGGAGTACAATGGATCATACTCATGGGTCAAAGAACATTTACTTGGGTTTAAAGGCAATGGGGTTCGAATATGCAGTGGTTTGCCTAAAGAGAATGTGACAGATGGAAATGGTTTAAGCAAAAAAAAACTTGCAAAATATCAGAAAGAACAAGACGAGGAAGATGCTAAAGCAAATGAGACAAATTCCGCCTTTCAATTAAAACACCCAACAAGGTTGGGAGCATCTTCATCCAAGCCTCCACTTCATTCTCATGGAATTTTTGCTTCAAAGTGGTCTAATTTGGGATAGCTTGAAAGGAGTTTTAATAATGATACTCGAGAGAAGGCAAATGCATCTATAAGTTAATGCATTTATGCAAATGGCCTTCTTTTTAACCTTGTGCGATCTTTTTACTGGGAAAAGATGATAAAAACAGTGAATGAAGCCCCAAAAGGGTTCAAGAGCACTGCATATGAGAAGGTCCGCACCACAATGTTGAGTGCTGAAAAGTTAGATTTGGAGTCTAAATTAAGTCCCATTTGTAATTCATGGCGCATTTCAGAGGTGTCCGTCATTTCTGATGGATGGAAAAATCAAAGGAATAGGCCTTTGATCAATGTGATTACTCAGAGTCCAAAAGGGGCAATGTTTTTAAAGGCAGTGGATTGTGAGGGGCAGATGAAAGATTCTCAATTCATTGCTGACATCTTAATTGAGGCAATTGGATTGGTGGACCTAGAAAATGTTGTCCAGGTAATAGCTGACAATGCTATGGTGTGTAGAACAAAAAGCCTAATTATTGAAGGAAAACTGGACCCCTTGTTGTGTACATTCATTGAACCTCATGTTGAGTAAGATGGGGAAGCAAATTGAGTTGATTCGTGCTATTTTTCAAGAGGCAAAAGAAATTCAAACATTCATCACAAACCACCACATGTCCCAAGGCATCTATAGGGAATTTGCGAAGTTGGAGCTCCTTAAAGTACCTAAAATTTAAAGTTTATTTCATAAATTCTAAATTCTATGACTCTAACTTCAAATATGTAAATTGGATTCTCAAATGTTATGATTCGTGAATCATAATAGTTATTCAATCAAATTATGATTTTTAATTTATTGAAACATTGATAATTTGGCACCTACAGGTTGTCGAGACTTGATTTGCTTCTTGTGAAAATCCTAGATTTAGATTCCTACTACAACAAATCTAAATTACTTCTTCTATTATTTTTCATAATTATTTCATTACAGTGAAATATCGAAGTAATTACTGAAGCAGTCTATAGAAATAATGTTGTAGAATAAATCTAAGTGCTGAAACAAACTGAACCATATACAATGAGAAACATCCACATTTGACACAATTATTTTTGGACTAAGTCCCCAGAAAAACTCAACTCGGGAAAACCGGTGCAGCAGATCTGAGGGTTTTATATTATTAAGCAGTAGAATCTTGAGTACAACTAGGGTGCCAATATCAGGCTCACCCTTCAGAGAAATCTAGACAACAAATGAAAATGTGAGGTATACCTCACTCTGCAAATCCTCGGCTAATCTAAACAACGCTGGTGAAGCCCCTCTCTGCTTCTGCGTGATGCCTACGTTGCAATTGCGTAAGCCTGTGTGGGCATACTCTGGAACTGCATCACCTCTCCTCTGCAAAGATCAAGCTGATCAGAAACTGAGATTTGGCCCTCCTGGCTCAGAAACCCCAACTTCCAGCTCTTCGGACTGATCACAAGGGGCACTGCGTCACTTCTGCGTGGTTCCCTTCAGGAACTGCATCACCCCTCCAAGTGATTGCACTGCATCTCTCTGCGTCACCGCTGCCTCTCTGAAATGTACCCCTAGTCCTCTTGACTAGTTACTGCATCTGCCCTCTCTGAAACTGATCACTGAATCAAATTACTTAGCAAACCCAACCTTAGTGATTCGATCTTGATAAAAAAGTTGAGTCTCTCTCTCAAGCTCGAAAATGCCAAATGCTCAATGTGCTCAATGTGTTTTCCATAGGCCCTTCACCCTCCTTATATTCTTCCGTTGACCCTTCAACAACCAAGATTAAAACATAATCAATGGCTAAGATTAACTTGGAGGTGAACCATGAATTTATCTAGAAGATTCACACTTAGTTTAATTAACACCCTTTAATTAATCATTTCCCTAAGTTTAGACTTAGGAAAACATTAAAACGATTAATTAATTTAATTAAACCATCTCTAAGTGGAATTTTCCAAAACCATTTATGGGTATTATGGAATACATGTGTCTTAGCCTATATACAAAGTTACAAGGCTAGAGCACATCCGATGCTACCATAAAACAACGCTCCCTCTTAGCGAGAAAAGTGCTCTAGCAAGACAACTTAATGTGCTGGTCTGACCTCTGTAGCATCTGTTGTTGTGCTGTTGATGCTCCTCACCAACATTGCACAGAAAAATGCTGCATCTGTACTGCTACTGACTCTGCATGCTGCTGCTAACTGCCACTGTACTGCAACTCCCTTTGAATATTGCAACCATGCTGCTGCACTGTGTGAGCACTGCTTCTACACTGTGTGAGCACTACTCTGCACTGTGTTGCACCACTGTGCACTGCACTTCTGCTGCTCATCTACTGCTACTGCTGCTGCTGCACTGTTGCTAATTGCAATAGAAAAAACATTCGAAATTGGACAAGTAAAACTGCATCTGAAAAATAAGACTGACTGCTGCTAACTTCTGCACTAGCTCTCTGAAAATACTACGTTGTTGCTGCTCTGCATTGCGTGAGCACTGCACTGCGCTGCGTTGCAACAGTGTGCATTGCGCTGCTGCTGCTTAACTGCTGATGCTGTTGCTCCCTCTCTGCGTTGATCAGGTTCTAGTACTGCTAGCCACTGCATTGTCTTCTAATCTTCCGCTGCAACTGCCCATCTTGCTATTGTCTTAAGGCTGCTGTAGCTCACATGTGATCCAAGAGTTTGGAAATATTCAAGGGTCCTACCACTTGTAGATTCTGGATCTACAACTCCAAGTCAGCCCACTTCTCTCCTTTCAGAATATGAGCTAACATAGCACAATCTGCTTTTGCCTCAACCTTGGCAGATCCGGCTTGAGGATCTTGCTTCTCCTCCTTATCCTTTTTCTTAAGAGGACATTGTGTGGCATAATGTCTCATTTCCTCACACCTGAAGCACTTGATCTTGGATAGATCTTTCTTCTTCTGGTTCTGTTGCCCCTTTGATGCAATGGTAGTGTTATCTTCTTCCTCCTCCTTGACTTTCGAACTGCTGCCATCCTCAGTATGGATTTTGAGGAGATCTCTCCTTAAATCTTCTTGTTGCAAGGCTGCCCACATCGCTTCCCATCCTGGAAGCTTTTCTCTGCCCAGAATGCTCTGGACAAATACCTGATAATCTTTTGAAACTGAGTTCAGAGTGAGCCTTACCAGCTCTGAATCTTTGGGTGCCGATCCCACTGTTGATAGTTGGTCTCAGTTATCTTGAATTCTAGACTGGAAGGAGTCAAAACGCTCTCCCTTCTTCATCTTGGTATTACGCATCTTCTCCTCTAGATACATCTTCCGCTGCTCGGAAGATCCTTGTTATAGCTTTTCTAGTCCTACCCACATTTCTCTAGCCGTGTTCTTTGCTGCTATGTGAGGTACGATGTGATCCTTCACACCATCTAGGATCAATCGTTTGGCCCTAGCCATGTTCTTCTTAAAGGCTCTCACATGTGCTACGTCCAGTGGTTCTGCAACTGCGCTGTCCATGAGGGCCTTTAGATCATTCTCATCAAGGAGAAACTAAATCCTTGACTTCCATATAACATAGTTGGAGGCACCCTCCAATCTATCTTGGTCACACAATCCATTGTTGGCCATCTCCTCAGCTGTCGATATATTGCTCTAACCCTCTGTTCAACTAGATGTATGCACTTCTTGAGGAGTAAGTCACTGCTTCTACTGCTGCACGGGAAAAACTGAGTTTCTTTGAGTAAGAAAACTCTCTGAGGTCAATAAATCCCCAATCTGTGTTTTTCAGAAATTTTCTGACGCTTATGCACCAACTCTTTACTGCTTGTGCAGTAATTGCGTCCTTCAGCTACGCTACCTTTTCTGCAACTGAAGCCCCTCTCTGCCTCTGTGTGATGCCTATGCTGCAACTGCGTAAGCCTACATGGGCATACTCTGGAACTGCGTCGCCTCTCCTCTGCAAAGAACAAGATGATCAGAAACTGAGGTTTGGCCCTCCTAGCTTAGAAACCCCAGCTTGCAGCTATCCCTGGACTGATCACAAGAGACACTGCGTCACTTCTGCGTGGTTCCCTTCAAGAATTGCATCACCCCTCCAGGTGACTGTGCTGCCTCTCTTTGCGTCACTACTGCCTCTCTCTGAGATGTACTCCTGGTCTTGCTGACCAGTTACTGCATCTGCCCCTCTCTGAAACTGATCACTGAATCAAATCACTTAGCAAACCTAGCCCTAGTGATTCGATCTTGATAAAAAAGCTGAGTCTCTCTCTCAAGCTCGAAAATGCCAAATGCTCAATGTGCTCAATGTGTTTTCCATAGGCCCCTCACCCTCCTTATATTCTTCCGTTGACCCTTCAACGGCCAAGATTAAAACATAATCAAGGGCTAAGATTAACTTGGAGGTGATCCATGACTTTATCTAGAAGATTCACACTTAGTTTAATTAATACCCTTTAATTAATCAGTGTCCCTACGTTTAGACTTAGGAAAACATTAAAAACGATTAATTAATTTAATTAAACCATCTCTAAGTGGAATTTTCCAAAACCATTTCTGGGTATTATGGAATACATGTGTCTTAGCCTATATACAAAGTTACAAGGCTAGAGCACATCCAATGCTACCATAAATCAACACTTCTCACATCATATTCTTAACAAGGCTTATGCAAGTGAAAGATGCATTACAATCAATGATATGCAGTTCTCTTTGGAATCAATGCAGGCAATCCCAATTTGATAGAGCACAAGCAGTGAAAAACTTGGTTGCTGATGATGAATGGTGGGATAAGGTGGAGTACTTCTTGGCATTTACTAAGCCAATTGTGGATTTTCTCCATATGTTTGACACAAATATGCCTAATTTGGGAGAGGTGTATGAGGGCATTGATTCCATGATAGAGAAGATAAGGGTTGTTATAAATGCTAAGGAGAATAACCCAGATGAATTATTTTACAGAGAAGTAGAAGATATATTGACCAAAAAGTGGAACAAGATGATCACCCCATTGCACCTTTTGGCCTATGCAGTGAATCCAAAATATTATGCTGCAAAGTTGCTAATTGATCTAGGAAGAACCACACCAAGCGAAGACCCAGAAGTCTAACAAGGATTTAAAAAGGCTTTAGAAAACTTTTTGTAGGTCTTGAAATTGGGCTTCGGATTCATTCAAAGTTTGCTCATTTTGTGGGATCAGAGGGTTGGGGTTCTGATATTGATTGCATGCGAGACAAGAGGGCAATGAGTCCAATTGAATGGTGGAACTGCTATGGTAGGGAACTTCCACATATCCAAAAATTGGCCATCGAGATCTTGTCACAGTTTGCTAGTTCCTCTTGAGCAAAAAGGAACTGGAGTACATATCGCTTCATCCATTCGGTGAAGCGAAACAGGGCTCTAAGAAGGCCGAGGAACTAGTGTATGTTCATTCAAACCTTCACCTTTTGTCACATAAGAGAGACGAATACAAATTTGGGGCCGCCAAATTATGGGATGTGGAACCTAAGTTGCCTGACTTGGATATGACATTGAATGCCAGGTCTCATATGACTTTGTTTGATGCGGAGTCACCAATAGGTGGATCTTCAAATGTACATGGTAGTAATGTTCCTACTTTTGGAGAGGATGTGGAACTTCTTAGTGACATGAATGAACTTGAAGACATCTTTGATGATATGTAAATGTAATTTATGTTGATGATTGAAATTTGAAACAAAAACTTGATGATATGTTGAACTTGAATCATCATTCATGATGATGAATGTTATAATAATCATTTGACATTAATGATGATGACAATGTTTAACAATTTATAACTGTTAATTTTGGACAACTAGGTCCAAACTCCATGTTGTGATGCTCAGATGAAGATGCCAATATTTTTATTGGACTCCTATTTCAGAGAGGTGCAAGATCGATCTAAAGATCATCTTGATCCGATGAGTAGAACATTTATTTTGAATTTATTCAATATATGCAGTCGGCTCGAAATGAAATGTAGGCTTGAAGCCCCGTGGTTGTGTCACACACCCTCATTGATATATAACAGGTTGGATCGTTGGAGGTCATTTTCACTCATCCATCCTCACACTTTCTCCTCATCATTCCATTGGTTCGATCACTTGGAGGTTTTCTTCATCCACATCAAAACCAAGCAAGGGCACTGCTGACCTAGGTTTCAAATAAGAGAGCGACCGGTTGTTGACTTTGGTCAACGCCTGGTCAAACTGACCCCAACTTTGGTCAAAATTCTGATTTCTGCAGTCCACATTTTCTGGCGTAGAAATCGAGGTTGACTATTGACTTTTGACTGGGTTGCGTTGAATTTTTGCTGTTGTTGTTTGCGTTGACCATTGACTGTGACAGCATTGACTTTCGTTGACTTTTGGGTTGACTGATCTGGTTGTCCGAGAGGGTTGTGTGACACTTCTGGTTGGCTGACCGTATTGAGACTTTGCTGGTTGAAGCATCCTGTTGACTACCGTAACGCACCAACACACATATATTTTTGGCTTGGCATCTATCGATCTACTGGTATGTTCTATCAGCATTTTACTTGCTTGTTTATGTGATTGTTGACTGATATTGGGGATAAAAAGTAAATTTGCATCAAGCATAGAACATCTACAAAAATTTACATGGTATTAGAGCTGAGGTGAAGACAAAGCCCAAGTTTGTAGCAATCACCGAAGAAGAGCATGGGTACCTCAAACTACAATGGCTTTAAAGCTGATGACAAATTGACTGGGAAGGAAGACTTCCATTCCTGAAAGATGACATTAGATCTTATGTTGGAAGACCAAGATGCCATGGACTATGTGCAGGGTAAAATCCAAGAGCCTCCATCCACTACACCTGCTGCCACCAAGTCAAAGTATAAGAAGGGGGAAATCAAAGCAAAGCTGATGATCAGGGACTCAATTCATAAGTGTCTAGTTGCCTACATCTCTGAGCTGAGCAAATCCAAGGAGATGTATGATAAGTTGGTCAACATGTTCAAGGCCAACAATGCAAATCAAGTAATATTCTTGAAGAATCAACTGAAGAATCTGAAGAAAGGCAGGGATGAATCCGTTCAATCCTATTTTCTAAAGTTGACCGAAGTTAGAAATAATCTTCTGGCTATTGGGGAGACAATAGCTGATTGAGAGATGGTTCTCACCACACTTGGAGGTCTCTCATCCGAATGGCATGTATTCAACACTACCATTCTCAATAACAATGTCATACCTGATTTTGACGAAGTACTATCGAGATGCGTACAAGAAGAGACAAGGATGAAGGAATATGAAAATGAAGGAAATGTTGCCTTCACTGCTCGTGCTAAGAAGAAGAACTTTGGTGGTCTGAGGAACAAAGGAAGAGCAGGGGCCCAAGGAAAGAAAGGTAAATGTTACACTTGTCACAAGCCTGGCTACTATGCTAGAGAATGCCCTTTCAAGAAGGAATCTCTTGATGAAGATGACAACAACAACAATCAGAGGGATGACAATCAAAGGAACAACAGGTTCAAAGGGAAGAGGAAGGTTCCCTCTGGCGGAAGTGGGCAACTTTTCAAAAGGTCGAGAAATTCTAGGCATGAGGAATCAAATGTTGTTGATGATAAAAGAAATGAATTCATTCTTGTATCTGCCCTCTCTGCTGCATCTCCACTCGACACAATGGATGTCTGGTTGATAGATAGTGGTGCCTCAAGGCACATCACTCGGTTCAAGGAAGCTTTTTCTGACATGGATGTTAATCTGAAAATTATCCTTGGAGACAATGCCACATATCCCGTGAAAGGGACAGGGACTGTGACCCTCCGCTTGTCTCAAGGTCAAGTCCTTCGCCTGCAAGATGTACTATATGTACTTGATTTGAAGAAGAACCTTGTGTCTATATCGGCCATGGAAGACAAATGTTTCAATGTGGCATTCATCCATGGGAAGGTACGTATCTGGAAGAAGAGTTTTAAGGAAGCTATCACGATTGGGTTTAGAGTTGATACACTCTACCAAGTTGGAGGAAGTCCACTGGGAGCGATGACATGTGATACTATTCGACAGACTGAACTATGGCACCGGAGGCTTGGACACCTTCACTGCAAAGCCCTTCCCGAAGCAAGGAAGGTGGTGACGGGGATGCCTAAGTTCACAAATGATCATGAAGGTGTATGTCAGGGCTGTGTCGAAGGAAAGCATACAAGGGGACCTTTCCCCTCAAGCATCACAAAGACATCTGATGTCTTGCAATTATTACATTCTGATTTGTCTGGTATGCTGCCCGTGACATCCTTGGGAGGATGTTCTTATTATATGACGTTCATAGATGACTTCTCTCGCAAAACCTGGATATACTTCTTGAAAAAGAAGGATGAGGCTTTCATGTGGTTCCGTACCTTCAAAGCCTTGGTGGAAAATCTAACAGGGAAGAAGATCAAGATATTGAGGACCGATAATGGCACTGAATATGAGACGAACGAGTTCAAGAACTTTTGCAGAGAAGCTAGCATCAAGAGGGAGACCACAACTATCTATACTCTTGAGCAGAATGGCGTTGCTAAAAGAAAGAACAGGACGATTGTGGAAGCTGCCCGTACCATGCTATGTGACCAAGGTCTTCCGAAGTTTCTGTGGGGAGAAGCTGCGTACACTGCCGTGTACATACAAAACCGATGCCCGCATTCTGCTTTGGACTCCAAAACTGCCGAAGAGGTTTTCTCTTGTAAGAAACCTGACATCTCTCATTTTAGAGTTTTTGGATGTCTTGTTTATTTTCATGTACCGAAGGAGAAGAGGAGCAAGATGGATGCTTCTGGGAAGAAGGGAATGTTTGTGGGCTACAGCGAAACTTCAAAGGCCTAGAGAGTCTATGTGCCTGGTCAAAGGGAAGTGGAGATATGCCACGATGTTACCTTTGACGAAGATGCTTCCCTGAGGAAAATAATCAATCTTCTAAGATCTGAGGAAGATCATGAAGCAAGGCCTGGAAATCAAGAAGAACCGAAGGATGAGACGATGCCTGATGTTGAAGGACTGATGGACCCTATTGATCCACCTCCTTCAATGAGGAAGAGACCATCATGGCTTAGGGACACTCTCGAGGATGCCGAGAATCATATGGCCCCAAGGGGGACATTCCGTGAAAGCAAGAAGCTGAATAGATACTAAGGGTATCTAGCAGCCATGAGTACAATCGTACAATCTGAGCCTGAATCTTTTGAAGAAGCCGTCAAGCATCAAGTCTAGAAGGATGCTATGCACGAAGAATATGAGTCCATCATGAAGAATGATGTTTGGGATATGATTCCAAGATCGGAGGACAAAGAAGTAGTCACCTGAAAATGGCTCTATAAGATGAAGCATGGATCTGATGGTAGTGCTAAAAAGTTGAAGGCAAGATTTGTTGCTCGTGGTTTCTCTCAAAAGGAAGGTGTAGACTATGATGACATTTTTGCACCTGTGGTTCGATATACCACCATTTGATCTATCATAGCTCTTGCTGTACACAAGGATGGAATCTTGATCAGATGGATGTGAAGACCGCATTTCTGCATGGTGCGATAAAGGAAGAGGTGTATATGGAGCAACCTCTGGGGTTCAAAGTCCAAGATTGGGACACCCATGTGTGCAGGTTGAAGAAGACCCTGTATGGGTTGAAGCAAGCACCCAAAACTTGGTACGAGAGGATAGATAGCTCCCTGATGAAGCTGGGCTTCACTCGTAGTAATGCTGATCCGAACCTTTACTTCAAGGTTGATAGAGAAAAGCTTCTCATTCTGGTGCTGTATGTGGACAACCTCTTCTTGACAGGTGCTGACCCTCTCATTCATCAGTGCAAGAGGGAGCTCGCTGCTGAGTTCGAGATGAAGGACCTAGGACTGATGCATTACTTCCTAGGCCTGGAGGTCTGGCAGAGACCTGGCGAGATTTTCCTTTCTCAAGGAAAATATATTGTGAAGCTTCTAGAAAGATTTGGAATGGTGGACTGTAAGTCCATGTCGACACCGATGGAGCTCAACTTTAAGAAGTTGAGTGACAACGCTGTTGGGTCTGTGCTAGCAAATCCTACCGAGTATCATCAATTTGTAGGGGCCCTGATGTTCTTAGTGAACACCCGTCCGGACGTATATTTTGCAGTGAAAACTTTGAGTCGACATATGGTTGAACCTCATCACATTCACTGGGTTGGTGCCAAGAATCTGTTGAGATATCTTCGGGGCAAGATAAACCATGGGCTGAGATACACTGTCGGGATCGTGACACTCCTGATGCCAATTAGGCTAGCAGTGTGGTAGATCGTAAGAGCACATCGAGATGCTGCTTCACACTTGGGTCTGCTTCGATATCATGGATGAGCAGGAAGCAGAAGTCGGTGGCTTTGAGCACTGCAGAGGCCGAAGACATTGCAGCGAGTATGGCCTGTTGTGAAGCAGTTTGGTTGCGAAATCTCTTCAGTGAGCTGTTCAGGCATGTGCTAGATACCACCGTGATACTCTGTGATAACTAGAGTGGGATTCGGTTGTCTGAGAATCCCGTGTTCCACGATCGATCCAAGCATATTGATATCAGGTAGTACTTTATCCGGGATATGGTACAGCGAGGTGTCGTAAGGCTCGATCATATAGGAATTGATGAGCAAGTTGCAGACATTCTCACAAAGCCCCTGGGGAAGGTCAAGTTCCTAACCTTAAGTGAGAATCTTGGAATCGTGGAACAACCATATGCTGAGGGTCCTGTTGGACGATGAGCTCTGGGGGGCTTTGGGGATAGATTCTCGGAGCTATAAGCACACACGGGGCTAGGCTTGCCGAACCTTGTGGTGCTTCTGCCCGACCGTTATAATATTGAGTTGGTTCACCTCTCATGATCTGTGCCCCGTATGCATCCTACCAATTGAGTCTCGGACTCATGGGAAGTACCTCTCATTTGGCCAGTGAGGTGGGAAAAGCTAGAGACCAGTAGCAAAGACTAATGTATGCATCATAGATTGTCGTACTCTCTATGTCTAGGATGGCACGTGTCCAACCACTTGATCTGGGATCAAGTCTAGTGAGGTTTCAGACCTCCAACTGACTTCGGGTCAAGTAAACCAACTTCGGGTTCGTATGAGACTCCTTTTGAGTCCTATAGAGGCTTCGAAACTATGGGCTGAATCTGTCAGTCGAGAATGATGTCTTTGTGACTGACCCACTTTTGTTCTGAAATAAAGAAGCTAGCAAAGCAAGTTATGGCAGGATGACGCACAATGTTTGGATGGCACAGGTGGATGGAGTTCTCCCTAGTTGAGAGGGAGTGAATTTTGGACAACTAGGTCCAAACTCCATGTTGTGATGCTCAGATGAAGATGCCAATATTTTTATTGGATTCCTCTTTCGGAGAGGTGCAAGATCGATCTAAAGATCATCTTGATCTGATGAGCAGAACATTTACTTTGAATTTATTCAAAATATGTGCAGGTCGGCCTGAAATGAAATGTAGGCTTGAAGCCCCAGCAGTTGTGTTACACACCCTCATTGATGGATATAAATAGGTCAATGTTGGAGGTCATTTTCACTCATCCATCCTCACACATTCTCTCTCCTCAACTGATTGGTACGATCACTTGGAGGCTCTTCTTCATCCACACGTGGGAAAACGTAGCAATGAGAAATTTATGTTTTCGACTTAGGGTTTCAGCGCATAGTTGACCAGCGTTGACTTTGGTCAACGCATGGTCAAACTGACACCAACTTTGGTCAAAATTCTAATTTCTGCAGTCCGCATTTTCTAGCACAGAAATCGAGGTTGATCATTGACTTTTGACTGGGTTGCATTGACTTTTTGCTGCTACTGTTTGCGTTTACCGTTGATTGTGACAAAGTTGACTTTCGTTGACTTTTGGGTTGACTGATCTCGCTGTTCGAGAGGGTTGTGTGACACTTCTGGTTGGCTAACCTATTGAGACTTTGCTGGTTGAAGCATCCTGTTGACCGTTGTAACGCACTAACACACTTATATATTTTTGGCTTGTCTTCTGTCGATCTACTAGTATGTTTTATCAGCGTTTTACTTTCTTGTTTATGTGATTGCTGGTTGATATTGGGGATAAAAAGTAAAGTTGCATCAAGCATAGAACATCTACCAAAATTTACAATAACTTTATGCTGAATTGATGATGATGATTCATAATTGAAATTTGATTATGCATTTTTAGATATAATCTAGATTCTCAAAGATGAATGGTAATATGAACTTCTTATTTTTTTATATATATATATATATGTGTGTGTGTGTGTGTGTGTGTGTGTGTCGTTTCCTGCCGTATAGTATCCATATTTTTTTAAAATTTTGCCGCATCCATTTCAAACCTCGTATCCGTACCCGTTTCAGTGCCACTTAGGTTTTACTATTCTGTTGCTATTGAAAAATATGGATTTATGAAACTAGAAACCCTTTGAGAGAAATCTCCCTGTGTGTGTGCAATTTCTCTTCCACCCGACATTGAATCTTCTCTAGCAAACTGCTACAAAAACTCTCTACCCAAGCAAGAAATCTGTGCTACGAAATATTGAGCTGTTGCTCCCTCTCATTGCTAGAATCGTTTCCCTAAACAAATCAAGCTTTCCTGCCACCTTGCAACTGGAAAATCGAACCCTGTCCAACAATTCACACTACCTTGCTAGGCATTGTGGAACCCTTGAAAAATTCGTCCTACTGCTTCCTTTGAATAGAAATTTTTTCCTTCTTTGACTCTGAGCCTTCTGTCTGTCAAATATGCTATGATACCATGCAAAAATTCCTTGAAATGCAACAATTTGAAATAATTCATCTAACTAATAAATTAATTATGTAGTTTATTTTGTTTATGACAAGTAATGAAGTATTCACACTGTAATTTCTTCACCATAAAAATATACCGCAGAAGCAAAAATAGGAATTGAGAAATGTTGGCACAGACAAATAAAATTAAAATTATTTTTGGACAATTGTCCCCAGAAAAACCCAATGTGGGAAACCGGTGTAGCAGTTGAGGGTTTTGTTATTATGAAACAATGGAATTTTGAGTACAATATTGGATGCCCAATTGACTATCAAATCAACAAAATAATGTGGCCAAAATATCTGTGAGGCAAATACCTCAACACCATGCCCAATTCTGCTCTGACAACTGGCAAAACTGGATTCTCATACGACCTCTGTGCAGTGCTTGTGCAGGCTGTATCTAACTATGCCTTGGAATTGGTGGAAAGATGATGTCCTCACTGACTTTGCCACTAGAAGTGACTCGATTGGTCTCCTGGAGATTTTCTGGACCAACTATAGCTGAATCACCCTTCTCCACAGTGAAATCGATCTCCCTTTGAAGCTATCTGCACAACTTCTCTAGGAAATGCGTCCCTTCTGCTGCCGACTCTCCTTAACTAGAAAACCTCATATGGACTTAGTAACTCTGCCCCTCTGCCACTTGCTACTCAAACTCTAACTCGATTTTTCCTGCTGAATCACTTGCACTGGAAAATCAAACTCTCTAGATCACCGAGTATTTGCCACATTTCCACCTGCTACTCGACCTTTGGCTTGATCTCTCCTGCTGAATCACCTGCGCTAGAAAATCGAACTGTCTAGATCACAATGTATCTGCAACTGGTGTGTTCTCCATCGACCTCCTCTTATAATCTACTGTTGGGACTCCAACGACCAGATTAAAACTTAATCGATGGTTGAGATCATCTCCAAGTCAATCCGTGTGAGTTTCTAGAGAATTCTCACCTTTCTCAATTAATTACTATTAATTAACTACTTTTCCTATGTTAGACTTAGGAAAAATTTAAATGATGGTCAATTAATTTAATTGAGTTGTCTCGAGGTGGAATTTCCAAAAACAATTTGTGGGTTTTGGATATCTCTTGTGTTTTAGCCTCTCCACAAAGTTTGAGACTAGAACACCAATCGATGCTACAAAAAATAACATTTGACCTGTGTTTTCCACCCCTATAGTGTGCCGTTTACTTCATAATAATGCTTTTATTTTGGGTGCATAGATCAAGGGTTAGAGCTTGTTCTTTATGATATAGCATTCAATTTTACCCCCTTAATATGATAATGTTTATCACTCATTGGGGTTGGGACATGCAAAGGTTCCTTTTGATGAAAAGGAGCATCAAGTGCTCAAGAATTGGGTGATGGCTAATGAGGAGGGAAGAGCTCATGCAAGGCTATTTCCCACGCGCTCACTTATGTCCCAACCATTTTTTTCAATTTCATTGTGGCCATATTATGCTTTTCCATTATTTTAGTTGCGTCAACCTCCAGGGCAATGTTTCCCTGCCCTACACAAGGTGTTGATTTATGGTAGCATCAGATGTGCTCTAGCCTTGTAATTTTGTATATAGGCTAAGACACATGTATTCCATAAAACCTAGAAATGGTTTTGGAAAATTCCACTTAGAGATGATTTAATTAAATTAATTAATCGTTTTTTAATGTTTTCCTAAGTCTAAACTTAGGGAAATTGATTAATTAAAGTGTATTAATTAAATCAAGTGTGAATCTTCTAGATAAAGTCATGGATCACCTCCAAGTTAATCTTAGCCCTTGATTATGTTTTAATCTTGGCCGTTGAAGAGTCAATGAAAGATTATAAGGAGGAGGGTGAGGGGCCTATGGAAAATACACTTGACACTTGAGCCATTGAGCATTTTCGAATTTGTGTGAGGAGACACAGCTTTTGATCAAGAACAAATCACTAGGGATGGGTTTGCTAAGTGATTTGATTCAGTGATCAGATCTGGAGAGGGGCAGAAGAAGAGATTGGTCAGGAGGGCCAAGAATACATTTCAGAGAGAGGCAACATCAATGCAGGAGAGAGACGGGGTAGTTTCTGGCTAGGGTGACGCAGTGACTGCAGAGAATCACGCAGAGCTAGTGCAGTGTCTCTTGGAGTCAGTCCAGAGAAGGTTAGAGGTTGGGGTTCTGAGCCAGGAGGGCCAAGATCTAGCTTCAGATCAGCCAGATCAGCTACAGGAAAGGGTGATGTAGTCCCTCTAGCTTGCCTACGCAGATCCAACGTAAGAAATCACGCAGAGGCAGTGAGGGCTTCATCAGCGCTGTTTTTGATCAACCGGAGACTTGCTGAGTGAGGTATATCTCATAGTCATTTTTGCTGTCTAGATTTCTCTGAAGGGTTTGCCGGATGTTGGCACCCTAGTTGTATTCAAGATTCTGCTGCTTAATAATACAAACCCTCAGATCTGCTGCACCGATTTTCCCAAGTTGGGTTTTTCCGGGGACTTATTCCAAAAATAACTGTGTCAATGTAGTTGTTTTTCATTGAGTTTTGTTCAGATTGTTTCAGCACTTAGATTTATTCCGCAGTATTATTTGTGTAGACTGCTTCAGTAATTACTTTGGTATTTCAATGTAATGAAATAATTATGAAACATAATAGAAGAAGTAATTCAGATTTGTTGCAGTAGGAATCTAGATCTAGGATTTTTCACATGGTATCGGAGCTTATTTGACTTGCAGGAGAAACGAAGAGAAGCAATAGAACAACGCTGAAGAGTTTGGGATCTGCGTAATTTGCAGCAGACCCTCCCAGAAAATTACGCTGTCCAGGCTAGCAGGGCATTTCAGTGCAGAAAAGGCTCCCTCCGAGAGAGTTGACAGAGGGGTAGGCTTTTTTAGTTGCAGAAGAGGCAGCGTAGTAGAGCAACGTAGTTGAAGGACGCAGTTACTGCACAACAATAAGAGCTGGTGCATAAGCATCAGAAAATTCTTAAAAACACAGTTGGGGATTTCTTGATCTTACAGCGTTTGTTACTCAAAGAAACACATTTTTTCTCGTGCAGCAGCAGAAGAAGTGACTTACTACACAAGGAGTGTGTAAGTCAAGCTGAGAAGAGGGTTAGAGCAAGGTATCGATAGTTGAGGAAATGGCCAGCAACGGACTACGTGACCAAGATAGATTGGGTGCCTCCAACTATGTTATCTGGAAATCAATAATAATTTCTCCTTGATGAACATGATCTAAAGGCCCTCATAGACTGCGTAGTTGCAGAACCTCTTGATGCAGCACACCTGAGGCAGTTCAAGAAGAATATGGCTAGAGCCAAGAGATTGATCCTAGATGGAGTGAAGGATCACATCGTACCTCACATAGCAGCCAAAACTGCTGCTAGAGAAATGTGGGTAGGGCTAGAAAAGTTGTACCAAGGATCTTCCGAGCAGCGAAAGATGTACCTTGAAGAGAGGATGCGGAATATCAAGATGAAGAAGGGAGAGTGTTTTGACTCCTTCTTGTCTCGGATTCAGGAGAGCCGAGATCAACTGTCTTCAATAGGATCTACTCCTAAAGACTCAGAGCTAGTAAGGCTCATGCTAAACTCTGTTTAAGAAGATTATCAGGTCTTCGTCCAAAGTATATTGGGCAGAGAAAAACTTCCAGGATGGGAAGCAATGTGGGCAGCATTACAGCAAGAGGAGTTGAGGAGAGATCTCTTGAAAATCCACTTGGTGGATGGTAGTAGCAGTTCAAAGGTCAAGAAGGAGGAAGAAGACAACACTGCCCTTGCATCAAAAGGGATACCAAAGCAGAAGAAGAAAGATCTATCTAAGATCAAGTGCTTCCGGTGTGGGGAAATGGGGCATTATGCCACACAATGTCCTCTTAAGAAAAAGGATAAAGAGGAGAAGGAAGATCCACATGCAGGAGCTGCCAAGATTGAGGCAGAGAAATATTGTGCTATGTTAGCTCATATTGCAAAAGGAGAAAAGTGGGCTGATTTGGATTTGTAGATCCAGAATCTACAAGGAGGCAGGATCCTTGAGTATTTCCGAACTCTTGGATCACATGTGAGATACGACAGCCTAAAGACAGTAGCAGGATGGACAACAACAACAGAAGAAGATGAGATGATGCAGTGGCTAGCAGTACTAGAGCCTGATCAGCGCAGAGAAGACGCAGTAGCAGCAACATAGTGCACACTGGCGCAGCGCAGTGCAGAGTAGTGCAGAGCAGCAAAAACGCAATATCTTCAGAGAGCTAGTGCATAAACTAGCAACAGTCAGTTTCATTCTTTAGAAGCAGACTTACTTGTCCAAATTTCGGATGTTTTTCTGTTGCAATTAGCAACAATAGCAGCAGTGCAGCAGCACAATGCACAGAGAGGAAGCGCAATGCAAAGTAGTGCTCACACAGTGCAGAGCAGTGCTCATGCAGTGCAACAGCATGGTTGCAGAATTTAGAGGGAGTTGCAGTACAATGGCAGTTGGCAGCAGCATGCAGAGTCAGCAGCAATAAAGTTGCAACATTTTTTGTGTAGTGTTGGTGAGCAGCATCAACAACACAGTAACAGATGTTACAGAGGTCAGATCAACAACACGTTGAGTTGTCTTGCTAGAGAACTTTCCTCGCTAAGAGGGAGTGTTGATTTATGGTAGCATCGGATGTGCTCTAGCCTTGTAATTTTGTATATAGGCTGACACATGTATTCCATAAAACCCAGAAATGGTTTTGGAAAATTCCACTTAGAGATGATTTAATTAAATTAATTAATCATTTTTTAATGTTTTCCTAAGTCTAAGCTTAGGGAAACTGATTAATTAAAGTGTATTAATTAAATCAAGTGTGAATCTTCTAGATAAAGTCATGGATCACCTCCAAGTTAATCTTAGCCCTTGATTACGTTTTAATCTTGCCCGTTGAAGAGTCAATGAAAGATTATAAGAAGGAGGGTGAGGGGCCTATGGAAAATACACTTGACACTTGAGCCATTGAGCATTTTCGAATTTGTGTGAGGAGACACAACTTTTGATCAAGAACAAATCACTAGGGCTGGGTTTACTAAGTGATTTGATTCAATGATCAGATCTGGAGAGGGGCAGAAGCAGAGATTGGTCAGGAGGGCCAAGAATACATTTCAGAGAGAGGCAGCATCAACGCAGGAGAGAGACAACGCAGTTTCTGGCTACGGTGACGCAGTTACTGCAGAGAATCACACAGAGCCAACGCAGTGTCTCTTGGAGTCAGTCCGGGGAAGGATAGAGGCTAGGGTTCTGAGCCACGAGGGCCAAGATCCAGCTTTAGATTAACTAGATCAGCTACAGGAAAGGGTGACGCAGTCCCTCTAGCTTGCCTACGTAGGCTTACGCAGATCCAACATAAGCAATCACACAGAGGTAGTGAGGGCTTCATCAACGTTGTTTTTGATCAGCCGGAGACTTGCTGAGTGAGGTATATCTCACAGTCATTTTTGCTGTCTAGATTTCTCTAAAGGGTTTGCTGGATGTTGGCACCCTAGTTGTATTCAAGATTCTGCTGCTTAATAATACAAACCCTCAAATCTGCTGCAGCGGTTTTCCCAAGTTGGGTTTTTCCGGGGACTTAGTCCAAAAATCATTGTGTCAATGTGGTTGTTTTTCATTGAGTTTTGTTCAGATTGTTTCAGCACGTAGATTTATTCCGCAGTATTATGTGTAGACTGCTTCAGTAGTTACTTCGGTATTTCAATGTAATGAAATAATTATGAAACATAATAGAAGAAGTAATTCATATTTGTTGCAGTAGGAATCCAAATCTAGGATTTTTCTGTAATATCCCGTTTCAGGGATATCTCTAAAACACGACAAACTCCAACCAGAGATGGACTGGGAGGGCATTTACCGGATATGCCACCTCTGAAAAGAGGATGAAATCCGGAGGCTACCTGGCCCTTTCCAGACTCTGTCTAAGAGTGAAAGATAAACACACCAAGTGGTATAGAACTAGAATGCTCAAGAATATATAAAAATAACAGTGCAACAGACATATAATAACATAGACATAATGTACAACAACTCATCCAGAAATATAGAGGGGAAATGCTAAGCCATACTGAGAAATATAATGAAGTACAATAGGTGATCAGAGTGATGGCACCTAAATTTGCTCAAGGCAAGTGAAGAAATACTCACAGAATATACAGGAAATGGCTGCTCTCTGAACTGCGTCCCAGCTGCTGGAAAACTGCCGTGTAGCTGCTACTGCTGGAATGAACTGAAGACTAGGGGTTGTTCCCCTTGCCGGAATGAGCTGAAAATCTGGAATCCTCCTCTACTCACCAATCCCGACAAAACCCAGAAACCATATAAAAAATGGCCGACTTCCGAAAAACACCCCCTTGGGGAATTACGCTGGCCTCCAAGGCTCTGCGCAGAGGCTAAATGAGAATGACTGAAATGCTGCCTCAAACTCCACCAAAATCCTCCCAAAGGCAAACGCTGATCCTTTGCTCAAAATCTCAGCTCAAATCTCCTGCAAAAGTCTCGATCCGGAATACCTCCAAGATGGACTGCGTCCTCCCTCTCAGTGACTACGCAGTCTCTATGAATGCTCAGCTCCGCAACAAAGCAAACACCAAAACCTCCCACAAAATGCTGAAGAAATAACCTTGCCCGAGCAGGCACTCGAAGTCCCCCGGGGCTAAGGGCGAGATCTCCGACCGGAGATACTCAATGCACTAAACAGTGCTGCAGACAGGCTAAACAGCCAGCGTGCTCAAGAAGTCAAAACGACCAGCTCAATATCATCAACAATAGAATGAATCAAATGAGAAGGCTCCTCCCTCTTTTATAACGTTGGCCTTCCTCCAACCCTAAGGCCCATCTCCTCAACGTAGCCTCCCTCTCTTGCCACGTGCTCATCCTCTCCTGCGCAGTAGCTTCTAGAGCATACGTGGGCCCCCTCTCTACGTGGTGCTTGGCCCCCTTGGCTCCCCCTTAAGTCACAACGTTGTGCTACTAGGAGGGTGTTTTATTCCACTTAAGTGAGTTAGACCCTCTCCACTCACTTTTTATTTATTTATGAACTATAGATGGCAAAACTGAAGAAAATCGAATATTCCAATTAGTTGTCACTAATTAGGAATATTACAGTCTCCCCTAGCAAAATGTTGCTTGACCTCAAGCAACTGAAGTGATGGATGCTGCAAAATCTTCTCACTCTCCCAAGTGTCATCCTCATCTGGCAAATTCTTCCACCTCACCAAGAATTCCTGGACTGTCCTGCGTCGTAGCTGCCTCTCCCTGGTATCAATAATAGCCTTTGGCTGCAACACCAAATGCCCCTCATCATCCGTGGGTGGTAGCTCCTCTGTCACTGTCACCTGCTGCCCCAGCACCTTCTTCAGGCATGATACATGGAAAACGTTGTGGATCTTGTTGCCTTGGGACAGCTCCAACTCATACGCAACCTGCCCAATCCTGTGTATCACCCTGTATGGCCTGTAAAAGAGAGGCTTGAGCTTCTCAGCTCCCTTCTGCTTCAGCGACGACTGTCGGTATGGCTATAATCATAGGTAGACCAAGTCCCCTACCTCAAACTGCCTCTCCACCCGACCTCTGTCAGCATACAGCTTCTGCTGATTTTGTGTTGTAGCCATATTGTCCTTGAGAGCTCGGAGAATGTCCTAACTCTCTTGGATCCAAATCTTGGCTCTAGGAGCCTTGCTAGCACCGAACATCACATCAACAAAAGATAAGGAATGATACCCATACAAAGCATAAAATGGTGACATACCAATGGACATGTGATGTGTCGTGTTATAGCAGTACACCCCCAGATGCAACCACTTCAACCATGCTCGTTGCTGCCCACTGACATAGTTATGCAAGTAGCCCTCTAGCCACTTGTTAACTATCTCCGTCTGTCCATCCGTCTGTGGGTGATAACTGGTACTCAGTGTCAACTCCGTCCCCACTAACCGGAAAAGTTCCTGCCAAAATCATCCCATGAAGCGGCTGTCCCTGTCACTGATGATGGTCTTAGGAAGACCATGTAGCCTGAAAACCTCTCTGAAGAACAGCTCGGCCACCTGTGCTGCTGTGTAGTGCGCGGATATGGCGAAAAAATGCGCATACTTTGTCAGTCGATCAACGACGACAAAGATACAATCCTTGCCCTGCACCATGGGCAACCCTGTGATGAAGTCCATCGATATACTCTCCCATTTCCCCTCCGGAATGGGAAGTGGCTGCAATAATCCTGCGGGATGGCTCATCTCCCCCTTGTTCCTCTGGCAAACATCGCACTCCCTGATGTGCTGGAGTACGTCCTCCTTGAGGCCCTTCCATGAGAACCTCTCTCTAATGGCCCTGTAGGTTTTGGTAAACCCTTGATGGCCTGCCAATGGAGAATCATGTGATGCCTGGAGTATCTTCTTCTTAAGCTGAGATCCCTCAGTCAAGAAGATCTTGTCCCTGTAGTAGATGATCTCATCAACCACCCTGTACCTGTCATCCGCCACCTGTCCATCTAGCACCTCACATGCAAATCTGTCCTTGGAGTACTCCACTAAAAGTTGAGCCCTCCAATCTGTATCCAAGCTCATAAGAGATAACGTGGCTGGTCTACGTGAAAGGGCATCTGCTACCACGTTATTCTTACCCTTGACATACTCAATGTCAAAGTCATATGCTTGGATCTTATTGATCCACTTCTGCTGCCTCTCCTGTAGCTGCTTCTGTTCCAAAAAGAACCTGAGGCTGTTGTGATCAGTCCTCACTCTGAACCTGTTCCCTACCAAATACTGCCAGAATTTGGCCAATGCATGCATAATGGTTAACATCTCCTTGTCGTATATAGAATACAACCTCTCGTGCGGAAGGAGCTTCCGGTTCTCAAAGGCTATAGGGTGTCCTCCCTGCATCAATACTGCGCCGATCTCCTCTCCCGACGCATCACACTCCAAGACAAATGGCTGCGTAAAATCCGGCAATGCAAGCACTGGGCAACTACTCATCACCTCCTTGAGCCTATCAAAGGCTCGCTGTGCTGTATCCGACCAACTGAATGCCCCCTTCTTCGTCAAATCTGTAAGGGGTGCAGCAAGCTGTGAGAAACCTTTGACGAACTTCCTGTAATAAGTACATATACCAATGAACCCTCAAAGTTCCGTCACGTTTCTCGGCTCCGGCCAATCTCTGATGGCCCTAATTTTCTCCTCATGGACCCTCACTCCGTCCACTCCAATAATGTGCCCCAAATACAACATCTCCATCATCCCAAACTCACACTTGGAGAGCTTAGCATAGAACTGTTGCTCTTCCAAGATGTGTAGTACTGCCTCTATATGCTGGAGATGCTCCTCCCAAGTCCTACTATATATGAGTATGTCATCGAAGAAGACCAATACAAACTTCCTCAGATGACTGCAGAAGATATGGTTCATGCAAGACTGAAAAGTAGCTGGTGCATTGGTTAGCCCAAAAGGCATAACCAGAAACTCAAAGTGCCCATAATGACACCTGAAGTCAGTCTTGGGAATGTTCTGTTCCCTCACGTGAATCTGATGGTACCCTGATCTCAAATCAATCTTCGAGAAGAACTTGGCCCCTCTCAGCTCATCCATCAACTCATCGATCCTGGGTATAGGATACCTGTTCTTCAGGGTATTCTTGTTCAGGGCCCTGTAGTCAATGCACATCCTGAAGGTGCCGTCCTTCTTCTTCACCAACACCACGGAAGAAGCAAACAGACTCGTGCTTGGTCTGATGTGCCCAAGAGCCAGCAACTCCTGGATGGCCCGCTCAATCTCATCCCGATAAGCTTTGGGATGCCTATAGGGGTTAGTAATCACCGCCTGAATGCCCTGCTCAAGCTCAATGGTGTGCTCGAACCCTCGGTCCGGTGGCCGACCTGGTGGTATATCCCCAAACACTGCATCATACCTGTTAAGGATGGCCTGTATGTTAGGATGAACTGCCCGACCTGTAGTCTCTGCCTTTGATGCCCGCAACTCAATCGCCCACTCTATGTCTCCCTTCCGGAAATTTGCCTCCATCCGGTGTGCCAAAACTGTCTGAGGTGGGTAAGTGTGCATCCCGCAGATCTTCTCATGCTTCCCGGTCTTCTTGTCATCCCACTCCATCTCTAAGGCCTCCCAATCCGTGGTGACCTTCCCAGAGTAATCAACCATTGGACACCCAACACCACATTGGTATCTGGTATGTTGACCACGAAAAAGTGATCGGTCACGGTGTAGGTACCCATCGTCATTGCCAACTTTGGAACATACTGGGCACACTGCATCTTCTGGGCTCCTGGGACCAAAACTAAAAATCCGTCAAAGCTCTCTGTCGGTGTACCTCTTCGCTCGACCATCTGTGCATCAATGAAGTTGTGGGTTGCCCCACTGTCAACCAAAACTGACACTTGCTGGCCACGTACTATCCCTCGTACGCGCAGCGTCAAATACTTGGGAACTCTACGCAAGGCTACAAGGGTCCCTCCTATGGGTGCAAAAGCTGCACCTCCTGTCCCTGGAGGTGGAGGTGGCAACTGATCCTGGGCCGTTTGACTATCTCCTACCTCCTCATCCTCCTCCTCATCCTCTTCCCCGCTATCATCGGAGAAGACCTCAATGAAGTGTGCTTTGCCAGCAGCACACCTATGCTCTGGTGGCCACGGCTCCTGACAAGTGAAGCATAGCCGCTTCTTCCTCAACTCCCTCCTGGCATCATCATCTATCTGTGCCCGTCCTGGATTCCCCTTGGGAGGTGGAACCCTCACATCTTTCCCCTTGGACTGGAAACCCTGTCTCTGGGGGTAAGATGTACGAGTCCTGGGCAATGCATCCTGTAAATCCCTGGTCCTGCTAATAGCATCCTGGAGTGTAGCTGGTCTAGTAGACCTGACTAGACCCCGAAGTGGCTCTGCTAACCCCTCTACAAACATATAGATCATCCGTACCACAGATAGATCTAGCACCATCACTGAAACCCTCAAGAAATCTGCAATGTACGTCTCTGGGCTCCCAGTCTGCTTGAGCCTCGTCAGCTCAACAAAGTGTTGTTCCGAATCCCTTCGGTCAAATCGCTCCATCAACCTCTTGGTAAACTCGGCATATGTCGTCACTGTAGAATGTCCGAGTGTGACCATCCCATGGAACCACCAGTCCTGGGCCTCACCATCCAAATGTAATGTCGCCACCTTGATGGCCTCCGTCTCCGACATCTGGTTAAGCTGGAAATAGATGTCCAGCTTCTCCACCCAAGACTTTGCCGAATTGTTTGATGAGCCATCAAACGTAGGCAAATGGAATTTGCTAGATGTGCGGTGGGTATCTCCATCATGATAATGTCGGTGCCCTCTATGATGGTCGTGGGGTCTACTGTCCCGCTGGAGCTGAGAAAAATCCCAGAATGAGAGAGCATCCCTGAACTCCTGCCCATAGGCCTGATACTCTGCAAAATACTCGCCCATGTGTCCGGGCTCTGCCTCCTGCTGGGCTCCTGCCCCTATGTCTGCTCCCAAGAAAGTGGGCATGGTAGAGCGGGTAGGTGCACGTGAAGCCATCGGCTGAGGAGTATCA
Source organism: Pinus albicaulis (assembly GCA_034641835.2). Taxonomy (NCBI): domain Eukaryota; kingdom Viridiplantae; phylum Streptophyta; class Pinopsida; order Pinales; family Pinaceae; genus Pinus; species Pinus albicaulis. Next base: position 1,133,071,751 of record CM076579.1, read on the forward strand.
CGCTGAGCAACACCATGCTCCGGAAAATGATGGGATGTACCTGATCCCTCACCTACCTGGAAAACCGGTGGGGTCTCACGCTGTCTAGCCTCTACGGCGGTGAATCTCTGACCCATCACCTCAATTTGTCTAGCTAAATCCTGCACCGATTTGAGGAGTGCCTCCCCAAATTGTTTGGCCTCTGTGTCATCTGCCATTGGTCCTCTCTGCTCTGAATCTAATACAGGCTCCTCCTACTCTGCGTCTGTCACAGGCTCTCTCTCCTGCTCTGTGTCCACCACCCGAACGCAGTCTCCCTCTCCGTAGGTGTTCTCCAACCTACGCTCACGATCTCTGTACTTCCTACCTCTGTAACAAATATATGGTCTCTTCCCCGGTGTCAATAGACCACAGGCTGAGCCAGAACTATGCTCTGATACCACTATAATATCTCGTTTCGGGGATATCTCTAAAACACGACAAACTCCAACCAGAGATGGACTGGGAGGGCATTTACTGGATATGCCGCCTCTGAAAAGAGGACGAAATCCGGAGGCTACCTGGCCCTTTCCAGACTCTAAGAGTGAAAGATAAACACACCAAGTGGTATAGAACTAGAATGCTCAAGAATATATAAAAATAACAGTGCAGCAGACATATAATAACATTGACATAATGTACGACAACTCATCCAGAAATATAGAGAGGAAATGCTAAGCCATTTTATTAAACTGAGAAATATAATGAAGTACAATAGGTGATCAGAGTGATGGCACCTAAACTTGCTCAAGGCAAGTGAAGAAATACTCAGAATATACAGGAAATGGCTGCTCTCTGAACTGCGTCCCAACTGCTGGAAAACTGCCGTGTAGCTGCTACTGCTGGACTGAACTGAAGATTAGGGGTTGTTCCCCTTGCCGGAATGAGCTGAAAATTTGGAATCCTCCTCTACTCACCAATCCCGACAAAACCCAGAAACCATATCAAAAATGGTCGACCTCCGAAAAACACCCCCTTGGGGAATTACGCTGGCCTTCAAGGCTCTGCGCAGAGGCTAAATGAGAATGACTGAAATGCTGCCTCAAACTCCACCAAAATCCTCCCAAAGGCAAAGGCTGATCCTTTGCTCAAAATCTCAGCTCAAATCTCCTGCAAAAGTCCTGATCTGGAACACCTCCAAGATGGACTGCATCCTCCCTCTTAGTGACTGCGCAGTCTCTATGAATGCTCAGCTCCGCAACAAACCCAAACACCAAAACCTCCCACAAAAAGCTGAAGAAATAACCTTGCCTGAGCATGCACTCGAAGTTCCCCGGGGCTAAGGGCGAGATCTCCGACCGGAGACACTCAATGCACTAAACAGTGCTGTAGACAGGCTAAATAGCCAGCGTGCTCAAGAAGTCAAAACGACCAGCTCAATATCATCAACAACAGAATGAATCAAATGAGAAGGCTCCTCCCTCTTTTATAACGTTGGCCTTCCTCCAACCCTAAGGCCCATCTCCTCAACGCAGCCTCCCTCTCTTGCCACGTGCTCATCCTCATCTGCGCAGTAGCTTCTAGAGCATACGTGGCCCCCTCTCTGCGTGGTGCTTGGCCCCCCCTTGGCTCCCCCTTAAGTCATAACGTTGTGCTACTAGGAGGGTGTTTTATTCCACTTAAGTGAGTTAGACCCTCTTCACTCACTTTTTATTTATTAATAAACTATAGACGGCAAAACTGAACAAAATCGAATATTCTAATTAGCTCTCGCTAATTAGGAATATTACATTTTCACATGGTTTCAGAGCTTATTTAAGTTGAAGTGCAGGAGAAACGAAGAGAACCAACAGATCTGCGCTGAAGAGTCTGGGATCTGCGTAATTTGCAACAGACCCTCCCAGAAAATTACGCTGTCTAGGCCAGGAGGGCATTTCAGTGCAGAAAAGGCTCCCTCTAAGAGAGTTGACAGAGGGGTAAGCTTTTTCAGTTGCAGAAGAGGCAGCGTAGCAGAGCAGTGTAGCTGAAGGATGCAGTTACTGCACAGCAGTAAGAGCTGGTGCATAAGCATCAGAAAATTCTGAAAAACACAGTTGGGGATTTCTTGATCTCAGAGGGTTTCTTACTCAAAGAAACTCAGTTTTTCCTATGCAACAGCAAAAGAAGTGACTTACTCCACAAGGAGTGCGTAAGTCAAGCTGAGCAGAGGGTTAGAGCAAGGTATCGACAGTTGAGTAAATGGCCAACAATGAACTGCGTGACCAAGATAGACTTGAGGGTGCCTCCAACTATGTTATCTGGAAATCAAGGATAGAATTTCTCCTTGATGAACATGATCTAAAAGCCCTCATAGACAGTGCAGTCGCAGAACCTCTTGATGCAGCACACCTGAGGCAGTTCAAGAAGAATATGGTTAGAGCCAAGAGATTGATCCTAGATGGAGTGAGGGATCACATCGTACCTCACATAGTAGCCAAAACCACTGCTAGAGAAATGTGGGTAGGGCTAGAAAAGTTGTACCAAGGATCTTCCGAGTAGCGGAAGATGTACCTTGAAGAGAAGATGCGGAATATCAGGATGAAGAAGGGAGAGCATTTTGACTCCTTTTTGTCTCGGATTTAGGAGAAGCGAGATCAATTGTCTGCAGTAGGATCTGCTCCTAAAGACTCAGAGGTATTAAGGCTCACGCTGAACTTTGTTTCAGAAGATTATCAGGTCTTTGTCCAAATTATATTGGGTAGAGAAAAGCTTCCAGGATGGGAAGCAATGTGGGCAGCATTACAGCAAGAGGAGTTGAGGAGAGATCTCTTGAAAATCCACTTGGTGGATGCAGTAGCAATTCAAAGGTCAAGATGGAGGAAGAAGACAACACTGCCCTTGCATCAAAAAGGCAACCAAAGTAGAAGAAGAAAGATCTATCTAAGACCAAGTGCTTCCGGTGTGGGGAAATGGGACATTATGCCACACAATGTCCTCTTAAGAAAAAGGATAAAGAGGAGAAGGAAGATCCACATGCAGGAGCTGCCAAGATTGAGGCAGAGAAAGATTGTGCTATGTTAACTCATATTGCAAAAGGAGAAAAGTGGGCTGATTTGGATTTGTAGATCCAGAATCTACAAGGAGGAGGGATCCTTGAGTATTTCCGAACTCTTGGATCACATGTGAGCTACGACAGCCTAAAGACAGTAGTAGGATGGACAACAACAACAGAAGAAGATTACATAGTTGGAGGCACCCTCCAACCGATCTTGGTCACGCAACCCACTGGCTACCATCTCACCCAAACGCTATCGATCTGTTGTCTCTCACCCTCCGCACAGCTGGCTTTACGCGCTCTTGATGGAGCAAGCCACAAAATCTACTGCTACTGCACAGGGAATCTGAGTTTGTTGGGCAAGAAAACTCACTGAGGTCAGAAACCCCCAAAATTGTGTTTCAGCTATGCTTCTTGACGCTCTGCACCAACAATCACTGCTGCATAGTGAACTTTGTCCCTCCAGCTGCTGATCTACGTAGATCTGCTACGTTGCTCCCTCTACCTCGGACAAACAACAATCGGGAATAATCCTACCTCTCTGTTGACTCACTCAGAGAGAGATTATACTTGTTGATCTATCCCTCGTGTCTTGGACTGCACACTTCATTGGGAAATCGATCGATTGCTTACACAACTCTTTGATCCCCAGCTTTTGCTTCAATGTTGGATCTGTTCCTGGTCTCTCCTGCACTCAGCTTAAACAAGCTCTGATACCATGTGAAAATTTCGTCAAACTTAAAAATCCTATTGCAACAACTGATGAAAGTCTTCTATTCGTTATTTACTTAACAAATTATTTACTGTGTTCTACAAGTAAATATCGAAATCCATTCACTACAACCTACACAATTAAACTGCGGAAGAAATACAAGTGCAGAAACAAATATGAACACACATAGATCACACAGCCATTCGACACAACTATTTTTGGAGTAATGTCCCCGGAAAAACCGAATGCGGGAAAATCGGTGCAACAGATTTGAGGGTTTATGTTATTATGTAGTAAATTCTGAGTACAAATCTATGATTGGCGAGACTGTCAAATTATATAGAGAAACTAACAGAAGAGACCTGAGACGAACCTCACTCCTCCACTAGAAACTGGCACTGATCTGCACCAAGGCTGGACTGCCCTGCGCTTCCTCTGCGTAGTGATTGCGTCACCCACGCAAGCTCTGCATCACAAGTACGTCTGCCCTTCTGCCTCTGCGCTGGTCTCACTGTTGGCTGGAAACTGAAGCCTACTGGCCCTCCGGAAATTCTCTCCGAGATCTGACTCTGGTTCTATGCTGTCTCCTTAGCAGGAAAACGACTTTCCCTCTAGCTCTGTGCAGTGATTGCGTAAGAAATGCATCACTGGCGCTGCGCTGCTGTTGTGGCTCTCTCTGTCTCTGCTGTTGTGTACTCTTTGGCTCAGGAAATCTTCCAACCGGATCTACTACCCCTCATTGCAATCAAGAATCACTTCGATTTGATTTTCTTCCGAGCACTGCTCCGCTAGAAAAATTCGATCTCTAGATCCTCTATGTCTCCAAAAAAAATATATCTTCCAAATGACCCTTCAAGTCATTCTTATAATCTTCTCGTTGAGACTTCAACGACCCATATTAGATCTCTATTGAATGGCTAAGATTAACTTTTGACTTGATCCATGTATTCTAGATCACTCTCACTCATATTCTATCAATACACTTTAATTATTTTATTTTCCTAAGTTTAGACTTAGGTTCCCTTTAAAAATAATTAATTATTTCTATAGAATACAATCCGAGTGGAATTTCACCAAATGATTTCTGGGTTATCTGGAATACATGTGTTTTAGCATCTCCACAAAATTTGAGACTTAGATCACATCTGATGCTACATGTTATCGCTTGCTGCCTACACCTACCTACTAGTTAGTGAGAGAAGCGTTTAACTCCACAAGGTGTGGTTGGTGGCAAGGAACTCAGAGAAAGGGTTGTCACACTAATCCCAACTCTCTCTATTTAAGCTATCTCCTAGGTTAGCTATGGGGGGTGGTCCCTAAAGAAAAACTATGTTAAAGATGTGAGGTTTCTAGGAGAATTGATTAGAAGGAATTACTTATCAAAGATGACTCAATTACAAGATGTAAACAAGCATATAAGTATATGAACAATATTCAATGATGTTCAAAATATAGACCGGTGCTTTAAAGTAAATGACAAGTGGTTGCTCAAAAATGAAATCCAAGATACAATGACAATAATCCCGCAAAAGAAGTGTTAGGCCAAGATAAACATATAAGCATCACTTGCAATAAATGAAAAAAGTTCTTGTAAGGGAGTGCTCAAGTAACAAAAGATAATGACATTAAATATTCATGAGCTAAATAACCACCAAAGTCACAAGTACATGAGATAGCAAAATTGCGAGTAATGTTGTGAAGTGAAGGTGCTCTTGGTTTATTTTATTAATAGAATTCTAAAACAATTTTCAATTTAACTCCTATCCCCAGACCTCACCCTCGCCCGAAATCCGGGTCTCACAGTGAGGAGTCAATAGGGGTGAGGTTACGAATGTCTACAAGGCTAACCAACCTGTTGGAGGCTCATTTTTAGATATGCAAGTCAAATTTAGTATGCAAAGTGAAATGGCTAAATGATATGAAAGTGAGCTTGCAAGTGCTATGTAAAATATGGAGATGCTTCAATTAAATATGCTTCATAGTTAGAACAATAACTCAAGTTGCCATAAATTGAAAGTGCTATGCTTCTTTACTTGTAGTATATTGTGAAACTTAACCAAATGAGAAATAGATCCCAAAACACAAGTAAGTGATGGCAAATGAGATTGCAAATTAGGAAATTAAAGGACTATGCGATCTAAGAAATTAATGAAATGAAAATATGAGTTATTCACATGCAACTAGATTAGATTAGTAAACAAAATGATGAATGCAAGTAAATTAGTTGAGCAAATTAAAAACTAGACAAAATACAGTTAACCACTCAAGAAGATTTCCTCCCTCTAAATGAGTAGGTGAGATACCATGTGAAAAACATCCTAACCTCCCTCACGAAAAGTCAGCTCTTTATTATTGAAAGTGAGGCCCTCTTATAGAAATGAGGGGCTTGGGAAGAGCTTACAATATGCACTTTAAACTTACTCTTTCCCAAAGTTACAAGTGTAAGATTTTAAAGATTTACTTGTGAGATGTTACAAAGTAACGGCTTAAATCCTTGAGGTGAATGGTGGTTACAATTCCTCAAAAGAATGAAGCTTTAGAAGAAGTGAAGTGATAAGGGGGAACTTGGGCTTGAGGTTCCAAATGGAAAAGTGTTCCTTAGCTTAAGCTTTAGCTCCCTTTCTTCAAACTTTGATTGCCTCCAAGAACACCTATAGGCAAGCAAGCAAAAGAGTTAGCATGCAAAAGAAATAGTGCTGAAATATGTGAGAGGAAATTACATGCATGAGAAGGAAAAAGTTAGAAACTCAATGCAAGTATAAAATACACTTCATATTACAAATTCCCTCATTAAGATCAGCTTGAAAGAGTTGATTTAGTGAGTGAGAGTTAGGATTTAAATCCAACAACTTAGCCTCAAATGCTAGATAAAATCAATATGTGCACAAATGAGAGAAGAAAATATATGATTTTTTAGAGATGGAAAAGAAGCAAAGGGCTCATGAAACCCCCTTTTAAATAAATCTCTTGATGTCTTATGAAATTGTTGGCTTGAACAACTTGTGGGATCTTTGATATCCTTGGAGGTGGCTTATTCCAACCGAAGAAGTCTTCACACTCCAATAGACTTGGCAACCTGTCCTTTGAACACACAAATATTTGCAAACCAATTGTTAGTGCAAAAGAAACTTGGCATATAGAGGCCACGTTGAGCTTGTCATTCAACCGAAAATAACAAGCTACAACAAGAGCACAAAATATACCAAGTCCAAAGGAGATCTGAGATAGCTACAAATCTCCCTTCCCTAGACAATAGTGCCCTCTGGAAAATGCACAAAAATAACCAACTAGATTGCAATGTAAAATCAAATAAATAACATCAAATGAAATTGTTGAAAAAGTGTAACTAGGTCGGTTTTCATATTGACTATGTAATTATGTATTTTATGTAAATTAAAAGACAAAGATAATAAAATGTATTTTTGGTGTTACTTGCTTCATGGGTTTCATGAGCAAGATTTTATTATAGATTTATAGACTTCTTCTTAATGTATATCAGGATTTGTCTTCTAGATATAAATCTATTTAAGAGTCATATTCATGAAGAATCCAGTCAACAAAATATGCTCCAAGATCTTGGCTATATACCGTGAAGAAATGGCTCTTGGAAGATGCAAGAAAATAGCATTATAATCGTTGAATTAACTGTCCTTCATCAACTATGAATTTGGCCTACTATCTTGTTGGAAGGCCGGCCCAAAGACTGTGAGACAACTCATATATATATATGACTGTGTTACGGATCATTTGAAAAGAAAGGAAGTGTGGATTACTCTAAATTACTTCGGATATCAGAAGAGATTACTCTAAATTGAGTTTAGTGCAGATTATAAAGAGATAACGATAGTAGTAATAAAAGATGCGGATAATAAACGATATACAGTCCGGATAATAAATGAAAGGCAGTGCGGGTAATACATGAAGTGAAATGCAATCAAATGTAATACGATCAACTCTGAAACATAATGCGGTCAAATGTAATACTGTCAACTCTGAAACATAATGCGATGGTCTCTGTAATAAGAAATGTGGATACATACAGTGCAGACTATTAATATGACAGAAATGCGGATAGACAGAAATGAGGATATGACAGAAATGTGGATACATACAGTGCAGAGTCCAGACATATTAAAAGATTTTTTTTTAATCTATCTCAGCCAAGGTGAAGATATATTACAGTGGTAATATATATATTGTTTTTGTGATGCCAGAGATAAGCTAAGATCTTGGAGTATACTGTTAAGGGAAATTAATAATTATATTAAAGGAAGAATTTGCTGAGGTTGGGACAGTGCTCATAAGATTAAAAGTAGTCTTAGAGGTGGAAGAAAGTAAGGAAGGTAAATCTAAATCTAAGATTTACCTTCCTAACCACAGCTCAAAGAATAAAGTCAGTTCAGTACAGATCAATACAGATTGGTGAAGAAGAGAAGAATCAAGTTTGAAGAAGCTGCGTCAAGGTCTTGGAAGCATAACTAGGTCAAGGGTGTGAGTCTTGGTCATGGTACTTGTCATTTGAAGATCTATAAGAAGAATTCTTTGTGGGTTTTCCTCTCCAAGAGGGAGAGGTTTTTCCTTGGCTCGAGGAGCCTAACTTTTTGTCTTGTGTGTTTTGATAATTGACTTGATGAAAGACTAAATAATATAAAGAAGAGAAGACATAAGAATCTCAAGTAAGCTCACAAGTAATTATCAAGAAGAGAATTTGTATTAAACACCAACCCTCCAAATTCTCAACATGGAATTAGAGTTAAGGTGCTAAACTCAAGGGCTGCTTGACAAAGGAGACACTCCAGGAAGCGAAGATCAAAAGTTTGGGTTGGAAAATTCAGTTTGAAAAGGATGACTCTCTAACTACTTCAAGATCTCCTATCTCATTTAAAGGATCAACTCTATCAAGAAAGTAATATTTTGTTATCAAAGATTCACATTCAAGACATTGTTAGAAGGAGGACTTCAATTTCTGAAGATATACTTCATCATCAAGGAAGCTGCTGAAGGAAAATGTCACTCTATCAAGTAAGTATCTATGACTTTATCTAAATCTATCAAAATGTCTTCTTTGCAAAGAAAGCAACAAACTGGTTAGGGTTTCAAACTTTCCTGCATTGAAGACAAGGACAATGAACTCATGACAAATACATGAAGGGAGATATAAGAGCCCAAAAGACTCTTAGAGAATCCATAAAAGACTCTCTCATATCTGATGTATCAAATCTAGAGTCATCAAAAAAATATATGAGAAATTGGTGGAGCTATTCTCTGTGAGTACTGTAGGAGAAGCAATCTCTCTGAGATCATCTGCAAGAAGAGGGAGAATCATCTGCCAGATGAATGGGGAAAATTCACTTCAAATTTATATGGGAAGAAGGAAGCCACACCATTCCATGATTTAGGGTCTCTATGTAAAATAGAGGAAACAAGATTGAAAATCCGAAGGTGTTACAGGATCAAGTGAAGGGAATCAAGCCTTTGCAGTCACGTCGAGAATGAAAGGAAGATTCTGTAAGTTTGGTCCTCAGAATAGTATGGACAAAGCATGATGCTTTGGATGAGATGAATGTGGGCATTATAAAAGGGATTGTCCTAAATCTGAAAAGGACAAGAGAAATAGGGAAGAAGCCCATGTCTCTGAAATGAGAAAAGAAGTTGATGCAAAGAAATCTAAGAAAGAAGAAGCGAGGGATCTGCGCTACGATTGAGATCATCTTCTCCTTTAGGTGATTTCTGTTGGTTGTATGATAGGAAGTAGTATAGCATCCTGATTGAAGCATGGTAGGAGCTCCTGGTGAATTAGCTCCGGGAAAACCTCACAGATAACATTACTAATGGAAAGCAGTCATCAAGAGCAAGGGTCATCATGGAAACAGATTTTTGGGATGTGATGACATATTGATGGAGCAGGCCAAGGGAATGAAGCTCTTCATTCTTGAGAAATTGCTACAGGATGACTCAAGGGAAAAAGGTATGAGGTATGTATATATTTATATATGCTAACATTGGATGCTGTGAAGTTATGTCATATGGTTGCAGGCCATAGACTTCTATATTTAGAAGTACGATCTATGAAGGAGGATCTCTCGATGAAATCAACATTATATATATCCTCATGGAATATGAGGTGGCTGTATATGAACGAGGAACTGGAAAATGTGTAAGTTCCTGGGAATGAAGAATGTGCAGAAATGAAGAGATCATGAAATGCAACCATGTCAAGAGGCAGTTATCATTCGGATGCCAAGAAGATATGACTAGGAGATCTCCTGGGAGGATATGTAGACTTTGACAGAAGTCTGGTAAATAAGAAGACCCTTTACAAAACATATCATTAGGAAATGTGTCAATCTGAATAGAGGATGCCGATGCCTACAGGAAGATGTCATGGTGAAATATCATCATTGAGGTAACTTTTGTTTTAAAAGTTCATATGTATATGTTTATCTAGATGAATTTGTGCAGGGCTGCTAATCATGAGAAAGGATATATGATCCTTGGAGATGATTCGAAGAAAAGCAGCATGGCATAATGATTGACCAAATAAGAAGCACTGATGATTCACTTTCTGATAGTGGACATGACTCGTGACTGAAAGTGATGGATGAGCTGTGCCCTATGAGGCCAAAAGTTGAAGATTCCTCAATATCGAAATCCATGACATCGAGGGGAGGAGTTCTTCATGAGCAACTAGATTGCTGGTGTAGCCTGCAGGACCCTGGTTAAGAGGGAGCTTGGTGGTAAGTTTCTTACTTGGAAGAAACTTGAAGTATGTCCTTCCTATGTTGAGAGGGAGTGACGTATGTGATTCTCTATTACATGTGTCATTCACTAGACCAGGACTAACAGCCGTAAGTATTAGTGAAGGCCATGTGAAGAGAATGGATAGACACATCATTCTGGTCTTCACCTGGAAGACAGAATGGAGGATTGGTAATCATCTGGCATTCGATACTCTTTGAGAATGAGATAGGGCATTCAAGATAAGAGTAGTCGAGGACCGATATTATTTGAGGGTTGGCTTCCCAAGAGAAGAATAGTCCAAGAAGGTCGTACCCACCTAGGTGGGGTATGTATCTTGGAGAGACAATGACTATGGTGTCTATTAGTCATGTGTCTTGCTAGCATTGTAGCCCATTGTCTCGTTGAGAGATGGGGTTGTTAGTCAAGGCCTTGCACTAGGACAATGCTGGTTGATATGATGCTATACAAATGCGATTACCAATCTGATTCTTCTTATGAGATTCTTCAGTTTGAAAGTGACCATGTACCTATATGAATACCTCCCTAGTTAAGAGGGAGTGTTGAAGTGTAACTAGGTTGGTCTTCATATTAACTATGTAATTATGTATTTTATGTAAAGTAGAAGACAAAGATAATAAAATGTATTTTTGGTGTTACTTGCTTTATGGGTTTCATGAGCAAGATTTTATTATAGGTTTATAAACTTCTTCTTGATGTCTATTAGGATTTATCTTCTAGATATAAATGTATTTAAGTGTCATATTCATGAAGAATCCAGTCAACAAAATATGCTCCAAGATCTTGGCTATATATCGTGAAGAAATGGCTCTTGGAAGATGCAAGAAGATACCATTATAATCGTTGAATTAACTGTCCTTCATCAGTTATGAAGTCGGCCTACTATCTTGCTGGAAGGTCGGCCCAAAGACTGTGAGACAACTCCGATATATATATGACTGTCTTATGGATCATTTGAAAAGAAAGAAAGTGTGGATTACTCTGAATTACTTTGGATATCAGAAGAGATTCAAGTGCGGAATTCATAAGCGTTTAGTGTGGATTATAAAGAGATAACAATAGTAGTAATAAAAGGTGCAGATAATAAACGATATACAATGTGGATAATAAATGAAAGGCAGTGCGGGTAATACATGAAGTGAAATGCGGTCAAATGTAATACGATCAAATCTGAAACATAATGCGGTCAAATGTAATATCGTCAACTCTGAAACATAATGCGATGGTCTCTGTAATAAGAAATGCAAATACATACAATGCAGACTATTCATATGACATAAATGCGGATAGATAGAAATGAGGATATGACAGAAATGCGGATACATACAGTGTAGACATATTAAAGGATTTTGTTTTAATCTATCTCAGCCAAGGTGAAGATATATTACAGCGGTAATATATATATTGTTTTTGTGATGCCAGAGATAAGCTAAGATCCTGGAGTATACCGTTAAGGGAAATTATGTTAAAGGAAGAATTTACTGAGGTAGGGACATTGCTCATAAGAATAAAAGCAGTTTTAGAGGTGGAAGAAAGTAAGGAAGATAAATCTAAGATTTACCTTCCTAACCACAACACAAAGAATAAAGTCAGTTCAGTACAAATCAATATAGATTGGTGAAGAAGAGAAGAATCAAGTTTGAAGAAGCTGCGTCAAGGTCTTGGAAGCAGAACTAGGTCAAGGGTTTGAGTCTTGGTCATGGTACTTGTCATTCGAAGATCTATAAGAAGAATTCTTTGCGGGTTTTCCTCTCCAAGAGGGAGAGGGTTTTCCCTGGCTCTAGGAGCTTAACTTTGTGTCTTGTGTATTTTGATAATTGACTTGATGAAAGACTAAATAATATAAAGAAGAGAAGACATAAGAATCTCAAGTAAGCTCACAAGTAATTATCAAGAAGAGAATTTGTATTAAACATCGACCTTCCAAATTCTCAACAGAAACAAGTATACCTCATCAACCAAAGAGTGCACCACAAGAGAAGCTAGTAACTCCAAAGACTTTCCTTTATTTAGCTCAATAACAATTTCGGCATAGTAACAATAAACACAAGTTTCAAAAACCATTATTACAATGAGATCCCAAGGCTCAATTTATACAAAAATTGGAGAAGATCTCAATGAGGAACCTCATGACAAGTGGAGAGGTGAAGATAACCTCAATGCAAAAACGATTTTTCAAGTGGTTGTAGACTGTTTTAGAACACCTGTAGGTGGCATGTGACAAATCTATTTATCCCCTGTTTTGGCCAGTGTACCTCTAATTCCCTTGTGCAAATCTCTGGTGGTTGCCAAGTGTAGATGATCACAGGTGATAAGGGAGCAAACTCCCATCGAATTCTCCACAATGAAACTCATGTATGTGACACCTATCACAAGTGCGAATGCTGTCCAACAAACTGTTGTGTTTACTATGCATAGGAGCTGCCAATGTAGAGGTAAATTTGGCGTGCATAGATGTTGTTGAAGGGGACAACATACAAGTGGTAAGGGAAGTCCAGATTGGTGGAGACATACTCAATTTACGCGTTGATTGAATCTTCCAATCTGTCCCACAAATCTGCGATGAGATGCCTTTGACAACTGCGTATTAACTGAAGAAATTTGCCATCATGGAGTGATCACTGTCTGCCCACAAATCTGCATGTTATCTCTTACTAGCCTCTGCTAACTGCTGTGTAAAACTGTCCACAAACTCCACGTAACACTGCTGTTGTGTGTGTTATCACTCTAGTAATTTCTTAAGCTGTGGGATTTTTAGTTTTTAGTCAAAGAACACTAGAGGTAACCACAAACCTACTTCAAACTCTAGGATCTAGCCTTCCTAGGGTTCAGAGAGGGCTTTCTCTTTAAGATTTATCTTTGTTTTGATTTATAATATTAGGTTAGTTATGAAAGTACAATTTGGTTTTGGTTTAAAGGGTTTGGTGGAGAAAAATCACTTGGAGGTAAGATAGAGAGAAATCTACTTGTCCATTGGGCTATGGGGTCTAAATCAAGCTAGCAACACTAGAAATCAAGGCCAAAAAGGTACAAATATATTCAGGGAAAGATAGATAACCCTCAGAGATTTGGGAAAGTGGTTTTTTGTGAGGTGGTATGATCGGGATGAAGGGCACTTAAGGATCCTTTGATCCGGAAAATGGAAGTAGAAGGCAGAGGTCAAACGGGAGTGAGAGAAATTAAGAATTCTCAACATCGGAAATCAGAAGAAAACATTAAAATGGCAACTAGTTAAAGACAGGGAGCACTTGACTAATCCTGTAGTAATACTCCTAGTTACACATTCAGACAGAACAAACATATAATGAATTGCATGAAACTTAGAAAATGAAACAATGACAAGAAGGGAGTACTTCACTCATCAGCTTATCACAGGAACCCTGAATTATGGTGCCAGTCAGCTTTTCCAATCTGCTACTTTGAATTCAAACACACAACGCCTCCAATGTTCAGCAAAATTATCTATAGCAAGTCTAGCAATTTTATTCCACACTAAATACTTCTAATGTTGAAGTATTTATACAAAATGTAACTACAAATATCCTAGGATAATTCTAGGAATATCTTTAGGAAAAGGGAAATATCTTTACATAATAAAAGGGACAGCTACTTAACAAACAACAAGCTGTCCTCTTTTATCCAAATCAAATAGAACTGCTTTATCTAATAAGGAGTTTTTAACTGTCAAGGTGTCATGCTTGTTGGCTGCTAGAAAATATCTGGCTTCTGACTTGCCTTCGCTGATACTCTTTCATCCGATACTCTTTACCTGATGACCTTTAATGCTAATACTCTTTCATCTGATTAGCTTAACTGATTTACTGCTGTAAAATTGTCTTTTAACAGTAAAATCAGCAAACTGTCTTTTTTTTTAATTGTTCATTTGACTGTTTTCCCTCTTATCTTTACATCAAATCAGTAAAAGTTTGCCATTCTTCTTCCTTGGGAATTTTGACATTCCTCAACTTCTTAAAATTCTCATCAGCCTCTGTATATCTAGCAAAAATGGGCTTGATGACAAAGAGATGTTTAATCTCATGCTGTAAAAAGAAGAGATCTTCAAAATACTGAAGGAGGACTTTCCCTGTGGGAGTGCCTTGTGCTAGTGGCTTGTTAACTTGCTCTTTAGCAAATTCTCTGATCTTTTTATCATAATCCTTCTGAGGCATAAGTTTTTCATTAGAAACATGGATGTCTAGTAGGCCCCTCTGTCTTAAGTTTGTGTATTTTACCATATATTTTGTTATGGCAATGTTCATTGTTTCACATTTTCTTCAAGATTATTCATCAAGTTCTTCTTAGTTACAACCTTTTTTATCTGTAAGATTGTTTCTGTTATCTCTGAGACTTTCAATTCTTCAAGTTCCTCCCTGTTCTTGCTGTTCAAGAATGTGATGAGTTTTAAAGCCTAAGCAAGCTTATCAGTCAACTCATCTTTTGTCCTTTGTATCTCTGTCTGTGCTACCAACAACAAATCTCTTTGCTCATATATAACCTGAATTGAAGGCCATTGATTGTGAATGGCTTCAATAATGTTATTCCATAGATGATTTTTTACATATGAAATCTGCGCAATGAAAGTTAGCTCTTTTTGCAAATTCTTGATCTGTTCTCCCAATCTGATTGCTTTCTGTTCATGGGTTTTCGCATTTATCAGAGCTGTCTTATTTGTAGCTTCAATATTTTAAATCATCTTTTTCAGGCTGTTGATTTCATTTGTCTTTAAAGACATTTCTTCCATAGCTTTAACAATCTGGCTTGATTCATCTGTTTGCTGAACATTTGTAGTAGAAGAGTCTATAGCTGAAGTAGTGGCTGAAGTCACTGGCACTGCAGTTGCCAGTGAGCCCTTTGGTGCTAATTTCTCTCCTAAAGTAGAGGGCACTGCTGTAGTTATTACTGGAATAACTGTAGGAATTATAGGAGTCTCATGTTCTTTTACAGTCTCTTTTTCTTTGACAAGGTGGTCCATTTTGGTCTCCATCTCTTTGATTTGAGCAGTCAGTTTAAGAATGAGCTTCATCATTTCTTCTTTCTCACTCTGATCTTGAAGGATTTCCTTCGTTTGTGGATGCTCACTTTGAGGAAGCTTGAGCTGTTTCCTCAAAGCTGCTATGTCATCATTCTTTTTCTTTATCAATAGTTCTGCTGCTTGAATGTTTGAGGGATCATATCCCATATGTAAAACTAATTCCTCTAAGGCTTTAATCCTTAGATCCTTGGGATATAAAGATGCCTTGTCTATCTTCATCTGATCCTGCATATTAATGACGGTGTTCTGTAGCTTATTTGCACTCATTGCCTTGGTTGCTACTGTAGAATAAAGCATCTCTGAGCTTTGTCTGTGAAATTCAATTTGATCTAGCTCATGGACAGTTTATGTATCAACCTCAAGGTCCACCTTCTTATAATCTGCTGCTGTTTTAGGTGTGGAGGTAGTAGGTTGTAGAAATGACATGATCATCTTGTTACTAGAATAATCAAAGGCTGACAATAGCCTATTTTGATTTCCAGGCTTCTGTTTGAGGAATTGAGAATATATCTCTGTTTTGATCTCCTCATTCTTTTGCTTTATCTTTTTGTATTTCTCCTTGATGTCTAAATCCTTTTCCTCAGTTGTTTGTGAGGAAGAGGCCTCCATGTTATGCTGCTTCTTAATCATCTGTGTATCATTCTGATTGGTTGTTGATTCCTTTTCTAAGTGTTTCATTGATTATAGTTGTGGCTATATCATCATTAGTTACTGGAGCATCTGTCTCATCAACATCAATTGTTACTTTCTCCTTGTCAACTGAACTGAGTTTAAGCCTTTTGTTATAGATTATTTTGAATTTGGTCTCAGTGGTTGTCTCTGCTGTATAAGCTCCTTCCCCTCTAACTCTTTTTGCTGATATCTCTGGCTGTTTTACAAGTTCTAGAGCTTGTGCTGTGTCCATTTTACCTGTTGTCTCTGTATTACTTGCTGTATTTGTCAGTGTATTTTCCAGCCATTCAACTTGGTTGGAAAATTTCTCAATCTCAGGCTTAAGATCATGTATGAAGGGTGTTAATTTGCATTTTACCCTTAGACTGCTCAGGACCCCTTGAGGATCATAGTTCCATGAAAACTTTCTTGAAATTTGAACTCTGCTAATCTCTTTGTGATTTCTTTTTCTGCATCTTTGTGGTTTATGATAAAGGGACCAATCTGATTCTTTAACTTAAATTGAGTCTTTTTTCTGGCAGCCATGAAGTTAATAGAATCAGAATTGAGAATTTGTCTCAAATACTCCAGTGAAAAAATTCTCATGCTCATATATCTAGGCAACTTATAAGGTAATAGGTTGGATCCAAAAATTCTTAACTCTGTATGCTTCTCATTTTACTCTGTTCTGAAAGTTGCAGGATTCTTTTCATTTCCTCACTGATTCTGGGCTGCTCTGCTTTATTCAGAATGTTCATTGTTGGATGTAGAAAAAGGTCTGAAAAATATTTGTAGGTAAAATCACTGCCCTCTTTTTTGAGCAAGGAAGTCCAGAAGATAATGGATAGAGGCTTACCCTCCAAGTCCATCTTTTATAATGCAATAGGAAATTTATCAGCTTGAAAGAATATGAATAAGTGAAACAGATAGGATGAGTATCTAAAAACTCCTTCAGTGGGTAATTTTATCAGCTGATGATGGATATTGTTGGCTATGAAACCAACAAAGTCAAAGATGACTGATGGAGGTTGGCCTGGAGACAAGGTGGACAGGATACTTAGAATGGACTCATCAGTGTGTCCATCTGTAAAGTATCCAAGTATAAAGGAGAGCATAGAGATAATATGTCTAGACCCTTCAGGAAATTTAGCAGTGAAATAAGGAGGGTTTATTTTAGGAATGTCAACATGGGAAGGCATAAAGTTTTGAAATATCATGAACTTCTTAGGGAAGTCTAAGCCTAAGTACAACTGGGTCAAAGCTTATATAGTCAGGGGGACTGATTGAGGCTCAAACTGTAATTGAAGCATTTGGTTTATGGACTTTGCTGTGATGGTGAAAAGGATTTCTCTATCAGCATTGACTATGGCCCTTTGATCTGGTTCATAATATTTTTGACATAATCTGATAAGATCTTGGCCAGGATGGGTTAATGGAACTATATATTTGGGCAAATGAGTCTCCAAAATAGGTATCTCATCCTTGTCCAGGTACTTTTCATAACACCAATTGTGTATATCCAAGAGGTTGAATTCTACAACAGTATCAACAATTTTGTAGTCAACATCAGTCAAAGGGAGGCTTTCTATAGCAACTACAGGTGGTTGGAGGGGATTCACTGTTGGAGCATATTTGGCAGTGATGACTGGGGTAGGTTTAGGGGCTTTGGATCATTCAGATTTAAGTGTTTTGGATCTAACAAGTTTGCTTGTGCTCTGTTTCTTAGTCATTTTGGATAACTACTGCAAGATTAGATTGTTTGCAGGGGTTTTTATATCAAACAGAGAGAAAATTGAGCAGTTTTTAGGCTGAGGATGGATTCTTTCGGGCTTTTTGCTCAATTTGCTTTATCTGAGGATGAAAAACTGGCCTAAAACAGAAAACAGGGGTTTTATGAGTTGGTTTGATTGAGAAAATGGGTTTTCAAGGTAATTTAGAGGTTTTAACCATTCTAAATCTGTGAAAGTGTTTTTAGAAGGTTTGCAGTAGAAAACAGGGTTTCCTGGGAAAAATTGGCCAGGGTTTAGCCTCTTTTTAGGTGTTTTTAGGCAAAATAGTCTGGTAAAATCTCTTAATTGAAGACCTGGTTTAATTACTGAATGGTTTAGTATTGAATTTGCAGGCTTCAATTTGTCAGAAAATACCTTAAGATGCAGGTATTCGACGGTTGAAACGATTTTGAGAGGATCTCGGTTGATTTTGAGGTCTTTCACGGCTTTACTGGAGCGGCAAATAGCTTTACTGGTCTTAAATGGGGAATTTTCTGGTCAAATTCAAAGTACTGGCCATAAAAGGGAAATCAGAGGCTTTGAAAATGGTTTACACAGTAGTCTTAACATTCGGGAGATATTGCGAAAGGGTTTGAATGCACAAATTAAATGATAAAAGGCTTTACCAAAGGTTTAACCATATTCATTTGATTGCATTAACTGACATTCAATGTAGGTTGCGTCAGGGCGGGAGGTGGTTTCGGGGTTTAAAACGAAAACCGGACAGTGGTTATCGCGTGCATTTTGAGTGGTAAGTGGTTTGACCTCAAACGAACGCGATCCAATATAAAATTGCCACGTTGCAGAGGGACGAACCAGCAATACAAACCATTTCGCGTCCATTTTTCATTTGGGCGGACGATTAGTTTTCCCACACGATATTGATCTTGCGCCGTTGGACCTGAGGTAAGGGAGCGAGGGTCAAGATTTGTTTGAGAGTTGCGGGGCAATCAAAGGTGGGACCGGGCTTTTTATGTATGCGGGTAGTTAAAAAATAAGCTTTAAACCTTTGTTTTTTGTCAATGGGGAAAGGTTTTAAAGTGGGGTATGGATATATCATGAGTTAATTGTATTAGATTTATTTCAACTAAACCTTGGGCTATAAAATTATGAGGGGAGGGATTAATGTATGTATTGCAAGGGGCGGACTTTTGCGTATTCACGGGGTTAAGTCTTGTGAACCTTATAAAAAGATTAGTTCGATCCAAAAACTTAGGATAAAAGTTAATGAGCGGGGTTATATGTTTTCATTCAAAACACTTGCAATATGATTGAATAAAACACATTTAGTGCCGCTTTTTACTTTATTATATAGTATTAAATCTTTTGAATGATTTAATAACTATAGGGGGCGGGATATTTATTTAGAGTTAGTTTTAGACCAAAGGGCATTTTATTTGGGTTTTAATTTAACATGTGGGTAATAACTTTGATCTAAAATCTTTGCAATAGTGGGTTTTTGGGGCTATTTGGATATAGGGAATTAGATAAATAGGATAAGGTTTTATTTAAGGATTTAATAACATAGGTTAAAAGTTAATACGAAAAGGGGAATGGAATGCACGCAAAATACACAATATGACTAAGTAAAGTGAATAAGTAAAGCAAAGCTTGTCTTTTCATAATTTCACCAATTTACTTAGGATAAAGCATTTTTGAGGGTTTTTGTATGTTTCTGAGTGAAGGAAGTTAATTAGATGGGGTTTTATGTTTCATTAAGTAAGAATGAGTCTTTACTTATAAAAATGAGTTAAAATGTATGAATAAGGGATAAATAATGATAAATGGGGAGTTAACATAAGAATTCAACATTTTCAACTAACCAGTCATCGAGCCTTGGGTTTGGTCCCAACAAAAGTCAGTGAAATGCTCTGAGTCTGTTTGACTGATAGTCTAAAACACTAAATACTTACAGGGAATGGGAAATTAGTGATTCTTTTGCCCGGTGATGAATATTACATGCTTTTTCCCACTTCCTTCTACCTACCCAACATTACTCTAACATTTTTTCTTCCTTTTGACAGGTGCATTTAAGCTTGCAACCTTGAAACATTTATTCTTTTGAAAGCATAAACTATCTAATTATACCTTATTTCATCCGAGGACTCAGATTAAATTGTTGAGCTTCTCATTATTCTCTACCTATCCACTGATTTGTCAGGATTAAATTGTTTGACAAGTCTTTATTCACTATCTAAAACATGGAAATTGAAAACATGACAAGTCAAGTTTAAACAGTTTAACTCATCATGGATTATGGCATTTAGTTACACTTTGTCATAATCATTTATTTAACAGAAAAAGTAAAAAGTAGTGGCATTTGAACTTGCTCACTTTCATGTCTTATTTTCATCTTTTTCTTTTGGGGTCTATATATTTTCAAGTCCTTTGATCTTTCTTTTAGGACTTTTTACCCTCTTTTTTTTTTTATTTTTTTAAATTTTAGTTTTTCAAAATATGGGAAAACAACTTGCAGAAAGCAAGGTATGTACATATTTTACAAGACCATCAAAAGTCAATTCAAAATTATGAATCCTATATTTATAGGACCCTAACAGTGTGGATGTTGTTGACTGGAGTTTCCAAACTCTGATTAATGTGCTGTGATAGCTGCGTTGAAATTTGGCCTACGTGGATATGTTCTTTATGGCATGTGTGTTGAACCTTTTGGCCTATGCATATCTCCCAAAGTATGGCTATGCGTAGTAGGAGGGTGAGGTGGGGTCTATTCCCCACTCACACTTTTAACTTTAAACTTTGGATTAAACCAAATCCATTATCTTTGAATTAAATCACATTTGCACGTTAGCCATATGTATGTACTCAACATTGGCTCATTGTGGGCCCTCTTTGACTTGATTGACTTTGACTAGAGTTGTGCTTCATGTGGTGGGCCCCACATGCTTGCCACATCACTTTTGACCTTGCCATGTCAAAATTTGGCTTATTTTGACTTTGGAAAAATTTTAAATTTTTTCCAATTATTCATTTTTTAGATTTTTTTTCTCATTTTTTGCCACTGACATTAGAAAAGTCGTCTTTTGAGGAACTATAAGTCGTTTTTTGACCCTCAAAGTGTGTCATAGGATAATGCTAGGTCTCTGAGGATGAATTTCGAGTGGTCACACGCCCCAGACATTTCCTAAGGCCACTTATTTACATCATTACATAGAAATTAATTAAAAAATCCCATTTTGCTGGAAATATTAATTATTAAAAAATCCTACTTAGACCTAGTCAAATTCCGCGAAATTTCAGAGATGACCTAGCATGGTAATATACATTGACTCTAGACACTAAGATGCGTTAGAAGCTCAACCTTCAAGCCATCACCCCGGCTTTGGGTAATGCAATGAGTGAAAAAACCTAGAAAATCATTTGCTACTAAAAAAAAGGAATAATTAACCAAGTAAAAAAAACAATCCAAGGTGTACTCGCTCGCTAATCGAGTCCCAACATCCTAGGCCTGTTTCATGGCTTTGTTCATCATGCTAGTGACATTTATACAATATGCCTGTAGGGCTGCAGAATCTGAAGACTGAAGAAGAAAATGATAAGAAGAATAAGTAGAGTTGAAAAACTATGTTGAATTGATGATATCTGATGGTAGAAGTGTCTTCTGGTTCATCCTTGGGCATGGAGTCTTCTCATTATCATCAGGTGCCACTCCAGTGATCAACATTTGGCTTCATATGGGAATGCATGCTAGATATGAAGTGATAGTGTGCAAGAACCTGGAATCTGCATCCACCGACCAAAGATATATATTAGCAGTATCCATTCAAAATAACATCAAATAGAATCAAGTACAGAAATGGAAATTTACTCTAGGAAACATAAATAACATTTTATTCATGAAAGAAATATATTTAAACAAAATTTACAAGGGATAGGGTTAGGAATATGATACACATTTGCCCCATGGCATCAAATGTCTTCGGTGAAATCGATCTTGAGAACCTGCCTACTCACAGGGAAATCCATAGGCTCTTTCTTTGATGTGCCTTGTCCAATTCTGACTATCTTGGGACTATGACTTGCCCCAATGTTAACCTGTTTGTGGCCATTAGATATACCAAACCACTTCCTTTTCCTTTTTTGACTTTTGACACGTTGAGGCTTGATCACGCTCAAAATTGGTGGTTCATTTTTTATATCATTTTTCTTTTTTTGTTTTTTTTCTTTTCTTCTTGGATAGTTGCGATGGTGATGATGATGCAATTACTGTCAATCCTACAACTCTGTCTTGAAAATGCTCTGATGGAAGATTTGAAGTACCCCCGCTTTTTGAGCTATGCCTAATCTCTTCATTTTGAATCTGTTCTGTTAAGGGGGGGAAGAAAATTTATCAACACAACATCACTTCCTGTCTGGCATGATCTATAGATAATATCATTGTTGGGTTTCCTTGGATCCCCAACATGATATCTTTTCTCTAACTCCCGATCAAGTCTGACAAAGTTATTGTCTGGCATGGGGATGGTGGCATATGACAAGTCCATTTGAATGCTACCACCTAAATCTGATGCCCATTTTCTTGATAGGAGCATTCCCCATGAATCAGGAACATCTATCACAACAATATCCATAGTCATTATTCTGTCTGGGTATGCAGCTAGGAAAACCTGTAAATCTTTAATTATCCCACACACTTCAATTCTTTTAGAAGCCTTTCTTGGTCATGACATTTGATGAAGCCTCTGAATCAAGCATGCAATTATGTAAAAGATGATCATTCACTATCAAAGAAACATAAAATGGCAGATGATCTTCGTTCCCCACATAACAGTTCATACTTTTCAATACAATTTCTTCATCTTTTGGTTCATTATTAGGATTTTCTACCCTTTGAGTAACTTCAATTGCACTTAGTAACTTGGCCCTTTGAGATGGTATTTTTAAAAGCTCTATCGCTGGGATACAAAACTTTGCATTATTCACCCAGTTGCCCAAGTCAAAATTTAATTCTGAAGTAGGAGGAGAAATTATTTTGTGATTATTCCTGTCTTGAATATCCCTTCTGTGATAAGTCATCCCTTTGTGTTTTTCCAGAGCAAGAATTTGTCTAGATGTAGGCTTTTCCCCAAAAATCTTAGCGACTTTGTCAAAATTTGCAATCATATTGTCAACCCCAAGATTATTAGGACTATGGTCAATCTCTTGATATCTTTCAATGGTGTATATTTGATCTACCATGGAGAACATATTGATTTGACCACTAGTTCCTACATGTTCATCTCCCAACATGCTACCTTCCATAATTCTCTTTACATATGGGCATGTGGCTTCTTCATGGAACTCATTACATGGCCTACAAAAAGGGGGAATTTGATCTACCATGTTGGTGGATTCCAATGGATTTGGAGGCCTGTAATCTTGTTGAGGGCCTTTATTCTTTTGCCATCCATTATTTGGCCTAGGTTGGAATCTTTTCACTTGCGATCTTTCCATGGCCACCAACCTACTTTGCGTGGCTTGCATTTCTTTAGTGTGGTTTGCTTCCATGCTCTTGATGAGTTGAGTTAATTCCTTAATATGATCATGGGTAGCCTCTTCCTTGGCCTTGCCTTTGGAATCATTCGATTTCGATGGCCCTCTAGTGAAACCAGGAATCTCAGATTTTCCTGATTGCTTTCTGGCCTTCTCCATTTTCAAGGCTTCAGTTTGAGCTACACCCAAAGTTGCAGGCTTCTTTCTGCTCAACTCATAAGCAATGTCAACACCAAAAGAATTCAGATAGGAACATAAGAGAAATTCATCAGGAGGTTTAACAGTAGTAGGCATGCTTTTAACCAATTCATTGAATCTCTTGTTAAACTCCTCCATGGTTTCATTCTCATTCTTCTTCATGGTGCTAATGGCACTGATCAAATGACTATTCTCTCTTCTCTCTCCATACTTTCCCATGAAAACATTAACAATAACTTGTAAAGAATCATACGAGTTAGC
This sequence comes from Pinus albicaulis, assembly GCA_034641835.2. NCBI lineage: Eukaryota > Viridiplantae > Streptophyta > Pinopsida > Pinales > Pinaceae > Pinus > Pinus albicaulis. Next base: position 1,133,095,615 of record CM076579.1, read on the forward strand.
AGGTTGCTCAATGAACCAATCAAGAGCATCCTCTCCCAAAGAGAGAACAAAAAGCCTCATCTTTACATCCTCATAGTTAGCAACGTTACACCACTTAAAGATGCAAACAATAAAGTTCTTCACATGTGATGCAGCGCTAATGGCATTGTTACCTTGAAAAGAAGGCAACCTTTCAATAGCCTTGTCAGGGATATTGTGAGGATAGCCATTAATGTTAGTAAAGTTACAAGGAGAAAAAATATCATTCATGATGTTAAGCTCTACTTGTTCTTGAAAAAACAAATGAATGTCAGAAATAGCCTCTTGCCCAAGACTAGCAAGAGCTCTACTATGAGAAAGTCTATTTAACCTCTCTCTAAAAACCCTCTCAGGATCAGGAGAGGGGCTAACTAGACCACTTGAATTTCTCCTAGTAGAGACTCTTGCAAAATTAGGATTGAGTGGAGTCGCCACTTGGGCAAGAATCTAAATCTAAAATTCAAATATGCCAAAACTAAAAGTTAGTCGTTTTCCCAGGCATAAGAAGACTTGTCCCTGGCAAAGGTGCCAAAAATGTTATCGCTTGCCGCCTACACCTACCTACTAGTTAGTGAGAGAAGCCTTTAACCCCACAAGGTGTGGTTGGTGGCAAGGAACTCAGAGAAAGGGTTGTCACACTAATCCCGACTCTCTCTGTTTAACCTATCTCCTATGTTAGCTATGGGGGGTGGTCCCTAAAGAAAAACTATGTTAAAGATGTGAGGGTTCTGGGAGAATTGATTAGAAGGAATTACTTATGAAAGACGACTCAATTCCAAGATTTAAACAAGCATATAAGTATATGAGCAATATTCAATGATGTGTTCAAAATATAGACTAGTGCTGTAAAGTAAATGACAAGTGTTTGTTCAAAAATGAAATCCAAGATACAATGACAATAATCCCACAAAGGAAGTGTTAGGCCAAGATAAACATATAAGCATCACTTGCAATAAATGAAAAAAGTACTTGTAAGAGAGTGTTCAAGTAACAAAGGATAATGACATTAAATATTCATGAGCTAAATAACCACCAAAGTAACAAGTACATGAGATAGCAAAATTGTGATGTGAAGGTGCTCTTGGTTTATTTTATTAATAGAATTCTAAAACAATTTTCAATTTAACTCCTATCCTCAGACCTCACGCTCGCCCAAAGTCCGGGTCTCACAGTGAGGAGTCAATAGGGGTGGAGGGTCCCTAATGTCTATACAACCAACTTAAGTTGGAGGTTAATTTTTAGAGATGCAAGTCTAATATAGTATGCAAAGTGAAATGGCTAAATGATATGAAAGTGAGCTTGCAAGTGCTATGTAAAATATGGAGATGCTTCAATTAAATATGCTTCATAGTTAGAACAATAACTCAAGTTGCCATAAATTGAAAGTGCTATGCTTCTTTACTTGTAGTATATTGTGAAAATTAACCAAATGAGAAATAGATCACAAAACGCAAGTGATGGCAAATGAGATTGCAAATTAGGAAATTAAAGGATTATGCGATCTAAGAAATTAATGAAATGAAAATATGAGTTATTCACATGCAACTAGATTAGATTAGCAAACAAAACGATGAATGCAAGTAAATTAGTTGAGCAAATTAAAAACTAAACAAAATAATGTTAACCACTTAAGAAGATTTTCTCCCTCTAAATGAGTAGGTGAAATACCATGGGAAAAACTTCCCAACCTCCTTCAAGAAAAGTCAGCGCTTTATTGTTGAAAGTGAGGCCTTCTTATAGAAATGAGGGGCTTGGGAAGAGCTTACAATATGCGCTTTAAACTTACTCTTTCCCAAAGTTACAAGTGTAAGATTTTAAAGATTTAGTTGTGAGATGTTACAAAGTAAAGGCTTAAAGCCTTGAGGTGAATGGTGGTTACAATTCCTCAAAAGAACGAGGCTTTAGAAGAACAGGTGAAGCGTTGAGGAGGAACTTGGACTTGAGGTTCCAAATGGAAAAGTGTTCCTTAGCTTAAGCTTTAGCTCCCTTTCTTCAAACATAAATTGCCTCCAAGAACACCTATAGGCAAGCAAGCAAAAAAGTTAGCATGCAAAAGAAATAGTGCTGAAATATGTGAGAGGAAATCACATGCATGAGAAGGAAAAAGTTAGAAACTCAATGCAAGTATAAAATACACTTCATATTCCAAATTCCCTCACTAAGATCAGCTTGAAAGAGTTGATTTAGTGAGTGAGAGTTAGGATTTAAATCCAACAAATTAGCCTCAAATGCTAGGTAAAATCAATATGTGCACAAATGAGAGAAGAAAATATATGATTTTTTAGAGATGGAAAAGAAGCAAAGGGCTCATGAAACCCCCTTTTAAATAAATCTCTTAATGTCTTATGATACTGTTGGCTTGAACAACTTGTGGGATCTCTGATATCCTTGGAGCTGACTTATTCCAACCGAAGAAGTCTTCACACTCCAATAGACTTGGCAACCTGTCGTTTGAACACACAAATCTCTGCAAACCAATTGTTAGTGCAAAAGGAACTTGGCATATAGAGGCCACGTTGAGCTTGTCATCCAACCGAAAATAACAAGCTACAACAAGAGCACAAAATATACCATGTCCAAAGGAGATCTGAGATAGCTACAAATCTCCCCTCTTTAGACAATAGTGCCCTCAGGAAAATGCACAAAAAAAACCAACTAGATTGCAATGTAAAATAAATGAATAACAACATCAAATGAAACAAGTATACCTCATCAACCAAAGAATGCACCACAAGAGAAGCTAGTAACCCCAAAGACTTTCCTTTATTTAGCTCAATAACAATTTCGGCATAGTAACAATAAGCACAAGCTTCAATTTATACAAAAACGGGAGAAGATCTCAATGAGGAACCTCGTGACACGTGGAGAGGTGAAGATAACCCTAGTGCAAAAATGAATTTTCAAGTGGCTGCAGACTGTTGTAGAACACCTGTAGGTGGCATGTGACAAATCTGTTTATCCCCTGTTCTGGCTAGCGTACCTCTAACTCCCTTGTGCAAATCTCTGGTGGCTGCCAAGTGTAGATGATCACAGGTGATAAGGGAGCAAACTTCCATTGAATTCTCCACAATGAAACTCATGTATGTGACACCTATCACAAGTGTGAACGCTGTTCAACAAATTGCTATGTTTACTATGCGTAGGCGCTGCCAATGTAGAGGTAAATTTGTTGTGCGTAGATGCTATTGAAGGGGACAATGTACAAGTGGTAAGGGAAGTCCATATTGGTGGAGACATACTCCTTAATTTATGCGTTGATTGAATCTTCCTATCTGTCCCACAAATCTGCGATGAGATGCCTTTGACAACTGTGTATTAACTGAAGAAATTTGCCATCGTGGAGTGATGATTGTCTGTCCACAAATCTGTGTGTTATCTCTTGCTGGCGTGCGCTAACTGCTGTGTAAAATTGCCCACAAACTCCACGTAACATTGCTGCTGTGTGGACGTTGTTGACCGGAGTTTCCAAACTTTGATTTATGTGCTGTGATAGCTGCTTTGAAATTTGGTCTGCGTGGATATGTTCTTTATGGCATGTGCGTTGAACCATTTGGCATATGCATATCTCCCAAAGTATGGCTATGCGTAGTAGGAGGGTGAGGTGGGGTCCTGTTGTCGCACAGATTGTCTAGGCACCGCGACAACGACTCAGATTGGGGGCTGTCACCTTTATCCCCAATCTCTCTATTTAAGCTATCTCCTTGCAAGCTAAGGGAGGTAGACCCTATTAGAAATGAGGATGAAGAATCTAGGAGACACAGCTAAGACATCAAATACTTGATAAAATGAACGAGATTCCACATATCTAAATTAGATTTCACGTTTAAGACCAGTGCCTTATGGAGTCAAACAAGATCCCGTTATGCAATAATAAACAAGTAAGTGACGATTAACTGCTGCTTATTAAAACGCGATTGATCACAATGATATTCAATTGAAAAACACCACAACCATGCATTAAAATATCTTAAACCCACAGCAATATTATCACAAGATGAAAATGCCAGATATTTGCAATATTTTCAGATTTATGATGCTTCAATTAATTTCGATCCAGAAAATGTTTCTATAGTCAAAACTTTAGATAAAAAAAAATTTAGCGCACTTGACTATAAAAAAATTTGAATTTTTTTATATTTTTGTATTTTCTAGATTTTTTTTATAACTTTTGGAATTTTTTATTTTTTATTATTTTTATTTTTAATCTAAAACAATCTAAATCTAAATTAAAACACAACTAGAATTAAAACTAAATGAAACTCAAAAAATTAAAATCTAAAAACTAAAACTAAACAAAACAAATGAAAATGAAATTAAAATTGCAATCTAACCAAAATCTAAATGAATTAATGCTAACACTAAAATTAAAATCTAAAGATAACAAATAAAATTTAAAATCTACATTAAATAAAAATTACACCCTAACTGAAACAAAATTAAAACAAAAGTCTAATCAAACTAACGCTAACTTAGAACTCTAAAAAAATCGAATAACATTAAATCTAAGCTACGGCTAACTAAAATCAACTAAAAAGGAAACCGACTCAATCTAGAATCTAATATCTAACAGTATTAAAATTATACAAAAATGAAAAATCAAACGCTGTCTAAAAAAGAATTCGACTCATAAAAAAAATTCAACGCATATAGAGTATTTGATTTTCAATGTTTGCGCTTTGTTTTTTCTTTGTGCAGGTCGGACGGTCGAGCTGAAGGAGCAGATTGAAGTTGGACGGCCACTTGATGGCGTGAGGGAGCTTGGACGGCGGCAGCAAGGAAGGATCCGCAGAAAAAGGGACGAAAGATTGGAAGCGGGCGGAATGAATAGCAGGAGGGCGAACAGAAAGATGCTCGAATGAAAGAAAAGGAGGTCGAACTCAACAGCGGAAGTGTCTGCGTGAGGAAAGGATCAGAGAAAATGAGGCTCGGACAGGGCAGACAAGGGAAGGCGTGAAGAAATGAAGACAGCTTTGATAGTTCGAAGGGTAAGGGGGACGGATCGAATGGAGGAAGGCAGTGCTTGAGAAATCGACTGCAGAGAGGGAAGTTGAGGGTGTTTAATGCAGATCGATAGGTCTCAATGGGAGATAGATGGCAGATATGCAGTGTGAAGAAAACCCAGTACAAAAAAAATCCACCCAGCAAACTTAAATTTTTTATTTTCTTTAAATCAAAACAATGTCCAAATTTGTCCACCGTAGCAGTTTGAGGCCAGATCTGGCCTTTGGAGGCTAGGTCTACCTCAAATCTTAAAAAAATTTCGATTTGAACCCTGAATCTGCAAACCAGCCAGATCTGAAGATGCACACCAAGAAACGATTAAACCCTTACAGTCCTAAAAAAAAATTTACAAATTTACAACTAGTTTATAGATTTAAAATCCTCATGGTCAGATTTGAATCTATTTTAGCACAATTTTCAGAGATTTAAAATTTTAGTGAGAGGCACAAGCCTTAGAAAACCCTGCAAAACCACCAATTTCGTAAGATAGACTTGGAATTTAACAAATAATGAACTTTTCAGATTTATGTCATTGAGTTTCGGCTGGTCCAACCGAAGACTTCCCCAGACGCTCAATCTAAAAAATTTCCCTGCACACTTAGATCTGAACCTTAGATCGATAGAGATTTAAGAAAACAACATGAGACCTTTTCAGAAAAATCAGAATGTCATTTTATAAACCCAGAAAACTGCACAAGATACCTGTATGAAGATTAATCCATGAAGGCCATCAACCATAAAATACAAGAAACAAAGTAGCAGAGTTTAGAGACAATTCAGCACATAGATCTGAGAAGGAACATCAAGATTTGTAACCCCAAAGTCTTTATGCTTTATTCCTCAAAAATTTACAAGAGCTTCTAAGAACAAGTGCATGATTCTGAGATCGGATGACTCAATACTAACAAAGACCTCTAAATTTATAGGGCAAAATCTCCAACCGCTAGTTTGGATGATCCTTGTCAAAATAATCTCAACCATCCAAAAGATTTAATCATCTTTTAATCCGGAGCGTTGAAATTAAAATTTTGGGGAAAAAACGAATTTATCATTTAATTCAATTTTAATTAACTCAAAAATGCTATTTTTGAGTTAATTACCCCAAAATTTTGACTTTGACTTAACCATCAAGGCCCAAAGGTCCAAAATTTCTTAAAATTCTCAATATTCCCTTGGCCTGGGGCTTTCAAAATCATTTGCCAAGGACCCACAAATTTTGCCTTTAAAGATTTAATCCTAACTTAAGACCCTAAATTAATTAAATTTCTGGTTTAAGATTTTTTTTTAAAATTAATTGACTAGAAAATTTAATTAATTGATTGAGAGGGGATTTTAATTATTTTTCCAACCCTCTTTACATGAGATAATACATTTACATACATGAAGGGGGAATACCCATTCGTATAGACCCTCAAATAGATACCCAGTTCTGTGACTCAAAACATGATCTAGTAGACCAAGTAGCTCATACTACTTTTACAGGGACTCGATAGAAACACTAGGACTCACTCAGTATGCTGATGATAAAATCCACCCTAGCTTTGGGGTGAGGCTGGAGGGAAAAACTCTGTCGATCACTTTCGTGAATCAGTGAGACAAAAAACTTCCTAGGATAGAGATCATCAACAACATACTAGGCTTACCTAGGTTGTTACATACATTGACGGTCTTACTTAGATCATTTACATCATTACATGCAGAATGGGTTTACATCATTTATAAAAATTGTCGACTGATGATGGAATCTGAATGGCGCAACCACGTCGAACATGACGAATCCCATTTCAAAAAATGGGGGTGTACTGCTATGGGGTCGTTGACAAAGTGTGGTCAACAGGTCCATTACCCACTCACACTTTTAAGTTTAGACTTTGGATTAAACCAAATCCATTATATTTGAATTAAATCGCATTTGCACTTTAGCCATACGTATGCACTCAACATTGGCTCATCGTGGGCCCTCTTTGACTTGATTGACATTGACTAGAGTTGTGCTCCATGTGGTGGGCCCCACATGCTTGCCACATCATTTTTGACCTTGCCATGTCAAAATTTGGCTTATTTTGACTTTGGAAAAATTTTAAATTTTTTCCAATTATTCATTTTTTATATTTTTTTCTCAGTTTTTGCCACTGACATTAGAAAACTCGTCTTTTGAGGGACTATAAGTCGTTTTTTTGACCCTCAAAGTGGGTGCTAGGATAATGCTGGGTCTCTAAGGATGAATTTCGAGTGGTGACAAGCCCCAGAGATTTCCTAAGGCCACTTATTTACATCATTACATAGAAATTAATTAAAAAATCCCATTTTGCAGGAAATTTTTAGTGATTAAAAAATCCTACTTAGACATAGTCAAATTCCGCAAAATTTCAAAGATGACCTAGCATGGTAATATACATTAACTCTAGATAGTAAGATGCATTAGGGGCTCAACCTTCAAGCCGTCACCTCGACTTTGGGGTAATGCAATGAGTGAAAAAACCTAGAAAATTATTAGCCGCTAAAAATAAGGAATAGCTAACCAAGTAAAAAAAACACTCCAAGGTGTACTCGCTTGCTGATCGAGTCCCAACATCCTAGACCTGTTACATGGCTTTGTTCATCATGCTAGTGACATTTATACAATATCCTCGTAGGGCTGCAGAATCTGAGGATTGAAGAAGAAAATGATAAGAAGATGATGTAGAGTTTAAAAACTCTGTTGAACTGATGATATCTAATGGTAGAAATGTCTTCTGGTTCATCCTTGGGCATGGAGTCTTCTCATTATCATTAGGTGCCACTCCAGTGATCAACATTTGGCTCCATATGGGGATGCATGCTAGATATGAAGTGGTAGTGTGCAAAAACCTGGAATCTGCATCCACCGACCAAAGATATATATTAGCAGTATCCATTCAAAATAACATCAAATAAAATCAAATACAGAAATGGAAATTTATTCTAGGAAACATAAATAACAATTTATTCATGAAAGAAATCTATTTAAACAAAATTTACAAGGGATAGGGTTAGGAATATGATACACAGGATGCCCCATGGCATCAAATATCTTCAGTGAAATCGATCTTGAGAACCTGCCTACTCAAAGGAAAATCCATAGGCTCTTTCTCTGATGTGCCTTGTCCAATTCTGACTATCTTGGGACTATGACTTGCCCCAATGTTAACCTGTTTGTGGCCATTAGATATACCAAACCACTTCCTTTTCCTTTTTTTGACTTTTGACGCGTTGAGGCTTGATCCTGCTCAAAATTGGTGGTTCATTTTTTATATCATTTTTTTTTCATTTTTTTCTTTTCTTCTTGGTTAGTTGCGATGGCGATGATGATGCAATTATTGTCAATCCTACAACTCTGTCTTGAAAATGCTCTGATGGAAGATTTGAAGTACCCCTGCTTTTTGAGCTATGCCTAATCTCTTCGTTTTGAATCTGTTCTGTTAAGGGGGGAAGAAAATTTGTCAACACAACATCACTTCCTATCTTGCATGATCTATAGATAATCTCATTGTTGGGTTTCCTTGGATCCTCAACATGATATCTTTTCTCTAACTCCCGATCAAGTCTAACAAAGTTATTGTCTGGCATGGGGATGGTGGCATATGACAAGTCCATTTGAAGGCTACCACCTAAATCTGATGCCCATTTTCTTGATAGGAGTTGTTGTCGCACAGATTGTCCAGGCACCGCGACAACGACTCAGATTGGGGGGCTGTCACCTTTATCCCCAATCTCTCTATTTAAGCTGTCTCCTTGCAAGCTAAGGGAGGTAGACCCTATTAGAAATGAAGAGGCAAAATCCAGGAGACACAGCTAAAACACCAAATACTTGATAAAATTAACAGGATTTCACAGATCTAAATTAGATTTCATGTTTAAGACCAGTGCCTTATGGAGTCAAACAAAATCCTGTTATGCAATTATAAACAAGTAAGTGACGATTAACTGCTGCTATGAAAACACGATTGATCACAATGATATCCAATTAAGAACACCACAACCATGAATAATTAAACCCACAACAATATAAGATGAAAATGGCAGTTGTTTAAGATATTCCAATTAACACCACTCGAAAATCAAAATGTTCCACAGTCAAACTTTAGATAAAAATAAAATTAGCGCATTTGACTATAGAAAATTTGAAATTTTTTAATATTTTTGTATTTTCTATTTTTTTTTTTTAGAATTTTTATATTTTTATATTTTATAATTTTATTTTTTATTTTTTATCTTAAAACAAAAATTAAGCTAATTCTAAAGAAAAACTAAAATTGAAATCTAAGTCAAACTACCTAAATGTAAAAAGTTCTAGTTAAAATTTAAACTAAACTAAACTAAATTAAATTTAAATTAAAATAAATCCAAAACTAAAATTAAACTAAAACAATAAAAAATGCAAATTTCAAATCCTAAGTCTAAACTCACGCTAAAGCTAAACTAAAATCTAAAATTAAACTAACAATGAAATTAAAAATTAAAACTATCAATTAAAACATCTGAATTTAAAACCTACCTCTAAACTAAACTACATTCCAAAAAATTAGATCTAAGGCTTAAAATCGAATTTTAAATCTAAAATCTAACAAATAAAAATTGAAACCAATACCCAAAAAAAATCAAAACACAGATATGTGAGGGCTCGGTTTCATATGTGCATTAATTTGCTTTGCGTTTGCAGGTGAACTGGACGTAGAAAAAGCCGACCACGTGAGCAGCTGTTTCGAACGGTGAGAAGATGAGATCAGATGACAGGATGATGTGAGTGTGGGATAAAGGCTGGACGGAAAAGGGAATAGTCGACACGTGAGGAAATGAGAAGCTTGGGCGTGGAAGAAAAAAAAATGCAGGTATAGAAATCGGCTGCGGAAGAGGGATGAGGGAGGAGGCAGAGAAGCGCAGCAAGTAAAATCGATTTGCAGGTTGGACGGAGGGCAGAGAGATTTCGACGCAGAGAAAGGGAAGGAATGAAGGCAGCGTGGAGTGACCAAGGAATCAATGGCGAAGGAAATGAAAGAGCAGTAAGAAAATGGAAGCGTAGGAGCAAAGGGTCGATGGAGGAAATAAGAAGTAGCGTGAGGAAGGCAAATAAATGTGTTGACAGGGATAGTGAGGCAGCAGACAGCGAAAACAGAATAATTTTGATTAAACCTGGTGCACACAGATTTCGCCAATATAAATTAAAATTTTTCCCGTCAAACTCAGATTTAAATGCTTTCTTAATCATATAACGTTCAGGTTTGTCCACAGTAGGCGTTTGAGCCAGATCTGCCTTGGATCTATTTTTTTTTTTCCGATTTAAACCCTGAACCTGCAATAAATCAGCCAGATCTGAAGATACACACACCAAGAAACGATTAAACCCTTATAGTCTTGAAAAATTTACAAATTTACAAACTAGTTTACAGATTTAAAACCCTCAAGGTCAGATTTGAAGTCCATTTTAGCACAATTTTCAGAGATCAAATTTTTTTTGGAGAGGCACAAGCCTTAGAAAATCCTGCAAGATCACAAACTTCGTAAGATAGACTTGGAATTTAACAAATAATGAGCTTTTCAGATTTATGTTTATTGAGAGTCGGCTGGTCCAACCGAAGACTTCCCCAGACGCTCAGTTTAAAAAAAAAATTCCCTGCACACTTAGATTTGAATTTTAGATCGATAGAGATTTAAAAAAATAACATGAGATATTCCAGAAAAATCAAAATGTCATTTTATGAACCCAGAAAACTGCACAAGATACTTGTATGCAGATTAATCCATGAAGGCCATCAACCATAAAATGCAAAAACAAAGTAGCAGAGTTTAGAGACAATTCACCACATAGATTTAAGAAGGAACATCAAGATTTGTAACCCCAAAGTCTTTATGTTTTATTCCTCAAAAATTTACAAGAGCTTCTAAGAACAAGTGCACGATCCTGAGATCGGATGACTCAAGACTGACAAAGACCTCTAAATTTATAGGACAAAATCTCCAACGGCTAGTTTGGATGATCCTCGTCAAAACAATCTCAACCGTCCAAAAGATTTAATTATCTTTTAATCCGGAGCGTTGAAATTAAAATTTTGGGGAAGAAACGAATTTATCATTTAATTCAATTTTAATTAACTCAAAAATATTATTTTTGAGTTAATTACTCTCAAAATTTTGACTTTGACTTAACCACCAAGGCCCAAGGGTCCAAAATTTCTTAAAATTCTCAATATTCCCTTGGTCTGGGGCTTTCAAAATCATTTTCCAAGGACCCACAACTTTTGCCTTTAAAGATTTAATCCTAACTTAGGACCCTAAATTAATTAAATTTCTAGTTTAAGATTTTTTAAATTAATTGACCAGAAAATTTAATTAATTGACTGAGAGGGGATTTTAATTATTTTTCCAACCCTCTTTACATGAGATAATACATTTACATACATGAAGGGAGAATACCCATTTGTATAGACTCTCAAATAAATACCCAATTCTGCGCTCAAAATATGATCTAGTAGACCAAGTAGCTCAGACTACTTTTACAAGGACTCGATAGAAAACACTAGGGCTCACTTAGTATGCTGATGAAAAAATCCACCCTAGCTTTGCGGTGAGGCTGGAGGGAAAAACTCTACCGATCACTTTTGTGAATCAGTGAAACAAAAAACCTCCTATGATGGAAATAATCAACAACATACTAGGCTTACCTAGGTTGTTACATACATTGACGGTCTTACTTAGATCATTTACATCATAACATGCAGAATGGGTTTACATCATTTATAACAAAATGTCGACTGATGATGGAATCTGAATGGCGCGACCACGTCGAACATGACGAATCCCATTTGAAAAAATGGGGGTGTACTGCTATGGGGTAGTTGACAAAGTGTGGTCAACAGGAGCATTCCCCATGAATCAGGAACATCTATCACAACAATATCCATATTCATTATTCTGTCTGGGTATGCAGCTAGGAAAACCTGTAAATATTTAATTATCCCACACACTTCAATTCTTTTAGAATCCATTGAACATATGTTGTGACAGGGCCTAGATACCCTTAAATTCAGTTGCTCCATGACTTTCTTGGTCATGACATTTGATGAAGCCCCTGAATCAAGCATGCAATTGTGTAAAAGATGATCATTCACTATCAAAGAAACATAAAATGGCAGATGATCTTTGTTCCCCACATAACAGTTCGTACTTTTCAACACAATTTCTTCATCTTCTGGTTCATTATTAGGCTTTTCTTCCCTTTGAGTAACTTCAATTGCACTTAGTAACTTGGCCCATTGAGATGGTATCTTTAAAAGTTTTGTCACTGGGATAGCAACCTTTGCATTATTCACCCAATTGCCCAAGTCAAAATTTAATTCTGAAGTAGGAGGAGAGGTTTTTTTGTGACTATTCCGGTCTTGAATATCCCTTCTGTGATAAGTCATCTCTTTGTGTTTTGCCATAGCAAGAATTTGTCCAGATGTAGGCTTTTCCCCAAAAATCTTAGTGACTTTGTCAAAATTTGCAATCATAGTGTCAACCCCAAGATTATTAGCACTATGGTCAATCTCTTGTTATCTTTCAATGGTGTATATTTGATCTTCCATGGAGAACATATTGATTTGACCATTAGTTCCAACATGTTACCTTCCATAATTCTCTTTACATATGGGCATGTGGCTTCTTCATGGAACTCATTACATAGCCTACAAAAACGGGGAATTTGATCTACCATGTTGGTGGATTCCAATGGATTTGGAGGCCTATAATCTTGTTGAGGGCCTTTATTCTTTTTCCATTCCTTATTTGGCCTAGGTTGGAATCTTTGCACTTGCGATCTTTCTATGGCCACCAACCTACTTTGCATGGCTTGCATTTCTTTAGTGTTGTTTGCTTCCATGCTCTTGATGAGTTGAGTTAATTCCTTAATATGATCATGGGTAGCCTCTTCCTTGGCCTTGCCTTTGGAATCATTCGATTTTGATGGTCGTCTAGTGAAACCAGGAATCTCATATTTTCCTGATTGCTTTCTAGCCCTTTCCATTTTCAAGGCTTCAGTTTGAGCTACACCCAAAGTTGCAGGCTCCTTTCTTCTCAACTCATAAGCAGTGTCAACACCAAAAGAACCCAGATAGGAACATAAGAGAAATTCATCAGGAGGTTCAACAGTAGTAGGCATGCTCTTAACCAATTCATTGAATCTCTTGTTAAACTCCTCTGTGGTTTCATTCTCATTCTTCTTCATGGTGCTAATGGCACTGATCAAATGACTATTCTTTCTTCTCTCTCCATACTTTCCCATGAAAGCATTAACAATCACTTGTAAAGAATCATATGAGTTGGCAGGTTGCTCAGTGAACCAATTAAGAGCATCCTCTTCCAAAGAGAGAACGAAAAGCCTCATCGTTTCATCCTCACGGTTAGCAACGTTACACCACTTGAAGATGCAAACATTAAAGTTCTTCACATGTGATGCAATGCTAATGGCATTCTTACCTTGAAAAGAAGGCAACCTTTCAATAGCCTTGTCAGGGATATTGTGAGGATAGCCATTAATGTTAGTAAAGTTACAAGGAGCAAAAAGATCATTCATTATGTTAGGCTCTACTTGTTCTTGAAACAACAAATGAATGTCAGAAATAGCCTCTTGCCCAAGACTAGCAAGAGCTCTACTATGAGAAAGTTTATTTAACCTCTCTCTAAAAACCCTCTCAGGATCAAGAGAGGGGCTAACTAGACCACTTGAATTTCTCCTAGTAGAGGCTATTGCAAAATTAGGATTGAGTGGAGTCGACACTTGAGCAAGAATCTAAATCTAAAATTCAAATATGCCAAAACTAAAAGTTAGTCGTTTTCCTAGGCACAAGAAGACTTGTCCCTGACAACGGCTCTAAAATTGTTATCGCTTGTCGCCTACACCTACCTACTAGTTAGTGAGAGAAGCCTTTAACCCCACAAGGTGTGGTTGGTGGCAAGGAACTCAGAGAAGGGGCTGTCACACTAATCCCGACTCTCTTCGTTTAAGTTATCTCCTAGGTTAGCTATGGGGGGTGGTCCCCGAAGAAAAACTATGTTAAAGATGTGAGGTTTCTAGGAGAATTGATTAGAAGGAATTACTTATCAAAGATGACTCAATTACAAGATGTAAACAAGCATATAAGTATATGAGCAATATTCAATGATGTGTTCAAAATATAGACTAGTGCTTTAAAGTAAATGACGAGTGCTTGCTCAAAAATGATATCCAAGATACAATGACAATAATCTTGCAAAGGAAGTGTTAGGCCTAGGTAAACATATAAGTATCACTTGCAATAAATGAAAAAAGTACTTATAAGAGAGTGCTCAAGTAACAAAGGATAATGACATTAAATATTCATGAGCTAAATAACCACCAAAGTAAAAAGTACATGAGATAGCGAAATTGCGAGTAAAGTTGTGATGTGAAGGTGCTTTTGGTTTATTTTATTAATAGATTTCTAAAACAATTTTCAATTTAACTCCTATCCCCAGACCTCACCCTTGCCCGAAATCCGGGTCTCACAGTGAGGAGTCTATAGGGGTGGAGAGTCCCTAATGTCTATACAACCAACTTAAGTTGGAGGTTAATTTTTAGAGATGCAAGTCTAATTTAGTATGCAAAATGAAATGGCTAAATGATATGTAAGTGAGCTTGCAAGTGCTATGTAAAAGATGGAGATGCTTCAATTAAATATGCTTCATAGTTAGAACAATAACTCAAGTTTCCATAAATTGAAAGTGCTATGCTTCGTTACTTGTAGTATATTGTGAAACTTAACCAAATGAGAAATAGATCACAAAACACAAGTAAGTGATGGCAAATGAGATTGCAAATTAGGAAATTAAAGGACTATGTGATCTAAAAAATTAATGAAATGAAAATATGAGTTATTCACATGCAACTAGATTAGATTAGCAAACGAAATGATGAATGCAAGTAAATTAGTTGAGCAAATTAAAAACTAGACAAAATAAAGTTAACCACTCAAGAAGATTTCCTCCCTCTAAATGAGTAGGTGAGATACCATGGGAAAAACTTCCCAACCTCTCTCAAGAAAAGTCGTCTCTTTATTATTGAAAGTGAGGCCCTCTTATAGAAATGAGGGGCTTGGGAAGAGCTTACAATATGCACTTTAAACTTACTCTTTCCCAAAGTTACAAGTGTAAGATTTTAAAGATTTAGTTGTGAGATGTTACAAAGTAAAGGCTTAAAGCCTTGAGTTGAATGGTGGTTACAATTCCTCAAAAGAATGAGGCTTTAGAAGAAGAGGTGAAGTGATAAGGAGGAACTTGCACTTGAGGTTCCAAATGGAAAAGTTTTCCTTAGCTTAAACTTTAGCTCCCTTTCTTCAAACTTAGATTGCCTCGAAGAACACCTATAGGCAAGCAATCAAAAGAGTTAGCATGCAAAAGAAATAGTGCTGAAATATGTGAGAGGAAATCACATGCATGAGAAGGAAAAAGTTAGAAAATCAATGCAAGAATAAAATACACTTCATATTACAAATTCCCTCACTAAGATCAGCTTGAAAGAGTTGATTTAGTTAGTGAGAGTTAGGATTTAAATCCAACAACTTAGCCTCAAATGTTAGATAAAATCATTATGTGCACAAATGAGAGAAGAAAATATATGAATTTTTAGAGATGGAAAAGAAGCAAAGGGCTCCCTAAACCCCCTTTTAAATAAATCTCTTGATGTCTTATGAGATTGTTGGCTTGAACAACTTGTGGGATCTTTGATATCCTTGGAGGTGACTTATTCCAACCGAAGAAGTCTTCACACTCTAATAGACTTGGCAACCTGTCCTTTGAACACACAAATCTTGGCAAACCAATTGTTAGTGCAAAAGAAACTTGGCATATAGAGGCTACGTTGAGCTTGTCATTCAATCGAAAATAACAAGCTACAACAAGAGCACAAAATATACCAAGTCCAAAGGAGATCTGAGATAGCTACAAATCTCCCCTCCCTAGACAATAGTGCCCTCAGGCAAATGCACAAAAATAACCAACTAGATTGCAATGTAAATCAAATGAATAGCAACATCAAATGAAACAAGTATACCTGATCAACCAAAGAATGCACCACAAGAGAAGCTAGTAACCCCAAAGACTTTCCTTTATTTAGCTCAATAACAATTTCGGCATAGTAACAATAAGCAAAAGCTTCAAAAACCATTATTACAATGAGAGCCCAAGGCTCAATTTATACAAAAACTGGAGAAGATCTCAATGAGGAACCTCATGACAAGTGGAGAGGTGAAGATAACTCCAATGCAAAAACGAATTTTCAAGTGTCTGTAGACTGTTGTTGAACACCTATAGGTGGCATGTGACAAATCTGTTTATCCCCTGTTCTGGCCAGCGTACCTCTAATTCCCCTGTGCAAATCTCTGTTGGCTGCCAAGTGTAGATGATCACAAGTGATAAGGGAGAAAACTCCCATCGAATTCTCCACAATGAAACTCATGTATGTGACACCTATCACAAGTGCGAATGTTGTCCAACAAGCTGCTGTGTTTACTATGCGTAGGAGCTGCCAATGTAGAGGTAAATTTGTTGTGCGTAGATGTTGTTGAAGGGGACAACGTACAAGTGGTAAGGGAAGTCCAGATTGGTGGAGACTGTAATATCCCGAAAGGGAAATAGACAACAATACAAGCATACGACAATATGGAAAATGCCAGAAATAGAACATAAAGCAAATACTCATAAAAATGCCGGGAATGCT
The DNA here is from genome assembly GCA_034641835.2 of Pinus albicaulis. NCBI lineage: Eukaryota > Viridiplantae > Streptophyta > Pinopsida > Pinales > Pinaceae > Pinus > Pinus albicaulis. The sequence continues at coordinate 1,133,112,362 of CM076579.1, forward strand.
AAGCCATTTTATTAATCTGAGAATATAATGAAATACAATGGATAATCAGAATGATAGCACCTATTCTTGCTCAAGGCAAGTGAAGAACTCTCTCAGAAAAACAGGAAATGGTTGCTACAAGAAACTGCGTCCCAGTTGCCAGAAAACTGCCGTAAAACTGCTGCTGCTGGAATGGACTGAAACTAGGGGCTGATCCCCTTGTCGAAATGAGCTGAAAATCTGCAGATCACCTGTACTCACCACCCCAGACAAAACCCATAAACCATATCAAAAATGATCAGCCTCCGAAAACCACCACAGAAACCCTCCTCCAGGAATTACGCTGCCTCTGCAAGGCTCATCGCAGATGCCAACTGATAATAGCTGTGACAGTGCCTCAAACTCCTCAGGTAACCTCCTCCTGGCAAATACTGATCCTCCACACCGGATATCAACTGGAACTCCTGCAGAAAACCCCGCAACGGAACACCTCCAACTAGAACTGTGTCCTCTCTCCAAAGACTACGCAGTCACAAGAGAAGCCCAGCTCCACAGCCAAACAACCAACCAACCAAATCTCCCGCTAAAGACTGAAGGAAAAACCTTGCCCGAGCAGGCACTCGAAGTCCCCCGGGGCTAAGGGCGAGATCTCCGATCGGAGACACTCAACGCACTAAATAGTGTTGCAGACAGGCTAAACAGCCAGTGTGCTCAAGAAGACAAAATGTCTAGCTCAAAATCATCAGCAACAAGAATTCCCCAAATGAGGAGGCTCCTCCACCTTTTATAGCATTGGTTTCCCTCCAAAACCAACGTAGTCTCTCTCTCCTCCACATGGTGTGTGGCCCCTCCTTGGCTCCCCCCTTAAGTTACAACGTTGTGCTACTAGGAAGGTGTTTTATTCCACTAAAGTGAGTTAGACCCCCTTTTACTCACTTTTTTATTTATCTATAAACCATATACGGCAAAACCATATAAAGTCGAATATTCCAATTAGCTGTCGCTAATTAGGAATATTACAATCCCCCCCGGCAAAATGTTGCTTGCCCTCAAGCAACTGAAGTGATGGATGCTGCAAAATCTGCTCGCTCTCCCAAGTGGCATCCTCATCCGGCAAAAATTGCTTGTCCTCAAGCAACGCTTGAACAAGCCTCCTCTCTAGCTGATGCTCCCCACCGATACTGCAAAATGTGCCTGGGTCCCACTGAAACCTCTCTGACCTCTGCATCACCCTGATACGAAGGGATATCTCAATGCCAGGATCCCAAAGTGACCTCTCACAGTACCAGCCAACCAATAATCCTCCCGGATCCCATCGCCACTGTGGCCAATAATCGCACAAGTCCCACGGCTCAGACTGTGCACTGCCTCTAGCTATGACCAATGCTCTAAGAGGTGAAGACCACCAACAAGCATCAATGCTCTCGGGCTCTTGCTGCGCTGTACCTGTAGCTGCATATGCTACCCCTCCAACTGCATACCAACTCATCACCTCTCTCCAATCCAAGTTGTGACTCAATCCCATGTTGATCCTGCTCTCCTGAAATTGGGATGGAGTGCTGAAGAAATGATGTCCTGTGCCGCCCTGCCAGCTGGAATCTATAACCTCTGTTATGTCCAAGGGCCCCTGCTCGACTGTGCTCCCTACGAAGAATACCGTACCATCTAAAGGGTACCAACTCATGATCTCCCGCCAGTCCATCCTGGAAGAAGAATCCGATGTAGCAATAACAACGGCATATGGAACACGCCTGAAGTGTTGCCGCCAACCCGTAATCAACTCCCACTGCTCTGCCCTGTCTGTCAATGAGAGCTGCCTGTAGAAAGAAACCCCTCTCTCTATAATGGGCCAAAGTGGGCAAGATATGCTGCAAGCTCCATCGATGTACTCCTGGAGAGTACTACTCACTGAAAGTACTGCAGCTCGACTGACTGTATGTACATCTATCTGTATCTCATCAATGTGTCGGCCAAAAGATGAATGCTCCACCATATCCAACAACTCCTGCTGTCTAATAGCCCCCTGCATAACAATCCCATCAACCTCCAACATCTCTAGAGGATATGGATCTGCAACTGCCGTCACTGTACTCAGTATCAATGCATCTGACTGCTCCTCCTCAATGGTTGACCCCGCGGTTAGCCGCATATCCATCACCGACTCGATGTGAGCCTCCATCTGGCTCTCCCTCAAAGGACTATCATGCATGATGTGCATAACATCCTCCTCTACTGACTCAAGCTCCATCACATATAGCTCTGACTGGATCGTCACAAGTGTCTCATCGCCTAGGGCATCTCCCATAGAGTTCCCTGACTGCTCACCCTGTATACTGGAATGCAGCTCTGGTCTACTGTCTCCATCTCTGCGTGATTGCTCTCGCTCCCCAGAAGCGACCTCATCTGATCCTATGGACTCATATGAAAAAGAGTCCTCTCCCTGGCATACAGAAGGAATGCCCTCCTGTTTTACCTCCGCCACCTCATCTGCACTGAATATGCCATCCACCCTCTCGATGGAGTGTAGATACAATGTCTGGAGTCCAAACGTATGCCGGGATGCTACCTCTGCTGAACCCAGTATCCTCTGCTCATGCATGATCTCAACATGCCCTGAGGGAAAAATGATGCATGTCTCCCTCATGACCTGCTCCCCAAGCGTAGGCCCAACAATGACTGATGTGCCACCACTGCAGAGGATCATCTCATCCCCTAACCTATGGCTGTCAACTAGCGCTCCAACCCAGTGCCACTGCTGAGAAGTCTTTCCCCTAGTGTGTTGAGTGTCATCCAAATATCTTGGGTGAGCCTCGCGTACCCCGCTACTCATGCCCAAAGTGCCAAAGGATAACAACAAAATCGGATGTGCCAGTGAGTGATGTAGAAGAGAGGCAGGTGTATGAGTCTCCACAGATACCGCCAAGTATCGCTCATCCATCTCCCCATCGATCCTGGGTGAACTACTCCCAAAGGTGAGCTCGGTGTCCCTGTCCATGAGTCTCCCTAACGGAAATGCGCTAAGATCCTGCTGTGCAGCACTGTATGCCCTCGCATACCACCGATCATCCATGTACTCCTCGCCATGCCACTGCACACTGAGGTATACCCCTGTATACTGCTGGATACCCCATGCTACTGTCGTACCACCCAGTACCGTCTCGTGCCCTAACTGCGTCCAAGCATCGGTCACTCTTCGCGAGCTCTCAATGTGATGTAGGACACTCCTACTCCACAATGCAGTCCCACACACTACGGTAGTACACCATGCAACTCCATGTCCACCGGCAGTCCACTGCTCAATGCTAGAGGCTCCCACACATCCCTGGATGTGATGACCTAGAGCTATGCCCCTACCTGTCGAACTACCACCAATCGGTATCATCGTCTCCACCGTCGCATCACTATACCTGCCGATGAATGGAACATCACTCCAATTCCCCCTCAAGGGGTCCGAGAAGTGAATCTCCCTGTGTGTCAGTAGTGTTACCACTACTGCTCAGCTCTGTTGCGTCCTCTGTGCCCCACACAAAGGTGAAGAATCCTTGGCCCCATACAAGGTGCCATCTGGTGGCCTGCCAATGCCACCTCCTCCGACAAGCTCCTGCCAAGGTGTGCTGACCACCTCGTGATCTCGTGTATGAATGTCATGCCAAGACAACCTAGGGAGTCTGCCCATAAACTGGTTGGTCACTGGAGCTGACCGAAACTGCACATGCTCTACTGCTAGGCCAACTGTACTCTCCAAGACATAGTCAGCCGACCTGCCTGGGAAACGATAGGTGATCCCACCTGGATCCCAATGCCAATCTGGGGTTCCTGTATTCCCCATGCATAGAAACTCCTGCTGAGCTACACTCGGATCCATCACTATCTCCATAGCCCGTTCCACCGAGTACCAACTCAAAATCTCTCGCCATCCATCCTCAACATGTGGATGCTGTACCCTGTGCAACTCTGATCGTCTCATACCTCTATCCAAGTCAACATATGAGATCTGACTAGGTGGCTCTGCCTCTCTCTCTCCAGTGGGAAGAGATGACCCAACAACACTGCTAGTCCCATCCATGCATGCCTGAAGGGGAATGATCTGACGCTCCAATGTGCCCTCTGATTGTACCATCAGGGAATCCAGTCGTTCCCCAATGCGGGCCAACTTGGTCGCCGACTCGGCACAAGCCACTCTCATGCCCTCCAGCTCCTTGTCCTGCAACAAAATGGCCTCCCGTACTGATGTGGCCTTCCCTTTTAAGACTCGAAGGTCTGTCCGAAGCCGATGATACCGCTGTCTGCGACCATCATCCAATACCTCTGTATCTCCTAGTGCCTCATCGAAAGTGGATACATCTCCTGATACCTCACTCATCTGTCGTGTGCTGCTACCACCCGAAGACTCGGACATGGCTCCAGTCATCACCTCAATGGATGGCTCTACTGGGGTAGGCTCTACCTTCTCCACTACGATATCAACCGACACGGTCAAGGAGGTCTCTACTGATGGTGAGTCCTGTGTCACACTAGGTGTATCCTCGAACTCCCTGCAATCCTGTGTGTCCTCATCCTCCAAGTGCGAGGTAACCATTTTGATGGTTTCCCCCTCCGATACTCGGTCAAGGTAGAAAGAGGTATCCAACTTCTCCACCCAAGCTTTTTCCGAACGCTTGGATGACCCATCAAATGTCGATAAATGGAGTCTGCTTACTGTGTGGTGGTCATCATGATGATGCATGTGCCCTCTGTGATGATCATGGGGTCTACTGTCACACTGGAGCTGAACAAAGTCTCTGAATGAGATAAGATCTCTGAACTCCGGCCCGTATGCCCGGTACTCTGCAAGGTAGTCACCCATGTGGCCCGGTTCGGGCTCCTGCTGTGCTCCTGCCCCTATGTCCTCTCCTAGGAAGGTAGGCATAGTGGATCGCGTGGGTGCATGTGATGCCATAAGGGGGGTAATCTCGCGCTCCGGCATATGGTGGGATGTGCCCGATCCCTCACCAATCTGAAAACCCCTTGGGGTTTCACGTTGCCTAACCTCTATCGCAGCGACCCTCTGCCCCATCGTCTCCATCTGCCTTGACAGATCTTGTACTGATTTGAGGAGCATGTCCCAAAATTTCTTCGCACCATCATCACCTGCCATTGGCTCTTCTGCTATGTGTCTACAGGCTCCTCATGACACTGCCTTGCTGCTCCAAGACTATACTGCTGCTTGTCTTCGACCTCCGATTTACCCACTGAAAACTACTCAGAAAATTATAGGAATTTGGGAAGGTGATCCTTGCCCAAAACCCAGAAAAACCTGAAAAGGGTTTCTTCTAATTCCAAACTTCAAAATTTGACCCTTTTTATTTTGGCCCTTTTTCCAATTTCGTTTTTGGTACTGCAACTACTATTACTCTCCAAAATTCCAGCAAACCTCTGTATGATCTCTTTCCCGATGTCATAGACCACACGCTGAGCTAGATCTATGCTCCGATACCACTGTAATATCCCGGAAGGGAAATAGACAGCAATACAAGCATACGATAATATAGAAAATGCCAGAAATAGAACATAAAGCAAATACTCATAAAAATGCCGGGAATGCTAAGCCATTTTATTAATCTGAGAATATAAAGAAATACAATAGATGATCGGAATGATAGCACCTATTCTTGCTCAAGGCAAGTGGAGAACTATCTCAGAAAGACAGAAAATGGCTGCTCTAAGAAACTGCGTCCCAGTGGCTGGAAATCTGCCGTAAAACTGTTGCTACTGGAATAGACTGAAAACTAGGGGTTGATCCCCTTGCCGGAATGAGCTGAAAATCTGCGGACCACCTGTACTCACCAACCCGGACAAAACCCAGAAACCATATCAAAAATGGTCAGCCTCCGAAAATCACCAGAAAGTCCCTCCTCAAGGAATTACGCTGCCCTCCAAGGCTCAGCACAGATGCCAAATGATAATAGCTGAAACAGTGCCACAAACTCCTCGGGAAACCTCCTACTGGCAAAGACTGATCCTCCACTCCGGATATCAACTGAAACTCCTGCAGAAAACCCCGCACCGGAACACCTCCAAGTAGAACTGCGTCCTCTCTCCCAGGGACTGCGCAGTCACAAGAGAAGCCCAGCTCCTCAGCAAAACAACCAACCAAACCTCCCGCTAAAGACTGAAGAAATGACCTTACCTGAGCAGGCACTCGAAGTCCCCCGGGGCTAAGGGTGAGATCTCCGACCGGAGACACTCAACGCACTAAACAGTGCTGCAGACAAGCTAAACAGCCAGCGTGCTCAAGAAGACAAAAGTCTAGCTCAAATATCATCAACAACAAGAATGCCCCAAATGAGGAGGATCCTCCACCTTTTATAGCATTGGTTTCCCTCCAAAACCAACGTAGTCTCTCTCTCCTCCACGTGGTGTGTGGCCCCCCTTGGTTCCCCCCTTAAGTTACAACGTTGTGCTACTAGGAAGGTGTTTTATTCCCCTAAAGTAAGTTAGACCCCCTTTTACTCACTTTTTTATTTATCTACAAACCACATATGGCAAAACAATACAAAGTCGAATATTCCAATTAGCATACTCTTTAATTTATGTGTTTATTGAATCTTCCAATATGCCCCACAAATCTACGATGAGATGCCTTTGACAACTGCGTATTAACTGAAGAAATTTGCCATCGTGGAGTGATGACTGTCTGCCCACAAATCTGCATGTTATCTCTTGCTAGCCTCCACTAACTGCTGTGTAAAACTACCCACAAACTCCACGTAACACTGTTGTTGTGTGGACGTTGTTGACTGGAGTTTCCAAACTCTAATTTATGTGTTGTGATAGCTACGTTGAAATTTAGCCTGCGTGGATATGTTCTTTATGGCATGTGCGTTGAACCTTTTGGCATATGCATATCTCCCAAAGTATGGCTATGCGTAGTAGGAGGTTGAGGTGGGGTCCATTCCCCACTCACACCTTTAACTTTAGACTTTGGATTAAACCAAATCCATTATATTTGAATTAAATCACATTTGCACTTTAGCCATATGTATGCACTCAAGATTGGCTCATCGTCGGCCCTCTTTGACTTGATTGACTTTGACTAGAGTTGTGATCCATGTGGTGGGCCCCACATGCTTGCCACATCACATTTGACCTTACCATGTCAAAATTTGGCTTATTTTGACTTTGGAAAAATTTTAAATTTTTTCCAATTATTCATTCTTTATATTTTTTTCTCAGTTTTTGCCACTGACATTAGAAAAGTTGTCTTTTGAGGGACTATAAGTCATTTTTTGACCCTCAAAGTGGGTGCTAGGATAATGTTGGGTCTCTGAGGATGAATTTCGAGTGGTCACACGCCCCAGACATTTCCTAAGGCCACTTATTTACATCATTACATAGAAATTAATTAAAAAATCCCGTTTTGTAGGAAATTTTTAATTATTAAAACATCCTACTTAGACCTCGTCAAATTCCGTGAAATTTCAGAGATGACATAGCATGGTAATATACATTGACTCTAGACACTAAGATGCATTAGGGGCTCAACCTTCAAGCCGTCACCCCGTCTTTGGGGTAATGCAATGAGTGAAAAAACCTAGAAAATTATTCGCCGCTAAAAAGAAGGAATAATTAACCAAGTAAAAAACACACTCCAAGGTGTACTCGCTTGTTGATTGAGTCCCAACATCCTAGGCTTGTTACATGGCTTTGTTCATCATGCTAGTGACATTTATACAATATCCCCGTAGGGCTGCAGAATCTGAGGACTGAAGAAGAAAATGATAAGAAGAAGAAGTAGAGTTGAAAAACTATGTTGAACTGATGATATCTGATGGTAGAAATGTCTTCTGGTTCATCCTTGGGCATGGAGTCTTCTCATTATCATCAGGTGCCACTCTAGTGATCAACACTACCCAAAATCAACAAGGTTAGACCAGAAGAACAAAGATGGTATATAAAGGTTTTATAATGTGACATGGGAAGTGTCAAGTATGGTGTATGGGGGAATGAACATGCTATATTTCAATCAAAGTTTCCAAATAGTTCCCCTTCTATAAGCTTGACGCCACAAGGGAGGTCCCACTTGACTAGGGCTAAGGATTAACCCCCCTAGTAATGTGAGAGAACATATTTACAATTAAGATCGATCAATATTCTAGATCACCCCTTTATCCATACTAAATTCCCAAAACAAGTATAAACACCCGATTGCAAAATGATCAAAGTACTTGTTGAGTGGCACCCAATGTTGCTAACATTGACATCGGGATAAAATCGACAAGGGTCCAGAGAACCATAAAATCGTAAAAATCGGGAAAATATCGGTAAAAATTGGAAAACATCGGAAAAATCAAGGTAACATCAAAATATAGGTAAAAATTGGCAAGCATCAAGTAGGCCAAAAAATCTTGATTTCAAGATAAAATCGGGATGTTATCGAGATGTTCGCAACACTAATAGTACCCCACTATCATCTAAGAGGAATGCCATATGGTGAGAGGTGCATGGCTGATGTAGATAGTTGAGGCATATGGCATATCATCATCAAGAAATGAATGTCAGGGGATATTGACTGGCTAGTGTCAAATGTAGGAGAAAAGTTTTCTCCTATGGGGTTACCCATTTTGGTGAGTAATAGGTCTCGTAGGTAGAGGTTGGATGCTTTCTCATGATCCCATGAATCTAGAAGATGAGGTATTGTTGCAATTTACATTTCTCATGGTGCCTCTATTTGTAAACACTGGGAAGAAGTGGGTAATTGTGTTGGTGTACATTGGTGGGGGTGGCCTGAGAGCACCCCTCATTTATAAGGCCAAGCATCGCTTGTCCAAATACTTGAAGAATATAGCAAGTGAGTTTTAAGATCCTTGAAAAGGCAATGATATTGACTTTGGATCTTGTAATGGATGGGTCTCCTATAAATGGAAAAATAAGTAAGCCTTGATTGCTCATGGAATATGGTGATCAAAAACCACTTGAAGCTAAAGTGAACTAGCCTAGAATTGGTTGAGAGGAATCCCAGGTGCGAGCATTGTGTCGCGAAGTGTGTAGGCTGGTTTGACAATGAGTCTGCCTCTCAGCTCCATGAAATTCTTTTCATTGAAATTAAAGCATATGTAAGAATTGAGGCATCAAGTGATGACGGTGATTTTCCTTTCTGTTCAACAAAAGCCCAATCTGCATACTTCACAAACTTTAAGATAGTTGGGTGTCCATTAGGCTTGTCTATGTGAAAGTGGTAATCTTCAAATATATTTGTCATTAATACATTGTCAACCTATATTAGTTTTGTGATTGTATGCAATATTTAATGTTGAGGTGAGGGGTTAGGTGGTTAGACCACCCTTTCCCCCTTGGAGTATTATAAAAATATGAAGTGCGTCATGATATGTGTGTGAGAGATGTATAGTTGCGATATCATTGATGAAGTATATTTTTATTTTCAGTCCTTGTCATCATGAATCGAGTGAGAGTAAATTTGTGCATTGCAATTTCCAACATGATGCATGTTATGAGAGCAGGTAAATCTGTTTTTTTTCAAAATTTTGATTGATACTTGACTGTCATTGCCCATGTTATCCTTTGTATACTATCTCTCACATTTGACATGCTTTCCTATACTCTTTTGGAATGCCACACTTCTTGGTTCACATTTTAAAAGTGTGTACATACCCACATATATACGTGTCTATATATATGGCCATAGATGTAGACTTGTGTTGCAAGTATCTCTAATTTTTCTCGATATTTGCAAATTTTTTGAAGTTTTTCAGGTTTCTGATGTTTTCAATATCTTCCAATCTTTTTAGATCCAAGATTATGCTTGCGGATATTTTTTGATATTTTCCCCAATATTCTCAATAAGTTTATTTCTGGACCCTCGACAATAAATTCCCTGAAATGATATTTCAAGTATTGTTCACATGTAGATATAGGGCATTTGGTAGTAGATTCTTGGGTATAGAGATGTCTCTACACAACATTTTATTTTATTTTATTTTTTTCTTTTAGAGAAATGCATTAATATGTATATCAAACAATAAAAAGATCCATAAACATTGATTGAAAATCAACAAGGTTAGACCAGAAGAACAAAGATGGTATATAAAAGTTTTATAATGTGACATGGGAAGTGTCAAGTATGGTGTAAGGGAGAATGAACATGCTATTTTTCAATCAAAGTTTCCAAGTAGTTCCCTTCCTATAAGCTTGACGCCACAAGGGAGGTCCCACTTGACTAGGGCTAAGGATTAACCCCCCTAGTAATGTGAGAGAACATATTTACAATTGAGATCGATCAATCTTCTAGATCACCCCTTTATCCATACTAAATTCCCAAAACAAGTATAAGCACCCGATTGCAAAATGATCAAAGTACTTGTTGAGTGGCACCCAATGTTGCTAACATTGACATCGGGATAAAATCGACAAGGGTCCAGAGAACCAAAAAATCGTAAAAATCGGGAAAATATCGGTAAAAATTGGCAAACATCGGCAAAATCAAGGTACCATCAAAATATAGGTAAAAATTGGCAAGCATCGGGTAGGCCAAAAAATCTTGATTTCAAGATAAAATCGGGATGTTATCGAGATGTTCGCAACACTAATAGTACCCCACTATCATCTGAGAGGAATGCCAGATGGTGAGAGGTGCATGGCTGATGTAGATAGTTGAGGCATATGGCATATCATCATCAAGAAATGAATGTCAGGGGATTTTGACTGGCTAGCTATCAAATGCAGGAGAAAATTTTTCTCCTATGGGGTTACCCATTTTGGTGAGTAACAGGTCTCGTAGGTAGAGGTTGGATGCTTTCTCATGATCCCATGAATCTAGAAGATGAGGTATTGTTGCAATTTACATTTCTCATGGTGCCTCTATTTGTAAACACTGGGAAGAAGTGGGTAATTGTGTTGGTGTACATTGGTGGGGGTGGCCTGAGAGCACCCCTCATTTATAAGGCCAAGCATCGCTTGTCCAAATACTTGAAGAATATAGCAAGTGAGTTTTAAGATCCTTGAAAAGGCAATGATATTGACTTTGGATCTTGTAATGGATGGGTCTCCTAAAAATGAAATGCTCCTCCCTATCGGTCTCCTATAAATGGAAAAATAAGTAAGCCTTGATTGCTCATGGAATATGGTGATCAAATTCCACTTGAAGCTAAAGTGAACTAGCCTAGAATTGGTTGAGAGGAATCCCAGGTGCGAGCATTGTGTCGCGAAGTGTGTAGGCTGGTTTGACAATGAGTCTGCCTCTCAGCTCCATGAAATTCTTTGCATTGAAATTAAAGCATATGTAAGCATTGAGGCATCAAGTGATGACGGTGATTTTCTTTTCCTTTCTGTTCAACAAAAGCCCAATCTGCATACTTCACAAACTTTGAGATAGTTGGGTGTCCATTAGGCTTGTCTATGTGAAAGTGGTAATCTTCAAATATATTTGTCATTAATACATTGTCAACTTATATTAGTTTTGTGATTGTATGCAATATTTAATGTTGAGGTGAGGGGTTAGGTGGTTAGACCACCCTTTCCCCCTTGGAGTATTATAAAAATATAAAGTGTGTCATGATATGTGTGTGAGAGATATATAGTTGCGATATCATTGATGAAGTATATTTTTATTTTCAGTCCTTGTCATCATGAATCGAGTGAGAGTAAATTTGTGCGTTGCAATTTCCAACATGATGCATGTTATGAGAGCAGGTAAATCTGTTTTTTTTCAAAATTTTGATTGATACTTGACTGTCATTGTCCATGTTATCCTTTGTATACTGTCTCTCACATTTGACATGCTTTCCTATACTCTTTTGGAATGCCACACTTCTTGGTTCACATTTTAAAAGTGTGTATATAGTATATACCCACATATATACGTGTCTATATATATGGCCATAGATGTAGACTTGTTTTGCAAGTATATCTATTTTTTCTTGATATTTCCAAATTTTTTGAAGTTTTTCAGGTTTCTGATGTTTTCAATATCTTCCAAGCTTTTTAGATCCAAGTTTATGCTTGCGGATATTTTTTGATATTTTCCCCAATATTCTCAATAAGTTTATTTCTGAACCCTTGACAATAAATTCCCTGAAATGATATTTCAAGTATTGTTCACATGTAGATATAAGGCATTTGGTAGTAGATTCTTGGGTATAGAGATGTCTCTACACAACATTTTATTTTATTTTATTTTTTTCTTTTAGAGAAATGCATTAATATGTATATCAAACAATAAAAAGATCCATAAACACTGATACATCAGGGAGCGAAAGGGCAATCAGCTGTCACACAAGTGCCTTGTCCGGACATATAAGGTAACAGGGCAAAGTTTGGAGGGTGCCCAAAATCTTCAAAAACTTGTTTTATTGATGCCAAGACTGAGCTATAATCCAAAAGAAATGAATAAACTTTGCAGAGTGTTACACACATTTGTTATCTAGGTTCCAAAACTTTTGAAAGTGTTCTTTAGGATTATGTTCTTATTGTGGTTCACTTTTTGTTTATTTATTTTATATAATTTAAATTTTATTCATCCATACATTACTGTAGGGCCTTATATCTTTTTTTGCATTGGTGTTCAAACTATTTAATCTGCCTAGTTAATGGAATTATAGCCTACATTCCATTTCAAGTGGTTACTAGAAGAATGTATGGGCTGTTGAGTGTTCAATATCTGAAAGCAAGCGAATGGGAGTCCCTCGAATCAAAAGCCTCAATATCGTCTAGGTGCCATCATTCGTCATCATGTTTTGTTCTTTCAATTTTCTTGGTTTCCATGGGCTACTCAATCCTTTTCATCTTAAGGGTTTAGATTAGAGCTAATGTTCTTAAGTTGTAAACACTCATTTCAGTAATAGATATAAATAAACATTCTTGATTTGTCAGACGTCTCCTATCATCTATGTATTAATAATTTAAAATACCTTTTGTGTTATTCTTATAATTTTAACTGGGGTTTATATATCTATTGACACATGCATAACTGGTTTTGTTATTCTGATAATTGTAATTGGGGTAATAGATCTATTGACACATGCATAACCATTTTACATTTTGATTGGGTTGCAGATATATGCAGATATTTTTGCAATTGTGATTCTGATATCAGGTGGAGGACTTGCTTGCTATGGTAAGTGTTAAAGCTCAGTTTATTCTTAGTGCTATGTTATTCAATACGTGATTTGCTGTAATGTACCAAGCTAAAAATACCCAATAAATTTTAAAATTTTTCTTTAAGAACTTTCAACAAATAGTTTTCTGACAAACCTTCCTGAACATTCATCAAACACTTGGCAAACAAGATAATGATTACACACAGCAAGGAGATAAGAGGGCAAATATCATATTTTATTAATTCACTGGGAAGAATTTACAATGCCTGGAATCTCGCTTCAGCATCACACATAAGTGGCTGAGCCTTCTAAAAATTAATAGGATTCCTCTCTGCCTGAAGAATGAGGTAATTTGCCATCTCAAAACCCTCTGCTACAGCACATCTGATCTGCTTCAGAACTGGTGGATTAGGCCTGCTAATGATTTGCTAGATCTTGTCTTGCAAGGATGACTAATCTGTTGAAGAATTTGGCTCCCTGATGAATAGTCTCCACCCTCCAATACAAGCAATTCAATCTTCAGAAATCTGACCAACAGAAGAACGAATTCAACCTCCAATGAAAACTCAGTTTTTAACCCTACTATAAGGTATTAACCATGAACTTCAGCAATAAATGTTATCTTCAGGTACTGGGTATTTCGGCCACCTTCCGAAATCAGTCTCTTAACAATGAACTCTGCTCTTTAAACTGAACTTCGACCCTCGGGAATGTCTTGGCTTCTAAAAGTGATTCGACCAGGCAGAGGAATGAGTTGGTCCCCCAGCTTAATCAAGTATACAGTAGAAGAACTAGCCCAGAACATAGCAATTTCGGATCCAATAAATGCTTCAGCTACTGATAAGAATTCGACCCTCTCAGGAGAATGAATATCACAGCCACAAATAATGAATGCAACTCCAGATCTCAACATCCCAACAAGAATATTTCGGACCCCAGACTATAAGCTTGATTTTCTGATAGTAACAATGGAATTCTACCTGCTCAGCAAGATGAATTTCTGCCCTCAAACCAAAGAGACTCGGCCTCCAAGAGAAAGGATGATTCTGCCCTCCTTCAGCATTGTATATTTGGCTCTTTGCACGGAAATAATTCAGCCTCCCGGACAAGAGAATTTGGCCACCAAGAGTAGTCCAATTTAGCCTCTAAATGAATGGTTGCAGCCTGGTACTTTCGGCCTCCTGGAAGATCAGCTCTCCGCCTGAAGGAGACAGTATATTGAACCCATGAAAAACAAAAAACTCTGCTCCCTTCAGAATGTGCAACTCAGCACTTTAATGATGGCAAACTTGGCCTCAGTAGAGAACAAGATTCAACCTTCAATGATATGATGAATTCGGCCTGACAACAGAGAGAATTCGGCCTGCTAATAGTTCAAACTTCAAAGAACAGAGGATATTAGGTCACCAATAATAAAGTACTTCGATCCTCTGAGCCAATAGAATTCGGCCTCCTTCAGAATGGGATTTGGCCCTGAAGATTGAACAATAAACTCAGCTTCCAATAACTCATACCCCTGCAAATGCCTCTGGCACTGCTGCTCACATGTACTTCTGCTGCTCCAGAATTTCTTGTATCTTCAGCTCATCAAACTGCCTTCTATCAATCTTCCAGCTGCTACAAGAAGACTGGCCATAGGCTCATCAAATTTTCCCTTTAGCAATCCTCTAGCTGCTTCAAGAATGAATGCTCTTAGGGTCTTTTAAGGGTATTCCCTCTAACTGACTCACTGCTTCAAGGATGACTGAACCTAGGGCACACAATGCATTGTCATAACTGTCCTTGTAGGACAGGCTTTTCACACCATCAACACAACACTTCTTCTCCTTAAAGACTTAGCCACATGTCCTCCTTGCAACCTCTGCTCACCCTACAAGGAACTTGGTCCTGTGTAAAATAAACACAGTCCTATCACCGTTTGGATTTTTCTTAACACTTGTGCACCACCTCAGAGTACTCGGCCCTCACATCTCCTTCATAACAGCTCCTAACCTCAGCATACAGTCAACCATTATCTCTTTCGCTTCCCTCCAATTGAGCTTGGCCCTTACTCAGCAAGCATTAAAACCTCTCGGCCTCATGCTGCATGCACAACACTTTAAGGGAGTCTCGGCCCTCTTGAACAGAATGAGATAACTCAACCTTAGCCAAAGTTTGGATGCACAGAAAATTTCGGCTCTTATCACAGACATCTTACCTCAGTGTGGATGTACAAAAACTCAGCCTTAAACACATAACCATGCTCAGATTCTCATCCAGCTTCCTTCCTCTTAAGCTGTACCAAAACATGAGAAACATAGAACCAAAACTCGTCCTTCTTCTCCTTTCTAGCTCGGCTCCTGAGGTCAACAGCTCCTTAGGCTTATCTTTTCTTGAGAAGATATGCTTGGATGGATGCGAAATGGTCACAATCTCATCTCTACTTATAGTGATCTTAGGTGGTGTCACTTTCCACGAAGGGTCATATCTCTTAGGTCAAGACGACTTGAGCCTACACACAAAAACCTCACTAACATTAGAAATAAAATTCTTTCATTTGGTCTTCGTCCACATCATTGAAGCTCTAGGTGCCCCTTAGCCCTTCAAGGGTGCCTTCTTGCAAACAATGATTAAATATTTATTTTTCACTTTGGTCTTGCGCCCACAACTTTGGGTACAAAGCCCACCACTTGGGCACATTGCCCACAAAACCACATTTCTATGGGTCAACACCTCACAAACCCAGTACCTTAGGGGTTGTGGGAGTACCTCCCAAGCTACACATTTCAACACTCCCTCTTAGCGAGGAAGGTACTTCCACCACTTAGGAGTAACTCGTCATCGTCAGTGACACTAGCCCAATCTCCGGTATCCACCATTGCAGCATACCTTGTAGAATGAACCCCACTAGTCTCGGTAGTGTCCTTGCCACTAGAAGCTTCTTGCATCCTCTTCTCCTGAAATGCTTTCAGGCTATTCCACAGTTCCTTCTTGCCACTTGGAAAAGTCTCCTTACTTCCCATTGACGATGCGCTCTTCTTGGGTTGCGGATTCTCCGTCTGAACTTGCATACTCCTGCTTGAACTTGACTCCTGTTAACCATGTACATGTCAACATTCCAAGAAGCAGAGTATAAAGTAGTGGAATACAATTTTTTGTGTCATTATCATCATTGTAATCCCAAATTTTGCAAATTATTGTAAAAATGATTCTAGTATGACTATTAGGCCATGTAACAACACCTAAGTAAGCCTATGATTCTCCTCGAAGGTTTTCACTCGAGGGAGTTTTTTAACCCCGCCAAATTAATTATGTTTGTAAACACGAATAATTGGCAAAGTTTTTCTCCCAGATATACCCCAAATCTAGGGCAGAGCTCATTGACAAGGTCTTAGGTGAGTCTTAGTGTTATCAAGTCTATGTATTTTTATCATACTAGATCATCTATCTTGAGTCGCAAAATTTGGTTGAGTCTTAAGAGTCCGAGTCCATGTGTATTTTCCCCTTCTAAGGGTTGAATTTTGTAATATCTTGATGTAAAAGTGTGTTTAGAAATATTTTTGGTGAATGGTTCCTCATAATTAGAACACCATTACCAAAAAAAAATTTAGATACACTTAGAGGGTGGAAAAATATTTAATCCCCTCTCGAGTCTATTAAATTTTTTTTTTTTCTGGCAAAAATAAAAAATAAAATTAGCCAAAAATTGTCAAAAAATAAAATGAAGGGAAAAATTAATTACTTTCCAAGTGGAAAAATCATTCAAAAATCATTCGAGGCTATTTTCAAAGGAAAATATTCAATTCAAAAAATAAAAGCCTCATTTCCAAGGCAGGAAGGACCGGTCCAGAAATTCGTTGGGCCAAAGAAGACTATTTCCCAGCAAATCGAATTTTTTGGGCCAAGCAGTTGAATATTTTCCACAAGTAACAATGGTTCTATTTTTTGAAGGTCCTCCAGTGGTGCAGAAGTCAAAGATTGACCCTTTAGCACAGTGAACAAGGAAAACCAAATTCTTTTGGATATTTGTGCCTCCTAATCAAGGGATCAAATTTTTTCCACAAGGATCAAGCCATGGATGTAATATTCCTAATTGGTAAATTACTGTAATAACAGGCTACAAAGACATTAAGCAAACAACAAAAATAAACACATCATTAAGACACCATTTGAGCCACGAAATACAGCTGAGCCATTTTATTAATATCTGGAAATTGTGTACAATAGAGGTGCTGGAATGAAGGCACCTGGGCTTTTCTCTGCTTAGGTATATATATGTGGCCCCATTGTATTCTCATATCATTGTTTTTACTCATATATTTACATATATTTTTTATTTGTCCTAAATGGATATATTTATATTCCAAGTATTTTGGATATTATATTGGTGAGCTTTATTTTGGTTATCACTTGAGTGTTCAAAACAGGTATAGGATCTGAGTTATTTTTTGCTTATGATGTTTTTGGATTGTTCTCGATGCCAAGAACTGATTGAATACATATTTAGGATGGAAAAAGCAGGCAGTTTTTCTAACCCTTGGAATCTTATTCTCAGAATGTCGGATAAAATTCATATTCTGATCATCGGCGTTTTATCTGACTGATATATGTATCCTTGAATTTCTATAGATCAGCTTGTATTTTTCCACAATGATGATCTGATCTGTTGGGGAGGATGTCATGCTTAGATTTGTTTCTGGTTGTTCCTCTTGTTTTTCCTTTGGTTGTCTTAAAGTAGCTTTTTTGGTGATGAACCACTATCATATTCAGCGACCTGATAGCTGGAAGGCAGAGACTGAGTAAAGGGTGTTAGAAAATCCCCAAAACTACTACTTTTGTTGGTTTTGTTTCTATTCTTAAGCTGTGAACTTGTGTTGTTGTTCCAGGGCTTCTCTTGTACTTGAAAATGAGTAAAGTGCGATATGGACAAGCTTCAGCTGACATTAGAAAGGTACAACAATATGGCAAAGGACTCCAGTTGAGGGTGTGCCCAATTTTGAATCATACTTGTTAACTTAATACCCATATGATGGGACTAAGTGTGGTGAATATCTGTAATCATGTATTATATTTTTACTTTTCTATTTTGTACTCTATCTTTACCTCTTTTGGATGACTTACTGTAAGTTGACCACTCACTCACTTTATAAGTTTATTGTCTTTTGTTGGTGGCATGGTCAAACTTGATCACTCTCCCACAGTTTGTACTCTATATTTCTTAATACAAATGAGACTACATATATCTACAGTTCTGAAATCTTGTCTCATACTTGAATACTTTCTCTCTCTGATGCCAATTTATATGCACACAATACTAGAAATAGAAAAGAACTCTCTGATACCAATTGATATGGATACAATACCAGTAATAGAAAATAACTCACACACAAGAGAGCAAGCATGCAAGGTAGAGAGAAGATTCTGGAACTGTACACATATCTGTATTAAGAAATATATATAGTGTACAAAACTGTGGGAGACTGATCAAGTTTGATCATATCTCCAATAAATACAATAGTGGGTGAATGATCATTAAGTGTATGTCACCGAAAAGGGATAAGAACAAAGTACAAATACAATACATACTCACTAGGCTAAGCCTCATCACCATAGTATTGAACTTATGTACAAAGACTCATGGATTTTAGATTAAATCAATGCTTTTGACAAGCTAATACATTCATTGCATAAAATTCAAACAAATTTAATTTATTCCTTACGATATTTTTTAACTAAAAGAATGATATGCACGCCTTTCACTTGCTTTCTTTTCCGAAGGTTCTCTCTCTCTCTCTCTCTCGCATTTGGCATATATGAAGAATTCTTATATGGCAATGGGTTGCAGGTTGCGGGATTGGCTGTTGTTTCTGTTGTTTGCTTCACGGCGCGTGCCTTGTTGGTGCTTAGTACTGATGTGCCGGTAAATATGTTCACAAGTAGTGTTTAAATATGATTTTTGTATGTATGGCTCTGTAAATATTTGTACTCTGTATTTTTTGCAGGAATTAAATATCTGGCATCCTAAGCATGTTGTTCATTCACAATCTCCTCTGCTGATATTTCTATACTATTTTATAGGTTCACGTCTTCCCTCATATCTAGTTACAAATTTAGGGTTTGAGATATTTTCGATCTGAAATTTGCATTTGATTGATTTCTGTAGGTTCATTATGGAATATCCTTAGCTGCTCTCATCTGTTTTGCCATTTATTCTGTTTTAGTGTTGTACTTATGACATTATGATAACAAAAGGCTAAAACGATTGCTTTTGTATGGAAAGTAGATAATAAGGCTGTTTTTCCCCAAGGTTAGGGAACATATTATTGGGCTCATAAAATGTATAGAGAAACATTTCTCTTGCATGATCGTGCTACCTGATGAGATTCTCTAAAGATCAATAAAATCATATCTTGACCGTAGGAAGAGTAGAGAATTTTCGTTTCTCTATGCCATTAGTCTTAATTTTCTGGTATAAACCACATGTCTCTAGCCCTGGATTATATTTTAAAAATAAAGGTCCAACATGGTCCTCATTCAGCTCCCATAGGTAGGGGTATATTTTTGGTCAAAAATCACCTGGAAATCTGCAATTGGCCTTACCATTTGATCTAGATGGGCATCATCCTACACAATACCATAATAGTGTGAATATGACAACATATGTAGCTAACCAAGTACCGGTAAAATATGCCTACTTGGTCTAAATGTAGGGAGGTCTATTTTACGATTCAAAATCCTCTATACGATGTAGACTAGTGGGATGCAAAAAGAGGACTATAATGTGTATATCATAATCATGCCTATTATGAAGGATAGACAAGAGACTTCTTGTCATAAAGATTATACAGTAAATTCAATCAGAAAAAATGTTGAAACTTCAGCTTGGTTCTTCAATTGATTTAGCTGCTAGCAATCACTACTTGGAAGGAAATTGTAACCAAGTTTAGAATTTCTGGCATAGTTTCGTCACTTAAACCAGTCCTTAGACCCCTTTGACATGATTTTCCAAATTCCTTGCTAGCATAATCGATTCAGATTTTGTATTGGCTGAATGCACCTCCATACTTAAAAGTACTCTTTAAATTTTTCCAAATTTTTATACGTGTTGAATAGGGCATTATTGTAGAATCAGGTTTATAATTTTTAATATCAAGTTAAGAAAATTAAAAATGAATCTGCTTCTTACTTCTTTCATTGTCTTGCATTCCACTTTGCACAAAGGAGGAATCCTAGCAATTACGAGGGTTGAGGGCTTAATGGGATTTCTTAGAGTACAATCCCTATGTTTGTTTCCTTAACTTTGATCTTCCTACAATTAAAGGCAATGGGTAAAGACCCTAGCCATATTAGCCTCTAGTAGCACTTTGAAATTGAATATGTTGTCATAACTCTTGAATGGATGATATTGGTAAAGACTACAAATTGGTCAAGACTAGTAAAAGTTTTCCACCTTCAAAATCTTCTAGTAAAAGTTTTCCATCTTCAAAATCTTCTTCACGATTTGCTGTCTCATGCAAGATCCACTTAGCTAACCCAAATACTTATCTGCCTGGATCCATCATGGAGGTGTCAGCACTAATTTTTACACCCCATGAATTGATATAAACTTTAAAAATCAGCAGTAAAAATCAGCAAACATATAGGAAAATCTACCCTAAGTATCACCAACAAATCTCCCTCTCTATTTGGGTTGGTATGTGCCAACTGTGAAAATTCCTAGATCTAACAATCTCAGGAATCCTACTGCAACCATCTGAATCTACTTCACCTACTTTGTAAATTACATTACAAAATTATTTCAGATTACTTCTTGAAACATTGAAGTAAATTACGGAAGCAACCTACACTTAATTAAATATGATTCTAAAACAAGGAAACTGAGCAAAGGAAAATATAGACATAGGACACCATTATTTTTGGACGAAAGTCCCCGGAAAAACTGGTGCAGTAGATGTGAGGGTTTATTCTTATTAAGCAGTAGCAAGTTCTGAATACATCTCTGAATACCTCCAAGGTTATTCAGTTACAGAGAGAAAAATACTGGCAAAAAAATTGAGAGTTTTACCTCACTCAATCACTGGAATTTCCTGGCTGATCTGGATGCTGGATGAGGTACCTCTGGAGGGCCCTGCGCTGCCTTTGCGCAGTCACTGCGTAGGGCCTGCGTCACCTCCTCTTGGCACTGTGTCACCCAAGCTGTTGATTGATCTACCTCCCAGAATCTCAGATCTTTGCCTCCCGATCTCACACCCCGGATCTAGGCTTCTGAAACTAATCCGACAACAAAATATCCAAAACCCTCTTGGCCTCTACGCAACCTCTGTGTAGCCTTGCATGGCTCTGCATCAGCTTCTCTAGCTCTGTTGGATCTCTCTCTGCCTCTCTTTGCGGATGATTCTCCAGCTAAGAAAATCACTCTCTCTGGAAGCTATCTCTGCCCCTCTCTGCGTTGTAGTCACTTAGATCAATTTCTCGTCTTGAGCATTGCTCACTTCAAAAATTTCGATCTCTAGATTCACTTGGTGTGTCTTTCCAAATGACCCTCAAGCCTTCCTTATAGTCTTCTCGTTGAGACATCAATGGCCGAGATTAGATCTCCAATCTACGGGTAAGATTATAACTTGACTTGATCCATGTTATCTAGAAGATTTACACTCTGTTTTATTAATACCCTTTAATTATTTAATTTCCATAAGTTTAGACTTAGGGTCCCCATTAATATAATACAGTTTTTCAATAAAACACATTCTGAGTGGAATTTCCACAAAATATTTCTGGATCCTTTGAATACATGTGCCTAAGCCTCTCCACAAATTTTGAGACTTAGAGCACTTCCGATGCTACCAAAAATCAAGACCAACCTCAAGTGGGTGTCCCTAGTCTTTGTACCCGTTGTTCTAACCTGTAAATCTACAAATAAACACTCAAAAAACGGTGAGATAAAGGCTGTTTGACTAGCAAGTTAGTGACCAAACAAATTTGTAAATATTTGTAAGTACAATGCTTGGAATAGTCCTTCGCAAATCAATGCTTGATATGGAAAAATATTGTGAGAAGAAAACATATTTAAGTGGCTAATTGCCCAAATAAATAACTGAAAACTCTTAATAATTTGCAAAAGATAACATTGAATCAAACAAAGCAGAGTGAGTGGATCAAAATTGAATTTTATTCCACAAGATCCAAAAGGTTGGCTGCACCAAAATGACTATCACAAAACTTTAATACAATGATATCTAGACACAAAGTAATAAGAGCTAGAATAGAGAGAGAGTGGAGAGAAGAAAGTATGGCTGCTTTCTCTTCCTCAAGACAAATTCTGGTTCAGAGGTTGGCCTTCCACTTGTATATATAGGTTTTTCCCTTGCAATATGAGCCCAAGAGGCGAGGTCGAATTCTCCATTATTGGCTATCACTGCACATGGTTGAATTAACTGATCTTTGAAGCAGAGATTGGTCAGGTGGACCAAGAATACATTTCAGAGTGAGGCAGCATCTACGCAAAAGAGAGACCGCGCAGTTTCTTGCAGAGGTGACGTTGTTCCTGTAGAGAATCACACAGAGCCAGCGCAGTGTCTCTTGGAGTCAGTCCGAAGAAAGCTAGAGGCTGGGGTTTTGAGCCAGGAGGGCCAAGATCCAGCTTCAAATCAGCCAGATCAGCTGCAGAGAAGGGTGACGCAGTTCCTCAAGCTTGCCAACGCAGGCTTACGCAGATCCAGCGTAGGCAATCACGCAGAGGTAGTGAGGGCTTCATCAGCGTTGTTTTTGATCAGTCGGAGACTCGATGAGTGAGGTATATCTCATAGTTAATTTTGCTGTCTAGATTTCTCTAAAGGGTTTGCCGGATGTTGGCACCCTAGTTGTATTCAAGATTCTGCTGCTTAATAATACAAACCCTCAGATCTGCTGCACCGGTTTTCCCAAGTTGGGTTTTTCCGAGGACTTAATCCAAAAATAACCGTGTCAATGTGGTTGTTTTTCATTGTATTTTGTTCAGATTGTTTCAGCACTTAGATTTATTCCATAGCATTATTTGTGTAGACTGCTTCAGTAATTACTTCAGTATTTCAATGTATTGAAATAATTATCAAAATAATAGGAGAAGTAATTCAAATTTGTTGCAGTAGGAATCCAGATCTAGGATTTTTCACATTTCACACTTGAGTCATGTATTGTGGTTGATTAGGGTTAACATCCTAAGTTGGATACATGGACTTGGTAAAGATTGGTTTGGAGGACATATATTTCTTTGGGATTATGGTCGTGTGAGGTCATACCTTCGGAACACCTAGGTGGGGTATGTGTTAGTTTTTGGGTTTGGGTTAGCAGCAAACAAGTGTTCTAATCTATATGATGACCAAGAGGCTAAGGAACACGGGATCTCCAAAACCCAGAAAAGGTTTCGCAAGAACAGATTTGGAGACTCCTTAATTAAATTAATTAGCCAATAATTAAAAAGTTCCTTCGTCTAACTTAGGAAAATTGGTTAATTAAAGTGAATTAATTCAGGAATTGATTTTGCTCTAGAGGTTTCTATTAATGAAGTCAAATTGATCTTAGCCATCGGTTGAGATATGATTGTGGTTGTTGAGACTCCAACGAGAGATTACAAGAGTAGGTCGAAGGGCCCTGAGAAGGCATTAAAGAGTATCAGAATATCAGTTGTGATTTGAGCAATTCGACGACTTAGTTGCGGGTTTTTAACAAGGGCGTATTTGAAGCTAGGGAAGCATCCAAGACAAAGGGATCAACAAATATTTGAGAGTAGGAGTTCCGAGGAATTTTCCTCAGTATTTTCCAGTGTTTGGGAGACAGGAAGAGGAGGCCGCTATAGCTAGTGCGAGTAGCCATATTTCCCAGTGTGAGTTGCTGGAGGAGCCATGTTTCATTTGCCTGTTGCCAGATCAGTATCTCGGAGGCAGAGCGAGTGGGTTTTAAAGGTAGAGGGAGGCAAGACGACTTCTGGGAAGGTGATTCTAGGGTGGTACGAATTTTTTGGAGGCGGCGATATGCATTTCTATCCAAGCAATGTGAATAGCCAGGAAGTGCGAGTTGCCGAGAGAGGGTTAGATCGAGTTGCAAAAGGAGACAAGGTGTCTCCAGTTTATTTTTCCAGTAGAGATTTACCAGAGGATTGCCAGTGAAAATCATCTAGTTCATTGTACCCTCAAATTGTTGAACATGATAATAAAACCCTCATCTGCTGCATTGATTTTCCCTTTAGGGTTTTTTCTAGGGACAATTGTCCAAAAACAACGGTGTCATTTTTGTGTATGCACATATTTTTTCAGTGCTAGTTTTCATTTTCCGCAGCGTTATTATTTTGAAGATTGCAAAAGTGAATTTATCGTTATTTATCAAATAATAATTCAGAAGACAAATAAACTGCAGTAGTTAGAAGATAAATATCTAATTTATTGCAATTGTGGAAATTTCAAATGGCATCAGAGCAGTAAAGATCATATTAGGGGCTCTAGAAGTGAGGGTTGTGTAGTTTAGAGAGAGATCTGAAGCAGAAAGAAATTTGTTCAGGCCTAGCCAGGCAGTGCAAATTGCAGAGAGGCACCAGTTTGATTTCTAGTCCAGTTTGGAGAAAAAGTGTGAATTGTCTCAGAGAAGTAGCAGTGGGTAATGAGGTTGTCGCGAAGGGTTTCCGGTGAGAAAATCAAAGATTCACAGAGCAGATTTAGCGCATGGATTTGTAGCAAGGGTTTTGTTGTAGTAGATCTGTGCAAGGAAAGGAAGTGAAAGCGCACAAGTTTTTACAGAGGGAATTTCCAAGAAAATTCTTGAGGATTTCCAACATCCCAGTGACAAGGGAGGAAGCCGTAATTTCCAGCAGAAGAAGGTCCTAGCAAGCAAAATGATTTTCCAGTGCGAGCTTTCCAGTCCAGCCAGTGAGTGTTTCGGGGTCAGTAGCGCGTGTGCTAGTTGTCGGATCAAATTTTCTTGAGGTAGAACGAGTTACCCAAGAGAAGCAACAGGTAGTGTGAGTTTCAGGAAGTGTGAATTATCCAGAGCAAAGCTGCGCAGTCCAAAGAGGAGTGCGAGTTGTAGAGGAGAAGGATGAGTTGATTTGTTAGAAAGAGAACGAAGTTTCCCAGTTTATTGGTTCTCTAGTTTCTGAGCTTTGCAGAGATGGTTGCAGTAGGACTCAAAGATTAGGACAGGTTAGATGGAGCCTCCAACTTTGGCATTTGGAAGGATAGGATTTTATTCCTTTTGGATGAGGATGGTCTGAGGGAGTTTGTGATAGCAGTTGTAGTTGTACCAACATATCCTATCTTGTTACATGATTATGGGAAGGATATGGCCAAGGCTAAGAGGATGGTCCTAAACGGAGTTCGTGATCATATCATCCTGCATGTTGCAAAGGAGACGTGGGACACCACCATCAAGTTGTACCAAGATCCTTCAGAGAGAGAGAAGATTCTTAAGGAGAAGCTGAGAAAGGTCAAGATGCAGAAGGGTGAAAACGTAACATCCTACCTCACCAAGATTTAGGGTGTCAGAGATGAACTTGTAGCAGTTGGAGAGAAGCCAACAGAGGATGAGCTAGTGCGTACAACTATAAAGGGGTTTACCAAGGAATGGAAAAAATTCATTTAGGTGATTACTAGAGGGGATAAGCTACTAGATTGGGAACGCTTATGGAGTGACTTCACTTAGGAGGAGTTGCGACTTAGTCTTGTCGATGGTACTACTAGTAGCGGTGACAAGGGATCGAAGGTAGAGAAGGAGGAGGAGAGCATTGCTCTTGTAGGGAAGGGAAACGCGAATAAGGGTCCCAACCAAGGACAGGACTCTAAAGGAGACAACAACAACAAGGACCTATTGAAGTTCAAGTGCTTCGGATGTGGTGAACTTGGTCACTATGTTAGTCAGTGTCTGAAGAGGAAGAAGGATAAGAAGGGGACAAGTGCAGAGCCAGTTGCAGTGACTCAGTAGATTAGGGAGAGATTAGTACTCACAGGTGTAGTGATGACAACGACGTTGAGACAGGAGGGGGTAGTGCGAATTGGCCAGTTGCATAGAGCAAGGTGTAATTCTAGTTAGAGACACTCCAACACAAAGGCATCAATAGTGTGAGATTAGAGTATGCGCAATAGCATGGTGGACAGTGACAGCTAGTGTATTTTCTTCACAATGATTTCCAGTGACAGGAAGTCAGATCAAATTGAAGATGTGAAGGAAGGAGGTATCACATATGTCAGACACTAGCAGTGTGGATCAGTTCCGATACAGGATGTTTGGACAGACTAGCAGGTGCCTGATATACTCACGAAAGCCTTGGGGGGGGGGGGGGAGAGGGCAATGCTTGTCTACTTCAAAGAGAAGATTTTATAGTGGAGAACGCCTTCATTGTTAAGAGGGAGTGTTAATTTTTGAGTTTGTGGTAGCAGCAGACAGGTGTTCTAGTCTCTATGATGTCTAAGAGGCTAAGGAACACAAGATCTCCAAAACCCAGAAAAGGTTTCGCGAGAAAAGACTTGGAGACTCCTTAATTAAATTAATTAGCTAATAATTAAAAAGTTCATAAGTCTAACTTAGGAAAATTCGTTAATTAAAGTGAATTAATTAAGGAAGTTTGATTTTTCTTTTGAGGCTTCTATTCATGAAGTCAAATTGATCTTAGCCATCGGTTGAGATGTGAACGAGAGATTATAAGAGGGGGTCGAAGGGCTTGGAGAAAGCATCAGAGAGTATCATAAGATCAGTTGTGAGTTAAGCAATTCGACTACCCAATTGCAGGTATTTACCAAGGGTGCAATTCAAGCTAGGGAAGCATTAGACACAGAGGGATCAACAAAGATTTGAGAGTAGGAGTCCGAAGGAATTTTCCTTAGTGTTTTCCAATGTCCGGGAGACAGGAACAGGAGATTGACTTCATCTATAGAGGAGGCAACTACAACTAGTATGAGTAGCCATATTTCCCAGTGCGAGTTGTTGGAGGAGCCACATTTCAGTTGCTAGATTCTAGATTAGTGCCCCAGAGGCAGAGAGAGTGGGTTTCAGAGGTAGAGGGAGGCAGGACGACTTGCAGGAAGGTGATTTTGAGGTTGTACGAATTTTCTAGAGGTAGTCGTACGCATTTCCAACTAGGTCGTGCCAGTGGTCGGAAGAGAGGGCCAGATCGAGTTGTAGAAGGAGACAGGGTGTTTCCAGTGTATTTTGCTAGAGAATTTCTAGTGATAGGAATTCAGTTCATTGTACTCTCAAATTTTTGAACATAATAATAAAAACCTCATCTATTGCATTGGTTTTCCATTTAGGGTTTTTCCAAGGACAATTGTCTAAAAACAACGTTGTCATTTTTGTGTGTGTGTGCATATTTTCTCAGATCTAGTTTTTATATTCCGCAGAGTTATTATTGTGACGATTGCAATAGTGAATTTATCGTTATTTGTCGAATGATTATTCAAAAGACAAATAAATTGCAATAGTTAGAAGATAAATATCCAATTTATTGCAATAGTGGACTTTTCACAATATGTGCCTTGAGAGGCGGTGGTGTCCAAATTAATGCCTCCCAGCATTGTTCTCTGATCTAGTGGAGAGATAGAGCGTACATGTCAAGCCTTGGTAGTTTGACAACGTTGGTTATGATGATGTTATCATCATTGATGCTTATCAATCTAGATCATTTCTTATATGAATATTTCAACTTGAGAATATCTCGTTGAGGCATTATGAATACCTCCCTAGTTAAGAGGGAGTGTTGAAATTGTGACTAGTGTCAGTGTTCATAATGTAATGCAATTTTATCATTGACATATTTTTCATAGTCATTATTATTATTATTTTATTTTGTCATAGCATGTTTTTCATGCTCAATGAGTCAAAATAATTTATTATGAGTCAAAAAAAATTGTATTAGAGTCCTGTCCCATTTGGAGATTTGAAAGAAAAGAAATTGAATTATTATTTTTTAGTCAAAGAGTCGATACAAAGACCAAGTCGACCCTCCTTGAACAAGTCGACCTATTTGCCACCTATTTGACCCTCCTAGACAACTATATATAAGAGTCAACTCAACCTCTTGGAGAACCATTCATTCATCATCACATCATCCATCTATTTCTACGCCAAAACAAGAAGAAAGAGAGTCAAAGTCAAAGGAGAGAGAAAAGTCGAAGTTTTTTCCCTATTTCTACTCACACATGCAAGATTTCTGAGGAAAATCTGAGGTTATTACATGGCCGAAATTCAACCTCTACTGTAGGGCCGAAAATTTATGTGATTTGACCAGATTTCATAAAGGTTGATCAACATTGACTTTTGTTGACTTTGACTTGTTGGAGGAAGACTTGGGATCTTTGTGGCAGTATTGGTCTTGGTCTTGGGTCTTGGATATATCATTTTGATTTGATTCTATAAGAGAAGGATTGTTGGGTTTTCCCCTTTGTGGGGTTTTGCCCTGGTTTGGAGCCTAATCTTTGGTGTCTCTCATCTCTTTGTGATTTTAATGTTTTGAACATTTGTATAATTGCTTGATGAAGAGAACATAGCAAATAATAAGAAAGAAACTAACATTCACAAGTAATTATCAAAAAGAGAAATCAATCCTAATCTACACTACACTTGGTTTCTCAACATTGGGTAAGCAAGCAAATCAATTTGGATATACTTAAATTATGCTTGATTTGGAGAGCTAGGATCTTCGCCTCATCTAAAGACTTAGACTGCTTGTCTTTTAGATCATATGAAAAATGTTAAGGAAAAGCTTACATGTATCTCTTAAGGATGGTTTGCTGAGTAGGCTTATATAGGGGAGGGACTTCCTTGAGTAGCTTATCAAACCATCATGTAAAGTGTTTAACATTCTCATTTATTATTTTCTTAGCTCCTTGGTAGTTATCTAGGAGTTGTATGCCTTCTTTGACCGTGGCCCATCTTTTGTCGAATGTTTGGTGAGAATGGTCCTAGTTCTTAAGGCTATGTTCAGGTAAGTCTAGGTACCAATTCCTAGCACTCTCTTCTAAGGACAAGGCAAATAACATCATAGCTATTGATTTTTGTAGCATCTGAAAGTGTTCCAAGTCTCAAACTTTGCAGGGAGGCTTGGACAACAGCATTCCAAAGAACCCAGAAACAGTTTGTGGAAATTCCACTCGGTTCATGACTTAATAAAATAAT
This sequence comes from Pinus albicaulis, assembly GCA_034641835.2. Taxonomy (NCBI): domain Eukaryota; kingdom Viridiplantae; phylum Streptophyta; class Pinopsida; order Pinales; family Pinaceae; genus Pinus; species Pinus albicaulis. Next base: position 1,133,141,551 of record CM076579.1, read on the forward strand.
TAATTATTTTAATGAAGACCCTAAGTCTAAACTTACGGAAATGAAATAATTAAAGGGTATTAATAAGTCAGAGTGTGAATCTTCTAGAAAACATGGATCAAATCAAGTTTTAATCTTAGCCATTGATTAATCTTTTAATTTGGGTCGTTGGTTCTCCAATAGGAAGATTATAAAAGAAGGCTTGAGGGTCACTTGGAAAATAAGCTGGGCATACACTCAGTACCCGAAGGAGATCCATTCTGATGTAGAATTCGATCTCAGTGGGAGAGTTGCAGGGCGAGAAGTTGCAGAAGCAGAAGGAGGAGGTTAGTGGTGATCGAGATCAGGGTCGGAGGGAAGCAGTGGGTCACTAGAGGCAGCTTGAGGTTGCAGCTTAGAGAACCCACGCAGTCTCCACGCAGACTCACGCAGTCCAGCGCTGGGACTCTGCAGTGAATCACGCAGAGAGATGCAAGGGCATGCAGGGGATGTTCTGAGTGTCAGAGAATTGTCTGAGTAAACCGGAAATTCAGTCTCAGGTGTTTCAAAATTTATCTGCCGTATATTTTCCCTGTAAAGATATCATTTGCTGAAGAATTAATAAAACCCTCATCTGCTGAACTGGTTCTCCCACATTGGGTTTTTCCGGGGACAATTTTCCAAAAATAATTGTGTACATGTGATTGATTATTGTGCTTATGTTCTCTACTATTTATTTCTCTGCATCTATATTTGTGAATGTTGCAGTAGTATTTAATTTGATATTTGCCAGAAGATTTATGAATAATAACTTATTGAAATAATAAGTAGGAGAAATAAATCTATCACTGCAACTGTTTGTAATTTTCACAACAACATCATCCTCGTTTTGTATTAACCTTCCACCACAACCCAATAGAACTCATGCATGCATTTTTCGGTTGTAACTACATCAATGCCATTGAATTTAAGAAATCACTCTTCACACTTATCAGGAAATTTGTTAGGAGCATCAGGGGAGCCACTGACATCCAATGGCTTGAATGCAACAATGAGCCATGGTTTGGCCATGTTGTTAGAGGTGGATGTATTACCAAAGAGACTCTTAACCACGAGAGCTTCAGTAGTTGTCTTGTGGGTAGTTTTAACTTTTCTTTCTTGGAGCTATGGTATCGTCAAACAAACTACTAGGGGAAAGATGAGGGTCAACTTTTTGGAGTTTACAGGAGGAGAATCTATGTTGTTTTTTATAGGCTTTCTTTGAAATTTAGTGAAGCTTATCCTTTAGATTATGAGGAGGTTGATTCAAATTCTCCCTGGCAATGGTGCCAGAGACTTTACCTCAAAATCTAGCAGGCCTTCAAGATATAGATCAGTAAAGGAGTATCTAAGCATACAAGAGCAAAGAAAAGGTTTGCAAATGATATAATCAATAAAGGATGAAGCAAACCCTCAAATTAAGCCCTAAGTTGAAGTCCTAACTAGGGTTAAGGTTTTTCTAGGTCATAAATTGCTTAGAGAGGATGATGTCAACCCTTCTAGGGAAAAATTAACCATTTAAAATGCTAGATTTTGAGTAAAAAATGATCTAAAAGGTAAAATACGAGCCTATTAGGCTTCGAGATCTATCCAAGAAAGCCCTAATTGAATTTGGACCTAAAAAATAGCCCCAACAACTTGCCTTGTAGGACTTAGAAATAAAGAGCAAGGAAAATATTTGAGTTTTTATAATTTTTGACCAACACAAGGATCCCTAGTGCCTATTCCTATTTGGGTGATGGAGTCTTTAGAGCTAAATTTAAGAGAATGTGACTTAATGCTTGGAGAAAGGGGAATACCCTAGTTTTCACTTCACAAACCCTAACTATCTTCGTTGTGAGGGGAGAAATTAAATAGGGAAAATTCTCTAGGAGGTCCCCTTTGGATTTCAAGGAAGATAAATTTAGCATACAATAATCAACCAAGATTTTCCATAAATAATATGCATTTAGACATGGAGCAAGAAAAACCCTAGCATCAATTGATGACATGAAAAAAAATAAAGATATGCTTTTAAAGTTACAATTCTTCCATCAAACTTTCTTTCAATACCAAAAAGACATCTCTAATACAAAAAATAATCTCAAATAGCAATAGCTCTAAAAGATCACATCTCCACAAGTAGCGAGTTACATAAGGCTTAGTTGAGCTCTTTAAAGGAGGTTGAAATCCATTAGTAATGATGAGAAATAAAAATGGAGTGATCTTTTGTTCATATGAGATCAATCACTCTCAAGTAATTTGCCTAAAAGCCTTATGACAAGTTCAATTTTGAATAGACATGAAGAAAATGGGTTACAAGCCAACTGAATAGCTCAAAACAATAAAATAAACCAGTAAAAACCCACATGTGTGGATTGAAACTCCTCTCAAACAGACGTCATGCCCTCTTTTAGGGCAAGTAAAGCTCCAAAAATACATGGGCAAGATCAGTCTCCAATCATCATAATCAACCGCGAGATTGAGGGGAAGCCCTGAAGTCAAACCTCAAAATGTCTTCATATATCAAAAGCCAATTCTATGTGGCTTGTGCCATCTCCAGGGCATCCATCAAGGCAACATGGTGAAATCTCTCTCAAGCATTGGGGTTCCATGAGTTGGTACAATCCGTCCCTAGTCATCCTGGGGATGACCATCATCATTTGGACTCTAGGTCAAGCCATGGCCATCAAACAATGTCAAGGCCAACCTAGGGGCATGTTGGGTTTGTTGGGTACATCATCAAGAATCTCCAACACCAAGCAAAGTGAGCTTAGTGTTATAGCATCTGGGTGTGCTTTGAGGTGTCAATCAACAACTGAAACCATTAAGGGGCCCAACACTTAACTATGGAGGGGCAACGCTAGAACTACAAGTTCATCACTGCTCTCTAGAAATGTGGTATGGCCTAGGCATCATGTAGAGTACAAGCATGAAATGTATGCCCTCAAGGCCTTTGCTGATCTGTGAAGGACAACTTGGAAAAACTATCCCAAACTCAAGCGAAAGCAACCATTCATTAGAGACAATGACCATATATGAATCATAGTGGACCATAGTTAATTGTTAAGGGCATAATATGACTTCAAACCGGGATCACCTTCAAATATATAACTAGGCCAAGTCTCGTAAAAGTGTTCCCTACCTTTTTAAGGGTGGCACCCTATTAGGTGCTTCCAATCCCCAAGGGGAGGTGACATGTCCAAGGTCAACCATTCAATTCATAGGTGCTTATGATAGTAGTGGCAATGTAGGGGAAAGGTTTCATGACTTTGTGCCATGGCCATGGGACTAGCTAATGGAGGTCCATCATCTGGAGTGTATACATGTATAGAGGGGGAAATCATGGAGGCATGAGTCATCCATTTCTTGAATTGCTTTTCCCACCCCTCTAGTGTGCCTCTTAATTTTTTTTAATAATGCTTTGATAAGGAACATAGCTTAGGTGTCCAAAATTTCTTTTAATGATGTAGCATTCATTTACCCAAGGGTTCCTTTAATTGGGACATGCAAGGGTTCCTTTATTATGTCATGGAGCATGTAGTGCTTAGGAACTGGGTGATGGTTGTTGATTTTTGTAGCTTGGGAGGTACTCCAAGCCCTAGGGTTTGGAGGGCAAAGCAACACAAGGGTCACTTATGGGCTTGGAACTCGAATATGGGGTTTTGCACCCAATCGTGTTTGGTGCATTTCAGAAAGCAAATTTCTACATGTGATGGCATGAGACAATAGAGGGTGGAAAGGAGTATCCAACGCTTCAAGAATCGTCGAATTTCGAGTTGTAGAAGTGGAGAAATGAATTTTTTGAAGTTGACAAATAATTATTGGTATTCAAGTCATGTAGGCTTGAAGTAAAATTGTCCAATAGATGTGTCTCTTCTTAAATTCGTGGAGCCCCTCATTTGGATATTAATAGAGGATGAGTTGATGTCATTTTGAGCATCCATCCATGCAATGTTTTCTCTTGACAAGGATTCGGTGGAGAAGGGAGATCTCTTGCCCTAGACGTAGCACAAAGGAGGCAGAATAACGTGGAGACAAGGGATTGTTTTAGGGTCAAAACAAGGGTCCAAGTTGTTGTCTTAAGGGCCAAAGGTATTGGCTGCTAGGCTGAGCCCTTGAAGGGTTGAAACACTACTAATTCAAGGTTGTTTGGGCACTGTTTTGGCGACAGTTTTGCTATAGGTTGTTGTGTGCTAGGCCGCAGGCCATTGCACCACAGTTAGGGCTGTATAGGAGGTGATCAAGGGTTGACACCCATCCCAGGTTGCAGCGTGTCTAAGGAGAGGTTCTTCAAGGGTGTGTCGCAGCCCTTTAAGGGACTGTTTGTTGATTGTTGGATGAATTTAGGGCTGCAACAAGTGCCCTAACCAGGACTATCACAAACAACAATATGCAAACATAATTGGAGCAGTGTTTTGGAGGAGCGTTGGGTCAAGGAGTGAAGATTTTGGATCATATGTTATTGCAGCATGTTGGTGTCGTATCGAGGACTTTTGAAGGAGGTGAAGAGTCTATCCTAGGAGCATAATTGACAGTGTAGTATTGGGCATCATTGGTCTGGTGGAGGGTAGCATGTTGATAGTCCAAAGTAGCCCTAGACGAGCTATCTTGAAGTGACAAAGAGGAGTTGAAGGTTGGGTGAAGATTGGTGCTGAAGTGCAGCACCTTGATGGACAAAGGTGGCTGCTAGCCTGGGAGTTTGGAGTTCGAGAATTACGCCTACCCAAAGAGCAGATTAGATCAGCCCATGTACACTCTATAGAAGTGACTTGCAGCAGTGTTAGGTGGTAGCCCTCCTAGAGTCTCGATGTGTTGTGGCCTTGATGGACTAAGGCACAACTAGTGAGTAGTACGAAAGCGAAGGACGAGATATGACATCGAGTTTGTCATTGTATCTTGTATACCATACATCGTTGTATTATTCAGATTTGGGTTTAATATAACGAAGATTGGTGATTGTACATTAATGTACAATTTTGTTAAAACTGTGTATATTTGTGCATATGTGATTTACTGCTTTATATTTCCGTTGTGAAAAGTAATTCATGGTTGGGATTATTGGTTTGGTAGCGTCAGTGATTTTAAGACTCTAAGCTAGACCCAAGGGCGTGGAAATTCAACATTGTATCAAACTGTGTCTGAGCTACTATGGAAGTTAGTGAATCAGAGTTGTGCGCAACGAAGTACAACGTGAGACAGAGTTGGTCACAATGTGAGTAAAGGATTCACCCCAATGTTGAAGTTGCAGGCAGGTCTCCAGTATGAGGACAGGTTGGAGGGATTGTCCAACTAAACTCCTTGGAAAGAAAGGATCAAATTGGTCTTGCAGGTCAACAGGATCTGGGATTTTACCGAGAAAGAGATCAAGAAGCCAACCGACCATAAGGAGATGGATATATGGGAAGATTTGGATATGAAGGTGAGATTGATCATCCTTGATGGTGTGAAGGATTCCTTAATACCTCATTTGTTTAGGTAGAACAATGCACATGAGATGTGGATGGCTCTTTAGAATTTGTTCCAGAATAAGAACGATAATCGGGTATTGGAATTGGAGGATAAGTTGAAGTCCACCAAGATGATAAAGGGTGGAGTGATTTTGTATCTAACGAGGTTGTTGTTGAATTTTGTAGCATCCGGAAGGGTTCCAAGTCTCAAACTTTGCAGGGAGGCTTGGACAGCAGCATTCCAAAGAACCTAGAAATAGTTTGTGGAAATTCCACTCGGTCCAAGACTTATTAAAATAATCAATTATTTTAATGGAGACCCTAAGTCCAAACTTAGGAAAATGAAATAATTAAAGGGCATTAATAAGTCAGAGTGTGAATCTTCTAGATAACATGGATCAAGTCAAGATTTAATCTTAGCCATTGATTAATCTTTTAATCTAGGCCGTTGGTTCACCAACAGGGAGATTATAAAAGAAGGCTTGAGGGTCACTTGGAAAATAAGTCGGGGCACACACTCGGTACCTGAAGGAGATCCATTCTGATGTAGAATTCGATCTCAGCGGGAGAGTTGCAGGGCAAGAAGTTTCAAAAGAAGGAGGTTAGGAGTGATCGAGATCAGGGTCGGAGAGCCGCAGTGGGTCACTAGAGGTAGCTTGAAGCTGCAACGCAGAGACCCAATGCAGATTGACGCACTCCAGCATTGGGACTGCATAGAGAATCACACAGACTGACGCAGGGGCCTTCAGGGGCTGTTCTGGGTGTTAGAAAATTGTCTTAGTAAGCTGGATATTCAGTCTCAGGTGGTTCAAAATTTATCTGCCGAATATTTTTCCTGTAAAGATATCATTTGTTGAAGAAATAATAAAACCCTCATCTGTTGCATCGGTTTTCCCACATTGGGTTTTTCCGGGGACAATCATCCAAAAATAACTGTGTACATGTGATTGATTCTTGTGCTTATGTTCTCTACTGTTTATTTCTCTGCATATATAATTGTGAATGTTGCAGTTGTATTTATTTCGATATTTGCCGAAAGATTTCTGAATAATAACTTATTGAAATAATAAGTAGGAGAAATAAATCTATCACTGCAACTGTTTGTAAATTTTCACATGGTATCAGAGCCAGAGATGAATAACAGAGAGGGGGCATCTATCAGTGAACGAAGATCTACTGTTGCAGAAAGAGCGCAGAAGGGTTCACGCAGTTCTCCGGGAGGGGGAAGAAGCACGATTGAACAGATGGATCACGATGTATCTGTATTGGCATCCAGACTAGAGGAAGACTTTGCTTGTGTATCAAGCATTACGTCCTCAGATGTCTGGTATATTGACAGCGGAGCCTCTGCTCACATGATGGGAGTACTGGACTGTTTTTCCGACTACCAAGAAGAGCAAATGAATTTCAAGATAACCATGGGTAATAAAGAAAAGTGCACTCCCATTGGGAGGGGTACCGTAGTTTTTCAGATTGAGGCAGGGAACAGAATCCGGGCCACTAATGTACTGCATGTGTCGGGTTCGAGGATGAATCTACTCTCAGTGTCACAGCTTCAAAACTGAGGATATGACGTTTACTTTATTGGCAATAGAGTCTACGTCAAGCACCCCAGTTGGAAGAAGAAAGCACAAATCGGGGTAAGAAGCAACAAGTTGTACAAGTTGCAGCTTGACTCCCCAATGGCACTAGTTGGCAGCACAAATGAAACGGATCTGAATGAGCTATGGCACAAAAGAATGGGGCACTTACATCATGGAGCGTTGAGAACTCTCCAGAAGACTGTCACAGGTGTTCCAGAATTGACACCAAATGGGATGATATCGGCAAAGGGCGCATATTGGGTAAATATGCCAAGGCAACATATCAAAGAAGCAACAATAGAGCCAAGGGTGTGTTGGATTTAATACACTTAGATATCTGCGGGCCAATGTCCACTAGAGCTCTTAGTGAAGCTGAATATTTCGTCACCTTCATTGATGACCATTCCAGGAAAACCTGGATCTACTTCTTAAAGACCAAGGATGAAGTCTTCAGTTGATTTAAAGAGTTTAAGGCTCAGGTAGAGAATCTGACAGGGAAGCGGATCAAGGTATTGAGATCAGATAATGGAGGTGAATACATAGATAAAGAATTCACCGGATTCTGTGCAAGGGAAGGCATCAAAAGAGAATGGACAACTCCCTACAATCTGAAACAGAATGGAGTGGCAGAAAGGAAGAACTAGACTATTGTTGAAGCAACCAGAGCTATGCTGTATGACCAAGACATGCCCAAATTTCTGTGGGCTGAAGCATGTAATACAACTGTCTACATTCAAAACAAAATTCCTCACGCTGCACTAGGAAAGATCACGCCAGAAAGTGTCTTCACTGGCAGCAAGCCCGAAGTGAGTCACTTTAGGATCTTCGGCAGTACAGCTTACTGTCATGTACCTAGTGAAAAGAGGAAGAAGTTGGAGATGACTGCTGAAAGGGGGTATTTGGTAGGATACAATGAGAATGCAAAGGTGTATTGCATCTACATTCCTGAGAGCAGAAAAGTAGTAGTGCGAAGAAATGTGAAATTCATGGAGGAGAAAGCCTTCAGAAGATCACGAGAATTGCCTGCTGCAATGCAGTCAGAGGAAGAGCCTCTGGTCCAGCCCCAACAACCAGCAGCAGAAAATTCAGTTGCCTCTCCAAGGCATAGTGATCCAAAGGATGGATTTTCTGAGGATTTGCAAGAAGGAGAGCCGGTAAATCCACCCACCACCAATGGAAGATCAAGCAGGGAACTTCGACAGATTCTGAAGTATTGAGAGGATTTTGTCGGAAATCCCCGGAATGAGAAGAGATAGCGTAAGCAGCCTGAGAGGTATCAAGCCTTAGTTGCTCGAGTCGGAGAACCTTCCAGCTTTCGAGAAGCTGCTCAGCACCAGGTGTGGGTTGATGCAATGGTGGAAGAGTACAGTTCCATCATGACTAATGATGTTTGGGAAGTGGTACCCAGACCACAGGAGAGATCTATTGTAGGATCTAGGTGGATCTACAAGGTGAAGTATGCTGCAGACGGATCATCGAGAAATTTAAAGCCAAGTTTGTGGCTAAAGGGTATGCTCAGAAGGAAGGAATAGACTATGAAGAAACCTTCGCCCCGGTAGCCAGATACACATCTATCAAGTCCATGATATCCCTTGCTGCGCAGATGGGATGGGAAATTCACCAGATGGACGTCAAGATGGCATTCCTGAATGGTGTGATAGAAGAAGTGTATATAGAACAACCAGAGGGCTTTGAGACACATGATCAGAAAACTCATGTGTGCAGATTGAAGAAAGCATTATATGGACTTAAGCAAGCTCCTAGAGCCTGGTATGGTCGGATTGATAGCTATCTGCAGAAGATGGGATTCGTTAAGAGTGATGCAGATCCCATTCTCTACTATTTGAGAGTATGGAGTGAGCCATTGATACTGGTATTGTATGTGGATGATCTGTTCTTGACAGGATCATCAAGGCTCATCACAAATTGCAAGAAGAATTTAGCTGAAGAGTTTGACATGAAGTATCTGGGACGAATGCACTGTTTTCTGGGGTTGGAAGTTTGGCAGCAGAGTGGGGAGATATTCATTGGTCAAGGAAGATACACTACAGAGATTCTGAAGAGATTTCAAATGGAGGATTGTAGGTCCATGACCACTCCCATGATTACCAACTAGAGGAAAATCGACACGTCCGAAGATGAAGAAGCTGATCCTACGCTGTACAGACAGCTCATAGGGTCATTGATGTATCTGGTAAATATGAGGCCAGACATCTGTTATGTTGTTAATACCCTAAGTCAGTTCATGGTGGAACCGAAGAGGGCACATTGGGCAGCAGCCAAACACGTTCTCAGGTACCTTCGAGGGACAGTCGAACTTGGATTGAAGTACACCGTGACAATGATGTCAGGTTGAGTGGTTTTACTGATGCAGATTGGGCTAGAAGTTGAGTTGATCGGAAGAGTACCAGTGGGTATTGTTTCAGTTTGGGATCAAGGATGACTTCTTAGTGCAGTAGGAAACAGAAGTCCATGGCGCCGAGTTCAGCAAAGGCAGAGTATATGGCAGCTAACACAGCTTTGTGCAAAGCCATACGGCTGAGGAAATTGTTAGTAAATCTACTCAAGGAGAAAATGCAAGCGACCAACATTTTATGTGATAATCAGAGTTGTATAAAGCTCTCTGAGAATCATGTGTTCCATGATAGGTCGAAACATATTGACATTCGGTGTCACTTCATCAAGGACTGTGTACGTGGAGCTGTTCAGTTGCAGTACACTCCAACAGGAGAACAGGTGGCAGACATCCTCACCCAGGCTCTAGGAAAGACAAAGTTTGTCTACTTCAGAGAGAAGATGGGGATGATGAAGAATCCCTTCCAGTAGCAAGATTCAATATTCAGAGGGAGTTGTGGTACAGATGCAACAAGTGACAGTGGCAGTGTCAAAGGCAGTAGTACAGGAGGCAACAACACAAAGGGTGCTTCAGAATCAGAGCAGCATGCAGCAGGCATATTGTTGGAACACTTTCCTCGCTAAGAGGGAGTGTTGACTTTTGTAGGATCCAGAAGTGTTCCAAGTCTCAAACTTTACAGGGAGGCTTGGACAACAGCATTCTAAAGAACCCAAAAATAGTTTGTGGAAATTCCACTCAGTCCAAGACTTATTAAAATAATTAATTATTTTAATGGAGACCCTAAGTCCAAACTTAGGAAAATGAAATAATTAAAGGGCATTAATAATTCAGAGTCTGAATCTTCTAGAAAACATGGATCAAGTCAAGATTTAATCTTAGCCATTGATTAATCTTTTAATTTGGGTCGTTGGTTCTCCAACAGGAAGATTATAAAAGAAGGCTTGAGGGTCACTTGGAAAATAAGCAGAGGCACACACTCAGTACCCGAAGGAGATCCATTCTGATGTAGAATTCGATCTCAGCGGGAGAGTTGCAGGGAAAGAAGTTGCAGAAGGAGGAGGAGGTCAGGGGTGATCGAGATCAGGGGTGGTCAGCAGTAGGTCACTGGAGGTAGCTTGAAGCTGCAATGCAGAGACCCCACGCAGATTCACGCAGTCCAGTGCTGGGACTGTGAAGAGAATCACATAGACTGACGCAGGGGCTTTCAGGGGCTATTCTGGGTGTCAGAAAATTGTCCGAGTACGCCGGATATTCAGTCTCAGGTGGTTCAGAATTTATCTGCCGAATATTTTCCCTGTAAAGATATCATTTGCTGAAGAAATAATAAAACCCTCATCTGCTGCACTGGTTTTCCCACATTGGGTTTTTCTGGGGACAATTGTCCAAAATTCACTGTGTACATGTGATTGATTCTTGTGCTTATGTTCTCTACTATTTATTTCTCTGCATATATAATTGTGAATGTTGTAGTGATATTTATTTCAATATTTGCTAGAAGATTTCTGAATAATAACTTATTGAAATAATAAGTAGGAGAAATAAATCTATCACTGCAACTGTTTGTAAATTTTCACAGTTGTCTCAGGTCAAAGATGAGCTTATTTTTGTCGGTGTCAAAATTTCAGATGGAGATATGGTAACAATCGCCTTGAAAGCGTTCACTGAGGAATTGAAGCCCTTCATCAAATCGTTGCCAGGGAGAAATTGCCAGACTAGAGTTGACTATGGGACGACTTCATTCAGGAAGAGTTGCGAGACAAGGATCTTCATCCATCAAGGAGGGTAGATGAGGACGTGGTACTTGCAGCGTGAATGAAGGGTAAGATGAAGAAGGACTTGAGTAAAGTCAAGTGTTTCAACTGTGGTGAGATGGGTCATTTTTCGTCGAGATTTTCGATGAAGGGAGATGATGAAAATAGGAAAGGAAAGCAGGTCGTCGGTGTTGCCACTTTAGCTTATATGGATGATCTCTCTAGGAGATTGGAAGAGGAGGAATTTGGTATGATTTCTCATTTCTTGCAGGGTACTATCAAAGAGGATGGATGGTACGTGGACAGTGGTGCGACGAAGCATATAACAGGGTCACAAGAGGTTTTTGAGACTCTAGTTGAATGGGACTCGATGTTGCACATGATGTTGGGCGACAAGAGTCAGTTGGAGATTCGAGGATTAGGCATGGTGCCATTCAGGATGGAGACAGGATGTATGATGCAGGTTCAGGATGTTTTGTTTGTGCCAAGACTCAAATATAGTGTGATTTTTGTCTCGATGATGGAAAGGAAGGGGTTTGAGGTCTTGTTCCAGGATGGGAAGGCAAGAGTCATGCCGAGAGGCTCTAAGTCCAATGGGATTGTACTCAGAGTTAGAGAGCATGGTCTCTACAGGTTGACGGGCAAGCTTGTGGATCATGGAAAGAAGAAGGTGGAGCAGGTGCAGGTTCCAGAGAAGTAGGAGAAGGTGCAGTTGCAGGCTTCAGAGGAGAAGGTACAGGTTCTGGAAAAGAAGGTACACTTTCCAGAGAAGAAAGTCCAAGTTCCAGAGACTTAGAGGGAGTCAAGTTCGAGTGGGAGCTTGCAGTTTCAGAGGGAGACTTTGCAACCCAAGAAGAGCACGTAGTCCGTGGGAAGGAAGGGTGCTTCCACATCTAACCAGAAGGAATCATGGAGGGATTGGAAAGCGATACAGGAAAAGAAGATGAAGCAGAGTGCTTCTAGCAGTGACAACGACACTTCCAAGGAGGGCGTAGTTCAATGTACAAGGATTGTTGTGATTGTGAGCGTCGAGAGTTGGGAAAGTGTTGTGAGCAGTGATGATGATGATTTGTTACCTCCTCGTCTTGGAGGTACCTCCCTTGCTAAGAGAGAGTGTTGATTTTTGTTGCTTGGGAGGTACTCCAAGCTCGAGGGTTCAGGGTTTGGAGGGCAAAGCACCACAAGGGTCACTTGTGGGCTTGGAACACAAGTATGGGGTTTTGCACCCAATCGTGTTTGGGGCATTCCTGGAAGCACATTTCTACATGTGATGGCACGAGACGATGGAGGGCAGAAAGGAGAATCAAACACTTCGAGAATCGTCGAATTATGAGTTGTAGAAGTGGAGAAATGAATTTTTTGAAGTTGACAAGTAATTATTGGTATTCAAGTCATGTAGGCTTGAAGTAAAATTGTCCAATAGATGTGTCCCTTCTTAAATTCATGGAGCCCCTCATTTGGATATAAATAGAGGGTGATTTGATGTCATTTTGAGCATCCATCCATGCAACGTTTTCTCTAGACAAGGATTCGGTGGAGAAGGGAGACATCTTGCCTTAGCCGCAACGCAAAGGAGGCAAAACAACGTGGAGACAAGGGACTATTTTAGGTCAAAACAAAGGTCTGAGTGGCTGTCTTAAGGGCCAATGGTGCTAGCTGCTAGGCTGAGCACTTAAAGGGCTAAAACACTGCTAATTCAAGGTTGTTTGGGCACTGTTTTGGGGACAATTTTGCTACAGGTTGTTGTGTGCTAGGTCGCAGGCCATAGCACTGTGAAAATTTCAATCCAGAAATATATTCCTGCAGTGATAAATTTATTTCTCCTACTTATTTCTTCGATAAGTTATTTACAGAATTCTTTCAGTAAATTTCGAAATAAATACTACTGCAGCATTCACGAATGTATATGCAGAGAAATGAATAGTAAAAAACATAAGCACAAGAAACAATCACATGTATACACTTATTTTTGGACAACTGTCCCCGGAAAAACCCAATGTGGGAAAACTGGTGCAGCAGATGAGGGTTTATATATTATTCTTTAGCAATGAATTCTTTACAAGGAATAGATTGGCAGAATCTTTTAGAACACACCTAAGACAAATTCCCCAGTTCCTTCTGAAGATTTTCTGACACCTAGAAGACCCACTGTCTCCTTTTGCGTCACTCTGCGTGCTTCTCTGCGCAGTCCCTGCACTGGACTGCGTCACTCTTCATGGGCTCTGCGTGGGTACACTGCGCTGCCTTCTGTGGCCCTCTACTTCCCTCTCTCCTCCTTCTCAGTCATTGCTGACTCCCTCTTCTTCTTTTGCCCCTGCAACTCTCCCTCTGAAATCGAATTCCATTCCTTCAGAATTGATCTCCTTCGGGTTACTAAGTGTGTGCCCGACTTACTTTCCAAATGACCCTTAAGCCTTCTTTTATAATCTTCTCATTGATGAATCAACGACCCAGATTAGAAGTCTAATCAATGGCTAAGATAAAACTTGACTTGATCTTCGTTCTCTAGAAGATTCAAACTCTTTCTTATTAATACCCATTAATTATTTAATTTCCTTAAGTTTAGACTTAGGGTCTCCATTAAAATAATTTATTATTTTAATAAAACATGAACCGAGTGGAATTTCCACAAACAATTTTTGGGTCTTTGGAGCACTGCCTCTTAGCAAGAAAAGTGTTCTAGCAATATGCCTGTTGCATGTTTCTCTGCTTTGAAGAATTCTCTGTGCCCTCGATCCCTGGCTGCTGCGCTACTACCCTCTGTACTACTGCCCATGGCACTGCCTCATCTGTACTGTTGCCCATGACACTGCCTCATTTGTACTGCCGCCCCTCTGAATCTTGATCCTATCCATTCTTGCTACTGAAATGGATTCTTGATCATCCCCATCTTCTCTCTGAAATAGACAAACTTTGTCTTCCCCAGAGCCTTTTTGAGGATATCTGCCACTTGTTCTCCTTTTGGAGTATATTGCAACTGTATAGCTCCTCATTGGACACAGTCTCTGATGAAGTGACACTTGATGCCAATGTGCTACGACTGGTCATGAAACACGAGATTTTCAGAGAGCTTGATGCAACTATGATTATCACATAGAATGTTGGTCGCTCCCATCTTTTCCTTGAGTAAGTTCACAAGCAGTTTCCGAAGCCATATGGCCTCACACGAAGTCGTGCTAGTTGCCATATATTCTGCCTCTGCTAAGCTCAACGCCACAGATTTTTGTTTCCTGTTGCACCAGGAGGGCATTCCTGATCCCATGTTGAAACAGTACCCATTGGTACTTTTCCGATCTACTAGACTCCCAACCCAATCTATGTTGGTGAACCCACTCAACCTAATGTCATTGGCATGTGTGTATTTCAGTGCAAGCTCGACTGTTCCTTGAAGATATCTGAGAACAAGTTTGGCTACTCCCCAAACAACCCTCCTTGGTTCCACCATGAAGTGACTGAGGGTATTGACAGCATAACAGATGTCTGGCCTTGTGTTGACCAGATACATCAGAGATCCTATGAGTTTCCTATACAAGTTAGGATCAGCGTCATCATCTTCGGACGTGTCGATTTTCTTCCAGTTGATGATCATTGGAGTAGTCATGGGTCTACAGTATACCTTCCTTGACCAAGGAAGATCTCCCCCTTCTGCTACCAAACTTCCAACCCCAGAAAATAATGCATCAGTCCTAGATCCTTCATGTCGAATTCTGCAGCTAAATTCTCCTTGCAGTCCTTGATGAGCCTCGATGACCCTGTCAAAAATAGATCATCTACATATAGAACCAGTATCAGAGGCTCACTCCCTACACTTAGATAGTAGAGATTGGGATCTGCGTCACTCTTGACAAATCCCATCTTCTGCAAGTCGCTGTCAATTCAACCATACCAAGCTCTAGGGGCTTGCTCTAGTCCATACAAGGCTTTCTTAAGCCTGCACACATGAGTCTTCTATTCATGCATCTCGAAGCCCTTTGGTTGTTCAATGTATACTCCCTCTTCTATCACCCCATTTAGGAACGCAGTCTTGACATCCATCTGGTGAATCTCCCATCCCATCTGCGCAATAAGGGATATCACGGATCTAATGGAATTATATCGGGCTACTGGGGCGAAGGTCTCTTCATAATCTATCCCTTCCTTCTGAACGTACCCCTTAGCCACAAACCTGGCTTTAAATTTCTCGATATTGCCATCTGCAGCATATTTGATCTTGTAGATCCACCTTGAACCTACAACTGATATGTCTTGAGGTCTAGGAACCACTTCCCAGACATCATTCGTCATGATGGAACTATATTCTTCCACCATCGCATCTACCCATACCTGGTGCGGAGCTGCTTCCCGAAAACTAGAGGGTTCCGCAACCTGCGCTACCAAAGCTTGGTACCTATCAGGCTGCCTGTGCTGCCTCTTCTCATTTTGGGGGGCTCTGACAAAGTCTTCTGCGTCCCTTAGAATTTGTTGTAATTCCTTGCTCGTTCTACCACTGGTAGTGGGTGGATTTACCTGCTCTCCTTCCTGCAAGTCCTCGGGAGAATTATCCTTTGGATCCCCATGCCTTAGAGAGGCACTCACATTACCCTCCGCAGGTCATTATGGTTGGACCAACAGATCTTCCTAAGACTGCATAGTAGAAGGCATCTCCTGGGATTTCCTGAAGGCCCTTTCCTCCATGAATTTCACATCCCTCCACACTACAACTTTCCTGCTCTCCAGAATGTAAATGTGGTAAAGCCTTCGCATTTTCGCTATATCCTACCAGATATCCTTTTTCCGCAGTCATGTCCAGCTTCTTCCTCTTTTCTTCGGGCACATGACAATATGCCGCACTGCCAAAGATCCTAAAGTGGCTCACTTCAGGCTTGCTGCCAGTGAAGACACTTTCTGGAGTGATCTTACCCAATGCGTTCTGAGGAATCCTATTCTAAACGTAGACAGTTGTATTACAAGCTTCAGCCCCCAAGAATTTGGGCATGTCTTGATCATACAATGTTTCCCTTGTAGCATCAACGATAGTTCTATTCTTTCTCTCTGCCATACCATTCTGCTCCGGATTATATGGAGCGGTCCACTCTATTCTGATGCCTTCCCTTGCGCAGAACCTTGTGAAGTCTTTATCAATGTACTCTCCACCGTTGTCTGATCGCAATACCTTGATCCGCTTTCCTGTCAGATTTTCTACCAGAGCTCTAAACTCTTTGAAACGACTAAAGACTTCATCCTTGTTCTTCAGAAAGTAGATCAAGGTCTTCTTGGAATGATCATCAATAAAGGTGACGAAATACTCGGCACCACTAAGAGTTCTAGTGGACAGTGGTCCACAGATATCCGAGTGTATTAAGCCCAACACACTCTTAGCCCTATTGTTGCTTCTATGATACATTGCCTTGGCATACTTTCCCAATACGTTCCCTCTGCAGACATCGTCTTGCTTGGTGCTCAGTTTTGGAACTCCCGTGACAGTTTTTTTGAGAATCCTTAACATCCCATGATGCAAATGCCCCATTCTTTTGTGCCATAGTTCATTCAAGTCCTTCTCATCAATGTTGCCTATCAATGCCATTGGGGATTCAGGCTATAACTTGTATAGTTTTGCTCCTGACTCCGATTTGTGCTTTCTTCTTCCAACTTGGGTGTTTGACGTATACTCTATTGCCAATGAAGTAAACGTCATAGCCCTTGTTTTGAAGTTGCGACACCGAGATTAAGTTCATCCCCAAACCAGACACATGCAATACATTAGTGGCCCGAAGATTATTTCCAGCTTCCGTTTGAAATACCACGGTACCTCTTCCAATAGGGATACATTTTGCTTTATTACCCATGGTGATTTTAAAGTTCATCTGCTCTTCTTCGTAGTTTGAGAAACATTCCCGCACTCACATCATATGAGCAGAAGCCCCGTTGTCAATGTATCAGACTTCAGGAGAAGCAGTGCTTCACACGCAGATTCTTCTTCCAATTTGGATGCAAAAACAGAAACATTGTGATCCATCTGTTCTTCCATGTTTCCCTTCTTCTCTGGAGAACTACGTGAACCCTTCTGCGCTGCCGCAGCAACGTCAGATTTATGTTCACTCGCCGGTTCTCAGCTCCTGTTACTCATCTCTGGCTCTGATACCATGTGAAAATTTCAATTCAGAAATATATTTCTACTGTGATAGATTTATTTCTCCTACTTATTTCTTCGATAAGTTATTTACAAAATTCTTTCAGTAAATTTCGAAATAAATACTACTGCAGCATTCACTAATGTATATGCAGAGAAATGAACAGTAAGAAACATAAGCATAAGAAACAATCACATGTACACACTTATTTTTGGACAATTATCCCCGGAAAAACCCAATGTGGGAAAATCGGTGCAACAGATGAGAGTTTATATATTATTCTTCAGTAATGAATTCTTCACAAAGAATAGACTGGCAGAATCTTTTAGAAAACACCTGAGACAAATTCCCCAGTTCCTTCCGAAGACTTTCTGACACCTGGAAGACCCACTGTCTCCCTCTGCTTCTCTGCGTGCTTCTCTACGCAGTGTCTGCGTTAGACTGCGTGGGTACACTGCGCCGCAGCTCTGCACTGCCTTCTGTGGCCCTCTACGTCCCTCTCTCCTCCTTCTCAGTCACTACTGACTCCCTCTTCTTCTTCTGCCTCTGCAACTCTCTCTCTCTAAAATCGAATTCTATTCCTTCAGAATTGATCTCCTTCGGGTCACTGAGTTTGTGCCCAACTTACTTTCCAAATGACCCTCAAGCCTTTTTTTTATAATCTTCTCATTGATGAATCAACGACCCAGATTAGAAGTATGATCAATGGCTAAGATTAAAACTTGACTTGATCTTCGTTCTCTAGAAGATTCACACTCTGTTTTATTAATACCCATTAATTATTTAATTTCCCTAAGTTTAGAGTTAGGGTCTCCATTAAATTAATTAATTATTTTAATAAAACATGAACTGAGTGGAATTTCTACAAACCAGAAATAATGATGTCCAAGCCTCCTCACAAATTTTGAGACTTGGAATATTTTCCGATGCTACAGAAATCAACAAGCACCACAGCTAGGGCTGCGTAGGAGGTGATTAAGGGTTGACACCCATCCCAGGTTGCAGCGTGGCTAAGGAGGGGTTCTTCAAGGGTGTGTCGCAGCCCTTTAAGGGATTGTTTGTTGACTGCTGGATGAATTTAGGGTTGCAGCAAGTGCCCTAACCAGGACTGTCACAAACAACAATATGCAAACATAATTAGAGCAGTGTTTTGGAGGAGTGTTGGGTCAAGGAGTGACTAGTTTGGATCAGTTGTTATTATAGCCTGTTGGTGCCGTGTGGAGGACTTTCCAAGGAGGTGAAGAGTCCATCCTAGGAGTAGAACGGATAGTGTAGTATTGGGCATCATTGGTTTGGTGGAGGGTAGTGTGTTGATAGCCCAAAGTAGCCCTAGACAAGTTATCTTGAAGTGATGAAGATGAGCTGAAGGTTGGGTGAAGATTGGTGTCGAAGTGTAGCACCTTGATGGAAAAAGGTGGCTGCTAGCCTGCTAGTTTGGAGCTCGGGAATTAGGCCTACCCAAAGAGCAGATTGGATCAGCCTGTGTACACTTTAAAGAAGTGACTTGCAACAGTGTTAGGTGGCAACCCTCCTGGAGTCTCGATGTGTTGTGCCCTTGATATACTAAGGCACAACTAGTGAGCAGTACGGAAGCGAAGGATCGACATGATGAGATACATCGAGTTTGTCATTGTATCTTATATACCATAGACTGTTGTATTATTCAAATTTGGGTTTAATATAACGAAGATTGGTGATTGTACATTATTGTACAATTTCGTTAAAACTGTGTATATTTGTGCATATGTGATTTTAATGCTTTATATTTCGGCTGTGTAAAGTAGTTCATGGTTGAGATTCCGTGTTTGGTAGCGTCAGTGATTTTAAGACTCTAACCTAGACCCAAGGTCATGGAAATTCAACAATGGCTAATAAAGGGGTAGAGCTCATGGTAGGTATTTTCCCATGCACTAATTATTGTCCTAGCCATCTTTTGCATTTTATGATTTCCTTTTATTTTTTTGTGGTCATCTTATACTTTTATCTTTATTTTTAGCTGCATCAACCTCCAGGGCAAAGTTTTTAAGCATTGACGCAAGGATGTGGATGTGAGGGTGCCAAATCCCAATGTGAACCAATGATAGCAAACTCAAAGGATGGATGTGACATCAAGAGAATGATGAAAGGTTTTAAGTATGGAATGGTTATGGACACACCACTTCAATCCAAGTTTCCCAAGTAGCACCCCTCCTATAACCCTAAGGCCTTAGAGGTGGTCCCACTGGACTAGTGCCAATGACTACTCCTTGGTAAGGTGAAAGAACAAGTTTATAGTCAAGATCGGTCAATCATCCATGTCACCCCTTTATCCATGTTAGAATCCTCAAAACATTAAGTAAGAGCACTTGACTGCAAAAGGGTTAAAGTACCTGCGAAGTGGTGAACCACCTTCTTTCAAGAGGAATGCTAGATGGTGAGAGGTGTATGACCAGTGCAAATGGTAGAGGAATGTGGCATATCATCATAACTGAGTATTGTGTATGGTTGTTGGTTGGTTGGCTATCCAAGATAGTAGAAAAGAATTCTCTTATGGGGTAACAATGACAATATGCAACCTTTTCGAGTTGCACAAGACAAGCCCCTTGATGCATGGGACTTCACATCATACTGGGGTGCTAGATTTTGTTGTAATAGATAACATTCTCTAATATCTATGTTTTCGGATTCGTCCACCCTAGGAAATGGATCTGCGAATCACCGGCTCAGAAACAGATTCGGATCCGGATTCACCTGGACCCGGTAGAAAACAAATCTTATCCTAGTAATGCCCGACAATGCATTGCACACCCTAACCCTGATGGCTACTCGTTGGAAGCCCAGGAAGTATGTGCAGCGAATAAGAGATATGCATAAGAGTGACAGCCAAGACGATGCATTCCACGCGACGGTTGTTATTAATATCATTGTTAATGGGATCTTGGATCTACAAACTTGGTTGTATGACACCTGTCCTATTTTTCTATTTATCCATGGGGCATATGTCCTACATAAGTTTCGGAGGTTTGGATCCGTATAGTTACATGGTTTATATTTTAGATATGTTATAACATTATAATTTAATTATAAATATGTTATATTATATATACATTAATTTAATTATACTTTTATACTATGCTATATTTTATTTACATGAATTTATCTAGAACTTTATAAATCTGTTATATTCAGCATCCAACTTTAGGAGCTCCTCTATTGGAAATGTTATCTCTGAATAATGCCTTATTAATTTTCTATAGTAGCCTGTATTACCCAGAAATCTTCTTATTTGTTTTGGATTCACCGGAGGTTTCAGGTCAAGTATTACTTTTCTCTTAGCCAGGTCGACCTTTATGCCATCCTTACAGACCGTTCAAGCTCGGGTATATCTGGCATAAAGATAAGTTGACGTATCGACAATCTTCAAGCAAGTCGAGTTTATTGAATAACCCCCAATCGAATGAAATCTTCAAGCGCTTGCCCACCTCTAATTAATAGTACGACTCGATTCATACGGTTCTTGAGATGGTACCGTAGATAGAGAAACTGCCCCTCGATTCAGTGGGTGAAGTTCCATTGATAAAGAAACCTGTGAAATGCTACTTTGGACAGAATGGTTCTAAGTCGTATTGAGCAGAAAGTAGAGTCGTGGAATGGGCTTTTGATGGCGAAGCACTTTTTATGCTATAGCAGGTTCAAGTCTCCCTAAACTAAAGAGTGTTGAACAGCTAAGGAAGTTGGATCCTCTTATTCCCCTGTATTATTTATACATTAATTTAATTATACTTTTATACTATGCTATATTTTATTTACATCAATTTAATTAGAACTATATAAATCTGTTATATTTTATTTTAGATTATTTTAAAAAATTTATAATTTTATAAAGTCATTTCACTGTCTCGATGAGATAATGGTTCCTCCCGATTTAAGGGTTGTTGTTATTATATTATACGAGAATCTTATTGCCAAGCTTAAGACCACCAAGGGTTGGTCTACTGAAATTAAATGCAACATCAGTGTTAAGCAAGGGTGTCCCCTATTCCCTACCCTTTTTAGCTTTTACATTGACAAGCTTGAGGAGTGCTTAGAAGTTGTTGGTTGTGAAGGACCCAAGCTCATTGGTATAGTCATTACTCTTCTCCTTTATGCTAATAATATTGTTCTTCTTTCCAGGAGTCTTTATGATCTTGACAAGCAACTTAAAACCCTCCATGATTACTACTGCTCCAAGATGGATATCACTATTAATACTGACAAGACTAAAGTCATGATTATTAAATCCAAAAGAATCACCTCTGATAATTTCATTTACGTTAACAATTACTTAGAGAATATTTCTTCTTACAAATATTTAGGTTTTAACATTTATCATCATTTCAATTGGAACTATAGCATTGAGAAAAGGATTATAGGGCGTTGGAAAGCTTACTATGAGCTTGAAAACAATTGTAAGATGGTTGATCTTTAGGTTTGGAGTAAAAAAAAAAATCTTCTTTGAGATTCTCGTCACCCATGTTATTTTATATGCATATGAGGTGTGGAGCTGCAGTCTATCTAGAGATTCATGGAGAAAGATTGAAATGATCCAAACACAATTCATAACCTACAACCTCAAGATTAAAGGTAATACTCCCTACCCCATTCTCTTGATTGAAGCTAGCTTTTCCTCCATTGAATGCACAGTTATGTTTAGGTATCTGATGTATAAGAAGAAGTTGTACAACATGGAAGCCAAGAGGCTCCCAAAAATTGCCTCTAACTCTAGTCGAAACCACCTTCGACTCAAACAAGCGTGGCATAAGGATGCCAAGACCTGGCTCGACCATTCGGAGATAAAAGATGAGATCATCATCAGGAATAAGGATAATATTAAAAACATCATTACTTCGAAATTTAAGGATAAGTTGTGGATTTATAAGGAGTTAGAAGGGAAAAGGAAGTTAAGATACTATTAAGGAGGTAATCAACCCCACGCTTGCTAACCAGAATTACCTTTTGTCTTAACCAGTGCTAAGAAGAGTGAATACTGCAAAGATTAGAACTAAATCTCATGAGCTCTAGAGTGAAATCGGATGTTGGTCTATTTATAAGACACCTTGGAACAAAATAATATGCCTCCTCTGCGATACTAAGAGAGCCAAAGATGAAAAACACTTTCTCTTGGATTGTCCAGCGCTTACTCACATCCGTCTCATTTCCAAAACATTTTTCTCACCACCAACCTCCTTGACTTGTTCAGTCAGCAAAATTACAGTGACCTCAGAACGCTTCTTTCCCTCTTTTTTTATCAAAGAAATAAAAATTTAAAAAATATCAATTAATCGCTTCTTTCTTAAGGTCGAGTAGACCATATTGGGCTTAGTGAATGTTAATCATCATTATCATTAGAAATTAATTATTCAAAATATAAGAAATTTGTTATTTTATTGTGCATATGTATTATAAATTAATTATTTAAAATATATCAAATTTGTTATGTACACTTTTTAAAGTGTATAGATTATATTTTATATTAAATTTTTATATATTATAATCTTATTATTTAATTATTATTATTTATCATTTAAATAGTTTTATAACGTATTATAAGTTTATAATTTAACTTCTGTAAAATAATTAATGTTACTTGTACGATATGTTTTTACATGAAATTCATTGACACAAAACCTATAAACTCTATTGTTGTTGATTGAGTAGAAGGTGCCTTAGAGCCCCTCTGTATTAAAGATGCTGTCATGCCCTGTCTTGTTTGTCAAACAATTTGACTTAGTCAAGTTACATAAAAATAAAAAAATTAATTAAATTTTAAATTAAAATAAGATTAAAGTAAAATAGTCAATTTACCATCCATGAATATAATATTTTAAAATGTAATATTTGTATTTAAAAAAATACTATATTCTTTAATATAATATTTTTATTTTTTTAATAAAATTATTAATTTTTTAATTTGGTGAAAGTAAAATAAAAATAATTTTATTTGATTTTTATTTTAAATAAAATTAATTCACCCATGGTATCAAACTCATGGTATTCATGTGAAATATAGCTTATTTAAAGGGAGAAATTAAACCTGTCTAGAACCATCTTAACTCCAGATCTACCAAGGGCCTAGAGGGATCAAATCCTTTTTCACTCTAACAGAGATTTATATCTCAAGAGATTTGATCCCTCTCGACGCTTGGTAGATCCAGATGGATCCACGCTAGTAAGTAGTAATCACAATAAATTTGAACATTGATTATATACATATTAATATGTCACATAGACAATCAGCTCAAAGACTTCATACCAAATGCAAATCATATCAGTCACCACTCAAGCAAATCCATTAAAACACAATATCAATATTGTATATTATAAATATAAATATAAATTATATGTTAGAAAAAGTTATTATAAAATATATTTATATCAATTGTACTTGTGGTTTCCTTGCTGAATCTAAATCTGAATCCTGGCAAGTTAAGGCCAGGAAATGGCTTAACGTGATCGTGGCAACTCTTGAATTAAACATGGCAGAAATTACATGTCCAAACAATATTTTCTCCCCCAACAAGCTTTGGACTGGGCCCTCGTTTTCTTGTTAAATACTTCCACAGCAAATATTTCTTTTGTTGAGCTTGTCGTTTTGCTACAACAAGGTTAGGTTATTTGCAGGGCCGGCAGCTCCACCTGCAGCTCCCCATGGAGCAGTAATAAGAATAGATGAACTTTAAAGATGGGGGAGGAGGAATGTCAACGCTGACATTTTTTCCTCTCTTTTGGCCTTTCCCAGCTATCTTTGATGATTAAACCATGGTTTTTATGGTATGAATGAAGAAAAATGTTATTGTTGGAGAAATGACAAAGTTGGGCGGCTAGGATGCTTTCAAATCACTGTGAATCCTTAAAATTTGAACTTTATTCTTCACCTGTACAATGCTAGACTGTTAGAGCCTTTCCTTTACGCGTAGTCTAAAAAGGCTGCGTTTTCACCCAGAGTCTGGCAATGATTTTCAGAAAATCCGGCAAAGATTTGCTCAGAATCTTGTTTACAGTTGTTAAACTGTAATATTTTGAGTGCCTTAAGGGTTTTTGATAGTGCTGAATCCATTTCCAGCATCAAAAATGGATTCTAAACATTCCAAGCACATGATTTTTCAAGTTTTAGTTGACCGGATTCCAGCAATTTTCTGCCGTCCGAGCTATTTCATGGGCTCGGTAGACAACTTTTTTCCTTTATAATTGAAAGTGAAAAAAATGAAGTCCATATTGCTTTTTGCCCCCTTGAAGTATCCCTTTTTGCACGCGAGTGTTTGATACGTAAAGGCACTGCGAGGGCACATGTCAAACACTAGTCAAATGCGTGTCTTAAACGTCCAGTGCTTGACACGTGAAATATGGACTTTGGCCCTTGGGAAGTATTCCTTGTTTCTTAACTAGTCACCTTATAAATAAAGCACATTTATTTGTAATTGATTCTCTTTCTTATTAGTTGATAAATGCCTAGGGGTACTCTTTCTCTGCTGTTCTTCTCTGTTCATGTTATTGGGTATTACAACAATATCTCGTGTCTGTCATTTAAATGTGTTCGTCATTTACATGTTTCATTCTGTTGTAATTTTCTTCCTGGTTGGATTATGGTTTATTGGAGATTTCAGCATAGATCCACTATCATATGATCTCAACAAAAGGGGGTCTCATCTTGTTAAAATTCTTGCTGAGGTGATAAAATATTCATCTTTTCTGAACTTGTGTTGGACTTTGTACATATCCCTCAACATTTTTTTCATAGGTTTTAAAACTTGCTTAATACTGGGTTCAGTGAATTTGAAAATCGAAATTCATAGTTCGCCGAATTTCCAGACAAGTTGAATAAAGTCATTTAGGTTTGGCCTAAAATTTGTCTAACTTTGACAGAATTCGTAAAAGGCTTCAAAGATCATTGAAAGAAAAAAGGGGGCTCCGCCTAGATTTCCCCTCCCTCCGCATATGGTACCTCCCTGCGCACGATGCTGCACTCACGAGTCTAGTCTACTATCTCCTTCCACCCAATGCCACACTCTCGAATCCAGTGACCCACCATATTATCAATACCATACTCCAAGCAAGCGTTAAGCAGTTTCATTCCCGAAGGCTGAAATTGAATATGGGTACTCGGTTGGCTAATGCTCCCAGGTTGATGATCTATTCCACTGGTTTGCGGAGACCTAATTATTGATATACTGAGTCCAAGCCGGATTAAAATTGGGGTGTATTGGGGTCCATTGAACAGGAAGCTTTTGGCAATGGAATGCACTGGGGTAAATAAAAGAGTTGAAATGAAATGATATTTTAATGTCCACGAGACTAAAAATAGTCTATGGGACTATGAGTTCCATGTTTTTCACTTTTTGCATTTCAGTCATTTTCTTATTCAAATTTATAATGCGCTGATCCAACCTTCCAACAATCTCATCACTGAAAAGACAATGCCAGGGAACCGATGCTAACATATTCCCATAACTTTCTCTGATTTCTTTGAACGCATCACATTCCAAAATGAAAAGTTTTTCCGATTCCACTGCCTCAGACGTGCAAAATATACACCCTTGTTCTTCCCAAGCTTCTTTAGGCCCCGAAGTTGATGCGAGTTGGTTATTAATTGAGCGATAAGAACCTTTGCCCTCCACGGAATGTTAGCTCCAATGTACTTTTTTTGTTGGAGATCATACGTAGGGTTGAATTCTTCAATGTAGTACTTCTCTTTTCCCCATACCTGTTTACGAAACTTCTCCATAACAAAATTCTTCAGCTCCTTGCTATTTGTGGGACAAGCATTGAGGTAGATATTCTATTTTTGCATCCATGTGTAGTTGTGTCTCATCCATGTTTTCTTTCTTTTACTCATGCCTTCCTTGAAGATAACATTAGGCTATCTATCTACTCTCATTTGCTCAATTCTTTTCAGATATCTTATGAGCCGCACCATAACAATTGCTTTGATGGGAGTTGCTCTTGTTTCACTCAACATTATCTCATAAGGTACCGAACTTTTTATTTTGAACTTGCTCATGATTAAGCATTTTTGGATTTTCTCAATTTGCTTCCATTTTGAGACAGGGGTGCTACTAGCCCACAATTCACACCCATATAGCATCACTGGACAAACTAGGAGTCCAAAAAGCACTTTAATCATTTTCCAATCCCATAACTCTTTCTCTCTACATATGTTTTGAAGAGCATATAATGCTTTCCACCCAATGTTACCAGACTCGGAATCGGCAATAAATCGGCGAGGGAAAGAGTGAAGAGTTTGAATCGGATCGGGAAAAAATTAAGAAAAAATCGGTGAATTCAATAAATGAAGATATACACATATATTGAATTTAAAAAAATTATTTTTCATTGATATTCAATAAAGCCATGTCCAAACAATGCATAATATCAATAAATGTCCAAAATATCATGAATGAATAAGTATCTCATATATGTTATGAGTCCAAACATGATTCGAAGTACTGAGTCTTGAGTCCTAACCAGTGACTACATAGAACCAGAAGCATCTACTTCTAAAAGTCTACAAAATACTGCTAAGCAAATTAGTAAAAAATCAATAACAGAGAGTCTAAGACTCTAAGAGTGAGAACTAGAAGCGATTCCTCCCACTCCTTCGTTTGCTTGACTCTCTAAGTTCTCCAAGTCATGTAGACTTAAAAGAGGAGGCTCCTCCTCTATTTGGACCCAATCTGATGCATTTGTAGTTTGTAGATCTATCTCCTCAAGGTCGATTGGTGAATGATCCAAACATGTCATTATCATGAGACATTGAAATGTAAATTAAAGTTTGAACTTTAAAGTTTAAACTTTAAAGAGCAAATCAGATTATGAAAACTTCAAATTCAGGCTCTCACCTATTATTTGCTTGTTGCGAAGTCGTAGATTGTAATGGATCATTTAAATGCTTTTGTGTCAATCGATTGCGCTTCTTAGAATGTATTTTCTCAAACATGCTCCAGTTGCACTCACAACCTGAAGCACTGCATGATTGGTTTAAGATTTGAATGGCGAATCTCTTCAAATCTGGCATATCACTACCAAAGTTTTGCCATGAAAGACCTAGCAATTGGCAAGTGTTTGTGAGTAGTAAGTACTAAATAGTAAAAACTTAAAAAGAAAACAAAATTTAATAAAACATTTAACATAAAAAATAAATTTTAAACAAATTTAATGAATTGATGAAGCCTACAAGCTTCAAAGGGTACCTGGCAACATCTTAGTCCTTTCTCGTATAGCACTGGTATAGACAAATAATTTAGTTGGCGTCCTATAATCATGTAGTTGGGAAAATACATGGCTTTGAAATTCTGGATCAGGGGAGCACTTTTCAATGCATATCATAAGTTCTCTGCCAACCTCCCCATCTTCATTAAATTTGCTCTTATCATAAAAATATTGTGGGTTTAAGAAGTACTCAGCAGCATGTAAGGGGGAATGCAATTGCCTATCCCAAGGTGCATCAATAATATCCCAAAGAGGCAATTACTTTGCCTCCTCATCCCCGTATCTTCTTTTGATGGCCTCCTTTGCGAGATCGATTGCCTCATAAATGTAAGCCATAGCGGGTTTGTCACCATCAACCATCTTGAAAGTTCAAGCTTTCAAATTTAATGAAATATGAAACTTTGAAAATAAAAAGAAGCTTGAAATGAAATTTTAAAAATGAAAAAGTTAAAAGACTTGAAGTACCTGAGAACTCCGACAAGGGACTCTGTCACAGCAATAATCTCTTCGACATCTTTCCAAAAACCGTTATTAAACACAATTGCAACAATTTCAATGCCTTCAAGGGCCTTGGAATGTTTAGATCCCATCCACTCAGGACCCAAGAACATCCTCTTCAGATTTATCTTTTGCTCAACCACAGATTACAAAGATATGAAATTTGTTGCAAATCTAGTCACTGCAGGTCGAACAATTTCTTTACCTTCAATGTATTTTCTCATGGTGTTTAGGACAATATTGTGGTTGTACAAGTATTTGGTTATGGATTTTGCCTTCTCCACAACCTCATGTATCCAATGAAGCTTACCTATGTCCTCAAGCATTAAATCTATGCAATGGGTTGCACAAGAGGTCCAAAAAATAGTGGGGTGCCTAATTTCAAAAGGTCTACCAGCAGCCATATAATTAGTTGCATTGTCAGTGACAATTTGTAAAACATGTTCTTCTCCCACTTCCTAAACGACTTCCTCCATCATTTCAAAAATAAGTTGGGCACTCTTAACCTTGTCTGAGGCATCCACTGATTTGAGAAACATTTTGCTTGTTGGACAAGATACAAGGAAATTTATTAAAGTTCTATTCATTTGATCTTTCCATCCATCACTCATGATGGTGTACCTTGTTTCTGCCCATGATGAACGAAACTCAGCTAGCACAAGCATGACATCTTCAACACTCTCTAACAACAAATCTGTCCTAAGGCACTCTGATGAAGGGGCTTTGAACCCTGGACTTGCAACAGCAACTGCATCAATCATAGCTTAGCAATAAGGACTTCTGGCACAGTGGAAAGGTATGTTAGAATAGTACCAAAAGTTAGCAATGGCCTTCCTTGCCTGACTATGGATATTTTTTTTTTCCAACCAATGCCATCCAAGTTAGGTTGGGAACCAGGGTTTGTGCAGGGAGAAAAAAAAGTGTTTATGTTTCCACCTCCAGTGTTGAATGCATGAGGATTCATTTGGCCTTGAGTTTGACTTGGATTTGGAGGCATGTGTGGGAAACTTGGGAAGCGCATTGAAGATTCAACCAAGGGAGATGAGAAGGAGTTATTGGAAGAACAATGGTCAGCTCCAAGAGTTCCTATTTCTTTATTTTGCTTTTCTTTCTTGGCATTATGATGACTCAACATATCAAGGGCCAAGATTGCTTGGTGTTGGACATTTTCATCAACATTTTCGCAGAGACCTATATCATGGCCAAGTATCTTTGCAAGGTGGTACTTGAATCTATAAATGCCTCCACTACATTTCGCTTTGCAAAATTTACAGAGGAGCTTAGATTCCCCAGGAATCTTCTCACAATAAGCCCAAGCAAAGTCCTTCTCCCTTGGCATTATTGTTGTTTGGTCTTGTTTGGCCTATGTTTAATAATTAATTTGTGGCTCCTGTAAGCCTCTAAATTGTAATAGACAAAAAAAAAAAATTAAAAATTATACAAAATGAAAGCAATTGCAATATCTTTCAAAAACAATAAAACTACATTCACTGTTAATGAAATGAATAAAGGGTACTGATAATTTAATTATTAAAACTCAGATCGAGTCTTCAGCTCTCGAAGCTCGCTTCTCTGACTCTTACGTCAGATCGACAGATGTGATACCTCAATAGGGATACCCTCCAAATGACGCAAACATATCAGAACCACTAGGTGACGCCAATGGTTCGAATCTTACAAACAATGCCTCCAAACAACACCAATAGATTGGATTCTCCAGAGTCCAGACTCCAAACAACGCCAAGCTGCTTTGGCTACTCCACATCAAATGCGACAGTGACAGGCTTGTTCTCGGCCTTGTCACAGTGGCACCTCACCACAAGAGTCAAGGCAACGATTCTCTGCACTCCACAGAAAATCAACCTCTTCAAAATTCAAATAGAAAATCGACGTCTTAATCTACGAACCTCTTCAAATAGAAAACCGACAAAACTACGAACATGCCCGATTACTAAAACGCAGCAGAGCGACGTCGTTCTTCGTGGCAGCTGAGTCAAAGCAGGGGAGCAGCGGCGTTGGGTCAGAGGAGCGACGTCTTTGGCGTCGGGGTAGAGTTCAGTAAAATTACAAAAAAAAAATGGCAGTCGAGTCGTTTATGCCACATTACCCTAGCCGAGTAATCGCGAGTCGATTGGAAATCGTGAGTTTCGCGAGTCAAACTCGGGTTGACCACGAGTCAAACTCGGTCAACGCGAGTTAGACTCGCGAGACTCTAATCGGATCTTTTCACGGCCGAGCATATTCATACTCACGAGCACTCGCTGAGTGTTGTTTCGCTATTTCCACCCTCCTAAGATTCTCTTTTTTCTGCAATCCTCCCAATTAAGTTTGTTGTTGAAATCAATCTCAAGGTATTTGTACTCATTTATTTTTTCAAGAATGTTGCCTTCAAAGAAAGTATGTTGACTCTGCTTCCTTTTATTAGAGAAAATCATTATTTTGGTCTTGCTACTATTGACTTGCATCCCCACTGCTCTACAAAAATGCTCAAGGGAATACAGGTGCATCTGCAATCCATGGGCCGATTTAGAAATCAATAGAAGGTCATCAACATATAAAAGAAGCTTTATCACAAACTCCCCCAACCGAACACCATCCCCACCTTGCAAATTTAGCCACTCCTCCAGTTTATCAATATATAAACCAAAAAGAGTAGGGGATAGAGGGCAATCTTGCTTGACTCCAGTGTCACTTCTAAAGCTTTCTGAAATACCCGCCGAGGTTCTAATTTTGACTTTTACCTCTTCATAAAGTCTATAGACAACTGCTCTATAATGCAAAGGGATTTCAAGTTCTTCCATTCTATGCCACAACTTATCTCTAGGGATTGTGTCAAATTCCTTTTTGCAGTTAACAAAACAGTAGAATACTTCTTCTTTACCCCCCCAAACCTTTTCAATAGTGTGTCTCAACGTGATGCCATGATCCACTGTAGAATGCTTCGGCCTAACCCGTTTGTCCTTTTGCCCTCTTTTCTTTTACTTCTACCCACTTACTGATTCTATTTTCTACTATGTTGCCGAAAAGCTTTGCAAATAAATGATTGATCATAATGGTTCTATAATTGGAAGGATTATTAATGTCTCCACTTTTAAAAAGGGGTATTGTTAAGCTAGTTGTCCAGTGTCTTGGGAATCCTTGTTGAATGATGTTGTTGAATATTTCCACGATGTGTGGTGCAAGAGTGTTCATTCCCCATTTTAGATACTCTACTTAAAGTTGAACCAAGTCTTTTGCCTTTCCTGTTTTCAGGTTCTTAATTCCAATCTCCACCACCTATAATGTGAAGAGCTTTGTAGTTGTGTTAAGCCCCGAAGGAGGCTCAACTTCTGATTCTTTCTCATAGAGTTGTCTTGCATATTTAAACCATTGATTGGCTGTAATATTATTTTCGATTTGCTTCTTTCTTGGTTGAAGTTCCTGCCAGAAAAGCTTTGAGTTATTCTTGCCTAGATATATTAACTCTTCTCGCCTTGTTTGCATGAACTCATCTTTTTTTCTTTTTAGTATTTGCTTATATAACTTTACATTCATCTTTTCCTTGTCTGCATTTTTCAAGGTTCCCCTTGCCATTTTGCATTCCTCATCAAACCAAGCATTCACAGGAAAACAATTTGATTCCGAGTTCCTATTTTTTTTCTCTTTTGCACTTCTCAAGTGCCCTTTGAATTATATTTGTTAACTCATGATTGTTGAAGCTTTGGAAACCAGTTTTCTCCTTTTGAATTAATCTCTCCAGCGTTGTCTTGAAGATAGTACAATTTTCTTGTGTTAGAAGAATTTTACCCCTTGGTAGTGATTGCCGAGAGCATTGTGTTTTTCTCCTATGCTGCCTTTCTTCTACCCATGATAACTTTATATAAATTGAGTTATAGTCTAATTTTAAGTCCCAATTATTCTCTCCAATCTTAACTTCGTCTATCTTTTCTATCAAGCTTTGTGAACAAATCACATAATCGACGAAACTTGCTCCGTTGTATGTGTTGCAAGTGAAATTCCCAGACCTTTTCCATCTGTCTAGACCATTGCAAATAATTAAGTTGAAAATACCACACAGTGTGAACAACTCTCCAAAATGATTGCTAACTTTGTCATCTTCTGAACATCTCACTCATTGGCAATTCTCCTCTTCAGTGAGCCAAATAGAATTATGATCCTCTTTGAATACAAGGATTAAACTAACATCCCACACCCAAAAAGTGTAATTTTATTACATATATTTTATATTTCATTATTACTTATATTTTATATTTTATAATAGTGTATATTTTATAATTTTTAATTAGTATATTTTTAAATTATATTTTATTTTCATTTAAATTTCTAATTTCATTTCATTTCAATATGGCATGTTATTTTCATGAGTGTTTAATATGTATTAAATTTTGTAATATATATTTTAAAATTTTACACTTCTTCAAATTTAATGTCCAATGTTATTGTTAAACATTTCCTTGTCAAATTTAATGTCCAATTTTATTGTCAAACATTTTCTTGTAGAATTTCAAAGTCCTTGAATTCGAACCCGAACCACGTGAATTGGCATAAGAGTATAACTTTCCTTTTAATCTAGTAGTCATTCTTACCTATATCTTATGTTAAGTGTAAGCCATCGTATCAGTCAAATGGTGGTTAAAATCTAAGCCATTCTCTTACTTCTTCCCGAATTATGCATTATGATGTTCTTAAGATGTCTTAGGTTGTCATCAGCAGCTTCCCTACTTGCAATTTCCATAAACGAGTAATTGCAAGGAAATTTTCAACTCGTATGAAAGTCGTATCCTTCCATCTCTGCTATTAAAAGTTCACATCAATCCACTGCAACAGAAGCCTTTAGTTTACTTTGATTATCTAAAAATCGTGGTTTTGGGAAGAGCTCCCCACCAGAACAGAGTTAAGTAACTGCCATTGGACAGATTTCGGGGCATGCCAGTATCACGCAACACCCAATGTTCTACTAAGTGTGTTATTATTGTGGAGTCCCTGAGTCACTGTCAGGATTGAGGGGGGTTAAAGTATTTGTCGACAGTTCCATTCATCCAGATGGCAAAAAATCAGTATGAAAGTTTGTTTCATCCTAAAACTGTACAAGGAACTAACATTTTAAAATTGCACTGCAGTTTATTTGTATGCTACAGTTCAGGGCACTTTGTAAGGATGAGAAGAAATTGATTTTAATGATTTCCTGAGTAATGTTGTATTATAGGTTAACAACTTATATTCTTTCGATGCTACAGCAGGTAAAGAAACACGTTCTTTAGCTAAAAATGTTTGTAGCGAAGAAACTTGATGCGTCAATCTCCGCACCAACCCTTGTTATTGTTTATATTACACAAGCAGAATATGTATCTCGACGTTGATCCCATGGACCTGCCTAATTTTCCAGGTTCAGCAATCCCATCTGCTGTTGTATTATGGGTCCTGAGAGAGATGCCACCTCGGCCAGTAGACAAGACTTGTATGTGTCCTAGCTCCACAATAGAAGATAGTGAATTACTTTCTGATGAGTCATTAGTGCAGCAGTGGATCATTCCAGACAGTGGTGAAGTTCAGATTGTCTTTTCTGAAGACCACCATCATGCTTCAAACATTTTTCAGGTGAATTATCAAATGAATACAAAATTTGGTTTCACTATAACTGTTCAAGTTCATTTGTTTGTCCTTGAATGACCATCCCATTTTAAGCAATTATCAGATGAATATGGAATAGAGATATTTTTGGTCCAGTTAAATCTATTCTTGGTCATTCGTTATGTGTACTTGTTAACAAGAGAAATTCTGCGCTTATGCTTAGGGCAGGTCAGGCAAGAAAGCTCTAGATAAATTTTCAAATATGGACATTGATGCTTTCCCGAAGGTGCAAATCTGTTTTTGGAATATTGGAAGTAATAGTGTTAAAGTGCAAAGGGATGGTCCTCACAGTACTACATAGTACATACAGTTTAAGAGATGGCAGTCAATTTTTTCCAATGTGAAAATAAGATGGTCAAAGTGAAATCCAAGGATAAAGTTCACATGAAATATCGAAGATTTTATTGGCGAGGGCTTCCAACATCTGGTTTCATGAGCATTTTCAAGCAAAAACTCATGGACTGAGATACAGGTGACATTTAATTCTAGCCTTTTATTTGTCGGTCAGCTACCAGGTCGAGGTAATGACTCGGTAATGACTCGGAATCGGTAATGACTCGGTCGACCAGGTTTCAATGACTCGGTCATGACTCGGTTTTTGTAAAAAATACATTAAATATTAATTTTTTTTTGTACAAAAACATAAATTTAAAGATTTTTATTCATGTTTCCAAACACAAAGCTAGAAGAAGTTCATTTCATGGTTGACGTTATCTTTACAATTTGTTGATGACGAATGTTATTTGTTGAAACTTGAAGGTTGATGTTATGGTTGATCATTTGATGACAATGTTATAAGTTCTAACTAGTAGATGAATGATGTTAGATTTGCACCAAATGATCAATGCTTTAGTGATCTTCATTCATCTAATAGTGAAATTTTATTTTTCATGTTTTCTGCAACTAATTTGGCACCTGTTTTTTTTTGGTGAAATATATATGCATTGAAATATATTAAAATGAATTTATATAAAAAATACTACTGGAATGGTCCACTCCTGGAAGCTTTTGAAAATTGTTGCCTCCCACTTCCAGGTTCCACCTCTCTTTCCTATGACAATTTAGAATGGATCTGGCGAAATTTTCAACAACAATGGCAACAAGCGGTTGAGCTAATCCCTTCAGCTTAACTTTTTACATGAATGTCTATGTTGTATAATCTAATTTTATGGATTTTTCATGAAACATAAATTCCTTGATTTTTCTTTTGAAATTTTGAATATTAATGTGTTTTCTAATATGATAAGTTACTGTTGAGTTTTGCTGGGTGGTCAAGTTTCTCTAGTTAATGTTTTTCTGAGTCGTTTCGGAGTCTGATTAATGTGGCTTGCCTTAAAATTTGCATAACCATGGACAGTTACTACCAAGTATTACGACATGTTAAGAAAGGTCCATACTTGTAATCATCACCATTGTGTTGGATGTTGGCAATCGTTCTATGTATTTGATGTACAACCTGTTTTAGGAATGTTTTTATTTATTTCTAGTCTCTTGTATACCATTTTATCTTTTTCATGAGATAAAATACTTAAACTGTGTTGATTTAACTCTTTAAAACAATCATGGAGGACAACCTTAGAAGTCCCACAAGAAAGTTCCTTCAGGAAAACTTATATATTCCTTGTAATACTTTGATAATTTAAATTAATTGATAATTTACCAATTACTGCTAGAAGAAGTTCTTGAGTTACACAAGTTTGATCATTTAAGGTGCTGTTCACAGAGTACATTTCATACAGACTTCTAAGCAGAGGACTGAACCCTTTTTTTCGCTGACTGTCTGTCTTAGTTTTCCTTCTATTATACTGGAATATTTTGGAGTCATGTTGGAAGTTTATTTTATTTTATCCATTCTGAGATACTCTTCAGACGCCTCAAATTTTGAAGGACTCCGAAATTTAGCACATAAGTTTATAAGCTTTCGAAACACCAGCCGGCTGTTATGACCAGGCCTGGTTGAATCGGGCTCGGCCTGGTCGGCCGGTTTATTACCGAGCCGGCCGAGCCATTACAAAAACCGGCCGGCTCGGTAATAAACCGGCCAGCCTGGCTGGTTTTCTAACTGGTCGGACCGGCCGCCCTACCGGCTCGGTCGACCAGGCCTGGTCGGTTTCGGTCAGGCCGTTTTTTAAAACAGACTCTGAACATGATGGATGCAAACCTCAAAGCCTTTACTCCTATGAACTGGCTCAGATGTAATTCGTCTTTATAATCTACAAGTGCACAGAAATATTATTATTCATGTTTGGTTATACTAACACTTTGATCTCTTCAGCTAAAATTTTATTTTGGAGGTTATTTATGTTTCCCTTTCTATTGGAAAGCTATCATTAAAGATTCTTTGTAGCCTCCTGTATCTGTTTTTCCTTTCTTCAATGGAGACTATTGAGAATGACCATATAGACTGATTGAAAGAAAACTATCTTTGCGTCATTAGTAGTTATCCTGCAAATTTTATATACTTTTAAGCATCAGATTAGTAAGGTCTGCTTGGTTATTGCTATATATACTTGTGCAGGGAAGTTGAAATTTTCTGCATTTGTACATATCTAAAAATGAAGTTTTAACAAGAGTGACTCTCATATCCCAATTGGGAACATTCAGTGTGACATGTCTATTATAAACGTTAACAAGGTGCGTATTAAACTTTCCGAGCATGAGAAGGGCCAACGTAAATCTTCAAAGTGATATCCATTCAAAGAATCAATAACAGGGAGAACAAAAGTTGCGGAATTGTGAAAATTTGTAACTGGGTAATTGGTAGCCCAACTTAAGAGCTTTTGATATGCATCCTTGCCTTATTTTTCTCTAATAATGCTTCATTTTGGGAATTACAAGCTTCATAATCACTTCATGAGTATGGCTTACTCCAAAGATAAGCTTTGAATGGCTCTCAAACGCCTTACGGATATGCATTTAAGTTAATTAGTGTGAAGGTGAGTGACCAGTTCCTTGAGTACATGTTGCCCTCTCTCAATATGCATGCATCGAACTTTGAATAACTTGATGCCTTTTCCCTCCTTTTTCCAAAACCTTTTTCCAAAATTAGTTATGGCAGCCAACATGTTTTGTGGAGTAAATGTATCTTTCACAATAAAGCAAACACTATTGGTACAAGTTCTATTAAAGGATTGAGTTCCCATCAACATTCTATATGCCAAAGACATATATGAGCACTTTGTTTGTTATGGTGTATCCACATCATGTAATCATCTTGCAATATTATGTTTCACTAAGTTTGCTATATCTTCAACTTAAAATTAAAATGTAGGAGTTAGCAGAAAAAATCAAGAGCAACATGTCAGAAGTAGTATTATATAATTTCAAACATTACATGTCACTAAGTTTGGTATATCTTCAAATTAAAATTGAAATGTTATTGTTGATTGGCAAAATAAAGAGCAACATGTCGAACTGGTATTAGATAATTTCAAACATTAAATGTGGAAGTGTTCATAGGTTGTGATCCAGTGAGAAATTGAAGAATTTATTGTGCAACAACTAGGTTTTATACCAAATGACTAATCCAGGTGGCTCCAGAGACACACAAGACAGAGGGTTGAGGGAAGCTCAAAAATCAAAGTGTTCAGAATGATTTCGAACCAGGACCAGAGCGAAGATCTCGTCTTTCTGATTTCAACGGCGCAGACGACACTCAATTCTAAGTACGTAGAAGTTAGGAAGCGGATCAAAAGTTTGAGTTGTTCGATAGTGAAGGCGGGAAAACAAAAAGAATACATGAAATGGGATTTGGTAGGGAAAGTATGGGGTGTAAATTATATAATGCCTATTTTCGAATTTTTTTAAAACAACTATTGGTTTTAAATAAGACAAAAAATTAAATTTTTTGGGTGGTGAACCCTCTACCTTATACTTATTTCAATGTCCCAGGCGCTTATATAAATATGTTATGTAAAATCCGGTTAGCCGGCGGTCCGAACCACGCTTGACCATTAACATTTTGCCCCACAATGATGACGCCTGTTCCATTCCGTGGCCTCTCATTTTATGGCCATTAATATAAGTTAAAATTGGGGCCAATGACGTGACCAGCACCAAACCTCTGCATGTATCACATGACTCGATATATAAATAGGTAGCGGTGTTAATGGCAAGCCCTGTCACTTTTGCCACATGTCTGTTCTTTGACAAATATGGGAGAGGCGCTATGTGGGCAAAATCCCAACTATAAGCATTAACAACTTCTTTTAATGGCAGATAAAGAATCCGTGATTAATTAATAATGATCGACTTTTAAAAGGAGAGGCGGGGGTTTGACCACTAACTTCATCTCAATTAGAATCATAATTATAAGGACAACCCTTTGAAATCGCAAGCAATGAATATAAAAACTTTACTTAATTCATAAATATGGCCAGGATATTGAACCTGGCGAGAGCCGGTTTAAATTTTATTTTTATTTTATTGCGGTACATTTCCTTGTTGCCGTGAATCAAGCATTCGCTACACGTTAGAACCGCAAACCTGAAAAATAGCGAGAACCTTAAATTGTTAACTTTCAAGGTAGAGAACACAGTGTCTAAATAGGGCCATTTATATCGATTTTGCATTATTGACATACAATCTGATAAGCGCGTTGATTTCATCGCTTTATGTTTAAGCCGCACTAAAATGAGTTGAAATGTTAGCTTGTTGAGATCGGGCTGATTAATTCACACCCTTTCAACGCTACGGTGATAGTGACAGATTGGTGACGACTCATTCTTCAGTCATCTTCAACGTGAGGTATATGATGAGTTGATTTCATGTACTTCTTTGTCTTTTTGTCTTTGAGATGCATTGTGTTGTACAGATCCTTGTTGATGTTTGATGTGGGATCTTGTTTTATGTTTGATGTAAGATGTACTTTCTATCATGGATTTGTATTATGTTTGAGATCCCTTTGTTTGCCATGTTGGCAGGATACTCATAGTCATTACGTGTGAGTTATTATCATACTGATAGGAGTCCTTTTTATGGATGAGAGTTCTGGTAGTGGAACATCTCGTAGAGAGGTCCAGCCACTCCCGTGTGAGGGCTTTTTCCTTGTATGACAGATAAAACACCATCCATGTACATCTTCTTTTTTACAACACTTAATGCAACGGCCTACACCATCTTGACATAGAGGCTCGAAGATGTAGTCCCTCCTGGACAAACTCCGTTATCAAACGACGTGTTCTTATGATTGCTGATCTTGACATGTTATGTTCCTCTTCTTTACAGCATGCAATTGTTCATTTATGTTCATTAACGCTTTAATTAAATGCAATTCTAATTTATCAGCTGAAGTAAAAGGTCTTGGTTAAGGGTATTAAGAATTTACCCTAGATCAAGTGGTATCGGAGTAGGTCTTCTTGCTGATTGGATTGCAGGCGTGAACTATTGGACGATCACTGAATTGAGCAATCGAGAATGTCAAGGACATGTACAAGACCATGCTCAGGGTGTCTGAGAAAGAGGACATGTTGTACGAGGCTTATGAAAAACAAGTAGCAGAGAACGTTGAATTGAAGAAACTCTTACAAGAAGAAAAGGAGGACAAGTAACAGTTGCAGCGTCAGCTACAAGCCGTCACAGAGGCCTTGGAGGAATCGAAGCGCAACGAAGGCCTAGATAAGCCTTCTTCACCTATTTCGCGATCGACAGCTAAGGTAAACAGTGTTGATTTCTCTTCAGTTCCTTCACATGATATCATTTCGGTTGGAAGTGTGGAGATACTCATTACAGGAACCAGCATGAGACTCCTCACGAAGATGGGGTACAAAAGAGGAGGACTTGGTGTTCGTGGCCAAGGCATAACCCAACCATTGGAGGTTGTGCAACGACCTCACTATGCAGGTTTGGGGTACATTGAAGAAGGATGTTCGAAGGACATCAAAGGCAAATGGATATTGATGAACTCTCCAGGGAAGAGAAATGATGGGGACACTTCGCCATCGTTCCATGGTAATGCATGTCGCAGAGCCGAGGCAAGCTCCCATCATCATGATCGCACTAGAGATCACCAGAGAAGGTATAATGAATCTAATTATTCTAGAGTGCATTTTGATTATAAGAATGTTGATAACCATGGTTGTAAATCATGGCATCGAAACACGTGTCATTTTTGTGGTTTACATAACCATGTGTTTTCTAAGTGTTGGAAAAGGATGGCAGCACAAAGGAGAATGAGGCGTGGAAATCCTTCTCCACATCGGAAAAATAAATCGGTTAAGCAGGTTTGGAGGAGAAAGACCTTTTGCACTCATTATGATCGAAGTGGCCATCAAAGAGCCACGTGTTGGAGACTCCATCCAGAGCAACGCCTTAAAGACAAAGCGCATGTGCATAAACCAGTCGAAAGAGCTGATCAAAAAGAAAATCTCCCACAGGGAGATGACCCATTCACTTTGATAAGTGAGAGATGGTTTTTCTAGATTGTTTTCTAGATATGTTAGCTTGTCATGGCCATTTTTGTAAATCATTTGTTGCATGTTAACTATAAAAGTGATGATGTGTTTTTCAATCACTTGTTTAAGCAACAATGATATTTTGGCCTTGTTTTATGAGTCGTGTGATGCATTTCTTTCATGTAAAAGTGATGAAGTGTTTTCCATCAATTCAAAATGCGACAATGATGTCTTGTCTTGTAATGATAGCTGGGGTGTGATTTCTACTTGATGTAAACTTGATCATCGAGTACATGTTATACACTAGTGGCAAGTATGGAAATATTTTGGGTCATATTTGGTCAATTTGAGCATGTATCTGCAGGGGATTGTACTACAGGTTTGCAGAAGGTGCAGGTTTCAGTTCACTGCTTAAGGCTTCGAAGAACAAAGGTGAAGGAGATGGAAGGGTGACCTTTTCAGGACACTTGTGCTGCAAACATAGTACACAATAGTTGCAGATTCTAGTTGATGCTTTTGGAGGACTAAAAGCTCCTCAGTGGGGAGGATTGATCCTGGTGGCTCCAGAGACACACAGGACAAAGAGGGTTGAGGGAAGCTCAAAAATCATTCGGAATGATTTCGAACTAGGACCAGAGCGAAGATCTCGTCTTTCTAATTCCAACGGCGCATACGACACTCAATTCCGAGTCCGTATGGGGAAGTTAGGGGCAGTCAAAGTTTTGGGTTGACTTGGTGACTGGGTAGGCTTAAAGGAGGCACAATTTCGCCGAAATTTGGCCACTGGATTTCAGCCAACTCAGGCTGGATTCCGGGCGAAATTGTGGGACACTTAAATTGCCGATTAATGCCTATTTTCGAATTTTTTTAAAACAACTATTGGTTTTAAATAAGACAAAAAATTAAATTTTTTGGGTGGTGGGCCACTAACCCCACCATCCCCGGTCAATGTCCTATGACATATATAACATATATGTGTTATATTAAAATCTGGTGCCAACGGGGGTTGAACCCTCTAGGCCACGTGGCCGACCCCCGAGCAGGCAGCACCACCAACCCACATTTCACGGGCATACCTCTCAATTTATGGCAACATTAATATAAGTTGGGTGAGGTTGACGGTTGTGACCCCGCACCCCCAACCCTCAACTGCATATCACGGCTCTACCATATGTAAATGGGTAGGCGGGGGTGTCAACCCACCATCCTCTTGCCACATATCACACGGCACCGACAAATATGGGGGTGGGCGCTATTAACAAACTGACCTATTCTTAGCGATTCCTTCTTTTAACGGCCTTGAAGGTCTACCAAAGAATCATGATTCATTAAAAAAAACAAATTTCGACTTTTAAAAGGAGGGGGCAGGGTTTGACCACCCAACCCCATCCTCCAAATTCGGATCATAACCATTAAACTAACGTGACAAAATGCTTGACAATTTGGTATAAAAAACTCCCCGATTCATAAGTCGCTTAATGACCAGGTCTTGTTCCTGAGTGAAACGGTTGGAATTTCTCGTTCGTTCTTTATTCGTTGCATACACGCACAGATAAAACGGAGGGAACAACAAAGCCAGTAAAGCGTTGGAACAACAGTTGAGCAACTTTCGAGAGGGCAAAATTGCAACCGATAATAAATAGGACAAACGCATAATTTGCTATTGTTGTCTGGTGATTCGCATTGAATTTTCATTTCAGGTTATATTTTTTAGCCACTTTCAAAAAGGTAAATTCACTGATATCGACATTCAGCGAGTGAGCAATCGATTTCACACCTTTTGACGCCATGATTGTGATGGTGATTTCAGATCCAGCAGCAGAGCAGCTCATTCTTCAGTCATCTTCAGCGTGAGGTATTTGATGAGTTGATTTCATTTACTTCTTTGTCTCTTTGTCTTTAAGATGCATTTTGTTGTACAAAGCCCTGTTGATGTTTGATGTGGGATCTTGTTTTGTGTTTCATGTGAGATGTACTTCTATCATGGATTTGTATTATGTTTGAGATCCCTTTGTTTGCCATGTTGGCGGGATACTCATAGTCATTATGTGTGAGTTATTGTCATACAGATAGGAGTCTTTTTTATGGATGAGAGTTCTGGTAGTGGAACATCTCGTAGAGAGGTCCAACCACTCCTGCCTGAGGGCATTTTCCTTGTATGATAGATAAAACACCATCCATGTACATCTTATTTACAACACTTAATGCAGTGGCCTACACCATCTTGACAGCGAGGCCCGGAGATGTAGTCCCTCCTGGACGAACTCTGTTTTCAAATGATGTGTTCTTATGATTGCTAATCTTGACATGTTATGTTCCTCTTCTTTACAGCATGCAGTTGTTCATTTATGTTCATTAACGCTTAATTAAATGCAATTCTAATTTATCAGTTGAAGTAAAAGGTCTTGGTTAAGGGTATCAAGAATTTTCCCTGGATCAAGTGGTATTGGAGTAGGTCTTCTTGCTGATTGGATTGCAGGCGTGAACTACTAGACGGTCGCTGAATTGAGCCACGGAGAATGTCAAGGACATGTACGAGACCATGCTCAGGGTGTCCGAGAAAGCTAACATGTTGTACGATGCTTATGAAAAACAAGTAGCAGAGAATGTTGAATTGAACACACTTCTACAAGAAGAAAAGGAGGACAAGCAGCGGTTGCATCTTTATAAAATATATGACGCTGGAAGGAAAAAACTGTGAAGAGCTGAAAAGCAACCTTTACGTCTACATGATCGACAACTAAAATGTGATGTTGATTTATCTTTAATTTATTCACATGATATCATTTTGGTTGAAGTGTGGAAGATACTGTTACGAAACGACATGAGACTCCTCACGAAAATGGGGTACACAAGATGGGGTACAAAGGAGGAGGACTTGGCGTTTGTGGCCAAGGTATAACCCAACCATTGGAGGTTGTGCAACGACCTCGCTATGCAGGTTTGGGGTACACTGAAGAAGGATGTTCGAAGGACATCAAAGGAAAACAGATATTAATGAATTCTTCAGGGAAGAGGAATGATGGGGACACTTCGCCATCGTTCCATGGTAATGCATGTTGCAGAGCTGAGGCAAGCTCCCATCATCATGATCGCACTAAAGATCACCAGAGAAGGTATAATGAATCTCATTATTCTATA
Organism: Pinus albicaulis; assembly: GCA_034641835.2. Taxonomy (NCBI): domain Eukaryota; kingdom Viridiplantae; phylum Streptophyta; class Pinopsida; order Pinales; family Pinaceae; genus Pinus; species Pinus albicaulis. Next base: position 1,133,184,663 of record CM076579.1, read on the forward strand.
GTGCATTTTGGTTAGAAGAATGTTGATAACCATGGTTGTAAATCATGGCATCAAAACACGTGTCATTTTTGTGGTTTACATAACCATGTGTTTTCTAAGTGTTGAAAAAGGATTGTAGCACAAAGGAGGATGAGACAGGGAAATCCTTCTCCATAGCAGAAAAGGAAATCGGTTAAGCAGGTTTGGAGGAGAAAGACCTTTTGCACTCATTGCGACCGAAGTGGCCATCAAAGAGCCACGTGCTGGAGACTCCATCCAGAGCAACGCCTTAAAGACAAAGCGCTCGTGCATAAACTAGTCGAAAGAGCTAATCAACAAGAAAATCACCCATAGGGGGATGACCCATTCACTTTGATAAGTAAGAGATGGGTTTTTTTAGATTGTTTTTCTAGATATGTTAGCTTGTCATGGTCGTTTTTGTAAATCATTTGTTGCATGTTAACTGTAAAAGTGATGATATGTTTTTCAATCACTTGTTTAAGAAACAATGATATTTTGGCCTTGTTTTATGAGTCGTGTGAAGCATTTCTTTCATGTAAAGGTGATGAGGTGTTTTCCATCACTTCAAAATGCGATAATGATGTCTTGTCTTGTAATGATAGTTGGGGTGTGATTTCCACTTGATGTAAACTTGACCACATATTACATGTTATAAACTCGTGGCAAGTATGGAAATGTTTTGGGTCATATTTGGTCAATATGAGCATGTATCTGTAAGGAATTGTACTACAGGTTTGCAGAAGGTGTAGGTGTCGGTTCACCACTTAAGGCTCCAAAGAAAAAAGGTGAAGGAGATGGAAGGGTGACCTTTTCAGGACGCTTGTGGTGCAGACATAGTACATAGCAGTTGCAGATTCTAGTTGATGCTTTTGGAGGACCAAAAGCTCCTCAGTGGGAAGTATTGATCTAGGTGGTTCCAGAGACACATAGGATAGAGAGGGTTGAGGGAATCTAAAAATTCAAAGTGTTCAGAGTGATTTTGAACCAGGACCACAGCGAAGATATCGTCTTTCTGATTCCAACAGCACAGTCGGCACTCAATTCCGAGTCTGTATGGAGAAGTTAGGAGCAGTCAAAGTTTTGGGTTGACCTTGTGATTGGGTAGGCTTAAAGGAGGTGCAATTTCGTCGAAATCTAGCCACCAAATTCTGGCCAACTCAGGCCGGATCCCGGGCGAAATTGTGGGACACTTAAATTTCCCACTAATGCCTATTTTCGAAATTAAAACAACTATTGTTTTTAAATAAGACAAAAAATTAAATTTTTTGGGTGGCGGGCCACCAACCCCGCCACCCCTGGTCAATGTCCCACGACATATATAACATATATATGTTATATTAAAATTCGGTGCCGACGGGGGTCGAACCCGCTCGGCCACGTGGCTGGCCCCGAGCGGGCAGCACCACCAACCCACATTTCATGGCCATACCTCTCATTTTATGGCGACATGAATATAAGTTGGGTGGGGCCAACGGCTGTGACCCTGCGGCCCCAACCCTCCACCGCATATCACGGCTCTACCATATATAAATGGGTAGGTGGGGGTGTTAACCCACCATCCTCTTGCCACATGCCACACGGCACCGGCAAATATCGGGGCAGGCCCAACCCCCAACTACCCAAACGTACCTTCTTTTAATGGCGCAGGATCTACAAAAAGGAATCTGCAGTTAATTAAAAAAAACAAATTTCGACTTTTAAAAGGAGGGGGCAGGGTTTGACCACCCAACCCCATCCTCCAAATTCGGATCATAACCATTCGGCCAACGGCCAACTTTGGGAAGTCCGCTAGCGATTTAATATAAAAACTTTGAAATTCATAAGTGCGCCAAGGCAGGGCAGGTGCGAACACGGAAGCCGAGGAGCACGAATTTCGTTTTTTATTATTATTTTATTGCAGGTACATTGTTGCATGCAGATCAACGCAGTGGAACCATGAGCCCAGAAGAGAGGCAGGCAGAACCTTGAGTGAGCCCAACTTTCAGGAGGGCGAAATTTTGACAGTGTCCAAATGGGACAAACTTTATGTCGATTTTGCACTATTCGACGCCACAAATTTGATGGCACATTCAAATTTTCCATCTAAGCTTTATATTTTTTCGGCCACTTTTCAAAGTGGAGTTGCAGATGTCAGCATTCAGCGAGTGAGCAATCGATTTCACACCTTTTGACGCCATGATTGTGATGGTGATTTCAGATCCAGCAGCAGAGCAGCTCATTCTTCAGTCATCTTCAGCGTGAGGTATTTGATGAGTTGATTTCATTTACTTCTTTGTCTCTTTGTCTTTAAGATGCATTTTGTTGTACAAAGCCCTGTTGATGTTTGATGTGGGATCTTGTTTTGTGTTTCATGTGAGATGTACTTCTATCATGGATTTGTATTATGTTTGAGATCCCTTTGTTTTCCATGTTGGCGGGATACTCATAGTCATTATGTGTGAGTTATTGTCATACAGATAGGAGTCATTTTTATGGATGAGAGTTCTGGTAGTGGAACATCTCGTAGACAGGTCCAACCACTCCTGCGTGAGGGAATTTTCCTTGTACGACAGATAAAACACCATCCATGTACATCTTCTTCTTTACAGCACTTAATGCAGCGTCCTACACCATCTTGACAGGGAGGCTCGGAGATGTAGTCCCTCCTGGACGAATTTCGTTATCAAACGACGTGTTCTTATGATTGCTGATCTTGACATGTTATGTTCCTCTTCTTTACAACATGCAGTTGTTTATTTATGTTCACTAACTCTTTAATTAAATGCAATTCTAATTTATTAGTTGAAGTAAAGGTCTTGGTTAATGGTATCAATAATTTACCTTAGATCAATGAGAATGCTACAAATGCAAGATCTCTATATATGAAGAAAAATGGAAAGATGGGAAGGTGTTTAGAAATTTATTTGTTATTTAACTTTTAATGCAAAACAAAGATTTCACATCACAAGGACGTTTCATGAATCTAGTGTTTGCGCCTTGGGGTTGATATGAAAATTTTATTTACAACAGCTAGCAACATATAATATTTCATCTCAATTTGATCCAACATACTAGGCAGTTCAAGAGAATATATACGAAACATATGTCAATAAGTTTCAGCCCTTAAGGCAATATTTTCCAAGCATATACCAGATTTAACATCAAATTTGCAATTGTATGAGTATTATTAGATGGCTGGAAACTTCACACACCACATATACAAGTAAAAGTACACACCACTTCTTTATCACAACACTAGTACAATTCATTTAGCTCTCAAAAACCCTAGTTAACGAAAACTAAGAAAACAAGCTATCCACCTTGAAAGATTTCCATCAAGAAAACCTCAACACTAGTAAATCCTTCTTGGCAAGAAAAAAACCCTAGCTAACGAAAACTAAGAAAGCAAGCTATCCACCTTGAACGATTTCCATCAAGAAAACCTCAATACTAGTAAATCCTTCTTGACAAGGCATCTCCTTCTCTCCTCCTCAATCAATGTCTTCTAGTATAAACCTTATCAATATAAACATGCCTCAAACCCTTACATGCAACCTCTCTCTAACAACTAGGTCTAAATATGTAAAAAATCCACTCTAAGAGAATACTTGTCAAGCTCCAAAGTGACATTGTTAACAAGGTTTGAAGGCATGAGTGCTCTATGAGATGCGTCCAACACTCTTTCGTAAGTCTTCAAGGCTTTAATGCAACTCCAAAGCAATGTGTTCCTTTGCTTCCATCCCACTGGCATGACCACTCCCTCAACGCTGACTAGCATTAGTTAAGTATTGGCATACATGTAAGCAATCTAAATGTCCCCATGCCATCTAAGGTTGAAGGTTCAATGCCCATCTTGAAAATGCCAAGCACTCCTGCAAGGCAAGGAAATCATCCTCCAAGCAATCAATTGAACTTCCACATGGCCATCAAATAGCTCGAAATTTGTAACTACTAATGAATTCGGACTGGAAACAATAGGCGCAAAATTCTTCTGCTCAATCTGCGGAAAGGAAAACATGCAATAGAAACACATGCAATCATTCAATCATAATGAACACAATATTTTTCCTGGGGAACCCAAATGGGAAAATCCTTTGTTTTATATTATATCAGATGAGAATATAGATCTATTACAATGATTGCTTCAATTCTTGAAGCACAACCTGCACTGTAATACTCATCTCTTTCTCTTGAGTCTGCTCTGCCCAATACTTAGGCAAAATAGGCCTCATGCTTCCTCCTATTTCCTTGCGTAATTCAACTCCTAAAGAATAGAAAGATCTCTTATTTCCTTGTGCAAATCCCAAGAGAATGAGCTCACTAGCTACTTGTAAACTATATACACTCTCTAATATATAATAATAAATACAATTATGCATTTTCCCTCCACTCAATTAGGCAATTCGAATTGCATGCATGACTAGAGCTATTTTTAGTAAATTTACTAGTTAACTGAGAGATCAGTGAACTTACAAAAGTTATAACTACTCAATTGAACTCCTACTAACTCTATTCATGATTAGCACTTGGATAACTGAGTTTCACTAAATATAACACTACTGGATTGCTAGATCTTAGAAATCAATGCATGCACGACTCTACTTCTTGCCCACAAACTCGAATTGACTGACTTAACAAAGTGACATGATCATGTTGCACCTGCTAACTGCAACTTAAGTCATCTTGTTGATGTGGAAATTCGAATTTCTCCATTTGACTAAGGCACAAGTCAAATGAAGCATTTTCTTGCTACAATTTAACACTCCATCTTAGCAAGAAAAGGGTTTTGCACAACCTTAATCCTGCTCCTGTGGAACTCGAACTTGCCTCATTACAAAGCCTTTATCAAGATGTCTGCATCTTTCTCCTTTGTAGGAATGTATTGTAACACAACTAACACTCTCTCTCATTGTTGTTGTTGCTACTGCAACAACTGCAACTAAGAATCATCCATGATATTGAATCAACTGTGCCTATGTGTTGCAATTGTCTCCCAAGATTTGATTGCTTCAATTGATATTGATCCTTTTGCTACTGCATACTATGAGCCCTTGTAGCAATGTGTTAATTTTGAGCAACTAGGTCCAAACTCCATGTTGCATTGCTCATATGATAATGATGATATTTTTGTTGGATTCCTCTTTTGGAGAGGTGCAAGATTGATCTAAAGATCATCTTGTTTGGTCGAGAAGAACTTATATTTTGAATTTATTTTCCACACATGTGCAAATTGTCAAGGTCGGCCAGAATTGTAATGTAGGCTCACAAGCCCAATAGATGTGTCACACACCCTCATTGATGGATATAAATAGGAGAGAGATGATGTTCATTTAATCATCATCTCATCACACATATTCCTCATGATCTGATTGGTTCGTACAACCTAGAAGAGGCTTCTCTCTCTCCCATGTGGAAATCTGGATGCCGAAAATCTGGATGAGGGATCCTTTTGTTGACTTGCGTTGATTATTTTGGGAGATGTCTTCTGAGGTGTGTGTGACACTCAAGGAAGGTTGATCTTGTATGTGTTTGACTGAACCTTTTGGAGGTTGGAAGAGTTGGTTTGACCAGCAAAATTCTTTGTTGGCGAGGGCATCATGTTGACTATCGTAACAAACATTTCTCTCTATATTTGTTGGACGAGAAGAATTACAAATTCCAATATATTATTTGGCTTGTCTTATGTTGATCTATTATTATGTTATATCAGCATTTAAATTTCATGTTTATGTGATTGCTAATATGAATTGGACCTACAAGAAAGATTGAAGTAAATTGCATTAGCATAGAACATACCATGGTTATCTAAATCTAACATGGTATTAGAGCTAAGGTGAAGACAAAACCCAAGCTAGTGTGAAAAGCAATCACCGAAGAAGTTGTCTTATCAAGGACAAATGGCCTCCTCAACCTACAAGTGTTTCAAAGCTGATGATAAGTTCACTGATAAGTTTGATTATCATGCTTGGAATATGTCTCTGGATTTGGTATTGGAAGATCAAGAAGTCATGGATTACGTACAGGGGAAGATAAATGAACCTCCATCAAATGCATCGGCTGCCACAAAGACGAAGTATGGAAAAGGGGAAGTCAAGGCGAAGATGATCATCAGGGATTCTATTCATAAGCACTTGGTTGCTTAAATCTCCGAGCTAGGCACATCTAAAGAGATGTATGATAAGTTGGTTAGCATGTTCAGGGCTAGCAATGCTAATCAGGTTCTCTTCTTCAAGAACAAGTTGAAGAATATCAAGAAGGGCAAAGAAGAATCCATCCAACCTTATTTTATGAGGCTCAGAGAAATTAAGAATGACCTCTTAGCTATTGGAGAAGAAATAGCTAATCGAGAGCTCGTTCTCATTGCTCTTGGAGGACTCACCCGTGATTGGTATGTATTCAATACTACTATTCTTAATAATAATGTGATTCCTGATTTTGATGAATTTTTGACGAGATGCACTCAAGAGGAGACAAGGATGATGGAGAGAGACCATCCCTCTGATGGGAATGGAGGTGACCCTACTTCCTTCACTGCTCATGCAAAGAAGAGGAACAATGGTCCGAGAAATCAAAATCAAAGGAACAACAGGTTCAAAGGAAAGAGGAAGGCTCCCTCTGATCGAAGTGGACATGGTCAACCTTTCAAGAGGTCAAGAAATTCCAGGTAAGAGAAATGAATATATTCTTGTATCTGCCCTCTTTGTTGCATCTCCTCCCGACACCAAGGATGTCTGGTTGATTGATAGTGGTGCTTCAAGGCACCTAACTGGATATAAAGAAGCCCTCTCTGATTTGATTGAGAAGGATACTAATTTGGAGATTATCCTTGGAGATAATGCCACCTATCCCGTGAAAGGGACAGGGACTGTAACCCTTCATCTACTCATGGTCAAGTCATCCACTTGCAAGATGTGGTGTACATCCTTGATTTGAAGAAGAATCTTGTGTCTATTTTGGTAATGGAAGACAAAGGATTCAAGGTGGCATTCATCGATGGAAAGGTACACATTTGGAAGAACTTCAATAAATCTCTCACTATTGGTTTTAGGGTTGATACACTCTATCATGTTGGAGGAAGTCTGCTAGGGCCATGACATGTAACACAACTCTTCAAACTGAGCTATGGCATCGAAGGTTTGCACACCTTCATTACAAGGCCCTTCCCAAAGCAACGAAGGTGGTGACAGGGATGCCCGAGTTCAAATATGATCATGAAGGTGTTTTTCAGGGTTTTGTCGAAGGAAAACATACAAGGGGACCATTCCCCTCAAGTGTTACGAAGACATCTGATATTTTGCAATTGATACATTCTAATCTATCTGGTATGATGTCTATAACATCCTTGCGAGGATGCTTATATTATATCATATTTATAGATGACTTCTCCCGCAAGACTTGGATATATTTCTTGAAGAAGAAGGATGAAGCATTCAAGTGGTTTTGTACCTTTAAAGCCTTGGTTGAAAATCAAACGGAGAAGAAGATCAAAATTTTGAGGACCAATAATGGAACCGAGTATGAGTCAAATGAATTCAATGACGAAGTTGGCATTAAGAGGGAGACCACCATTGTGTATACTCCTGAACAAAATGGTGTTGATGAAAGGAAGAATAGAACCATTGTGGAAGTTGCTTGTGCCATGCTATATGACTAAGGTCTTCTGAAGTTTATATGGCGAGAAGCTGCCAACACTGTTGTGTACGTTCAAAATAGATGCCCACGTTTTGCATTGGACTCCAAAACCCTCGAAGAAGTCTTCTCTGGTAAGAAGCCTGATGTCTCTCATTTTAGAGTTTTTGGAAGTCCTGTTTATTTTCATGTGTCAAAAGAAAACAGAAGCAAGCTGGATGCTTTTGGGAGGAAAGGAATGTTTGTGAGCTATAGTGAAACCTCGAAGGCATATAGAATCTATGTGCCTCGTCAAAGAGAAGTGGAGATATGCCACGATGTCACCTTTGATGAAGATGTTGCCCTCAAGAAAGTTAGGAATCTTCCTAGCTCAAAGGAAGACAAAGAAGAAGAAGAAGCAGGGAAGTAGAAAGAACCAAAGGATGAAACGAGGCTTGATGTTGAAGGTCTGATGGATCCTATTAATCCACCTCCTTCAAATAAAAGGAGACCTAGGGGCACTCTCCAAGATGCCGAGAGACATACTGCTCTGAGAGGAACATTCCATGAAAGCAAGAAGCTGAATAAGTACCAAGGGTACCTAGCAGCCATGAGCACTATTGTACAGTTTGAGTCTGGAACATTTGAAGAAGTCGTAAAGCATCAAGTTTGGAATGATGCTATGCACGAGGAATATGAATCTGTCATGAAGAATGATGTCGGGGATGTGGTCTCGAGACCGAAGGACAAATTTGTTGTCACCTCGAAATGGCTCTACAAGATCAAGCATGGACTCAATGGAAGTGCTGAAAAGTACAAGGCAAGATTTGTTTCCCGTGGCTTCTCTCAAAAGGAAGGCGTAGGTTATGATGATATATTTGCACCTGTTTCCCGCTACACCACCATCTAACCTATCATTTCCCTTGTTGCAACACAAGGATGGAGTCTCCATCAGATGGATGTAAATATTGCTTTCTTACATAGTTCAATGAAGGAAGAGGTTTATGTGGAGCAACCTTTGGGGTTCGAAGTCCAAGATAGAGACACATATGTATGCAAGTTGAAGAAAGCCCTCTATGGGTTGAAGCAAGGCCCCAGGGTTTGGTATGAAAGAATCGATAGCTACTTGATGAAATTGGGCTTCAATCGAAGTGATGTTGATCCAGACCTTTATTTTAAGGTTGATAAAGAAAAGCCTCTCATTCTGGTTCTCTATGTGGGTGATCTCTTCTTGACAGGTGTTGCCCCTCTTATTCATCAATGTAAGATGGAGCTAGCTTCTGAGTTTGAGATGAAGGACCTAGGGCTGATGCAGTGTTTCCTAGGCTTGGAGTTTTGGCAAAAGCCAGGTGAGATTTTCCTTTCTCAAGGAAAAAATGTTGTGAAGTTGTTGGAGAGATTTGGGATGATGGACTGTAAGTCCTTGTTGACACCGATGGAACTCAACTTTAAGAAGCTGTGTGGAAGTGTCGCTGGGCCCGAGTTATGAAATCTCGCCAAGTATCGACAACTCGTGGGGGCCTTGATGTTCTTAGTGAACTCACGTCCGGACATATGTTTTGCAATGAACACATTGAGTCAATATATTGTTGACTCTCGTCACATTCATTGGATTATTGTCAAGAATCTATTAAGATATCTTCGGGGCACAATCACTCATGGGATGAGATACACTATCGAGAGTATGAGGCCCCATGGATATACCGATGTCGATTGGGCAGGCAATGTGGTGGATCGTAAGAGCACATTTGGATGTTGCTTCACCTTGGATTCTGCTTCGATATCTTGGATGAGAAGGAAGCAGAAATCGGTTGCTTTGAGCACCGCTGAGGCTGAATACATTGCAGCGAGTATGGTACGTTGTGAAGTTATTTGGTTCAGAAAGCTCTTTAGTGAGTTGTTTGGGCATGTGCTAGATACCACCGTTATCCTTTGCAATAACCAAAGTGGGATTCGTCTTTCGGAGAATCCCTTGTTCCACGACCGTTCCGAGCATATTGATATTAGGTACTACTTTGTCCGGGACATGGTACAACGAGGCGTTGTAAGGCTCAATCACATTGGGACTGATGAGAAGGGTGCATATATTCTCACGAAGCCCTTGGGGAAGGTCAAATTCTTCACCTTCCGTGAGAAGCTTGGTATCATGGGCAAACCCTATTTTGAGGGTCTCGCTTAAGTTGGACAATGAGCTCTGGGAGCTCTAGGGGGCTTGGGGATATCTTCTTGGAGCTATAAGCAACCATAGGGCTAGGTAAACCGAACCTTGTTGGAATGCTTCTTCCCCATTGTTGTGATATTGAGTTGGTTCACCCTCTCTTTGATCTATGCTCCGCATGCATCCTACCCATGGAGTTTCAAACTCATGGGAAGTACCTCTCATTTGGCCAATGAGGTAGAAATGTGGATAGAGAACAATAGCATGACCGATGGACGCATCAGGGATTGTCGTACTCTATGTCTAGGATGGAATGTGTCCAACCACTTGATCTGGGATCAAGTCTGATGAGGTTTTTACCTCTAAACTGACTTTGGGTCAATATGTGACTCTCTTGAGTCCAATTGAGGTTTTAACCTATAAACTGACTTCGGGTCAGCGGAGTGTGATGTCTTTGTGACTCATTCTCATTGTTCAAAGAAGAGCCAGCGAAGCATGTTACAACAGGATGACACAGGAGTGCATGATGATATATAATAGTACATTATGGTATTGGATGATAGGATGGCACAGGTGTACAGATGGAGTTCTCCCTAGTTGAAAGGGAGTGTTAATTTTGGGCAACTAGGTCCAAACTCCATGTTGCATTGCTCATATGATGATGATGATATTTTTGTTGGATTCCTTTTTCAGATAGGTTCAAGATTGATCTAAAGATCATCTTGTTTGGTCGAGAAAAACTTATATTTTGAATTTATTTTCCACACGTGAAAATTGTCAAGGTCGGCCAGAATTGTAATGTAGGCTCACAAGCCCAATAGATGTGCCACACACCCTCGTTGATGGATATAAATAGGAGAAAGATGATGATCATTTAATCATCATCTCATCACACACATTCCTCATGATCTGATTGGTTCGTACAACCTAGAAGAGGCTTCTCTCTCTCTCATGTGGAAATCTGGATGTCAGAATGGATGTTGGAAATATGGATACCAGAATGGATGCCAGAAATATGGATGTCGGAAACTGGATGCCGGAAATCTAAATGTCGGATCGTTTTGTTGACTTGTGTTCACTATTTTGGGGTTGCCTTTTGAGGTGTGTGTGACACTTAAGGAAGGTTGATCTTGTATGTGTTTGACTAAACCTCCTGAAGATTGGAAGAGCTGGTTTGACCAACAAAAGTCTTTGTGGCTAGGGCATCATGTTGACTGTTGTAACAAACATTTCTCTCTATATTTGTTGGACAAGAAGAATTATGAATTCTGATATATTATTTGGCTTGTCTTCTAACAATGTAAACTTTGAAACGGGAACGAAAACGAGTACCCACTTTTTTCAGGTAGAAAAAAAAGGTTCGATTTTGAAAAGTGTTGATTAGGAATACTCTTAATTTTTTTTTTAGCATGTTTTTACACATTAAATTTTCTTATGTACCAAGCATAGACATTGTTTTTAAAATGTTAATGTTTTTATGTTGATTTTGAAAAGTGTTGATTCCAACATCATCCCCTTTTTTTAGAAGACTTATTTTTTACTTAAATTTTTCTAATATATTAAATGCTAATAATTATTTTCACTTACATATTTTTTAAGTGTTTTTTCAGGTTTTTTTTTTTTCTTTTAATTTTTTTTTTGTAGTGATATATTTGACTTTTTGCATTGTCAAAAAAAAACAAAAAAGGTAAAAATTTTAAAGTGTTAATCTTCTATCTAATTATATATTGTTAAATAATATTTCATTGCACATGAAATAATTTACACTAAAAAAGCAAGATTTTTTAACAATTTACATAAAAAACACATTTTGAATATAAAAATAATGGAAAATATACACATTTTGCGTCTTTTTTGCTAAAACTGACATGTAAATAAACCATTTTATAGGAAAAAGGTAACAAAAAAAGTATAAAAATTAGCAATTTTTTTTAATTTTATGTGAAAAGTTAGTAATAATTACATTTTTTTTCAAAACTTGAATGATTCACATAAAAATGAAGTGAAAATCACATTATACAAATATTAAACATATAATAACAACAATTGAAAATTTATTTATTCTCATAAAATGTTAGAGTAAAAAAATTACAAGTATAACTTATGAATAGTTACAAAAAATGAGCTTCATTTGGAAGCTTAACTTAATCTTTAATCAATAATATAATTTAACCCAAACTCTTCATCTTCCAGAGTATCATTATTGTCATCTTCCACAATATTTTCATCATTGGCTTTAGTTTCATCATTTTCCTCTTCTAATGGATCTTTGATGTCTATGAACGTCCCAAAGTATGCATTTCCAATCATTCCATCTAATGGTGGTTGAGGTTATTTTGTTTTTTTGCCACACGAGATTCATTAAAATGCCCTTTTCTCAAATGAACTTCTTGCATTTCATGTGGAAGAAGTTGAAGAACATTGATTCTTTGATGAATAAATTTGCATTGTATTGTGTCTTTTTCAATGGAAATGCAATTTCTTCCTTTTTGTAAGCAACATGCTAGTGTTGTACCTAATCATAAAGCACAAAAGAAAAAATTAATAATTTAGTATAAAAACAAAAAATTTAAAAAATATAACAATGAAACTGATTCTTATATAATAAAAATTACCTGAGCCTGAAAATAAATCCAAAACCCAATTTCCTTCATTTGAACATAAATTTAAAAGATAGTTAATCAACGAATGTGGTTTTTGATATATGTTAACTATCTCTCCTTTTGCTTCTTTATCTTCATATGTTAGCTTTCTTACAACAACATCATGGACCAGTACTTGGATATGATTCTTTCCATATACTTGATTGAAAAGAATATTCTTGTAGCTATCATCCTTTGTCCAAATTTCAACATGAATGAACTCATAGTCACTTATAATGGTTGATTTCCACCACAAATAAAATTTGGATTTTTCCTGTAGCACGAAATAGTAAAAGTTCAATTAACTTGTACATAAATGATTATTTTAACATTAATCAAATATACAATTTCAATGTCTTACCATGTAAGTTGCATCCTTGACTTTGATTTTCCCTTGAAGCTTGATAATAACAACCCCAATTGTGTGTCTGAATGAAATGTCACAAATCTCCAAAGTGGTGATGTTGTGTCTTTTAGAAATCCCGAAACACTTTACTAAATGAATGATAAGTATAAGGGTCACTATCATATTCAATGTTTGGGATATTGAAACCATGAGGAATATCTCCAATAACTAGGGAATAATCCCTTTTAGGTGTGAGTTTTGCAATGTCTTCACAATCACCTGATATTATTTGATATTGGATAGTGTGGAGCTTATTCCAAATGAAATGATAAACACTGGGATCAAGTTCAACATCACTAAGACGTTTTTTTCTTATCGTTTCCATTTTATTTTTTCAATAAATCTTCTGAAACTACCCGGTGCTCCATTTTCATCCTTGTTCATATTTAATAAATTAAACAAAAGAAATGTATAAGTTATAAATTAAAAATATTATACATATGAAAAGAAATGAATGTATGAATTAACATACCTTTTAAATGCAAGGTAAAAATATTTTTAGCACTGATGTAGAATTTGAATCTGGGTAGTTGCATAGAACATCATCCCAACTATCTTCATTCAACAATTTAACCATTTGTTCCTGTATTATTATATAAACCTTGTGACTGAATAAATGAAGTAAACAATGTTAATATATTGTTATGTATAACAAATAATACCAACAACAATATATTATATTTAACAGAAAGTTATAATAAATAAAAAAGTAAAAATAACAAACTTACTTTAGAAATTCCTCAGACATTTCATCCATCGATAATTCTCTTGACTTTACAAGAGATAATATTTGTTTTCAAAAGATTTCCATCCTTCACTCCTTGCATTGATCTCAAGGTGTGATAGTCATATCTTCTGGAAGGAGCTTCATTCAGGACCTGATCTACTGTTGGTACTTATCAATGGTTTAGACCTTTTGACCTTCTGACTTTTGATGCCAACGTTCTCCCACAACTCAAAAATTCGATCAATAAATTCCCATATCTCTCCAGTTTTAAATGCCAACTGAAAATTTTTATGTATACCTCTGAATATTTCATAATTTACTCTGCCACCTTTTGAACTTATTTTTTCTTAGATTTGATAATTGATTTCCATACAACATTCCCTTTGGAATGCATGATCAACCTTTAGCTTATCACTACCACATTTTTCTTCAAATTCACTATAAATCTGACTCTTTGGATGAAAGTCATAGACATCCTATACTCATTATTTGAATTATGATCCCATGCCAATAACTTTGCTTGTGTATCTATTAAACCAACATAAATGATACATTTAATTGTTTCAAAACGCGGGTTATTGGGATATTCCTCCATTAATTGCCTTTGAGCTTCTACAGAATGGTTGCCCCCAGTACATAATATTTGTATTCAAAACATTTTGACTTGTCAAATGATTCTTTGTAAGGAACCTGACTTGGATCAACAATAAGAACATAATCAACCACATGTGCAAAAGGGTTATACCTCATCAATGTTTTCGAATTGTGAACATGCAAGTGGTGTGGCTTTCTAATTCGATATTTGAGATGTCCTTCATCTGGATTGTAGACTTGAATGACATTAAGTTGGAATGACTGACCACCTTCAATTAAATTTTTCTTCGCCAATTGATGTCAAATGGATTTTTTTTGTTTTTTGTTTTTTGTTTTCATAACACCATCCTCTAAATTAGCTCCTAGCGTAATGATTTCCCTGCTTGCTTTGGAGTTTTCACTAGGCCCTTCACTGTTGTCCATGATTTTTTGAGAATGAACAATTTTTTGTTTCTTCCTCCTATTGCTTATGATATTTTCTTGAACCGAAACAATCTCCTCATCATCAACTGCAAGGGAGACATTCTTGGGCATTCTTGTTTTTTTTTAAATTTTTATGGCTCTTCTCCTTTGTAACATCAGTTCTAATCTGATCCTCAGATATGGAAACACATTCTTAATCTTCAACTTCAACTTCAACTTCCTCATTTTGAAAAGTAACATGTCTACCTTTACTAGATTGATCCCTTTGATACAATCTTGTAGCATCATGAGGCATTTTTTTTTTGCTTCTTTCCCATATCTGCTGCTTCATGTTCATGGAAAATGGAGACTAAATTCATAATATCTCGCCCTATATAATAGATTCCCCCCAACATAATTGAAATGCCCTCAGTAAAATCCTGTAAAACAAAATATAATTTGTCAATATTAACTAAGTTATTAAAAATACAATAATACAATTTGAATAACACAAAACATATAAGTGTAAATAAAAATACTTACAATCTTCTGTGCAATATTTTGTATGATTGGTTTGCATATATTTGAAGAATCTTCCCTCGTGTTGTACATCGACAATGTAAAATGATATCTATGTTTATCATGTGACTTGGGAGGTTTTTATAGTATATAAACACTTTCAGTATTTGGAATAATATATAGGTCTAATAATTTTCCCACCAGATCATAACTTTCAACATCAAACTTCTTATTGCCATATAGATATAATTGCAGAGATTCTTCTTCTACATATTTCAGAAACCATGCATATTTTGAACGATTCACTTTTGTTGATTTCTTCCAGTATGAAACCAACTTCTTTTCTTTTGTGGATGCATCTCCCACATTTTCAGTAATTAACTGAGGTGCAGTTCGTCCAGCAATGTTTTTTGAAGGCCCACCCGTAGCTTTAGATGATGCAAATGTTGACTTTGGTCCAGAAACATTGACATAAATATTTCTTGATGTCATTTTCCTGCAAACATATATATATATATATATATATATATATATATATATATATATATTTACTAAATCAAAAAAAAAAATATCTTACATAAACAAAATAAAAAACTTGTTTAAAACAAAATGATATTTTTATACATTTTTTCCCCGACAAAAAACTCTATTTTTTATTTATTTTTACATGTCATCTACCCAACCACCCTAATATATATATATATATATATATATATATATATATATATATATAATTTAAAACAAGTTGTTTTAAAAAATGTTATTTTTTAATACATTCCCCAAACCCACTAATTTTTTTTTTTTTTTATATCTGTAATGGGCCAATCTCGAGAATCGTCTCCTTCAAGTACAGGCAGCTCAAAGTGACGGTGTCGGTAAGGGTGCGTCGTCACGTACTAAAGGCCATGGGTGTCGTGATGCGGGTGGATGTGCCCACGGGGTGGCGTCCGCCCAAGGGGTCACCCTCGGGCTCGAACAGACACCACCCCGTGGGCGCGTCCACCTGAAACACGGATCCCTCAAGAGTCACACACACCTCAAAAGATAGCTCCCAAAATAGTCAACGCAAGTCAACAAAATGATCCCTCATCCAGATTTTCGGCATCCATATTTCCAGCATCCATATTTCCATAATCCATATTTTTTGCATCTAGATTTACAGTGAATATTTTTCAAACAATGGTGGTGGTGGATTTCCTAACTATATTGCAAATTATCATAGTAAGAATACTATTCCTCCTAATGATCATGGAAATGCTTTTTCAGAGAATGATGAATTAATAGAGATGTTGCCAGCAAATATTGTTTCTAGGAGTAGGAGTAGACCTTTTTGTATCAATCCAAAATGTTCTAGTTATACAAGTGGTAGAGTAGTATATCTCACGAGAAGAAGTTCTATCAGTGAGCTCATTTCAGGTGACTGTTGTAAAAATTATTGCTTGAAACATATGGATTTCAAATTTTCTTTAGAGTAAAGGAAGAACTATTTTTCAATGAATAAAAGCATGCAGAATTCATATTTAGTGGGGTGCATGCAAATCTACACTAACAGGTTATGATTATCATATTGGGTCTTTATTTCTCTCTAGAAATACTTTCAAAATTATTCATTCAATTGGTAATTTTTGTCTATCAAGAATCCAAGATAATTTGGAAAAGGATCCAACATATTATTCAGAAGTTCGTCATAAACGAGAGTTTTGGGCCACTAGCAAACACTGCAATGTCATGGCTGCAAGACTTCTTTTCAAAACATGGAGCGTGTATGCCAAATAGAGATACAATACATATTCCAGATAATTTCTCAAGACGATAAATCTACAACTTATACAAGGAATATGCAGAAGGTGTTGAAGGAAATGGTCGTTTTATTACATATCAATATTTATTGCAGATATGGAGGAGAGAATTCAACAATTTTCGTATCCCTAAGAAGACAAGGATGGAGGTTTGCAGTACTTGTGATTCTCTAAAATAAAAAAAGGGATAATGTCAAGGAGCAGAAAGAGGTAAGCATTCATAACATTATATTTTTAAATTATATAGTGATCAACTATGAAAATGCATTTATTAATACGTTTATTTTATGTTGTGTAGATTCCATTGTTAAAGCCCTTCAAGAGCATCGCAAACAACAAACAAGTGGAAAAAGTTGTACAAGCATCGAAAGAAGTGTTAGGATAATCCAAATAAATATTTCGGTTTGATAATTGATGGTATGGACCAGAAGAAAACACTTCTACCACATTTTGTTCGCACACCAAAAAAATTTGCAAGAGGAAAATTTTATCCAGTTTCATTTGGTCAGTTGTATTGTCTTCAATGGGAAAATGTCGCCAAGAGTTTACTCCACAACTCCAAATATTCATAATGATGGAAATATGACAATAACCATAATTCATGATGTGCTTTCTCATTGGGGTGGTAATCTTCCTGAAATTTTGTATCTACAATTAGACAACACTAGTGAAAACAAAAATCAGATTGTTTTTTGATATGTAAACATGCTTGTTGAATTGAGAATTTTTCATAAGGTAAAGGTTGGTTTCCTTCTTGTTGGGCACACTCACGACCATATTGATCAGATGTTCAATTGTTTCTTCAGTAACATTGAGGAGAAAGAATGTTGGGATCTTGTTATCATTAATTGAATGTAATAAGAAATCATATATGCCAAAGCCAAATTTTCTTGTGTTAGAAGAAACTGTTGACATACGAAAGTTTATTCTCGGATCGCATGGTCAAGAGAAATGCATTGAACAACTTAATGACATTAGCTTCCAACATCAATTTCGTATCAAACAAATTGATGGGAAAACACTTATATGGGGCAAGAAGTATTCAGAAACTGCAGAATGGGCGCCATCATCAGTTTTGGAATTTTTTAAGTTCATTCCAAATCATCTAATATTTGCGTCAAATATATTTTTATTGCAATCATTTGGTGAAGTTCATAATGCACGAAGGCAAACGAGAGATATAGATTATTCTGAATGCCTAGAAGAAATTAAAAAAAACCATATCAAGTTGATTCAGTTTGGTGGGAGTCATTTTTCAATGATAAGAGTGATATCCTTTCAAGACCAGTAAATGAAGATATGCTTTTGAAGATTCCATTTATTTGGCCACAAAATGTGTCAAATGAACAGGAGGAAAGAAACATTCTTGAACAACAACAATCACATGGTATTATTAACTCTACATGGGTGGAGGAAAGAGAAATGTATATTGGTTGCAGAAGATCTCATGCACAACTTGAAGCCATGGAAGACCTTTACAGAGGTTCAGTACAAGATATTAAGGAGGGTTGCATGATCGCAGTCTTAGCACATGAAGATCCACAGGGCTATCCATTCTGGGTTACCAAGGTTATAAAGGTGATTATAGAAAATGAGGATGTTACAGGTGTTGAATTACATTGGTATGCCACAAACACACACCCATTCAATGGTGTGTACAAGCCAAAGATGGTAGTTGATAAAAAAATTGGCGGAAAGAAAAAAAGAAAGGGTACAAATATAAATCGTCGCCGCACAAACCTCTTAAAATTGGAGGAAGTTGACATACTTGTTTATGAATTCAATTTAACAAAGAGAGGAACTCTTCACTCCAGGACGATAGAGATTCTTAAGAGGTTGCTACCAAAAGAAACAGTGTTGAGATGGCAGTCTACTGAACCCAGTCGTAGATCTACAAGAATTTTGAAACCTCAAGTGGTGGGCATGCATGTTGATTCAGATGGGGCACTAGTTGATGAAAGAGAAGAATATGGAACATCTTCATCTACATCGATTCATTCATCTGAAGATGTGAATTCTGATAGTGTGCAAGAAAATATTACTGATTTTGAATAATTTTGTAAGACAATTGATATAAATGATGTTTGCATTGAGCAATGAAAATGATATTTTAAGTTATGAGTAATTTTTATGTTTTTTGGATTATATGTTTTAATTATGATGAATTTATTTGTCTAAAATATTGACAATGCAACAATAAATTGGAGAAATAATTTATGTTTCATTGGGTTATTTTAGTCATATAATTTGTTCATAATATCATGGTTGAAATATTTTGAAAAGTTAATATTTTTTAATTCTATGGGTGAAAAATTGTGAAATATATTTTATCTTTAACATTATGGTTGAAAACAATTAGAATTTTAGGGATTGTTAGTGTCATGATATTATATGTTAAATGACATGTATAAAAATGATTAGAATTTTAATGTGTTTAAAATGTCATTATTTATATTTAACGTCATTACTAAAAATAGGTTGAAATTGTACCCGGAAAATAAAAATGGTATTCTAACACCATTCTAGCACTAACCATTGTGTGGTTTTTCCATTTTTTTGGCACATAAAATTGGTTTTACTGCCATATTTTTAAAATGTTGTAAATTTACATTGAAAAAAAAAAAAATTCTGTTTTTGGGTCATTTTTCATGTTTTTTGGGGTTTTTTTGGCTAGAGTTCCCGTTTTTAGTTTATAATTCCCGTTTCAAAGTTTATGTTGTTTTATGTTGATCTATTATTATGTTTTATCAGTGTTTTACTTTCATGTTTATGTGATTTCTAATCTGAATTGGCCTTACAAGAAATATTGAAGTAAACTACATTAAGCATAGAACATACCATGGTTATCTCAATTTAACACAATGGTAATGATCCATGAGAAGATTATATTGAAATTGTTGTCTCTCCTATGGACCCTGCCCAAATCTTTTCAACTATGGGACTAAAAGTCTACATTGCCCCACCTCACTCTTGGAGGTATGGCTACATACATGGCGAAATCTACCTCTAGCTTGTAGAGTTTTTTAACTCGAACACCATTTTTGTTTTGCTTGGCTAGTAGCAACATGCTTCAGATATGCCTTCCCTCTAATGAACACCACATCATATCCTTTGTCCTCAATTACAACTACAGAAACTATATTTTTCTTCATGCCAGAAACATACATTACATTATTTAGGTGAAGATGGGAGCCTAACTCCCTCTTAAAGGTGACAATGGAAATCCCTTTGGTACTATATATCAAATCATCTCCAAACTCGATGGGTAATTGTAGGCCCTTCTCCTCTAGGATGCTAAAGAAATCCTTATTTCCTATCATATGAAATGAAGCACCAAAATCCAAGTACCATACATTGCCTCGTATAGTACTTTCCATGCATGCAATGAGTGTGAAATCCAACTTGAATTGTGATGTGAGAGAATATCCTCATGTTTTTAATGCAACCTTCTTATTGGATTTCTTGTGTGAACACATGGTTGTATAGTGTCCATACTCATGGAAGTGAAAACATTTTATTTTACTAAGGTTGTTCTTCTTGCCATGGTTCTGGTTGGATACTTCCTTGCCTTGGGCCTTCATGCCCTTGGCATTCTTTCCTTTTCCTACCAAGGACAAGTTTTCTTCCTCGTCTGTTTTGGATGTGACACCATCTCTAGTGTTTATTCTGATCTCTTCCTGCACCAAGTCAGACCAAAGTCTCTCAATCTGGGATCTTGTCTCTTCCATTAATTGAATCTTGATAGTTGTGCTACGACTTCAGAAGGCTAAGGAGTGTTAAGCTCACAAGTTCAGATGATTGCACATTTTTTCCTACTCCTCCAAGTCCATCTCTGACTTGAGTGAATCTGGATAGGTATTGAACAACAATTTCATTTTTTACCATTCAAATGTTATTGAGCTTATCTCTCAATGCCAATTTCTTAGCATCATTGTTTCTTTGGAATAGACCTATGAGAGTTTTCCGCATTGCAAAAGAAATCTCCTTGCCATGCAAATTCGAAACCACATTGTCTATGACTCCCTCTAGGATAATCCTCCTAAATTTTGTTGTGTATTTCTTCCACTGAACCAGTTGATGTGCATCTGATGTTGTTGGTTTTGGAATATCAGTTTGTGTGTACTCCAATACCCCATTTTCATCCAACACAACTTCCATTATGTATTTCCAAGCTATGAAATTGGAAGTGCCCTCCAATGCATATTGAAGCCTCAATCCATAGAAATACATTGTTCCCACACCGAAGAAAATTCATGCACCACAAATTTGTTATTCAAAATTTCTTTGAGACAAGATCAAGAATCTGGTTTCTTTGTAGTTTTCAATATCTCTTATACCATGTAGAAATAGCTCGAAATTTTCAATTGCTAATCAATTCAAACTGAAAATAATATACAAAAATATATTCTACTCAGTCTACGAAAATGAAAACATACAATAGAAACACATGCAATCATTCAATCACAATGAAAAATGTATTTTTCCTGGGGAACCCAACTAGTAAAAACCCCTCCTCTATTTTGTATTATATTAGATGAGAATATAGATATATTACAATGATTGCTCCAATCCTTGAAGCACAACCTGCACTACAATATTGATCTCTTACTTTTGAGTATGCTCTGCCCAATATTAAGGCAAAATAGGCCTCCTACTTCCTCATATTTCCTTGTGCAATTCAGCTCCTAGAGAATAGGAAGAGCTCTTATTTCCTTGCACAAATCCCAAGAGAATGATCTCAACTATTACATGCAAAATATATACACTCTAGTATAGAATAATAAATGCAATTATGTTTTTTCCCTTCACTTAACTAGGCAATTCAGATTGCATGTATGACTAGGGTTATTTTTAGTAAATTGACTAGTTAAGTGAGAGATTAGTGAGTTAACAATAGTTCCAACTACACAATTGAACTCCTACTGACTATATTCATGACCAAAGCTTAGATAACAGAGTTTCACTAAATATAACTCCACTAGATTGTTAGATCTTAGCAATCAACTCATGCACAACTCTACTTCTTGCCCACAAACTCGAATTGACTGACTTAACTAAGTATCTTGGCCATGTCACTCCTGCTAACTACAACTCAAGTCATCCTACTTGTTGGACTATATAAATCACTTATTAAATGAATGAACATCACACATTTAATTATCAATCCAGGGACGTCTGTTTATTCCAATGACAGTTGCACTATCTGTGCCAATACACCAACCATGAGTAATTTCAAAGAAACGAAATCGTTGTTGAAGTAAATGCTGGAAATAAATCACTTATGCAGAAATAAAATAATCCACAAGATTGAAATCACACTTCAATTGATCTGTCTAGCTCGCCACACAATAAGTACCCAGCTGGTGTCTCTACTATCACATGTGTAACAACATATAAAGTATTGAAATCAAAGCAGATATATTCTCAGCTAAACAACAGCAACAACACTCTAATGATACATAAACTAAAATATAATTACATACACACAACTACTTTAATCACTGCAATCCCTGCTAATAAGGAGGGCCCTTCCTCCCTAGTAAGGCGCAGGTAGAGAGAGAAATTTAACTAAAACTAAATAGAGTCATGCATGTAACAGCAATAACAGGATAATCTGTATTAATCTGAACATAATTATAGAGCCAAAACAAGGTTGTTCTCCGCTAACCTCTCGACCTCTAGGGCCGAAAGATATATAGTGGTTACATCAGAAAATCTAGGGATAGATCAGTCATGAGAATCTTACGATTCTCATGCTGATCGAAATAGAACTCATATAGTTATAACCACTTCCTAATAAAGTTCTGATTAGAAAATAAAAGATTACAATCGGAACTTCCCTTAGGTTGTTATCCCAAAAATACAATGTTAACAACTCCTATAGCTATTATAATGAAAACATAGTTGTAGTGCAACCGCCAGAGGATAGATCAACAACAATATAGATAAGTGCGGTCAACAGTACAACTGTATCAATAGTTCGCCAACGAGCCTGTAACAGCAGAGTGTAACAATGATTTTCTAGCGGGTCTATAACAGCAAGATGTAACAACATCGCTTTACTGTAGTAACACCATCTGAATTACTCCTGTGAACTCCGTGTCTAGGATCTTTGACATTTAAAAGGACAACACAAAGACCATCGACCTTTCTCCAAACATTCACCATCAATTAGTCATAAAAAGGTATAATAGATCATAATAATTGGTGAATTGGTAAAGTAACAAAAGCAAGGTGAAACAACACAAGTCGGGGTAAAAAGGTAGGAAAAAGGGGTAAAGATACTCCCATTGGTTATGGTTATGAAGAAAAATAAGGAAGATAAGTGTAGGAAAAATGTGCAAAACTAGCACCCAACATCTCCCCCCAACTAAAATACTTGCATGTCCTCATGCAAACTCATCTCTCATGGGAATATATTCGGTGCAGGTCGGTGAGATCATAAGCACCAGTTGTGTCCTCATCTATAGACCTGTATCCCTAATTTCCCATCAACTTCCGTACCCAAGATTCTGACTCATACTTGCTTAATTCGTAATTGGTCTGGTAATCCTTAATGGGCAACCAGATCAAAGGAAACTTGAACTTCAATCCCAACCAAAAAGCACCAAGATATTGTACAATTTGTGCATAGGCTGGTACATGTGTAATAGCCACCACAAAATTCTGGAATGAGAATGGATCTCCCTTCAATAGCTCAGCACTGCTGGCTTCTGTGCGTTTTAAACACCCTATCAAAGCTCGGTTCTTCATCATTGCGAATTGATTGAGGCAGAAATCCACAATTCTTTTTCTATAAGTGGCAACTAGTTCTTTAATTCCATGGGTACTTAGCATTCTCCTGAATTGAATTCCCGTCTCAGCTCAGTAGCCCATCCTAGTTCTGGACAAACCCATAATGTTGTCTTCTCCTCATTAGTCTCCATAGATTTAATGGCCAGATGCCATTCAATCTGATTCCTCATGAAGGATATAAAAGCCCTTAATTGAAGAATTCCCATATAAGAGAATATTTTCACAATCATCTACATCCTCACATGTTCACAGATAATGTTGTGTAAAAATAATTCACACAAAAAACTTTTCTCATCAAAATCTGAGGCACGGAAAACATCCAGAAACATAGGAGTGGAGGAACATAAATAAGGTTTGTCATCCATAACGACTTTCAATTGAAACAAGAAGTAACGTTCCCACAGAAAAATAGGATAGGATGGAGAAGGTCGCCTACAACCCAACAAGTTGAGGGCGAGATCATGAAGTCTCTGCTTATCTACGGTGAGGTCTCGAATCTGCTCCTGTAACAACAGTAGTTGTTCTTCTTGTTTCTTCAGAGCTTCTTTCTTCTTGTAATCCTCCCACCTTTTCTTCAACTCTTCTTTCACCCATCTCTCATGTAAGGTGTATATTTCTCTCTGATGTTCCTTTAGCGAAATCATCCCATCCTGAAGGGATATTTCTTCTTGCTTCCATTTTTGTAACTCAGAAATTAACAGGAGTTTCTCAGAGCTCCATCCCGATATGGGACTCGTTGTTCTCCTGGATTCAATACCTTAATCAACGATAGGTGTACCAACCTTTGCTTCATGGGGTTGTTCCACCTCTATTGTTTGTTATTGTGTAACAGCAACCTCTTCGGTGGGTTCTTGTGTGTCAGCCCCTTTGTTTTTATCTAGAGTCGCTTATGTGTCTATTGTTGTTTCTTCCAAAATAGGAGTGGCCTCCACAGGTTCTTGTGGGTCGACTTCTAGCTCGATTATTACAAGAGGCTTTATTGAGATTCAACAAGATGATGAGCTTAGTGAAAAGAGTCGCCTTCACTAAGAGGGCCCGCAAGCTATTTTTGGCGCAAGTCTATTTTTAGACTATGTCTATTTTTAGACATGGTGATCATATTTTAGAAGTTGCAGGATGCTATTTGTGGATGGTTGATCAAGTTGGAAAAATAGATGAAATTCTATTTTTATAATATTGGGCTTAAGTCTATTTATAGATCTTTGATCTAAAAATAGATGCATGTCAATTATTATTAGCTCTTAATAATAATCGACACTAAACAACAAACTTATTCTCTTGAGCACTTTGTTTCAAAGGTACGCATGTGGCACACGTTGACCGAGGAATTAAACACCCTCGAGGGTTTACTGGAGCTAATGCATGGAGGACTCAGTTAGAACTCAAGTGGCAGAGTTATGACACAGTTGGAAGAAGTAGTTATGGAGTTGTATTCATTTTAACTCAGTTAGACTCAGTTGAGCTAGTTGTATCTAGTCTAACTGAATGATACACTAGTGAGAGTGGAGTGAATTAATTAGTTAATTAATTCACAAATAATAACTCATTAATCAACTGAACAATACAACAGTTAACTACAGTGCATGGCAGTTTCAGTGGAGACCCAGTGGAGAGATAAGTGAAAGGGCAAGATAGACTATCTGTTGTGACTATAGTGATGCATTGATTGCATCACACACACACATTGGAGTTGCAAATGAGGATTGCGTAGTCAAGGCAAGGGTAAATCGAATTCATTCAAATCTATTCTTCAGGAGGGATTGCGCAGTGGAGGCAGGCTAGCAGGAGGGCAAAGATCGGTGCATGGATTTGCAAGATTGTTCCTAATTAGTGTATGACGATTGTACTGTACTGAGAGCTTGATAAGCTTTGTATGAGGATTTTCATATGATTCCATGATACATAATATATAGTTGGGGGTTTTCAGCTTCAGGATTTCCCGGTTAAAAAAAACTGTGTTATGTGCGATTATTTTTATTTATGCTTTACATGTGTGTGCAATTAAATTTTCCGCAAAAAATTAACAAGTGGAATAGATTCAGTATCTTGCATAAAGTTAAATAGTGTGAGATCAGGTGGATCTAGGAAATATGCATGCTTAGTGCATATAATTTCTATAGGCTCTGCTTTAACTGTTGGTTCTTCTATAGCAGCAGTATCATCAGTAGTTTCTTGTGTAACAACCTCCTGTTGTTATGTCTCTAATTCCATTGGGCTGATATTTTCTCTACAAGCATTATATCCCGCTGCTGTTAAGTTTTGAAACATGTCATGCATATTGACACCGGAATTTCCCTTCCCTCAGATAATTTCCACTTCAATTCCTTGTTTTCCTTTCTTAATTTTTCAATTTATAAACACAAGGTATTGGTTTCGTCCTTACCTAATGAGGAAGGTTGCCTTTCTTCTTCTAAAACTTCTGCTTCCGTTTGCTTCTCGGCCGTAGGCAAGGGTTCTGCAGGTATGCTGACCTTCACTCTCTGTTTCAGTCTTCTGTCACCAATTGGTTCATCAATAGGCTTCTTCCCAATTCTAACTCCAGCAGGCCGAGTCAGGGTCTCCTCCTCTGTCTGACTTCCTCCTAAAGTCGTGGTCTGCTTCCCCCGGCTTGTCCTTGGTATTTTCCTCTTGAATTATTACAAAAATTTTCCTTGCTGGCCTAGGGCATCCAACACAATTATCTTAATGAGTTCGTGATTAGTTATGCATGCCTCCGGGTGTTTTGTTGTTTTTACTGTTGTTTCCATGTGCTTGATGTTTCCAGGAAAATAGAATGGAAGATTGATTCTTTGCTGGTGCCGAAGGTGGTTAAGCAGAGGAAGGTGATAGTTGAACACTATCGTGGATCTCCCTTCGTAGGTGATATATTTGATCAAGCCCAGACAACTTCTTCCCAAGGATGAGGAAGTGACAATCTGTCAATTCCTTTTCCTTTCTTCTCCAGTTTCTCTTCCCCTACTAGGAAATCCTCTTTCAAGGAGGGGTCATTGATTTTAAAAGGAGGGGTCATTGATTTTTCTATTAAACCACCTCCGCCCTTCTACTGGTAATGAAGTTACCCGGGCAATTACCTTTTCAGTCACCTCCACTTGCATGCCTCTTACTCAGATTTGATTATTGTTCAAGTTCTGAGCAAATTCAATTGCCACTACCTCGTCTAAGCCTTCAATATTTTGGAAAAACTCAACCCATCCAGCATCTCTGAATATGTGGTAAGCCTCTGGGAAATTCTGCAGAGCATCCATAGATTTCAGCTCATGCCTGACCATTGCTCCACCCATCTCTTTTGTTTGTTTCTAAACTTGCTTCTTAATGTTCGGAAACACTGTAATATCACTGGGTTTCTGAGTTCACTTATTTGTTGTTCAGTCATGTTGTAACATCACCGTGTCTCTGAACTAACTGCTACTTGGCACCTCTCCCTTATCCCAATCGACGAGTTTACAATGAGAATGCAAGGTTTCAGAAGGAGGTTGATGAAAGGTGATGGCTTTCACAGATTTACCAAATCGTACCCTACACTAATATTCATAAATGGCTTATTATGGAAAGTGATGGAATTTCGTACACACTCTCTTTTCCCACCGAATTCGATCATCATTAGAAATTATGTTATTGATTAGGTGCATGCAAATTTAATAGATATTTATGATTACAGCCTTTTTGCAATGATTTCAAGTCATATCCCTCCCCCACTTTAATTGTGACAGCCGCCCACAGTCGTCACAGGAGCGTCATTACTTTGCCAATTAATCACTGAATTATCAATGACAATCATTTGTCTTTTTAATGACATACCTGAGGTGACGTGGAGGAAGACTTGAGTCGATGACATCCTGCTTGCAGTGCTCATGTTGTTGTGTTTAGCTGCCATATTTATTGTTGTTTATGGAATAAATTACAAAGAACATTATTCGTGGCTATCGGTTGTTACATGTGTAACAGCTAAGACAACTTTTAAATTATTCTAAAAAAAAAAACATAATAATTAGAAGAAATTGGTACAAAAAAGGAAATTACATGAATACCATCATCCTATGACATGGATCAGGAAGGGAAGATGATATTATAGGGAGAAAAACATGGGTGTAACAGCCGCCACAAGAGTGGTTTTCAACTATTACTAGCTGTCTGACTACACCTCGGAAAGGGGTTTTCACAGTTAGATTTATTTTTGTTTTTATTTTATTTTGTTATTTTTTTATTTTTTTTAAATAGGTGTAACAACTTCCACAAAGGTGGTTTTAAACTGTTGCACTTATTGGAATTTCAACTTTTAAGGCTACAGAGGTGAATGTTCCCCTGCTATCGTAACATGAAGATTAGAGTCTGCGACAATGTTGACAAATGATTCCTTCGAAGTGGGTTGATGATATAACCTTAGATGGTGCCCATTAACCAATAACGGAATCTTAGCACTGCCAATGGTGACCAAT
The DNA here is from genome assembly GCA_034641835.2 of Pinus albicaulis. Taxonomy (NCBI): domain Eukaryota; kingdom Viridiplantae; phylum Streptophyta; class Pinopsida; order Pinales; family Pinaceae; genus Pinus; species Pinus albicaulis. The sequence continues at coordinate 1,133,212,728 of CM076579.1, forward strand.
TGTACAGTCCCATTGTCAAAGACTGTATCCACTTCATAAGGTTCTATCCATCTGGTGCAGAGCTTGCCTTTGAAATCTTTGAACCTTGAATCATACAAAAGGTCCCAATCTCTTTTTTGGAAATTTTTCTTCTTAATAAACCCATCATTCCATTTGGCTCTTTGCTACTGGATAATTTTTGTTTGTTGAATGGCAACCAGCCGTTTCTCTTCCAACTCATTGAGTTGGTTCAATCATTGAGTTTGTGTTGTACTCAAATCTAGATCGACCTGCAATGCTGTTCTTAATGTCTTTATTTCAAATTCTATGGGGAATAAGGGATTCTTACCATACACCAATTCATATGGTGAGAAGCTTGTAGTATTCCTCCATGTTGTCCTGTAAGCCCACAATACCTTTGGAAGTTTCTTAGCCCAGTTTCTGTGGTGGCTTGCTACTGTCTTTGTCAAGATTCCCTCAATGAATTTATTGGTGCTTTCTACTTGACCATTTGCTTGCGGATGATAAGGTTTGGTGATTATATGATGGATTCCATACTTTTCAACCAACTTCTTGATAAAATGAGATGTGCATTGAGGACCCCCATCTGTCACTATCTCTCTGGGTATCCCGAAGTGAACAAAAATATCTTGAAACAGGAAGTCTGAAACATCCTTCTCTGTTTCTCTAGTTAGTTCCCTTGCTTCGACCCATTTTGTGACATAATCAGTTCAGACCAATATGTATGCTTTTTTCTGTGTTGAAGGATTGATTGGCCCCACCAAGTCTAGGGCCCATTTCTCAAATGGTTATATTACTATCTGAGGTTGTAACGACATCTCATCTGATTTTAGAGGCTGGCCTATCCTTTGGAAACTATCATATCCTTTCACAAACTTCTTGGCATCCTGGAATATAGTTGGCCAGTAGTACCCTATTGAGAGTACTTTATGTCCTATCCTCTTGTCAGAGAAGTGTCCTCCACAAGGTTCCTCATGACAAGCCTTTAGGATCTCAAATACCTCATCTTCTCTACAACATCGCCTAATCTGGAAATCTAGCCCGGTGTGATAGAGATTACCTTCTATCTAGGAGTAGGTAGCACTCTGTTGTATAATCCTCCTTCTTTCCTTGGAAGATAATTGGTGTGGGAATTTTCCTGTAACAAGGTAATTGCCTATATCTGCATACCATAGTGAGTGAGTAGAAATGGCAAAAACATACACATCTGGAAAAGAATCCTCAGTAGCAGTGCAGTCATCACTTATAGTTAATCTAGAAAGGAAATCAACAACTACATTATATTTTCCGGGTCTATCTAAAATAGTAATGTAAAATTCTTGTAACAACAATAACCATCGTGTAACTCTACCATTAGTAACATGTTTGTTCATTAAAAATTGAATTGCAGCATGGCCAGTGTGTACAAATACTTGGTACCCAGTGATGTAGTGCCGGAATTTGTTGATAGCATGTACTACTGCTAGGAATTCTTTCTCAGTAATACTGTAGTTAAGTTCTGCTGGAGTTAAGTTCTTACTGATGTAATATATGGCATAAGGCTTCTTATCCTCCAGCTGCCCCAAAACAACACCCACAACCTTGTCAGATGCGTGTGTAGCAATATGAAATGGAAATTTCCAGTTTGGTCTTCGTAAAACAAGTACTGCTGTTACACAGTTCTTCAACTTTAAAAAGATCTGCTCACATTTTTATGTCCACACAAATTCCGCATATTTTATCAGTAATGAAAATAAAGGAGATGCAATCTTTGAAAAATTCTCTATAAACCTCCTATAGTATCTTTCATGTTCCAAAAAACTACGTACCTCTTTCGGGGTCTTAGGGGTTGGGATTTTCGAGATTACCTCAATTTTTGCAGGATCTACCTTGATTCCATCTGCTGAAATGAAATGTCCTAGCACAATTCCTTCGATCATCATCATGTGGTATTTTTCCGTGCTCAGAGCAAAATTAGTTTGTTCACAACATTCCAACATTTTTTCCAAGTTAGCTAATGTTGTCTCAAAGGCATCCCCGTAGGGTGTAAAATCATCCATAAATATTTCAAGACAATCATTCAAAAGATCAGAAAAAATATCTAATATTTCCCTTTGAAAGGTTGTTGGTGCATTGCAGAGACCAAAGGGAAGGACTCTGTATGCAAAAGTACCCCATGGACAAGTAAAGGTTGTATTGTCTTGATCTTCTGGAGCAATCTGTATTTGATTATAGCCACTAAACCCATCTAGAAATGAAAATATTTTTTTTCAGAAAGAGTATCCAAGACTTGATCAATAAATGGTAAGAGGAAATGATCCTTTTGAGTGGCCTTGTTAAGTTCTCTATAGTCAACATAGACCCTTCATTTTCCATTCTTCTTCGGAATTATGAAAAGTGGAGACACCCACTGGCTGTCAGAAATAGGGTAGATGAAATTAGCATTAAGGAGTTTCTGCAATTCTTCTTTTACTATCTCCTTAAGTGCAGGGTTCATTCGACGCTGAGGTTGTCTAACAGGTTTGCAATATTTTTTAAGGTAAATGCAATGAGTTCATAGGGTAGGATGGATTCCTTTCATATTAGTATAGTCCCATGCAAATGCCTTCTTTTATTTCTGTAACAGTTGTATCAACAATTTGTTTTGTTCAGGAGTCAGGTTAGGATTGATATTTAAACATTTTCCAAGTTCAACTTCAACGGGACTGCTGATAGTAAGTGGAGTTGTTTTCAAATGTTCAATAATTACATCATCTTCCTCACCTTCTTCTCCCAAATATCTAATGGAGGCAACAGGGAGTGGATTATTGATAAAACCATTAATAATATCGTCATCTGTTTCATCCTTAAAGTATTGTGCTTTTCCAAGTGTGAGAAGAGGTAGGGAAAGATCAGATTCAGGTACAAATTCGTCCCACCAGGGACTATTCAAATCCATATGAGGTTTTGCTGGGGGATAAAGATTCAGGTTCTAAGTGGCATGTCCATCTGAGATCACCATAGATCCGGACCTACATCCGATATATGCGTCTGCAGTGGCTAGCCACGATCTTCCCAATATTAAAGGATGACCCCCCAGATTGGATTTGGTTTGTAAAATGAGAAAGTCAACCAGATAGTTCCAGGAGGCCGCAGTGATAACCACATATTCAATCATTCCTTCGAGCTTAACATGGGACCTATCTGCTAGTTTGAGAACTGTAGGTGTAGGTATAAGTCCATGAAGTCCTAGAGAGATGATTTGGTCTTTAGTAATAACGTTAATAGCTGCCCCTAGATCAATCAAGGTATTGGTTATAGGATGATTGTCAATATGGACAGTCACTGTGGGGTTCCCTGGGTCATTATACTTGGTCAACAAAGGCTGATCAATCATAAGATCGGATCATTTTCCCATGACATGGATAGTAGTAGGGTCTTTAGGTTTACTCCCAGGTCTTTTGACGCATAGATCCCTCACTTTTTTAGCATAGATAGGTACTTCCTTAAGAGCTTGTAACAACGGAATCCGTACATATAAATTTTGCAGCTCCTTAAGGAATTTGGATTCAGGTTGTAAGACCAACCCAGTTTCAGTTAATCGTTGAGGGTATGGGGGATTATGAATGCTAACAGCTGAGCCAGCTACCATAAATGTACCAGCCTTACTCAGATTTGTTGTTGTAGGAACAACAGGCTTTCACGAGCTGGTTATTACAGGTGTAACAACGGGTGTTGTATATGTTGTTAAATGTGTAAAAACTTCCTCAGAATCGTCCATGTCCTTCCTAGGTGATTCACTTTCTTCGATAATAATGGGGGTGTTCAGATCTGATTACTTTCCCTGACCAAAGTTGAACCTCATTAAGTCCAATAGGAGTGATAAGGTAATTCTGGAGGGCAACCGGGGCATCCATGCTCTAAGCTGCCTTATTATTTGGATTGGGGTTAGGTTGTACAGGTAATTGGGGCCGGATAGGTGTAGGATTCTAAATAGAAGGCAGTTGTAACTGCTGCTGTTGCATTGGTATTGGAGGGGGTATTGGACCTTGGTCATTATCTCTCTAGTTCTAACCCCAAGGATTGGGTTGTGATGGAGGATATTGCATTGGTGGAGGAGATGGCCATTGGTTCCATGGTAAAGGAAATTGTGTTAAGGAAGGAGTAGGATACTGCCATGGGTATTTTTGACTATTATAAATACTATTCCAAGGATAAAAAGAAGAAAAATCTGATGGCATACCTGTAGGTCACGACTGCCATGGTCTCTTTGATCCGATAAAATAAGAAGATTGAACATCCTCACTTGATTCTTGGAGTACTACCTTAAGTCGGGGCAACTCAAGAAACTGATTTGTAGAGTGCGCCAACTCACAGATGTTGCAAAGGTTGACACTATTCAGTCTTCATTCTCTTTCCAAATGTTTCTTTTTGCATCCTAGACAAAATATTGCTAAGGCTGCTTCAGCTTCTACTTGTGTCTTCTTGACTTGTACCGTAGTGATCTGGGTAGAGAGAATGCTAAGGAGATTGGTTTTAAAATCCTCGAATAAGTTCTCGATCTCTGCTCGGGTTACTCCTCCACTTGTGGACTTCTATATCCAGAGTGAAGGGTCTTGAACTGAAACTTTCCCCTTGACTGATCCTCTTGAGCTGTGTAGGCAAAGCTTCATTATCTCATCAAACGTTTCTTGTGATATGTCTCCTTTTCCTATTATATTCAGATGTTCCAGACAATTATCTCTTAATCCTCTTAGGAATATTGGCTTCAGAATCTTTGGATCTAAGTTACTAAACTTAGACCTCTGTAAATTGTAGTGGAATCGCTCCAGGTAATCTTCCAGGCTTTCCTCCTTCTGTGAAATTCTAAAAATTTCGTCCTTCAAATCCTTGGTTTGGAAGTAGTCATGATACTTAAAGAGAAAGGCTTCTCTCATATCATTCCATGTTCGAATTATGCTAGCACCCAATCTCATGAACCACCTTAATGTTGCTCCTTTCAGAGTAGCAAGGAATAATTTCAGCTTCTAGGCATCTGAAGTATAGTCATAATCTCTACACATCACATCGAATTCGAACAGAAAGGTATCAGGATCCTCAAAAGCCATCCCTTGAAAGGATGGTAAGTGTTGTACCTTAAGAGACAATCCCTTAGCTGTGATAAGGAATCAGTGCTTAAGACATTTATATGATTATGTCACGAATATATATATGTCTTTGTTTTATTAACCCTCAAGTATTTATAATTAAACCCTCAAATGTCAAATAAGAAGAATGCTTCACAATGCTACCATCTATTAATGTTGAATGAAGTGACTAGAAGAATATGAAAGAAGAAGTCCAAACTGATATGTTGTTTTATACAGAAGATATCATTTCCAACTCCAGAAGAAATATATGAAAGAAATAGTTAAAACAAAGGAGCGCCAATTAAGGTTTTTAACTCTTATGTACAGAAGTAAAAAGAGACATGTTGCTCATAACTTTGTTTTATTCATAGATAGAAAACACATAATGTAAACTTGGATACATTTCAACATAAACAGAATGCTAGAAACTTGCTTACTCATTCATTAATCTTTGAATCTCTGAGTACAAAAATAATTGTCTAAAGGTTCAAAACTCGGAACCTTTCCTTCCCTTGAAAATTACATTAAATACAGTAAAAAGTAGTTTGGAACTACTGTAACCAATCCTAACTACCAAAACTACTTTAAGACTTCGAAGGTTGTCTATTACATGCCTTGAAGATGTCTTATTACAATTACATTGTATTCAGAAAATAACATATAATAACTATCCTAATTTATAGGAATTGTTGATGATGTGGCTTCTTTTCCTTGATCAACTGATTTGTCTTTCTTTGCTGTTGATCCTTTTGGCAGGTATATTGTCCAAGCTCTGCACTTTTTCCATATTTCTACCTCCGTCCTGGATGAATGTGTCAAATTGTGATATTCCAATCTGAATGCAGTAATTCGATCATAGGAAGGCCTCTCTATGAATAGAGTCTTTACCATCCACAAGAGTTGAAAATGTCTCTGCAAGAAGTTGACCATTGTATCTCCTTTAAGCACCTGAGTCTTTTCATGCTTGTTATCAACTTTTCTTTTTGTCATCACTAGTAAGTTCTCATAAGAGCTCCATGGCAAAATATTTCCTTCAGCTCCCCAACATGATGGCAAGCCTACTCTTGTCATTTTATCAAAAGACTTATCAAACTGACTTATTGCTTCCTTGATTTCCATTAGCTTCTTTTCTGCAGCCTTTCTGAGATCATTTCTGACAATCATTTTATTAACTTCTACTGCATACAACATTCTGTCCTGCATATCATTCTCCTCTAATTCCCGATCTAATTTGGAATTAATAAAATCAATAAATCTTCTGGCCCAAATGGCTCTATTAATTCCTTTTTTCTTTTCAAACATTATTGGTTCTTCACATTCTAAAATAAGGCTTTTCTCTTTTGCAATTATCATCACGAAACACCAATTAGATTTCATTTCTGAGATGATATCAGTCCAAATGATATCTTTAGCTTGTATCAGTGAGAGATTTCCTTTCAGTCTTTCTTTGAGATTTTTAATCTCAGCTTCAACATTTCGGAAATCCATTTTATACTTATCAACTTCATTTTCCATGACTTTCATCAGTTTTGTTGCCGTCTCCAGATCTGTTTGAGCCTTCTTTCGATCTCTTTCAGCCATCTGCAACTCAGTTTTTAATTGAACATTTTGTGCTTGAGGGTCTTCATCACGTGTAGGAAAAACAAAAGTACAATTATTGATTATCAATATGATTTTGCAATGAAATTGTAGTCTGCTTTATTTTGGAGAGTTCTTCATCTTTCTGCATGAGTTGTTGCAATAGCTTTTCCTTTTCCTTCTCTACCTTTGCAACTTCTGTGGCCATTGAATGTTCTCCAGTAGGTAACTTTAACTTCTTCCTTAATGTGGATATTTCTACCTCATCATTTTTCATGAATTTCTGCACAACAGTCTTATAACTGGGGTCTACTCCAATTTTTATAATAATTTTCTTCAATTCCTCATTCTGAACTGTTAAGGCGCTTGAGTTAGCCTTCTCTAACTTCAACTGTTTAATTACTTTACCCAACATATTCTCTGCCTTTATTGCCATTGCATTAGTCTTTGTGAGGTCATTTACAATCAATTGACCTGTTTGCATATGCAAATTCATTTTATCCATCAGTGGAATTTTATTTACATCCACAGTCACATTGACAGTGTTGAAATTTCTAGAAGAACCAATTGACATATCTGTAGGATGTGACAGGGAAATTCTAAATTGATCTTTCTCAAGATCCACTACAGTTAACAATCTTGTTTGCTCAGCAGTAACTTGATGTTCAGCTTGGGCCTCCATGCTGGCCTTCATCCTCTTATTTATTTCTTCAATTTGTGAAAACAGTTGTTTGATCAAGGGCACTTGTTCATGAGAAGCTTCATGATTCCTGGGTGAAGCAAGAGCATTTTTCTCTTCTCCCAAATGTAAAGAAAAACTAGGTGCATTAGATGTAGGCTCTTCAGTAAGTTTTGTTCTCTTCTTGGCTCCCTGCTCCTCATCATCTAGATCAATAACTACTTCCTTGGTTCTTTTAGTTGTTTTCTCTGCTATGATGGGAGTTTGAATGTTTGCATCTACTGAACTCATCACACCTTTATAAGCTATCTTCTCTTGTTCTGGCCTACTTTCATGAATGAAATCAGAATACCCATTCTCAATTCTTCTATTTGAAATAACACTATATGGGTCATAATCCCAACTTTCTCCTAGTAGCATCAGCATGTCATCTAACATTTTTGTTACTTCATCAAATGTCTGCCTCATATTTACTATGAAAGGGCTTACAACCATGGGTAATTTATACATGTGTCCTTTCTTCATAGGCACGAAATGAACCTGATCAACATTTAGACTCTGTCTAATGAACTCTAAAGCAAAAAGCCTCATTGGTACAAAGTTTGGGAGTCTGTAAGGCTCAACACTTGCTCCATATAGCCTTATTTCAGAATATTCCTAAAAAACAAACTAGTCTTCATATTTACAATTGTTTCCTAAATGCAGAAACTCCTGAGCTTTAAGTAAGAAATAGGGAGGAGGACTTCCATTCAATATTTTGTATGCAGTTGGCATGTAATAGCTAGAAAAATCAAACAACCCAGCCTCATTTTGCTCCCTTCTAACCACACCTGTCCAGAATATTATTGATTGCCTTCTTTTATTTACATCCATAATATTTAGACCTAAATGCATGAATTCTTCCACATTCTGGTATAAGAACAAATATACAATTAATGAGGGAAATTTAAAGGAACCTGTTAATGAAAGGCTCATCAGCTGTGAGTTGACTGCTTCCTGCCAATATGATGGAATATCCAGCACCATTCCTGGCTTCATCATCATGGCAAACATCCCTAAAACTGATTTATCCACTGTATTATCATCATCCTTACCCATAATTTTTGTAATATGACTCAATACTGGACAAGTCTCAGCATCAAAAACCCCCATATCAAACTCCTTGCAATCTGGCTGAAACCGCTTCATTTCAGGCTTCAAATGAAACATGAACTGATTGAATTCTTCTCCTGCAAGATTATCATAATATTGTACTGCCGACTTGTTGGAAATACTGAGAGGTGGGGGTGAATCAGTATTCCTTTCAATTAGAGCATTAGTTAATCTTCAATTATTACTAGTGTTTGTACAATGATAGTAGCAAACAAGAGGAACACAAATGCACATATTTTTTAAGGTGGAAACCCACTCTGGGACAAAAACCACCTAATGCTTTTCTAATAATTCTTTAATATTCAACTCCAATTGAAAACAAATCTCCAACTTCCTAGAATCTAGAAAAGAATTCTTCTCCAGCTCCCACTGCATGGACGCTCCAATGCCCGAGATTCTTCAGTAGTCAACTGAATTAATGCCCCAACACCCAATGAGCTACAACTCACCCTAGTACCACCCTACCACCCTATAAAAGAATAAAAGAAGAATGGACTCCCGTACCAGGGAAAATGGTCCACTTTACAATGATATAGAATGATTTTGAAGAAGAAGATATACTAGACCACAACCCCAACTTTGACACAACCACCTAATGATGATCCTAGACCTCCCAACACTGCCTCTTCAACCCTTGGAAGATAGACACTAGTACAATTTGTACAATAATGTATTTACAATAACTTAGTACAATGATACCTTTGCTAATGATTGTATGCAAGTACGCTCACTTGAAGACTTCATATGATGAACTTCGGGCTGATGTTATGCAGCTTGTTTCGCTCTGTCATGCTTCCGCTACACCTTGCTTTTCTTTGTTGCCATAGAAATTCTGGTCCTTTGCAACCCTTGACAACACATGATCTAGCTTTTTCTTGCCTTCTAGGAGCTCGATATTGAATCTAGTGTATCTCTGTTATTTCAGATCCTCAATATCTAATTTTCGGTCCTGTAGTAGTCCTCTGAGTCTTCTTTCCAATGCCATAGGTCTGACCCAATTTGGATTCTTCAAGAGAGATTTATACCCAATCACAATGCCCTAATTAAAGAATGTTTCAGTAGAGCGCACTTGTACGGCGTGCCACGTGTCACTGTTTCTTCATTTGTCTCTGAAATTGATAGAGAAAAAATTACAGACTGTGCAATATCTTCCACTTTTTACGGAATTCCAATCCGATACTCAGAGAGAGAGTTATGACTAATTTACCAAGGTCACTTCTTTGAGATGAATTTCAGGAGCCTGCAAAAACCCTGACTTCCACAGATCATATCTCCCAAAATATTGCGCACCTTGATCTGAAATTTTTACTGCAATTTCCTCGGGATTTCGGATTATCCTCATAAAAATTTCAGCTTCTGAACCTTCGTAGAAACAAATTTAGAGTGAAAATTCCACGATGACCTGTTTCAGATGGCCGAATCCCTTGCATAAGGAGGAAATGAAGATCACAATTTATATGAATGCTTAAGTTGAGAGAGGCTTCAACAAGTGAATGTGGGAGGGATTTTAGGAGCTTAAAAAATATTAATTATGACTTTTCAATGACCCATGCCCCAACCCCATGGGGTTTTAGCCCACTAACTGGGGGTACAAACTTCAAACATGAATATCTCTCAAACCGTGAAGAATTACATGGCATGTCATATATCAAAAGAAAAATCTCGACAAGTAGAAACCATATAAATAATTATTGACTCAGAATATATTAATTTGGTAGGTCAAAACTCCCATGCAATAGTGGGTTAGCCCTTGGTGCTGCTTGGGTTGACATCAATGACAACCGCTGATCAACAATCTCCCCCTTTGGCATTGATGGCAATACAAGTACTCCCCCTGCAATCATGACACCTCTTCCTACAACATTCTCTCCCCTTTGACCTTGATGGCAAAGGGTAATTCTATAAACACAAGCATCCTGCAGACCTGTACACACTTCCACTCCCCCTGACACACAACCGTCCTGAAGACTTGTAATCTACTTCCACTCCCCCTTTATATTATGAAAAAAAAGGAAAATCTAATGATAACTTGGGAGAATCCCAAGCTTTTGGTGAATATATTCCAATGCTAGCGAATATTTAATATGTGATTCTTTTGGTTTTGCTTGGAATCTTGCTACTTGTCCAACTGCTTGCATAACATCTGGTTGGGAGGTTGTTACATATAGAAGACTACTAATCATAGATCCGTACAACCTTTGATCCACATCCTTAGATGAGTCGTCTATGCTCAATTTGCAACCTGTTACCATTGGAGTAAGGATGTGTTTGCAATCTTCCATTTTAAATTTCTTGAGCATTTCCTTAATGTACTTGGCTTGACATATAAATATTCCTTTCTCTTGCTGAGATATTTGAACCCTTAAGAGGTATTTCAGCTCACCAATTAAAGACATCTCGAAATCACTTTGCACCTTTGTAGAAAACTTCTTACTTAGTCGATCATCATTGCTACCAATTATTGTATCATCCTCTTTCGCTATTAGACATGAATTAGTTGCTTCATCCAGAACATATATGTCATTTGGAGCTCGACTTGCTGTAGCCACAATTTCACCATACACACCTTTTCACGATTTCACATTTCGTGGACTTGAATAGTATTGTGTGTCCTTGATCACCACATTTGTCCAACTGCTGAAAGCGGATTGTGATTCATGTTTTAACCAATAGAACATTATTGGCTAGAAAGTCTTTGTAGGGAAGTGACGATACACGATCCTATAACATTTGAAGATGTCATTTCCAAAGGACATGGTTCCATCTTCTTCTCTTTTAGAGATACAAATTTATTTCTATCTCCAGTCATATGTGTCGAGCAACCGCTATCAACATACCACACATATTTGTTCTTTTGAACCTTGAAAGCGAGAGCACAATTATCATTCTTCTTCTTCTTCCATGTTCGTTCATTCTGTGGCTTCAAATATTCTTCTGGAGGATTTTCAAGTCTCCAGTCTTTGGCTATGTGTCCAAAGTTTCGACATTTGTAACATTCAATATTATTTCTTAGATGTTCAAATATATTGATGTTTCGTTGAGCCCTGGGAGGTTCATATTTGATAGATCTCCTAGAATTGTATTCGTTCCTAGGGTACGTGCAACATTCTATAACTTTATGACCAAATTTTCCACATGAATAATAGTAGCCATAAAAAATATGTTGGTACCTGGATGGTTTTAAATCGAGGGAGCCCACATCTTCAGGATTGTTCTTGCGAATCTTGTCCAATGAAGTCTACATGCATTTCAAATCTCATAGGTTCATTGTATTTTGTTGTAGAAGGTCCTACTTCTTCTTATTTGTAACCGATGCTAGTTTTGTCATTGTAAGATCGTTGATTGTTAATGAGTTCTTCCAATTCTCTTGAGCTGTTGGCATAGTTTTGGATAGTTTTTCCTTTCTTCACTTCCTCACGCAGTGAGACTACTTCGGCTTCTAATTCTTTCCTTTCTTGGTTACTTTCTTCCAACTTCTTTTGAAGTGACCCTTCAATGCATTTGTGTTCTTCAACTTCAATTTTGAGACCTTGAACTTGTTCTTCAATATTTTTGGAACGGATATTCTCCGCATTGAGATCTTTTATAAGCTTGAATGCTTCCTCATAAAATTAGTCTATGGTCCATCCTTATTCTTCATTTCTTGGTACCTCTTTCTTATTGTGCTTGGGTTTATTGTGATTGGCCATAAAAAATACTCTCTCATTGGCTTCTTCTTCACTATCATTGTCTTCATCAGATGATGAGCTATCTTCTTTAGAGAGAAAGTTCTTTTTGGATCCTTGCTTGTTGAATTTCTTAAAGCCTTTCTTTCTTTTTGAGTTGCCATTAATTTTGTTTGGACATTTTGCTGAAAAATGTCCAACCTCATTACAGCTGAAACATATCAATGGAAGTTTACCTTTGAATTTTCCCTTACCAATTTGTATTTTTCTCGTGAAGTAAGCATATTCTTCATCTGAAAGACCTTCTTCATCATCTCCTTTTTCTTCACACTTGCAGGTGCATGTATTTTCAATTGAAGTTTGTTTATCACTTGAATCACTTATTGGGTTTCTTAGATGCAAGCGGCAACACGAGTTTCTAGATCACGAAGTGCCACTCTTCTTCATCAGAATCTCATTTCATATGCTATGAGAACTCCATGTAATTCCTCTTTCGAGTTTGTCAGTTGCCTTGTATTCTAAGACCGATACCTTTAGGTTGAATCTCCACAGTAACGTTCCAAGAATCTTTCGTATAAAAGTCTTCTCGTCGAAGTGGCTCTCCCCAATCCTTCGAGTATTGATTTATTTCATCATGTATTGAAAGTATACGTGATATCGTGATCTTCTTTCATTGAGTTTCTCAAATTTTCTCTATAGATTTGAAGCTTTGCTTCTTTGACATTGAGTCACTGCATATATATTCTGAACAGGCTGTGAGATTACGACATTTTGGTGGTTTACAGAAGCACTTTGCCATATTAAGCGATTGAATAAGTCCACTGATAATAATATTCTTTTCTTTTTCATCATTTACCAAATTCTTCTTACCTTGTTCATCCATGGTTTATGTAAATCCATTTTGAACAGTGTCCCATACTTCGTAACCTTGTGTCAAGAGATAGACATCCATTCTTCCTTTCCAAAGTGCATAATTATTTTCATTGAATATAGGTACACCATTCTTGGTATGCTCCATGACCTCCTTCCAGCTGTTAAAATGCTATTGAAGGAACCAATCTAGGATACCAATTGTTGTAAATACTGAGAGGGGGGGGGGGGTGAATCAATATTCCTTTCAGTTAGAGCATTAGTTAATCTTCAATTATTATCAGTGTTTGTACAATGATAGCAGCAAACAAGAGGAACACAAATTCACATAGTTTTTAAGGTGGAAACCCACTCTGGGACAAAAACCACCTAATGCTTTTCTGTATTCTTTATTCAACTCCAATTGAAAATAAAGCTCCAACTTCCTAGAATCTAGAAAATCATTCTTCTCCGGCTCCCAATGGACGCTCCAACACTCGAGATTCTTCAGTAGTCAATTGAACAGATGCCCCAACACCCAATGAGATACAACTCACCCTAGCACCACCCTACCACCCTATAGAAGAATAAAAGAAGAATGGACTCCCGTACCAGGGAAAATGGTCCACTTTACAATGATATAGAATGATGCAGAAGAAGAAGATATACTAGACCATAACCACAACTTTGACACAACCACCTAATGAGATCCTAGACCTCCCGACACTGCCTCTTCAACCCTTGGCAGATAGACACTAGTACAATTTTTACAATAATGTATTTACAATGACTTAGTACAATGATACCTTTACAATGATTGTATACAGTGCTACCCACTTGAAGACTTCATATGATGAAATTCTTGCTGCTGTTATGCACCTTGGTTTCTGATCTTGTCATGCTACCCTCTGCTGCACCTTGCTTTTCTTTGTTGCCGTAGAAAGTCTGGTCCTTTGCAACCCTTGACAACACATGATCTAGATTTTTCTTGCCTTCTAGGAGCGCGTTATTGAATCTAGTGTATCTCTATTATTTCAGATCCTCAATATCTGATTTTCGGTCCTGTAGTAGTCCTCTAAGTCTTCTTTCCAATGCCACAGGTCTGACCCAATTTGGATTCTTCAAGAGAGAGTTATACCCAATCTCTCACAATGCCCTAATTAAGGACTGTTTCAGCATAGCGCATTTTTACGGCGTGCCATGTGTCATTGTTTCTTCATTTGTCTCTGAAATTGATAGAGAAAAAATTACAGAGTGTGCACTATCCTCTACTTCTTACGGAATTCCAATCCGATACTCAGAGAGAGAGTTATGACGAATTTACCAAGGTCACTTCTTTGAGATGAATTTCAGGAGCCTGCAAAAACCATGACTTCCACAGATCATATCTCCCAAAATATTGTGCACCTTGATCTGAATTTTTTACTGCACCTTCCTCAGGATTTTGGCTTCTCCTCATAAAAATTTCAACTTCTGAACCTTTGTATAAAAAACGTTATAGCGAAAATTCCACGATGACCTGTTTCAAATGGCCGAATCCCTTGCATAAGGAGGAAATGAAGATCACAATTTATATAAATGCTTAAGTTGAGAGAGGCTTCAACAAGTGAATGTGGGAGGGATTTTAGGAGCTTAAAAAATATTAATTATGACTTTTCAATGACCCATGCCCCAACCCCATGGGGTTTTAGCCCACTAACTTGGGGTACAAACGTCAAACATGAATATCTCTCAAATCGTGAAGAATTACATGGCATGCCATATATCAACAGAAACATCTCGACAAGTAGAAACCATCAAAAGCATTATTGACCCAGAATATATTAATTTGGTAGGTAAAAATTCCCATGCAATATTGGGTTAGCCCTTGGTGCTGCTTGGGTTGACATCAATGACAACCACTTATCAACACGACTCGTCAGAAAATTGGATGGCCGACTCTGACTCAGGATAGCAAAGAGCTTGGCGGATTAACAGGGTAGACACCTGTAGAACGTTTTATCCCTGGGAATTCCTGACGAGACACTTCCCTACATACATGACGAATACCAACCAATAGATAAATTCAGGGAAAAGATGGGTTTTTGGTATGCATGCAGACAAAACTCCAGACTTGACCATGGCGGAATACACAGGGGAAGCACTATCATTCAAGATAACTTGCTGGTAGAAAGGGAGGTGAATTATTAAACAAAGGGTATCTTGAATATCCCTCTAAGTATCCATGAGAGGGATATGGCTAGATGAACCTGATAAGGATGACCGTTTAACCATGTTTGAAAATTTACGTGAGAACAGTTTACAGGGTGGTCAAATTTGCAGGTGGCGAAAAGCTTAAAAGAGGGTGCAATGCAACAAATCACAAGTAATTTTGAAAAACAAATAAAAATCTTCTTTAAATAGGTGGCGCGAGTTTTAAATTTAATGCTGAAAAGACGCGCCAGCAAGCCGTTAACTCTGCCTGACGTGGAAGACAATTGTGACCAACTCAGCGTCTTATGTCACTACGAGGGCTCTCAGGGTGCGAAGGAAAACTTCGGCTGGTGCCCCTGCACTCAATCTTCGTCGTTCATCTCTGTTGTCCCCACAGTCAACCTGGTCAACTGCGGAGGCACTCATCATGGTATCCGGTGCGCTAGTTGTGCCTGCGGGTTGGGCCTTTTGATAAGGATTTTAATTATCAACGCCTTCCGCCAATTAAGCCGATCAATGTTTAACACCAAATACCGAACCCATTATTATAAAGTTTAAATGTTTAACCTTTAACTCAGATTTTGGCAAACATACATATTTTTTTCATGCTAAAGTATAAGATTTTGATACTTTAACATATTTTCCAACATTTTCTTATTTTTGTATTTTCAAATATTTGAAAAGTAAAAGGATATGCAGATGATCCACAATAGTAAGGATGATAAAGGGATGTTATTCATAGGAGCCTCATTCCGTGTTACTACTATTGGGAATTCAAAAGTAACAGAGCTATCTGTTTTAACATTCTCATCCCCCATGGCTGATTCTTCTTGATAGGATGAACTAGGCTCGGAGTGTACTGGAGATTGAAAAATAGAAGGATCAGGCTGCTCCAAGATCAATTGTTTAACAACATTATCGGTGTCCAATTGATGATCAACTAATTGTTGTTCCTCGGGTTCCTGATGGTCCCCACTGGTCTCTCCATGTCCTTAAATTTTCAGATCCTGATCAATAATTCTCCACGGTTGTTTTGAATATGGAGTTTTGATATCAGGAGTGGCTATGCTATTCGAAGGATGGTGAGGTCCAACCACTGAAGACACCGATGGTCCAGGCCTTGATATGGTAGCTTATTTCTTTGGTCCTGTCTTCTTATTATCTCTGTATGACATGGACTGTTCCTTCTCTGCCCTTGAAATCAAATCTCCAAAGAATGTTTTCCTTCCCAAATCTGCACTCTTCTTTTCCTTCTTACGACCCGTCTTTCCTATAGTTAGTAGAGTGGGGTGTGTTTGTAGATGTTGATGTTGTCCTACCAGCACACATGGGCCCTATGCGTATCAATTCATCCTATAAGTACTTCAGTTTCTACAGTAGTGAGCCCGATCAAGCTTGTTAGAGCGATGCGCAGGTTCTTACTTCTCGTCTTACCGCCCAACGACTGTATAGTTGAAGGCACCCTAAAAAAAACACCCAAAATTCAATTCCTAAGTGTTCTATCAAGACATTGGCAAGCTCGCTCAAACCTGTTAGAGCACTGCGCAGGTTCTTACCTCTCGTCTTACTGCCCTGCAATTGTGTTGTTGGAGACACTCTATAAAAACACACAGAAATTGCACTTCTTAGAAACAACTCTGATTTATTGGATCGTCATTGCCATCCCCGGAAACAGCGCCAAAATGTTGGACTATATAAATCACTTATTAAATGACTTAACAACACACATTTAACTATCAATCCAGGGACATCTGTCTATTCCAATGACAGTTGCACTTTCTGTGTCGATACACCAACCAAAATTAATTAAAAAAAAAAAAAATCGTTGTTGAAGTAAATGCTGGAAATAAATCACTCATGCAGAAATAAAAGAATCCACAAGATTGAAATCGCACTTCAATTGATCTATTTAGCTCGCCACACAATAAGTAACCAGCTGGTGTCCCTATTATCACGTGTAACAACATATAAAGTATTTAAATTGAAGCATATATATTCTCAGCCGAACAGCAGCAACAACACTCTAATGATACATAAACTAAAATACAATTACATACAAAAAGCTACTTTAATCACTGCAATCCCTGCTAAGAAGGAGGGCCCTTCCTCCCTAGCAAGGTGCAGGTAGATAGAGAACTTTAACTGAAACAAAATAGAATCACGCATGTAACAACAATAACAGGATAATCTGTATTAATATGAACACAATTACAGAGCCAAAACAAAGTTTTTCTCTGCTAACCTCTCGACCTCTAGGGTCGAGAGATATATAATGGTTACATCAGAAAATCCAGGGATAGATTAATCATGAGAATCTTACGATTCTCATGTTGATCGAAATAGAACTCATACAGTTATAACCACTTCCTAATAAACTTTTGATTAGAAAATAAAATATTACAATCAAAACTTCCCTTAGGTTGTTATCCCAAAAATACAATGTTAACAACTCCTACATCGATTATAATGAAAACACAGTTGTAGTGCAACCGCCAGAGGACAGATCAACAACAATATAGATAAGAGCGGTCAACGGTACAATTGTATTAGTAGTTCGCCAACGAGCCTGTAACAACATAGTGTAACAACGGTTTGCTGGCGGGTCTGTAACAGTAAGGTGTAACAACATCGCTTTGTTGTAACAACACCATCCGAACTGCTCCTATGAACTCCGTGTCTAGGATCTTTGACATCTGAAAGGACAACACAAAGACCATCGGTATTTCTCCAAAAAATCACCATCAATTAGTCATAAAAAGGTATAATAGATCATAATAATTGGTGAATTTGCAAAGTAACGAAAGCAAGGTGAAACAACACAAGTCAGGGTAAAAAGGTAGGAAAAAGGGGTAGAGATACTCCCATTGGTTATGGTTATGAAGAAAAATAAGGAAGATAAATGTAGGAAAAATGTGCAAAACCAGCACCCAACACTACTGTTGTGGAAATTCAAATGAAGTTTTTTATTGCTACAATTTAACACTACCTCTTAGCAAGAAAAAAGTTTTTCACAACCCCAATCTTGCTCTTGTTGAAATCAAACTTGCATCTTGACAAAGCCTTTGTCAAGATGTTTACATCTTGCTCCTCTGTAGGAATGTATTGTAACACAACTAATAACTACAAAATGACATTTTTAACAAGGTTTGAAGGCATGAGTGCTCTATGATATTTGTCCAACACTCTTGCGTAAGTCTCCAAGGCTCTAACACAACTCCAAAGGAATGTGTTCCTTCGCTTCCATCCCACCTGCATGACCACTACCTCAACTCTAGCTAGAATTAGTTAAGTATTGGAATACATGTAAGAAATCTAAATGTCCCCATGCCATCTAAGGTTTAATGCCCCTCTTGAAAATGCCAAGCACTCCTGCAAGGCAAGGCATCCTCCAAGCAATCAATTGAACTTCCATATGGCCATCAAGCATGTATATATATATATATATATATATATATATATATATATATACATATAAGACAAAGGGTACAATTATAATAAAATAGGACCATGAAAATTTGTAGCCTACATAAGAATATAACAATAGAGATGTAATCAATCCATATCTAGGGACTAATAAGGCATTTTAGGGTTAATATGGACCTTATATAGGGCATAACATGCCCCTCTGCTTCAAACACATATTGTCCTCAACACTTGACTGACTAAGTGATTCTACAAGAATAAGTCATCTTTCCGTGTCAACTCTTCCACTGGTAGGTTCTTTTGTTTGATGATGTACTACATACTTGTTGGGTTATTATGTTTCTTAATCCTCATTTTAAGGATTTTTTCTACTTCTAGTATGTTTTTTACCTTCTTCATTTATCTTTGTTACACTTCCCGATTGCAAAGGAATAACATTGCCATGATCTTGATTAGGTGGAAGGCCTTAATCCAAATACATTGGGATGATTGTTGACAACCTTATGGAGATCCACTGACATAGATGATATTCACATTTGAACATTTAGTGAACATAATTGTGCCATTACATCCTAGTGCCCCTTTTTGAATAATTTTTTCATTCCATTAAAGCTTATCACTTTAGAGGGTTTCCCTTGGATACCTCTAAGCTCGAATTTCCTTCCTTCTAAGGTAAATCTTATGAAGAGATCTTGAAAATTAAAGGTCACTATTCCAATGATTGTAACCATTAGATCCCTAATATAACATCAACACTCACTATTTGTATTGCAATCATGGGACTATCCTGTGAAAATTCTACTGTAGTATCATGGTTTACTTCTCCTACTTGATTAAATTATAAAAGTTATCTTCAGAAATAAGATTAAGAAAACACTGAAGTAAACACAACTAACAGCCTACACATGCAGATCATTTACTGAATATCACGCTCATTCAAACAAAGTGACACACTGATTTTTGGACATAAATCACTAGAAAAACCCAAAGCAGGAAAATCGGTGCAACAGATATGAGGGTTTATTATTATTAAGTAGATTCTGAGTATAGTAAATTTGAGCACCAGATTTGGTTCACCCTAAAGAGAAAAACATAGATCTACAACTAACATGTTGTTCTGTGGCCAAAATTTTGACTGTTCCACACCCTCAAACAGTATTTACAAGACTCGGCCCGGATCTGGCCCTAGAAACCCCAACGTTGCCCCTGAAACCCTTGTGTCAGCCTTGTTAGGCTCTGTGTACCTCTGCGCTGCTCAGAGAGGGACTGTGTAACCCCAGAGTGAGTGACGCAGCCCTTACGCTGCCTCTGGAGGCCTCTTCGTAACTTTGAAGCCCTCTGAATATGCAGCGCTACCCCTTCCTGGGCTTGCGTAGCGGCGGAAGCCTCTGCGCTGCACAATTGCTGCGTAGCTGCTACTGCTGCCCTTGCTCCTCTGCGTTGTCCCCGAAATTTGCTTCTCTGCCTCTCACTGTCTCTTGGCTCTGGGATTGGATCATCCCCTCAGCCAATACTACCCCTCACTGCAGAAAACTCTTCTGGAAATTATTAGCAAAACCTGCCCTAGAATTCCATATCTATCTCTCAGCTCTGCCTCTGTGTGTGTCTCCAACTGACCCTCAAGTATTTCTCTTATACTTTTTCGATGATATCATCAACGACCAAGATTAAAATAGTCATAAATAGGTGAGTATAAAATACTGCTTGATCCTTGTCATTTAGAACATTTCAGCACATGTGTTAATTGGTTCACTTTAATTATTTAATTTTCCTAAGTTTAGACTTAGGAAATCCATTAAAATAATTAATTATTTAAATAACTTGAACACCAACTGAAATTTATCCAAACAATTTCTGAGTTTTGGAGTTCAAGTTTGTCTTAGCCTCTCTATAAAATTTCAGGGCTAGAGCACACCCGATGCTACCCCAACTACACAAAATATCAACACTCCCTCTTAGCACAGAGTGCGCTCTAGCAATACATCCATATCATGTATCACAAGATCTTGATGTTGGTTTCTGTGTTGTTGATGCTTGGCCTGCTGCTGTTAGTATGAATCTTTCGTCAAAAAAGACCACTTTAGCTACGCATAACAAATAGCCCTAACATCAATTATGGCTGCCAATATCTTTAAATCTGCGGTTAGTTGATCCAAATAATGCTGCACAAACCAGATCTAAGCATGAAAGACATTAAGCAGTAAAATTAAAATGTGGCTCCATGCATCCAATAGACAAGACAAGAACAATGTATTTGAAAGAATTTTTTATATTAAAAGGAGGCACCTGAGAGGAAAACAAGAAAGGTGTTTCCAATTCTCCTCAATGGGATGGGTTTTTGAAAGTCCTCAGCATTTCAAATCTAAAATTTCTCTCTCTTGTTGGTGTAGAAAACCCAGACAAACATAGAACTCAAAGGGAGCTCATAAAGAAAAAATGGAGAATGTGACCAATAGTATAGATCCAGAGTGATCTAATGCAATGAAAGGTGACAAATGAATGAGAAAACCCTTCTATTTATAACAAAATATTAGGGCGATCTAGGACTTGGTGCATGAATAAAATATTATTAACCAAATTCTAGAACCGCCTTTTAGGAATATTTTATTATATTTGTTGGAGGGAAAAGGATTTTTGACATGGGTCAATTCCTTTATTTATAAATAATAAATAAATAAATGATTTATTTATTATTTTAAGGAAATGGTGGAAATGTAATTAAACAAATAATGATTTATTTAATTATTTATAAATGATTTAGTCAAATTTAACTAGGAATATTATTTAAATAAGGATTAAATAACTTATTCCTCGGAAAGAATCAAATAAATAAGGATTTATTTAATTGATTTCCTTGTTTTGGGTTAAATATGACTAGGAATAATAATTAAATTGATGTTTAACTAATTATTCTTTGAGGAAATATAAACAAATATAGATTTGTTTATTATTTCCTTTTGGGGTTTCCTGTTTAGACCATAAACAACTTAATAAAGGTGTTTTACTAAGTTATTTCACATAGTGAAAGTAATTTTACTTAGGGTAAAATTGGTCTTACATGGTGTACTTGGGTCCATCTAATGATAATAGGTTAGATGACCAAAAAATGGTGTAACAGATTGCCCCCCAACGTACGAGTGTTAGTAGCAAATCGTATGACCGAAGTACGTTGTAAGAACTCAATCACCAGACATCAAGAGGGAAGTCAGAGAGAGAAATGTAAGGTAGTCTAATGTGCTAAAGGACTAGACCCTGAGGAGATGAGACTTACAGGTGCAAAAAGTCTCTAGTTTATGAGATGGTACCTATGCTAAAGGCGGCGGGGGAGGCATACCTATGCTCGCTGAGACAAAGTACAAAAGAATAGTGTGTCCAGTAAACAAGGAACTGAACTATAGAGTACATGCTGGCATAAACACAAGCCAGAAAAATAGAATGATGAATCCCACATACATGTTGTGCCTGGGATAACAGCCAGGACTTTTACAATAATATCTGAGTACATGAGATACAAATACAACCCAAATGCCCCCTAGAAACGGGGAAGGGCTCACAAAATCCGACTGATACATGCAAATCGAAAAGGCGCTGCAAGCGGCTAAGGCCAACATCATCAAATATAGGGAGCTGCATCAAAGGCTGAAATGAAGAGGTCATCCGGGCGTGTGGGGGGCTACCTGCAGGGCCACCCCCTCATGAGGGTTGAGACATCTCACACACACCCGAGAATCACCAATAGCTGCTTCTACATCACTGGACCATCAAGTATACGGATCTCAATCATGCTGAAAAGAGCTGGAGCAAGGTACACCGCCCTCTAGGCCTGTCTTCTAGAGTGAATGAGTTGATGTAGACAGAAGGAGGCCCGCCATAGGTGAGGCAATAAGGGATCCCTAACTAAGGCACGAGAGAAAATAGTAGAGTGACGAACAAACGGACACTAAAGATGATGATGAAATGGGGGATACTGAGTGGCGAATGGACAACTTCCCTTGTTAAAGCATAAAGGGCATGGATGACCTGTCAACAACTGACTCAATATCATGAGGGATAGGGGACAGTGGGACTAAAAGCCATAATGTGCGACACAAGAGAGGGACCAAGTAATGAAGGATGGAGAACTATAACGGGATACAAAGGGACTCAGGATAGACTCCATGAATGTGATGATGACTCAACTCGGATGCTCTAAACAAGGGCGACATGATGGTGCTGCCACACAGTAAATGTCCAATGGGGGACCATAAAAACATGAGTACAAGATGGTAACTCACAACGAACATCAACACGAGCATGGACAAGTATGGAGGCCAAGTGGTTCCCCTAGTATGAGTGTTGCAAGTGAAGAAATTAGATTTGGAGGAGGGTTATGGTTGAGGGGCATAGGTGCCCCCAAGCATGTTTTGGTCATGCCAAAATGTATAAAGGGGAATCTAAACACATTTTAATGATGTGGTGCGCCATTTGTTTTCGTTATGGTTATGCAGTATGAGAAAGGAAATGGAGGATTACCAATCTCTTTTAGTACTGCATATATGAATCAAATGGACTTTAAGTTTCTGGGTTGGCATACCTGGTGTCACTATCCCAAAGAGAGGATTTGGAGATAATGAACTGATGCTCTCCTAGAAAACCCATAGGTTGTTCAACAACAATGTCTAAGAGACTGGGTTGCTGACGTAAGATGAAGGAACGATAAGGGGTATCATCCCTAGAGTGATCTGAAGTGATATGGGACTCTATAGGTTCTTCTAAATGTGGAAGAATAATGGTACTAGAGTCGACGCGACCAAATACACTAGGAGAGTTGTGGAGAATTTATTCTCTTGGTCTCTCAAATATGGATGCCCCCTTACCCAAACATGGGGTATCATTGTAATGGTCACAAGGTGTATGTGATTCAAACGCATGAGTTCGATGTAAGGGGGAATAGATAAAGTCAGGGGTGGGGATTTCTTTCATAATGTCGTCATCATGATAGAAGATGGGGTGACTGGTGGAAGAAAGACCACCTAACACGACGAAGCTACCTGAATCATCACCATGAGAAGAGAGGTTCACATGCACATCGCTATAAGGGGTGAAAGAAGATAAAGAATCTACCGATGTTGAGCCTAGGGTGATCGCTGAAGGAAGGTCAAGAGAAACAACAGGGGAGGGTTCAGAGGGAGTGTTCCCCGAGGGTCTCATGGATGATGATAGGTAGAAGATGGTGGACGAAGGCTCCGTCATCTCGACATTAGGAGGGGGCATGCCAATGGGAGCTGTCATGTCTAGTAGTTCTGCCGAAGAAAAATGCGCAAATATGGGAGAGGTGGACTCGTTGTGCTTGGCCTCAAATTGGCGGACTGCGGCTAGAGAGGTGCGGAAGTCCTTGAGTCGGGAAAAAAGGTGGGTGTAATGTCCATGGAGATCACACAAAGCACAGGGGTGGTTGGTGTGAATAGTCTTGGGGTTCTTGGCCGCGGTCACAGAAGAAACAAAGGCTTTAGGGAACGCAACATTGACCATGGGCTTGAGATGAGGCAGTTCAGGACAGGTATGGGTGGTGTGACCGACAACATCACACAAAGCACACTGGATGGTATGCTTTGGAGGCCGAGGAGGGGAAAGGTGTGTGTCAGGGTAGCCTTATCTTTTGATGCCCCCCTGCGAGCTTTTCCATTCTTACCCGAAGCGGTCGCAACAGGAGGTGGGTCCTGTTGAGGTGACTGAGGCACTGTTGCAGCGGGAGAAGTCGTGGGGACCGGTTGAACCAGGGTCAAAGCAACGTAAGGTTTGGGTTGAACAGATGGGGTAGCGGCTGGAGGATCAAGGTACCAGATGGGAATCCCAAGGGTCAGGTTAGGAAGAGAGAGGGTGGCCATGACATGTACCATGTACACTCCTGGTGGGGGAGCTAGGAACGGTATCTTACCAGCGGGGTAATGGCTAGGAGGGACGGCGCCAAGATGGTTGAGACCCAGTGGAACCGACCCAGGAGGGTAGAGAGGCGCATGGGTATCAGCAGTAGGAGAAGGGTCAGAAGGGAGAGGTCCAGCTGGCTGAGGCGAAGGGCTAGGAGCGGGTTGCGGCGGGTGAGGTTGAGGTTGCTGACTAGCCGAAGCGGGCTGCTTAAGGTTGGCCCAAGATGATTGCATCATGCAAACATTCGATAAGCTGGGATCAGAGACAGGAGGAGGAGGAAGACCAGGGAAGGTTCCAAGCAAGGAGGAGTCTTTATAGACGCCGGGGGAGACACTGTTCAAAGAATTGACGGTTTGCTTATTGGCTATATAAGAGATGGTCGACTCAGGGGAGGGCTGAGATTTTGGCTCATGATATGTCAACTGGTCAATGGTGACTATTTTTCCATTGTGAGGGAAATACAGCTTGCGGTATACCGCGGATGAGACAGCAGACATGGCATAGGTGTAGCTACGCCCTAAAAGAATGTTGTAATCGAGAGGGGCGTCGATGACTTCAACGTCAATGCAAACAATCTTGCCCGCAAGAGTGATAGGACAGTTGCGGAAAAGGCCAATGGGCTAGGAGGCGTGGCCATCCCACGCTCGAAGAGTTATCGTGGGAGGGACCAACTCAGGAGATCCGAGTTGTTTCCAAACCGAAGCGGACATCACATAGGTGGATGCCAACTCATCAATGATGCACCGGGAAATGTTAGCATTTCGGATTTTGACTGGGATTTGGAAAGCTACGGAAGCAGGAAGAGGAGGAGACTCTGACTGATGGGCGTCGAAAACAATCAATTGGTCATCTGCGGGATCTACAGCACCCAGGGTAGATAGTAGAGCTTTTCTTTGAGAGGGGCACAACTGGAGGAGTTCCAGCATTGAAATGGCAGCAGGAGATTGGGCCAGCTCATCTACTATGCTATATGAATGGGTAACTCGGTCAGAAGCAACATTTCGACGTAATGGTCCCTTAGGAATCTTGGTATGAACCTCGGTTCTGGGCTGAGGGATATGCAAGGGACCATTATTTTGTCGAAAGAGGCTCTGTAGAACCTGAAGAAGGTGACTCGGGGACAAATGGAGCAAGAGGTTGGCGATACGGACAGGACTGAGTTTGAAGGTTAAGGTCGATGGTTATAGGTTGGTCAGAGTTCATCGTGAGGATCTGGTAATCAGAGGTACCAGATGGAGGAGGTTGAGTGGTTACCGGTCCGTGAGGTGGTTGGGTAGCCACAAATCCCTGTTGTGCATCCACCTGCTCTTGAGGGGGCAGTGACTGTTGTTGCGGGGGTTGAGAAGACAAGGGAGGTAGGGGTGCGAATGCTGGAGGAGCTGGAGCACTAAGCTGTGGATATTGATGATAATGAGGTTTGGTAACAGTGTGGTAAACCGGAGGTTGGGCAGAAAGAGGAGGCATGCCGGATCCTGGATGCGTGCTATCGGGAGGGGGAGAAGTGCAGGAGGTGGTGCCCCCTCCCCTAGGAAAACCATAGCTCATGGGAGGTTGGGTGGATGGATGAGAGAGAGCTCCAAGAATACCGTCGACGGCATGAGGTGCCATCAGTGTGTTAGTGCCACCGGGTCTGGGGAGGTCAGGAAGGACGGTATAAACATAACCAGATTGAGCATAGATTAGGTCATATTTCAAGGCTATTTGGAGGGAGGCTTCTTCGGTTTGAGGAAAATGGGATGTGACATCTTTTCCGACGATGGGTAAGAGAGATCTAAGGAACCAGTCCATGTAGACATGGTCTTCGAAGGTAGGGGCTTGAAATAGACTCTTTCTTCTCCGCCATTCTTTAACATGATTGAATAGGCGGGTCACAGACGATTGAAGGAAAGAATTCAAAAGTTTGATACCAGTGTCATAACGAAGGGGAAGCTGGAAATAAGATAAGAAGGCGCGGGCAAGGGTCGCAAAGGTGGTATGGGAAGAGGCGGGCTGGTCAACATACCACTTAGAAGCTTCACTTGTAAGCGTGTGTTGGAATAATCTAAGACGGATGGAGTCATCAGTAATGGAATTGGATGAACACCACATATGGAAAGATCATATATGGTTGGAGGGATCTTCACTAGCAAGGCCTTCGAACTTGGGAATGTCGGAGGGGAGCTTGGTTGGCATAGCAGGCCAACTAACATCGTGGCAGATAGGATCATTGATCAACTGATTGAAATCGAGGAGATTGAGACCGGCCATATAAGGGAGCAAAGGGACAGTCGATGTAGTTCCCGTAGTGGTTCCACTGGAAACGGACCCGGCAGTAGAACTGGGGTTGCCGCTAAAATAATTAATTATTTGAATAACTTGAACACCAGCTGAAATTTATCCAAACAATTTTTGAGTTTTGGAGTTCAAGTGTGTCTTAGCCCCTCCATAAAATTTTAGGGCTAGAGCACACCCGATGCTACCCCAACTACACAAAATATCAACACTCCCTCTTAGCACAGAGTGCGCTCTAGCAATACATCCACATCATGTATCACAAGATCTTGATGTTGGTTTCTGTGCTGTTGATGCTTGGCCTGCTGCTGTTAGTATGAATCTTTCGTCGAAAAAGACCACTTTAGCTACGCATAACAAATAGCCCTAACATCAATTATGGCTGAAAATATCTTTAAATCTGCGGTTAGTTGATCCAAATAATGCTGCACAAACCAGATCTAAGCATGAAAGACATTATGCAGTAAAAGTAAAATGTGGCTCCATGCATCCAATAGACAAGACAAGAACAATGTATTTGAGAGAATTTTTTATATTAAAAGGGGGCACCTGAGAGGAAAACAAGAAAGGTGTTTCCGATTCTCCTCAATGGGATGGGTTCTTGAAAGTCCTCAGCATTTCAGATCTAAAATTTCTCTCTCTTGTTGGTGTAGAAAACCTAGACAAACATAGAACTCAAAGGGAGCTCATAAGGAAAAAATGGAGAATGTGACCAATAGTATAGATCCAGAGTGATCTAATGCAATGAAAGGTGACAAATGAATGAGAAAACCCTTCTATTTATAACAAAATATTAGGGCGATCGAGGACTTGGTGCATGAATAAAATATTATTAACCAAATTCTAGAACCACCTTTTAGGAATATTTTATTATATTTGTTGGAGGGAAAAGGATTTTTGACATGGGTCAATTCCTTTATTTATAAATAATAAATAAATAAATGATTTATTTATTATTTTAAGGAAATGGTGGAAATGTAATTAAATAAATAATTATTTATTTAATTATTTATAAATGATTTAGTCAAATTTAACTAGGAATATTATTAAAATAAGGATTAAATAACTTATTCCTCGGAAATAATCAAATAAATAAGGATTTAATTAATTGATTTCCTTGTTTTGGGTTAAATATGACCAGGAATAATAATTAAATTGATGTTTAACTAATTATTCTTTGAGGAAATATAAACAAATATAGATTTGTTTATTATTTCCTTTTGGGGTTTCCTGTGTAGACCATAAACAACTTAATAAAGGTGTTTTACTAAGTTATTTCACATAGTGAAAGCAATTTTACTTAGGGTAAAATTGGTCTTACATGGTGTACTTGGGTCCATCTAATGATAATAGGTTAGATGACCAAAAAATGGTGTAACAGCTGCCCTCCATCCACTACACTGCTACTCTCTGTACTAAT
Source organism: Pinus albicaulis (assembly GCA_034641835.2). NCBI lineage: Eukaryota > Viridiplantae > Streptophyta > Pinopsida > Pinales > Pinaceae > Pinus > Pinus albicaulis. The sequence continues at coordinate 1,133,240,952 of CM076579.1, forward strand.
GCCCATGTCACCGCCACTGACACTACCACATCTGTACTGCAGCTTCCTCTCAACTTACTGCGTCATGCTGCCCATAGCACTACTACTGCTAACTGCTGCACTACAACTTAGTTTCAGAGAAGTAAGCAAATGAAGGACTCCTGCCCAATCATTAACAGATAAGTCAGGCTACCTTGCATCACTGAAGCTCCCTTGGCTACTGATTTAAGTTTTCTTCCTAAAGCCACTGCGTTGCTGCAACACTGCATTGTGTGAGCTCAACCTCTCTACGTTGTTACCTCTGCATTATGCTGCTCCCGCTTGAGCTCTCCATCATTTCCCTTTGCTTCATTGTGACCTTCTGCAACCATCTCCCGACTCATCCCGCTATTGTCTTAAGGCTCCTGTAGCTCGTATGTTATCCAAGAGTAGGCCTGACTCAAGGATCCCGCCAGTCCTGTCTGCAGTTGCTCTACAAATCCATGTCACCCCTCCTCTTCTCTCAAGGAAAATGGGCACTCATAGCTGCATCATCATCATAGCCATCATCCTTTGCTGCTACGGCCTTGGAATCAGAAGATAATTTATCCTTCTTCTTAGGACAAGTGCTGGCAAAGTGTCCAATTTTGCCATAGTTAAAGCATCGGATCTTGGATAGGTCCCTCTTCTTCTTCCCTTTTTGTTTCCTTTCCTTTGATGCAAGGGTTGCATCATCATCCTCTTCTTTCTTCACTCTGGTTGATCCGCTTCTACTGCTTTGCCTCTTCATGATTCTCTTGATTTCCTCCTGGCAGAGGATTTCCCACATGTTTTCTCGTGATGGTAACGCTTCCCTCCCCAGAATGATATGGAGAAACGTTTCCCATTCTTCCGAGACTGCATTTAGGGTCATCCTCACTAGGAGCCCCTCATCCGGATTTACACCCATGGAAATCAGTTGATCCCGGATAGTTTGAAGCCTGAAGAGGAATGGATCTATCTCTTGACCCTTCATCATTTGGAACAACCACATCTAGTTCTCCAGAAGCATCCTTCGTTGGATAGAGCCTCCTTGATACATCGTATCCAAGGCTACCCCCATCTCATTCGACGTATTATTTCTGGTAATATGAGGTATGGTGTGGTCTTTGACTCTGTCCATGATCAAACGCTTAGGCCACACTTGATTTTCTTCATACTTTTTTAGAGGATCTGCATCGGTTGGTACAACTATAACTTTCTCTACATGATCTTTGAGACCATACTCATCCAAAACTAACTGGATTCTAGCTCTCCAGATAACAAAGTTGGACATGCATCCTCTCCCTCTTTCTGTTGCAACACTCAACAGAAAAATGTTGGATCTGGATTTCTTGGTGATTAGAAACCCTCTATAGTAGCTTCTCCCTCTGACCACTGATTTCCCTCCTGGAAATATTTCACCCAAAAACAATTGGACAATAGTATTTGATCACCCTCCTGATTGAATCTCATATCTGTTTGGCTCAGATCTGTTGAGTAGTTGTCTTCCTCCCGCCTTTGTTGACTTAGCTAGGGAGAACTCTGCACTGGCAAAATCTCCACCACACCAGCACTGCTTCCAAATCTTGGCAAGACTTCTCTGCAATATGAATAATTACTGGACTATGTCTTACTGAATGGCCTAGCGTAGCCTCAACGCTGCTCAGAAGTGGACTGCGTAACCCCAGACTGGGTGACACAGTCCTTACGCTGGCCTGGGAAGGCTCTGCGTAAGCCTGATGGCCTTTTGAATCTGCAATGCTACTCCTTCCTGGGTATGCGTCCTCCTACTGCCAAGATGCCCCTTCTGGATCTTTGCTATTGTCCTACAGAAAAAATATTCTTTAGCTGATTTACTGGAGATTCAGCTAGATCTTCTATTTCTCTGATACCATGTGAAATTTATACTCTAGTATCATGGTTTACTTCTCCTACTTGATTAAATTATACAATTTATCTTCAGAAATAAGATTCATAAAACACCGAAGTAAACACAATGAACAACCTACACATGTAGATCATTTACTGAATATTATGCTCATTCAAACAAATTGACACACTGTTTTTTGTACATAAGTCCCCGGAAAAACACAAAGCGGGAAAACCGGTGTAAAAAATATGAGGGTTTATTATTATTAAGTAGATTCTGAGTACAGTAAATCTATACACCATATCTGGTTCACCCGATAGAGAAAAACATAGATCTGTAGCTAACCTGTTGTTCTGTGGCCAAAATTTTCCTAAGTGTAGACCTAGGAAATCCATTAAAATAATTAATTATTTTAATAACTTGGACAATAACTGAAATTTCTCCAAACACTTTCTAGGTTTTGGAGTTCAAGTATGTCTTATCCCCTCCACAAAATTTCAGGGCTAGAGCACACCTGATGCTACCCGAACTACACAAGATATAAACATATCCAACAAGTACTCCCCCATATTGAGCTTAATATTATGGAATTTCCTTGAAAAATTTATGGTTCCTCCATTTGCAATCATTACTTGAAAATATGGTGTTGGATATTTGACACAATTGAAAAGTTTTGCTAATTTTTAATTGATGGAGTTATGGGTACTGCTCGAATCAATTGACATTGTTTCTTTTTTCCTTTATATCGCTTTAGATCTTATGAAAGTTACAATTCTTCATCTTCTTCCTTGTTGGAGTCTATGTAGAATAATTTATTCTTATTGCATTTATGCCCCTTACTATACTTGTTGTCACAATTGAAACATAGTCTCTTTTCTCTTCTTTAGCCATTTGTTGAGGAGTCAACCTTGTCGATTTATGAGATGGGGCACGATCTTCAATATTGTTTAATGATAAATTTTCTAGTATCCATATTTTTAATTTCAAATTTCCTTGCCAGACGAAAAAGATGCTCTAGAAATTTATATTCAAAGAGACACACCTCATGTTGGATGCTTTTCTTTAAAGTTCCCATAAATAGGTCTAACAAATCATCCTCTAAAATATTTTTTACTTTCGGGCTCAACTTTTGGAATTGCTAAATGTGCTTTGTAGCTTGACCATTTTGTCGAAGATTTATCAATTGAATAAATAATGCGTTATTCTTAATATCCCCATAATGTGCTATCAATTCCTGTGTAAAAATGGAACAAGATATAGTAGAATCATTTTTCTTTTCACAAAACCATTGATACCATACAATTTGGTCTTGTTCTAAGAACATGGATGAAATAACCTTTTTCCACTTGGTGTAAATAAACATATTTCTCCATTTGAAGTATACATGTTACATAATCATTACCATCAAATTTCATCATATCGATCTTTGGAATATAATAGTTCCTTGGTGCTGACTTGAAACCCTGATGACGTGGATCTGAAAATTCATGATTATGGTTTTGTGATTTGGTATTTGTGCTCTACAATTGTGATATCATACTCTCTATATGACATTGAATCTCAACACCATGCTCCTCCTTATGTTTGTGATTTCCTTATATCTCCACATCCATTTTAGGGATATTTTTTAATAGAATGTTTTGTAATTATTTTATTTCTTCCTTGATGATTTTTTCCATTTCTTCCTTGTTTTGATTTTTCTTCTTTTCTCTTCCTATCTTATTTTCATTCATCTTTAATTTTTTCTTAAGAACCTGAGAAATATGCATTTTTCAACATAATACCATTCATTTCATTAAATTTATTCTCTAATTGAAATTACCTAAACTCTAAGTCCTCACTTTCTTTATGAGTTGAGGCTAAGTCTTCAGTAGATTAATTGGTGTAGTAGCCTTCTTTTGAGGTGTGTTGGAAAATAATAATAGTATTCTTCCTTATCACAACTTTCAATCACTAAAAAGTGGAATTTTTTAATCAATAGTTAGGTCACTTGTAACTATGTACCTTAATTTGAAGAATATCTAAATGGATGAAGTTTTTCTTGATATATTCTAATATTTGAGTCCTTCTGGATCTTAAAATTTTGTTTGTAATACTGTAATGTGCTTTTTTTTGCAATTCCATAGTTGTGAACAAAAATTGATGTTCCAAGTGAAAGTTATGGTAACCTTCCCAAAACTTCTTGATTTTTTACCTCTTCCCACAAGAAAAACTTGTATAGTGTGCCACGTATCCAAATTATTCAAATATAATTCTGAAAATTCTACCTGAGATACTTTGTATGCTTCTTAAAATTCGTGAATATCTCACAATTTGAAAAATCCTAGAAAGAAGATATAGCAAAAATACCAAGTTATCTTGTTTAAAATTTATTTCAATATTTTTCACAAAACTTAACTTTCACAAGGGTATAACTCTGAAAATATAGTGAACCAAATTCTGAAAATTGAACTAGATGCTCCTCAAGATTTCTACTTAATATTTCCCAAGTTTCACTGTCTAAAACTACCTATAAAAAAATTTATTGTAAAAATGTAAAACTAACATGTTTTAAACTGATTTCAAGAGCATTCAAGAACTCAAAATTCCTTAGATCATATATTTTGAATTATAGCGAACTAAGATTTGAAATTTTCAACCAAATTTTCAACAAGATTTCGACTCAATGTGGAACAATTTCATAGACTGAAATTGTTGAAAATGGTTTTTATTGATGTCAAAGGCTGTTAAAATGCAGAAGAAGATTACATAGCCAAATAGTATGTCATGATACATTCAACGATATATGGCACGACCTCAAACTCCTTGCGGTTGAGAATATATGAATTTTTGAAGTTATTACCCTTCCAAACACAAGTTAGTCATATTTGTAGGGGTTAGACACATTATATAGTGTGAGGAGGAGGCACTTAGGGACTCACCCGAGAAACTAATATTGTCTAAACAAATGAAGAGGAGTTATGAGGTTCATACCTTATGAACTAAAAGTGAAGAGAAGCCGAATTGGAGAGTCTTTCTATGGAAGGGTGTTGGAAAATATTTTTAAGGGATTTTGGTATTGTTCTTGGGAAGGGTTCCAGTTTTTGTGAGGTTTGGTTTAAGCATAAAGTGTTGCAATTGTTAGGGTTGAATTCAAGACCCTTGAAAACCTATTTTTCACCTGTTGAAGCCAAACTAAAGGAGGTCGTGTTTATCTTTGTTTACATTGTTATAGGCTTGTCTTGGAGGTCAAGTTGTGGTACAAAAGGAGGTTGAGTTCATCTTTGTTTGGGTCGAGTTACATGTTTGTCTTGGAGGCCGAGTTGTGGTATAGAAGGGGGTCGAGTTCATACTTGTTCTAGGCTGAGTTACAAACCTGTATTGAAGGATAAGTTTTGATGCAGAAGCAAGTTGAGTTTTTTTTATGTGAAGGCTAAAGTTTCAGGGCCAAGATTTGATATTTACTAGGGCCCAATTAATTTTTTTAAGATCTAGTTCATGCCTAGTTTTAAGGCCAAGTCCTAGTGTCTTGAAGGCCATGCTCAGTATGCTAAAAATAGTCTTGTGTGAAGGAGAGAGGAGTAGTTGTTAGGAATACCTAAATAAGCTAGAAGTTGTAGCTCACTGAGGATTGGTGTCCTCATCTTCTTGAGAGGTTGAAGCCTAATAATTTTGTATGTTGGTGTTTATAGTGTTGAATAAAGTGTTGTCATTGATGTCAGAGTAGTCATTTATGTCCAGTAGTGTCAAGCTCAGGGGGAGCTTGTTGGATATTGTTAAAGTATAGTTATTGATATTGAATTGGTTGATGATTATTGATCAAATGTAGTTTATTGTTGAAGGTTTTTTTCCTATCGGTAAAATGTTCAAAAGCATATGCAAAGTGCATAGTTGGATAGTCCTCTCAGAGACCTTCCCAACAGTACATGGAGCTTAGAAAAATTCCAAAGGGTTGATGAGAAAAACATTTTGAAGTTTTGTAGTTAATCTAAGGCATACTAATTCAAACATATTCAAGAGTTTGGGCCTTTCAAGGTGAAAATTTGGCGCATGGCCAAATTAGCTAGATTTCAGACTAGTTCGAACATATCTTGGAGTCCAGGCCTCTCAAGGCATGAACATTGTTGTGTAGTAAAAGAGCTTGACTCCACATTATTCCATACTCATATGGATATCCAAACCTTCGAGCACTTTGCAAAGTGAAAAAAAATAAACCTATCAAATCTTAGATTGGTTTGGCATTTATCTCCCAATGCAAAAGACGTTGTCACAACCCCTTATGGGGGCTTCACTAGGGGAGCAATACCATACCATGTGTGTTCATATTGGGGGATATATATTGAGCATATAATAGGAGGTAAAGGGTTTTTATATTGACAAGTATAAAAATGGAACTCAAAGTTAATGAAAAAATATAAAGGGGTATAAAAAAATGTTAGTGAAAAAATGGATACCGACAATATCTAATGAAAGTAGGAGTTTTTTAAATTGGGAAGGTGTATTGAGTTCATATTGGTAGGGGGTTAAATAATATGATTTTTAGAGGTATTTTCCAATATATAGTCAAAATAAGGGTATTGTTTAGTATGCCATGAACACGTATTAGAGGAAATATCAGCCTAAAAGTACCCATGAAATTTTCATGTACATAATATGTAAGCCAATCAAAATCCTTTATATCTAAAAAGAGGTACATGTAAATATTTTGAAGGGAAAATAAAGAAACTATTTTTTTAATTGTATTTTTGTCTTATCTCCCTATAAGTTTACTCAAATTTCAAGTGTAGACACTCGTTGGATGCAAAATTAAAATTCACATCCAACGAGTATCCATTATGCATACTTCTGAGAAGACCCATATTGATAAAAAATTAAGATACATTAAAAACGTGTGTTCAACGAGTTTTTTAAATGTATCTTTAGTTTTTATCAACGTGGGTCTTCTCAGAAGTATGTGTAACAAGCACTCGTTGGATGTTGAAATTAATTCTGCATCCAACGAGTGTCTACACTTGAAATTTGAGTTAACCTATAAGGATATTAGAAAAAAATACAATAAAAAAAAATTAGTTTTCTACTTTTCCATCCAAAATTCTTAACTCTTTTTTATTATTTTCCTATTGTTTTATTATTTAGCCTTAGGATGTCACTTTTAGGCTGAAATTTCCTCCAATGCATGATATGTCATAGGTTCATCAAGTGAAGCCCCCATTCAACCCTTAGTTCTACTGCAAAAGAGTTGAAACAAAATTGTTATTCGAGGCATTCAATGGTTTGGTTGTCCAAAAAAGTTGCAACATAGTAAAATTCCAGCACTCCATATTTAAAGCACTTAACCCAAAGTTTTGGTCTACGGGAATATGGAGCCAAAACGATGAATTGGGATTCATATTTAGAAATTAAACACTCACTGAGTTAAGCTATTGGAATTAGCCTGCGGTTCTAAGAAAAATGACATGATCTTGATGCCAAAAAGGGAAATTTGGTTTTCTACACATAAATTGAAATTCGCTTTTCAGTGGCATGGATTAAAATTTTTCATTCTTTATTTTAAACTTAGCATTCCAACACTAAATTAACAAAGACATAAATATAACGACATGTAGTGCAAAGATAGAAGATCAGATTGGTATGAAGCACCATTTTAGTAGAGTTGAGCAAATAACAATGACGAGTGAAGAGAATAAGAGAAACGAAGATTAAAGAAACTTAAAAATGGTTAATTTAAAGAACAAAAATGAAGTGGAACTTATTATTAAACTCAAAAAATAGAAAATTAGTTGAAAATGGAAGTTGATCTAAATATTTATAAGCAACAACAATGTCTGAATAGATACACATGAACAATATTGCAGAGGAGGAGTGAGAGGTATCTTAGAATTGAGTATCTTAAGAGAAAGCAATGAATGGGTGATTGAGTTAGCAGAAGAGAGAATTTTCTATGAGTATATGACAGAGAAGCCTTTATGATATGAGTTTGAACATTATATGAAAGAAGGATTTGAAGGATTGTGCAGATAGGTTCTTGCACAACAGGGAGTTGGACCTTCCTTTTAGTTTTTGTTGATAAATAGGGAGTCGTTACTTCCTTCAGGTTGGCGCTTGAGAAATCAACAAGTTGGTGCTTGTAGAGAGAAAGAAGGTTGAAGTCTTCTATAATTTGTAGCCTACACAAAAGGTGATGTAATTTCAAGTTGAAGCTTTATTTTTCATTATAATAAAAAAGAATGTGGTTTTCCCAGTTGGGTCTCCATGTTAATATCTTGTGTCTCAATTTATGATTTTGGTGTGCTAATGATTATTATTATGTTGCTAAATATTTTTAATTTGAGCAAGAAATTTTATAAATTTTCAAAACATTAATTAACCCCCTCCTCTCAGTATTTTCTTGGTTTTTCTAACAATTGGTATTGGAACCACGTTCCTTCAAGATTGGTCTAATAGTTTGAAAGAAGATCAGGGGCAATGCCTAACTAAGATGGAAGAACTATAACAAGGGAGGCAACCTTCAAAGTATACAAAGATCCCAAAGAAGGTCAAGATGGATCGTGCTATGAATCATATGAAGAGGAGGCAAATTTTGTCATAAATTTAAAGAGAGGATTAAGTAAATACAAAGGTAAGTTGTCTTTCAAGTGTTTTAATTGTGGTAAAGTAGGCCATTATTCTTCTAAGTGTCCACAAAAGAACAACAAGAATAAACATGAACAAAAGGATAAGTATAGAAAAATACAAAAGGATAAGTATAGAAAAATTTATATACTCAAGATGATAATAGTTCTTCAAAAGATGAAGATGTTTACTTCTTTGAAGAGGGAAGAGCTAAATGAAATACAAAGGATTTCATGCTCATGGATTTATACACTCTAGAAGAAGAAGATGTAGATTCTGATGAAGAAGCGGTTGAAGTAGACTTGGAAGGTGAACTAATCAGTGCCTTAGAAAAATATAGAAGGTGAATTGATAAGGAGAAGGATATGAGAAAGAAAAAATTATATACTCAAGATGATAATAGTTCTTCAAAATGTGAAGATGTTTAATTCTTTGAAGAGGGGAGAGATAAAGGAAATACAAAGGAGTTAATGCTCATGGATTTATACACTCTAGAAGAAGAACATGCAAAGTCTGATGAAGAAGTGGTTGAAGTAGACTTGGAAGGTGAATTGATCGGTGCCTTAGAACAAAATCAAAGGCTAAGGAAAAAGAATATGATGAAAAAAGAGATGTTGGAAAACTTGGAAAAAGAAAAAGGTAATGTAGAAAGTTTGGCACCTTTTCTTTTGAAATTTGAGGAAGCCTGAGAAAATTGAAGATACTTTGCTAGAGCAGCTAAAAGAAAAAGACAATGCATGTGAAAATCTCGATGAGGAGGTTGTCAATCTTAGAAAAGAATTAGAAAAAACTAAGATACAACTAAGTCTAAATCAGAAATTTATAAAAGGGACTAGCAAATTGGATGAAATTTTGAATGTTCAAATATCCCCTCATATCAAGGCTGGTTTGGGCTATGAAGCGGAGTCAAGTTCAAAAGCACCTAATGTAAAGGAGCCCATAATATTTTTTGAAGAAATCTACGGACTAGATTGTGGTACAAATAAAAAACTTGAGCTCAAATGTTAGAAGTAGCAAATAAAAAAGGAGGACAACAAGGTAAAAAAAAAGAAATCAAAATCAACAATAATAATTAAATGTGAGAAACATCCATAGATTTTGAAAAATAACTGTTGTCAAGGATAAGACAACAATAATTCACCATGAAAATTTCTCCAAGGTATGAAAATATTTTTCCTAGTTATTTCTTTACATGCATGAAACATGGACATAAAGTTGCAAGTTACAGAGTAAATTTAATATATTGACAACTCAGAAATCAAAAAAGATATTCTATCAGTCAAATAATATATTTTCCAAGATAAAGAGAAATATAGCCAAGAACAACAATTTGTTTTTCTCCATTGGCTAACATGTTGGAATGTTATAATTGTCATAACTACGGGTATAAGGAAGTTGAATGTAGAATCAAAAGATTTAGAACAACTCATGAGATCATGTAAGCTAAAGACAAACCTAAGGTATAGCAACAAACAAAAAAGAAGAAAGCATTGAAAATGTGGCATTGTGTTGTATAAAAAAAAACAAGGAAGCCATTGGTATGCAAACAATGGGTTTTCAAAGAATATGATAGGTGGCAAGAACAAATTCTTATCGCTGAAAGAAGACAGCAAAGGCAATGTCATGTTCGAAAATCATGCTCTAGGTAAAATAATGGGAAAATGTGTGGTCAGTATGGTAAATGGAAGAGGTAAAGAGAAAAATATTTTATTTGTTGAATGTTTGAAACACAAATTTTTGAGTGCTTCGCAGATGTGTGATAAGGGATATGATGTTATTTTTTGTTCTAAAGATTGTGAAATTAAATCAACAGACATAGGTGAAGTTGTTGTTGAAGTTTTTAAAACAAACAATAATGTTTTGTTCTAAGTGAAAAGAGTGAGAAATGTTGTTTGAGTAAAGCTGGCGAGAGTTGGTTATGGAATAGAATATTGGGCCATTTGAATTTTGATCATATATTAAAGCTGAGTAAAAATAATGTTGTCAGAAACTTGCCGAAAAATTCCAAGTTAGAAAGTCCAATTTGTAAATCATGTCAGATTAGGAAACAAATTTGTGTGCCTTTCAAAGAAAAAGAAATTTTTTCCACAAGTTTGCTACGGTTGGTCCATATGGACTTATGTCATCCTGCAAGAACACAAGAACCAAATGGTAAGCTATATTTTATTTTGATTATTGATGATTATAGCAAAATAATTTGGGTTTCATTTTTTAGGGAAAAATCATAAGCTTTCGATAAGTTTAAAATGTTTAAATATATGGAAAAAAAAACAACTAATTGTAAAATAAAATGTATAAGATCTAATAGTGGTGGGGAGTTTACCTCTAAATAATTTGATGACAACTATAAGGAGCATGGAATAAAGAGACAAATCATCATTGTAGAAACTTCATAGTAGAAAACCATTTTCAAGGGTTGATGAATTCCATTTTGTGAGAGGAGCCCAGTGCTACTACCTAGGACACTCTACTAGCGAGGAGCCTAATCCTACTACCCAGGAAAATCTGCCAGCAAGGAGCCCAATGCTACTACTCGGGAAACTCTACCAGCTGGGAGCCCAATGCTACTACCTGGGAAACATCGTCATCGGGGAGTTCCAACTCAACCCACGTCATAGGTGAGCCCAACTTAACCCACTATCTAAGGACAGTAGGCAGGATACAACTTACTATGAGGTAAGGATTGCAACTATATTTTTCTGATGATCTTCCCATCAAGACCATAAATATTAAAGTGGTAGAACACCTGCATCTCTATCTTGAGTGGGATGCCACTTACCATAAATGGTAAGGATTGTTTCTAACTCAAGAAGCTAGCACCCATTGGCTAGGTGGGTGGGAAATATAGATGTCAATTGGGGTATACATTGTCAAATCCAAAGTTCCCTCAACCCCAGGAACTCTATGGCTTAATTTCTCACCCTGGGAGCTCAGACAAGGGGGAAGAGCTAGCTCAATGTCCTCGATCATCCCAAACTGTTACCAAGGAGGGTCATATTCATATATCCATGCTTCTCTATCTGAATATCAACTGCATGTTTTCCTGTTCATGCAAGACATCAATTCAAATATTATGTTAGAACTAACATATATCATAAAAGGATACCTTATTCATCATTTATCCCACTCTCAGAGGCAACAACCACAAGCCTAAGCTTGTCTCATTTAGAAACATTATCTCAATATATGAAGATATCTTTGTCCCAATTATATAAGGGGTTCTATTCCAATCAGATCCAACTCTTATTGCCGCAATATATCATTATCATATCCATAACTTGCTCTGACAACTCTAAAAATAACCTCCTTCACCAAATTGTCTCGCTTTCCAACCTAGTCATCATCTGTGTATCCATGCAGTCTCACATATCCAAAAGTAGTGCATCATAACAAGATCCTTCATCTCAAACTCAAAGGCCAACTCCTTATTACTTTTATCATCAGAGGCTAATTACCTGTCAAGAATAGATCATCAACATATAAAAACAAAACCAAAGGAATTCCTTAAGACCATTTTGAAGTATAGGTTCAGATTAGAACTGCTTCCAAGCTTCACTTGGAAATGCAAACATACCAGGCTCAAAGATCTTTCTTCAAACCATGAAATGCTTTCTAGAAACATAACACTGACCAAACCAATATACCCAGCCTCAAACAAATCAATATTGTGCATTCAAATTAGTCAAGTTTGCTTATCAAGTTTTAAATGTCAAACCAAAACTAATATCAAAGCCATAAAATTTCTTGCCAATATCACTGTTAAAATTTTCAATCAAAATCCCAAGTACTAGGTTACAACCTTGTTTATTGTCATGACAACAACTATCATTTACCAAGAAATATCAATTCAAGCTTCATCAAACCATCCACATGATCATAATATTAATCATTTTTTTTTACTAAATGTAAATTCATACACCAAGGACATGTCATATAAGTTTTTACCATCCATTTATTGTGAGATTTTTGCAATATTTAGAATAAAAACATTTCATACTACATACCCCTGCAAACACAAGATAATTCAAGACATTCACATTCTTTACAACTAGTCAATCATTATGTAGATCTTATTGTACCTTAACTTCCTTGCTTATATAACTCTCTATCCTCTGCTTCATATATATAGTTTTTCATACTCCCGGTGCGCTTTTGGTATCGTGCATAAGATTTTAGTTGTATATCATACAAACTCAGACACACCCATAGGCCTTCTTCTGTGCGGTTGGGAGAGCTATAGCTGCATCTTTAAGCCTTTCTCCCAGCTGATGAGGCTTGGAATAGGAGAAACTCTTTCTGCTCAGATCAAAATTTTCCAAAACTTCTTCCTCCATCAAGATCATTTATTTATGTTCATAAACCATGCTTCAATACTCAAGAGTCTTCTATTCATTTATTGCAAATAATAATAGGTGTTGGGATCGTATGGAGAGTTTCTCCCTCTCGATGGAAAACCTCTTCAATCATCATCATTCATAACATCAACCTGTCTATCATAATATTTTTATGCATCAACAAAACCGCCAGATCATTGATTCAAACTATATCAGGTTCTCAGACATATATCATAAAAAACCATCATAAGTTTTCATCATCACACATAACCATTCATCAAGGGTCAGTGGTATATAATTGTATCTTCATACTTCAAGGATCATAATCACAACATCAAGTCAGGGCATCCAATTTTTCCACATTGAAACATTTACTAAGCTTATCAACACCTAACCAAGATCAACAAGAAGATCCCAAGTATCACTTTTATTATCAGGGTTACCATGCTTCTCACAAGTATTATCAATATTATGAAGTTTCCATATATCAAAATCAATGTTTATAACATTCTTTATAAATTTAGGAAATCCACCATGTCTAAAATGTAATATTTTAGCCAAAATATCAAGTGCACCAATATATCATATGTACTAGAAATCAAACTTACTTTCATGTGCACGCAGGAGGGTGATATTATCATCATACCTCAGGGATTATCTTTCCATCCAATATTGAAAATAATAATGTACTATGTGTACCTTGTACTATTCAAATACCTTAGCAACTTGAAGCACTTATTTTTCATTAGCAACTTTTTCCTTTTCGAGCACTAACTCTTCTCTTCCTGCAACTTAGATGATCCTCAAGAAGGATCTTCTTAACACATCTCATCTATAGTTTATAAGCATTCACATACTTAAATATGTGGGAAGAAAAACTCAAATAAATAAATATAAACAATAAATAACATAAATCCAAAACGTACTTATCTTTCAATAAGAAGTTATCATCTCCCTCTGTAATATTCCCAATTAGCAAATAGCTAATTGGAATATCAATCCGGATCAATTTTGCCGCCTCTAGTAAATTGCAAACAACTGTGAGCGGTCGTGGACTCAACCGAGCGTGCGGAGGCAAGTACGCGGGCTGAAGTTGGCAGCGTGGGGGCCGAGAAGGGCTGTGCGGGAAAGGAGGGAATCCAGTGTTCGAGAGGAAGGCCGCATACAAAAGGGAGATAGCTTCCTCATTTTTGGGTGTGGATGAATTTATGAAATTGTTATTGGTCGCTAAGACTTGAGCACGCCGGCTGTTTAGCCAGTCTGCAGCACTGTTCAATGCGCCGAGTGTCTCCGAGCGGAGATCTCAACCTCAGCCCCGGGGGACTACAAGTTCCTGCTCGGGTGAGGCAGTTCTATCAGCATTTTGTCAGAGGATCGGGTTAGGAACTTATGCAGAGCCGCGTCGGGAGTGACGGCGCAGTCAGTGTGGGAAGATCGCAGATCATCTCGTGAGAGCTCTGTGTTATTTCCATTTGGGAGTTTTGGGCCTAAAGCAGAATCAAGAGTGTCTTGGTGGATCCTTTCCAGCCGCAGCATCTTAGAAGCACGCGGCAGTGCATTCCAGCTGCCTGTACGCAGAACAGTGCACCGCCGTTTCTCTGTTATTTCTTGAATACCCTTTTGTTTTGCCGTGGGCAAGTTTCGGGTGCTACCACCTGCGTATGTATTGTATTTCCATGTGATCTCCCGACATAATATAATGGTTCAGTGAATTATCTATTTAGCATGTATCTGTCGCATAGACCCCTTCTATTATTTTGTGTACCGCTGAATATTTTCTCTTGAAGTTGTTCCATCGCTGTGTTTTATAAATATTCTCAAATTGGAATATTACAGTGGTATTAGAGCATGGTTCTGGCTCAGCCTGTGGAGTGAGTAGTCTATGTCATCAGAAGGACACCCCTACATCTGCTACAGACGTAGGAAATACAGAGATATTGAGCGTAGGTTGGAAAACACCTACGGCGAAGGGGATTGTATTAGAGTGTTGGACACAGAACCGGAGGAGCCGGGGATAGACGCGGAAGAGAGAGAGACGATGGCGGACGATAGCGATGCAAAAATTTTTGGGGAAGCCCTCCTCAAATCAGTACAAGATCTGTCGCGACAGATTGAGATGATGGGCCAGAGGTTCACCGTTGTTGAAGCTAGACAGCGTGAAACCCCGAGGGGTTTCCTGGTCGATGAGGGGTCGGGTACATCCCACCATCTACAGGAGTAGGCTACCACCCCGCACCAGGCATCACATGCCCCCACTCGTGCCACTATGCCCACTTTTCTAAGTGCAGATACTGGGACAGGAGCACAGGAGGAACCAGAGCCTGACCACATAGGTGGTTATTTTTCCGAATACCAGACATATGGGCAGGAGTTCAGGGAGGTGCTTTTGTTTAGAGATTTCGTCCAGCTCAAACGGGACCACAGGCCCCGTGACCATTACAGAGGGCACCGGCACTATCATGAAGGAGACACCCAGCGTTCAGCAAGCCGATATCATTTGCCTACGTTTGATGGTTCATCAGGTAGTTCGGCAAGGTCTTGGGTGGAGAAGCTGGACATATATTTCCAGCTCAACCAGATGGCGGAGACAGAGGCCATCAAGGTGGCTACGCTGCATCTGGATGGTGAGGCTCAGAATTGGTGGTTCCATGGGATGGTGACACTTGGGCATTCAACTGTGACCACATATGCCAAGTTCACCCGGAGACTAATAGAGAGATTCGACCGGAGGGATCCGGAGGAACATTTCGTTGAACTAACAAGACTCAAACAGAAGGGAAGCCCCGAGACCTATATTGCAGATTTCCTGAAGCTTTCAGTGAGGGTGCCCGATTTATCGGCGGCACGGATGATATTCATGTTCATTGAAGGGTTAGCAGAGCCACTTCGAGGATTGGTCAGATCCATGAGGCCATCCACCCTTCAGGATGCTATTGGCAGGACCCGGGATCTGCAAGATGCATTACCCAGGACCAGAACACCTTTTCCCCAGAAGCAGGTTTTCCCGCCGAGAGGGAAGGATATGAGGACCCCGCCTCCCAAGGGGAATCCGGGTAAGGGACAGTTAGATGATGACACCAAGAGGGAATTGAGGAAGAAAAAGTTGTGCTTCACCTGTCAGGGGCCGTGGGCACCGGGGCACAGATGTGCGGCTGGTAAGGCGCATTTTATAGAGGTCTTCTCCGAGAGTAGTGGGGAAGAAGAGGAGTATGAGGATGGAGAGGCAGGAGACAGGCAGGCAGCGCAAGATCATGGGCCACCGACAGCGGGAGGTGCGGCTTTCGCACCCACAGGGGGAACCCTTGCAGCATTGCAAGGAGTACCTAAGTATCTAACGCTGCGCGTTCGAGGGACAGTGCGTGGGCAGCGAGTTTCAATTTTGGTGGACAGTGGGGCAACCCACAACTTCATCGACGCACAGATGGTTGAGCGGAGGGGCATACAGACATAAAGCTTCGATGGATTTTATGTATTGGTCCCAGGAGATCAGTCAATGCAGTGTGCGCGATACGTTCCGGAGCTGGCAGTAACTATGGGCACCTACACAGTGACCGACCATTTCTTTGTGGCCAACATACCCGACACCAATGTGGTTTTGGGCGTACAATGGCTGATCACTCTGGGGAAGGTCACCATGGATTGGGAGGCTTTGGAGATGGAGTGGGAAGATAGGAAGACATGGAAGCATGAGAATATACGTGGGATGCACACTTACCCACCTCAGGTTGTTTCGGCTCACCGGATGGAGGCAAATTTCCGGAAAGGAGACATAGAGTGGGCAGTAGAGCTCCGGGCATCAGAGACAGGGGCCGCTGGGCGGACAGTCCACCCTGATATCCAGGCTGTCCTTATTGAGCGGGCTATCCAGGAGCTGCTGGCTCTTGGGCACATCCGACCGAGCACCAGCCCCTTTGCTTCCTCCGTGGTTTTAGTAAAGAAGAAGGACAACACATTGCGAATGTGCATCGATTACAGGGCTTTGAACAAAAAGACCCTGAAGAATCGGTACCCTATACCCAGGATCGATGAGCTAATGGATGAGTTGAGGGGAGCGCAGTTTTTCTCAAAGATTGATTTGAGATCCGGGTACCACCAGATTAGAGTGAGGGAGCAGGACGTACCCAAAACCGCTTTTAGGTGCCACTACGGCCACTTTGAGTTCTTGGTTATGCCTTTCGGGCTAACCAATGCCCCCGCCACCTTCCAGTCTTGCATGAACCACATCTTCCGCAGTCACCTGAGGAAGTTTGTATTAGTATTTTTCGATGATATATTGATATATAGTAGGACTTGGGAGGAGCATCTCCAGCACATTGAAGCCGTGCTGCATATCTTGGAAGAGCAACGGTTTTATGCCAAGCTCTCCAAGTGTGAGTTTGGGGTGACTGAGATGTTGTATTTGGGACACATCATAGGAGTGGACAGAGTAAGAGTCCACGAAGAAAAGATCAAGGCCATCCGAGATTGGCCAGAGCCGAAGAACGTGACGGAGCTTCGAGGATTTTTTGGCATTTGCACATA
Source organism: Pinus albicaulis (assembly GCA_034641835.2). Lineage (NCBI taxonomy): Eukaryota > Viridiplantae > Streptophyta > Pinopsida > Pinales > Pinaceae > Pinus > Pinus albicaulis. The sequence continues at coordinate 1,133,258,247 of CM076579.1, forward strand.
TTACTGGAAGTTCATCAAGAACTTCTCTCAGCTCGCAGCCCCGCTTACGTATTTGACAAAGAAGGGGGCCTTTGGTTGGTCGGAGATAGCGCAGCGGGCCTTCGACAGGCTCAAGGAGGTTATGAGCAACTGTCCAGTGCTTGCGCTTCCAGATTTCACGCAGCCTTTTGTTTTGGAATGCGATGCGTCGGGAGAAGGGATCGACGCAGTTTTGATGCAGGACGACTACCCTATAACTTATGAGAGCCGGAAGCTCCTTCCCCATGAGCGGATGTATCTTATATATGACAAGGAGATGCTAGCCGTGATGCATTCGTTAGCCAAATTCCGGCAGTACTTAGTGGGTAACAGGTTCAGGGTGAGGACGGATCACAATAGCCTCCGATTCTTTTTGGAGCAGAAACAACTTCAGGAGAGGCAGCAAAGGTGGATCAGCAAAATTCAGGCTTATGATTTCGACATCGAGTATGTCAGGGGGAAAAACATTGTGGTAGCTAATGCACTTTCATGTAGACTAGCTACGTTGTCCCTGATGAGTTGGGAGGCGGATTGCAGGGCTCAACTCTTGGTGGAGTACTCCAAGGACAAGTTCGCTTGTGAGATTCTGGATGGTCAGGTGGCGGACGATAAGTACAGGGTCATAGATGAGGTTATCTATTACAGAGACAGGGTATTATTGACTGTGGGCTCCCAGCTCAAGAAGAAGATACTTCAGGCGTCTCATGATTCACCGTTAGCCGGACATCAGGGGTTTATCAAGACTTACAGGACCATCCGGGAGAGGTTCGCGTGGAAGGGCCTCAAAGGGGACGTACTCCAGCATGTTAGAGAGTGCGAAGTCTGCCAGCGCAACAAGGGAGAAATGAACCATCCAGCAGGACTATTGCAGCCTCTTCCCATTCCCGAGGGGAAGTGGGAAAGTATTTCTATGGATTTCATTACAAGATTTCCCATAGTGCAAGGCAAGGATAGAATATTTGTTGTCGTCGATCGGCTGATGAAGTACGCACATTTCTTCGCCATATCCGCACACTATACAGCTGCGTAGGTGGCAGAGCTATTCTTCCGGGACATCTTCAGGTTGCATGGTCTTCCCAAGACCATTGTCAGTGACCGGGACAGCCGCTTCATGGGCTGGTTTTGGCAGGAACTCTTTCGGTTGGTGGGGACGGAGTTGACACCAAGCACCAGCTACCACCCCCAGACAGATGGGAAGACAGAGAGCGTTAACAAGTGGCTGGAAGGCTACTTGCGAAATTATATCAGCGGGCAGCAGAGAGCATGGCTGAAGTGGCTGCACCTAGGGGAGTATTGCTATAACACCACACATCACATGTCTATCGGTATGTCTCCGTTTTATGCACTGTATGGCTATCATGCTATGTATTTTGTTGATGTTGTGTTTGGTGCTAGCAAGGCTCCGAGGGCCAAGGATTGGATCCAGGAAAGTCAGGACATCCTCCAGGCTCTCAAGGATAACATCGCCACTGCGCAGAATCAGCAAAAGCTGTATGCCAACAAGGGTCGGATGGAGAGACAGTTCGAAGTAGGGGATTTGGTCTACTTGCGCCTACAGCCATACCGCCAGTCCACTCTGAAGCGGAAGGGGGCGGAAAAGCTCAAGCCCCGCTTTTATGGACCCTACCGGGTGATACGCAGAGTGGGACAAGTCGCTTATGAGTTGGAGCTACCCCAAGGCAGCAAAATTCATAACACTTTCCATGTATCGTGCCTAAAGAAAGCTTTAGGATCACAGGTGACAGCGACGGAGGAGCTCCCGCCCACAGATGACGAAGGGCATTTGGTGCTGCAGCCGGAAGCCATCATCGATGTCAGAGAGAAGCAGCTATGGAATAGAACAGTGCGGGAGTTCTTGGTAAGGTGGAAGAACTTGCCGGATGAGGATGCTACGTGGGAAGGTGAAAGGATCTTGCAACACCCATCACTACAATTGCTTGGGGTCAAGCAACATTTTGCCGGGGGAGACTGTAATATTCCCAATTAGCAAATAGCTAATTGGAATATCAATCCGGATCAATTTTGCCGCCTCTAGTAAATTGCAAACAACCGTGAGCGGGTCGTGGACTCAACCGAGCGCACGGAGGCAAGTACGCAGGCTGAAGTTGGCAGAGTGGGGGCTGAGAAGGGTTGCGCGGGAAAGGAGGATCTCAGCTGCGCAGGAAAGGAGGGAATCCAGTGTTCGAGAGGAAGGCCGCATACAAAAGGGAGATAGCTTCCTCATTTTTGGGTGTGGATGAATTTATGAAATTGTTATTGGTCGCTAAGACTTGAGCACGTCGGCTGTTTAGCCAGTCTGCAGCATTGTTCAGTGTGTCGAGTGTCTCTGAGCGGAGATCTCAACCTCAGCCCCGGGGGACTACGAGTGCCTGCTCGGGTGAGGCAGTTCTATCAGTGTTTTGTCAGAGGATCGGGTTAGGAACTTGTGCAGAGCCGCGTCGGGAGTGACGGCGCAGTCAGTGTGGGAAGATCGCAGCTCATATCGTGAGAGCTCTGTGTTATTTCCATTTGAGGGTTTCGGGCCTAAAGCAGAATCAAGAGTGTCTTGGTGGATCCTTTCCAGCCGTAGCATCTTAGAAGCACGCGGCAGTGCATTCCAGCCGCCTGTACGCAGAACGGTGCACCGCCGTTTCTCTGTTATTTCTTGAATACCCTTTTGTTTTGCCGTGGGAAAGTTTCGGGTGCTACCACCTGCGTATGTATTGTATTTCCATGTGATCTCCCGACATAATAAAATGGTTCAGTGAATTATCTATTTAGCATGTATCTGTCGCATAGACCGCTTCTATTATTTTGTGTACCGCTGAATATTTGCTCTTGAAGTTGTTCCATCGCTGTGTTTTATAAATATTCTCAAATAGGAATATTACACCCTCTTGAACCAATCTTCAGGATTTATTAGCCCAACTAAATCTCTCGCAAGTGCTAGAACGAATTCTCACTGATCATTATAGGGAATCAAAATTGCATAACTCAAGCTTTTATGATACTCCACAGTTCCTCCCAAACCTTAACCTCATGGTATTAATCAACCCTAAAGTCATGATATTAATCAAACCCTAATAACCATATTGCATAGGGTTTCCTTAAAACCATAGCATTATTTTAGGTTTACTCCATCTTCTCTTGCTTCCATGAATGGTGTCTTCATAGGGGTGATCTTCAATTACTTTTCTTCAGCCAAGCTCTTATTCCTGTTGGATGGTGTTATCATTGATCTAAACCCCTGAAGTTGTATGGGTTTTACTTTGACTAAAAACACCATTCATTAATGTGAAATGGTAAATAAATGCTTCTTAGTAATTTTTGGATTACATCAAGACGACAAATCCACTATTGGATGGTTGAAAACCCAAGTCCTAGGATTTGGGCTCCTTAGACTAAGGATGTAACCTAACTTTGTCAAGGGATTTTTTTGGTTCAAATCATTGATATTGGTTTGGATATCCATATTATTATATTATCATTAGAAATATGTTTATGATGGTATGTGGTACGTCGTGTGGTTTCTCCTAGTTTGAAAGATATTCCTATTTAAAGTTGTGAACCCCAGTTGGTGGGCTACAACTCCATACGAGTGTCACTTGGCTTATTTCATTCATTATGGGCATCCAAATTTAGGAATAAGAATTCCTTGTCATATCTTGTGGAAGAATCACCTTAAAAAAAATAATGACAAGTGTCTCACACATATAGGCCTAAATCTTCACCTTAAAATGAATTAACTTTATCAAAATAAAAATAAAATATTCTTAAACCTCCTAAAACTACTCCAAAGTACATATTGAAAACTCATTCACTTTGCTAACCAAAAACTATAAAACGAGAATCATCATACTTTACCTCACATCAACTCTGAACAAATTATTCTACCTCTGAAATTTTCGACCTGTGTAAGGATATTTGAGGAAAAAGAACAGGTCAAACCTCTCTCAGACATAGGAAAACGATTTACAAGGGTTTACTTCTATTTGGTTCTTGCTCTACAAAGGTTTGTTTGATCTCCAGTTTTGTAACTTATCCCTTACAATTTTCGTCTCTCATTTCCAGCTCTAAAATAATTCAGAAAATTCGGTAAGGTTTGGCTTAGACTTATATCGTCACCTTATAATTGATTGGTATTACATTATTTTTTTTTTTAATTTGTGACTTGGCCCTCAATGGGGTACCTCTCTATAAGGCATCAAAGTACACTTTAGTCCAAATTATTTAGTTCTAAACCATACGAATTTGTCACATCTCTAGGGCACAAAAAAAAAATCAAATTTTCAGATGATGTCTCTCTTGTGAACTTAGTTATGTTCCTTGGTAAATGTGGGCATGGTTTAGAGTTTTTCTAGGATTAGTTCTAGGTAAATTTCTTGGTCTAATTTAGGTTCGGTAGGGCATCAAAATAAAAGGCTTAAGGTGTCTTACAACAATACAAGCTTTGAGCCTTGATTATATTAGTGGTATTGTGATCCAGTGATAAGATAGTTGATTTGATTAAGTGTTTGATGATATACATTACAATGAAATCCACAACAATCCTAAAGTTTTCAATATATGACATTTTTTATCACTATAAGACATTGGTTGTAAGGGTTTCATTATTTGAGTATCAGTATCATGCATTAAGCTAATCATTGACTTCAAATTCCACTGTAACAGAAAATGCATTGTATAATTCTTGATATATATATATATATATATATATATATATATATATATATAATTTTTACACAAGATTTTGTCACTGTCCCTGCAATCCCCATCTCGCCCATTGGAGGGTCATTTTTTTGATCAATAAGTAGTGTCATGCCTTGCAAAGACCATCATTTTATCCCTTTACATGAGAGTAATATTCCTTCTATTGACAATTCCCTGAGAAAAGATTCAAAAACCCTTGTTTTTGCCTTGGCGCGAGTAGTTAGTTATGCCTTTGCGCCGAAGAGGAAGATTAACACTGGGCCCCGTGACAATTGGCGCTCTGTCTCAGTTAGCCACCCGCATCGAGCTATTTATGGAATGTTTTTCAAAAATATAGGCAGAGATTCCACTCCAACAACTTCGAGGATGAGTCATTGGGAATGGTTGGACTGAATAACCACGGACTCCCTCCTTTATTTTATGGTTTCCACCTCTTATGGGACCCTCCTAAAGGATAGGCCTCCCTCCCACCTTTGTAGGAATCCTAACCTCCTCCTTTTCCTCTATAAAAAGAAGCTATTTCTCTTTGCATAAGCTAGCTAAACATGGAGAATTGAGTATACTATAGCTAAAATATTGAAGAGATAGAATAAGAAGGAACTTCGTTGAGAGAGCTTGAGTCCATGCCTTAATCTCATCCGAATCCCCTGATGAGCATCTGAGACGCGCTTTGGCTGAACCCCGAGGGAGGATACTGCAACGTCAAAGCATTGGTTGTAACTCTTCCTTCTATCAATACATATACATGACTATTGTTTGGTTCCCATTTTGTATTATGTTAGATGTTTAGTGCAATATGCTTAGCCCTCTTTGACTGGCTAGTAGTTATGAATGAAGTTATTATGTTGTATGATGTTCTTGTTTGTTGTTCTATGTGCAGGTATCCGAGCATGACTACAGAAGGATTGTGACATGCCAAGGCAGGAGCGAGAGGCCACCACCACTACAGCCACGACGATAGCATTGGATTCCAGGTAGGTCAATCTACCGTGTCCTCTTTTCATTCAGTAATTAGGAATCAACACTCTAGCATGTCTCTTTGTTTCTAGACCCACTCTAGGGCTAGAGGGATCGTCTATGTCTACAGAGAGGATTTACCTGCTAAACAAATTGGCGACTCCACTGGGGATCAGTGTGAGTTTTTTGTTTTATCTTGTTGGGTCACTTTCGGTCATTGATTTTCTTATCTGTCTTTTTCTGGTTTGCTTGTTTAGTTTATATCCTTTGTTCAGCTCCAGAGTGTCAATATTGACCTCTGCTCATTGGATTTTGGTTTTTCCTTTTTTACCATATTTATCCGGCTTGGCGCGCTTTTCGTTTGAATAGTCGCGCCAATTGGCACAAGTTGCTTTTGTTGCAGTCGCGCCAACCCCTGCTTGGCACGAATTACAGCTTTACAGTTGCTCCGAATCCTGTAGGATTTGGTTTGACCTCCTTGATGAGTCTTTTGGTCAGTTGTGCTTGAATCTGGGTTAATTTTTATGTGTAATTATGCCTTTGGGACTTTTTTGACTAATGTAGGCTTGTTTTTTCTCAGTTGTTTGTCTATCTTCTTATCATTGTAAATTAAGCCTTTAGGGTTTCTGAGTGTCTTGGTGCACTGAGCCTTTTGTTTGGAAATCAAGTCTCATCGATTGTTGTTAGTCTCATTCTCGGGTCGATTGCACTAAGTTTTCTTGATCCTTTTGAGTGTTTGATTTGATTGAATGATCATTTCATTTTTTCGATTGATTCTTCTCCTTGTTGCTCCAAGCATAGATTACATTGCTTGTTTTGGGTCATTTTGAAAAATTTCTTTTGGTTTGGAAGATTGCAACATTAGTTTAAGTGTTTTTTGTGTTTGCTTTGCATTTAATTGAATCATTCGATTTCGATCCTTACACAATACTCACGCTAGTGTTCGTTTTCATTTTTCATGTAATTAGTGCATTATTTACTTCTTTTCATTGAAAAAAATAAAAATAAAAACATATTTTGCATTCTTTCCTTTACATCGAAACTAAAACATTATTTTGCATAACTAGCATTGTCTAGGAAATAGTTTCTTTTTCGTTTGATTGTGTTAGATGCATAAGTGGATTTCTTCGCATACTTTCATTGTTTGCTATTGTTTGAAAGATCTCTATCCTTCTTGTAACTAGGATTCATTGAATCAAGATGATGTTCATTTTCATATAGCTTGCATTTAGGAAATTTGAGATCCAAATTTGCTTGAAACTGAAACATAATCCAAGATCAACTTTAAAATTCATTCAATTAACCTAAGGAAGAATTGAAACCTAACGAAACATTTTTTAGTGGTCTAGGCTAGAGACGTGTTCCGACTTCTTAAAACCTAGTAGTTGTCGTTCGCCATCTAGCTTTAGACAGCGCTAGTACGGACTTATGCTCCCTGTACCGTTGAGTATATAAAGGGATACCCCTCTAGGTTGCAATCCTTTTATCCATAGGAAGCCGAGTTTGCCTCCTTGTAACCGCGATACACCGAACACAACATTCAGGGAGACTACCTGCACGTACGTTAAGTCCTTGGTCATTTATCTTTCATTTAATCACCAAGGTGTATATGGAATTTCATGGAAACTTGGTACACCCTCTTTCTTAGAGTACCTGAGTAGTAATTTTGATCTTTTCATGACGCTTTAAAAAGAGAAGAGATCATCGAGCACTTGTCCTTTCACACTCGTTTAAAATTGAAAGTGACTAGAGTCATCTTTTGCCTATTTCTCGACTCTTAAAACATGAAACAACAAAATCTGGTTTCAGTGTCATAAAATTAATCACCTATGATCACACGACCATTAAACATTTTATTACTTGGCTTGTTGTTATTTTCCTTATTTTTTTATCTTGGAGCCTTCGATTGGTTATATTTTTCCTTTATGTTTTGATATACAGTCATGGTGGCAGAACCACCAGTTTCGTCGTCCTCACTGCCTCCTAGTGGTAGTTATTTTCTGGACGTTTCTTTTGAAACCCCTCAGTCCACTAGGTCTGCCGAGTTTTTGCAAGCCTATTCTCCCGTCTGTCCTGCGTCTTGCTACCCGATCTCCTCCTGAAGAGCCAGTTTAATTCAATTGGCCTCCTTCTAGTGCTTGGTCTAGTTTTGGTGAAGAAGGATATTTTCCTCCTCTTACGTCGGGCTCACCATTTTTTTCTACTGATGTACCTCCTAGTCCCTGTAGTCTTTTCGAAGATCTTATGGCAGAGTCAGACATGGATTCATCCAGTCCTGTTGGTAGTGAAGGAATGCCTGTTTCTACGGGAAAATATCAGCTTTTTCTTGATGATGTCCCTCATGTTTCTACTCAGTCTTCTCCACCATCGGTGTCACTTCTGCTTGGATATAGGTCCTTGAGTCAGATTATGTCTATTGTTGCATCCATGGCACAATCCAGTACATTAACTCTTCCTCAGAGTTCGGTCCTCCCTTCATTAGGACTATCACCTTCGACACCTAGTTCGTTGGTTACCGTTACATCCGTTCCAGATCAACCGAATGTCTGTGTAGCTTCACCCACACCAGTTGTTACCACTCAGTCGTCAAGATATTTTCACACTTGCACGTCTATTTTTCTCAATCCTACGTGGCCTGTTAATCCCAGTCCTAGTAGATCACAATCTAGTGCTGCGGAGACCCCACCTACTTCTAGTGCAGTTTCCACTACCTCGATGATTCCTGGCGGCCTTACTTTTGAAGAGTATATGTTGGTTGTTCAGCATCAGAGCTCTCAGGGTTCTCAGCAGCTCCAAGCTCCTGGAAATTCTCAATTCCATCACTATGATGTTGTCGGTAATCCTGTCTATTCATTCCCGCGCCATTATGATGAATATGGTAATCTTGTCTATTTGCCTCCTATTGATCCTCATCAGGCTATTTATGATCCTTATTAGATCGTTTCTCATCTTGGACCCACCTTACTTTTGCAACCCTATGACTTGCAAGGACAACCATCATTGGGACAACCTTTAGCTCAGCAGGGCCCTGCCTCTGGTCCATAGGGACAACCTTACTGTCCACACAGCCAACCTTCACAAGGTTAACCTTAGGTCCAACATGGTCAACCCTATGGTCCATCTGGTCAACCTCAGAATCAACCAGGACCATCTTATTCTCTTGGGGGGAAAATATATCTGCCACAGGGACAACCTTTGGCACCACAACCACCGCCACACGTTTCGTATGGCCAAAACTTTGTGCCACAAGGAAAACCCTATGCTCCTCATCTGGGTCAACCTGGTTATCAGGGACAACCTGGTCCATCGCAACCATCGGGCCAACCTTTCCCACAAGGGAAACCTGGTGGCCCTTAGTACTCGGTTCAACCAGCTCAACAACCGATTCAACCTGCTCCTTAGTCAGTTCCATATTTTCAGCAGCCAGTTTTACCCGTTTATAGTCAACTAGGTCTACCCACTCAGCAGCCCGCTCAACCTGCTCAGCAGGGTCCGCCTGCTCAACCGCAAAGCGCTTATTACCCTCAAGGTTCATATCAGCTGGTATATAGTGCGCCCCAGGTTTCTTACCCTCAAAATCAAATTGTATATCATCAACCTCAAAACCATGCTTACATTCCGCAGCAAAATTCATACGCTGCTCAGAATGGACCTCAGTGGACTACTCCGACTCAGTATCCTGGTCATCAACCCCAGTATCAACAGAGTTATCCTGCTTCTAACCCCTATGATACGAATCCTCCGGGACAGAATGTATCGGGACAAAATCCCTCTAGAACTGGGTGGAATGTAAACACGGGTCCTTATCAGAGACCTTCGATGACTTTCAACACTCAATTACCGCTTCTTGCTACATTGGAATTACTTGATGTGTCAAATTTAATGAACGATCTCATTCTTCATAACCCGTATTGGCCTTCAGTTTTGACCAAGATTCCTGGTGATTGTCCTAAATTTTAGGGCAAGTCTGGCAAAGACCCCCAAGCGCATGTTATGACTTACCATTTGTGGTGTTCCTCTAACTCTTGGGTTGACGATTCTATTCGACTTCGTCTTTTCCAGCAAAATCTTACTGGTGTCGCTGCAAAGTGGTACATTGATCTATCTCGTGGCGTCTTCCAAGACTTCAATTCTTTAGCCATGGCATACCTTACGCATTTTTAGTTACCATTCCGTTATGAGACCGGGACACACCTCCTCACTTCATTGAAACAATACTGAGCTACTCACATCTCGGATCATATTCATGAGTGGCGACGTCGTCGTCGCATGATCAAATTTGAAATTCCTGATTAGCTTCTGACTCATTTGTTCACCACCTCCTTTTTCAATAAGATTGCAAAAGACATAGCTATGGGGGCATGTGTAACCGAGGAACAAGCCAATGCTTACGCCCAGTACCTTGATCTTGTGTACTCTCAGTTTGGTGCATTGTATGATATCTTGCCTGATGCTCCCCGACCTGGAACTTCTAAACCACTAGCGACTCCATCCGTTGATGGTATTATTGGTTCCGTGTCCCAGACTTCTTAGAAGTCTTCTTCTTCAAAATTTGGGAAGCCGAAGTCTACTTCTTCTAATAATGTTGCTTCTCAGTCCACCTCGAATTATGGTAAGCCCGCAAAAGTTAATGTCGTTCAGGCCAATCTGGCAGATAATGCTTCTAAAGGTAAAAAAAAGGGCAAACGTAAGGCCAAAGTCGATACCCCAAAATAGGATTCTCAGAAACCTCGTGTTGGCGATGGTTCTCAACGCAATCCGAAGTACCCTTGTTTGATTTGTGATGACAAGCACTTCGCCAAGGACTATCCTAGATGATCAGAAGTGAGCCGATTGCTCAAAGGAACCCAGGGAACTCCGGTTGTTCTCAAAGAACCCTTCCAATCTCAGCAGAACCAGATGGTAGACCAACCTCAGTCGTCTGCCCCATTTGGCTCTCAAGTGTTCATGATGAATGGTTCTGCATCCGTTTCTATAACTACTCAGTCGAAAGATTATACTGGATCGCGTCAGGCCATGGGGAAGGAGATTGCTACTGGTCCTCCTCCTTTGCCTGTTTCTAGCCCTCTTGAAATTGAAAGACCCAATGCTAAATCCTTTGTACGACCACCATCCAAAGGTGTACTCCGCAAGTCTTCTTATAATCCCAACGCTTGTGTCGCTCACCATTATAATATTGTTGAGGATTTGGCTCAGGCACCTTCCTCGATGTCCGCGTTAGAAGTACTTCATATTTGTCCGTCTCAGCGAAAAGCTTTGTTATCTGCGATTGGTGGGATTAATCATGCTGATACTAGTCTTCTTGCTTTTGATTTAGAGAATTTCATTCCATGACTTCCGCATCATATTGCGCTCATTATCCAAGTTGTTATTAATGGTCTCGATATCCATCGAGCAGTTGTGGACGAGGGTGCATCAACCTGTGTCATGTCATCTTCGTGCTGGAAAGCTATTGGTTCTCTAGCCCTGAATTCATCACCAAATGCCCTTGAAGCATTTGATGGAAGGGAATAAAAGCCTTTAGGTGTTCTCGCTAGTTTACCGATTACTTTGAAAGGGAAAACAGTCAATGTCAAGGTAGAAGTCATTGATGCTAAACTCAATTGTAATCTTCTCCTTGAATGCAGTTTGAATCACGCCATGTTATGTGTTCTATCCACTCCCTTTCGTGTTCTGAAATTTCCACATGAAGGAAATATTGTTACTATTGATCAATTTTCCTTCTTCACCTCTTCTTCCGAGAACAACGTTCTATATGTGGATCAGATTCCTACTCCCTATGAAAGTGTAGGGCTGGGTCTTTTCAAGGATCCTGCCCTCATGGGTATTTTTCCTCTTCCTCCACCAAACACTGTTCATATCCATATGATCTCTCTGTCTGATGACCCATGGATTATTCCTTCACCTGAATAGATCGATTCCTTTGGAGATTCAATGTCATTGAGTCCGACTGAGATTGACTATTGTGAACTCATTGCGGCTTTGGGAACTTCGTCCTCTGATCATGCTCCTTTGAGCATGTCTCTTGACATTTATTCTCGATCCCCCTGGCTTGGAAATTTGGATTCGCCTGATACTTTGAAACAACTATTTCCCTTCGATGAAGCCATCATGGAAAATATGTCTCTCAAGGATCTGCCGTGGGATGATGGTCATCATCGTTCCTTGTTCATGCCTAGCCTCGGGGCCATGTCTACTTGTCTTGAGCGTTTTGCATCTCAGGTTCCTTCTCCTCCACTTCAAATGCCTGTTTTGACACATGATGTCTTTATGGAAGGTAAATTGAGTAATATTACACAGAAGATGCCTATTGACATTTCCATTTAACCGAGAATCATCGAGAACATCCATATCGAGGTCACTTGTTCTTCCGATGAAGTACAAGTTTACACTAGCCTTTTCCGCAAGTTTCGTGATGTCTTTGCATGGTCCTACGAAGAAATTCTCGGCATTGATCCTAGTATAGTGGTGCATGAAATACCTACTTACCCTATTTCGAAACCTGTTCGCCAACGTCTTCGTCCTGTGCACCCTAGAAAAGCTGCTGTAATTAAAGGTGAAGTTGAAAAGCTTCTCAGAGCTGGTTTCATTTATTAGTTTCATTTGACAAAGTGGGTCTCTAATATTGTTCCTGTAGATGAGAAACAAGGAACCATTTGAGTCTGCGTTGATTATCGTGATATTAATCGGACTTGTCCCAAGGATAATTATCCTACTCCCTTTATTGATCAAATCATTGACGATTGTGCCAGGAGTGAGATTTTTTCCCTCATGGATGGTTTTTCTGGTTATAATCAGATTAACATTCTCCCGACTGATCAACATAATACTGCCTTTATCTATCCTTGGGGTAATTTCGCATATAAGAAGTTCCCTTTTGGCTTAAAGAATGCTAGGGCCACATTTCAGTGAGAAATTTCGTATGCTTTTCACGATATTCGTCACATTGTTTAGCCTTATCTGGATGACCTCCTCGCTCATTCAACTAAGCATATGGACCATCCTGACCATCTTTGTCAGATTTTTCTTCGTTGTCGACGTTACAACATTCGTCTTAATCCGCACAAGTGCGTCTTCTTTATTGATTCCGGTAGACTCTTAGGGTTTATCGTGTCCAAAGACGGAATTCGCCTCTATCCACTCAAGGTTGAGGCTATTATCAATCTCCCCTCTCCCTCCTCGTTGCATCAGTTGCAGAGTTTGCAAAGGAAGGCTAATTTTCTACGTCGTTTTATACCTAACTATGCAAAAGTGGCTAAAGGATACACACGATTATTAAAGCAGGGCATCCCATTCTGTTGGGATGAGATTGCTCAGAAGTATTTTGAGGAACTGAAGACATTTCTTGTTAATGCTCCTCTATTGCGTCCCCCAAACTACTATCGTGATTTTTCCCTCTATTTAGTCGCTTCTTTCAGCACGATTTCCATGGTTCTGGTAGAAGATGATGACAACGGTAACGAGCATGTTATCTATTACTTGTATCATAACCTTCTCGATCCTGAGACACATTATGCACATTTCGAGAAGTTAGCATTAGCTGTAGTTCAATAAGTTCAACATTTTCGTCATTATATTATTTTGCGTACTGTCACTGTGATTTCTGATTGCAACCCTATGACCTATATATTGTCTTGACAATTGCTGGGGGGAAAATACTCGAAGTGGATTGTCATCCTCCAAGAGTTTGATTTGGAATTTACTGCTACCAAGTTGAAGAAATCATTTGTCTTTGCTGATTTGATCTGTTCCCTTCCTTCAGACTCTCCTCCGTCTCGTTCTGAGGAATACATTCCAGATGATACGATTTTCTTGATTAGCACCCTCGATCCTTGGTACGGTGATATCATCTTCTATCTCCAAACTTCTACTTTCAGATCTGAGTTGACGAAGGATGCTCGCCGACGCATCTGACATCAGTCGCAGCCTTATTGTATAGTCAGAGATACACTCTATCGTTTCAGAGTGGATTCCATACTCCATCGATGTTTGACTCTCGAGGAAGCTAAGAAAGCCATAAATGATTGTCACAGTGGTGCCTATGGCAGTGACATGTCTAGTTATACCACTGCACAAAATATTCTTCATGTTGGTTATTTCTGGCCTTCTATCTTCAAGGACTGTATTTTTGTGGTTCGTAAATGTCATGATTACCAGATCTATCAACGCAAGATGAATGCGCTGCCTGTACCTCTTCATCTTGTCATTATCGTTGCTCCCTTTGCGAAGTGGGGCATCAATTTTAATGACGTGTAACCCTCACTCAGACGGGGGGCATGCTCATATTATCGTAGTCGTGGACTACTTCACCAAATGGGCCGAAGCAATGCTTACACTTGCCACTGAAATTAAGACAGCTGCTCAATTCATATTCAATCACATCATTGCTAGGTTTGGTGTCCCTCAAGCCATCGTTACCGATCATGGTTCCCATTTTTGGCATTACATGGTGGCAGAGTTGACTTCTAAGTTGGGTCTGCATCACGACAGCTCAATGCTGTACTATCCTCAGGCCAATGGCCAGGTTGAAGCTTTGAACAAAGTTCTTGTTACCATGCTTCAACGTACTATTGGGATCCACAAATCCAATGATAATCTCATGTTATTTTCGACTCTTTGGGCATACCGAACCTCAGTTAAGAATGAAACCGGATTCACTCCTTTTCAGTTGGTTTATGGTCTGGAAGCTACTCTTCTGATTGAGTGTGAAATACCTTCGCTCAAGTTGGCTGTTGAATTACTGCCGAACACTTCACCAGAAGAAGAGCGTCTCCTTTACTTAGAAAGGTTGGATGAAACCCACCGCTTTGCTGCTCTGGTTATTGAAGCACATAAAAAGCGAGTCAAAGCTCATTTTGACCAATCAATTTCCCCTCGTTCTTTTGTTGAAGGAGATCTCATCCTCCTGTATGACCAAGCTCATGATAAGCTCAGGGCAGGAAAATTTCAACCCATGTGGCATGGGCCTTACATTATTAAACGTGTGTTGTAGAATGGGGCCTATGCTCTCATTGATTATGAAGGTCATCCTCTAGAAAAACCTAGAAATGGGTTGTATCTCAAAAAATATTATGCATGAGTCATTCATGCATGATTTGTGTACATAGGTGTTTTTTTCATTTTTGTACATGTTTTGATTTGGTGTGCTTTTTGAGCATTTTCCTGCTTATTGGGTCTTGCTTATTTGTGCAGATGTCTATTACCCCTTATGTCGGTTTCGTGGATGGTGCTTCCCGCAGTACTAGGAATTTGTCTTCAGCAGCCTGGGTAATATATGATCCTGCTGGTGAGTTGATATAACTGCAAGGTATTTTTCTAGGACATACTACAAACAATGTCGCTGAATATAGTGCTGTCCTTGAACTATTAACCGAGGCAATCAACCTCAGCATACATGCATTGCTTGTAAATCTAGATTCATAGCTTGTTGTTCTGTAACTCAATGGACATTATTCAATCAGAAACCCATACATTATGAGATTGTATTTATGTATTCGTTTGTTGGAAATACATTTTGATTTTATCACATATCAACATATTCCTAGACGAATGAATGCAGTAACTGATACAGTGGTTGACATTGTATTAGATAGACATTTGCGTAATTTGTAGAATCATCATCATATGTAAAAGATCCATGTAGGGTAATATATATATATCACGTGTTTGCATCAATGTGCATCATAAATTCAAAAAATATGTGTGTTTCTGTTACGTACTAGGTTCTGTATATATAAATATGCGGATATAAAACCTAGTGTCCGTGGTGGCGGTTCTGCGCAGGCGCATATACACTTATCGAGTCGCCTCAATAAGTGGTGGTACGAAAACTGGCCCCTACGGTATGTCTCTGGTAGGCACGAGAACTTGTTAGATGGGTACTTGTCAACACCCGTGCATAGTCCGGGACTCCACGTGTGATTCCCTCTAGGTTGCGCATGATCTCCTCCTCCTCGCCTCCCTCGCCATGAGGGTCAAAATCGTGAGGGATTTGCCTCACTATCAGAGACATGCCTGCGGGTCTCTCTGGACCAACATCTGGAAATGCATGGATTTAACGTTAGAACATACATAATTAAAAAAATAATAATCATAACACTCATGAAAATTAAAAAATGAGTCTTATCCAAATCGTCATCCCAATCCTCTCCCTCTGGGAGTGGGAGGTCTGGATCACCAGTAAAATTTGTACTAGAGTAGGGCCAGTCCTCCACAAAAATCAACTATCGGCAGAGCCAATTAAGGAAATCCGGTCTCCAGGACATCTTTTGACCGCCCCCTACCCTTGGCATCAGAGCTTCCCATCGGAACATCTGTGGTTCCCTCGCTGGTGGTGTTGGGACTATGACCTCCTGACGTTGAAAAATCAGTAGTCGTTCCAGGAAGAACGATACTAGGATAGACCCATAACCGAATTGCTTCAATTTGGTCTTCTTTCACTTTGTTAGCAGACGTTTCATGTTTATTGTCACAGCCTCTGCTAGTTGTAGATGGTCGGTGTCAAGTAGTCTACAGCAAGAAGCAGTGGTGTCTTTGTTGCTTCGTGTGGTGCTTGCGATCCTGCAGCTCGTGTGATGGTATGTAGCACTACTTTTAGTGCCAATTCTGGGATATTCTGGATATCGGCTTTCCCACTTCCTGTTCCCTTTTGTGCCCCTGGACATACCCTTTCAATCACCATGGAAATTCTCTCCATGCAAGGCCGGGTGCCGGTTAGGATCGGTGTTGCTCCCCTCCGCGATAATACTATTATGAAGTAGACATCAGAAACATCGATCTCAAGTTCCTGATCTCGAAGGATGAACTTTTCCTGGTTCTCATCCCATATGCTGATCAAATACTATAGCATCTTTGGTTGAGCTCGAAGACACGGTGTCAAGAAGAACTTCTTTAGTCCATAATCTTTGAGAGCTTCCATGCATCTCTCATTTTCCATGGCAAGCTCGTCCTGTTCGCCGTGTTCCCGTTCTTTCCATTCGATTACCATTTTTCTGCTTTCTACGTGCAAACATGTTCATATGGATAGTATTAGCCATTTTTTGAAACTTGGATTTGTAAAAGAATAGGTATTCAACTTGCATTTTTTAAACAAAAATGGTCTGCGTGGTTGGTGCGAGTGGTTGTGGCAGTATGTCGCTCTTGAACATGGCACTTGTCTGCATTCGTGTCGGGTTGGGGACATCTCATTTCGTCACTTTTTCCTCCATGGGTTTGGGTAATCTCTTTTGATCTCTCATCTGCTCTTTTCCACGTCATCATGACCTTAGATCCTTTGATGTCAAATACTGCCAAATCCAGTGTCGTGTCGCTGATATGTTTAAGAGAAGTTTGCCTCTACAGTTTTCAACCTCCCTCTGATTCTCTGTTGGTCCTGATTCACTATCATCATGTTCCTCTATCTCGTGTCGGTGATGTGGGAAACATTATGGCCCACCTTAGATCAGGTCACTTCCTGTCGACTTCAGCTCATTATCTAGGAATTTGATCTAGAGACTCCCTTCTGGTACCTTAGAGCCTGCATGCCTCAATGGCAAGTTTTTCGCATTCGACGCAAGTTCCACATCATTGGCCTTTGATTGGGTGATTCTGCGAATGTTCGACGCCAGATCACTATTCACATTCCATGGATTGTACCGGTTGTACCTTGAGAGCCATCATCATTATTGGTGGTTTCTCTCGTGCATGTTAACAACTTTCATCATTGGCTAGTAATCAAGTGATTTTCTTGCATGTTCGACTTCAGCTCATATATTCGCATGCTTGAATTTGTACTTGTTCAGGTCGAGATGGAGCGTAAGACCTTGGGTTTTGTCTGATACAATCCAGCCTATGAATTTTTGTGGATTATCATGACTTATTGCATGACTCTTATGGCTGGATGGTTGCGTCCATACCTTGGATCTCGGTTTTTATGTACTCTATTATGGATGGTTGTGCCCATACCACATGTTCATGTATCGGAGATATCAGTTGTATTTGTAATTGCAAGTTTTCCAACAGCAGTGTTTGGTTCGAACACGTTCTCATAAAGCATTTCGCCTCTCCCTCTCCCTCGGACCTCATGCTTTAGGGGGCATCTGTTACACAACATTTTGTCACTATCCTTGCAATCCCCATCTTTCCCATTGGAAGGTCATTTATATGATCAATAAGCAGTGTCATGCCTTGCAAAGACCATCATTTTATCCCTTTACATGCGATTAATATTCCTTCTGTTGACAATTCCCTAAGCAGAGATTAAAAAACCATTGTTTTTTCCTTGGCGCGAGTAGTCAGTTATGCCCTCACCCCGAAGAGGAAGATTAACAATGGGCACCATGCTAGTTGGCGCTCTGTCTCAGTTAGCCACCAACACTGAGTTGTTTATGGATTTTTTTTTAAAATAGAGGCGGAGATTCCACTCCAAAAACTTCGAGGATGAGTCATTGGGAGTGGTTGGACTGAATAACCATGGACTCCCTCCTTTATTTTATGGTTTCCACCTCTTATGGGAACCTCCTAAAGGATAGGCCTCCCTCCCACCTTTTTAGGAATCCTAACCTCCTCCTTTTCCTCTATAAAAAGAAGCTATCTCTCTTTGCATAAGCTAGCTGAACATGGAGAATTGAGTATAGCTATACTATAGTTAAACTATTGAAGAGATAGAATAAGAAGGAACTTCGTTGAGAGAGCTTGATTCCATGATTTTATCCCATTCGAATCCACTGACGAGCATCTGAGACGCGCTTCGGCTGAACCCTGCTAGAGGAGACTGCGACGTCAAAGCATTGGTTGTAACTCTTCCTTCTATCAATACATATACGTGACTATTGTTTGGTTCCCATTTTGTATTATGTTAGATGTTTGATGCAATATTCTTAGCCCTCTTTGACTGGATAGTAGTTATGAATGAAGTTATTATGTCGTATGTTGTTCTTGTTTGTTGTTCTATGTGCAGGTATCTGAGCATGACTGCAGAAGGATTGTGACTCGCCAAGGCAGGAGCGAGAGGCCACCAACACTACAGCCACGACGATAGTGTTGGATTCCAGGTAGGTCGATCTACCATGTCCTCTTTTCATTCAGTAATTAGGAATCAACACTCTAGCATGTATCTTTGTTTCTAGAACCACTCTAGGGCTAGAGGGATCGTCTCTGTTCGCAGAGAGGATTTACCTGCTAAAAAATAATACCTTGACATACTTGATCTTTGTGCATTGACCTTGTTGGGTTATCTCACTATGATGACTACAATTTTATGACAAGATTTAATATCTTAATATAACAGAAAAAAATGAGATAGTGACTATTAGAGTGACTTGACATTTTATTTAAATATTTGAACTAGTGACACTATTACCTTTTGATGACTATATTCTCTTTTATTGTTCTAGTATCTTGAATTTAGCTTGATGTGACAATGTTCCTTGGATTAGTGACCTGAACAGTCCTTATATATATGATGACATATCGAACTAATGTAACAGCATTTTATGTTTGTTTTATTTTTCTGTTTCATGAATAGAAATGTAAAGGAGGATCATAAAACTCCTAAACATCAAATAAATCAATGCCAAATGTGAAAAAGGCTAAATCTTGGCTATGTAAGAAAGCACCCTTAGGTGTGTAAGGGGATGGATGTTTTGACTCGGTCAACCATGACCAAATCTATAGCGTTGTCTCGGAGGAGTGGCCATAAATGAGGCACATCGCAGTTTTAGATGGAGATGGCTTGTGTAAAGGAAGCTATTTCATTGAAGGTGGTTTAAGGTTTAAAAGATCTTAACTTATAAAAGGAAGAGGATGGCAGCATGTAAAGGTTGTTGATGATTATTATATTTCTGAATATATTGTTTGTTTAGACATATATCATTCTCTGGTTGTTTAGCTGAGAATAGTGCTATTTAGCACATGGTATTCCTGTTTAGGAATTCCATTCTCTTTCCTTGAGAGGCCTCTTGGAAGATTTTGTGCTACATTTTCCACTATCTAGCTGAAGGCCAAGCTTCTTCTTTCAACTGCAACGCAGATCCTGTTGAGGATTTGGTTGTCTTTGCAAGCTACAACAAGTGGAGTCTAGATCTACTAAGATCTAGAGTGCCCCTTTTCAGTGGAGGAGGCTTCTACTCCATTGGGAGGAGTGTATTGGAGTGCTTGGGCATAATTTTCTGATCTTGGCATGTGGCCAACTATTATCTAAACCCTACAGCACAGTTTCCCTTCTAGATCTGCATTATTCCTGTAGGTGTTGTTGCAGGGTGTTTTGGCACATCAGTTGGAGAGCTGGTTTTCAAGTGTTGGGGATCTTCCCTCCACTTTGAAGACTAATTGAAGGAAGATCTATCTCTTGTCATATCAGATCCGATTTGAACAATTTTGTATGCTTCATAATTTCTAAATATTTCCGCAGATCTGCAGACTTAGATCTTAGATCTACTGCTTGTACTGGGTATAATGCTCAAAACCCCAAGGGGATCTGTAAGAGGAGCCTATCTAGTGTATGGATCTGTTATATATATGAATTTTCATGCACATATTTTCTCTAGATCTGAAATTTAATCAACATCTATTGCAGCCTAATAAAATAACGTTGTCAAGGTAGTTTTAGTCAATACATGTGGTTGTTGCACCTCTTTTGAGGGATTTTCTTCTATTGGAGTCTTGTATTTATAGTTATGCATGTTATGGGCCATCTTTTACATCTGATTTGCTGTTGTAAATACATTTATAAGGTCTCCATATTGGCCTCCTGCTTTTCTTTAGATGAACTGCATTATTTTCCTCCATATCTTTCACATATTGTTGCATTTCCCATTTGGGAATATTACAGTGGTATCAGAGCATCATCTTGGCATAGCTTGTGCGTCATAAGAAGCCAATATGTATTCTGAAGAAGAAGAACCTCTCACTGACAGAGAGAAGACGTATCTAAAGAAAAGTCATAAAAAATTTGATTACACCAATGACAATGAATACAAGGGTAAAGCCCCTGTATCTGGAAGTGAAGAAGAAGAAAAGGATTTTCCTAAGATCCTTTTGAGAGCCATGCAAGATCTTGCTAGAGAGATCAAAGAGATGAGATTAGACAGAATCAAAGAATCTCCTAAGATATTTCATCTTGAAGAAAGCTCTGGCATGTCTCACCACTGGAATGATAAACTAGTGCATCAACCATAAGTTTCGCAACGCTCCACCATGCCTACCTTTTTGGTTGTGGGAAATGAAGGGTATCAAGAGCAAGAATCCCTTGAATACTATTTTGGAGAATATGAATCTCAAAATCATGGATTCAAATATCACTTGAGTTTTTAGGAGTTTTTTCACCTCAAGGACAAAATAAGACCAAGGCATCATCATAGAGATGGTGGATTAACTCAAAATCATGATCGAAATCACTCTATGGGCATATTATTTTTACCCAATTTTGATGGGTCATACAAGTGTTCTGCCAAAGCATGGGTAGAAAAACTTGACATCTACTTTGAGTTGAACAAGGTTACAAAGATGGAGGCTATCAAGATTGCAGCACTTCACTTTGAAGGTGAAGGACATGACTGGTGGTTCCATGGCTTGTCTACATTGGGTCATGCCAATGTGACTGCTTATTCAGAGTTCACTAGAAGGCTAGTGGAGAGATTTGACAAAAGAGATCCAGAGGCACCATTCATGAGCCTTGAACAGTTAAAGAAATCAGGTAATACAAAGTCTTATATTTCTGAATTTTTAATATTATCTGTTATGGTTCCTGATTTTTCTGCAGTTAGAAGGGTGTACATGTTCATTGATGGGTTGGATGAACCTCTTCATGGGTTGGTAAAATATACCAAGCCCACTACCCTGCATGATGCTATTGAAAGGGCTAGAGACCTTCAAGATGCCTTGCCAAAAGCAACGGAAAACTTTCAGCATAAGCCCTCTTTTCCTTCAAAAGGAAAGGAAGAAAAACTTGCTCCTTCCAAGGAAAGCTCATACAAGAAGCCTCTTGATGAAGAAGTCTGAAGAGATCTAAGAAAAAGGAAGCTATGCTTCACTTGCCAAGAATCATGGGCACCTAGACATAGATGTGCTGCTGGAAAAGCACATTACATAGAGGTCTTCTCAGATGATGAGGAGGGAGAAGAAGATGAACCAAGAAGAGGTCACAACGCTGACACTTCAGGAGGAGAGCCAACACCATCAGGAGATGGGGATGGAGCATTTGCTCCTATTGGAGGGGCTCTTGCATCTTTGAGAGGAGTACCTAAGTACTTGACCTTAAGAGTTCAAGGTTCCATCTTGAATCAGAGGTTCTATGTTTTGATTGATAGTGGGGCAAATCAAAATTTCATTGACGCCCATCTAGTGCAAAGTAGGGAAATACCCACTGATACTTTTGAGGGATTCTCTGTTTTGGTCCCAGGAGATAGAAAAATGCAATGCATGCATTATGTCCCATCACTTTCAGTCACCATGGGAACTTAGTGGACAAGCAACACTTTGGAGGGGAGGACTGTAATATTCCCAATTAGTCCTAAGCTAATGAGAATATTCATTTTTGTTTTATTTTTCTGTTTCATGAATAAAAATGTAAAGGAGGATCATAAAACTCCTAAAAAGCAAATAAATCAATGCCAAATGTGAAAAAGGCTAAATCTTGGCTATGTAAGCAAGCACCCTTAGGTGTGAAAGGGGTTGGATGTTTTGATTGGGTCAACCATGACCAAATCTACAGTGTTGTCTTGGAGGAGTGGCCATCAATGAGGCACAACGCAGTTTTAGATGGAGATGGCTTGTGTAAAAGAAGTTATTTCATTGAAGGTGGTTTAGGGTTTACAAGCTCTTAACTTATAAAAGGAAGAGTATGGAAACATGTAAAGGTTGTTGATGATTATTATATTTCTGAATATATTATCTGTTTAGACATATATCATTCTCTGGTTGTTTAGCTGAGAATATTGTTGTTTAGCACATGGTATTCATGTTTAGGAATTCCGTTCTCTTTCCTTGAGAGGCCTCTTGGAAGAGTTTGTACTACATTTTCCACTATCTGGCTGAAGGCAAAGCTTCTTCTTTCAACTACAACGTAGATCCTGTTGAGGATTTGGTTTTCTTTGCAAGCTGCAGCAAGTGGATTCTAGATCTACTAAGATCTAGATCATTTCAGTGCCCCTTTTCAGTGGAGGAGGCTTCTATTCCATTGGGAGGAGTGTATTGGATTTCCTGGGAATCATTTTTCTGATCTTGGCATGTGGCCAACTATTATATAAACCATACAACGCAGTTTCCCTTCCAAATCTGCGTTATTCCTGTAGGTGTTGTTGCAGGGTGTTTTGGCACATTAGTTGGAGAGCTAGTTTTCAAGTGTTGGGGATCTTCCCTCCACTTTGAAGACCCATTGAAGGAAGATATATTTCTTTTCATATCAGATATGATCTGAATACTTTTGTATACTTCATAATTTCTAAATATTTCTGCAGATCTGCAGAATTAAATCTTAGATCTACTGCTTGTACTGGGTGTAATGCTGAAAAACCCAAGGGGATATGAAAGAGGAGCCTATCTAGTGTATGGATCTATTATATATTTGAATTTTCATGCACATATTTTCTCTAGATCTGAAATGTAATCAACAATTGTTGCAGCCCAATAAAATGATGCTGTCAAGGCAATTTCAGTCAATACATGTGGTTACTGCATCTCTTTTGAGGGATTTTCTTCTATTGGAGTCTTGCATTTCCAGTTATGCATCTTATGGGCCATATTTTAAATCTGATTTTATGTTGTAAATACATTTAGAAGGTCTCCATATTGGCCTCCTGCTTTTCTTTAGATGAGCTACGTTATTTTCCTGCATATATTTCACATATTGTTGCATTTCCCATTTGGGAATATTACAACTTGAAATATGGACTTGAAAAACTAAACATCAAAAGCATGGAAATGTGAAATAAGATAACAATGACTTATCTATGTGTTACAATGAAATATAGTTATACATGACATTGACCTAACTATGAGATAAATAACCTTTTAATGGCAGTACCTTGATTATGATCAGAAACATTTATTGACATGACTTTTGCTTTTTAGTGACCATTCTATGATGAGATGCTTGACTTTGAATTAACTCATTTGATAAGACTTGATTGTGACACTATATGACAGTGATACATTACTATTTCCTTGACACCTTAACTTGTATGTAACCCATAGATTGTGGTACATATACCTATGACAATGATAACCTAGGAATTTGTAATAGTGATGACCTAGAGGGTGTACTATTGTAATGACATGACTTTACATGGTAGAAGGTCTTTGATGGTAATATCATCTTGTTGTACAAATTATTGACTTCAAGATGAATACCAGTGTATTACTAGTGATCAACAGTGGAAATAAATATGTTGGTAGCTCTCTGTGGGTAGAGTTTGAGAGCATTAGTAGCAAGTCATAGGGATGACCTAAGGAATCTTGGAGTATTCCATTATCAGACATTGTCCATCATTTTCATCAATACAGGGAAGTTTGGTTCAGTGATGTTTGGTAGCTATTTTGTGAGCTTATGAATGCTCATCTATTCATGTGTAGTGTAGTAGTTTAGTTATGTTGTATAGTGGCCTATGTGAGAAGTGATTGAACAATGATGCTCAGTTGAGCAGTAACAATGATGTGTAGTTTTGCAGTGATTGATTTGGGTAGTATTATTATAGTGATCTATTTTGGTAGTATTATTGCAATGATAATTTTGGGCACTATTATTGCAGTGACCAATTTGGGTAGTATTGTATAATGATCAGCTTGATCAGGTTGTACAGTGTTCAGTGGCTACCAAGACTTGACAGGATAAAAAAAATCTTCTTTACATAATTACTATATTGATTCAGAGCACATGGGGATCTATTCTAAAAATTGTGAAATGTGGTCAATGTCTCTTCAGGTGATTGGAGTCACCTTCAGGATGTGGCTTGAGAATGCTTCAGGGCGAAAAGGTGGTGTTAGGGAAGGTCGTAGCCTGCACATGGTGTAATGGAATCCTTTAAGTTGGTGTTGATAAAAACTAAGGCGTTGGGGTGTCCTTTTAGTTGTGGATGATAAATTACACGGAAGTGAAGCATCCTTTCAACAAAAACTGGTAAAAAAAGTGTTGGGACACTCGTCAGGTTGTGGCTTGACTCACAGGGCGTTGGGGCATCCTTCCGGTTGCAGCTAGTTATTAGGGTGTAGTAGTGTCCTACAACTTGTAGCCTATGAATGAGGGTTTGACGCCTCCCTTAGTTGTAGCTAAAATATTGATGTAGTAAAAAAAAATTAATAGGGAGAAGGCAATTACTAAATAAGCGTTCGGTGGTTTTTGACTTGGAGGGGGTTTTCCACCTAAATATTTGTGTCCACTATTTTAAATTTCTGCATTGTTGTATGGTATTGTCTACTATTTATTATTATTTACGATTATCTAAAGAATAAAAATAATATTATCTGAATATTAACTGGCACTCTAAAAAGGATTAAAAAGTGTTAATTGCTAAGAAATATTGATTCACCCTGCTCTCAGTATTTCGAACAATTGATATCAAAGCAGGTTCCTTCAGTAGTAGCGTAATAGTTATAAGGAAGATCTCAGAATATAGATATGGGAAACTCAAATAATAAATTTGTCAAGCATGCAAAGGAAGTTTCAGGTACTAGAATAGTCTCCAAATATGAATAAAATCGGTACTATACACTAACTCCTGAATTTGATTAAGATAATTACTAGATATAGTAACCTAGAATGGTAGTCCATCTGTAAGCTCATGATGTATGGAAATCAGATGTTTCTAGAGACACATCTACCGATGAAGCTAAAAGGTATAATATCAAATCCATGAATGACATTTTTAATATTCTACCAAATCCCGTAAAATCAAAAGTTGGTTAATGCTCAACGACCAAAATTCTTTGGGAAAGGCTAGATAATCTCTTCTAAAAGAAGCATGCAGGTCAAGATAAAGATTTTGGTAATCATGCAGATCCTGATATCAAGGAATCAAACAATCATTATGGTGAAGAATTTGAAGAAATGAGTGAAATCAAATTTCAAAATGAAGTTGTCAGAGTTATAAAGGAACTCAAGAGTGAAAGGGAAAGGGATAAATTTATGGAAGAAGAACTTAAGATAGAAAATATACATGTTGAAGGACTTAATAAGAAAAATGAAGAATCCGAGGAAATTATCAACAATCTTAGAATCCAATCAAAAGAAGCTAGAAAATTTGAAGAGTCAGAGAATCGTACACTTAAAGAAGTTGCTCTATTGAAACTCCAAGTGCATTAAGAAGAGAAAAAAGAGAAATATTTGGAAAGTTAATTAAAGGAATCTAGTAAAAGGTACATATTTGTAGTTGACCAGAAGAAAAAGGAATTATAAACATCTTAAGCAGAAATATGCAGGCTCAGGATTGAAAATGAGAAGCAGAAGGAACAGATACAGGTTCTCAATAGAGAAGTAGAGAAGACCACTCTTATCAAGATACAGGTTTAAGAGGCAGAGAAAAGAAGGGAGATCTTGAAAATATGGTTTCAGGAAGACCTTGCTCAAAATCAAGATGAACTCAGTGCAACTCTTGAAGAAAACACCAAGCTCAAGGAACAGTTGAAGTTGATGGCAAAATAAGCAGGTAAAGCTTCACGCAACGAAGGCACAAACTTCAAGGCTTCACCAAGTCAAAATGAAGAGAAAACTTATTGAAGTACATAACCAAAGAAGAAAAACATTGCAGCTCCGAAGAATGATGTTAAAATAGCACCAACGCCTCTGAAGAAGAACGAGTTCAGAAGACCAACTAGAGAGGACAACTCATCCAGGTACGCACCATTTTTTAATTGTTATTATTTTTCATGTACTAATTATGGAAATATGGCTATGGATTGTGAAGTATTTGACAGGTTCCATTCTCAAAGGCAACTACAAAATCCGAGAAGCATATTTTCAAGTTCATGAAGATAGGTTTTATGATGTTTCTATCGACATAATGTACATGCCAAACAAGCCAACTACTGAATGTTTCAAATGTCATGATTATGACCATATAGCTCACAATTGCATATAACAGATATAATAGAATATGGATTACATTAAATGCTTCAAATGTCATAATAATGGACACATAGATCGATAGTGCGAGTACAATCCTGATAAGGAATGTTATAAGTGTCATAATTATGGGCACATTTATCATCACTGCAAATACAAGATGGAATCAACCACGAATGAAAATATTGACGAAAGACAGAAGAATGTATGGAAGAGAAAACATGTACAACATGAGAAATAAGAGCAAGAATGCAAGAAAGTTTCAGCAGTTATGCTTTCAAGGTTTTTAAAAGAAAAAGTTCATGATGAGTTAGCAGATGCATATGAAAATGACCAGAGTCAAGATGGTCCAGCTAAAGAGTTGGGTGATGCTCTATTTTGATCAATCTAGCTTATTGGTTCCCTGAATATTGAACATGGGGAGGCTATGCAGAGGTATGTGGCACAAGTGTGCAGTTGACAGATAGCAAAAATGGACAGAATATCAAGACAAATATGTCAAATTCATAACAGGTTTAGAGGGAGAAAAAAATTTAAATGATTATAGGTCCACAAATATCGTCAGTGTTAGATGAAGGCTTTTCATCAGGGGGAGCACAAGCATGTTACAGGTTCACAGGAAGTAGGAAAATTATCAGGCAGAGTCACCTTTTTCCATTGATGTTAAAGGCAGAGATAAATCATGAGAAGAGGATTGAAATCATGAGAAGGAGATGGAAGCACGAAGTTAGGGGGATTTGTACTTGCAGAAGGAGTACATGTGTTGTCATTAAAGGCAAAGGGGGAGATCGTTGGATGGTGTTGTCATTGATTTCAAGCCCTAAAGTTGACTGGGTTCGACTTTTATTGGAAACATCAATCATTAATTTCAAATGTTTAATAAACACTTCCTATTAATTGTTGGATTACATCAAGACGACAAATCCACTATTGGATGGTTGAAAACCCAATTCCTAGGGTTTGGTTTCCTTGGTTTTAGGATGTACCCCAAATTTTTCAAGGGTTTTTTAAGGGTCAAATAATTGAGTCTGGGTTGGAAATCCATATCATTGGATTCTCCTTGAAAAGATGTTTCCAGTGGTATGTGGTATGTTGTGTGGTTCCTCTTGGTTTGAGAGACATTCACATTTAAATTTAGGGACCTCAGTTGGTGGGATAGAATCACATAGGAGTGTCATTTGGCTTATTTACATTGGTTGTGGGAATCCAAATTGAGGCATAAGAATTAAATTTAATAACTTGTTGAAGAATCACCTTAAGAATAATAATCACGAGTGCCTCACACCTATAGGCCTAAATCTTCACCTTAAAATCAATAGTCTTAGGGCTTAAGTAACTAAGTGAGGTGATTATTGATTAATTAAATTCATAAAAATAAAAATAAAAGATGCTTAAACCTCCTAAAAATACTTCAACTTCCATCTTGAAAAGCCACTCACTTGTGTAACCAAAAACTATAAAAGGAGAATCATCATACTTTACCTCACACCAACTCTCAACAAATTATTCTACCTATGAAATTTTCGACCTTTATAAGGAGCTCTAAGGAAAAATAATATTTGAAACCTCTCTCATACATATGAAAATGAGTTACAAGGGTTTACTTCTATATGGTTCTTAGTCTACAAAGGTATGTTTGATCTCTAGTTTTGTAACATATCCCTTACAATTTTCGACTCTCATTTCCAACTGTGAAATAACTCAATAATTTTAATAGTGTTTGGCTCAAATTTATACTGTCACCTTATAATTGATTGGTTTTGCATTATTTGTTTTAAATTTTTGGGTCGACCCTCAATGGGGTACATCTATATAAGACAGCGAAGTACACTTCATTCCAAATTATTTAGTTCTAAACCATACATATATGTAGCAACCCTAGGGCACAAAAAGAAAAAAGAATATTTTCAAATGATGTCTCTCTTGTGATATTAGGTGTGTTCCTTGGTAAATGTGGGTATGGTTTAGGGTTGTTCTAGGACTGGTTCTAGATCAATTGTTTTGTCTAATTTAGCTTTGGTAGGGAATCAAAATAAAAGGCTTAAGGTGTCTGACAATAGTACAAGCTTAGA
This sequence comes from Pinus albicaulis, assembly GCA_034641835.2. Classification (NCBI taxonomy): domain Eukaryota; kingdom Viridiplantae; phylum Streptophyta; class Pinopsida; order Pinales; family Pinaceae; genus Pinus; species Pinus albicaulis. The sequence continues at coordinate 1,133,287,017 of CM076579.1, forward strand.
GCCTTGATTATAGCAATGGTATTGTGATCCAGTGATAAGATATTTGATTTGATAAAGTGTTTGATGATACACATTACAACGAAATCCAAAATGACCCTACAGTTGACAATATATGACAATTTTTATCAATCTAAGACAATGGTTGTAAGGGGTTCATTATTTTAGTATCAATACCATGCACTAAGCCAATCGTTGGCTTCAAATTCTAGTGGAAGTGGAAAATGCATTGTATAAATCCTTGATATATATATATATATATATATATATATATATATATATATAATACCTTGACATACTTGATCTCTATGCATTGACCTTGTTGGTTTGGCTCATTGTGATTAATAGAATTTGATGACAAGATTTATGATTGTCTTAATATAATAGAAAATAATGAGACAATGACTATTGGAGTGACTTGAAATTTTATTTAAATATCTGAACCAGTGACATTATTACCTTTCGATGACTAGATTCTTGTTGATTTTTCTAGTATATTGACTTTAGCTTGATGTGACATTGTTCCTTGGATTAGTGACCTGAAAAATCCTTATTATATGATGACACAGTGAATTGATGTAACAACATATGATTTAGAGATAATATTTAATATGTGACATGACCCTAAAACAAGTTGACTATGTATTTAATACTACTTAACATTTGACTCTTGACCATGAGATTAACAACATCACATAAAATTGTAACACATAGACATGAAAATCACAACCTTGGTGATTATCCAAAATATAATAGTGACATGATTTGACCTTTGGTAACTTAACTTTATTTTATGTGATAGTTGAACAAAAAATTTATGTGACTATATTGACAATAAGACATTATTAATGATTCACTGTTAGCCTTTATTCGATGCAACAGTGGGATGATGTAACTTTGACCACAGAACTCGACATAGAATGATTTGACATAGAAACTTGACATATGGACTTGACTAACCAAACATACAAAAGCATGGAAATGAAAAATAAGATAATAGTGAATTATGTATGTGTTATAGTGAACTATAGTTAGACTTGAAATTGTCCTAACTTTGATATAAGTGACCTTTTAATGACAATTCCTTGATTGTGATGAGTGACATGACTTTTGTTGTTTCGTGACCATTCTATTATGAGATGCTTGACTTTGACTTAACTTATTTGATAATACTTAACTGTGACACTAAATGAAAATGATACATTACTATTGACTTGAAACCTAGATATGACATTGATAGTGAGTTGACACCTTGACTTTGACTTGAACCATAGATTGCAGTACATATATCTATGACAGTGATAACCTAGGAATTTGTACTAGTGATGACCTAGGGATTTTCAATTATGACCTTAAGGGTGTATTATCATAATGACATGTATTTACATGGTAGCAAGTCTTTGAGGGAAATATCATCATGTTGTACAACTTATTGACGTGAATATGGATAGCAGTGTATGACTAGTGATCAATAGTGAAAAGACATATGTCGGTAGCTCTCCATGGGTAGAGTTTGAGAGCATTTGTAGGAAGTCATAAGGACGACCTGAGGCATCTTGGAGCATGTCATTATCATACATTCGGATTCAGCATTTGCAGCAATACAGGTTGTTTAGTTTAGTGATGTTTGGTATTCATTTTTTGAGCTTATGAATGCTCATCTATTCATGTGCAGTGTTGTAGTTGAGTTATGATGTGTAGTGGCCTATGTGAACAGTGATTTAACAGTGATGTTCAGTTGATCAGTGACAGTGATCAATTTGGGCAATATTATTATAGTTATCAATTTGGGTAGTATTATTGAAGTGATCAGTTTGGGAAGTGTTATACAGTAATAAGCTTGAGCAGGTTGTACAGTGTTCAAAGGCTACCAGGACTTGAAAGGATACACAACATCTTCTTTACGACATTCTTATATTGATTCAAAGCAAAGGGGGATCCAGTCTTAAAGTTGTGAAACGTGGTCTGTCATCTCTTGAGGTGATTGGAGTCACCTTTAGGTTGTGGCCTGAGAACACTTCAGGGAGGAAAGGTGATGCTAGGAAATGTTGTAGCCTCCATAGGGTGTAGTGGTGTACTTTTAGTTGTTTTTTATAAAACCCAAGAAGTTAGGGTGTCCTTTCAGTTGTGGCTGATAAATTATAGGGCAGTGAAGCATCCTTTCGACAACAATTGGTAAATATAGTGTTGGTGCACTCGTCAGGTTGTGGTCTAGCTCAAAAGGCGTTGGGGCGTCCTTCTGGTTGCAACATGTTATTAGGGTGTAGTAGCATCAGACAAGTTGTAGCTTGTGAATTAGGGGGTTGACGCCCCCCTTGTTTGTAGCTAAAATCTTGATGTAATCAATTTTATTTTAACATGGAGGAGATAATTACTAAAGAAGCCTTCGGTGGTTTTTCACCCGGAGGGGGTTTTCCACTTAAAATATTTGTGTCAACTATTTTATCTTTATACAATTTTGTATGGTGTTTTCTAGTATTGATTATTGTTTATGATTATTTGAAGAAGAACAATAATAATAACTGAATATTAACTAATCCCTAAAGAAAAAAATTTAAAAATTGTAAATTGCTAATAAATAATGATTCACCCACCTCTTAGTATTTCATACAATTGGTATCATAGTAGGTTCCTTGAATATTATCTTAACAACTGGAAGGAATATCTCAGAATACAGATATGGAAAAATCAAATAAGAAATCTTCCAAGCATACAAATGAAGTTTCAGGTATTATAACAATCTCTAAATCTCAAGAAAATTAGTATTGTACACCAACTCCCGAATTTGATAAAGATAGTTACTAGTTATGGGAATCTAGAATGGTAGTCCATTTAAAAGCTGATTATATATGGAAATATATTGTTTCTGGAGACACATCTACCGACGAAGCTAAAAGGTATAATACAATGTCATTTTTAATGTTCTGCCAGATCCCGTAAAAACAAAATTTTGTCAATTCTCAACGACCAAAATTATTTGGGAAAGGCTCCATAATCTCTACTAAAATAAGCATGTAGGTCAATATATAGATGTTGGTAATCATGTGGATCATGATATCAAGGAATCAAACAATGGTGATAGTGAAGAAGTTGAATAAATGAGTGAAATAGAATTTCAAAATGAAGTTGTTAGAGTTATAACGGAACTCAAGAGTGAAAGGGAAAGGGCTAAATTTATGGAAGAAGAAATGAAGATAGAAAAAGGGTATGTTGAAGGAATTAATAAAAAAAATGAATAATTCGAGGAAATTATCAGCAATCTTAGAATCCAGTTAGAAGAAGCTATAAAATTCCAAGAGTCAAAGAATCATACACTCATAGAAGAAGTTTCTCTATTGAAACTCCATGTGCAGGAAGTTGAGAAGAAAGATAAATATTTGGAAATTTCATTAAAGGAATTTGGTAAAACGTACATATCTACAGTGGACCAGAAGAAAATAAATTAGAAACATCTTCAGTATAAATAAGCAGGCTTGAGATTGAAAATGAGAAGCAGAAGGAATAGATATTGGTTCTTAACAGAGAAGTAGAGAATACTGCTCTTCTCAAGGTATAGGTTGAAGAGGAATAAAAAAGAAGGGATATCTTGAAAACATGGTTTCAAGAATACCTTGCTCAAAAGCCAGATGAACTCAGTGCAACTCTTGAATAAATCGCCAAGCTCAAGGAACAGCTTATGTTGAAGGCAGGAGCAGGTAAAGCTTCATGCAACGAAGGAAAAAGCTTCAAGGATTCACCAAGTCAAAATGAAAATAATATTGGTTGAAGTACATAACTAAAGAATAAAAATCTTGCAACTCCAAAGAATAATGTCAAAACAGCACCAGTGCCTCCAAAGAAAAACGTGCGCAGAAGACCAACTGGACAAGACAACGCATCCAGGTACACATCATTATTTAATGGTTATTATTTTTCATGTACTAACTATGGAAATATGGCTAGGAAATGTGAAGTATTTGATAGGTTCCATTATCAAAGGAAATTGCAAAATCCGAGAAGCAAATTTGTAGGTTCACGAGATAGGTTTTATAGTGATTTTTTAGATAGAATGTACATGCCGAAAAAACCAACTACTGGATGTTTCAAATGTCATATCTATGGCCATAGAGTTCGCAATTGCAGATACCAGATAAAATCAACTATGGATGACATTGAATGCTTCAAATGTCATAATAATGGACACATAACTCGAGAGTGCGGGTACAATCCTGATAAGGAATGTTAAAGTGTCATCATTATGGGCACATAGCTTATCACTGTAGATACAATATGGAATCAACCATGAATGAAAATATTGACGAAAGAAAAAACAAGGTGTGGAAAAGAAAACAAGTACAAGATGAGCAAGAAGAGGAGGAAGACAAAAATGTTTCAGCAATTATGCTTTCAGGGTTTGTAAAAGAAAAAGGACATGATGAGTTAGAATATGCATCCGAAAATGACCATATTCAATATGGTCTAGCTAAATAGCCTGGGTGATACTATATTTTGAGAAATCTAGCTTATTGGCTCCTTGATTATTGAACGGGGTGAGTGTATGCAAAGGTATGTGGCACAAGTCTACAATTGATAGATAGCTAGTATGGACAGAATAGCAAGACAAATATGTCAAATTCATAATAGGTTTAGGGGGAGAATAACAGTTAAGTATTACAGGTCCACAAAGATCGTTAGAGGCTTATCGTCAGGGGGAGCACAAGCATGTTACAGGTTCACAGGAAGTAGGAAGATTCTCGTGGGGAGTCACCCTTGACCATTGATGTCAAAGGGGGAGATAAATCATGAGAATGATGCGAAAGCATGAAGTAAACAGGAGTTTTAATCCCAATAGGAGTATGTGTGTTGTCATTAATAACAAGTGGGGAGATTTTTGAAAGGTGTTTTCATTACTGTAAACCCCTGAAGTTGAATGGGTTCAACTTTGACTGAAAACACCAATAATTAATTTCAAATGGTTAATGAAAACCTCTTAGTAATTTTCAGATTACATCAAGATGACAATTCTACTATTGGATGGTTGAAAACCAAATTCCTAGGGTTAGGGTTCCCTAGACTAAGGATGTACCCTAACTTTGTCAATTTCTTTTGAAGGGTCGAATTGATTTTGGGTTGGATATCCATATCATTGTATTTTCCTTAGAAATATGTTTCCGATGGTATGTGCCACGTCGTGTGGTTCCTCCTGGTTTGAGATATATTCCCATTTAAAGTTACAGATCCTAGTTGGTGGGATAAAACCCCATAGGTCACTTGTGGGCATCCAAATTTAGGAATAAGAATTCATTGTCATATCTTGTGGAAGAATCACCTTAAGAAAAATAATCAAAAGTTTCTTACACTTGTAGGCTTAAATATTCACCTTAAAAGCAATAGTCTTAGGGCTTAAGTAACTAAGTAAGGTAATTATTAATGAATTAAATTTATAAAAATAAAAATAAAAGATTCTTAAACCTCCTAAAACTAATCCAACATCCATCTTAAAAATACCCTCACTTACCTAACCAAAAACTATAAAAGGAGAATCATCATGTTTTGCCTCACATTAACTCTCAACAAATTATTCTACGTCTGAAATCTTCGACATGTGTAAGGATCTATGAGGAAAAGGAATAGTTCAAAACTCTATGAGACATAGGAAAACGACTTACAAGGGTTTACGTATATTTAGCTCTTGATTTACAAAGGTATCTTTAATCTCTAGTTTTGTAACTTATCCCTTAAAATTGTTAGCTTTCATTTCCAACTCTGAAATAACTCATAAATTTCAGTAGGGTTTAGCTCAGACTTATATGGTCACCTTATGATTGATTGGTTTTTCATTATTTGTTTTAAATTTATGGATCAGCCCTTAATGTGGTATCTCTCTCTAAGGCATCAAAGTACACCTTGACATACTTGATCTCTTTGCATTGACCTTGTTGGTTTGGCTCACTGTGATGACTAGAATTTGATCACAAGATTTATGACTATATTAATATACAAGAAAACAGTGAGACATTGAATATTGGAGTGACTTCACATTTTATTTAAATATCTGAACCAATGAAATTATTACATTTCTATGACTAGATTCGTGTTGATTGTTCTAGTATCTTAACTTTAGCTTGATGTGACAATGTTCCTTGGATTAGTGACCTAAATAGTCCTTATATATATGATGACATGACCTTAAAACCTGTTGAATATGTATGTAATACTACTTGACATTTGATTCTTGACCATGAGATTAACAATATCACACAAAATAGTGAAACATAGATATGAAAAGAACAACCTTGGTGATTGTCCATAATATAATAGTGACATGATTTGACCTTTGGTAACCTGACTTGATTTTATGTGATAATTGAAAAAAATAGTGATGTGACTATAGTGACAGCGACACAATATTAATGATGCATTGTTAGCCTTTATGCGATGCAACAGTGGGATGATATAAATTTGACCACAAAACTTGACATATAATGATCTGACATAAAAACTTGACATATGGACTTGAAAAACCAAAAATGCAAAAGCTTGGAAATGTGAAATAAGATAACAATGACTTATGTTTGTGTTACAGTGAAATATAGTTAGACTTAAAATTGACCTAACTATGATATAAGTTGCCTTTTAATGGCAGTTCCTTGATTATCATGTGAAACATTGATTGACCTTAAATTTGTTGTTTAATGACCATTCTATGATGAGATGCTTGACTTTGACTTAACTCATTTGATAAAACTTGAATATGACACTATATGATAGTGATACATTACTATTGACTTGACACCTAGATATGACATTGACAGTGAGTTGACACCTTGACTTTGACTCAACCCATAGATTGTAGTGAATAGACCTATGATAGTGATAACCTAGGAATTTGTACTAGTGATGACCTAGGGATTTGTAGTGATGACCTACAGGGTGTAATATCATAATGGAATGACTTTACATGGTAGCAGGTCTTTGAGGGTAATATCATATTTTTTTACAACTTATTGACATGAATGTGGATAATAATGTATGAATAGTGATCAGCAGTGAAAAGAAATATGTTGGTAGCTCTTTGTGGGCAGTGTTTGAGAGCATTGGTAGCAAATCATAGGGATGACTTGAGGCATATTGGAGTATTCCATTATCATACATTCGGGTTCAAAATTTGCAGTAGTACAGGGGGTTTGGTTTAGTGATGTTTGGCAGCCATTTTGTTAGCTTATGAATGCTCATTTATTCATGTGCAGTGTAGTAGTTCAGTGATGATGTGCAATGACCTATGTGAGAAATGATTGAATAGTGATGTTCAATTGATCAGTGAAAGTGATGTGCACAGGGGGATCCAGCATGAAAATTTTCAAATGTGTTTCATCGGCTCATGATTGAAGTCACCTTCAGGTTTTTGCCTGAGAACACTTTAGGGTGGTCGAGTGGTGCTAGGGTTGGTCATAGCATGCACAAGGTGGTGTCCTTTCAGTTGGTGTTGATAAAATCCAGGGAGTTGGGGAATCATTTTAGTTGTAATTGATCAATTACAGGGCAGTTAAGAATCCTTTCGAACAAATATGGGGATTGGAGAGATGGAGCGTTAGTGCGATGGCGCCCCGATGACAAAAATTTTTCCCTCACGCCCCTGCGCCTGGGCCTCCTGCCCTGCGCCTCTGTACTCTGGGCCTCCTGCCCTGCCTCCCTGTGCCGCTACAACTTATGGGCCCCTGCCCTAAGCCTGCCTTCATCTTCAGTGCTTGGGCTGCCGTTTGGGCCCTCCATTTGTTCTTTTCTGCGCCTCTGTCTTGGGCCCCTGCTCTGAATTCATCATGGGATCTCCGGAATCCCCTCCGGTCATGACCCCTGCCATGGCTCAGGCCCACGCCTTTGCGGATCTAATCACTTCTCCGGGACCTCCGAAACCTCGTCCTATAGTCTCAAAATTTGTTAAAAAGCTCGACGGTCTTCAAGAATTTTTTCTTCCCCCTTATCTGCCTCGTATGGAAGCTCTCTCGTTGGAAAAAAAAGGACTGATAGGCTATTTCACAGGCCTCTGGCCTTCCCCTAAGACGGTTCAGAGATGGATCGAAAGAAACTGGTCCGATAAGATCGCTAGTAAGATCTTGATCAGATTCTGTGGAAAGGGGTTCTTCACCTTCCATTTCGAATCTAAAGAAGACAAAGATCTAATATTCAGAAACGGCCCCTATTTAATGGACTCTAGAGGCCAATATCTTAATAAATGGACCCCTAATTTTGACCCTGAGCTCGATGTGCCGAGTGTTGTCCCTGTTTGGGTGCATCTCTCGCACCTCCCTCTACACTGCTGGGGAGATGATTCTGTCCAAACTATTGGAAAATTCATAGACAGGAGTGAGCCTAAAAAAAATATGCTAGCCTGATCTATGATTTGCATTGAGGTGGACTTGGGAAAAGGCCTCCCTGAATCTATCAAGTTAAAAGTGGATGATTGGACGCACATCCAGCAGATCAACTACGAGCAGATCCTGTTCAAATGCAAGGTATGTCACGAATATGGCCACTTTGAAAATCATTTTTCAAAAAATATAGACGTTGGAAGTCAGGATTCAGACTAGCCTTGGGAGCCTATTAAAAAAAAAAAATCTAACCCGCCTGCAAAGAATAATCCGCAATCAGCTCTGCAATCTAAACCAGCCACTGTACCACCTCTCCCTGATAAGGTTCCAGATCCAAATTCTCTCCCCTCAGGTTCTTCAGCCCCTATATCCAATCTGTTGGAAAACTCTAATCCCTTCTCTACTTTATCCCTCCCTGATGAATATCTTCCTCTTTTCCCTCCTCCCCCCCCTCAGGACACTCCCCTCCCCACTCCTCTTATCCCAGATCTCCCTTCATCTTCCCAAGACACTGCGCCCCTTCGCATCACCAGAAATGCTTCCAAGGAGCATGGGGCTTCTCTGGAATCTCATAAAAAGCAGGGACCTGGAAGAAGATCCATAAAGCAACAAAGAAATGAAAATGCACAAAAATATATAGCATTGGGCGCACAGAACCCCATAGAAAACTATATATTGGGGCAGAATAACAAAGAAGTGGCACAAAGGGAGCAGGGAGGGAAAGAAACCCCTTGAATTTTCCTTACACAATGACAAAAATACTATCATGGAATAGTAGGGGTCTAGGGCACCCCTCCAAAACAAAAGCCCTACGAGATCTAATAAACCAAGAAAAGCCTGAAATCATCCTCTTGCAGGAAACAAAACAAGGTGAGGCAAATATGCAAAGAATAATAAGCACAGAAAAACAATATGAAGGCACCTTGTCAGAGTCAAGAGGTGCATCGGGAGGTCTAGCTACTCTCTGGACAACAAACACTTGGCATTTGAAAGACACCACTGTAAATCCAAATTGGCTCAAAATTGTTCTAGAAAACAGTAAAAATCAGCAGAACATCATTATATATAATGTGTATAGTCCAAATCACTACAGAGATAAGGAATCTTGTTGGAATTCATTAAGGGAGGATATGAATAGTGAAGACAACAGTAATGTTATTTTGGGAGGGGATTTTAATCTCATCCTTCATGCGAACGAAAAGAGGGGAGGCTCATTTGGTATAGATTCCTTCAGAAGCCATCTTGAAAAAATAATGCAAGAACAGGAACTGGTTGATGTAACTCAAAAAAATCGCAGATTTACATGGAGTAACAGGAGAATCGGTAAAGGCAATATCATGGAAAGGCTGGACCGAATTTTAATAGTTGTCTCACTCCTTTCTTGCTTCTCTTCAGCCTCTGCCAGCGTGCTTACATTCTCCTCTTCTGATCATTACCCAATCACGCTCTCCCTTGCTGAGCAATGCCCTCTTGGGCCCATTCCTTTCAAGTATTGCCCTCTTTGGATCAATACATAGACTGCAAATCAGATTGTGCACTGTGAGTGGATTCAACATGTTTAAGGTTCACCTGTATTCATTTGGGAGACTAAGCTGAAGAAAGTAAAACAGGCTTTAAAAGAATGGTCAAAAAACCATTACAAAGAACCTGAAAAGACAAAAATTGAAATTAAAGAAAAGCTTAAGGATGTGTAGGCCACTATGGATCGTCAAGTACCAAGCCAAGAAAACCTTAATCAAGAAAAAGAATTATATTGGCAGCTTTATAGCATAAATAGGAAGGAAGAGGAGAAATGGCGTTTAAAATCCTGGAATCTATGGCTTCAAGCGGGAGATAAGAATACAGCTTTCTTCCACAAGAAAACCACAGTTTTCCAAGCCAAAAACAACGTGGTGTCTATAAGTGATGCACATGGGAACCTTCAAGCATATCAAGAACAAATAAAAAATGTTGCAACTTCGAATTTTAAAGATCTTCTCACAGAGACCAGTTTGCCTAAAAATTATTCGGAGTTGCTTCAACACCTTCCGACCCTGATCACTGAAGAGATAAACCACTCTCTTAATAAGGAAATAGTTGAAGAAAAGGTTGAAAATGCTATTTGGACTCTTCACCTGGATAAGGCTCCGGGCCTAGATGGATTTCTGATATCCTTCTATCGAACTTATTGGGATCTCATTAAAAAATACTTCATGAAAATGATTCAGTGGGCCCACTAGAAAAAAAATTGGGAGGATATATTAACTCAACCTTCCTAGCTCTCATTCCTAAGGAAAACCGCCCCTCTACCTTTTCTAGATTCCGACCCATTTCCCTTTGCAATTCTTCCTACAAGATCATCACGAAAATCTTGGCCACTCGTCTCAAGCCTCATATGAATACCATCATCTCTGAGAATCAAGGAGGATTCATCTCTGAAAGAAAAATTTCGGATTCTATCCTCCTTGTTCAAGAAGCACTCCATTCCAGCATTTCCCGAAATGAAAAAGGCTTCATTCTGAAGCTAGATCTTGCAAATGCCTCTGATATGGCGAGGCACTCTTTTCTCTTTGCAGTGCTTCAAAAAATGGGATTTGACCAAAGTTTTCTTGACTTCATTAAAGCCTGCATCTCGGGACCATGGATTTCCCCTCTTATCAATGGAAGACTTGCACCTTACTTTCAATCCACAAGAGGGTTAAGGCAGGGATGCCCCCTTTCTCCCTATTTTTTCATTCTTATGGCGGAATCCTTCACAAAGCTCTGGATCATATGAGACGGGTGGGCCTCATAATGGGCATAAAATATGGCAATGGAGTTAAAAACATGAACCACTCCCAATTTGCAGATGACACTTTGCTAATGGGGGGAGCTACCAACATCATTGCTCAGCAATTCAAAAGAGTCTTAGATAAATTTATGCTATTCCCTGGAGGTCTGATAAATCACATCAAAAGTTGTGTTTATGGATGGAATGTCTCTGATCAAACTATACACAGTATAGCCAACACTTTTGGTGTTCCTTGCAAGCTCAATTGGGACCATTTCACTTATTTAGGAATGCCAGTCAGTGCAAATCCTCTGAAGGCTGAAGTCTAGAATGTGACAATTGAAAAAATGAAGAGTAAAGTTCAGCAATGGGGATATTCTTGGCTCAACCTAGCAGGTTGCCTCATTCTTCTCAAATCTAGGCTTTCCTCTCTTCCATTATATCACTTCTCTCTTCTGCTGGCCCTAGCCAGTGTTCATAATAAAATCGAAGCCCTCATCAGGAATTTATTTTGGCAAGGTGGAAAGAATGATAGAAAAAAGTTCAATCTCGTTAAATGGAATCAAGTAATTCAAGATAAAGAACATGGAGGTGTTGGTGTTCGATCCCCCAGACTCATGAACCAAGCCTTTGGAGGCAAGCTTATATGGAGACTCATTAATGGCAATCAGACTTGGTGGAAGCAAGTTCTGGAAGTCAAATACTTAAACTCCAACCGGCAGTAGCTTCTATATCATGAAATACCTACCAGATCAAGCTCCAAAATTTGTTCTTCTTGTAAAAAAGCCATCCCTGTCCTTCTTCAGAATATGTCTAAAGTCCAAAAAGGTGGTAATACCATCCATATTGGTATGGATAGAATTATGGGACATTCTCCCATCATGGACAGGCTCAGATCACAGAACATTATGCAATTCTACAGTAATAAGGGACTCAATTTTCTGAGTCAGTTCTCTCAATGGGATGCTAAGAATCAAATGTGGATTGGATGGAAATTTCTAAAAGTCCCCTCACACCTTGAAGATGAGTTAAAAAATTGCAATCACACCTTCAAGGCTCAGCACCCACTACAAAAGATAGCATCGATGGCTTAAGATGGGATCCCTCCAAAAATGTCCTCACAATCAAATCAGTCTATCAATATCTCTACAAGGACCTCTTTCCTTCCCCTACTTGGACCATCTGGAAGACAGTTTGGAAGTTGGAGGCAATTCCAAAAATAAAATTCTTTATTTGGATTTTTCTGAAAGGCAAGGTCTTAATTGCAGAAAACCTTAAAAAAAGAGGCATCATAGGGCCTTCAATCTGCCCAAATTATCAAAATGAAGAGGAAACTATATGCCATCTCTTCATCCGATGTCCCTTCGCCACTCACTACTAGACTGGGCTCTCCAGCTTCTTCCACCCTAACTGGAATACTCTGAATTTCGTTGCTGATTTTCTATCCTCTTGGAAACTCAGCTTCCCTTGGAGAAACAGGAAGACCAACCTTTAGAAAAGAGTTTGGAATACTCTCCCACTTGTAACGCTGTGGAATATCTGGCTATCCAGGAATAACCAAATTTTCAGGGATAAAAAGCCCTCCTACAGAAAATCGTGCCAAAAAATCTGGAGCGTAACCTTGGAGATCATAACTTTTAAAAGAAATTTCAGGATTGATCCGAATGATCTCTGTACAAAGGAAAATATTTTCTCCAAGATATTTTGACTAGACACAATCATATGATTCCCACACCTAAGCCTCACTTTAGATCTGATATCACCTGGAAAATCCGTCTCAGAGAGATTGACTTCATCAATTGGATAAAGGCCAGCAGCATACCCACTTTTTTCTTTGATGGCGCATCCAAATTCAATATTGGGATTGTCGGAGCTAGTGGGATTATTAAAAATGATTGGGGTATCACCCTTACTACCTTTGAATGGAGTTTGGGAGTCCAATCCAACAATAGAGCTGAGGCTCTGGCTCTATATCAAGGACTATGTCAACTCAAGAATCTCAATATTCAAAATGTCATCATTCTGGGCGATTCCTCAATAATTATTAGTCTAATGGTGCATAATATCCCTGTGGAAAATATCACCCTCGATCAAATCATCAGTCGCTGTTGAATCCTTCTCAGTGAAATGAAAGATGACTCAATATATCACATCCTCTGGTCTTTCAACAAAGAAGCTGATCTATTTTCTAACCATGCCCGTGATCGAGTTCCGGGCCTCCTTCAATGCAACGAATATTTATGCACATCCCCTTTGCCTTAATCATGTTCTCTGCTGTTGACAGATTTATTTCAATTCCCATATTCGATTTTTATGAATGTTCTCGTGACTCTGGTCCTGTGACTCTGCTGCCTCAGACTATTCCTAGCAAGAAGGCCCCTTGCGGCTCTATATATCATTGTTTCCTTTGCCTCATTATTCATCCCCTTTCCTATATTCAGAGCGCTGATTTAGAGCCGAATTTCACATCTCCAAGTTGCTGTTCCTCTCGCCTTCGATCTCCCTTCTCAAATAATCTGCAGTCCCCTTTAAGCCTCCCCTGGGCAGTCGATACTTTACTCTCCCCTCCCTACCGCCATTTTATTTCTCTTAACATTTCTTGTACAGGTTGGATCTGTCTTGATCTTCTTTGTGCAGGTTGGCGCTATTGCTCTCACAGATATCCTTATTCTCTGACTCATAGCATGGCTAGGAACAAAGACTGCCTGCACTGTGCGGATTTGCAGGCAGAGCTTGAACAAATACGTGCTCACCAGAGAACTCTTGAAGCTAAGTTAAAGGACAATGTCAAAGCCCTTGAATACAGACACACAGCCGATGTCAATTTCTTTCTCTCAAGAGTGTCTTCACTCCATTCTCAGTTTGATAACCTCTCCAAAAAATGTGCCCATGCTGATGAATCGATCCAAATATTAAAATATATGCTTCAAAAGCACAATGATCCTAGTGTTGATTCCAATAACATAAGGAATGCAGGAAATGAAGAAAATCCAGAGAACTCTACTGCGTGTCAAATTAGTCACATAAACATTGACTAATCCTCCTCTCGTTTATCAGCATGTCTTTCAAATATGTTTTATTGCTTTCTCAGTTTTTTCGCATATATAAATTTTCAGTATTTTTATTCCTATCGAACGCTAGAATCAAAAGAGTTGTAAGGCTTAAAGAAATTATCTTCTCCACTGCAAAAAAAGCAATTCTCCTTGTACCCTTGGAGCTCTGGCTCCATTTTTTTTTTAATACAATTAGCAACCGACTTCGTTAAAAAAAAAAGTATCCTTTCAACAACAACACGTAAACAGAGTGTTGGGGCACTCACCAGGTTCTGGTCCGATTCACAGGGCATTGGGGTGTCCTTCTAGTTGCAATAGGTTATTAGAGTGTAGTAGTGTCCTACAGGTTGTAGCTTGTTTATTAGGGGGTTTATTCCTCCCTCAGTTGTAGCTAAAATCTTGATGTAAACAATTTTCTTTTAACAGGGAGAAAACAATTACTAAAGAAGTGTTTAGTTTTTTTTTTTTACCTCGAGGGGGTTTTCCACCTAAAATTTTCATGTCCACTATTTTATCTTTCTACATTGTTGTATGGTGTTTCCTACGGTTGATTATTGTTTATTATTGCGTAGGTAAGAGCAATAATAATATTTGAATATTAACTAACGCTCTAAAAAAATTAAAAAGCACTAGTTGCTAAGAAATATTGATTCACCCCCCTCTTAGTATTTCTAACAATACCATGTTAATTTTTCCTAGGGCTATATTGTTTTTTTCTTTATATAATTTCATTTCATCATTTATATATTGAATTCACCCCACAACATCTTGACATCATTAGCAATATATGAAATTATGTAGAAAGAAAAATATCAACATCAATGCAGTGGCACATAAAAGAACAATAGAAGAAAATCATTCACACATAAAGACACTAGGATTGGTCATAGACCAAGGAAAAACCACACAAGGGGGAAAACCATTTCAAATTCTACTTCTTATTAGGTTATCATAAAATTTTCATCAAAGAGAGAGTACAATAATCTAATTCTTCATTCACAAGACTATCCAACAAAACCAACCAAACAATATCCCAAAGATGAACCCAACAATAATACTAATCAAAATAATGATCCAAAAGCTTGCGGTCAATTGTCAACATTTGTAGTCAACTGTTAGAACCTATGGTCAACTATTAGAAAAACCCCAAGTCTCGATTCAATAGAGCTAGCGGTCATGTGTGTAGTTGAAGTGTTCCATCCGCATGAAGAGGCTTGTATGTGTGCAGATGTGGTCGAAAATATCTTGTGGTAACCCTGCAGCTATGAAACAAAACCCATAATTTGCATGTGCAAGCTCAGACCCTGCAATTTCGGACTTGTGCGAACGAACTCTTCACAAACCAATTTCAGACTTGTGCAAGCCAAAACCAAAGAAGAGAAAAGAAGAATGCTTGATGGTGATCTCCAAATGAGGGTCACTAGAGTTGTATTTATATCCATCTAAGGGTGTCCAATTTCCTTTTAGGGTTGACCTATCCTTTTTGTGCATATGTAGGTTTCCATAATAAAATTATATTTTTCCTCAACCAAATGAAATTCTCCAAGGGATATTAGGGGTCTTTCTTGATAAGGAAAATTGTCGAAAGGAGGGAATTTGTCCTTGAGCTTCCAAATTAACAAGTTGAAAGTTTAGATTTTGATGAAATTTTTTCTCTTGTAGCCATATTAGAGGCTACCATAATGTTTATAGCATTTTCTAGTCACAAAAAGTTCAAGATGTGTCAAATGGATGTAAAATCAACTTTCTTGAATGGTGATATTGAAGAAGAGGTTTACATTGAGCAGCATGAAGGTTTTCAACTATAAAAACATTTATGGTCATGTATGTAAGATGAAAAAGGAATTAAATGGTATTAAACAAGCACTCAAGACTTGGTATTCCAAACTAGATAAATATATGCTATAGTGTTATTCAAAAGAGGAGCAACAGACAACAACTTATATAACAAATATGAAAATTAAAATATTTTAATTGTTGTTATTTATGTTGACGATATTATTTTTTCTAGTGATGTAGATCAACTATGTCAAAATTTTGCAGTTGTTATGAAGGTTGAATTTGAAATGTCCATGCTTGGAGAAATTTCATTCTTCTTTGGTTTACATATTACACAATCAGAAAAAAGGGATATTCCTCTCCCAAGGAAAGTACCTCAAATAAGTGTTGAAGAAATTTGGAATGGAAGAATGTTCACTTGTCAGTACTCCAATGGTCACAGGATGCAAACTCAACAAAGATGATGAGTCACCTAAGGTAGATCAGACATTGTATAGATCAATAACTGGAACCCTCTTATATTTAACAGCTTCAAGACCAGATATTATGCAAGTCATTGGTGTTGTTGGCATATTGCAATTTTCCCCTAAAAAAATTCATATCCTAACATAAAAAATAATACTCATATATTTAAGAGCTACAATGGATTATGGGTTATGGTTTCCCAAAGGTTAAAAATTCTCATTAACAACATATACATATTCTAATTGGGTAGGGAATGCAGATGGTAAGAAAAGCACAAGTGGAGGTTATTTATTTCTTGGAGAATGCCTAGTGGCTTGGTTGAGGAAGAAGTAAACATCAATCTCTCTCTACTATTGGGGAAAAGTACATTTCAAAAACATCTAGTTGCAGTTAGATTTCATGGATGAAGCAAACCTTACAGGATATGAAAGTAACTTATGCAGATCTCATTCCCATTATCTGTGATAACACAAGTGCTATTATAAGATCTAATAACCTTGTTTCACATTCAAAGACTAAGCATATTTTGATAAAGTACCACTTTTTTAGAGAATGGGTTTTAAATCAGGTGGTGAGACTGGAGTATATTCCCACAAAAGAGCACTAGCAGGGTGTTGATATCTTCACCAAACCCCTAGCACGAAAACCATTTGAGTATTTAAGATAGAGGATTGGATAAATTTACCTCTCCTCTCTTAAATAGATCTTCTCCATAAGTAAAGAAGGTTGGTTTCCAAATCAATACAGGGATAGTTGAATAACATATATCAGTTGAGGGGTAGTTGGCAAGTCCACAGGAATCCAACATAATTAGGGGAGATTAGTTGTAGGGGAAGTGTTTAAAATATTTTCCATTGATTTCAAAGTGGGAGAATGAGAAAACATTGAATGAGAAATAATTGTATGAGATGTTTTTTGGTTCTTAGTATGGGAGGGGGAGTATCTTAGAAGGAAATGAGGAGAATAAAAAAAATAGTGAACAGGAAAAACGAGCAACATAGGTGGTGTTTATGACCAAATAATGGAGTTTCCATCAATGAATCTTCAATAATTGGTAGTTATTCTTAGAGTGGGGTTTCCATAAATTCCAAAGGGGGAGATTGTTGAATAAATTGTTTCCATTGATTTCAAAGGAGTAGTCATTGATGTCCATTAGGGTCAATCTCGAGGGGAGCTTGTGGAAGATTGTTAACATCTAGTCATTGATGTTGAATTGGTTGTTGATTGTAGGTCATATGTAGTATATCCTTGAAGTTTTGTTTCATATAGGTAAAATGTTCAAAAGCATATGAAAATTTCATAGCTGGATAGTCCTCTCAAAGACCTTTTTAACAATATATGGCACTTAGCAAAATTCCCAAGGGTTGATGAGAAAAAACATTTTGAAGTTTTGTAGTTAAATTAAGGAAGACTAGTCTGGACATATATGGGAGTCTAGGCTTTTCGGGGTGAAAATTTAGTGCACAGCTAAATTAGCCAGACTTCGGACTAGTCCAAACATATTTGATATTTTTGGCCTTTTAGGGCACAAACGTTGGTGTGTAGCAAAAGAGATGGACTCTGCACTAGTCTAGACTCATCTAGATATTGGGGCCCCTGGATAATTTTCAAATTGAACCTTCTGGATCTTCGACTTGGTTGGGTGTTTATCCCTTGACACAAAATATATGTTAACAAAACTCGGTTCTACTATAGAGGAGCTATGAAAAAAATGTGTTATTCAGTGCATACGGTGGTCCAGGAATCTAGCACAGTCGCAACATAGTGAAAGCCTCGAACTCCATATTTAAAGAACATATCCATGGTTTATCCCTACAATAATATGGATTAGGGATCCAAACGATGAAGCTAGATCCAAATTAATAAATTAAGTTCTCATATAGTTAAGCCATTGGACTTTTCCTCTGATTCTAAGGAAAATGACTAGTCTTTGTAGTGCCCCGCTCTAGTTGACGGACCTTGATATGACATTAACATTGGCATAACCTTAAGGCTCACTCATTATTATTTGAGGACCTCAGGTTGAGGATTTGTATACTCGACTCTACTATTAGCACATGTGATATTTATGTTTGGTATCTAGTTGATGTTATGATGATGATAGTTGTGGTGGATGTGTTTTTTTCCTAGTCGATGTTATGATGATAATAATTGTGATGGATGTGTTTGTTTCCCAATCAAAGTTATGATGATAATATCTATGATGGATATATATGTTTTCTAGTGATGTTATGATGATAATATCTATGATGGATGTGTTATATGAGTATTTCTAATCATGTGATGGGTTCATTATGTTGGTTACTTACATTATTTTTGTCTCACGGCGAACAATGATGTTGATGACTATGTCATGTTGACGATTTAACATATTCTAGTATGTCAATGACTAACACTATGAAACATTATTATCGATGATTATCGAGTATGGTATGATACCACCAGATGCACTCACATTTGATGAGATGACAACCTTTGGTTTGATGGAATTAAATACTTTTTCTTTGAATTTTTAAAAAAATTAGTTTGAGTTTTTGCTGTAAATTATAATTAAATGTTAGTGGTTGCAGGCACAAGTTATTTGTTTGGAAAAAAAACTCACACATGAGTGATGGGGTTATATAGATATATGGAACTTCATGGGAGGGGTGGGACAACGTCCTTGATTTCACCTGCTATCACTCCCACTGTGACTTGGGCTAGAAATTTTGGTATACCTTCTTCTTGAAGATCACGATGTCGTGGGGGCAGGCCCCAAATTGGGTCGCTCATGAGGATTTTACTGGGGGCGTGCATCAAGGAAAATTCCTCGATCCAGGGCACCATTATTCTCACTTTAGAGGGAAACATAGGAGAGGATAGTGGTCTCCATAGTTTCACCTAGATCTTCCCCTCGTAGTCACTGGATGCTTGAAGGGAAAGTGGTGTGGCACCCTTGGAACTTCAAGGGAAGTTCTTGAAGGGCACAACCAACTTGGCACCTTTGGCATCAAGAAGAAATCATTTTTCGTGGCACCCTTGAAACTTTTAAAGGAAGTTCTTGAAGGGAATGATCGACTTGGTACCCTTGGCATCATGAATAAAATATTCTAATCAAAATATGAAAATCCTACTAATTCACATAAGGTGGTAAATGAGGTTTTAGAACAAAGGTAATTAAATCAGGAATAAAACTTGGAGTAAAGGGAGTATAGGAAGAAATAAAAATATTGTACCACTTGAGAAATCTAACCTTCCCATCTTGGAAAATATTAGGTAGACAATGTGCACAAGTGTTTTAATAGGAAAAAACAGCGGGGGGAGGGGGAGAGAGACATAGAGTTAATGAGAAAGAATAATCCTAAAAAAATTAACCTCATTAATAAAAGAGGGTGGTGAATAAAAATAAATATTAATAAATTTAAATTAGAGAACTTCCATGTAGCAAGATCCAACACAATAATATCCATCTAAGAGGAAAATTAGGTTAAAATTTTAGGAGGTAGTTGGGGGACAAAATATGAGACTTGTTAGTTGACTTTAGTAATGAACACAAATTAAGGAGTAGAAAAGCGGGATCAAGAGACAACTAGGAGAAGAATTAGGTAGTCATGTTGGGGTGAGGAAAAATATTGTTTTTAAATTAAAATTTGAGTAAATAATTTTGGAGAGCCTAGGTTATAGAGTGACACATGGGTGGTTGAACAATCAAACTTCTGAATTAATAAAAATAATTAAGTATGCATGAAGTGCCAAGTGTCACCTATGAAGTCCCTTATAAAAGGGGTAAGCTATGGGAGAAGGGGCCTTTTTCCCCTATGATTGGATGGATGATGATGTTTCTATTGTGAGTGACTATGAAACTATAGTGAGTTTGGTGAGGTGGAGTACATTAGAGAGGGGACTCTTGAGCCAAAAGTTCTCTTCTCCATCAGCTAGCTTTCTTCCTCTATTTTATAGCCCCATTTCAACTTGGGGGCCCGTGAGGAAGAAGAGTACCCAAGGAGTAGGATGGGAGGTCAACCGGTGAGTCGCCAACATTTGTTTGGGATGCATGTGGATGTAGACGAAAACAAGTGAGCACAAGCCATAGCAAGATTGATAAATGAAAATATACTCCTTGGTGAATGGTACATTGAGTATTCATATTTTTTTTATATGATTATTGATGTATTATAATGATTAGATTGTGAATGCTAATTTCATGATGGTTAAATTTTAATTTATGACTCGTTATGTATGCATCTCAATTTGTTTGTTTTCAATAGTGTGGGAACTTGATTTATACTCTGAATTTTGAATTACAAAAATAATAATAATAATAATGTTGTAATAGGGAAGGTCCCTACACTTGGTATCAGAGTTACTGGTTCAGCCTCTAGGACCTATGGAGCCATCAACATTTGGTATTTATGCAAGAAAAAAAAAATTCAATAAAGCAGTCAAGAGCTTTTAAAAGTGAAATACCATGCCCTAGATCATAAAGCATGCTTTCAATGACATAAAACACTTATGCATTCATTTGAAAAAAACGTAAGTTGCAAGGATAATTATATATTCCCAATGATTATACCTTAGTGTCATAAATAAGAAATCTAAACAATGAACCAAGGAGACACTAAGTGTGATTGTAAAACATAATTAAATCCCATATGGCATCTCATAGTTATTCTCATCTAGTTAATGATGTATCTGTGAAAATTTCTGAATCTAAGTTACATAAATCCTACTACAAAAAAAGGATTTACATTACCTACTTGTTTTCATTAATTTAACAAGTTATTTTCTGAATACATCAAGAAAATATTAATGTAAATACACTACAGCCTACACAATTATACAGATCAAGTACTAAAATAAATGAAGCATTTAGACAAAGGACACAATTTTTTTAAGACAATTGTCCCTGGAAAAACCCAATGCGAGAAAATTGGTGCAGAAGTTATCAGGGTTTATATTATTATGCAAATTTATGAATACAATCTAGGATGCCAAATCCAGCTCACCCAACAGAGAAAATCCTCAGCTATTCGAAGACATTTATTCTGGTTGATCTAGCAGCAAAATGAAGAAAACCCAAGCTAACTGTGTTGTCCCCACCGTTGTGTAGTGATGGCTTCATCAAGCTCTGCATTGAGACTGGGTCACCTCCTCTAGTGGTTGCGTCACTCTCCTCATGAGCCTTCCCGGATCATAAATCGATCTGCTAAATGGTTGCCTAATCTTCCTCACAGAAACCCCAGCATAGCTTCTCAAGTGACTGTGTCACCCCCTCTGGCCCTGTGTCACCCTTTTGGCTCTACATGAGCCTTGCTGGCTCTGCGTCACCCTCTCAAGCAATGTGTTGTCTCTCTTGGTGCTGATATTCCTCTCTGCACTTGTATTCTCAGCCTTGGAATGAAGTCCCGCTGCTGAACTGCCCCTCACTACATTGAATTACTGAGATCTAACCTTCGTTTGAGCATTGCTCTGTCAGAAGAATTCGATCTCTAACTTCAGTCTCTATGTGTATTACCAACTGACCCTAAAGCTTTCCTTTATACTTTTCATGCTGATGAATCAACTGATGTGATCTAATCTCTAATCAACAACTAAGATTAGAAGAGACTTGATATTTGTTACTTAGAACATTCTCACCCACATGTTAAATTAATTCACTTTACTTATTTAAATTCCCTAAGTTTTAACTTAGGCTCCATTTAAAATAATTAATTATTTGAATAACTTAAGCTCCAGGTAGAATCTCTCAAGTTTCGGAGCTAGAGCACATCCGATGATACCCAAAAATCAACAATCCCTCTTAGTGAGGAATGTGCTCTAGTAACACTTCTCACGAGCAGCATCACTTTGATCCACGACATCGGTCCTCTGCGTTGTTGATGCTTAGTTGTTGCCCCTCATCCACTTCATTGTTTCCTCCTGTATTATTTCCCATGACACTTCCACTTGTCACTTCCTCATCTGTACTGAAGCTCCCTCTCAAATGTTGCATCATGCTTCCCATAGCACTACCACTGCTAACTGTTGCAATGAAACTTAGTTTTTGAGATTTAAGCAACTGAAAATACATCCCAAAAACTAGACATACAATTTAGTCTGGATGCACCTTGATAATGAAGCTCCCTCTGCTGCTAATATGCACTAACCCTCTGATGCTCTGCGTTGTTGCTGCTTTGCACTGTATTGCACCTTCATGCACTGCGTTGTTGTTCCTGCCTCTGCTATGCACTACTTCAGTCTTTAGCATCTTGGCCCTGCCATTGTTGATCCATCATCTCTCGCACCAACTGACTCTAGTCATTATACTATTGTCATTAAGGGCTCACGTAGCTCGTATATGATCCAAGAGTTTGGGCACCTCAAGGATCCTTCCCCAATCCACTGAAGTTCAAAAGAACTACTGTTCAATTTCGTCCCACCTCTTCTCTTGAGGCACATGAGCACTCATGGCACAATCATCGTCATCCCCATCATCATCCTTCATTGCAGCAACCTTCGAGTCATATTATTCTTTTCCCTTCTTCTTTTGTGGGCATTGTGTGGTGAAATTCCCCAATTATCCACACTGGCAGCATCTATCCTTCAAGAGGTCCTTTTCCTTCCTTCTCTGCTTCCCATGTTGTCCCTTAGATGTGAGATCTGCATCTTCCTCTTCCTCCTTCTTGATTATGATCCATGTTTTTTTGCATCCGGCCTTGATCAACCTTCTGATCTCTTCTTGTCAAAGAGCTTCCCACATCTCCTCCCAGTTTGGAAGAGTGGCCTTGCCCAAAATACCTTGGACAAAGTTCTCCCAGTCTTCAAAGATTGCATTCAGGGTAGTCCTGACCATAAGACCATCATCTGGTGTAGCCCCTACAGAAGCTAGCTGATCTCGGATCGCTTGCAATCTAATAAGGAAGGGGTCGATCTCTTCTCCCTTTCGCATCTGAAACAGTCTCAGCTGATTCTCAAGAAACATCTTCCGCTAGATAGAAGTTCCCTAGAACATAGCGGTCAAGGAAGTCCACATTTCACTTGTCGTGTTATTCTCAGCAATATGTGAGATTAAATAATCCTTGACTTTGTCAATGATCATGTGTTTTTCCTTTTCTTGAGCCTCTTTGTACTTCTTGAGAGGATCATCATCAACAGGGACAAAAACTGCATTCAAGACATGATCCTTGATGTGATGCCATCCAAAACTGACAGGATCCTCGCCTTCCAGATGGAAAATTTGGATGCTCCATCCAACCTGTCCTGATCTCTCAGTCCATGTGTGGCCATCTTTGCTAAAAAATGTCGAACTAGTTCTCTTCTCCCTCTTTTATTTCTGCCCCAGCAAAACTCAGATATGGGTTTCTTTGATGCTATAAACCCTCTAAGGAACAAGCTCCCTCTAAAAATTGATTTCCTTTACAGAAATCCTTGAATCTTCCAACTGATGTCAAAACACTCCTTTCCAATCACTCTTTGCTGCTGATCAGGACTGGATCTACACTTCTTGGCAAGAAGTCTTTTGAGGAACTACTTCCCTCTACTTTTCCATTGCCCCACTAGACATTATTCTGCACCAACAGCAACAATTCCCCACTAGCAACTCCAGAATAAAATCGAACTGCACTTCCAGCCACGACAACCGGAAAAACTTGAGGCTCAAAACCTCTGTGTTGGCCTATCAAACATTGTGTTGCCTCTGCTACAGCTACAATGTCACCCTAACCATCTGAAGTAGGCTCTAGTGAGCCCCTCTGGTGACTGCGTCATCCCTTCCTATTCTTCTTTCTAGTTCAGCGTTGTCATTCAGGACAACTACCTTCTTGTAGAAAATTTTTATTCGTCCTTTTGCTGATGGCTTCAGCACTACTTGATCTGTAACAACTCTAATACCATGTGAAAATTTATGAATCTAAGTTATAGAAATCCTACTGCATAAATATGATTTACATTACCTACTTGTTTTCATTAATTTAACAAGTTATTTTCTGAATACATCATGAAAATTTTAATGTAAATACACTACAGCCTACACAACTATACAGATCAAGTACTGAAAAATAAATGAAGCATTCAGATAAAGGACACACTTATTTTTGGACAACTTTCCTCGGAAAAACCCAATGTGGGAAAACCGGTCTAGCAGTTCTGAGGGTTTATATTATTATGCAGATTTCTAAATACAATTTAGGGTGCCAAATCCGGCTCAACCAACAAAGAAAATTCTCAGGAGAAGTACCTCTATCTAGAGTCATATATTTAGGCTGAGCCAGTAGCAGAATGAAGAAACACCAAGGTGACTATGATGTCCCTAGTGTTGTGCAACAATGGCTGCAACAAGCTCTGCGTGGAGACTACGTCACCTCCTCTAGTGGTTGTGTCACCCTCCTAGTGATCCTTCCCGACTCAGAAATCGATCTGCTAAATGGTTTCCTGGTCTGCCTCACAGAAACCCCAACATAGCTGCACAAGTGACTGTGTCACCCCCTCTAGCTCTACATCACCATTATGGCTCTCTGTGAGCCCTGTTAGCTCTGTGTCACCCTCTCAATGGTTGCATTGTCTCTCCTGGTGTTGATCTTCCTCTCTACACTTGTATTCTCGGCCTTGGACTGAAGTCACGCTACCAAAATACCCCTCACTGCACTGAATTACTCATATATGATCTTCATTCAAGCACTGCTCCGTCATAAGAACTCAATCTCTAAATTCAGTCTCTGTGTGTATTACCAATTGACCCTCAAGCCTTCCTTTATACTTTTCATGTTGATGAATCAACGGTCACGATCTAATATATAATAAACAACTAATATTATAAAAGAATTGATCTACTTCACTTAGAACATTCTCACCCACATTTCAAATTAATTCACTTTAATTATTTAAATTCCCTAAGTTTTAACTTAGGCTCCATTTTAAATAATTAATTATTTGAATAACTTAAGCTCCGAGTGGAATTTCTCCAAACGATTTCTGGGTCTTTGAGATCTCATGTGTCCTAGCCCCTCTACAAATTTTTTGAGCTATATCACATCCGATTCTACCCAGAAATAAATAGTATCTTAGAGAGATCAGTGCCACAATCACAGATATTCGATTGCTATATGATTATAAACCAAAACACCTAACTTGTGCTTTTTCGAAAAAAGCTCCCATATTGTACTGTGTACAAGGAAATAATTCTTAATAAACTTGACTCCTTCTTGTTCCCTTTCTATTTCTGGCAAAGTACTTATGATACTCTTAATCTTAATCCCACACCATAACCAGTGTCCTCTAGCCTGCGCTCTAATTCCGCAATATTGTCAACTCGGGTTTGGTTGTATTTCATAGGTTCTGAAAACAAGAATGAAATAAATTTATACTAACAAAAAAAATATAGTTATCTGAGAAATTAACATTTATATTTTAATTTCATTATCTTCATCTTTGATGAGCCGAAATATGAAAAAAATCTCCCAATCATGGGATCTATAAGGAGATGGAATTTTGCACATCTCCTTGGGATCTATATGGAGATGACATTTTGTACATCTCCTAGTTTCCCTTGTTGAGAGACTTCTCTAATGCATTGACATATGGCTTTGTTCTTCCAAATTCCAATTAGGTCTCTCAAAATTTTTTGTTATGGATCTGCATCAATCTACCCCAAAAAGCTTCAACCAAACAATAAATTCATGATATCATATATTTCATTGCAAAAGACCTAAAATTCACTTAGAAGTGTAATGTATCATATGGAGATAATAGATGTGGCATTAAAGGACGATTCTTGCACTATATTATTCCCTCAACTTCATCGACGGTAGTCATTCTGTCTCCCAATTGATATTATGATGGATCACTTAGGGCAGGTTGCTTAATTAATATAATCAAGGCAGTTAGAATCCTACGAGACTCAATGGAAGGTGACTCTACGTCTAGTGTCTCTATCCCTAAGGGTATAGGTGGTTCTTTTTCAACTCGTACAGGTGCACATTCCTACTAAAACTATAGATCAATAGGATGAGATTAAGGAGATTCCTCTTTTTCTTAATAATTATGAAACTGCTATGAATGGAATCACTCTCACAAATGAAATCATGGGTAAGCATCAATATAATTTATTCATAGGGATCCCATCATTTTAGGAACACAATAAGTAGCAACAGGACCAAGATATTCTCAAATATTTCATTTAAGACTCTCCCAGATAACCTTTTATACACAGCATATGCACGAGAGACATCGAGTAAAAAGGGTAGGATTGTGACCTTATCACACTAGCAAGTAGCTATCAAGCTAATTATAATGAGACAAAAATGCATTGAACGCGTAGTGCTCAAATGCGGACTGCAAAAAAAATAGGAAGTACAATGCATCATCAAGAAACAAGGCTCTAGAATTGATGTAACTGTTGGCTGAAATAAAAGGACTCTGGCACCTAGATTGTTAGAATTGATGGTAAATGTGAATAACATGGAAATTGGAGGTGATAGATCGGTCTGCCAAATGTTAGAATAACAATTTTTTCACAAGGGTGGTTAATAAAATCAACACTACAGTTATTTGTCGAATGACTATCAGATTAGTGAGCTTAACAATAATTCTAAAATCCATATTTGAATGGAGAAATGTCAATGTTCATTAAGTTCATCATCTAAATCTGCATGAGGTTAATTCGATGATAGATAGAGAAGTGAAGATGAATGCACAAGGATTAAAGCAAAATCCAAATTTCTTACTATAAGTCGACCTTCATAGCTTTTCATAAGGAGAACGTCAAATTTCAACATACGATCAAAGTCTTTCTACAAAATCAGCCTAGAATTAAAGCACATAGTGTATTTAAAATGACTGGTGAATTATCATTTTTCCCATTCATTCCTCTAACTATGTGGTTTTATTTATTCTACTAGCTTTCCAGGGCACTTGACGCCCTTAAATCCATTTTAAGAGGCCCGGGATCGAAACTCGCAAACTCCAGCGAAACATTATTTGATTTTATTGTTAATATCCACCACGACCTAGGCTTTAGTGGATCATTGGTTACATCTGCAGAAGTAAGGAAAAAAAGATAGTTCCCAATCCTGAAGTACATACCTAAGGTTAGTATCTTATTGAATGGTTGGGTATGTTTCCACTTTCTCAGTCTCGAGGATTCTGAGCAAATTCTGAAGGATCCTTGGATTAAGGGACGTGTGGTTCTTATATTTCAAAGATAAAAAGTTGGTTTTACCCCTTTACGAAGGTTCCTCAACGAAATCTTGTTTTGGATAAACTAACTAGTCTTCCTCTGGATTTGTCCAACGTTTCGATAGTTAAATATATAGCGAATCGTATTGGTAATTTATATTTCTGGGATGAGGGGAGTTTTGGAAAACTCAACAAAAGAATGGCTTGGGTGTTGGTGGAGGTCGAGATGGGTGGGGTGTTATTGGTTGAGCTGGAAATTTGATGGATTAGTTCAAGTTTCATGCTACAAATTGACTACTAGGGGGTTCCATATCGATGTCTATAGTGTCATAAAACATGTCACTTGTTGGCATCCTATCCAAAAAATAAATAAACCATGTGGGGAGCACGTATCAAAGATGCTTGAGGTCCCAGCTTGTGCATTCAATCGAACTATGCTCCTTTGTTGATGTCTCAACAAGGTAATACATCTTCCCCTATGATAGATAACATAATTGACCTTTGTGATGCATAAATTCTTGATACTGCTTTGGAAGGGGGTTTTATGAACCTAGATAAATTGACCGGGGATCCTCCTGAAGTAATTAGGTCACAAGGTATTTTGTCTCTTGGTGATATTGATGGCACTAACCCTTATATGGTGCCTAGCGGTCCTTGCCTTTCCCATATTTCTGGTTTATGCTAGCAATTATCCTCTTGCATTCAAATTTTTGGGAATGATGCCATGTCTATCTAACTGGATAGGGAACTGGAGATCCTTCACTCTTCCTCTCATCGACTTTACCCCCTAAAAATTAAACGATCTTTTTTACAGGGCTCAAAGGACAATGTTAGTCCTATATCCCTGAGAAACATTACCCACAAGAAAAGAAACCCCTGAATATTAAAAACAATTGTCTGTAACCTCTCTGAATTGTCATCTTCTTCATGGTCAGATGATCTTCAGTTGGTTGCACCAGGATCTCTTATTAATTTCGATCACGATATTTTTTTTGGTCATAATCCTATATCCGTCTTTGATGATATGCAGGTCCTTAGAGGGGATATACTTGAGAGGAAAGTTCCCCCATGATTATTTTATCCCTAAATATTAGGGATCTAGGAGTGACCCATAAAATTATCTCCCTTAGAGGAATTATAAAGATGCATATCCCCTCCTTGGTTCTCATACAATAAAATATGATCACCCATGAGAAAAATTTGGAGGCTTTATTATCGATCTACCCAAAACGCTTGTATGTGCAACCAATACATTAGGTCACTCTGGGTTTTTGGGGTGATTTGGAACCCTATTCATAGATCTAATGGTATTTAAATCATGTTCATACATCATTTTGACTAGCCACCTGATGGGCTCATTTCATATAATGTGTATTATCAAATCTTATGCACCATATGTTGGTCAAAAATAGTTTTGGGACCTTGTTTCTGGATCGGGGTTGTTGTGACTAAAATCACTTATTATAGCTGAGGATCTCAATTTTTCTATGGGATGGGGAAATATGGGGAGATAAAGCAAAGCTATATGGTTTTTCTACGTATTTTCAAGTTATATTACATACAAATGCTCTTAAAGATGTTTTTCCAGTACCCATTTCCCCTACTTAAAGTAATGGGCATACTGGAACATAGGGCATATCAAAGCAATTGGACCGATTCATTTTGAGCTAGTTTTTGCTCAATGATTTGGTAGGGCTAAAATCTCATATCATTCCTTCATTTTGTTGGAAATACTGAGAGGGGGGTGAATTAGTATTTGTTTTCAATTGTTAATTTTTTCCAGTTAGATTCTTCACAATTAAAAATAGAGAGGTGTATAATAATGATATTATTAAGAATTAATAAGAACTTCAGTCCCTTTTCAAAATAATTGAGTACAATAGATGTGTGAGGGCACCAACCCTTCAATGAATCAGGCACCAACTTGTTGCCAAGCACCAAATTGGACTTTATAGGGTCCAATCCTATCTTTTTCAAGACTCCAACCTTGTTTTAGAGGCTCCAAACCTATCCTTTTTTAAGGCTCCAACCTTGTTTTAGAGGCTCCAACCCTTCAACTTTTTCACAAATAGAGTGTATGAAAGACTTACTTCAACAATTGATAATCTTCTCCACAATACTGCTTCAGATTTTTAATATACTCAATGGCCAAGATATTCAAGTTCTTCACTTGTACAGGCCTCCAAAATTCATCAAACCATCAGGTCTAAATTGCAGGGGTATAAGCCACGGGTCTTCATGAACTTGTCTCTTAAGGAAAAACTGTCTGAGCTGAAGAATACACGTTTAGAATCTATCCATAACAGCCAAGGATAATCACACAAGTTCAAGCTGCCACAGGTTTGAAAGTGTAGTCTTCCACAAGTCTACAATTCGTTCTAGAATAAACCTCAATGGTTCTGCAGAGGATTCATCAATTTCCAAAATGATATTCCCACAAGTCTAAAAGGATTCACAATGTTAATTTTATACAGGTCTGCAAATGGTTTTCAAGAAGTTGTACATGTATCTCAAAAATTTTCCACATAAATTTTAAAGACATATTTCTTCCACAGATTTGAATTAATTCATTTGAGCAGCTTCAGATATATGCGTCATTCCTCCTCATTTTTCTCTCTTTTTTTTTTCAAATGTTTTGCAAATTCGAAGAGATAATTATGCGGGAATGGTTTTTTGTATCCACGAATGTTTTTCTTCCTATCACAACTTCTGATCAAACAGATGGCATAAAAATGAAGTTTGATCTATTCCTGCAATAACATGGAACCCGCAAGAAAGTCTCAATTATAGCCGCAAGGGGGAGTCACCACAGTTCCTGGCGTATGCTTCTGAGTAGGTCGAAATAGTATTTGATGCCACCGTGAGTGTTTCAGCGAATATCAATTTTGTATTTTGTGAGTTCACGAGTTGTGAACTTCTTCCTTCATGTTGTTTTCTTGCTTGATTTTTTTATTCTTATTCGAACTTCTCCCTCGGAATGATTATTTATATATATATATATATATATATATATATATATATATATATATATATATATATATATATATATATATATATATATGCATTTTCAAGTTTACGTAAGGGAGCCGACGTGAGGAGCGGGCATTTTTTTTATAAGGCCGACTTCTCTTCAACTTAACGTGGCATCTTTACAATCCAATTTCGACTTCAAAAAAATCATTTGATTTTTTGGAGCCAATCATCGGTGGATGTGTGCGGACAGCAAGAGGTCATCTTCATTGTTAGGCTTATCAATCATAGGGTCTGGCTTCTCCTTCATCAACCTGTTGCCATAAATGACAACTTGGATTAACAATCTCCCCCTTTGTCATTGGATGGCAATATTTTTCTTCTCTCCCCCTTTGACATCAATGGAAATGGGGTGCCAAAGTGCTCCCCCTGTCATGATGCTCCCCTAACATACTGTACCCCTGACATGCTGCTCGATTTAATGTGATGCAAGAGCAATGACCCCCATCTTTTGGCGAAGATACTCAAATGCTTCTCGTGGTAGGGGTTTTGTAAAGATATCAGCAATTTGCTCTTTTTTATTGACGTATTCTAACTTGATATTGTGTTCAGCAAATTGTTCACGGAGAAAGTGGTATTTGATTGGAATATGTTTGGTCCTTGAGTGCATCACCGGATTTTTTGAAAGACTGATGGCGCTAGTATTGTCACAAAAAAAAGTAATTGGTTGCTTAGTTTCTAATTTGACATCCTTCAAGGCTTCCTTCATCCATAGAATTTGTGTACAACAATCAGCAGCAGCTATATATTCAGCTTCAGCTGTAGAAATGGATATAGATGATTGCTTTTTGCTGAGCTAGGATACAAGACAATCTCCCATAAAGAATGCATTTCCACTGGTGCTTTTTCGATCATCCACGCCTCCGGCCCAATCAGAATCAGAGTAAGTTGTCACAATAAGAGTTGAACTCTTAGGATACCAAAGACCGAAATCAATCGTTCCTTTCAAATATCTGAGAATTCTCTTCGCAGCTGCTAGATGGGATTATTTAGGACTTGAATGAAATCTTGCTACCATTCCTATTGCTTGCATAATATCTGGTCTTGTAGCAGGTAAGTATAGGAGAGCTCCAATTATTGACCTGTAAAGAGTTACATCTATGAGAGGGGTATCATCATCTTTGCTTAATTTACAATCTGTGGTCATTGGTGTGCTCATACGTGCACAATCTTCCATCCCATATCTTTTGAGCATGTCTTTAAGATATTTTGCTTGAGATATAAACATGCCTGCAGAGTTTTGAGATATTTGTAGCCCAAGAAAGTAAGATAACTCATCAATCATTGACATCTCGAATTTTTTGGACATATTTAGAGCAAATTCATGGCTCATTTCTTCATTATTGCTAGCAAAGATTAGATCATCAACGTAAACTAGAGTGATCAGAAGTTTTTCCTTGTCCATCTTCATGTAGAGATTACTACCTGCCACTCCCTTTTTGAAACCCTCTTGTTGCAAATAGTGATCCAACTTTGCATACCATGCTCTAGGGGCTTGTTTTAATCCATACAAGGCCTTTTTTAGTTTGCATACAAAGTATTTTGCTTCAGCAAGATCAAATCCTTCTGGTTGCTCCATGTAAACTTCTTCCTTGAGATCTCCATTTAGGAATGCTGATTTTACATCCATTTGATAAATCTTGAATCATTTTAAGAAAGTAAATGCTAAAAACATTCTTATGGCTTCCATTCGAGCTACTAGTGCAAAGGTTTCTTCGAAGTCAATTCCTTCGATTTGTGAGTATCCTTTGCAGACAAGTCTGAATTTATTTCTGATGATTTGTCCATCTTCATTCATCTTGTTTTTGAATACCCATTTTGTTCCAATTATATTTTTATCTTTTGGGTGAGGTACCAATTCCCAAGTCTCATTTTTTTTCGATTTGATACATTTCTTCTTCCATGGCCTTTATCCAATAAGGATCTTTTCTTGCTTGAGAAAAAATTCTAGGTTCTATTAAAGATAATAGAGCCACATCATCTTTTCTAGGGGTGCTTATCATCCTTCTTCGAGTTTGGATTCATTCATCTATATTTCCGATGACCTGTTCTTCTGGATGATATCTTTGAACAAACTTGATCTTGGAGGGAGTTTGTGAAGATTAATTTTGAGGTTCGCTTTGAGGTTCTTCATTCTCCTCTTCTTTTTCAGGTTCTTCTTCTTCACTTTGTTCAAAGAAACGCTCAACTTCATGATCTTCAATTCCTTTTTCTGGAAGGCCTTCATCAATCTTCACATCAACGATTTCCACTATTCTTCGTATATGATAGTTGTAACATATGTAAGCTTTTCTCCTAGTGGAGTATCCAAGAAATACTCCTTCGTCAACTCTAGAATCAAATTTACCTGGTGAGTCATCATTTATTTTTATGAAACATTTGCTTCCAAAAACCCTAAAATATTTTACTGAAGCAGGTCTTCCTTTCCATAATTCATAAGGAGTCTTTTCATTATTTGGTCTTAGTTGAGTTCAATTTAAGGTATAAACTGCGGTGCCAACTGCTTCTCTCCAAAATTTTGGTTGCAAATCGGCTGCTAGTAGCATTGTCCTTGTCATTTATTGAATGGTTCGGTTCCTTCTTTCAACTACTCCATTTTTCTTGGGTGTCCTAGCAGTAGAGAGTTCTCTTTTGATTCCATGCTCTTTACAGAATTCATCAAACTCTTTTGAGGTGAATTATCCTCCTCTATCCGTTCTAAGACATTTAATCTTAGAACCTTTCTCATTCTCAATGAGAGCCTTAAGATTTTTAAAACATTCAAATGCTTCGGATTTATATTTTATGAAATATATCCACATCATTCTAGTATAGTCATCAACAAATAGAGAAAAGTACCTTTTACCTTGAAGAGTTGGAGTTCTAGTTGGCCCACACAAATCTGCATGAATGATTTCCAAAGGTTTTTTTGTTGAGAACTCCTTAGTTTTGTGGCTAGTTCTAGTTTTCTTTCCATGTTGGCATGGGCCACATACAACTTGATTTGGTTTGCACATTTTTGGAATATCCCTTACTGCATTAATTTTGCTGATGTTGACTAGGTTATCAAAACTTGTATGCCCCAATCCCTTGTGCCATAACCAACTTTCATCTGTTTGACTTAAGTAACGTTTATCTTCTTAGATTCTACTGAGTATGTAAACATTATCTGGTGTTCTCACTCCTTTCGCCAAAATTTCTCCCGAGGATGAGTCTCTTATTTCACAGTTTTTTGTACTAAAGACAACATTATGTCCTTGGTCACAAATCTGGCTAACACTTAAGAGATTGTGTTTGAGCCCTTCTACCAACAAGGTATTTTGAGCCTTTCCTAGTCCATTGACAAGGGTAGCAGTTCCTTTTCCAGTGATTTTAGTGGATCCACTTCCAAAAGATACATTTCCATTTTTCTTGTTCAATGAGATAAACCTCTTTTGGTCACTTGTCATATGTCTTGAGCATCCACTATCCACGAACCAATGATTTTCTTCACTATGAGCACATAGAGCTAGGCCACATTTATCAATATTGAGATTTATGTTTTTAGCTTTCTCCCTTTTGAGAGGACAATTTTTTTCATTATGATCATAATTATCACATAATGAGCAAGACGGATCAAACTTAGCCAAGGGATCAAAGGAGTTGTAAGTTTTGATTTGTCCTTGCTCTTTAGGACCATGTAGTTGGTTTGTTTGATTTTTCAATCTTGGTGCTTCATTCTTATGAGCCTTGCAATGTTTAGCTTGATGCCAAAAATTTTTACAATTATAACAATGCCCAAGAAAAATAGTTTGATACCTGTTGTAGTATCCATAGCTTGAACCAACATTATTCCTTGGAGTTGCTCTTTCTTCAATTCTTGGTTTTGAGATGGGACTTTGTTCTTGACGAGATGAATTTCCTTCTTTTGGATGGCAAGAGAGTACATCAGCATAACTTCTGGCATTATTCTTTGTACTTGATGATTCTCCTTTGAAACCAATTCCAGACTTGTCGTGTTGAGGTTTTTGAGTATTAAGAATGTTGTCAAGAGCTAGAGAGCTTTGCCAACTCATTTTGACTTGCTCTAATTCCTTTCTTAGAGATACTATTTCAGCTTCACGTTTTTCACAGATAACATCCTTCTCTTTTAGCTTAATGTTTAAGAAGTCTTCCCTTCTTTTTGCTTCCTCTCTTTCTATTTTGAGAGAAATTATCTTCTTTTGTAGATTCTCATTTTCTTCAATGGCATTCATCAGCAAACTATCCATGTTTCTTTCATCTTCCAGTTCTTAGTCATGATCATTTGTAAATTCCATGAATAATGTTTCTTTGCTTCCAACATAATTACTTTCCTCATCTGATTCATCATCTCTTTCTTTTTGATGATGCATATTTCTGGTTGATTTCTTTTTGATGACTACAAATTCATCTTCATCAGACTCATCTTGTTTGGAGAAGAATTTCTTCTTATTAAACCCTTTCTTTTTGTACATCATCCTTTTAGAGTCCTTTTCATCATCACTATCATGTTTATTGGGACATTTTGCAGTGTAATGGCCTATTCTTCCACAATTGAAACAAATAAGAGGGTACTTATCTTTTAGCTTAGATCCCCTTTTTAGTCTTCATACAAATTGAGCTAATTCGTTTTCAGTATCAGATTCATCGCTATTGCAATTCCATCCTTTTCCTTCTTTTGTAGATCTTGAGGCTTTGAAGGCTGCTTATTTGAAATTTGGACTCCCTTTCCTCATCTCATAGGCAATGAGAATTCCATGGAGTTCATCCATCTTGAGAGTATATAGATCCTTCATTTCTTCTATGGCACTTACTTTGGAGTTAAATCTATCAGGAAGCGATCTCAGGATTTTTTGAACAATGGTGCTTTCTTCAATATTTTCTCCTAGTCCTCTAAGAGAGTTAACCACTTCAACTACTCGGAGGAAATATGATGCAATATCTTCTTCATCATCCATTTTTAGACTCTTGAATTGTCTTCTATAGGTTTTAAGCTTTGCCTTCTTGACTTTGGAAGTCCCCATCATATAGAGAAACCAACTTATCCCATACTTCTTTGGCTGAGTCACAGTTCATGACTTTCGTAAATTCGGAATTGGTAATTCCACTAGTGATGGAATATAAAGCTTTGGCATTAGCAATGTAGGCTCTTCTTTCATCTTGATCAGTTGGAAGATTGGCGGGAGCTTTGTACCCATCCAGAACAGAGTGCCATACTTCAGGACCAAGAGACATTAGATAGTAGGACATCCTCTTTTTCCAAAAACCAAAATTTGTTCCATCAAAGATAGGTAGTTTCCCTGTTGCTTCCATGTTCTTCATTGTGCCTAAGAATCCTTCTTCCAACTGTTAGGCTGATATTGAAGAGGCTGGATCTGATACCAATTGTTGGAAATACTGAGAGGGGGGTGAATCAATATTTCTTTTCAATTGTTAATTTTTTCCAATTATATTCTTCACAATTAAAAAAAGAGAGGTGTATAATAATGATATTATTAAGGATTAATAATAACTTCATTCCCTTTTCAAAATAATTGAGTACAACAGATGTGTGAGGGCACCAACCCTTTAATGAATCAGGCACCAACATGCTGCCAAGCACCAACTTGGACTTTATAGGGTCCAACCCTATCTTTTTCAAGGCTCCAACCTTGTTTTAGAGCCTCCAACCCCTAGGGCTCCAACCCTATCATTTTTTAAGGCTCCAACCTTGTTTTAGAGGCTCCAACCCCTAGGGCTCCAACCCTTCAACTTTTTAACAATTAGAGTGTATGAAATACTTACTTAAACAATTGATAATCTTCTCCACAATACTGCTTCATATTTTTAATATACTCACTGTCCAAGATCTTCAAGTTCTTCACTTGTACAAGCCTCCAAATTTCATCAGATCATCAGGTCTGAATTGCAAGGGTATAAGCCACGGGTCTTCACGAACTTGTCTCTTAAGGAAAAATTGTCCGAGCTGAAGAACACAAGTTTAGAATCTGTCCATAATAGCCAAGGATAATCACACAAGTTCAAGCTGCTACAGGTTTGAAAGTGTAGTCTTTCACAAGTCTACAATTCGTTCTAAAATAAACCTCAATGGTTCTGCAGAGGAGTCACCAATTTCCAAAATGATATTCCCACAAGTCTGCAAGGATTCACAATGTTAATTTTATATAGGTCTGCAAATGGTTTTCAAGAAGTCGTACAGGTATCTCAAAAATTTTCCAAATATATTTTTAAGACATATTTCTTACACTGATTTGAATTAATTCATTTGAGCAGCTTCAGATATATGCATCAGTCCTCCTCATTTTTCTCTCCCTTTTTTTTTCAAATGTTTTGCAAATTAGAAGAGATAATTATGCATGAATGGTTTTGGAATCCACGAATGTTTTTCTTCCTATCACAACTTCTGATCAGACAGATGGCATAAAAATGAAGTTCAATCTATTCTTGCAATAACATGGAACCCGCAAGAAAGTCTCAATTACAGCCGCAAGGGGGAGTCACCACAGTTCCTGGCGTATGCTTCTGAACAGGTCGAAATAGTATTTGATGCCACCATGAGTGTTTCAACGAATATCAATTTTGTATTTTGTAAGTCCACGAGTTGTGAACTTCTTCCTTCACGCTATTTTCTTTCTTGTTTTTTTTATTCTTATTCGAACTCCTCCCTCGAAATGATTTCGCATTATATATATACATATATATACATATATATATATATATATATATATATATATATATATATATACGCATCTGCAAGTTTATGTAAGGGAGCTGACGTGAGGAGCGGGCATTTTTTTTTATAAGGCCGACTTCTCTTCAACTTAACGCGACATCTTCATAATCCAATTTCGACTTCAAAAAAATCGTTTGATGTTCTGGAGCCAGTCATTGGTGGATGTGTGCGGACAGCAAGAGGTCATCTTCATTGTTAGGCTTATCAATCATAGGGTCTGGCTTCTCCTTCATCAACCTGTTTCCATCAATGACAACTTGGATTAACACATTTATATCTGATCATTAGTTGATCATGCTAACCTGGGATGGGGTTGGAAAAAGAAGATCCTACCCCTTCAATTTTAACTCTAAATTGTTGAAGCTAAAGGAATTTTAGGAGATGGTGCATAAGGCTTGGTCCTAGGATTTGACTCCTTCCCTGACAGACTGTATGTCCTCCATTTATGTGAAATTGAAAGGCCTAAAAAAGGATGTATGCACATTGTCCAAATAAAAGAGAGAAGATGAAATTCAATCTCTACTTGATATAGAAAATGTCTTGAGATATTATAACGATCATGTTGACCCTCTTTTTTTCATGGCCTATATCGATCCAAAATTATAGAATGGGAAGGAAAAAAGAGAAATATCCTCTTGTCACATGAGGAAGAAATATGCTTGAAAATACAAGCTATATGGGTCGAAGTTGGGAACAAAAAATCTAGATTTTTTCATTTGCATGTGAATCTAAGGTAGTAAACTGATTCCATTAGGGATATCTAGGATGATGATGGTCAACATTATAACTCCCACTCGGATATAGAATGGGTTGTTATCGAACAATTTAATAAAATTTACAAGCAGTAAGAACATGAATTTTATGCTCAAATGGAATTTATTAATCATGTTCCTAAGATGTTTTCTAAGGGTGATAATGATATGATGGGAAAGCCAATTACCAGATAAGAACTGACCAAGGTGTTGAAGGTTTGTGCGAAGGAGAGGAGCCCCAGTCCAGATGGGTGGGGGATGGAATTATTTCTTCATTTCATAGATCTGATGATCTCAGACCTTCTTGTGATTGCGGAAGAGTCTAGGATTCGAGGATTCAACTTTGGGGCCATCAACCCTACGTTTATTGCTTTGATATCCAAAAGAGAGAATCCAAAGACTTTTTCTGACTATCGGCCCATTTCCCTATGCAACCTTGTTTATAAGATTATCTCTAAATTGATCGCATGCAGGCTCAAACCGTTCTTTTGAGGCACATCACCCCTAAACAGTTCGGTTTCCTCGAGGGAAGGCCAATCCAAGATGCCATTTCCACAAAAGGTTTTTCATTCTATGAAAACCTAGAAATTGAAGGCATGCCTTCTTAAAATTGTTTTGATTAAAGCCTATGACTGTGAGGTGGTTTTGATTAAAGTTGGTTTGTCCCCTAATATCATTAAATGGATATTGGCTTGCATTAATACTACTAACTTTGTAGTGATCATTAATGGATTACCTACACAAATTTTCAGGGAATTTAGGGGCTTGCGACAAGGGTGCGCGTTGTCTCCTCTCTTGTTTTTTCTTGTCATACATTATATGAGTCTCAAAATGGGGGATGCGAGGGACAAGGGATTGATTTTAGGAGTTTGTGTTACTATAAATATTGTTGTTACACATCTTATGTTTGTGGATGACTTAATATTTGATACTATGAAAACTCTTGAATAATGGTATCATATTCATAAGATCATAAACAGTTTTGGAGAGGCAATAGACTTATACATGAGAAAAATTAAGCCTATTCTAGTTTATGGAGAAAGGGAGGACTCAGAGATAAGTGACATTTTCAATCTCTTTAATATTATATCCCTACATATTGACTCTGGTCTTACCTATCTAGGTTTTAGACTAAAACCAAACATGTACGGTATTAAGGATTGGGATTGGTTGATCGTCAAGTTTGAAAAAAAAACTGACTGGGTGGCAGCACATATGGTTATCGACGGGGGTTCGTCTAATTTTGATGAGGTTGATGGGGTTCGGTATATTGGATGTAGCTATACAATTTACCAAGGTAGATTATACACAGAATAGAGTCGATTATGGCTAGATTATTATGGGCAAGTAGCAATCATATGGGGAAGATTCATTTGGTTAGATGGACAGTGTTGGATAGGCCAATCGAGGAGAGTGGATGGGGGATCATTTATTAATATAATTTTAACAATTCTTTGATTATTAAAAATATGTGGAGGAATATGTCTAGTATCGACCTATGGTCTTTCATTTTTAGAGAAAAATACATGTATGGAAAATCATTTTCCTCACGTATCTAGAGTGGTGTGAGAAGGAAAACAAATATGTCCTTTATCTGGTGTAGTATGATGAAAAATATGCAACGGTTAATGGTTTTCATTCGTTAGGAAATTGGTGATAGTACTAAGATCGAGATTGGATTAGATGCATTGAAAGGAATTACTAGGACCCACTCATTATCTCCTCAATTGCTCAATTCTATCCACAACATAGGCATATCCCTCCTTTACCATATCCACTACATACACAATAATAACTTCAATTATCAGTGTTGGACATCGATGAAGGAGTTAGGGTTACAAGGAACTTTTATTGAGGAATGAGAGTATTACCTTTCTCAACTACGATCTACTGGAATTTCTATTACTGAAAAAGAAGACTATATGGTTTGGGAAGGTCTGATAAAAAAAGGTCAGCTAGTGGTCAAAGAAATATATCGCAGAATTCCTATGTTAGAGAAGGAATGTGACCTCTTCAATTGGTACGAGGATGTATGGAATTGGGAGATGCCAAACAAGCTTAAATGTTTCAGTTGGCTGGCATTGCATGACCGTGTGCTTACCTGGAATTACCTTTAGTGCCCAGGTTTTGTTGGTCCTAACATTTGTCACATGTGTTTAAGGGGACCAAAAGACGTGGATCACTTGTTCCTATGCCTATGCTACCATTATGTTGTGGAAATTTGGGACATGGTTCTAGATGCTCTAAAAATTGCTCCATGTCGTCAACATTGGACATTGAGATCTTTTTTTTTTTTTTTGGTCCAAATAACAAAAGAAATCTCATTCCCTTCCTTATTGTATCATTTGGAAAATATGGTGCAGCATAAATGCACTAATATTTGAGTAGAAGTTGGCTTCTGCCCATGTTGATGTGATCAAGACGGTGGCATATTTCAGTGAGATAGGTCCAACAAAGAGGCACACAAAAAGAAGACAGATCAGGTATAAAGACATTTGGAAGGACTTTCCAATCGAATTCTTTGATGGGGAAAGTTCACATAGAATATGTGAATGTGGAGCATATATAATAATTCAGCCTAGTAACGTTTTCCATTTTTGGTGCGAGGGAGGAATCGACACAAATAACAGAGTAGAGATTATTGCTTTCTGGGGTGTTCTCATTACTGCAAATTGGTTGGGGCTTGAGAGACTACGGGTTTTTGGTGATGTTAAGGGCATCATTGATTGGGTCAGGGATTATAATCTTTTCAATCCACCCATTCTATCTAACTCAGGAATAATCTGGTAAGCTCATTCCAACACATCCAATTTTCTCATATATATAGGGAGAAAAACCTCACTACGGATCTTCTATTCAAACAAGGTATTTCGAAGGAGCCTGGTAAGATCTACTTCACAGTTTATGAACAAGATGTTATGATTAATGTAGGCAATATTTCATACTCTTAGGAGAGGAATTGGTTTTATTTTGATAAGCCCACAAGGGCCATATTTTTATTTTGAGGTGATATATGATGAGAAGGCAAGATGTAATAATTGGTTTTATTTTTGGTAAACACGGATCTTTAATATTGAAGTGAAAAATGAAGAGAATACTAGATATAACAATTGTTTTCTTTGAGAAAAACAAGGTTTGTTAAGTTCCATTTTAGATAGATAGGGTTTTTTTTACCAAATATACACATTGAATGAATATATAGTCCTTATGACAAAAGGAAGACATTAAATAGTTGATTCATGATAATGTACTCTCTAAACAAAGGTGTGAATATCTACAAGCCCTGTTGTGAAGATCCACATTGACCTTAGCAAGCCCTGTTGTGAAGATCCACATTGACCTTAGCAAGCCCTGTTGTGAAGATCTACATGCCACATAGGGAAAAAAATCTAACGGACTGCATTCCAATGGGGAAAATTGTTTGGGAGCATGATGGAGCGTAGAATCAGTAGTTGGGCAGAAAAAGAGGGTAAAAGAGAAAAATGACAGGCTGGTTTTAAGCCAAGGCATTCTACAATTGATCATTGCATCACACTTAGGCACATCATAGAAAAAGTATGGGACATTCAGCGTGGGGAATCCTTTTGTTTCTTTGTTGATTTCAAAAAAGCTTTTGACATTGTTCCTAGGGATAAGCTTTGGAAAAGAATGGAAGAGCTTGGAATCCCAAATGAATATAGAGTTGTTGTCCACAAAATGTATGAGAAATTTAGTGCTAAAATCAAAACTAAAGAGGGCTTTTCAGAATGCTTTGGTAATGA
This sequence comes from Pinus albicaulis, assembly GCA_034641835.2. Lineage (NCBI taxonomy): Eukaryota > Viridiplantae > Streptophyta > Pinopsida > Pinales > Pinaceae > Pinus > Pinus albicaulis. The sequence goes on from CM076579.1 coordinate 1,133,328,793, forward strand.
CATCGGGGTCAAGCAGGGGTGCCCCCTTTCTCCCACTCTATTTGGTTTGTCTATTGATAAGCTAGAAGAATGGCTAAACAACACCAATGGGGAGGGAATTTAACTAGCAGTGTACGTCGTGAAGCTACTTTTGTACGCTGACCGTCTTATCCTAATTGCAAAATCTATGCATGGTTTGAGAGAGAATTTGAAAACATTAGATATTTTATGTTAGGAAGTTGGGATGCAAGTAAACACTAGTAAAACCAAAGTCATGATATTCTCTTTGAAACATACAAAACAACAGGTTAGCTTCATATTTGAGGAAAAACCCCTGGAGATAGTGGAAGAGTACAAATACCTAGGAATTTTTTTTCACAGTAGGCTCAGTTGGGATATATGCATAACTAAAAGGATCCAAGGAGGGTGGAGAGCTTCTTATCTTCTCCAAAACAGATGCAGGGAAGCAGAATTGTGGGACTGGAGAACCAAGAAAACTCTTTTTAGAGTGCTGGTTACCTCGGTTGTCCTATATGAATGTGAAGTTTGGGTTAGCAGCATGTCAAATCACAAGTGGAGAAAAATAGAAAGAATTCAAAAGTACTTAATCATTAGTAACCTCAAAGTCAAGAAAATAGTCTCATATGAGATCTTGCTAGCTGAGGCTGGAATGTTTCCGATGGAGGCTTCAGCAATCACTCATTTGTTAAGTTATCTAAAAAAGGTGGAAAACATGGAGGTATAGTGTTGGCCCAAGATGATTTACGCGGAGGAGATAAAGCACAGGAAGAAAACTTGGAGGAAACTAAATGACAAACGGATGAACAAATGGGGAATTAATTGATTGTCCTAATTCTAAAGAGGAGATTAAAAATTGGGTGTTTGAAAATTTCAGGACTGCCATGTGGAAAAAACAGGTTGGTAGAAAAAAAAGCGATATATGTCAAAAGCTTCAACCCATCATAATCACATGGAGAAAAGACTTATTTGAGTGCGGCAATCAAGGAAAGGCTAAAATTTTAATAGCACAGTTGAGGACCAGATCTCACCATCTTAGTTGCGATACAAGTAGATGGATAACCCCCAAGGAAGAATGAGAAGAAATAATTTGTTTATTTTACAAGACAGGAGTAGTTGAAACTGAATGACACTTTATCATGAAATTCCTGGCTTATGAGCACATTCGTAATCAATTTGAAAGTGGTCTAAAGGTGGACAATTTGAGTACAATGTTCGAGGAGGCAAGGCTTCACAAAACTACAAAATTCTTGATCAAAATTCACAGCAAAAGAGTTATTCTAGAGGGAAACTTGAGAATGCGATGTTTTGTATGATGTGGAAGGTGGGTCTCTTAAACCGTTGGGTTTCGTAACAGTTATTACAAACAATCTGAAGTCTAAATGCATATCAAAGAATCTAAAATCTTCAGAGAGTAATTGGTATTACAAATTGTTTGATTCAATCTGGCATGAATCAGTTACAACTCAAGTTAGTAATGATAATTAATTTGAAACTTTCAAACTCATAACATCAACTTGAATATTCTTAAACAATGTGCATGGGTTTTAAATAGCTTGTTGACCATGAGGTAAAATTGAAGATTACACATTCAAATCTGGAATGCGGTAACTAAGTTTTGATGAAATGATGAAACAATGTCTTATAGCAAATTTGACCTAGTATTTGACTGTATGTAAATTTCGTTTTATTTTCTTGATAATTCCATGCCATTGGTATCATCTTGGTTATAACTGCAATAGTTATCAAGAACTCGTAACCATGTCAAGAGATCATTTGTCCATGAGAAGAGTCCGGTAACGTGTGATTACCTTCATAAGCCTGAATTGCTCAACCATTTGTCTAATGAAAATATTAAGAGATTATATGTGCATTGACAATTTCACAAAACAGGAGAAGCAGAAAAACAATAGAGGACAGAACAAATTATTGGAGAAAAACCCGCATTAAAGAATCACTGATGTGAACTATTTATACAAGTAATTTGACGGTTATTCAGAAACTGAAATGGAACTGAATGAAAACGAATTCTAAACTAATCAGCAGCGGAACTAATTCTTTAACACTCCCCCTTAATTTTGAGGGTTACATTGTTTTATTCCTAACTTTTGACATTGAAATTCAAAATTAACTTTTCCTAGCGGTTTGGTGAAAATATCCGCTAACTGCTCCTTGGAATCACAAAATTTGAGAACAATGTCACCATTCTTGACGAGTTCACGAATGAAGTGAAAACGAGTGTCGATATGTTTTCTTCTTTGATGAAACACATTGTTCTTCGACAAGGAAATAGCAGAAGTGTTGTCACAAAGGATTGAAATCGGTTCATTTTCTGTATATCCAAAGTCAGAGAGAAGTATTTTTAGCCACACTGCTTGACATGATGCTGAATTTGCTGCAACGTACTCGGCCTCTGTTGAAGATAGTGCAACTATGGGTTGCTTTTTGGATGACCACGAGATCAAGTTTCTGCCAAATAGAAAAGCATAGCCAGAAGTGCTTTTCCGATCATCAATACATCCTGCATAATCACTATCTGTATAACCAACAAGCTTACTGTCTGCAGAGGCTGCATACGATAAACCATAAGTAGATGTACCTGCAATGTATCTTAACACCCTTTTTCCGGCTTTCCAATGACAGTCTTTAGGAGATTCCATAAACCTGGAGATATAACTAGCTGCAAATGCTATATCAGGCCTAGTAGCACTAAGATACATAATACTACCAGCAAGTTGCTTATACAAAGTCGCATTAACAATAGTACCCACATCATCTTTACTCAACTTTGTACCAACTTCGATAGGAGTATCAACTGGTTTACACCTGTCCATCTTAAACTTTTTCAAAATGTCAGTAGCATACTTCTGTTGACTCATAAACATACCATCCTGTGTTTGTTTCACTTCGATACCTAAGAAGTATCTCATTAATCCAAGATCTGTCATTTCAAATTCATTTTTCATTGCAAATTTAAATTCATCTAACTGCATGTTACCTGTATAGATTATGTCATCAACATAAAGACACAATATCAAAATATTACCTTGATGATCATTCTTGATATACAAAGTGGGCTCGTGGTCGCTCCTTCTGAAACCATTATTCAACAAGTAATGGTCTATTCGGCTGTACCAAGCTGTTGGAGCTTGCTTCAAGCCATACAACACTTTCTTCAACCTGTACACTTTATGTTCGTGATTTTTGATTTCGAAACCAGGTGGTTGTTCAATATACACTTCTTCATTCAAGACACCATTCAAAAAAGCAGACTTTACGTCCATTTGGTAAATAGGCCACTTGTTTTGTGCTGCAATAGCTAATACAAATCGAACTGTATCAATTCTTGCTACAGGTGCAAATGTTTCACCATAATCTATGCCAGGTTGCTGTGAAAAACCTTTGGCAACTAATCGTGCTTTGTGCTTATCAACTTCACCTCTCTCATTTAACTTTGTTTTATTTGACACCTATTGAGTTTTTATCATGAGGTAGATCAACCAAATCCCAAGTTTGATTTCTTTCAATAGCATCGATTTCATTATTCATAGAATCTACCCATACTTTGTCCTTTATAGCCTCTTCAAAACAAGTAGGTTGGAATGAAAGAAATGCAAAATTTACAATATCATCAACATCATCTTGTGCATAAATATCACTTAAGTTTCTCATCTTAGGATTATCAGAATCAGACTCAAAAGATGATGAACTGCTACTGCTTGATGAACTACTACTGGTTTTGTCTTGAACCTGTAATCTTGGAGTGCTTGTTGCAGATGTTTGATGTTCATCTAACAGAATAAAAGGATTAGGACAAGTATTGTTCTCCATTTCATTCCAAGACTTGTCTTCCAGGAATTTCACATCTCGACTTACGACAAATTTCTTAGTTATAGGATTAAACAATCTGTATGCCTTAGATTGATCACCATATCCTATAAAAATATACTTTTCGTTCCTATCATCAAGCTTTTTTCTCAATTTTTCTGGAACATGAGTGAAAGCAATACAACCAAATACGCGAAAGTGTGAAACTGTTACCTTTTTTCCACTCCATGCTTCTTCAGGTACAAAATTTTGAACACTGGAAGTTGGCGATCTATTCAAAATATATATCGAACATGCAACTGCTTCAGCCCATAGATCTTTAGACAAATTTCGTGTTTTAAGCAAACTTCAAGCCATATTCATAATTGTTTGATTCTTTCTTTCTGCGACTCCGTTCTGCTGTGGAGTGTAGCTGGTTGTCGTTTGTTTTTTAATACCATGTTGTTTGCAAAAATCAATGAATTCGTTAGATTCATACTCACCTCCTTTATCAGACCTGAGAACTTTAATAAACTTGCCACTTTGTTTTTCAGCCTCGGCCTTGAACTCTTTAAAATTTGAAAATGTTTCCGATTTATATTTGATGAAATACACCCAAATTTTCCTACTAAAATTGTCAATGAAAGTAAGAAAATAGAGACTTCCAGCAACTGATTTTTCTTGCATTGGACCGCATAATCTGTATGCACTAACTCTAGTTGTTCTTTGGCTCTATTAGAGGCTGAAGCAAAACTATCTCGTTTATGTTTACTCATAATACAGCTTGTACAGGAAGAGATATGATCAGACAAAGAAGGCAACCCTTTCACCATAGACTGACTTTGCAACAAACTCATACTTTTGATAGGTAAATGACCATATCGCAAATGCCACAAATCAGAGTTAGTTGGCGTTGAAACATTATGTGCATACAACTTTTCACTTTTCAACTGTAACTGATACAACCTGTTCTTTGTCATTGGAATCTTTGCAACAAGAGACTTATGTTTATCAACAATCGTGCAAGTAGTGTTGTGAAAGCTAACATCATAACCATGTGCATCTAACTAACCAACACTCAACAAATTATGCTTGAAATTGGGTACATAATAAACATCATAGATATTATTCACAACATTTTTTTTGGTTAAGACAGGTACAACACCTTTTCTTGAAGCTTTAACCTGACGGTCATCACCCAAACCAATAGATGAACTGAAAGATGTATCAAGATGTGAAAACAAATCACTATGACCAGTCATATGATTACTACATCCACTGTCAACCAACCAAACATATTTATTAGGTACTTGCACAGTTACTTGGCATGCCAAAAATAAAGCATCTGATGTTTCACATTCAGTGTTTGTGACATTGGCTTTGTTTTTATTCAGAACATACTGTAGTTTTCGACATTTAGACTTATAATGGCCATATTTTTTGCAGTAGTGACACTGAATTTTAGATTTATCTATCCACCTACGACCATGATCATTTTTAGACTTCTCTGAATGTGTTTCAGTTGCCTGTGATTTATCATCAGACTGAGACTGTCCTCTACCTTTACTTTTCCTGCCACGAAAACCTCTGCCTCTACCTCTATCCATTGATGCTTTAGATTTGAAAGCATGCTCTAAATCACTGACATCTAAATTAATTCTTGCTTCATGTGCCAACAAAGAACCAGTTAATTCTTCCACAGATAATTTTGTCAATTCTCTCGATTAAAAAACAGTAACGATCATATCAAATTTTTTTGGCAAACATCTAAGAAATTTTTCAACAATTCTTTGGTCATCAAGTTCTTCACCATTCATCCAAAGCTGATTAACAACACCCATAACTTTAGTCATAAACTGATCAATGGTTTCTGAGTCAGTCATTTTAAGCGTTTCAAATTGGGTTCTGAGAGTCTATAATCTTACCATTTTTACTTTATCATTTCCTTGATAAGCAGCCTTAAGTATATCCCAAATTGATTTAGCAGATTTAGCAACAGTGATTTTAGGAAAAATAGAGTCATCTAATGAATTTAAAATGCACAACTTTGCTCTACCTTCTTTCTGTTTAATTTCATCAAATTGTTTTCTTTGGGCAGCAGTCATACCAACAATTGTATTTGCGTCAGGTTCTGCGAACCCCAACTCTACTTATTCCCAACACCCTAAGCCTTGTAAACAAGCTTGCATTTTAAGACTCCAAAAATCATAATTTTTTCCACTAAATAATGGCGTCGGGATAGAAAACTGACTTGTCGAAGCCATGTTTAAAACAATCACCTTTAATAAACCAGCAGTCTTTTCCCCTTTATTAGAAGAAAATTAAAAAAAACCTCAACTCAACATACTCTTGTTTTTTGATTGTAGAACATAATACACAACTTTCACATCATAAGGCAACCCCGTTATTCAATTTAGTCATGAGACCATGAAAAATCTGAAAATCTGGTTCCAATAAGGTGATTTAACGAACAAAAATAGAAGTTGGAAAAACAACTGTGCAGATTTTGAGATGAAGGGGTTTGCAATGTGGATAACGAACAATGGGCTATTTTTGCCTTTACTGCCGATTTCAGTTCCTTAGCATTGGGAAAAATATAGTAACAAAATGTCACCTTTTGTGGTCTGCACGCTTCTCTCAAACAGCATGAAACAGGGAAAAAAAAAACACCAAACAGGAACTGTAAACATAAACGCCAAACGCTTATCTCCAGTGGCAGGCAGGTTCGAACGGAGGGTATTTAGCAGTGCTTCTTCTCAGCGGAACCTCCAGCAAGTTCAGCCGCTCAGTTCCTCTTCAGCAAGTTCGAACGCAGAGTGTTTACCGAATAGCAACACCAACAACATCAAAATAGAACCGTGAGCAATGGCTCTAATCCACACAGTCAGACACTCAAGCAATTCTAAACCTCTCAACCAGAACCGGCAGTGGCTCTGAGACCATGACAATTTCACAAAACTGGAGAAGCAGAAAAACAATAGAGGACAGAACAAATTATTGGAGAAAAACCCGCATTGAAGAATTACTGATGTGAACTATTTATACAAGTAATCTGACGGTTATTTAGAAACTGAAATGGAACTGAATGAAAACGAATTCTAAACTAATCAGCAGCGGAACTAATTCTTTAATAGGCATCATGTAGTGAATTATTAATTATTTTCTACGTTAGGGTTTGAATTTCGATTCTTGCTATTACCAATGAACAACCATAGTTTTGTTGGGGAGATTAGTGTTAACTTATTATATTTGGTGACAGATGACTATTTAGAGAAGAGCAACGGGCTATTGTGGTTATTATTATAGATGTGGCAGTAAAGGACGATGCTTGCACTATATTATTCCCTCAACTTCATCGACGGTAGTCATTCTGTCTCCCAATTGATATTATGATGGATCACTTAGGACAGGTTGCTTAATTAATATAATCAAGGCAGTTAGAATCCTACGAGGCTCAATGGCAGGTGACTCTACGTTTGGTGGTTCTGTTTTCTATCCCTAAGGGTATAGGTGGTTTTTTTTTAAAAAGAAAAACCCACTAGTTTATATATAATACCAACACAGTAAACTAAGTGGTTTTTTTTCAAGTGGTGCAGGTGCATATTCCTACTAAAACTATAGATCAAATAGGATGAGATTAAGGAGATTCCTCTTTTTCTTAACAATTATGAACCAGCTACGAATGGAATCACTCTCACGAATGAAATCACGGATAACCATCAAAATAATTGATTCATAGGGATCCCATCATTTGAGGAACACAATAAGTAGCAAAAGGACCAAGATATTCTCATATATTTCCTTTAAGACTCCCCTAGATAAATTTTTATACACAACATATGCACGAGAGATCATCGAGTAAAAAGGGGTAGGCTTGTGGCCTTAGCACACTAGCACATAGCTATCAAGCTAATGATAATGAGCCAAAAATGAATTGAACACGTAGTGCTCAAATGCAGACGGCAAAAAATTAGGAAGTACAACGCATCATCAAGAAACAAGGCGCAAGAATTGATGTAATTGTTGGCTGAAATCAAAGGACTCCGGCACCTAGATTGTTAGAATTGATGGTAAATGTGAATAACATGGAAATTGAAGGTGATATATCGGTCTTCTAAGTGTTAGAATAACAATTTTTTCACAAGGGTGGTTAATCAAATCAACACTACAGTTATATGTCGAACGACTGCCAGATTAGTCAGCTTAACAATAATTCTAAAATCCATATTTGAATGGAGAAATGTCAGTGTTCATTAAGTTCATCATCTGAATCTGCATGAGGTTAAGTCGATGACAGATAAAGAACTGAAGATGGATGCACAAGGATTAAAGCAAAATCCAAATATCTTACTATAAGTCGACCTTCATAGCTTTTCATAAGGAGAAAGTCAAATTTCAACCTACGATCAAAGTCTTTCTACAAAATCTGCCTAGAATTAAAGCACATAGTGTATTTAAAATGACTGGCGAATTATCAGTTTTCCCATTCATTCCTCTAATGATGTGGTTTTATTTATTCTACTAGATTTCCAGGGCACTTGACACCCTTAAATCCCTTTCAAGAGGCCCCGGATCGAAACTCGCAGACTCCAGCGAAACATTTTTTGATTTTATTGTTGATATCCACCACGACCTAGGCCTGCAAGACGAGCTTATGTCACCTATGATGACCATAGATTCACTGACGTCACTATTAATGGTACTAGGTAGGTATATGACTGAGACTGAGGTACCAATCTTTAGTGGGTCATTGGTTACATCTGCAGAAGTCGGGAGAACAAGATAGTTCCCAATCTTGAAGTACATACCTAAGTTTAGTATCTTATTGAATGGTTGGGTATGTTTCCACTTTCTCAGTATCGAGGATTATGAGAAATTTTTTGAAGGATCCTTGGATTAAGGGATGTGTGGTTCAAAGATAAAAAGTTGGTTTTACCCCTTTACGGAGGTTCTTCGACGAAATCTTGTTTGGGAAAAACTACCTAGTCTTCCTCTGGATTTGTGGAACGTTTCGACCATTAAATAGATAGTGAATCGTATTGGTAATTTATATTTCTAGGATGAGGGGAGTTTTGGACAACTCGGCAAAAGAATGGCTTGGGTGTTGGTGGAAGTCGAGATGGGTGGGGTGTTATTGGTTGAGCTGGAAGTCTGATGAAGTAGTTTAAGTTTTATGGTTGGAATTAATTGTCCACTGCCCACAAGACGGCAGCGAAGAGACCAAGCGGAAGTGAAGTCCGCGGGGGTCAGGCAAGCCATGCCAACTGAGGGGCATACCCCCTCGGACTCGCTGACGTATGCTGGGGGCCCACATATGTTATACGGCCCATATGACATATGTTATATGTTAAATAATGATCGCCGGTTAATGTTTGAACGTTTAATGTTTTATTTTGTTGATTTATGTTTTATTTCAAATATGCGGCACAGATGTATTAAAAGGCCTGTGATGTAATGTTTCATATGAAATGTAGAAAGCCTGTGGGGCTGTTGTATTATTTTTAATACACAGTAAATTTTTTATAAAAGGCACAATAGTGCAGAAGTAAAAAAAAGGGGGAAGATAAAATGCACAGCAACGCTGGAATGAAAAGATCTAGGCGCCATCAATGCGTTCTAAGCGGTGCTGACAGAGTTAATGCAGCCATAAAGATTGTCAAGCGGTGAAATTTAGTGGTTGAGCAATTTATGATACAGATATTTCTGTTTTGTAATATGTAGAGACAAAGAGTTGTTTTGTTAAGGTAATGTTTTTCATATATGCACAGCAGCGTATTGTTAAAACAGAGAGCAGAGTTTGGAAATACACAGCAGAGTATTTTTTCAAACAGAGACAGAAAAACAGAGTGTTTTGTATTTTACACAGCAGTGTGAAATATTTTGTAACAGCAGTGAATGACAGAGTGATATTTCTGAACTGTGTTTGCAGCAGTCAGATTTTTTTTTGTAAGCCCTCTTTGGAGGAAGAATTGTAACAGCAATTTTTTTTAATAGAAATTTTTTTTATGTGAAACTCTGTCACTGTGGAAGAAATTCTGAATATTTCTCTGTGTTAAGGAAGGCATTTTTATTGTTTTGGAATTCTGAAAATTCCAACATTTATGTTACACATCGACTACTAGGGGGTTCCATATCGATGTACATAGTGTCATGAAACACGTCACTTGTTGGCATCTGTCCCAAAAAAAAAAACCATGTAGGGAGCATGTATCAAATATGCTTGACATCCCAGCTTGTGCAGTCAATCGAACTATGCTCCTCGGTGGATGTTTCAACAAGGTAATACATCTCCCCCTATGATAGATAGCATAATTGATCTTTGTGATGCACAAATTCCTGATACTGCTTTGTAAAGGGGTTTTATGAACCTAGATAAATTGATCGGAGATCCTCTTGATGTAATTAGATCACAAGGTATTTTGTCTCCCGGTGATATTGATGGCACTAACCCTTATCTTTTGCCTAATGGTCCTTGCCTTTCCCCTACTTCTGGTTTATGCTAGCAATTATCCTCTTGCATTCAGACTGTTGGAAAGGATGCCATGTCTATCTCTCCGGATAGGGGACTGGAGATCCTTCAATCTACCTCTCCTCGACTTGACCCCTTAATAATTAAACGATCTTTTTATAGGGCTCGAAGGACAATGTCAGTCCTATATCCCTGAGAAATGTTACCCACAAGAAACGAAACCCCTGAATATAATAAATTTTTTGTCTATAACCTCTCTGAATTGTCATCTTCTTCATGGTCGGATGATCTTCAGTTGGTTGCACCAGGGTCTCTTATTAATTTCGATCACGATATTTTTGTTGGTCATAATCCTATATCCGTCTTTGATGATATGCAGGTCCTTAGAGGGGATATACTTGAGAGGCAAGTTCCCGCATGATTATTTTATCCCTAAATATTAGGGTTCTAGGAGCGACCCATAAAATTAGCTCCCTTAGAGGAATTATAAAGATGCATATCTCCTCCTTGGTTCTCATACAAGAAACTATGATCTCCCATGAGAAAACTTGGGAGGCTTTATTACCGATCTGCCCAGAATGGTTCTATGTGCAACCAATGCGTTAGGCCACTGTGGGGGGTTGGGGGTGATTTATAAAGTCATAGATCTGATGGCATTTAAATCAAGTGCGGACATCATTTTGACTAGCCACATGATGGGCCTGTTTCATAGAATGTGTATTATCAATTCTTATCCACCATATGTTGGTCAAAATAGTTTTGGGACCTCTTTTCCGAATCGGGGTTGTTGTGACTAAAATCACTTATTATAGCTGGGGATCTCAATTTTTATATGGGACATGGGGAAATATGGGGAGATAAAGCAAATATAGATGGTTTTTTTCTGTATTTTCAAGGTATATTGCATACAAATTCTTTTAAAGATGTCGCTCCAGTACCCATTTCCCCTACTTAAAGGAATGGGCGTACTGGAACAGAGGGCATATCAAAGCGATTGGATCGATTCATTTTGAGCCAGTCTTTGCTCAATGATTTGGTAGGGCTCAAATCTCATATCATTCCTTGGTTTATATCTGATCATCAGTTAATCATGCTAACCTGTGATGGGGTTGGAAAAAGAAGATCCTACCTGTTCAATTTTAACTCTAAATTGTTGAAGCTAAAGGAATTTGAGGAGATGGTGCATAAGGCTTGGGATTTGACTCCTTCCCTGACAGACTGTATGTCCTCCATTTATGTCAAATTGAAAGCTTAAAAAATATGTATGCACATGGTCCAAAGAAAAGAGAGAAGATGAAATTCAATCTCTACTTGATATAGAAAATGCCCTGAGATATTATAACGATCATGTTGACCCTCTTTCTTTTCTAGCCTATATCGATCCAAAATTCTAGAATTGGAAGGAAAAAGGAGAAAGATCCTCTTGTCATAGGAGGAAGACATTTGCTTGAAAAGACAGGCTATATGGGTCGAAGTTGGAGACAAAAAAACTAGATTTTTTCATTTGCATGTGAATCTGAGGAAGCAAACTGATTCCATTAGGGATATCTAGGATGATGATGGTCAACGTTATAACTCCCACTCGGATATAGAACGAGTTGCTATCGAACAGTTTAATAAGATTTACAAGCAGTAAGAACATGAATTTTATGCTCAAATGGAATTTATTAATCATGTTCCTCGGATGTTTTCTGAGGATGATAATAATATGATGGGAAAGCCAATGACCAGAGAAGAACTGACCAAGGTGTTGAAGGTTTGTGTGAAGGAGAAGAGCCCCAGTCCAGATGGGTGGGGGATGGAATTATTTCTTAATTTCATAGACCTGATGATATCGGACCTTCTTGCAGTTGCAGAAGAGTCTAGGATTCGAGGATTTAGCTTTGGGGCCATCAACCCCACGTTGATTGTGTTGATATCCAAAAGGCAGAATCCAAAGAATTTTGTTGACTATCCACCCATTTCCCTATGCAACTTTGTTTATAAGATTATCTCTAAATTGATCACATGCAGGCTCAAACCGTTCTTTTGAGGCACATCACCCCTAAACAGTTCGGTTTCTTAGAGGGCAGGCCGATCCAAGATGCCATTTCCAATGCACAAAAGGTTCTTCATTCTATGAAAACCTGGAAATTGAAGGCACGCCTTCTTAAAATTGTTTTGATTAAAGCCTATGACTGTGTAGATTGGGAATTATTGAAGGTTGTTTTGATTAAAATTGGTTTCTCCCCTAATATCATTAAATGGATATTGGCTTGCATTAAGACTGCTAACTTTGCAGTGATTATTAATGGATTACCTACACAAATTTTCAGGGAATTTAGGGGCCTGAGACAGGGGTGCTCGTTGTCTCCTCTCTTGTTTCTTCTTGTCAGAGATTGTATGAGTCTCAAAATGGGGGATGTGAGGGACAGGGGGTTGATTTTAGGATTTCGTGTTACTAGAAATATTGTTTTTACACATCTGATGTTCGTGGAGGAATTACTATTTGCTAGTGTGAAAACTCTTGAAGAATGGTATCATATTCATAAGATCATAAACACTTTTGGAGAGGTAACAGGCTTATACATGAGAAAAAATAATTCTATTCTAGTTTATGGAGAAAGTGAAGAGTCAGAGATAAGTGACATTTGCAATCTCTCTAATATTATATCCCTACAGATTGACTCTGGTCTTGTCTATCTAGGTTTTAGACTAAAAATTAACAGGTACGGTATTAAGTATTGGGATTGGTTGATTGTTGAGTTTGAAAAAAAACTGACTGGGTGGCAGCACAAATGGTTATCAATGGGGGTTGGTCTGATTTTTATGAGGTCATTGTTACAAAACGTTTCGGTATATTAGATGCAACTATACAATTTACCAAGGTAGATTATACACATAATATAATCGATTATGGCCATATTCTTATGGGCAAGTAGCAATCATATGGGGAAGATTCATTTGGTTAGATGGACAGTGTTGGATAGGTCGATCGAGGAGGCTGGATGGGGGATCATTGATTAATATAATTTTAAGAAGTATTTGATTATTAAAAACATTTGGAGAGATATGTCTAGTATAGGTCTATGGTCTCTCATTTTTAAAGAAAAATACATGTATGGAAAATCATTTTTCTCATGTATCAAGAGTGGTGCTAGAAGGAAAACAAATAAGAATAGTCTATAATGCGACTTTTCGGAGATTCCGATCATCCGAAAAGTGCAATTTTTCGACTATCTCTTCGTCTCCAGCACCGCTCCGGAAAGCCATCCATTTGTCTTCGTTTACCTCCGTCACCTCCCAGCCTAGCTGGCGATCTGAATTTACTTTTCCAACCCTACAAATGCATTTACTTCTCATGGCAGTTGTGCCCTAAGGATGTGATCAAGGTAATTTCAAACTTCAAACCTTAAATAGAAAGAAAGAAAGAAAGAGTTTTTAATGTCCACGAGGCTAAAAATAGCTTATGGGACAGATTGCTTCTCTATCTGACTCTTGTATTTGGCCCTTTTTCCTATGAAGTTTTACAATGACCACTCCCAACTTATCGACAAACTCTTCGCTGAATAGCTTATCTCAAGAATTAGCTGCCAGAATACCTACATAGTTTTCCCTGGTGTCTTTGAAGGCCTCACATTCTAGAATAAAATGTTTTTCTGTTTCCACTTTTCCGGAGGAGCAAAAAATACATACTCTTTCTTCCCACATTTCTTTTGGCCTTTTCCAGTGCCCTGTTTCACATCGGAGTTGATGAGAATTAGTCCTTAATTGAGCAATAAGAATTTTAGATCTCCAAGAAATATTAGCCCCTATGTATGCCTTTTGTTGATGGTTATGCGTGGGGTTAAACTCTTCCATGTAGTAGTATTTCTTTCTCTCTAGCTCTTTCTTCCAAGTATGTTTGTGAAATTTATCCATAACAAAAGTTTTGATCTCTTTACTGTTTGTAGGACACATGTTCAAGCAAATACCCCATTTACTAAACCATTTGTTATTTTGCCGCATCCAAGTCTTCTGTCTTTTACACAATCTATCATTAAACACCACCTTAGGCCATCTACCCTCTTCCATTTGCTCAATTTTTTTCAGATACCTTATGACTCATCATAGCAATTGCTTCAATAGGAGCAGCCCTTGTTTCACTTTTAATTTTGAATCTGTTTGTAATCAAACGTTTCTGAATTTTCTCAATTTGTTTCCACTGCATCTTGGTTGTGCTGCTGGCCCACAGTTCACAACCGTAGAGAATCACTGGAATCACTAGAAGCAAAAAAGGAGTTAGAGTGGTTTTCCAGTCCCACAGCTCTGCCTCTCTACACATGTTTTGAAGAGCATAAAATTCTTTCCAACCCCCTAAAGTTCTTTTCTTTCTACAACCATCCCAACTTAAATTTTTGTTGAAGTCAATTCCAAGGTATTTGTAGTCTGCAACTTCTTCCAGAATGCTGCCTTCAAAATAGAACTTATGTTGGTTATGCTTTCTTTTGTTAGAGAAAACCACTACTTTCGTTTTGCTAATATTGACTTGCATCCCAACCCTTCTACAAAAATGCTCAAGGGAACGTAAATGCTCTTGCAAACCAAGAGCCAATTTAGCAATCAATATAAGGTCATCTGCATACAACAGAACCTTGATAACGAACTTGCCCAAATGGATACCGTCACCCCCTTGCGAATTTAGCCACTCTTCAAGCTTGTCAATATATAACCCAAAAAGGGTAGGAGACAATGGGCAACCTTGCTTGACCTCGATATCGCTTCTAAAACTTTTAGAAATGCCAGCTGAAGTTCTGATTTTGACTTTCACCTCTTCATACAACCTATGCACAGCTACTCTCAAATGCTTGGGAACCCCGAGTTCCTCCATTCTGCCCCAAAGCTTATCCCTAGGAACCGTGTCAAAGGCTTTTCTGAAATCAACAAAGCAACATAAAACTTCTTCCTTTTTTTCCCAAACTTTTTCAATGATGTGCCTTAAAGTTATACAATGATCAACTGTGGAATGTTTAGGTCTAAAACCTGCTTGCCCTTTAGCACGTTTATCTCTTTCTTCTGCCCACTTGCTGATTTTATTTTTTAACATGCTTCCAAATAACTTTGCAAACAAGGGGTTTATCATTATGGTTCTATAATTGGAGGGATTATTGACGTCACCACTCTTGAAAAGAGGTATTGCCATACTAGTTGTCCAATCTGTGGGCAACCCCTGCTGTAAGATGTTGTTGAAAATTTTTGTGATGTGAGGTGAAAGAATTTTTAAGCCCCACTTTAGATACTCTGCTTGGAGTTCATCTAAGTCTTTTGCTTTTCCAGCACCCAACCTCTTGATACCCATCTCTACCTCGTGCACCGTGAAGAGTTTTGTGTCTATGTTGACCAAGGGAGGACGGTCAACCTTGGGATCCTGCTCATAAAGTTGTCTTGCATAGTCAAACCATTTAGAAGCTGTAATGTTGTTTTCGGTTTGCACCTTTTTCGATTGGAGCTCCTTCCAAAATAATTTGGGGTTATTTTTCCCGAGGAAGATTAGTTCTTCTCTCCTTGAAACCATGAAATCAATTTTTTTCTTTTTTACTATCTGCTTGTAAGCTTTGAGCTTTATGTTATCTGTGTCTGATTCCTTCCACCTTTTCCTTGCCTTTTTGCATTCCTCGTCAAACCAAGCATTAACCGGAAAACAATTTTTTTCAGACTTCCTAATTTTTGCTCTTTTGCACTCCGCAAGTGCGCTTTGAATTAAATGTGTTAATCTGTGACTATGAATGCCATGAGATGGGATTTCCTCCTTCTTGAAGAGCCTCTCTAGCATTATTTTGAAGGTATTACAATTCTTTGGATTCAAGAGAATTATGCCCTTTGGGGGATTTTGTTGAACACACTGATTTTTTGACCCTAATTGCTTCTTTCCGGTCCAAGAGAAACTTAAATAGATTGGCTTGTGATCTGATTTTAAGTCCCAAATTTGATCCCTAATCAACACTTCCTCCATTTTCTCACACAAAATATGAGAGCAAATTACATAATCTACTACACTTGCTCCATTGTAAGTATTGCAAGTGAAATTACCGGACTTTTCCCATCTAGTCAAACCATTACAAATGACTAAATCGAAGGCCCCACATAGCATAAGCAGTTTTTCTCCAAAGAGATTGCAGCCTTTAACCTTTGAAATTCATTCCCACTAATGATTACTCTCTTCTGTAAGCCAAATAGGGTCACTGTCTTCTTTACAACAAAGAATGCTAGCTTGTTCACTTGCAGTTCTAGCATTGAAATCCCCCACTATAAGGACTTCACCTAGCTGAGAATATATTGCAATATCTGTTTTTAGGGTTGCAAAGGGATCTTTGTGGTCAAGCCCTCTACTTTTGTAGATTTTTTAAACTTGCGGCGCAAAATAGCATGCTGCAATTCTAATGTGATTTCCATTTTCTGATATTTTAAGCCAAACAAATTGCTTATTTGGGTCTTCCTTTTCTAGCTGAATGAAACGACCTTCTTTTTCTCTTACTAATACCATGATACCCCCGTGCCCTTTTCCATTCCCTGCTGCCTTGTTCCACACTGTTATCTTCCAGTATCCTTCAAACAAAGGTGTCTTACACCCTTCATGCTCATGTGTTTCTATGAGGCAAATTATGTCTCTACCTTCCGCAATAGGCCCTAACCCAGGTCCTCGTCTCCATGGGCAACCCCTGCAATTCCAACAAACTAATCTTAAGGAAACCTGGGTAAGACTTGATTGCTATTTTTTTTGACATGCAAGACTCACAGTTGAGTCTTTGTCCCTGCTTGCCCATAATGACCTTGCTTCCTCATTTCTTGCTAAAGAGTTTGCTGCCTCTTCTTTGTTATCATTTTGCTGCCTTGCTTTGGAAGGAGGTCCAAATTGTGTAATCACGGCTTTACCTTTATAAATCCATGCTCTTTTTCCCTCATCTCTTGCTGCCCTAAATTTTGTCATTTCATCCCTCCTTTCCTCTTGTTGTCTTACAGTTAAATCTTCTTCTAGAAAAAACTGAGAACCCCATAAGAGTTGCTTCTTGCTTAGAATGATAAATTTATCATGCAAGTTGGGCATGATGACTTTTATGGGCTTGGCTCTCTCACCGTTAAGCTTACCTACTCTCCATGCTTGACATATTTGTCCTTGCCATTGGAGCTTGTCTTTCAAGAAGTCTCTTGCAAGGTCAAGAGTACATTCATTTTTCCCATACTCCTTCACTCATTTAATAATTATGTTTGTTGCTCTATCCAGTCTTTCCTTGCTTTCTCTATCTTGCATGTTGTTAACCTGAATGTTTGTTTCTCCTTCCCTCTTAGCAGAATTGCTAATAACTTGAGTCCAAGTTTTGGAAAGTTTTGTGGGATCTCCTTTCCTCCCTTCTG
This sequence comes from Pinus albicaulis, assembly GCA_034641835.2. Taxonomy (NCBI): domain Eukaryota; kingdom Viridiplantae; phylum Streptophyta; class Pinopsida; order Pinales; family Pinaceae; genus Pinus; species Pinus albicaulis. The sequence continues at coordinate 1,133,346,437 of CM076579.1, forward strand.
TTGATGTTTCTTCATTGTTGTATATTTGAGCAATTGCTTTCCCCTTATCCTGAGATGGCTTCGCATTCATCACCTCTGTATTCTCCACTGCAAATTTCTTCATGTTTTGCACCTCTGCTTTCATGTGTTGCCATTCTGTTTTCCCTATTTGGAGAGCTTCCTGCAGTAATGACACTTGTTCCTTCAGAACTTTGTTGCTTTCTGCTAAAGCCTGATTTTCAGCTGTTATTATATGGATTGTACAATCTCTTTCCATCTCTTTAGCTTCTACTACTTCCAACCTTTCTTTTACATTTAAGAGTTCTTTCACATAAAGATCAGATGACCAAGTGAGAGGTGTGGATGTGGGACTATATAAAACATAATCATCACTAACTTTTTCTTTTCCTTTGGACTTGTTGCCACATGTTTGCGAAGAAGACTTGTTTGAATGTTGTTTCTTGCGAACAATACTCTCCCTTTGAGACCTTTTTTCCTTGTCTGCTCTAATTTTAGACGAGTTAGTCTCTTTTTTAAAATGCCCTGATATTGTTTGGCATTGACCCAAACCTACTTCCTAGTTTTCGTTGATGAGGCAATTTTCACTTGCCCTATATCATTTGTTTCCATGGGTTCTAAAGTTTCTTGTCCCATTATCATGATGATATTAAGGGAAATCAAAATCTCTGCTCAAAACTGACGCTTTGTTTTATGCTTAACTCTTCAATATATGTTGGTCTGACCACTGAAAACTTGCTGCTCTGTCCTTGCTGCTCTGCCCACTATCCACTAAAAACTAGTTGCTCTGCCCTTGCTGCTCTGCCCACTGTCCTTGTCCTCTGTGCTGCTCTCCCCACTGTCCACTACTGTCCTATGTGCTGCTTTTCTGGTGCTCTGAAGAACCTCTCTCTCAAACTGTCTCTTGAGATAAATTGCCATTACTTACAATTGCCACTTGCGGAAATCCCTAGAGCATTCCGAGGGTATCTAAATTGTCCATAACAGCATATGCCACTAGAACAAAAATGCAATGCTCAAATGCCCTGCGAATTTGTTCAAATTATATTGCTTCAGATTAAGACCATTTTGCTTCAGATCGGGCCACTTAGAAATCGATTGCCCAAAACGCCCTTCTGACAATTGAGAGTGGAGACCTGAACGTGCTGTTTGGTCATATGCTTATTTCCAATGGCCTTTAGAATTTGTTGTTCTGTGCATTTGGCAGACAGGGTTAGGAAAAGAATAGGTATCCGCATATGCTCAGCGTCTCACTGTCTGGTGCCATGCCCTACACTGGTTGATTCCAAATATTGTCAATTTTTTTGTTTTATCAAATCAATCACTAAAGTTGTCATTTCTTTGTTTTACCAAATCAATCACTGAAGTTGTCATTTCTGCCGAGAAGGGACACTGTCAAGCTTGGTTTAATTAGTTTTTATTATAACAGTTTAACGTCTTGATTTTTTAAAAACTAAAATAAGTGGTTTTGTTTATGTGATATTAAGATGTTTAAATTATATTTTTTTTAAGTGTAAAGATAAATTTAATTTCTTGAAATTTTTTTATAGTTTAATAATTTAAAATTACAAATTTTCTAATTTTATTTTAATTTTTGGAATTATAAATTTTAAGTTTTTTTAAACAGATCATGTTAATTGAAATTTTATTAATAATTAAAAGTAATTATTAAATTTTTTTGGTTAAATTTAGTTTTAATATTAATATAATAATATATTAATTGTAATAATTTTAAAACTTATTATTAAATTTAAATAATCTATTAAAGCCCAAACAGATATAATTAGTTATATAAATTAGCATATCTCCAAAGTGGGAAAAGGAATACTAAAATGAGAAAAGGAATAAAGAGCATATGCAAAATAAAATATGTTTAATAGTTAAAATCATACAATCTATTTAAAAAAATAAAAAATAAAAAATAAAATAAAATAAAATTATAAAATAACCAAGAGAATATCAATTTTTAATAAAGTTGCAAGTATTATTAAATATAAAATAATTGACCAACATTGCAGGTATAGAACTACAATTACAACATAGAAGAGTTCACAAGCATTATAATTACAAAACAAAATCACTTATTTTAGTTTAAAATTTTCACGACGTTAAATTGTTATAATTAAAACTAATTAAACCAAGCTTGACAGTGACCCTTCTCGTCAGAAATGACAACTTCGTGATTGATTTGATAAAACAAAAAAATTGACAATATTTAGAATCATATTTAAATTTGAAGTTTGAAATTACCTTGCTCACATCCGCAGGGGCACGACTGCCACGAGAAGTTGAGAAGTAAATGCATTGGTGGGGTTGGATAAGTAATTGCAGACCGCCCGTTAGGCTGGGAGGTGACGGAGGTAAACAATTACAAATAGATGGCTTTCTTGTGTGGTGATGTGTTGAGATTTTTCTGTTTTGAATAGAATAGGAAAAAATCTCAGTAGGTGACAAAAATTAGGAATTTGTTGCTAGATTAACTCCAGTTTGTTGGGAGGGAGTTAATGCATCCTAAATTTGAGTTGAGAGGATTTATGAGGCTGTTATATTCTCCTTGCTATAAAACAGGTATCCATACGTTTGTTTTGGAGGGGGTGTGAGAGTCTGTAATCTCCTGTTTGATTAATAAAGAATTGCCGATGCCTTTGTTGTGTGGACATCGCCCAGAATGGTTGGGTGAAACACGGTAAACTTATGTGTTTCCTGTGCATGATTTATTTGCTGTGTGTTTTGTCTGCTGTGCAATCTTGGCTCCAACAATTGGTATCAGAGCAAGTTGGAGGCGTCGTGTGAGCCTGAAGAAGCTGTGTGGAGCGTAGTTTTTTGATGCGTTGCTGGTGCGCACTGCTGCTGTTGCGTTGGGCGTAAACCATTGTCTTTTGGGCGTGGCTGTGGGGCTGTGTATGTCCACTGTTGCTGGTGCTGTGTGGACCAACTGCTGTGCGTAGAGGTCGTTTACCAGCTGCGTGGAGTTCCGAAGGTGCGTGCTGGTTTGTAAGTGCTGGAGCTGTCCAAACTGCGTGGACTTGTCTCAGATCTCAACAGTCAATTCAAACTGCATGGACAATGAGCGCTGGTGCTGTGTGAAGCGCGCTGGTCGAAGAACGCATGGCGGTGGAGGACTTCACGTGAAGTTACTATCATAACGCTCGTTGCCAATATCTAGAGCGTTTATGTGCGTGGAGTCTACATAACGCTGGTTTATGTCTGTGCGTGAGTTGATTTTGATATTTTCTTTGGAACGTTTTGAAATGGGTCCAAAAATCAGTCGTATGCCATTTTTTTTAAGGTTCATTCAAATCGGATTTTAAAACAGAACATAAATCGATTTCACATATAAAAAGGTCACATATAAAAAGTTTTTTATTATAATCGATTTTGGATTTTGTAAATCGATTATATTAGGGGTGGCCCATTAAAAAAATCGATTTGTATTAAAAAGAAAAAAAAAGGGAAATCGATTTGGAGTTTTTTTTAAAAAAAAGGTCACATATCACATATGGTATGTGTTTTTTACATAAATCGATTTTATTAAAAGGTCCTTTTTTTTTTTTTATAATGTTTCAAAATGTAAATGCCATTTACATTTGGTTTTAAGTGAAAGGCCTTTTTTATAAGGTGAAGGGTGGCATTTAAAAATTGATTTGAATATTGCCATTTTTATATGGTATTTTGAAGTGAGAGGCACTTTAAAAGAAGGTGAAGGGTAGTTTGTTTTAAAGGCATAGGCAGTGTTTTGAGATTAACTTCATTTAAAGTTGGATTTGGAGATTCTTTGTTTTTTAAACAAGATGTCGAAAACTCAAAATGCCCGGTTTGAAATTGAGAAGTTCAATGGAAAAAACAACTTCGAGATTTGGAAGGTAAAGATGCATGATCTCCTGGCACAACAAGGCATGGCAAAAGCGCTATTGGGGAAAAGCAAAAAGCCTTCTTCCTTGACGGAGGATGAATGGGATGAGTTGGATGACAGAGCTCTGAGCGCAATTCGGTTATGTCTGGCGGATGACGTTCTGTTCAACATTGTGTCAGAGAAGACCGTCGCAGGCTTGTGGTCGAAGCTTGAGAAGCTCTACATGACGAAATCCTTGACAAATCGGATTCTCCTGAAACGGCAGCTATACAGTTTGCGAATGAAGGAAGGTACCTCGATTACTGACCATCTGAATGTTTTCAATACTCTATTGGTACAATTACAAAGTCTAGATGTAAAATTTGATTCAGAGGATAAGGCAATAACTCTATTGTGTTCATGGCCCGAATCGTGGGATCACTTTGTTACTTCCATAAGCTTTAGTACTGCAGACATCCTTGAGTTTGACGATGTGGTTGGAGCTTTGTTGTCCGAGGAGACCAGGAAGCGGTCGAATGCTGACACCTCTACATCAGAGGCAATGATGGCTAGAGGTCGTTCTAGAGAAAGACGCTCTGGTAAGCGCAGCGATTCGCATTCAAAGTCGAAAGGAAAGAAGAGCAAAGTAAAGTGCTGGTTTTGTAGCAAATCGGGGCACTTGAAGAAAGACTGCTGGAAGAGACAGCAAACAGAGAAGAAAGGAGACTCTTCGACAGAGAAGAAGGAGGCAAATGCGACAGATACAGGTTCGGCATCTGGTTCAGGTATGAGAGACGAAGTGTTGTCTGTTAATATGTCAAATCATGGTCAACATTGGTTGTTAGATTCCGGTGCATCAAACCACATGTGTATTCATAGAGAATGGTTTAAGACATATAGATCAGTTAATGATGGAGTCGTGTACATGGGTAATGATGTCACATCTAATATTGTTGGGATAGGAAGTATACAACTGCAAATGTTTGATGGCACAACTAAATTGTTAACAGATGTGAGACATGTTCCATACTTAAGAAAAAATCTAATTTCTTTAGGAGCATTGGATACGAATGGATATAAAACTGTAATTCAAGGTGGAGTTATGAAAATCTATAAAGGTATTTTACTAGTAATGAAGGCTAAGAAAGTAGGAAATCTGTTTCAGTTAGAAGGAAGAACAGGGTCAGTTCATGTGTCTACGGTGTCTGAACATGACAGTAGTTCCATTCACTTATGGCATCAAAGATTGGGGCATATGAGTGAAAGAGGGTTGAAGATTTTGGCTGATCGCAAGTTACTTCCTAATATAAGGTCTGGAAAGTTAGATTTCTGTAAGCATTGCTTGTTTGGAAAACAAAGTAAACAAAAATTTAAAACAGGCAAACATACTAGTGAAGGCATACTTGATTATATCCATTCAGATGTTTGGGGTCCAGCGCCTACAACTTCATATGGTGGTTCGTCATATTTTGTATCATTTATTGATGACTTTTCTAGGAAAGTGTGGGTCTATATGTTGAAAAGGAAGTCTGATGTTTTTTCAGTTTTCAAACAGTTTAGAGCATTGGTATAAAACAACACTGTTAGAACAATAAAGTGTTTAAGAACTGACAATGGTGGTGAGTTTACTTCCAAGGAGTTTGACAGCTATTGAAAGGATGCAGGGATCGAGAGACATAAGACCACGGTTTATACTCCTCAACAAAATGGAGTTGATGAACGCATGAACAGGACTCTTCTACAGAGAGCAAGGAGTATGCTGAGTAACGCTGGTTTGCAGAAGGAATTGTGGACGGAAGCGGTGGCAACAGCTTGTTATGTGATAAACCGATCTCCATCAACGGCCATAGACTGCAAGATTCCACAAGAGGTATGGAAAGGACACCCTTGTGACTATTCTAAACTCAGAGTGTTTGGTTGTGATGCATATGCTCTAGTGCCTAAACATCAGTGAACTAAGTTAGATCCAAAGTCTAAAAGGTATATCTTTGTTGGGTATGGTGTTGGAACAAAGGGATATAGATTGTGGGATCCTACTACCTGCAAAATCATCATCAACAGAGATGTAAAGTTTGATGAATCCTCTCTTGTATAGTTAGATGTAGATAGAAAATTGAAACAGGATGATGTATTTGATTTTCAGCACATTCAGTTTGACAGCACTTCTAATGATAGTCATGATGACCATAGTTCAGATACTAGTCATGAACAGGTTTCAGAACATGAACAGAGTTCAGGTTTAGATCATGAACAGGTCTCAGATACTGATCGGCAAGAAGTTCCTACAGATGGTAGTCAGCCAGAAATATCCTTAAGGAGGTCTACAAGGATAAAACGTGTTCCGAAAAGGTATGATGATTATGTTACTTCAGTTGCTTTGACCGCTAACGATGATGAACCTCTGTGCTATCAGGAAGAAATAGAAGGTTCGAATAGTGACAAGTGGAAAGCAGCCATGAAGGACGAAATGATGGCCTTGAGTAAGAACGGCACGTGGGATCTGGTTGAGCTTCCGAAAGACAGGAAAACTGTGGGGTGTAAATGGGTTTACAAGCTGAAACGGGGTGTGAATGATACAGAGGACAGGTACAAAGCGCGACTGGTTGCAAAAGGGTTTTCTCAGAAAGCAGGCATAGAATTTCATGAGATTTTTTCACCAATTGTTAAAATAGTTTCAATTCGAATTGTGTTAGCTTTAGTTGCTTTGTTTGATTTAGAGTTACAGCAACTAGATGTTAAGACTGCTTTTCTACATGGAGATTTAGATGAGGAAATTTATATGGAACAACCGGAAGGGTTTGTTCAGCATCGCAATAAGAAATTTGTCTGCAGGCTCAAGAAGTCATTGTATGGTCTGAAGCAGTCGCCTCGACAGTGGTACAAGAAATTTGATTCTTTCATGCTGAGTCAAAAATATATAAGAAGTGAATATGATCATTGTGTTTACTTTAAGCAGTTGAGTAATGGCATGTTCATTATCTTAGTGTTGTATGTTGACGATATGCTTTTAGCAAGCAAAAGCATTGAAGAAATCAACAGGTTGAAGACTCAGATGGCAAGGACATTTGATATGAAAGATCTAGGAGCAGCAAGACAGATTTTGGGCATGGATATTTTCAGAGACAGGAGCAGTGGTAAGCTGTGGCTATCACAACAGAAGTATGTTGAGAAAATACTTGTGAGGTTTGGTATGAACAATGTGAAGCCTGTGTCAGTCCCTTTAGCTTCCCACTTTAAGCTTTCTTCGAGTTTATGTCCTAATACAGATGAAGAAAAGGATTATATGTCTCGAATTCCATATGCCAATGTAGTAGGATGTTTGATGTATGCGATGGTTTGTACTCGACCAGATATTTCACATGCAGTTGGGGTTGTCAGTAGGTACATGGAAAATCCGGGTAAAGAACACTGGTCAGCAGTGAAATGGGTGCTTCGGTACTTGAGAGGCACAAGTAGTTATTGTATCACTTACAATAAGAGCAGTGAATATGTTTGTGGATATGTTGATTCTGATTTTGTAGGTGATTTGGATAAGAGAAGGTCAACTTCAGGGTACGTCTTTACTCTTGCAGGTGGAGCTATCAGCTGGATGTCAAAGCTACAGAACATTGTTGCTTTATCTACTACTGAAGCAGAATACATTGCTGCTTCGCATGCTTGCAAAGAGGCGGTTTGGTTGAAAGGTTTGCTTGGTGAGTTTGGTAGGTTACAGGACAACATCAGGTTACTTTGTGATAGTCAAAGTGCAATACATTTCGCTAAGAATCCGGCCTATCATAGTAAATCAAAGCATATTCCAATTAAGTACCATTTTGTAAGACAGGTTATTACTGAAAGGGGAGTCTCTCTTGAAAAAGTGCATACAAAGGAAAACTGTGCAGACATGTTCACGAAACCAGTTTTGTTGGAGAAGCCGCGTTGGTGTTTGGCTTCTCTTGGCTTGCAGAAAAGATAAAATAATAAAGAACAGGGCATCAGGCTAATTGTTGTCAAGGTGGAGATTGTTGAGATTTTTCAGTTTTAGTAAAATTGGCAAAAATCTCATTAGGTGACAAAAATTAGGAATTAGTTCCTAGATTAGCTCCAGTTTGTTGGGAGGGAGTTAATGCATCCTAAATTTGAGTTGAGAGGATTTATGAGGCTGTTAGATTCTCCTTGCTATAAAATAGGTATCCATACGTTTGTTTTGGAGAGGGTGTGAGAGTCTGTAATCTCCTGTTTGATTAATAAAGAATTGCCGATGCCTTTGTTGTGTGGACGTAGCCCAGAATGGTTGGGTGAACCACGGTAAACTTCTGTGTTTCCTGTGCATGATTTATTTGCTGTGTGTTTTGTCTGCTGTGAAATCTTGGCTCCAACATGATGGAGACTGGAAAAGGAATTTGTTTACTTAGTATATGGAATAGTTTGGATAGTAGTTTTTTTGCTGGAATTTGGTAAAAATAAATTAAAAAATCAGGTAGTTGGAGTGTTTGAATTGCATTTTTGATCATGGAAATAGATTTAGCACTATCAAAAATCTTTAAGTCACCCAAAACACTGAAGTTTAACAACTGTAAACAAAATTTTGATAAATCTTTGTCAGAATTTTTCAAAATATTTGCCGGACTCTGAACTATTCTGTTGTTTTTTAGACTACTATCGAAAAAAGTCTCATTATAGACTACTCCAAACAAATATGTCCTTTTATCGGGTGGGGTGTAGTATGATGGAAATTATGCAATGGTTAATGGTTTTCATTCATTAGGAAGTTGCTGATAGTACTAAGATCGAGATTGGATTAGATGCAAGGAATTACTGGGACCCACTCATTATCTCCTCAATTGCTCAATTCTATCCACGATAGAGGCATATCCCTCCTTCACCAGATCCACCATATACACAATAATAGCTTCAATCATCAGTGCTGGACATTGGCTAAGGAGTTAGGGTTACAAGGAACTTTTGTTGAAAGAATGAGAGTATTACCTTTCTCAACTACAATCTACTGGCATTTCTATTACTGACAAAGAAGACTATATGGTTTGGGACGGTCTGATTAAAAAAGGTCAGCCAGTGTTCAAAGAAATATATCACAGAATGCCTATGTTAGAAAAGGAATATGACCTCTTCAATTGGTACGAGGATGTATGGAATTGGGAGATTCTAAATCGAGTAGTTTTTAGTGTGACTTTTTTAAGGCTTTTATGGTGACTTTTTACGGTGTAATTTCTCTAAATTCCGCCAGGAATTTATTGAAAAGAGAAGTTTGATTGCTAACTTTGAGGCTTTTGAGGGTGCTGAATCCATATATAGAGTAAAAAAACCAGTTTGAATAACAAAAACCAAGATTTTACCTCAAAATTTTTCACCAGATTCTGGCACTTAAAACTTCAAAAAATCGCACTAAAGACAACTCCTATTCCAAACAAACTTAAATGTTTCAGTTCGCTGGCATTGCATGACCGCATGCTTACCTGGAATTACTTTAGCGCCCAGTTTTTGTTGGTCCTAACATTTGTCACGTGTGTTTAGGGGGACGAGAAGACGTGGATCACGTGTTCCTATGCTTATGCTACCCTTATGTGTGGCAATTTGGGACGAGGTTCTAGACGCTCTAAAAATTGCTCCATGTCGTCAACATTGGACATTGAGATCTTGTTTTTTTTTCTGGTCCAAATATCAAAAGAAATATCGCTCCTTTCCTTCTTGTATCATTTGGACAATATGGTGCAGCATAAATGCACTAATATTTGAGCAGAAGTTGGCTTTTGCATGTGATCAAGACGGTGGCATATTTCAGTGAGATAGGTCCAACAAAGTGGCTCAGAAAAAGAAGACAGATCAGGTATAAAGACATTGGGAAGGACTTTCCAATGGGATTCTTTGATGGGAAAGTTCACATAGAAGATGTGAATGTGGAGCATATATAGTAATTCACCCTGGTAACTTTTTCTATTTTTAGTGTGAGGGAGGAATTGGCACAAATAACAGAGTAGAGATTATAGTTTTGTGGGGTGTTCTCATTACTGCAAATTTGTTGGGGCTTGAGATACTATATGTTTTTGGTGATGCTAAGAGTATCATTGATTGGGTGAGAAATTATAATCTTTTTAATCCACTCATTCTATCTAACTGAAGAATAATCTGGTAAGCTACTTCCAACACATCCAATTTTCTCATATCGACGGGGAGCAAAACCTGACTACGAATCCTCTATCCGAATGAGGTATTCCGAAGGACCTGGTAAGATCTACTTCACAGATTATGAACAGGATATTATGATTAATGTAGGCAATATTTCATACTCTTAGGAGAGGAACTGGTTTTATTTTGGTAAGCCCACAAGGGCCATATATTTATTTTGAGGTGATATATGATGAGAAGACAAGATGTAATAACTGGTTTTATTTTTGGCAAACACATATCTTTAATATTGAAGTGAATAATGAAGAGAAGATATAACAATTATTTTCTTTCAAAAAATCAAGGTTTGTTAAGTTCCATTTTAGATAGATATGGTTTTTTTTACCAAATATACACATTGAATGGATATATAATCCTTATGACAAAAGGAAGATATATTAAATAGCTGATTCATGATAATGTACTCTCTAAACAAAGGTGTTTTTTTCTTATGAAAACAAAAAGAGTTAGGTATGTGATGCCATATGGAAAATAAAATAAAATAAAATGATTTTAAACTTATTTGGGACATTATTGCGACAATATCACTAGAATAACAAGGATGAAAAGAAATACAATTTCAATTATACTCGAGATCCATGCCAATGTGAAGCATGAACAATTCAATTTTGATATGGGCATTGAACATGGAAGCATTTTTATTTCAAAGTGCAGGCAGAGGGACGATGAAAACAATATGTGGGAAAAGTGTATGTTCTCTTTTTTGACTATTTGATACCTCGCCCAGATTACTATAAATGGTGATAGAAATATTAAAGGACAGAGGGAGTGAATGCTTTTCCCTCAACACACGGAGTTCACACATAGTTGGGGAAATTACTTTAACTCAGACAACACATTTACTGAACAAAGTTGCGGAATTCACTTAATCCATACCATATAGTTGCGGAAATCAAATCTTATGAATCCTGTTTTCAATACAGAGTGGTGGAGATTAAAATCACAACTATAAAGAGAAGAAAATATTCTCAACTAATTTTACTCAGAGTAAAACAGAGTGTTGCGGTAAAACACATACGTGAAAATTCTAGAACTATATCGCAACTAACCAAACATTATATTAAAACTTCAACACATCAAATACATCAACATATGGAGATTGGGGCTCCTTCACAAGTAAAACAAGACTTTTTACTTGGATTTACATTCAACAGGGTTGCAAGTAACACACAGTGAAAATTGTTTTCACGCACCCACCAAAATTCGCTCCACGATTTTCTCCTCTTGTTTTTCCATATCCGCCACATTACACAACACTTTCTATCTTACTCACTCTCTCTCGCTTACGTGTAAAAACTAAACACATATATATCTAACACATTTAATTCATGACAAACCAAATTTAATACAAAGTATGGGCAAACATCTTTTACTGGACATTACAGAACTTGCTTGAACTAAACATAACTTGTGGATTAAATATTTTCCCATGCTCATTTAATAACCATGCATTAACTTCTATTTGGCTTTGACTTATTTAATCGGTTGCGGAATGGGTAATTGTCCTTTGCTTAGAACTTGTTTTTCTCTGCACACGCAATTCGCAACACTCCCCCTTAATCGCAACAACCACCATTGACCATTCCCAGACAATCTCTGAGATAAACAAATATTTCACGTGGCAATGGCTTTGTGAAGATGTCTGCAAATTGTTCTTCTGACCTACAATGCTGCAACACAATCTCACTGTTATTAACCAATTCTCTTATGAAATGATATTTGGCATCAATATGCTTTGTCCTTTTGTGAAAAACAGAATTCTTTGATAGTGCAATTGCTGAACTGTTATCACAGAAAATAGTGGTTGCTCCATCTTGTTCATGACATAAATCCCGCAACATCTTTCTCATCCAAACTGCTTGACATGCTGCTGCTGTTGCGGCGACATACTCAGCTTCTGCTATTGACAATGACACCATCGGCTACTTCTTGGAAGCCCATGAAATGGCTCCCGAACCCAAATGAAAAACACATTCTGACGTGCTCTTTCTGTCATCAACACTTCCTGCCCAATCACTGTCAGTGTAACCAGTAAGCCTAAAATCATCAGTTGCGGAGTACAAAATGCCATACTCCTTTGTTCCATTGACATACTTTTAAATTCTTTTCGCTGCTTGCCAATGTGTCTCCTTAGGTGTCTCCATGAACCTCGACACCAAACTCACTGCATACATTATATTAGGCCTAGTTGCGGTCAAATACATCAGGCTGCCCACCATGCTTTTGTATAATGTCGGATTGATATTGTTGCTGCAATATTCCTTGTTCAACTTCAACCCCATGATGGTTGGAGTTGGTGATGGCTTGTTGTTCTGCGTATTAAACCTCTCCAAAATTTCTGCTACATACTTTGCTTGAGAAATAAAAATTCTCTTTTCATTTTGCTTTACTTCTATGTCCAAGAAGTATCTCAATAAACCCAAGTTAGTCATTTCAAACTCACTTTTCATGACTGCTTTGAAATCAACGATGAAAAAATCATCACTTCCTGTAAAAATCAAATCATCTACATACAAAACGACAATAAGAATCTTACCGTCACTTTGTTTGATGTAGAGAGTAGGTTCACCATCACATTTGTCGAACCCATTGTCCAGCAAGTAAGCATCTATCCTGCTGTACCATGCACGCGGTGTTTGCTTCAGCCCATAGAGAGCTTTCCGCAACCTAAACACCTTGTGTTCTTGGCCTTCTATTTCATAGTCAGGAGGTTGTGCAACATACACCTCCTCTTTCAGCACTCCATTCAAGAACGCTGACTTTACATCCATCTGATAGAATTTCCATTTCTGTTGCGCTACAATTGACAACACTATACGCACTGTCTCCATCCTCGCGATTGGCGCAAATGTTTCCGCGTAGTCTCTTCCATGTTGCTGCTTGTAACCTTTCACGACAAGTCTTGCTTTGTGCCTTTCGATCTTTCCTTCAGCATTGCTTTTGGTCTTATAGACCCACTTCACTCCAATGACTTCTTTACCTTGCAGGAGGTCCACTAACTCCCATGTGTCATTCTTTTCTATTGCTTCTATCTCTTCATTCATTGCCACAACCCATTTATCTTCCTTGACTGCATCTTCAAAATGGATTGGGTCATCTACATGACAAAATAATGCAAATAATGAATTTATACCAGCATTGCTATCAGCTTCATCTTGCTGATATATTTCACTTATATTTCTGAATTTTGGTCTTCTTGGTGTGCTTGAAGTTCCACTTGAACTCGAGGGAGTTTCTGATCCCTGTGGTGTGCTTGGAGAATCACTTCCTTGATTTCTCAAGGCTGTTTTGTTTCCAGCTTGTGGTGTGCTCTGTTGTGCTTGTGTAGGTGGAGGAGGAACCACTGTGGAGGAATTATTTGCTGCTGTGAATTCCTCTTGCTCTTCGTGAGACACACATGTCTTCACATTCACCTTTTTCTCTAAGCTTCCATCCCAAGCTTCTTCTTCAATGAACTGCACATCTCTGCTGATTATAACTTTCTTGGTGGATGGATTATAGAGTTTATATGCCTTGGACTCATAATTGTATCCAACAAAGATACACTTCTCCCCCTTGCTGTCCAATTTCTTCCTTAGTTGATCTGGGACATGTGCATATGCCACACATCCAAATACTTTCATGTGAGTGACAAACTGCTTTGTTCCACTCCATGCTTCTTCTGGAATTCTGTTCATAACAGATTTGGTTGGGCATCTATTCAAAATATACGATGCACAATTTACAAGCTTCAGCCCAATACTCATTTGGCAAATGCTTTGCCTTTAACATACTTCTGACCATGTCCATGATGGTCCTATTCTTCCTGTCTGCAACACCATTTTGTTGTGGTGTGTACCTTGTGGTAAACTCCTTGTGTATGCCATTATCCCTACAGAAACGTAGGAAATATTTGGAGATATGTTCTCCACCTCTGTCAGTTCTCAACACTTTGATGTAGTGCCCACTCTGCTTCTCAACAAGAGCTTTGTAGTGACAGAACTGTCCAAACACTTCACTTTTCTGTTTTAGAAAATAGACCCATGTCTTCCTTGTGTAGTCATCTATGAATGTCAAAACATAATGGCTGCCAGCTAAAGATGACGTTTGCATTGGTCCACATAAATCTGAGTGGACAATCTCCAAGGGTGCTTTTTCCCTTATACTCTTCCCTGCTGGGAATGCTTCTCTGTGTTGTTTGCCCAAGATGCATCCTTCACATTGGTTGTCCGGTTTTTCTATGAGTGGTAATCCCTTTACCATGCCTTTTCTATGCAAGAGGTTCAAACCTCCAAAATTGAGATGTCCAAATCTCAAACGCCATAACCATTTTTCGTCTTTCACTTCTTCTTGAAAGACCTCTTGTGTGACTGCTACTACCACACCTCCTTCTTTCAAGTTTGTTCTAAGCTTGAGAGGAAACATCCTATTCTTTGTCATATGTACTTCAGCAATGAATCTTTTACTTGGAGGTATATCCATGATAGTACACACAACATTTTTAAAAAACACATTGTAGCCCTTGTTCACAAGCTGTCTAGTGCTTATGAGGTTACATTTCAGGCAAGATACATAATATACATCTGGCACAAATTTATTTTCTCCTTTCCTTGTCAATGTTGACACTCTTCCTTTTCCCATGACCGAGACTTTGCTATCAGTCCCTGTTGTCACTTCAGACTTCACATTCTCATCAAAATTGGCAAACATTTCTATGTTTCCAGTCATGTGGTTACTAAAACCAGAGTCTAAAAACCATACATCATCTTGTTTTTCTTGTGCTACATTACATGTTAGAAGCACATTACTCTGGTTCTTATCTTCTTTTGAAAAATTTTCATTCTGCCTATTATTCATGTCATTTTGTTTCTTTCTACATTCATTTGCATAATGTCCATACTTTTTACAATAATTACATTGGACTTGGGATTTGTCATACCTTTGTCCTTGTGCTTGGTGTTGGCTTGAGCCTTCGCTTTTATTATGGTTGCTGCCCCTTCCACTTGTGCTTGCAGGGCTGCTTCTTCCACCTCTATGTGGGCTTCTTTCTCTTCCTCGGTAGTTTGATCTTCCTCGACCTCTACCTCGACCAAAAGACATCTGTGTCTTGAATGCATGCTCTAATGAGAAGTCCAGTGTTCTGTTCAGTCTATGTTCATGAGACATCATGGATGCACAAAGCTCATCCACTGAAAATTGTGAGAGATCTTTTGTCTCTTCTATTGCCACTACTATGGCATCATATCTTGAGGGTAGACTTCTCAAGATTTTCTCCACTATTCTTCTTTCTTCAAGTGTCTCTCCATGATACCTTATCTGGGTGACCAACCCAATCACATGTGTGAAGAATGAGTCTATGTTATCAAACTCTTTCATATAGAGAGTTTCAAAGTCTCTCCTCATCATTTGTAGCTTTGTTGTCTTCACCTTCTCCATGCCTTGATAGGTTGTCTTGAGAATATCCCATGCTTCCTTAGACCTTGTTGCTGCTGCAATCCTTGGGATATATTCTCATGCACTGCTTGAAAAAGATAGAAGAGGGCTTTGCTTTCCTTATTCTTGTTATCTCTCAAGACATCTCTCTCTGCTGCTGTCAAAGCAGCCAATGCTGCTACATCTGTTGCTTCTTGGAAACCTTGTTCCACTAGCTCCCATATATCTTGTGAAGCAAATAGGGCTCTCATCGTAATGGCCCAATAATCATAATTTTTGCCATTTAGCTGTGGTATTTGTGGATTAGTCAAGCTTGTGCCTGTTGCTGCCATTTTTTACTGTGTAAACAAATTTCTTATCACGTGAAAACTTTCTCACTGCTGGAGAATACGTTCCACACACAATTTCAGAACTCCTTTTAGCTCTTTAGTAAAAACACTATCTTTTACTGAGATTTTAAACCTGCTCTGATACCATGATAGAAATATTAAAGGACAGAGAGAGTGAATGCTTTTCCCTCAACACACGGAGTTCACACACAGTTGCAGAAATTACTTTAACCCAGATAACACATTTACTAAAGTTTACACAGAGTTGCGGAATTCACTTAATCCATACCATACAGTTGCGGAAATAAAATCTTATGAATCCTCTTTTCAATACAGAGTGGAGATGGAGAGGAGCAAATATTCTCAACTAATTTTACTCACGGTGAAACAAAGTAAAACAGAGTGTTGCGGTAAAACACATACGTAAAAATTCCAGAACTATATTGCAACTAACCAAACATTATATTAAAACTTCAACACATGAAATACATCAACATATGGAGATTGCGGCTCCTTCACAAGTAAAACAAGACTTTTTACTTGGATTTACATTCAACGGGGTTGCAAGTAACACACAGTAAAAACTGTTTTCACGCACCCACCAAAATTAGCTCCACGATTTTCTCCTCTTATCTTTCCAGACTTACATCCGCCACATTACACAACACTTTTTATCTTACTCACTCTCTCTTGCTTACATGTAAAAACTAAACACATATATATCTAACACATTTAATTCATGACAGACCAAATTTAATACAAAGTATGGGCGGACATCATTTACTGGACATTACAGAACTTGCATGAACTAAACATAACTTGTGGATTAAATATTTGCCCATGCTCACTTAATAACCATGTATTAACTTCTATTTGACTTTGACTTATTTAATTGGTTGCGGAATGGCTAATTGTCCTTTGCTCAAAACTTGTCTTTCTTTGCACACGCAATCCGCAACCTGCAAAACATTAACTGAGGTATGGCTGCTGCCAATTCATTTACTGCGGTGGTTGAGATTAATTTCCAACAAATGGTTCAGGGAGGCTGTGTCGTGTCTTGCAAATCTAATGTTACGATTTCCCGTTATTCTTGAGAATCATTATAAGGAAAATAACACTATTTATAGGGTTTGTGAAAGTAATAGTTTAGATGAGAAGGGTTCAAGAGAAGGAAATGAAATATAGTGTGTGGACACTAGTATCTGTATAATTCTGCATCCACAACGCTTGGGAATTGTGTTTTGGCCTATTTCCTTTTGTGTCTATTTCCAAAGGCTCTGAGATGGAGGCATGAACTTCAGTTATCAATTTCGATGGCGTGATTCAGCAGTAATGATAATCATTATAAACAAAAATAAATTAAAAATAAATAACGATATTCATCTAAAAAGATAGATATGGATCATTCATTCATCAGAAATAATGAAATATTCAGCTAATTGCTACTTGCAATTAGCGGTTGACATACTTATAAAGTCAACCTAATGAGTGTGTAACATGCCCATATATTCGATCGACTGAATCTCTTTGGAGCTATAAATCCTCAAAAGCTATAAATCGACATGATGTGCTACTTGCAATTAACTGTTGACATACTTATATCGTCAACCTAATGGGTGTGTAACATGCCCATATATTCGATCGACTGAAATAAGTTGTTTTATTACTCGATTCATATTACAACAATCCAATCCAAGTTCAAAGAGTTTTGTAGTATCGATATCCAATTTTATTTGATTCAAATCCATATGATTAATTATTATTAATACCCAACAATATGTAATAAAATGTTATGTTGTATCTTAACAGTTGTGATGCATTGTAACTATTACAAGTTAATGTAGTTGATACAAATGCAATGTGGTGGCAAACCGTTTTGACATCTGAGTTAAAATATACGAGATCCCTAAAATTCCTCCTCTGGAATGGTTACAACTGAGTTAAAGTATACGAGATCCCTTAAATTTCTCTTAGAGAATGTTGACAACTAAATCAAAATACAAGAGATCTTTCAAATTACTCCTCGAGTTAATCACAATAGCAGGCATGGATAATGTTTGACATTGAACAACTAGAGCATAAACCCATTAATAGGAATATGTAAATGTTGAATCATTATGTGGTTATTAACTCTTCCTTAACTCGTAAGAGTGAAAATTTATTACTTGGTATTAAAATGTTAAGGTAATCATATGACGAGAAGGTTTACCCAATGGTGGTTCGAGCATGTCAATGCAGGTGTGCAATTGGATAGTTTTCCATTTTGTTTTTCATGATAGGTGTTGATCCCATAGCGCTAGTTTTTTTCCCAATGACTCACTGTTCTGCATCATCCATGGCACTTGGCTTGACAGTGCCACTTGACATTGATCTGCATGACACGTTGTTGCACATCCAAGATCCACTTTGTGCCTTTCTAGCCACATTTCAAGTATGGGAAATGATCTAGCAAGCCTTGTTGTGAAGATCTACATGCCACATAGGGAAAACATCTAACGGATTGCATTACAATGAGGAAAATTGTTTGGGAGCATGATGGAGCGTAGAATCAATAGTTGGGTAGAGAAATAGGGTAAAAGAAAAAAAGTACAGGCTCCTTTTAGGCCAAGGCCTTCTACAATTGATCATTGCATCACACTTAGGTATGTCATAGAAAAAGTATGGGACATTCAGTGTGGGGAAGCCTTTTGTTTCTTTATTGATTTCAAAAAAGCTTTTGACACTATTCCTAGGGATAAGCTTTGGAAAAGAATGGAAGAGCTTGGAATCCCAAATTAATATAGAGTTGTTGTCCACAAACTATATGAGAAAGTTAGTGCTAAAATCAGAACTAAAGAGGGTTTTCAGAATGCTTTGGTAGTGACATTGGGGTCAAGCAGGGGTGCCCCCTTTTCCCCACTCTATCTGGTTTGTCTATTGATAAGCTAGAAGAATGGAAAAACAACACCAGTGGAGAGGGTATTCAACTAGTAGGGTACGTCGTGAAGCTACTTTTTTACGTTGACGATCTTATCTTAATTGCAAAATCTGCGCATCGTTTGAGAGAGCATTTGAAATCTTTAGAGATTTTCTGTTAGGAAGTTAGGATGAAAGTAAACACTAGTAAAACCCAAGTCATGATCTTCTCTTTGAAACAGAAAAAGCAACAAGTTAGCTTCATATTTGAGGAAAAACCCATAGAGATAGTGGAAGAGTACAAGTACCTAGGAATTATTTTTCATAATAGGCTCAGTTGGGAGACATGCATAACTAAAAAGATCCAAGGAGGGTGGAGAGCTTCTTATCTTCTCCAGAATAGATGCAGGGAAGAAAAATTCTGGGACTAGAGAACCAAGAAAACTCTTTTTGAAGTGTTGGTTACCTCGGTTGTCCTATATGGATGTGAAGTTTGGGGTAGCAATATGTCAAATCATAAGTGGAGAAAAATAGAAAAAATTCAAAAGTACTTAATCATTAGTAAACTCAAAGTCAAGGCAACAGTCCCATTTGAGATTCTGCTAGTTGAGGTTGGAATGTTTCCAATGGAGGCTTCAGCAATGATTTTTTTGTTAAGTTATCTAAAAAAGGTGGAAAACATGGAAGCATAGTGTTGGCACACGAAGAAAACTTGGAGGAAACTAAATGAAAAATGGATGAGCAAATGAGGAATTAATTGACAATATTGTCCTAATTCTAAAGAGGAGATAAAAAAATTAGGTGTTTGAAAAATTCAGGAATGCCACGTGGGAAAAACAGGTTCGCAAAAAAATGTTGAAAATGCAGCAAGATGATGGAGCTTAGTGAAATGAAGTCGCCTTCACTAAGTGGGCCCGCAGGCAAATTCTGGCGCAAAGTCTATTTTTAGACATATGGAGCATGGTCCGGGGATTGCAGTATGTTATTCTTGGAGTATTGGTCATGTTGGTAAAAATAGATGGACCTCTATTTTTTTACCTATAGGTCGAAGTCTATTTTTAGACTGCCTATCCTAAAAATAGGGAAGTCAAATATTATTTACCCTTAATAATATTTGGACTCTAAACTTCAGTTTACTCTCTTGGAGCACTTCAGTTCGAGCCTTCGAAGTGGCTCATGCATTTGACAGAGGAATTACGCTATTCCTAAGGGTTTGGGTGAAGGCATGGTTGACTTCGCCAGGGACTTACAAGGGTAAGTTTTCCAGGAGTCGATGAGACGATGGTGGAGTTGTGTTCTGGCTTAATCTTACTTGAACTAGTTGATATTAGTTTAACTAGCTAATCAACTCGGGTAATGAGTGGAGTGAATTAAATATTATTTAATTCATTAATTAGTAACCTTTTATTCAACTCAAGAACATACCGCTCACTACAAGGCATGGACAAGCTCATGGAGACCAAAGCTGAAAGAGGTAGATGAAAGGGTGGAGTTAGCTATCGCTGGCGACATCATTGTGCATGAGATTTGCACCACTGAGGAATTGCCCATGATGATTGCGCTGTCAAGCCAAGGAGATTCGCACCTTGGATCTCTATATAGACAGGCCTGGATTGCGCAATAGAGGCAAGGCAATTAGTGGTGAGTTTTGAACCAGTAACCTGTTCAAAACTGAGCTAGTTTGTGTGTAACTTCATGAGAAAGTACTGAGTACTTGTGAGGAGTATTGTACTGAGTTGTTACATGTTTTCTCCATTATAATATACACAATAGCTGCGGGGTTTTCAGCTATAATCTTTCCCCATACATACTGTGTTAATGTGTATGATGATTTGATGTGCTATCGCTTGTTTTATTTCCACATGTGTGATGATCTGAGTGGAAGAGATTATGTGTTGCATATGAATTCGAATTGATATGTGATCAGGATAGTCTCGGTGGATAATTAATCATTATTCAAAAAATTTCTACATGGTATCGGAGCTATTGAAGCAGAGATTGATCATCACAGTGATTACAAACTTATTTCGGTAGACAGAGTCTGCATGCGGGCCAGGTAGCCTCTGGATCCATCCTTTCTTTGAAAGGTGATATATCTAGTAAATGCCCCTGCAGTCGATCTATGTGCTAGAAATAATTTTTTCTCACAGATCCAGAGCGATTGAGCTTTGAGTTGGAATTCGAATTTTGCAGCAGTTTTGTTTTCTTGGTGCCGGAGTTGAAAATGTCTTTCAACGGTTTGCGACTCGAATATGCTCTTGAAGGAAGTTCGAATTATGTTGCATGGAAGGATCACATGGAGGCAGTATTAGAAGATAATGGTCTGAAGGAGTTCGTAGATACGGATGTCCAAAAGCCCACTGATCCTGCTGAAGTCGATGCATGGCAAAAGAAGATGGTGAAATGTCGAAGGATCCTGTTGGAGGGCGTCAAGGATCATATTGTATCCAGCCTGCATGGAAAGGCTACTCCATATTTAATGTGGAAAGCTTTGACGAATCTATTCCAGAGTAAGAGCGACCAAAGGAAGCTGGTGCTCAAAGATAAGCTCAGGAACATCAAGATGGAGAAGGGCGACAGTATCGCCAAATACCTCACGAAGTTCACTCAATGCAGAGATGAGCTGGGAAGTGTGGGGGTGACTGTCGAAGACGAGGACATGGTCGACCTGGCTCTCCTTGGTCTTCCGAAGGCTTGGCACTCATATCAAGATAGTGTCAATGGTCGGGAGAAGCCGCCGGGATGGGAGCGCCTTTGGGCGGATCTCATGCAGGAGGAGATAAGGAGGACTACTCGTGATGGATCTTCATCAAAGGGAGCTGATGAAGAAAATTGCGCTTTGGTGGCCAAAGAAAAGAAGGGGAAGGGTAAGAAAACCTCTCATTCTGGTGCAAAGGGCAAGAAGCAAGATATGGCGAAAGTGAAGTGTTTTCACTGCCATGATCACGGACATTATGCTACCAATTGTCCAAAGAAGAAGAAGAACAAGCAAGCGGGAAGATCTGCAGATGGAGAAGCTTTGGCTTCACAGTTCGAGCTTGACTTTTCACTGATTGCATGCTTGGTTTCAAGTGTGCTGGGATCGGTGTGGTTCTTGGACAGCGGTGCGTCATTTCATATGACGAGAGATCGGGAGTTGTTCTCAGATCTGGAGGACAAAGATTTGGGTGTGCACATCGAGATGGGCGATGATGGTAGATACAGTGCGACTGGTATCGGTACCATATCCTTTCAGAGGGAGTCTGGTAAACCCTTTGTACTGAAGGATGTCATGCATGTACCGGGATTGAAGAAGAACTTGATCTCTGTGGCGATGTTGGAGGATAAGGGGTATGATGTGGTCTTCAGCGAAGGAAAAGCCTTCCTGCACAGTAAGACTACTGGAGAGACCCGGAAGATAGGGGTTTGAACCAAGAACCTTTATCAGTTGCAAGTAGATGGCTGCGCAGCAATGGCATGCAAGGCGGGAGAAGTGGTGAGCCGGGATGATGAGGGCGAACTGTGGCACAGGAGATTGGGCCACCTTCACCATGGAGCTTTGAAGATCATGCAGCAGATTTCTACTGGGCTTCCTAAGGGCACTCTTGCGCAGTCAGATCAGTGCAAGGGGTGTACTTTAGGGAAGTATGTGAAAGCCACCTTTCACGAGAAGGATAGTCGCGCCACGATGATCCTTGAGAGAGTTCACACATACGTGTGTGGTCCTTTCTCAGTTGCTTCGACAACAAAGCACAAGTATTATGTGATCTTTGTTGATGATTTCTCTCGAAAGTGCTAGATCTTCTTCATGCAGAAGAAGAGCGATACATTCGCGAAGTTTTGTGAGTTTAAAGCACTGGTCGAGAAGGAGTCGGGGAAGAAGGTGATTGCTCTAAGGAGTGATAACGGTGGTGAATTCATCTCGGCTAAATTCAAGGAGTTTTGCAGCGCAGAAGGGATTCGGAGAGAGCTCATCGCACCCCATAACCCACAGCAGAATGGGGTGGCTGAGCGGAAGAACAGAACGATCGTGGGTGCTGCACGGGCGATGTTGCATGATCAGGGCCTACCCCTTCACTTGTGGGCTGAGGCATGCAATACAACAATGTATGTGCAGAACCGTTGTCCTCACAAGGTTCTTGGCATGAGTACACCGGAGGAGGCTTATTCTGGCAAGAGGCCTGATATTTCCCATTTGCGGATCTTTGGTTCTCCTGTCTACATGCATGTGACAAAGGATGCAAGAAGGAAGCTGGATCCAACCGCTGAGGTTGGAATATTTGTGGGGTACAATGATACACCTCACAACTATCGGGTGTATTTGTCAGACAGTCGAAAGACTGTTGTGCGACGGGATATAAAATTTCAGGAGGAGAAAGCCATGCAGTGTTCGCTTGAGAGGGAGCTACACTTGCATGCAGATGAGGAGCTGTTGGTTCCCAAGGAGGAGCTTCCGGATGTGGATCAGCCACAAGAGGAGGTTCAGGAGGTGGAAGAAACCACCCATGCAGCGCCAACCATCAGAGGGCGCATGCGCACTACAGAAGCTGAGCGACTGGCTCGAGATGCAGAGAAGGTTGTAGGACCACCTACAGCACAGCGCAGACAGAGGCAGTCATCGGATCGGTACACTGGATACATGGCTCTTGTGAGTCAATGTGTCGTGACGGAGCCATCCTCTTTTGAGGAAGCTGTGGAGGAACCCGCATGGGTAGATGCCATGGTCGAAGAATATGATTCGATCGTCAGAAACAGTGCATGGGAGATTGTCCCAAGACCAGAGGGGAAATCAGTGGTGGGTTCGCGATGGATCTACAAAGTGAAGCAGGCGGCTGACGGGAGTGTGGAGAAGTACAAGGCTAGATTTGTCGCCCGTGGCTTCTCACAGATCGAGGGGATTGACTATGAGGAGACTTTTGCACCTGTCGCAAGGTACTCTTCCATACGGACGATCCTTGCTCTCTCAGCGCAGATGGGGTGGCACATTCATCAGATGGATGTGAAGACTGCGTTCCTAAATGGAGTTATTGAGGAAGAGGTGTACATAGAGCAGCCTGAAGGTTTTGAGATCTTCAGCAGTGAGTCGCATGTGTGCCGACTCAAGAGAGCACTGTACGGGCTGAAGCAAGTACCTCGTGCTTGGTACACTCGGATAGACAGCTACTTCACCGGGCTTGGATTCTCCAAGAGTGAGGCGGATCCAAACCTGTACCAGATTGTGGTGGAGGGGAAGCTGTTGATCATCGTACTGTATGTAGATGATCTGATTTTGACCGGCGATGAGCAGTTGATACTTTCATGCAAGGAGGATCTTGCACGAGAGTTTGAGATGAAGGACTTGGGCATCCTTCATTATTTCCTGGGATTGGAGATTTGGCAGCGCAGCGGAGGACTGTTTGTTTCTCAGGGAAAGTATGCCCGGGAGATTCCGGAGAGGTTCAACATGCAAGGCTGCAAGCCTGTTGACACTCCTCTTCCTGGTGGTTGGAGGAAGGAGGATGCTACTTCAGCGGAGGTAGTGGATGCCACTGTCTATCGACAGTTGGTGGGGTCGCTTATGTATCTGGTCAATACACTACCCGATATATGCTATGATGTTAACCAGCTTTCGCAAGCTATGGTTAAGCCTACCAAGCTCTTTTGGAAGGCAGGCAAGCATGTATTGTGTTACATTAGAGGCACATCGGGATATGGTCTATGGTACAGACAGGAGGATGGAGCGAAGCTTTCTGGCTTCATTGATGCAGATTGGGCAGGGAGCCCAACGGACCGGAAGAGCACATCTGGAGGAATTTTCAGGATTGGGTCGACAGCAGTTTCCTGGTACAGCAGGAAGCAGAGATCCGTGGCACTCAATTCAGCAGAGGCCGAGTACATGGCAGCTAGCTTGGCTGCATGCGAGGCTATTTGGATGAGGAAGATCCTCGTTGGATTGTTCAGGTTGCATTTGGAGCCTACAATGATTTACTGTGATAACCAGAGTTGCATTAAACTCTCAGCTAATCCAGTATTTCATGATAGATCCTAACACACCGACATCAGATACCATCATATCAGAGATTGTGTTCAGCGGAGAATCATGATGCTTTCATATGTTCCCACGGAGGATCAGGATGCCGACATCCTGACGAAGGCGCTCACCAGGAGCAAGTTCGAATTCCACAGAGGCAGGATAGGGGTTGCAGATAATCCATATCTTGCTGAGGGGGAGTGTTGAAAATGCAGCAAGATGATGGAGCTTAGTGAAATGAAGTCGCCTTCACTAAGTGGGCCCGCAGGCAAATTCTGGCGCAAAGTCTATTTTTAGACTATGTCTATTTTTAGACATATGGAGCATGGTCCGGGGATTGCAGTATGTTATTCTTGGAGTATTGGTCATGTTGGTAAAAATAGATGGACCTCTATTTTTTGACCTATAGGTCGAAGTCTATATTTAGACTGCCTATCCTAAAAATAGGGAAGTCAAATATTATTTACCCTTAATAATATTTGGACTATAACCTTCAGTTTACTCTCTTGGAGCACTTCAGTTCGAGCCTTGGAAGTGGCTCATGCATCTGACAGAGGAATTACGCTATTCCTAAGGGTTTGGTGAGCTCATGCATGGTTGACTTCAGTTAGGACTTCAGTGGCAGAAGTTTGGTGGAGTTGATGAGACAGATGGTGGAGTTGTGTTCGGTTTAACTTAGTTGAACTAGTTGATATTAGTTTAACTAGCTAATCAACTGGTAATGAGTGGAGTGAATTAAATATTATTTAATTCATTAATTAGTAACTCTTTATTCAACTCAAGAACACATCAGTTCACTACAGTGCATGGACAGTTCAGTGGAGACCAGTGAAAGAGGTAGATGAAAGGGTGGAGTTAGCTATCAGTGGCGACATCAGTTGTGCATGAGATTTGCACCACACTTGGAGGAATTGCCCATGATGATTGCGCCGTCAAGCCAAGGAGATTCGAACCTTGGATCTCTATATAGACAGGCCTGGATTGCGCAATAGAGGCAAGGCAATTGGCGGTGAGTTTTGAACCAGTAACCTGTTCAAAACTGAGCTAGATTGTGGGTAACTTTATGAGAAAGTACCGAGTACTTGTGAGGAGTATTGTACTGAGTTTGTTACTTGATTTATCCATTATAATATACACAATAGCTGCGGGGTTTTCAGCTATAAGCTTTCCCCATACATACTGTGTTAATGTGTATGATGATTTGATGTGTTATCGCTTGTTTTATTTTCCGCATGTTTGATGATCTGAGTGGAAGAGATTATGTGTTGCATATGAATTCGAATTGATATGTGATCAGGATAGTCTCGGTGGATAATTAATCATTATTCAGCAAATTTCTACAAAAAAAACTTCAACCCATCACAATCGCATGAAGAAAATATTTATTTGAGTGCGGAAATCAAGGGAAAGGCTAAAATTTTAATAGCACAGTTGAGAACCAGATCTCACCATCTTAGGTGTGATACAGGTAGATGGATAACCCCCAAGAAAGAATGGGAAGAAAGAATTTGTATATTTTGCAGGACAGGAGCAGTTGAAACTGAATGGCACTTTATCATGAAATGTTCGGCTTATGAGGACATTCGTAATCAATTTGAAAGTGGTCTAAAGGTGGACAATTTGAGTACATTGTTGAAGGAGGCAAGGCTTCACAAAACTCCGAATTTCTCGATCAAAATTCATAGCAAAGGAGTTGTTCTAGAGGGAAACTTGAGAGTGTGATGTTTTGTATGATGTGAAATGTGGGTCCCTTAGACCGTTGGGTCTCGTAGACGTTATTAAATATATCATATCATATCATAACAAGCTAGATTCTATCTTCATATCAAAAAATATAAATAAATCTTCATAGAGTAATTGGTATTACAAATTGTTTGATTCAATTTGGCATGAATCACTTACAACTCAAGTTATTAATGATAACTAATTTGAAACTTTCAAACTCATAACATCAACTTGAATATTCTTAAACAATGTGAATAGGTATTAAATAGCTTGTTAACCATGAGGTAAAATTGAAGATTGCACATTCAAATCTGGAATGCGGTAACTAAGTTTTGATGATATGATGAAAAATGGTCTTATAGCAAATTTGTCCTACTACTTAGACTGTATGTAAATTTTGTTCGATTTTCTTGATAATGCCATGCCATTGATAGCGTCTTGCTTATAATCGCAATAGTTATCAAGAACTCTTAACCATGTCAAGATATCATTTTCCATGAGAAGAGTCCTGTAACCTATGATTACCTGCAAGACCCGAATAGGAGGCCTTCTAATTGTGATCAGACCTTCATGGTATGGGTGGCCACTAAAGGTAATTATAAACCCATGCTTTTTTATGTATTCTAGGAGATATGGTGCACACGGAACCGATTAATTTTCCAAGATATCCCATTCGAAATTTCAAGGATACATGGCAATATTATCCGTTGGATGGGGGATCATACAATGCCATCTCTGACTATGGTTGACTTCTTTGTCCGTGGTCACTCACACCAAATTTCTCTTCCTGCGATATATTTCAATGGGGCACAAAAGGATGGTATATGTGGCTGCAGAGCATGGATTAAACTGGCAGCTGCGGAACGTTATCATATTTATTGGAATGGTGGCCTGGGAACCAACAATAAGGCTGAACTCATGGCCTTATGGAGTGGGATTATGGTGGCTTTTCATCTTAAACTTGCCAGTATACACATATATGGTGATTCCAAATTCATTATAGATGGAATCTCTCGTAAGTGTAGGATGCACGGTAAGCACCTAAGTGGATGGACTGAGCGTGTTTTATATATCCTATCTAAATTTCAGGCCTTCACGATGATGCATATATTCAGAGAGAAAAACTCGAGGGCTGACTACCTCTCGAAAAAAGGTTTGGAGGCACCGTTCGGGTCCATTCTGATCACTCACTTCAGAGAATCAAGCCAAGTGGCTTCATATCTCTTCCCTCTGCCTTAATAATTTTGACACATTTGCAAGCGAGCCTGTATATGTCTATCAACAAGCCGGTATCATATGGTCTTTTGCAAGCAAGCTTGGTTTATTTATCAAGCGAGTTGGATCTTAAAATCATTTTTTGCAAGTGAGCCTAACACTGTTACCGATGAAATAGGTACCCTGACCTCAAAACGGGAACTCTAGCCCAAAAAGACTCAAAAAACATGAAAAAACACCCCAAAAACAAAAAGTGTGTATTCCAGAACGCACTTCATTTTTTTTTAAGGTCAAATTTCAACATTTTATAAAATTATGGTAAAAACAAAATTGTTTCTTGAAAAAAAAATTGAAAAAACACCCTCAAAACAAAACCAGTTAATGTTGGAATAACAAAATAAAATAAAATTGTGTCATACTTTTGGCATTTTTAAAAATAGAAGTAACATTTTTTAATTTTTAAAATTCAAACATAAAAAAAAAAAACTTAAAATTTAAGAAATTTTTTTTTTTTAAAATAAAAACATTTAAAAGCTTAAAATTTAAAAATATATGAAGATAAAAAATAAAAACAAAACAAAAATTTTAATTCAAACATTAAAAAAAAAAAAAACCTAAAATTTAAGGGAAAAAAAAAATAAAAAAAATAAAAATAAAAATTTAAAGATTAAAATTTAAAAAAAATATAGAAATTAAAAAATTAAAATTAAAAAAAAAAGGAAATTATAAAAAATTAAATATAGAAATTAAATTTAAAAAAAGAAATTTGTTAAATTAAAATAATATATATATAATTTTAAAACAAAAAACTAAATTTAAGAAAAAAATATATATATATTTAAATTAAAAGTAAAAAAATGAAAAATTAATTAAAAATAAAAAATGAAAAATAAAATACAATAAAAATATTAAATTTAAAACTATATATTAAAAAACAAATAAATTTTAAAAAAGAAATTAAATTTAAATTATAATATATATATATATAAAAGAACTTAAATTAAAATGTGTATATATATTAGATTTTATTAAATTTAAAAAAAATGTTAATATTAAAATAACAAATTAAATTTAAAAACAAAAATATTAAATTTTAATAAATAAATGAATAAACAAATAAATTTTGAATTGAAAAAAAAATTAAATTAAATTAAATTAAATTAATTTTTTTTTTAATTTAAAAAAAAAATTTAAAATTATTATTTTTTTAATTCAATTTTTTATTTTAAATTTAATTTGTTTAATTTTTTTTTTTTTTATTAATTTTTTTTTTAAATTTATTTATTAAATTTATTTAATTTTAATTTAATTTAATTGTTTTTTTTTTTTTTTTTTTTAGTTTATTTAGTTTTTCATTTTTAAAATCTATAAATTGTTTCATTAAAAAAAAAACACACTAAATTTATGTATATTTGTTTTTTAATTATTTTCACTTGGTTTTTTTCATTTTTTTTTGTTTTTTAATGATAGTTTTTTTTTTTTTTTTTAATTTTCTTTTTCAATTTTAAATTTATTTATTTATTTTAATATAAATTTGTTTTTTTTTTTTTTAATTTTTAAATTTTTATTTTTTTTTCTTATTATTATTATTTTTTTTAATTTAAATTTTTATTTTATTTTTTTATTTTTTATTTTTTTTAATATAAATTTTAATTTTTTTTAATTTTTTTTTTAAAATTATTATATGGTTTTTTTTAATAAGTTAGAAAAAAATGGTTTTGAGGTTTTTTTTTTTTTAATTTTTTGGTCAATTTTTGTTTTTTTCTTTAAATTACTATTATTATTATTATTCTTTTTTTAAATTCAGATTTTGTCATTTCTTTTGATATAATTTTCGAATAATTTTGTTTATTTATTTATTTTTTGTTTAATTTTTTTTTTTTTACGAGCTAATTTTTTTTGTTTGTGAATTCGGTGGGACCTTGCCATTTATATTTATATTCAAAGACAGGTTACAAAATATAAAGTCATTCTTTGGCCTCAACCTGCTCGAGGGAAACCAGGTTTGTTGGCCATCTAAAAGCGTGATTTGCATCCCAATACTGAAATTGTCTTTTACGCCTATAATTTTCTTGCACTACCTGTTCCACTACTTTAATATGTACAAACATAACAGTCTTTAAAAGTTCATAAGTAACAAAAAACCGTCAAATCTAACAAGATAAATCTTCTAGCCCTCAGATGAGGAGACTGGGGCAGGGTCTTTGACATTAGACCCTGGCATTTCTGATTGATTGAGTTGCTGAAGGATCTTCTGGAGGATTTTCTCCATGCGCCCCACTTTATCATCTAGTCTGCTGACTCTATCTACAGTCTAGTATTGTGTGATCTTTATATGCTGCTGATTGTCCTGAATCTCCAAGAGTCGAGCCTGAGTGCGAAGGTCTCGCTGCATTGCTTCAAACTTTGCTTGAACTGGATGATTACTCTGTATTGCTTTTGCTATCAAACATTTTACAATCCAATAAGTATGGACTCTCTGATTAAACAATGTAAGCCTGCCTCGTGTATGGCCTGGATCAGAAATGAAATCGAGGATCTCAGCCTCTGTCTCATTATCCTCTGGTTCCTGCTGAATTTCCTTTTCTCATCCACGAATATCATTTCTAACTTCAGAGGGATTGCCAATGACATAATTGACTGCCAGCGTTTCCAGATGTTCCAAATTAGTTTTACGACCCCTTTTCCTGGGAGCTGGTTCAGATTGAGCAGACTGCTTTCCTTTGTCAGTGACTGCCCTATTGTGTCGTTTCCCCATTGCTGGGTGGGGTTTATGAACAAACACTGGCATACAGAAGTGAACAGAGTAAGAAAGAGTATTAAAACAAAGCATGCACCGTACGGTGCCCTTGAGAGTATGATTGTCTGATCTGCGTAAACGCCTCTTTCTCTTATCGTTATTATACCACTGAAACAGGAGCTGAAGTCGAGAATCGACAAGTTTATTATTCTTACACTTTCTGTGATAACTGGGAGAGTTACTATCGTGGATTTTGGTTTGGCTCTGCAAATTTACCAGAGGATAAAACGAGTTTTGGCTGTCCGACACATTAGACAAGCGCAAGCGCTGCTCAGGAAGACTACCAACTGACCATAACCTCCCTATCTTCCCCATCATATTATAAACATTAACACCCCCGTAAATTGGATTTGCCAAGCCCAAACAGAGAAATAACATTGCATGACAGGGTTTCCCTACAGGTAAATAGATGCGGCAAAAACCCTGGCTGAGGAATTCTATCCTACTGTTAATGGTATGACTCCTCATATTTCCATAGATACTACTAGAATTAGAAGCAGGGGGATTACTGTTGGGGAAATGACTCCCTATATTCTCCTGGCTAACGCGCTGATGACACATAGAAATGGGGGTTTTACTCCCATACAATCGAACACAGCTTGTATCGGGTGCAGAGGAAATACAAGGGTCTCGGAAACAAGGAGGGACCGGATTCAATTCTGGTTCCAGCCACTTGACAATCAGCATAAGATCTAAACTACCATCATAACTACAGACCAAATCTTCTGCACATAACATCATAAGAGCTGAGATAATCATAAAAACATACCCGGGCAGAGTCGAGCTATATCCTGGGTGAAGAGCTTTAGTTCGCCTTCGCTGCCACCTCCAGTCTCTCGCATGCAATGGATTATGCTTGCAAGATTGAAGGGGCGGGATTAAATGACTTACCAAATTCACAACTGCTTTTCCGCTGGCCTGCCGAACACCCTGTCCATCATGCACCATCATTCCTTTGCCGGCGTTCACACACTTCGCTCTACTGGTCTGACAGATCATATTTAATGGTCTTAATTATCTTTTATGGGAGCGCTTGCCAAGTTGCCGCCTCAAGTTTTGTGTTTTATTACCAACATGAAAATCACCACTCTAAAAAAAAAGTTGATGTTGCATCAATACGTTTCAAAATTAACATGAAAATCACCGCTCCATTAATACATTTCAAAATTAGCATGAAAACCACTAACATTTTAACACAAATATTCATATTTCATAAATAAAAATATTAGAGTGTCAAAAATGTGCACAATCAAAATCGGGTGCTTTTTATGCTACCAAAAAAAGTAGATAACATTGCGGTTACCTATTTCATCGGTAACATTGTTGCCTGGGTTAGTTTTATAAGTACACCGGTATTTCATCCATATACAAGCGAGCCTGTATACTTTAACAAGTGAGCCGGATACATTTTCCTTATATCTACATGTTTATCGTTTCTGGGCCCTCCTCAACAGCAACATGATTGTCAACTTAAATTATCATCTAGATGATTGTCATTTCTCCTTTTTGTGGAACAAACGGCACACATTATTATGTGCAGCTTTTGGTTTTCTTTTTTATAGATCATATAGACCTGTCTCATTGGATGTTTTATAATGCTTCATATTTATCGAGACATGTCTCACACTCACTGGAGTATGGTATTGGGTACATATATGGGACTGTGTTAATACTATGTAATAGAACACTTGCATGTTGTTGCTTCTGATTTTGGTGGGAGCACAACTTCTTTTGAGATTAGACTTTTCTGAACAGTCTTGCATGTACAGGACTTAGTCATAATGTAGAATGTATCAAGTTTATGTACTGTTTTAATAGAACAACATTTTTTCTTTCTCTGAACAACCTGTGATTACCTTCATAAGCCTGAATTTGCTCAACCAGCTCAACCATTTGTTTGTTTGTTACATCGTGAAAATATTAAGAGATTATATGGACATCATGTAGTGAATTATTTTCTACGTTTGGGTTTGAATTTCGATTCTTGCTATTACTAATGAACCACCATAGTTTTGTTGGGGAGATTATTGTTACCTTATTGTATTTAGTTACAGAGATGACTATTTAGAGAAGAGCAACGGGCTATTGCGGTTACAACCATCGTTGACTTATGCTTAGATCCCTGAATTGCCTTTCTAAATATTGATATCTCTATGTGATGTCCACTTCTAAATTGCAATAAAAATCTTCAATCATGCCTCTAAATTGCAATAAACTCTTCAATCGCACTTTTGTGATATATTATTAGTAGTAATAGTTCCCAATCGTTAACACCTTGTAATATTAAATTAAAGGAACCATGTCCCATCTGGATCGTTAATAACAATGTGAAACATGGTTATTAACTGATGAAATCCACTATCTAATTCTAGTGATTTAATTTTATCGAATATAATTCATCATCATATACGGAGAGGTGTGTTCTTGCATACCTGTAAACAATTCGACGTAAAGGGTGTCTGCTCTCCCAACATAATTATGATACTTCAAATTTGGATTATTCCATGCGGCAACTAAGTTAATTTAAGGCGTTTTCTTTGTAAAACCATCAAATAAAAAATATTTGTATTATTATAATGGATAAATAGTGAATTACAAAGTAAATGAAAGTTGACATATATATATATATATATATATATATATATATATATAATTTATGTTTACTATATAGATGTTGTTTATGTCTCAATCTAAGTTACTTATTAGTGTTGATTAATGCTCATAAATGTTTATTTATGGATTATTTTCATCCATAAAAAAAAATGTAAATCGAGGATCTATTTATTAATCAAAAAGAGAGTACATAGTTATCAAAATGCAAGTGGTCTCAATCCTGTCGTGTTTGTTGACCAATGCTATCACCATATTAGAAAAAAACAGTAAGAGAAGTAGATTAGAAGTCCACAACTTGACAAGCCAAAAGCACCAAAAGACAAACAGAACCGGACAGACACCTGTGACCATACTCAATCATCAAAAGTAATTGACGTTGGATTATCCGGCCTAGTCCTTGGAGGGTGAGGGGGGCGGTATGAACATCTATTATGTTGCTCAAAGTGAGCAGGCCACTTTTCTAGCTTCTCGATCTTCTATGTTAGAAAACTTTTTCCCTGCCAAACCACCACAATCCTTTCTCTAACATGGCATTGAAAATAGTGCAGGTGTTTTAGCGTGGCCATGACAGCCTCATGCTCTTCCTTTATGGTCATGTCGAAAGCTTCCAGACGATCCAGCATTGACGGAAGCAAATCGCGTAGAGCAGCAAAGTAGTTCTGTCAGCCAACAATTATATGCCCTAGAAGACCTGCACACCCCCGCCTGCTGCTCTGACCCCGAGTGCTTGCTCCACGACCACAATCCACACTCCCATTCCTACTGTCGTTAGCAACACGTTCGCCCTGCATGGAGCCCGCACCTCCTTTGCCACCTCAAACACCAAATGACGCCTTGTCTGAACCACCAGCATCACACCCTCCCCGCTTGGATCTTGTAGTAGCCCTATCCCCCAGCGCCACCTTGACCCCGATTGGATGAGTTTACCATTCGCAGGGGTTGGGAGCGAGAAATCTGCAGTACATGTCACATGGTGAATGCCCATGAAGGCACTCCCAAGACGAGACCTACAATGTTCCTCACAACCACTTGACAAACCATGAGCCAAAGCAAGCCTGACGCTAGCCCCGGATCAACTAGCAGGAGCCTCCCCTTCGGAACTGTCAACCACTACACACCAGCAAGGAGGGATACATCCTTGGCCACAACTAAATTCCGCGCCAGCCACACCAACGATTCTTCCGCTCCATTGTCAGGGGAAGCACCTAGAGGTAGAGTCCCAGTCTGATTGACATCACCCCAAAGCACAGTGCCCCAAGATTCTAACCAAAGCCAAGTAAAATCTGTAGCAAACACCACCAGACCCCCCGACGACCTCTGAGACCAAATTATAGTCACCCAATTGAGAAAACCACCAACCGGGCTTCTGTCTAGGCTCGGAACAAGCCAACTCAAAGCCCCGCTCCCTGTGTTTCCAACAGTTTTACTCCCCGAGGCCCAAGAGATTATACCCCAACATGCATGTGTCTCAGAAGGCCACGAAAAAAACGGAGAGAGGAGGATGACAAAAAAACTCACTACAGACAAAAGATCCAGGCACCACCCCAACCACAGAGAATACTCAGAGAAATATCCACCAAGCACCGCAAGAATGGACACCAGTTCGGCCGCCTTACCATGCAAATTTCCCACAACCCGCTGACGGAGGCAACGAACTGGGCGCAGGCACCCAAACTTGAAGCTTTTGTTTTTTGTTCACAATGGAGGGAGCGACGACGTCATTTTCTCCACCACTCTAAGACTACCCAAGGACCAAAGAACCCATCCAAACCGCATCTGCTTGAATAAAAGTCTACCAACCTCCACATTGCCAGCCCAATATAACGTACAACAACCCCAACATTTGCCATTAATCGCCTTACCTGACCAACACACCTTCCCGCGGAGGATGAATGTAATCTCGCATGCCTCGCAGATCCTTTCACCATACACCTTATGTAATGGGAGGTCAGATTATATGTCCTCACCCCCATCTCTCATATAAAACTCTTCATTTCCCACGCGTTGAGCATGTCTCAAAGACCAACACCCCCATCGGGGATCATACACAATTTTAAATCAATAAACTAATATATATATGTGTGTGTGTGTGTGTGTGTGATTATTTATTAATCTAGAATACATATGTAATTTATTAATAATAAAATTTCCTTGTGAACCACTACAATAACATGATCATATTATCAAAATATGGTAAAGTCAAGTTAGGGTAATTAAAAAAATATGATCATATATTCTAAGTATCAATAGTTTGATCTTGTCAATAGTGATTATTTTTAGTGGAAGTCATAAATGTTGACCTAAATTTGGGTAATTGATTTATCAATGTAAATTATTATAAGGCATCTGGGTAAAATTAATACGGAGAAAAAATATTGAATTATCACAAATTTTCAAGAATATTATTATATATAATTATACACAATGATTGCTACAGATTTACATACTTGATAGTTACTTTTACGCATACTTAAATTTATGCAAGGAATTGCATAAATTATGGTGGGTAGTAATTCTTGGTAAATATGATTGATTATTGTGTATAAGAATATAAAGGTTGCTTCATTAATTTTGAAACCAAACATCAAACCATTTAAATTCTATTTCAAGCAACTACTCATGTATAACATAATGAGTTAAGAATATAATATTTATATATGTGAATAAAAGAAAGTGAAATATTACATATAATGGATAGGATGAGTAAAGAATGAAATTTGCATTATATCTTACTATCATGACACTCAATTTGGTTACATTCAATAACTCATGATGGTAACATGATTATATTTCGTTAGATTCATTGTCGACAATACAAAAACTTGTAAGTATAATAGAAGAAATAACACTAAAAGAAAAAATCCAAGATAATGAATTGTTGAATTATATGTTACAACATATCTTCCATGAGTTGAAATTCTTTGAATCCTTTAGGGAGACTATGAGTGAAGAAACCAGTTAGCGTCATGGATGAAATTGTAAAACCATAAATTCTTCTTAAAGAATATTACATAGGGTGAACTTAAAAAAAATATTTATACTTATTTCTTGTTATGAAACCAACTCCAAAAATAGAATAAAAGACACATCAACGCCTTAGAAATCATCCACTTCGAGGGGGCAACCTCCTTTACCTTACATAAATGAACAATTCTTGGATGATACAAATGAAAAAACCTCCTTTCTATATATAGGATTCCATGGGGTCACAGTATAATCCTAGCCGACCTAACAATAATAATGTAAGGGCACAACAATAACAATAGTGGCTTTTTATGGAGCATAATAATAACAATATGGCGGCTACATGGGTACAACAATAACATTAAGGGGGCTACACTAACAACAATAAGGGACTACACTAGTAATATAAGGACCTAACATGCCCCTCTCCTTCAAAAAAGTGTTGTCCTCTACGCTTGAGTAGCTCTAGGTGCTTCTGTATAAAATTCTCATCCTCCCATGTGGAATCTTCAGTGGGTAAGTTCTTCCACTTGATGAGATACTCTGAAATTGATTGATTTCGTAGCTATCGAGTTCTTGTTTCCGTGACCGCTTCAAGTTCCAATATTATTTTTCCTTCCTCATCAAGTTCTGGCAATATTGTTTGAACTGGAATTTTGTCACCTATAACCTTCTTTAATCATGAAACATGGAAAACAGTTGGGTACATTTGAGACGAAGCAGGAAGCTCTAATTTGTATGCCATAATACCAATCTTTTGCAACACATCGTAAGTACCATAGTACTTTGGCTATAATTTAATATCATTCTTAGCTTCCTTGAGGAACATTTTTTTGTATGGTTGTAGCCATAAAAATACCCAGTCTCCTACATCAAAACTTCTCTCGCTGTGATGTTGATCTACCTGTTTTTTCATTCTATTTTGTGCCAAATTTAAATTATCCTTTAAGAGTTGGTGAACTTGTTGTTGATGCTCGATGTGATCTTCCACTACTTTAACCTTATAATTTTCTCTTAAAGATGATGTGATGATTGTTGGATGATATCCATAAAGTGCCATAAATGGGCTCATTTTTACTGCAGTATGGAAGGAAGTGTTATACAACCATTTAGCCAAAGGTAACCACTTGACCCATTGTGTTTGTTTATCATATACAAAACAACGAAGATATCCTTCCAAACATTTTTTCACTATCTCAGTTTGCCCATCGGATTGAGGATGATAGGATGAGCTATGAGCTAGCTGAGTACCCAAACAAGAAAATAATTCTGTCCAAAAATTTCAAGTAAAAATGGTATCTCTCCCGCTTACAATAATCTTTGGGTTTCCATGTAGCTTTTGAATTGTTTCCATAAATGCAGTAGCAATTGTACTTTCTTTAAATGGATGAGATAATGCACAAAAGTGTGCATATTTGGTAAGTCTATCAACTACCACCATGGTGACACTCTTTCCTTCAGACTTAGGTAAACCTATGATAAAATCCATTGAAACCTCATCCCAACGTTGACTTGGAATGGATAAAGGTTGTAGAAGACCCGGAGTCTTAATTGTCTCAACTTTATTTTCTTGGAAAACCAAACATTCCGCCACAAAATTTGGAATAACAGATTTAAGGCCATCCCAAAAAATTCTTTCTTCACCCTGTGGTAAGTTTTTAAAAACCTCGAGTGTCCTCCTAAGGGAGAGGCGTGTAATTCCAAAAGAATCTTTTGTTTTAGTTTGGAATTCTTACAAATATATAAGAGATCTTTGTACCATAATGAATCATTTTTCCAACTAAATGTATCAGATGTACTAGTATCTTGTTGCAACTTTTGAATGAGTGTCCACACTTCTTCGTCATTCTTCCATTCATCCCTTGCTTCGGTTGTCCAATCTGGTTGGATAATAAAAATGGCACAAAGCAATGCTTCCACCTCTTCATCCTTTCTTGAGAGTGCATCTGCAACAAAATTTAGCTTCCCTTTTTTGTAGATGATTTAAAAGTCATAACCCATCATGTTTGTGACGCATTTTTGCTACTCTTCTGAAGATTGTCTTTGTTCCAAAAGGTATTTAAGACTATCATGATCAGTTTTTACCGTGAAGTGTCTTCCCATTAGGTGAAGTCGTCATTTATTTAGTGCATGTAGTATTGCCAACATTTCTTTCTCATAAATAGTTTTTTGTAAATACTTTCCTTTGATTGGATGACTTTCAAAAGCAATGGGCCTTCCTTCTTGCATTAAAAAACACCAATTCCATTTCTTGAGGCATCACATTCCACAATAAAGGTTTTTGTGAAGTCTAGGCACATTGCCTCTTTAAGATATTCAAAGGCCTTAGTTACTTCAGGAGTCCATGAAAATTCATATTTATTCAATAATATTGTTAGAGGTGCTGATATTCTCCCATAATTCTTAACAAACTTGTGATAATGCCCTGTTAACCCGAGAAATCCTCGCAACTACTTTATGGTTATGGGGACTTTCCATTCCTTAATGGATTTAATTTTATTAGGGTCTACCTTAGCACCCTCCTGAGATACAATATGACCCAGATATTCCACCTCTTGTACTCCAAAGAAACATTTGGAGGTTTTTTCATATAATTGTTTCTCGTCCAATAGTTTGAGCACCATGTCAACATGTTGAACATGATCCTTCCAAGACCTGTTGTAGATTAGTATATCATCAAAAAATACTAACACAAATTTTCTAATGGTTGTTGAGTTCTTTTTAAGGGGAATTTTAGAACACAA
This sequence comes from Pinus albicaulis, assembly GCA_034641835.2. NCBI lineage: Eukaryota > Viridiplantae > Streptophyta > Pinopsida > Pinales > Pinaceae > Pinus > Pinus albicaulis. The sequence goes on from CM076579.1 coordinate 1,133,385,138, forward strand.
TATTGATATTTATGCTTCAATATGCCCTTGGAATCACTTCAAAATTATTTTTCAAACAAGACTTATGCAACTTGAAAAAAAAATGCACACCTTTTTCTTTCTTTTGAGGAGCTCAATATTGAAACTGATGTATCTCTGTAATTTTAGACACTCGAGATTTTATATTCAGTCCTTTAGTATCCCTCTAAATCTCCTTTCCAATGCCACAGATTTGACATGATTTGGATTCTTTAAGACAAAGTTATGTCCAATCTCCCACAATGACCTAATTATGGAATGGTTCAATAGAGATAACTTTTACGGCATGCCACGTGTCACAGTTTCATCCTTCAGCTCTGAAATTGATACACAGTAAAATAAATTCCATTTAATTTTGGCCACTTTTTACAAAATTCCAACCTGATGCTCAGAGAGAGATTTATGACGATTTTCCCAAGGTCACCTCTTTGAGATGAAATCTGGGAGCCTGAAAAAACCCTAACTTCCACTTATCATATCTCCGAAAATATTGTGAACCAAGATCTGAAATTTTTACATGAAGTTCCTCAGGATTTCTTCACAAATGGATTTTTTTTTTAGATTTTTATCTTTCGTAGAAAAAACATTATAGTGAAAATTCCAAGATGACCTGTTTGAAGCATCGAAACCCTAGAATCCAAAGCTCTGATACCAAATGTTATGAAACCAGCTCCAAAAATATAAGAAAAGAGAGATCAACGCCTTAGAAATCAGCCACTTAGAGGGGGAAACATCCTTTACCTTACATAAATGAACAATTCTTGGATGATACAAATGACAAAACCTCCTTTCTATATATAGGAGTCCATGGGGTGACAATATAATCCTAGAATACCAAGCAATAATAATGTAAGGGCACAACAATAAAAATAGTGCCTTTTTATGGGGCACAATTATAACAATATGGGGGCTACAGGGGTACAACAATAACATTAATGGGGCTACACTAACAACAATAAGTGACTACACTAGTAATATAGGGACCTAACATCTCTAGTCTTATGGGGTAGGGATAGTTGAAGGCTTCAAGGTCAAAAATAAAATAAAATAAAATAGAAAGAGTATATATCATTTGTTCTAATCCAATTCTTACAAATGAAAAATACATTTGATCTTGAAATTTTGGCACAAGCACGTCTTATGGAAAGAAATTCATCGATAGAAGCTAAACAAAAAAAAAAAGTATCTTGAATCAGGTGAAAAAGGAGGCTTGGGGAAAAAGGTTAGGAGACATGTGCTTCCAATTTATTTATTTATTTTTGCATTTGGGGTTTTGTAAGACCCAAAGGAATCCAAAAAAAATTGCGGAAAATGGTGATATGAAACAAATCAAGGAGCCAACTCCAACCCTGAGGGGAAAAGATGATGAAATCGGCTATGTGTGAATGCAATAAAAAAGGAGAAATTAGTATGGCTTTGAAGGCCAAGAATCCATGCAATATGTAATGATAAATATGTTCATGTGATATCCCTTGAGTGATCATAGTTGACTTCCCTAGACAAATTAGTTAATACTTCGAGAGTGAACTAAATAAATTTCATATAAATTCTCTTAATGATAAAAATAAATAGGTAATGGTACCTGGAATAGTTTTATAGAACAAAGGGATACTTACTGGTTTAATTTAGTCAAAGTTTAATAAGTGAGTCTTGAATAATAATTTCCAAATCACATAACTATTTAATACCGTTAACTACCTCTCCAAAAATATCTATAAAATAGCAAAGATGGAAAAAAAAATAGAACATTGTAAATTGTGTAGCAAGATTTTTAGAGTTATTGCAACCCCATAAGATACCATAGCCTAAGTGGGATAGATATAGTCCCATTCAACCACTTGGGAGGATGTTGAATAGATGTGTCATTGTTTCCTTTCATTTTCGAAGGACTTCGGGATGAAGTCCATTTTTAAGAGGGGTTGTATGTAGTGCCTCACTCTATCTCACTAACCCTGATATGACAGTATCATTGACATAGCCTTAAGGCTCACTCATTATTATTTTAGGACCTCAGGTTTAGGATCCGAATACTCGAACCTATCATTAGTGGATGTGATGTTTATTTTTGGTATCTAGTTGATGTTATGATGATGATAGTTATGATGGATGTGTTTTGTCCTATTTGATGTTATAATGATAATAGTTGTGATGGATGTGTTTGTTTCCTAGTCAAAGTTATAATGATGATAGCTACGATGGATATGTATTCTTTCTAGTGATGTTATGATGATAATAGCTATGATGTATGCATTTTATGAGTATGTCTAATCATACGATGGATTCATTATGTTGGTTACTTACATTAGTTTTGGCTCACGGTGAACAATGATTTTGATGACTATGTCGTTTTGATGATTTAACATATGTTATTATGCCAATGACTAAGATTGTGAAACATTATTACTAAGGATTATCAAGTATTGCAGGAGACCACCATATGCACTCACATGTGATGAGCCGACGACCTCTGGTTTGATGGAATTGAATAATTTGTCTCTGGAATTTTAAAAAAGTTTAGTTTGAATTTTCTATGTAAATTATAATAAAATATTAGTGGTTACATGCACAAGTTAGTTGCTTGGTCGAATGACTAACACATGGGTGATGATGTTGTGCATATATATGGAACTTCATGGGAGGGGTGGGAAAACATTCCCGATTTCACTCGCTAGCACTCTTGTCGTGACTTGTGTTGGAAGGTGTTGGGATACCTTCGCCTTGAATATCACAATGTCACAAGGATTTTACTAGGTGGAGTGCATCAAGGTGGATTCCTCAATCCCCAACAACATTATTCTCACTATAGAGGGCAACATATGAGAGGATAGGTATCCATAGTTGTGCCTATATCTTCCCCTCGTAGTCACCGAATGCTTGAAGGGAAAGTAGTGTGGTACCCTTGGAACTTCAAGGGAATTTCTTGAATGACACAACCAACTTGGAACCTTGGCATCAAGAAGAAACTTATTGGTGTTGTACCCTTGGAACTTTGAAAGGAAGTTCTTGAAGGGCACGATAGACTTAGCACCCTTGGCATCATGAAGAAACTATTGTAACCAAGATATGAAAACCCTATTAATTCACATAAGGTGGTAAATTAGGTTTTAGAACCAAGGTAATTAAATCAAGAATAAAACCTAGGGTAAAGGGAGTATAGGAAGAAATAAAAATATTGTACCACTTGAGAAATCTAACCTTTCCTTGTTGGAAAATATCGGGTAGATAATGTGCACAAGTGTTTTCATAGGAAAAAGGGGAGGGGGGTGGGGGGGCAAGGACATAGAGTTAAGTAGAAATATTAATCCTAAAATATTTTAACCTCATTAATAAAATAGGGTGGTGAATAAAATAAATATTGATAAATTTAAAGTAGAGAAAAATTTAGAGAACTTCCATGTCGTAAGAACCAACACAAGAATATCCATCTAAGAGGAAAATTAAGTTAAATTAGGAGGTAGTTTAGGAACCAAATATGAGACTTTTTAGTTGACTTCAGCAATGAACACAAATTAAAGAATGGAAAAAGGGTATCAATAAACAACTAGGAGAAGAAATAGGGAGTCATGTTAGGGTGAGGAAAAATATTTTTTTGAAATTAAAATTTAAGTAAATAATTTTGGAGAGCCTGGGTGAGAGGGTGGCACATGGGTGGGTGAAAAATAAAACTTTTGAATTAATAAAATTAATTAATTATGCATGAAGTGGTGAGTGTCACCTATGAAGCCTCCTATAAAAGAATGGGTAAGCTATGGGAGAAGGGACCTTTTCTCCCTATGATTGGATGGATGATATGTTGTTATTGTGAGTGACTATGAAACTATAGTAAGTTTGGTGAGGTGGAATACATTAGAGAGGGGAATCTTGAGCCAAGAGTTCTCTTCTCCATCAACTAGCTTTCTTCCTCTATTGTACAGCCCCATTTTAGCTCAGGAGTCTGTGGGGAAGAAGAGTACCCAAGGAGTAGGATGGGAGGTCAACTAGTGGGTCACCAATGTTCGGTTGGGATGCATGTGGATGCCGATGACAACAAGAGAGCACAAGTAGCAACAATACCAAGAAAAGACAATCCACTCCTTGTTGAATGGTACATTGAGTATTCATAGTTTTTTTTATATGATTATTGATGTATTATAATGATCAGATTGTGAATGTGAATGTGAATGGCATGATGGTTAAATTGTAATTTATGACTAATGATGTATACATCTCAATTTTTTTGATTTCAGTAGTTATGTAAATTTTTAGTAGTGTGGGAACTTGATTGCTACTCTGAATTGTGAATTACAAAAAAAATTGTCGTTATAGGGAAGGTCCCTACAATCTCCCCAAAATTGAAACTTTGTGTTCTACGCATAAATAAAAATTTTGTGTTCTACGATATAGATTGAAATTTGGCATTCGATGTGTATTTTAAACTTAGTGTCCCAACACTAAATTATCATAGATATAAATAGAACAACATGTGTTGCAAAGATAGAAGATTAGATTGGTGTGAATCATTAGTTTAGCATAGTTGAACAAAGAGGAACAACTAATGAAGAGTATCAGAGAACACACATATTAAAGAAATTGAACAACATTTAATTTAAAGAATGAAATGAAATTGATTATTAAACCAAGAAATGGAAAATCAACTAAAAATAGAAGTAGATGTTAATCTTTATAAGCAATAATTGTGTATGAACAGATACACATGAACAATATTGCAAAGGTGTTAGAGGTATCTTAGAATTGAGTATCTTGAGAGAAAGAAGTGAATGCATGATTGAGTGAGAGGAACAAATAATTTTTCCATGAGTGTATGACAGAGAAGCCTTTATGATATAAGTTTGAAAATTATATGAAAGAAGGATCTGGAGGGTTGTGCAGGTATATTTTTGCACTACAAGAAGTTGGAGCTTCCTCTCAGTTGTTGTTGATAAAAAGGGAGTTGGTGCTTCATTCAGGTTAATGCTTGAGAAATCAATAAGTTGGTGCTTGCAGAAAGAAAGAAGGTTGAATCCTTCTGTAGGTTGTAACCTACACAAAAGTTTATGTAATTTGAAGTTGTAACTTTACTTTACATCATAATTAAAAATATTTTGTAGTTTTCCCAGTTGATTTTCCATGTTAATATATTGTGTCCAGGTTTATGGGTTTGGTGTGCTATTGATTTTTATTGTGTTGCTAAGTATTTTTATTTTGAGCAAGGAATTTTTTAAATTTTTAAATACGGATTCCTCCCTCTTAGTATTTACATGGTTTCTAACAAATAGAGAATTGGTTTCTTCACAAATGATTGTAATAAATTGAGCATTATTTTTAAGTGTCTCATCTTAAAGTTTTGACCTGCACTTTGAATTATGTGTCCATACATTGTGCATGATTGATTATGTGATGTGAATTCAGTTTTCAAGATTAACTAAGTACAAAATTGTTAAAAGAAATGAAATACTAATTCACCCCAACCCCCCCCCCCTCTCTCTCAGTATTTCCTACAATTGGTATCGAAGTGAGATTCTTCAAGAACAATCTAACATCTAGAAGAAGATTTTACAAGGGACAATGGCTAGTCTAGAAGCATTAATCAAAATTCCTTTCTTTGATGGAATAATTTTCTCTCTTGGAAGATAAGAATGAGAACACACTTGATGTTTCTTGGTGTTGAAACTTGGTAGTCTGTTACAGATGGATATAATGTCCCATCCTCTCCTCCAACTGATCAAGATGAGAGAAAATCTTATGTCTCCAATGAAAAATATTTGAAATTCATTTTAAGGGGCTTTTTAGATTCCTAATTTGTTAATTTTATGCAATGTGAATCAACTAACGAGATCTAGGACATGATTATAACCAACTATACAAAGTAAAGAAGGAAATATTCAAACTTTTAGGATAGAATTTGAAATCATTAAAATGAATTATGAAGAAGATGTTTCTGCTTATTTTCTTTGGAGTAGATGAAGTGGTTAATTCTCTTAAAGGATTTGGTGAAGAAGTTAAAGAAATAATAGTTCAAGAAATGTCAAGGTCTCTTCCTTTTCATTTTGATGCCAAGGTCTTTGTCATAAAAGAATTAAGGGATTTGGAGAATTTGAAGATGGAGGAACTTCACAGAATTCTCACTGCATACTAAATGAGGACAGGAAACCCATCACATAAGGAAGAAACATTTAAAGAATCCAAGAAATCAAGAAAATGTAGGTATGGTGATTGTTCCATGTTGAATTTTGTAGCTATGGTTGGTCTTCATAATTAATATCTTACTCTTGATGTATTTGTAATAAATATAAACTATGTTCTTCATGTTATTGCCAAAAGAAGAAAACATATGATGTTTTCTTCATGTCATTTTTTAAAAGTGAAAATTTGAATTTTGAAAATAGATTTTTTTTTTCTCCCAAGATTTAAGTCAGCCCTCCTCCTAGTCAAGTTAGCCCCATTGAAGAGGTACCCATTCGATAATCTAATATTCTATATACATGAGGCATTCAACCTCCTTATCAAGCAGGATATTTTGGAACACATCTCAAGTAAAATTTGATCTTCTGACACAGAAATAAAAGGATGTGTTGGAGGTCAAGAAGAGGATGAAATCTAAGTTTTATACAAGACAAAGCTAAGGGCGAATTGATGAAAAGGTGTAGGAACGAAATTCTGAGGCAAGAAAGTTGCAGGACCAAATTTTTGAGGCAAAAAAGTTGCAAGACCAAATTTCTAAAGCAAGGAGGTTGCAGGACTGAAATTTATGAGACAAGGAAGCAGACCAAATTCTTGAGAAAGTACAAGACTAAACTTTTGAGATATGGTAGAGAAGCAACTCCAATTTTATTGCCCTAGCAGAATGAGTTTAGTGGAAGGCTTAAGACCTGACTATGAGTCAATGGACTAAGTTTAAATAAGTCTATTTTTTTTGTCAGTTTTACCTTATGGTTGACTAGATGATCTAGGTGTGTCCCTTGTTGAACTGAAGAATTATCTAAGGAAAAGGTTGTTGGGTTTTTCCCCCATGTGGGTATTCCCAGGGTAAATGTTTGTGTTCTTAATTTTGTTGTATCTTTATGATAAAAATGTCTATTATTGAATATCTTTGTGTAATTACTTTTTGAAGAAATCGAATGAATGAAATATTAAATTAAGAAATCATAAGAAGTAATTATCAATTTAGAAGATCTATGAAAAATCAACACGGTTTCAAAGTTACGGTAAAAGAGCAACCCTAAAGAAGAATTCATATTTGTTTCAAACCATTCTCTATGGCTTTCCCTAGAAGCCCTATTTCAAGAAACACACTTCAAAATGAAGTCGATTTAGCACTGGAAGCCAGGAAGAAATATCTATAAAAGAGAAGCCAAAATTTGGACTTTGTTCAGGTCGGGTTTAGGAAGAGATGTCACTGTATAATACCTATCCTAAAAATAGTCTATCTTTAGAGATATTTTGAGGTATAAAATGGGCCTCCTAAGATATATTATAAAATAATGGTGGAAATAATAAAATTAAATTAAATTACATCATTAAATTTTAGAGGGAAAAAAGAAAAAACTATTTTTCAACTTGCATTTTCAACTTATCTCCCTTCGGTTTTACTCAAATTTCGAGTGGAAGCACTCGTTGGATGCATAATTTATTTCATCATCTAAGGAGTATCTATTTTGCATACTTTTGATGGACCATGCATCAGGAAAAATGAGAAATACGTGAAAAAACATGACTACAATCACATTTTTAATGTATTTCTCATTTTTATTGTAGCAGGGTCCATCGAAAGTATGAAACATGGGTACTCCTTAGATGAGGAATTAAATTGTGTGTCCAATGAATGCTCCTACTCGAAAGTTGATTAAAACCATAGCGAGATAAGTTGAAAATATGAATTTAAAAAGTAGTTTTTTATTTTTTATTTTTAAATCTTTTTACTTTTTTACTCTAAAAATGTTGAATCATCCCCTATGGTTGACCTCATCATCTTGAAAACTATTGGTTCTTATAAATTTGATTTTGGTTGTACATTTTTGTTTTGAGACCTATTTTTTACCTCAAAATTTCTCTAATGCCAAGCGATGAAAATGAGCAGAAAAGTATGTGTGTTCTATGTATAGGAAATGAGTAGAAAATTTTTTCAAGCCTCAGAGATTGTGAAAAATGATCAATAATACCTTAGTGAAAATTGCAAAATACCAAATTTTCATTTTGTATTGGAAACAATACCCTTTCTTTTGAAGCCAAGTTTCACATGGCTAAAATATTTTTTATGATTGTGATAATATTCAGTAAAGGCTAAAACACACTTGAAGAAGGTCAAAGTCTTAGATACCTCACTCTATAGAGGAAATAGCCTCAAAAAATTGTTGTAGTAAGGCCAAAGTTACCTCAGGGCCACCATTGCAGTAGCCTGAAAGTTTTTTATCCTAGTTAAATTGCATAAGTTGGAAGAAGAACAAATGTATTCCAAAGATAAGTTGTGGCTACAAATAAGTTTGAAACCTATGATTACATGAAGTTCGAAAGGGATACTTCAATATGGTTTCATAAGGCAGAAAGGATTCAACAGTAATGATAAAGGGTAGATTAAATGACCTCAGGAATATCCAAAATATCACAGTCAACAAGTTGTTTTGGTGATTTGACTAATGCTTCATAATAATATGCCAACTAGAAGAAAGAATCATTGGATCTTACCTGTCTATGAAGAAGGACAGATACATAATCATGATTATTTTGGAATATACAGTATTGATATGAATATTAGCACCAATAAAATACACATTTTTTTATAAATGGTTAATGTTTTATCATCTATAAAATTTCCTTAATTTGCAACAATTGGAAATTTATTCTTCTAACTGATTAATTATGTAGTTTATTTACTACGGAAAACAACGAATAAATCACACTAGAATTCCTCACAAATAAAACGTTGCTGAAAATAAAATTTTGGAACTGAGAAATATAGAATACACAATAAATTTGATAATTATTTTTGGACAAATGTACCTGGAAAAACCCAATGGGGGAAAACTTGTGTAGCAGATGATGGTTTTTATTATTATACAATAGTGAAATTTCGAGTAAAATCTGGATGCCCAAAAATGGCAATCCTCGGCAAATAATCTGGCCAAAATTATTAGAGATAAATTTTTCTATCCACGAGTAATCCTGGCACAACCTAATTCGGAAAAATTGTCTCTCAAGAACCTTTGTGCAGGCCCTTGTGTAGTGTTTTTAGAAACCCTCACACACATAGCTTGAATTTTCCTTTGATCAAGTTGTTATGCATACTTCTGCTACTGAAAGTAATACTTTGTCCCTCTGGAAAATTTTCCCAACCTCTAACAATTGAATGGATCCTCTACTCAACCAAATTGAATTGTCTCATTGAAGTTGTTTAAGAAGCCTTTAGTTGAATAACTCAACCTCTTTGTTATTCAACCTCTTTGTTGTTGCCTCTCCAAAACTGGAAACTACTCCAGAATATTTTCTTCCTATCTATCTTTCCATCCCTTCTGGCTCAAAATATTCTTCCCTGCTCACCTGTTGTTGTTGGATAGCTCAATCTGCCAAGGAACTTGATCTCACAAGTGTGTATCATCCATCCCCATCGACCTCCTATTATAATATCTTGTTGGTGAACCAACGACCATGATTAGATCCATATCAATTCCTAAGATCCTCTTTGATTCAATCCATGTGAGTTTCTAGAGAAATCTCACCTTTCTCAATTAATTATTGTTAATTAATCACTTTTCCTCAGTTAGACTTAGGAAATATTTAATTATGATTAATTAATTTTATTGAGCCATCTCTAATTGTTTTATTCTGAAACTTTTTATGGGTTATAGAGATCTAGTGTTTCAGTTGAGATTCAACAAGATGATGGGCTTAGTGAAAAGAGTCGCCTTCACTAAGTGGGCCTGCAGGCTATTTTTGGTGAAGTCTATTTTTAGACTATGTCTATTTTTAGACATGATGATCATATTTCAGAATATGCAGGATGCTATTTGTGGATGGTTGATCAAGTTGGAAAAACAGATGAAATTCTATTTTTAGAAGATTGGGCGAAGTCTATTTATAGATTGTCGATCTAAAAATAGATGCATATTGATTATTATTAGCCCTTAATAATAATCAGACTCGAAACAACAACTTATTCTCTTGGAGCACTTTGTTTCAGTGCACAGATGTGGCACATCAGTGGATTGAGGGAATTACACAATTCCCAAGGGTTTACTGGAGCTAATGCATGGAGGATTCAATTAGAACTCAAGTGACAGAGTTATGACACAGTTGGAAGAAGTAGTTATGGAGTTGTATTCAGTTTAACTCAGTTAGACTCAGTTGAGCTAGATGTATCTAGTCTAACTGAATGATACACTAGTGAGAGTGGAGTGAATTAATTAGTTAATTAATTCACAAATAATAACTCATTAATCAACTGAACAATATAGCAGTTAACTACAGTGCATGGCAGTTGTAGTGGAGACCCAGTGGAGAGATAGGTGAAAGGGCAAGATGGACTATCTGTTGTGACTATAGTTATGCATTGATTGCATCACACACACATTGGAGTTTCCAATGAGGATTGCGTAGTCAAGGCAAGAGTAATTTGAATTCATTCAGAGCTATTCTTTAGCAAGGATTGCGCAGTGGAGGCAGGCTAGCAGGAGGCAAAGATCGGTGCATGGATTTGCAAGATTGTTCCTGATTAGTGTGTGACGATTGTATTGTATTGAGAGCTTGATTATATTTGTATGAGGATTTTCATATGATATCCATGATACATAATATATAGTTTGGGTTTTCAACTTCAGGCTTTCCCGGTTAAAAAAAACTGTGTTATGTGCGATTATTTTTATTTATGCTTTACATGTGTGTGCAATTACTTTTCCGCAAAATATTAATAGTGGAATGATTCAGTATCTTGAAAGAAGTTAAATATTGTGAGATCAGGTGAATCTAGGACATATGCATGCTTAGTGCATATAATTTCTACATAGTATCAGAGCATTGTTAATTGAATATTGCAATTGTAAAGTGAGTTTGTGCTGGTGGAAAATTCGAATTTGCTACAGAAGATTCTTGGTGAAGAAGTTGAGTACACATTGAAATGGATTTCAATGGGTTGCAATTGGAGTATGCCCTTGATGGGAGCTCAAATTACATAGCCTGGAAGGACAGGATGGAGGCAGTGCTGGAGGATAATGGACTGAAGGAGTTCATCGATAGTGATGTTCCTAAGCCGGGATCTAGTAATGCTGCAATACTTGACGCATGGAAAAAGAAGAGAACAAAGACTAGGAGGATTCTGTTGGAAGGTGTGAAGGACCATATTGTGTTCATCCTTCATGGGAAAGCCACTCCATTCTTAATGTGGAAGGCTTTGACATATTTGTTCCAAAGCAGAAGTGACCAGAGGAATTTGGCGCTTAAAGACAAGCTCAGAAAAATAAAAATGGAGAAGGGCGACAGTATTCCAAAATACCTCACGAAGTTTGTCCACTGCAAGGATGAACTGGGAAGTGTGGGGGTTACTGTTGATAATGAAGACTTGGTGAGCTTGGCTCTCCTTGGGCTTCCAAAGAGTTGGCATAGCTACGAATACTCTGTCAATGGACAGGAGAAACTGTCGGGATGGGAGCGACTTTGGTCGGATCTTGTGCAGGAGGAGATAAGGCGGGGTACCAGGGATGGATCTTCATTGAATAATTAAGATGAAGATAATTGTGCTTTGGCTTCTAAAGCAAGGAAAGGGAAGGGGAAGAAACATCCTTCAAAATCTGATGCTAAAGGCAAGAAGCAGGATTTGTCCAAAGTGAAGTGTTTCACTGTCACGAACATGGACATTTCGCCACTAACTGTCCACAGAAGAAGAAGAACAAGAAGGTTGTTGTATCTACAACTAGAGAGGCCTTAGCCTCACAATTTGAACTTGATTTCTCCTTGATCACATGCTTGGTTTTAATCTGTATGGGATCGGTGTGGTATCTTGATAGTGGTGAGTCTTTCCATGTGACGAGAGACAAAGAGTTGTTTAGTGACTTGGAGGAGAAGGACCTCCAGATGCATATAGAGATGGGCGACGATGGTCGGTACAGTGCGAATGGCATTGGGACCATTACCTTTGAGAGGGAGTCCGGTAATCCATTCTTTTTGAAGAATTTTATGCATGTTCTAGGTCTGAAGAAGAACTTGGTCTCAGTCGCAATGCTGGAAGACAAGGGTTATGATGTTGTTTTCAGTGAGGGAAAAGACTTCCTTCAATATAAAAAAACGGGTCAAACCAAGAATATAGGGTTCGAATTAAGAGTCTCTACAAGCTGGAGGTAGATGGCTATGTTGCAATGGTGGGTAAAGAAGAAGAAGTGGTGAGCTAGGATGAGGGCGAATTATGGCACAGGAGATTGGGCCATCTTCACTATGGCGCTTTGAAGATTTTGCAGCAGATTTTTACTAGACTTCCCAAGGGTACTCTTGCGCAGTCATATCAGTGCAAGGGATGTACTATGGGTAAGTTTGTGAAGACCACCTTTCATGAGAAGGAGAACCGTGCTTCAGTGATCCTGGAGAGAATTCACACAGACGTGTGTGGACCTTTCTCGGTTTCTTCAATAGAAAAACATAGGTATTATGCTATATTTGTTGATGAATATTCTTGTAGATGTTGGATATTCTTCATGCAGAATAAGAGTGAAACGTTCTCAAAGTTTTGTGAGTTCAAGGCATTGGGGAGAAGGAGTCGGGGAAGCAAGTGAAAGCTCTACGGAGAGATAATGGTGGTGAATACATCTCGGGAGAATTCAAAGACTTATGTAGCAAAGAAGGAATTCAAAGAGAACTCATAGCACCTCATAACCCACAACAGAATGGGGTCGCGGAGAGAAAGAACATAACGATTGTGGGTGTTACACGAGCGATGTTGCATGACCAGGGCCTACCAATGCACTTGTGGGCGGAAGCATGCAACACTGCAGTTTATGTGCAAAATCGTTGTCCTCATAGAGTACTTGGCATGAGTACACCCGAAGAAGATTTTACTGGTAAGAAGCCTGATATTTCTCATTTGAAGATTTTTGGCTCACCTCTTTACATTCATGTGACAAAGGATGCCAGGAAGAAGCTGGAGCCGACTGCAGAATTTGGGATATTTATGGGGTACACAGAAACATCCCATAACTATTGTTTGTATTTTCCAGACAGTCGGATGATTGTTGTGCGATAGGATATAAAATTCAATGAGGTGAAAACCATGAAGTTGTCGCTTGAGAGGGAGCTACACTTACATGTGGAGGAGGAACTTCTTGTTCCCAAATATGAGCCTCTAGATGTGTATCAGCCACAGGAGGAGATTCATGGAGTGGAGGAATCCACTCATGCATAACCAAACATCAGACAAGGCATAAAGCGTACCACAGAAGATGAGAGGCTGAAGCTTGATGCGGCACAGAATGTAGGAGTCCCTACATCACAGCGCAGACAGAGACAATCACCTAACTGATTTACTGGATACATGGCTCTTATGAGAAAGTGTATCGTGATAGAGCCATCTTATTTTGAATAAGCAGTGTAGGAGCCCACATGGGTAGATGCCATGGTGGAGGAGTATGACTCCATTGTCAGAAATAGTGCTTGGGAGATTGTTCCAAGGCCGGTGGGAAAATCAGTTGTAGGATCAAGATGGGTCTACAAGGTAAAGAAAGCTACTGATGGGAGTGTCGAGAAGTATAAGGCAAGATTTTTTTCCCAGGGCTTCTCACAGATTGAGGGGATTGACTATGAAGAAAACTTTGCACCTGTCGCACAGTATTCTTCCATACGGACCATCCTTGCTCTCTCAGTGTAGATGGGTTGGCACATTCATCAGATGGTTGTGAAGACTGCGTTCCTTAATGGGATCATTGAGGAAGAGGTGTACATTGAGAACCCTGAAGGATTTGAGATCTTTAGTAGCGAGACGCATGTGTGCAGGCTCAAAAGAGCATTGTATGGGCTGAAACAAGAACCACGTGCTTGGTACACTCGGATCGACAACTATTTCACTGGACTTGGCTTCACCAAGAGTGAGGCGGATGAAAACCTGTACCAGATTGTGGTGGAGGGTAAGATTTTAATCATTGTTCTTTATGTTGATGATTTAATACTAACGGGTGATGAGCAGTTGATACACTCATGCAAGGAAAATATTGCAAAGGAGTTTGAGATGAAGGATTTGGGCCTCCTTCATTATTTCCTTGGATTGGAAATATGGCAGCGGGAAGGTGAACTGTTTGTGTCTCAAGGAAAGTATGCCCGGGAGATATTGGAGAAGTTTCACATGCAAGGCTGCAAGCCTATCGACACTCCTCTTCCAGGAAATTGGAATAAAGAGGATGCTACATCAGCAGAGGTAGTGGATGCCACTGTTTATCGACAGTTGGTGGGTTCTCTCATGTATTTAGTCAATATAAGACCGGACATATGCTATGCAGTGAACCAGCTTTCACAAGTGATGGTTAAGCCTACCAAGCTCTTTTGGAAGCGAAGCCCAGAGTGCCTCCCACTGTCTTGAGATATCCTCGGGCACATGCGAGTATGGTTTATCATCAAAGGCAGACCTGGGCAGACAGTGCAGCTCTGATGCAGCAGTTGGCTGATCAATAAATAGAAAAGAACATCAGAGGTTACAAATTACTCAGTCTATAAGCAGTTTCTGGTAGCCAGAAACAAGATTATGGCTCAGTTCTTGGTGATGTGTCACATGGTGGCAAGTCAGGCTACATGCTGGGTATCTGGATGAGGAATATTGGTTGGTTTGTTCGGTTCACATTTAGATCCCACGGTGGTACGTTGTGATAATCAGAGTTGCATTAAACTCTCGGTTAATCCTGTGTTTCATGATAGATCTAAACATATTGATATATGGTACCATCATATCAGATATTATGTGTAGTGGAATATCATGTTGCTTTAGTACATTCCTACATAGGATTAGGATGCAGAAATTCCGACGAAGGCACTCACTAGGAGCAAATTTGGATACCATAGAGGCAGGATCGGGGTGAAGGATAATCCCTATCTTGTTGAGAGGGAGTGTTGAGATTCAACAAGATGATGAGATTAGTGAAAAGATTCGCCTTCACTAAGTGATGGAGATTATTTTTAGCGCAAGTCTATTTTTAGACTATGTCTATTTTTTTAGACATGATGATCATATTCGAAGTTGGGGATCTTTATCACATTGGATGGTTGATCAATTTGGAAAAATGAATGAAATTCTATTTTAGAAGATTGGTAGAAGTCTTTATAGATCATTGATCTAAAATAGATGCATGTCAGTGTGTATATGTCAGGACTCCTAAACAACCACTTATTCTCTTGGAGCACTTTGTTTCGGTGCATGCTTTATCGTGGATTGAAACTGAAAAATTCTGCCGATTCCCATTTGGGATATAGAGCTAATGCATGGAGGACTCAATTAGAACTCAAGTGGTAGAGTTATGACAGAGTTGGAAGAAGTAGTTATGGAGTTGTATTCAGTTTAACTCAGTTAGACTCAGTTGAGCTAGATGTATCTAGTCTAACTGAATGATACACTAGTGAGAGTGGAGTGAATTAATTAGTTAATTAATTCAAAAATAATAACTAATTAATCAACTGAACAATACAACAGTTAACTACAGTGCATGGCAGTTGTAGTGGAGACCCAGTGGAGAGATAGGTGAAATGGCAAGATGGAATATCTGTTGTGACTATAGTGATGCATTGATTCCATCACACACACATTGGAGTTGCCAATGAGGATTGCACAGTCAAGGCAAGAGTAATTCTAATTCATTCAGAGCTATTCTTCGGTATGGATTTCACAGTGGAGGCAGGCTAGCAAAAGGCAAAGATCGGTGCATGGATTTGCAAGATTGTTCCTGATTAGTGTATGATGATTGTACTGTACTGAGAGCTTGATAAGCTCTATATGAGGATTGTCATATGATATCCATGATACATAATATATATTTGGGGTTTTCAACTTCAGGATTTCCTGGTTAAAAACAACTGTGTTATGTGTGATTATTTTTATTTATGCTTTACATGTGTGTGCAATTAATTTTCCGCAAAATATTAACAGTGGAATGATTCAGTGTCTTGCAAGAAGTTAAATATTGTGAGATCAGGTGAATCTAGGACATATTCATGCTTAGTGCATATAATTTCTACAATTTCTAATCCTCTCTTGCAAAATACAAGACTATAACACATATCTAATGCTATAGAAACTAAGACTCCCTCTTAGCGAGGAAGGTGTTCTCTCACTCTATCTTCGTAACATCTTTTATAACGTCCACTCACGCTCTTTGATCTGCTATCTCTTTTGTGAGTCTTTATTCTTCAAGTCTCCTTGTCGCTTCTTATTATTTTATTTTATCTTCATGTTGCTTTCTTTTTATTTCTTCCTTATTCTTATTTTCTTCTTCCTTTTTTCGCCTCTCTTCTTCTTCTTTTCTATTTTCTTATTTTGAGTTCTTATTTTCCTCCTCCTTCCTTTTAGCCTCTTGTTCAAATTTCAAATTTTTTAATCTTTTCTTCTTTGTTTCCTCCTTCTCCCTTTCTCTCTTTAAGTAAACTTTATTTTCTTGGGATTCCTTGGCTTCGGAGAATTATCCATTTGTAGCATTGGGATTACTTGTGGGTTTAGAGTTGCCAACTCCGTTGTTTGCCTCCATATTCTAGGAAGCGTTGTAATAATTATTTACCTTCTCTTCCTCTCCATCAATGGTCGAGGTGTATATCCATGTGTATTTTATTTTTTTATAGTGACTCACAGATATACCCCTAGGATGATATCTATGAAAACTTAATGTAACAAACTTTACATGTTCCAAACCACTAAACACAATATGTCCCTACATATATTTGGAAAGAGGGCCATGGTGCCTTCTCTGCACTAGATATAATTCATGTAAGCCCTGTTGTGATCTGATATGCAATTTCCTGCAATATTATTTTGTATGTAAAAAACATAGGAATTTGATGAGGATATCTACATGCCCTAAATACCCTTATATAAGTTGAATTTACCAGTGTGAACCAGTCTACAATATCCTATAATATTTCTTTGGATTTATCTAAGATGCACAGTGGCCCTGTATCAAATATTATATGATATAATGGTGATAATAACCTTTTCATTGATTTGGTGGTACATGCCCCTGTATCTAGTATCCCATAAAATCCTGCAGTAGATGTGTATAAGTGTTATGTCTAGAGAAAATTTCCACCTCCATCTCAATGGCTAAAATTGACAAATTGCACATATGGAATCCAAAAAATATGATGCCATGTATAATTCTAGATGCTAACCTTTTGGTGGATCCTGAGCCTGTTTCACATTGACCTTGATGGAAGCTAGTAGCATCTCTTCCCAATACAAAAGGCTTCCATCCTGAGTGAAGTTGTATATCAATGGAACCTAATTTTCTTCAAACATCTCTACATCTTGCATATCATTCAATTTGCAACACATCACTACCACCAACTCATACCCCTTTCTTAATAGTTGGTTTTATATACCCCAACTCACAAAACAGAAGAAGAGATAGATCAATGACTTAAAAAATATCCTCCTTGAGGACGAAACCTCCTTTACATTACATAAATTAACAATTCTTGGATGATACAAATGATAATGCCTCATTGGTATATATAGGAGCCTAAGGGTTCACAATATAATTAAAACCTACATAACAATAACTATGTAAGGGCACAAAAATAACAATAGTTGGATTCTATGGGGAACAACAATAATAATAGGGAGCTAAAATAATAATAATAATAAGGGGGATACACTAGTATTATAGGGACCTAACATGCCCCTCTCCTTCAAAAAATTATTTTCCTAAAAGTTTGTGTAGTTGTGGATGTTTCTGTATAAAATTCTCATCCTCCCATGTGGAATCTTCGGTGGGTAAGCTCTTCCACTTAATGAGATACTTTGAAATTAATCAATCTTGTAGCTATCAGTCTCTTGTTTATGTGACTGCTTTAGGGTCAAATATTTTTTTTCCTTCTTCATCAAGTTCTGGAAACACTATTTGAATTGTGATCTTGTCATCAATAACCTTATTTAAGCATGAAACATGGAAAACTGGGTGTACTTGGGAAGATGCAAGCAACTCCAATTTGTATACCATAGTACTAATATTTTGCAACACCTTCTAAGGACCATAGTACTTAGGTGATAATTGATTATCCTTCTTAGCTTGCTTGAGGGACATTTGTTTGTATGGTTGTAGCCATAAAAATACTTAGTCACCTACATCAAAACTTCTTTCACTGTGATGTTGATATTCATGTTGTTTCATTAGATTTTGCACCCGAGTGAGGTTATTATTTAAGAGTTGGATAACTTGTTGTTGATGATCGATGTGATATTCCACTACTTAAACGTTAGAATTTTCTCTTAAATATGATGTGATGGATGGTGGATGATATCCATAAAGTGCCATAAATGGGGTCATTTTCGTTAAAATATGGAAGGAAGTGTTATATCGTCATTTAGCTAGATGTAACCACTTGGCCCATTGTGTTTGTTTATCATATACAAAGCAACAAAGATATTCTTCCAAACATTTGTTCATTGTCTCAGTTTTCCCGTTAAATTGAGGATAATAAGATGAACTATTAGCTAATTAAGTACCAAGACAAGAAAATAATTTCATCCAAAAATTTCCAATGAAAATGGGATCTCTGTCATTTACAATAATATTTGGGTTTCCACGTAGATTTTGAATTATTTCCATAAATGCAGAAGCAATTGTACCAGATTTAAAAGGATGAGATAATACAAAAAAATATACATACTTGGTAAGTCTATCAACTACCACTGTGATGAAACTCCTTCCTTCAAACTTTGGTAAACTTGTGATAAAATCCAGTGATACCTCCTCCCAACGCTGACTTGGAATGGTTAAAGGTTTTAATTGCTGGCCAAGGCCCAACTTGGTTCAGTTTTGAATAAAAGACACCATATTTTGAGGAATTGGAGTGCACAATCTAGCCGAAAGAAGACAAGCGTACAAATTTTAAGAGCTTCACGTGGATTTGTAGGAGTCTTAGTGTCTTTGGGGCGGGTAAAATCCCCTTTTTTGGAAAGGGATTGGGTTGTTTTTTTATATTTTGAGCTCCACCCATGGTTTCGGGCCATGGTATTGTAAGAAAGAATGATATATAAGCATATGTCTTAGGGATCCAAGCCATGAAATAGATAAGGAATAATTGAGAATGATGAGCATGATCTAAGTCTGTAATTTTTTCTATCTTTCTGTGTTTTTGGTAAAAGGAAGGCTCTGCATCTGTGTGCGCGGAAGCCTTAGAAATTTTGCAGCTGTGTGCACAAACCATTGCAGCTGAGTGTGTAGACCATTGCAGCTGAGTGCGCGGGGCGAGAAGGATTGTAACTGAAGGATATTGATTAATAAAATAAGGATGTGAAGGAAGTTAGAATGACAACATGAGGTTGTAGGGCCAAAATAGATTCAGAAGGAGACCACAAGGTTGTTGGGCCAAAACAGATTTAGAAGGACAACAAGAAATTAGAAGGACAATGCGAGGTTATTGGGACAAAACCTAACGAGAAGCATAAGGAGTGGTTTAGAGTTGCTATATTGCCACATATCATGCTACCTTTGACATAGCAGAAGATAACAACGCAGGCTGAAGCTCTGGAAATTGCTATGAAATTGGAAGCTTCACCTATCGCAGATACCCAAGTAGGGTTATAGCAGATTCAAAACCAATTAGCACCAATGCATTCGGAGCTGCAAGATTTGAAGAAGGGTAAGGAAATATGATCAGAAATTTTCTCAGAGGTATGGTGTATCAAGTAAGGCAAAAGGCCATTATAAATATCAGTGCCCTGTATTTAGAGATTACATCAACGGTGGTGGGCCTAATCCGTTACACCTAGGACCAAAGTATATGGTGTAGCATGTGTAAATTTTTGGGTAAAAAACACACGTAAGAATTTTATCTAATGCATAAATATGTGCAAATCCCGAAGCAACTTCTTTTTAACTTCTGTAGCTCTGTAGGGAATGATGAGAAGAATTGTTGTAGTTATGATTTACCGCAGATTGTGGATGGCATATATAATGCAAGTTGAAGTTCGTGCTCATGAAGATCATGGTCCACCAGTCACTACAAGGAAAAGACCCTCTAGCGAAGGTTATAAAGGAGGTTTTTAGTGTTATAAAATTGGCCAAAATTGTCAAAAAAACATATGCTACCACATATGTTTCTAGTAACGGAGGTTTTGGCGGAGCTTGTAATGGAAATTCAACACAACTAAAAAAAAATGGGTGATCGGAGGTTATTACGGATGTTTTTTCATCGGTGCTCTTATCAGGTTTTAACGCACTGATGCGTATCGGTAGACAGCGCACCGGGGCGGTCGAAGGAGAATGCACTAGGCCGTTAAGGAAAACTATAGCACCGGGCTTGGTGTTGGTGATACAACGCACGGGGTCGTTCTAATTGGTCTTGGGATTTGAGCGGTGCCCATAATTCATATAAGTGTACTAGTGTGTGTATCTTTATGAGGCACCGTTGCTCCGTATCACAGAAAGAGACTGAGATTTATAATTGGTATCGGTATTCGTGCGGTGCACATGGCATCTACAAATGCACCAATGCTTATATATACATAAATGCCCCAGTGCGCAGTATCACACAAACGCACTAATATTTATAACTGGAATCGGTATTAGTGCAGTGCCCATAGAATCATAAACGCACTGGTGCGTATAGACACATAAACGCACCAGTTTTCATTTTATTTTTTTTAGAAACATCCACCTCTGACAGTCCAATTATTGTGATTGTTTTAAATTCATTATTCATCAAAATTCGACACATCTTATAACAATATTCATATTAATTACACTTTTATTAATGCATTTGAATGTTCTGTTTGGATTAATTTGTTATATCATATCAGAATTATTGTGGTTTTTTAAAATTCATTATTCATCAAAAGTTGACACATATATATAATCTTATAACAATATTCATATGAATAAAATTTTTATTAGTGCATTTGAGAACGACAATGGAGAACACAATAGCAACAATGGAGAATGCAATAAATTAAAACACACACACACACACACACAGATATATATATATATGTGTGTGTGTGTGTGTGTGTGTGTGAATAAGACATTCTTTATCATACAAAATGGGACAATTATTTGTATCCCTTTGTCTTTCAATTGGGACACTATGTCCATTACATTAAACAAAATGTCTAATTTCACAGACATATTTCAAAAAATAAAACACCTTGCTTTGATATCCAAATTACATAGTGATCATCATTCGTCACTTGAACTGATGTCACTACTAGAGCTACTTCCATGACTTGGATTATTTTCAGGAATGTTGTGTTCACGACGTTGATTGTTTTCTTCTTCTTCACTTTCCATCTACAAACATAAAAATAAACTGAAATGAGTGTATATACATTGGTGAGAATAATGAAAATTCCAATATTAAATAATATACATCAATGTAAATTAAAAAGAAAAATGACATACCATAGCAACAATTGACTCATAAACTATACATATTCTTTCAAAACCATGTACCATGCCATCTTTCAAAATTTCATCTGTTGGCGCAGTTCCATAATTTGTTTCCTGCAAGTTTTATACCCCATAACAAATCATATATTTAATATAAAATATGTTTTTGTTCTATTAATTATAGAAGGATCTAATTAAAACAAGATCAATAGATGCTTACAAATTCCACGATTAAATTATGATATGCCAACATATACTCACAACCCATATTTAACCCAATTTCAATCAATTCGTCGGATGGTTCTTCTTTGTATGTTAGCACCTGTTTGAAGACATTCAATGATGATTTTTGTAAAACAACTTAAAAAATACAAAAATGAAATCTAGTTAAGTTGTTATAAGGAAGTAACAATTACTCACAAACTTAGAGATCAACCATTTTCTTCCTTTTCGTCTTGTTTTATGTGCTGAATGGGTTCTATTTTCTTTTCTTTTCTGCAAGAAAATTCTTAAAAATTAATATTTAATGCTAAATTGTTTATTTATTGTACCTAATGATCGAAAAATTCAATGATTACATATTACATTTGAAGCACGTTGTTGTATTCATTCCACTAGATCCCTCAAAATTTTGTAAAAGTTTTTCCCCCTTTCATTAACTTCTAGCACCACTCCAGATGAGCCAAGGAGCAATTCATTTTCATTTGCATGTTCTATTTTTTTCTTTTCTTAGAACAACATTCCTTTTATGAGTTGTTGGTCCCTGTAAAACATTAAACAGATGTGAATTAGTACACTGTTTGACACATGTTATCTAATAATTTTAAGTATATTATTAATTATAATTAAAAAATGAAACTCATATTGGATCGACAGTATTGTTTCATTCACCTGATTCATCTTTTTACAATTTTTCCATTAAACTTTTATGCTCTTCTGGTCGTAGATCAGAAATAATCATATTGAGCTTCGTCATTTTGTGGCTCTGCATGATACACAGTAAACAATACATATTAGTTAAAGTTACATATAGTTCAAAAATAATATTTTTTTATAAAGAATTTAAAAAGAACTTGCCTTTTTTGCTTTTCTTGATGTGTTAACAGTATTTTTGTTACTTGATATCTTGTCAGTAATTTATTTATCAATCTGAAACCTGTAGCATATCATTCATTAATATATTTATAAATAAATTCTCAACTTTTCAGGTAGAAAATAAATCTCGAGACACCGGTGCGCCTTTCATTAAATCCGCACCGTCGCCAGTTCGTGGATATATTAACAATGCACCGCAAAACAGTATAATACATTGTACGGTGCATTCGGTATTATAAACGCACCGTAAAAATAATGTAATAAACCTAACCATGCGTGGGGTATTATAAATGCACCACAAAAACGGTGTAATACAACGTACGGTGCTTTCCTAGTTAAAGAGAGCACCGGTGCCCTATTTCAGATTTGGTGCATAGATTTAAAAAAATGTTTTCAATTTTTTATGACACAGAACTTGGGCGGTGCATTGTAATAATACAAAGCACCAGTGCGGTGGCATACACAGGGCGCACCTATAAAGAAAAATCCATTTTTTCAAAAGTTCACGCAGTGGCCGAATGGATTAGGATCGGACTATGCAAGTCATCTCATGTGTTGGATGTCAATCTAAAATGAAAAACCCTAATTCTGAAATCACAGAAACAGGGAGAAGAAAGGGAAAAAACAAAAAAATGAAGGGTTCAGGGTAAAAATGGATAAAACTGCAAGAAAAAATAAAAATCTGCAGAAAAAAAGTAAAAAAAAGAATTAAATTTAATCACGAAATGCTTTGAAATTCTACGATAAAGGGCTTGAATCACCAGAGTTTCGGTTTCTGATTGTCTGAATATTTCTGTTCGAACATATTTCGCCATCCACAGTTCCCTTGTGCTCTCTTGCTCCAGGTTTGTCTCCTGCAAAAATCTGACTGAATTTTTTTAGCAAAAATAGTGAAATAATGAAAAGTGTTTAGTATTTAAAGAATTATTTTATCAAATTAGATTTTCGAAAATATTTTGCCGCCCATTTTTCAAATTGCTGTTTTTTTTTTTAACTTAAACAAAATAGAGTTGCATTTTTTTTATTTGTGTTTATTCGTTTCCGATGCGCGGAAATGTGATGCACCGGCGCATTGTATTAATACGACGCACCGGGGCCTGTTAAGATGATAAGCACACCGGACTTTTTATAGTTTTTTTTTTTTTTTTGTATGTAAGATCATAATAAAATAATGATAATTATAAAGTACATGAATTTATTTTCATTATTTTCTAAACTTTATATATGTAAGATCATAATAAAATAATGATAATTATAAAGTACATGAATTTATTTTCATTATTTTCTAAACTTTATGTTACAAAAATTAGTATTATTCTAGATTTTTTATTTTACAATTATTTGCAAATTTACAAATTTAAATATTTTAATAAAATCATTTCACATTAATAGAAATAAAATTTTACAAATTAATATTTTACATACTATTACATTAATTAAAATTACAATTACAATTACAATTTTACATTAATTTCACATACATGAATTGCGATTAGAGTTACAATTACAATTTTAATTTTACATAAAATTACATTTACAATTTTACATATAATTACATTTACAATTACAATTACAATTCTACAAATATTTTACAGACAATTCAATTAAAATTACAGTTACAAATACAATTATATTTACAATTTTACATAGAATTACATTTACAATTACAATTACAATTTTACAAATATTTTACATACAATTCAATTAAAATTACAATTACAAATACAATTAAAATTTGTGAAATTTACATACAATTAGAATTATAATTACAATTTTACAATTTTTCATATATACAATTACAATCATTTCATAATAAATTAAATAGTACTGCAGCCTCGGCGGTCGATGGTCCAGCCTGCTCATGATGATCGTGACTAGTACTCATGATGGATGCTGCAGGTTGCTGACTGGACGTGGCCGATGGTCCAGCCTCATCTCCATGATGACTAGTGTCAGATGCTGGCAGTGGAGCCTCATGCTGATCATCAGGAATGCCGCAAGGTGAACGATCACAAGATGCATCTGAGTCGCTGCTGGAGGATTGTCCATCATGTGCCGCAGCTCGACTACGCCTATAGCTATAGACAATCCTCCTCAATCGTGTAACAACTGTCGTAGCTCCTACGAAATGCTGCATTAGGCCATACATGTCATGCAGAATGCCTCTCCACATCCGTAACAATCTATCATCGCCATGTATCTCTCTGTAATGAGCGGGCCTGATGTCAGCATCTGAAATCAATCCACAGAGTTGGCTGCCCAACTCCATCCGGTATCTAGTCTCAAGTCGACCACGCCTAGCAAAATGAAATATCGGTGCACCATGAGGCGCATGAGGATCAGCACGTCTCTCTGCTGCGCCACCGGCCTCATCCTCCAACGACGCATCAGCCATCTCTTGATTGTAATCATCGGGATCGACACCTGGATCATGTGGTGGATCCGGCATCTCATCGCCATTAAAAGAGCCAATGTCTGCAAAATATATACAAGTACACAACAATAATTAGACAATTTCATTACACAATTTAATAAAAACAAGTTAAAGAACATGTTAGAATAAATATAAATAAAACAGTAATATTACCGCTATCATCTGGCGGCTCATCAGGAGTGAAGAGGATGTTGGGACACCCTCGCCAATCTAGTCCAACATAAGGACATGGGACCATAATGAAGGGATGCAACCCGCCAACGCTGGCTAGTAAGTCCAGCGAATCATGTGATATCCTCACTGGAAACATAGTGTCTCCCCTCTTGGGCATCATCTGCCCCCACATGCGCATCTGGGCCTCGAACATCGGCCTACGAGGCTATAAAAAAAACTAGGTCTCATCTCTAGAAACCTCTCAAAAAATAAACAAAACAGCTCTGAAGCAAAAGGAAAGTTCACCCTTTCTTGTGCATGAGCACGACATCTATCTAAGGCCATACAAAACTGTCGCAAAAAAATGGCAGACCACCTGACAAGTCGTGGTTGTTGTACTAAATAATCAACGTAGTATAAAAGTGAGCAACTAATGCGTTTCTCGTCACTGGTGTTGTGCGAAATGATCGAAGCGATAATAGAGAGGCACTGCACGTCCTGTCTACCAAAAGCACCTATACGTAACTGACCTCTAGGTACCTGAAACTCTGAAGGAGACAGTACATGTGCTCCAATGTATCTATGGGAGTAAACTAACTGACTCCCTGCTACACAACCAGGTGGCATGTCTGGAATGAGGTAAAATCCACCCCTCTCCTCGATAGTCCTGTAATAAAATAAATTTCCTCCTCAGTGGGTGTGTACCATTGGTCAGGACCAACCTGAAAAGCCTGTCAGTGGGCATTCCACCTACCGATAAGATGTCTCAAAAGCACACTATGGGCCTTTAGGCCAAAAATAGCCTCCTCATAGAACTTGAGGAGGCCTACCTGCTTAAGGATCTCTTAAGTATCTACAGTAATAGGGCAAGGGCATCCATCTCTCTCCCTCTCTCTCGCCTCCCATTGGCGAATCATGTCATATTGTTCTGCTTGTTGTTGCTGCTATTGCTCTTGTTCTCTCTTAATCATTGCCAGATTAAATAATTTTTTTTTATTAAAACAGAAATGTATTTATAAATATACATATATAATCTTTTTTGAAAAAAAAACAAACATACAAGTTGGTGCTCCATAAAAACAGTCACGCACCAGTGCCAGTGTGTCCTAATATTTTAGTGCACTGTCCCGAGGGCCCCTAATGAAATAAACCGTACCGGATTCGATGCTGATGTCTATTTTTCAAGCATTGTGGACTGTATATAATTCAGAATAGCGGTGCGCTGACTGAAATATCCGCCCTGGCACGTATAGTCGTGTCAGCGCACCGACTTCATGACAATGACATAGTTGACGGTGTGGTATTTTACCCGGCCGCACCGTTGACCCTCTCGGAATGCAAAATGTGGTGCGTTGACATAAACCAGGGCGACAAATGCAGTCAATGCACCGCACTGTGTTTGTTGGGGTCAACGGTGCGCCTAGATAAATGAGCACACCGCCTTTTTTATTTTTTATTTTTTGTTTAAAAATATTCGGGGCACCTTCCGGCACCACCCCAGAAATGGTGTGGTTACTATTAGCACTGGTAGCAGTGTTG
This sequence comes from Pinus albicaulis, assembly GCA_034641835.2. Classification (NCBI taxonomy): domain Eukaryota; kingdom Viridiplantae; phylum Streptophyta; class Pinopsida; order Pinales; family Pinaceae; genus Pinus; species Pinus albicaulis. The sequence goes on from CM076579.1 coordinate 1,133,411,907, forward strand.
CCTGTAAATTTTACTGGTAGCACTGCTATCCGGGGCGAGCTGAAAAGCTCGAGCGGACTACGCAACAATTTTTTTTCTTTCTTTTTTAATGGTTATTTTTAAGTTTATTTCAATTTCTAATCCACTAAAAGGCTTAATTATAGAAAAACTAGAAAATACGTGTACATTTCGCCGTCGAGGGGGAATATTGGCTGTAAAATTTGGAAAATAAAATTTTCCCACTGTTTTTCAAAATGCAAGTTGGAGATTGGTGGCCAATGCAGAGCATCAGTGTGTGCAATGGGTGCAATGAGAGCACCGATGTCAAGGAGGCTCAGAAATAAGGAAATAGCACTGGGGCTTGAGAGCTCTGGAGCACTAAAGAAAGTGAATAATGAATTTTTTTTATCGTAATTTTTTTTAATTAACCCTGTTTCGGTGCGCGGGGTTTTATAAGTGCACCGGTGCTGTTAAATAAAACCGTACCGAGATGTTTCAGTTTCGGTGCGAAAATTTGATGATGCACTGGGGCGGCGTAATGGTAAATCATCGGTGCGTAATAGTCGCAAAGCATCGGTTTTTTGGCCTTAATTTTTTTTTTTTATATAACGCTATTCCAATGCGTGTGGTTTCTAGTGCACCGGTGCCATTAGAGAAGAATGCACCGGCTTGTTTATGTTTTAGTGCGGTGTTTTATGATGCACCGGCAGGGAAGAGTATTGACGCCACGGTGCATTACAATAATTGGACGCCCCGGCAGTGTGTGTACTTCGCGCACGTTGTCCGGTGTGCCAATGTTTGGTACGCACCGATAATTGATAGCTCAGGAGCACTGGAAAATTGAAAATTTTGAGTTTTTTGTCGTAAATAATTTTTTAATTTAACCCTTTACCATTGCGCGTTGTTTATAAGCGCACCGGTACTGTTTGCTACAAACAAACCGATTGGTTTGTGTTTTGCCGCGTTTTTTATGATGCACCGGTGCAGTTTCTGTCTACCACACTGGGTGGTTTCGGTGTTGGCGTTGTGTTTTATAATGCACCGGCGCGGACGAGTTGTGAGGCACCGGTACTCTATTATATTATGACGCACCGGGCGGGTGTGTACGAAGTGCATGGTGTCTAGTGTGCTAATGATTTTGTCCGCACCGGTGCGTTCTTTTTTTGAGAGCACCAGGGCGAGTTTTAACGATAAGAGCACCGATAGGAAAACATCCACAAAACCCTCCGCCCTCCAACCTCCTCTAGTAACCTCCGCTAGAAACGGATGTATGGGGTATTTTTCTTTGTGGTTCCTCAAAAACATCTGATAGAGGGTATTTTCCTTGTAGTGAGTAGGACGTGGAGACTTCCAATGCCGAGGACAAGGACGTGGATGAGGTATTGGTTGAGGACATGGTCAAATCATATGTTACAACTGCAGCAAAGCAAGAAATTTTGTGAGGGATTTTCAGAATCCTACAACCCCCTCTTGCAAGTGTTGTAGATCTTTTGAGCATGTAATAGAAGAGTGTTCTATTCTAATAGGAAATATGCAGGAGAAAAGAAATCTGCATCCTACGCATAACTTACAAATGATGACTACAGAACCGCGCAAAGAAGGGCATAGTGTTAACATAGTAACCTGAAGTATTGCAATTATAGGGGAAGATAGTGCAGCAGGAAAATATTTGATGGAGGACACATGGGTCATAAATGCGGGAGATACGAATATTGGGTTCAATATGAAAATATAAAAGGAGATATTCTTGGAGTTTCATGGACCCCAAAGCTTCGACATCTAGGACGCAACCACAAACTCAATAGGAGTTAATGCCTTAGAATAACACCAACCAGGTGGTTACTGCAACCAAGGAATTTGATCCAGCTATCTTGAAATTATTTTTTCAAACCTCCATGAAGTTGTTGTGATATCATAGGGATGTAGAGAATCTTCAAGAGCTAATAGAATCCTGTGCTAGAAGAGAAGAGTCACACAATGATCCACGTGCTGTAAATAAGTTGCATCAGCATAAAAGGAGAATTGGTAGAGAAATGAGGTTGACCTCACAGATCGGTGAATATGAGATGGATCAGATAATTCTCGATATGGGATCAGATTCCGATGCATTTCCTAAGAATACATGGGAGCTTGGTTAAGAAGGGCTAATCAATAGAATATTATTCCTATGGGTAGGTTGACTAGTATAGTAGTGGACATTGATGGAGTGCGCGCTATGGCATATTTTTAAGTAATTGAGATTGTAGATGACATCAATCCATATCTGTCGTTGCTTGGATTGGATTGGGCTTTTGATATTGATGCAATAATCTATATGAAGAGAAGAAAGATGGTGTTTGAACAAGGTGATGTGAGGGTTATTGTTCCTCTATACCCATCAGAAGGAGTGTGGTATATAGATTATGTTCAAGATGAATATTGTGATTCGGATATCGATAATATATATAAACTGAACACGTAGAAAAATATTGGATCAATCCCAATACATATGGAAATATAAGCTGGGAAAGGGATGGCTCATGTATTTCAGAATCTGATGAAGAATTGGAGAATTGGTAGAATAGGTTGCATGAAGTTTCTACAAATCGATGTAACAGAGTTACTAAATCATTGTGATGCATCACCACAGAGGTATGTAATTTACCATACTATGATGGGATAGGAGATGTAAATTTTTTTCTCAAAAAATTTGAAGAAGTAGTACCTGAAGAATAAAGGTTTCAAGCTTTGGATGTCACACTGAGATCTACACCTGCTAGATGGTGGGGTACGCATAAGGAAAATATTCGAAGTTGGAGAGAATATCGCAGCTTTATGAAGATCATATTTGGCCAAGTAAATACCAAACTCGAAGTAAAATATGATGGCAAGTATGAACCTAGAGGTCATTTTTTTGTTGGAATACGATGTGGGGTGAAGATCCAACGCCAGAATGGGTACATACATTCATTCACACATTATATGTGGTACCTCTAAATTGGTACCTTGAAATCGAATTGCGACATGGAATAGCGAATTGGGAAGATATGGTTGAAGGATTTCTAATGACTTAGTTTTTAAGATGACTGTCAGTACATAGATGCAAATCTTCAAGCAATTAGAGAAAAAAATTTCAATACTACAACTGCGATAACCTGGACACCACCTGATTGGAACGTGCAGTTGGAGCAGGTAGTATAATTATATAATTTGACAGCAGAAGAGGCTGAGGAAGATCCACGTAATATTAATATCCTAGGCCAGAAGGACAATGCGAGGTTGCTGGGCCAAAACTTGAGATCCTTGACATAGCGCAGCTGGTGAAGAGAAGGTGAATATAGGGACATAAAAGGAGACAAAATTCGCGATGATTGGGGATTATTATGATGCAGATACAGTCAACAAAGTTGTAAAATTTTTGCATGAATATCAAGAACTATTTCCCACGAATTTTTCTAAAATGAAGGGAATAGTAGGAGATCTCAATCACTCTAAAACCATATGTGAAGCTTGTAAAGAAGCAACCCTATAGATTGAACCTGAAGTACAAGGAAAAGGTAAAGGAGGAATTAGAAAATATGCTTAAAGCTGGCGTAATTGAACCTATGGAGGAATCTAAATGGGTAAGTCCTATGGTTGTTCAAGAGAAGAAGAAAAAGGGTGAAATCATAAATTGTTTTGATTTAAGGAAGTTGAATGATGCATGTATGAATGACCCATTCCCTACACCTTTTACAGATGAAGTATTGGATAATGTTAGAGGGCAAGAGGCCTACTCTTTTACAAATGGTTTTTTAGGTTACCATCATATTAGAATTGCACCAGAAGACAGAAGGAAGACAACTTTTTCCACTGAATGGGGATCTTATCAGTATATAGTCATGCCTTTTGCATGGAAGAATTCTCCTGCAATATTATCTAGAATAGTAGTCGCATCTTTAAGGAGTACATACATAAATTTTTGTAAGTTTATTTTGATGATTCGATAGTCTTTGTACTATTGAAGAACCATGTTGTGAACTTAAAACTGATGTTGGATACCTGTAGATCGTATCAAATATCACTGAACTTGAAGAAATGAAAATTTTGTGTACCTTTTGGTATACTATTGGGGCATGTGGTAGACCCCGCGAATATTGTTGTTATTGCGAAATTTGAACCACCTAAGACAATGAAGCAACTACACACAACATTGGGGCATACCATGGGGGCGTCACTCACAAACCAATATTATATCACGTGCATTCATATTGTGGTAAAAAGAATCAAAAAATCAAAAAACATTATATCTCCTATATAACTAGGGGTGGGTGGGTTTTATTTATGATTTAAAAATATAAATATCATGGGGTATTTTTTATTAGTTTTTTGGGCCAAGTGGGTAAGCAAAGAGAACGCATAAGCATGGAGGAGAGGCTCACTGGTAAAATCGGGCAGAGGAGGTGGGCGGAGAGGGTTAGGTAAATCGATTTTCAACCACTGTTCTGGTTCTGGTTCCTATCAGCTATGGCGGAGGAGGTGGGAAAGTGAGGCCGTGGGAAGGCAAAGAGCGCGAAGGAGAGGGTTACTGGTGAAATCGGCGTGGAGGAGGTGGACGAAGAGGGTTAGGTAAAATTTATTTTCGACTGTTATGGTTCCACTGTTCTGGTTCCTATCAGCCATGGAGGAGGAGGTGTGAGAAGAGCGTTAGGGAGGTTAGGGAAGTAATATCGCGCTTCGACTGGCTTCGAATGGATTGGACTAGAGGAGTGGGGTTAGGGAGTTATTCAATGGCTTCGACTGGATTTTACTGGAGGAGCGGGGTTAGGGATTTATTCAATGCCTTCGACTGGAGGTATTCTCTGCTTTGACCGGCTTGTAGGCTTCCACTGGAGGTGCAAGACACAATTTCAGGTGGGGTTTACTCATTGTATGGGATCCGGGTACCTTCAAACTAAGACCAAATTCGAACTGTGTTTCTTTACATCGCCAGTGTTATGCCAAGATTTGGGCCCATATGCAAGTTGTGAGGGAGTCGTATCCTTGAAACCTGGAGATCGACTCAGTAAGAGGAAGACTTGGAGATTGACTCAGCAAGAGGAAGAGAATGAATCAACAAGATATCTACTAAGCATTCGAGCAGATCGACTTAGAATTCAAGCAACTTTCCATCTCGTGCCAAGAACTGCAGAAACAGGTGACTGGTTTCTGCCTTATCCACTGAACAGGACAGCCCAAAACCGTGGAAGAATGTCCATAGTCACAATTCATAGTAGGCTTTGTTTCAGATATTTAAGATTAAGGATATGGTTTTTTTTTCTCGATGTTGTTCTTTGGTTTATTTCGTGTAAGCCCAAATGGTTCTTTCTCTGCAGTTTTTAGATCGCTTTACATAACTGTATGTCTTAACATTCTTAGATCACTTTACATTACTGTATGTTGTAATATTCTTATTCCCTTCACGCATGCTGAAGGAGACAGGACAGAAGCTTGGAAGAAGATAAATTATGTTAATTGTGATGTTTATCATTCCCATAATGTGTTTATAAAAACTAAACAACTTCTCTTAATTTGCCAGTTGACTGAGTTGGTGAAGTGCAACATTGTGGTTTATTTCTCTTCAACATAGTAAGGCTCATAAAGTGTTGCCCATTACTGTTCCTGCATTAATTTTTTGTTGTCTTGTTTTGTATTTCAACCTTAATCCACTACTTAATAAATCCAAATGTGGAGAGATCCATTGATTAAGGATATGGTTTTTTTTTTGCTAGAATTTTCTCGTCAATATACATAATGCAAAGGGTCAAATTTGTCAATTAACCACACAAATTGCCAAAATTTTCCTCTTTTTGTCTTTTGTTGGTTTAAAGTATATGTAAAATTAATTTGGAAGGTATATCATACAAAATCCCATTACACATCATAAATGATTCTACCACACTAGTGAAAAAATATGCATGTCACAATTTTTAGGTGGTTGAAGGAAGTATAAAAAACCTCAATGAGCCAAGTTATATAGCCCTTGATTGTAAAAAGCCACCATTGTTAGATCTAGTAGCAGTGTGAGATGGAAACCTTAAGAGGTGACTAGATCTACAGGATGCAATCGTTGTATTACAACAACAACTAGTGCAACCCTCTCATCTCATTTTGTAAATAAAATAACAGAGACCTATAGCTAGTAATTTGGACAGATTGAGTTCTTTGTTATCTTTTTGAATTAGAGTGATGAAGGTAGCATTTATGGTTGGAAAGGAACCTCATATTTAGTGTAACTTTTATTTTAATACCTAGACCTTATTTTTAATGGTGAACCAAATGTGGTGGAAGAAATTTGTGGTGAAAACGTGAGGACTTGGATATTTTCTGTAATGCATATCTATGACATTCAATTTTACATCTATTAAAGTGACGGGTCTCATGGGACTGGCAGCATGTTCTTTCAAGACTAATTAGGGAATGTGTTTGGTGATCATGTGAATGGCAGTGAAACCGTCCTATTTGAGTTTTGAGAGGAGAGACCTGAAAAAAAATTTTGGTTTGTGATAAATATGTTGATGATAAGTTAACTTATTACCTTGATTGTTTTTTAGATGAGTAATTCTACTACAATTCCAATGTCGAATCATCAATTTGTGGAAGAATTTCGAGTTGTGTTCTCCTTCTTGAGTCATTGCACTTGTGATTTATACCAGCAAAGTATTTTTTCTTGTTGATTTCATTCACTAGGGTGGGTGAAAAAATGTTTCTCTTGGCCAACAAGGGATTTGTCTCTTCCACGAATAATTTTTTTTTGAATGCATGCCATTCTTGATTCTAGATCTTTTGGGCTTGGAAAATGTCTAAAAAGACTATCATGTTCCATGTCTTGAGATGTTTTTTGAGGTTTTTAAGTCTTTGTTGGAAATGATGGAAATGATAAATTAGAGTCCTTTTGTGTATGACATCTTGATTCCACCATTGATTGATGTTCTTATAAATGTATGGGCGGGAAAGCCAAAAAATTTAAAATCTAAAGGCCTTTTTTATGGGGATACTTGGGTTGTGGAGAGTGACAAATATGGGCCAATGATCTAATCTAGTTGAAGGGAGAATATTGGTGTGTATACCTTGACCACAGAGCATTAAGAATTCTAAAATCAAGAAATATTCCAATTTCAAACTACATGTTGTGATCCCCCACATTTATTGTTACAAGCATGGAGCCCATTGAGGGTTTCCACATCAATCAGTCTCATATCACTGATAAAGGTGTTGAATGCTTCATTATCTTGATCATGTCTACAAATTTATCCTTTTCTTTTACTTTAAGGAAGAAATAAGGTTGAAATTCCTTCTTAGAATCTAATGAGAATTTCCATTGAGATGTACAAAGTTGGTAAGACTCTGCAAGAATTTGTGTGTTTCCAGAAGAAGATGCACACCATATACATTGGTGATGAATGCATTTTATGAGGATCACGAGGTAAAATTGAGCGATTAAACTTATTTCTATGGCAAATAAATTGTGAAGTAGAATCATGTTTAGATTCCAAATAATGGCAATGTCACCAACCATGCCTTTGGAATTTATGGTTGTCAATTTTCCCTTTTTCCAAAAGTTTTTGAGTAGGGTTTCTATCATAATAATATAACTTTTTTTTTTCTTGAAACATAAGAGTATCATGTGATTCAATACACATCTTATTGTGTAAGAGTAATTTCTTGCTTTTAACATCAATTTCTCATATATTAGAAGATATCACCTTCATTGACAAGAGGTATCTCTCTAATAATAAATGCAAATTGGTCTTGTGACCTCAACGATTATCATCATGCAAGAGTTATTTTATATTTTTTATCCTGTTGGGTTGAATCCGAGGGCAAAAGAAGAATTCTAAAATGGGATATTGGTTGAATTACATTTCTTGCTACCCTTTAGGGATTGCTGAATTTGATTTCTAAGGATTGATTGTATGTCCTTCCATGATAGGCATCCACATTTTTAGGAATATTCCTTGCATACACGTAGAAAAAATTTCCTGCACCAAATATTATACCATTTAGACTAAACTGCATCTAGATCAAATTTTTAAGTTTTATTACCTTTCCTTTGGGGTAAAATAATCCCCCAGTCTCTATAATAGGAAATTTAATGATGTCATATAAATTGTGTATAAATTTTAATCTCGAAACCTGGAGCTTGTGGCATAACTTGTTACTAAAATGTTATTTTTGCTAGAACCATTTCAAGAAAAGTATACTTAACTGACTCCCCATTCATTTTTCTTACATATTTTCATTATTAATTTTTTTTTGCTGCTGAGGGTTTAAGGTACAATTGCATGATGAAGTTTTGTGGCCACAGTCATCGCTCTCCTAGACATATACAAGGGTGTAAGTGGTGATTTCAAACTCCTGAAAATTATCCCTCTGTTTAATTATCCTTATGTTTTACAACCTTGAAGATCTAAAACCAGGTAGGGTTTCAGACATTAATCCCAAGTTAGAGCTTATACACAATCAGTAGTTTAGGATCAACAATCATGTCTAAGCCATTTTCTGTTCTGACAGTTAATAGACCCCTAGATGAGGTGGATATTCTCATTATGTGGAACCTTCTTTAATTTTTATCATACTAACAAATCTCCTTCTTCTTATGTATGTAAAATAGAGGGTTCCTCAGGGCAAGGAGGTCAGTCTATAGCATAGATCTTATTATCCAAATAATTCACCTTCATATAAATTCATTGGAGTTGTCCTGAAGCATATGTGAATTATACTTTGTGTGTTTGTGTATATATATATAGGATCTAAAAGAGCTATTTATGAAACCTTCATTTGAAATTTGAAGGTTGTGTTATGAAATTTCCTTCGGTCTACCAACATTTATAACAATGTGATGGTCTCTCTTTCCCATGAGCCATGACTTAAAAGAACAATTCAAAGAAGTGTTACCCAAGCTTTCTCAAGTACACCACCATGGGTTAATTACAAGAGTGACACAAGGTTACACCATGTACAAAGTTCAAACAACCTCATGTTTTTTTTAGACTATTAAGCAAGGACTTTTGGATTTCAGTGAGTTTGTCCAGAATCCAGATAATCCGGGTCAGGTAGTTGATTGTGCATGTACCTTCATGTGCATGGAGTTATAATCTGCTTTACTCATGAGGTATCTCTTATATGCCTGTTTCGACCTATTCACTTCTCTGTTCAAGCCAACTAGCCTTCAATGTTGTATTTGCATTGATATTGAACATGCAAAAAATTACTCCATATATCTTGAATTCTCTGGTTTTTCTGACTTTGGGTGCAATCTGCTTGCCATTCATTCATATGGTGATAGGCCTAAGGGAGTGAATACTGTCAAGTACATAGTAGACTTAATTTTCACTATTGCATCTTCTGCAATCTATCGGCCGCTTCTTCCATTGATGCGGCTTGTATTCAATGTGGTTATAAAGAAGGAGACCTTTGCATTGGTTCTGCTGATGAAAATTTTCACATCCATAGTTGCTACTTGGTATGCATAATTGGATTGTTTGTTGGTGGGGAGTTCAGCGATATGAAAAAGGAGGCTGAGAAGTTCACAATGGGGATAGTTGCCTATTATATGACACTGATATGGTCTGCAATAGGTTGGGAGTTTTGTTCTGTTGGTAGAGTGGGTTTGATATTTATGGTTTCTTCCTTGTTCTCAAATGTGATTAGCACTCTGGCCCTCCCTAATGAATCTAGCATTGGGGCCAAATCTCTTGCGGGAATTTCTCACATTAAATTAAATAAGATCAAAACAATAAAAATTAAATTAAATGATCAAGACATTTTTCCAGTTAACGAATCAGTTTCTTCCCAGCCTAAGACTGATGTACCTAGGAAAGGACAGTAAGTCGAAAACTTTAAAAACAGAGTATAGAATAAGCATTTAGCTCCTGAGACCGTTCCATCGGTTGTTGCACCCACTTTACCTCTTGGTCCACTAGTAAGTTCTGATGTTGCACAATAATTATTGAAGGTGAGGATCATTTTTCTTCTAGTTGACTTGTTTAAGATTTCTGGGCAGAGATGCACTATTATGCAATCACTAGTTGTGCTATTAGATGGACCTAAGATCGTCATCGGACAAGCCTACAAAGAGTATATAAAACGCAAATAAGCATCATTAGAAATACCAGGTAACTCTGAAAAAGTGAATGCATATAAAAGACATTTAAAACAACAAATGGAATAGTTATATGCATATTCCTATCAGCACAACTAAGATTTTACCCTTACAAAATATTGCTGCATGATTAATATGAATATTATTGTTAATTAAAGGAGACAAAAAACTTACCCTTGATCATAATTAAAGTAAAATTTACCCAGAAAGAATTCAGCAGTATACTCAACATCAAGGATGTAGAGGTGATTAATGACAGTAGCTAAACCCGTATAAAAACTAGATCAGAAGTTTGGTACTTGAATAATAGCGAACAATAAATTGAATAAAATCACAAGCCCTAGATACTAGCGAACAATAAATTGAATAAAATCCATTTCATACCAGCAAACAGTAAAAGCTACGATGGTTTGGTTTTGACCTCTTTAGGACACAAAAAAATGATGTAAGTAAGGCCAAAATTGAGGCAGATTTAGGGCCTAAGCTTGCTTGTAAGTTTGTCAATGTTTGACTCAATAAATCAACTCTCAAATATGTTTTAGTACTCTGTTTTATTTATGGTTTTAGTTCCAACTCTCAAATATGTTTTAGTACTCTGTTTTATTTCTGGTTTTAGTTCCATTTGAGGAATCCATCGATAGTACATTTTGAATCAAGGTGTTTTATCGCAATTTTAAGAGTTATTCATGTTTTTTGGAGCTTTGAATTGAAAGTGCATACCTTGCTTCCTTGCTCTTTTTTTCATAATAAACCAATATGTTTGTGGAATTTTACTTACTTTTTCATTTATTTGTGTGCAAAAACAGATGGACCTGTCTTATAAAATTACTATCGATGAAGAGAAACCTGTCATTGGCATTGTCAAGTGTCGAGAAGGTTGTACATTTGCTGAAATCTGTGATGAAATTGTGAATGATGGAATAGTTGAATACCCTTTTGATTTTATCTAGGATGGAGTAGCTTTAAATCCAAAGCAAGAGAAGAAATGGAAAGTCTATATAACACTTTTAGGCATCAAGAGGAAACTAGGCACATTTGATGTGGAAACAAGGTGTTCAAATGCAGTGGAAACAAGGGGTTCAAATGTAGTGGAAACAATACAAATCTTTGAAAACAATGAAGATAATGTGGAGGAACTTATGCATAAACAACCAAGATTTGAAAATATGCCTTTGTCAGTGGAAGAAGCCACAATTGTTGATCCTTGTGTATTGGCATCTTGGGAAAAAAAGTGAAAAGTTTAATGGAAGAGTTTGTCAATGAGAAACTTACTCTCAAAGTATATTCAAAAAAGGGAGAATCTAAAATAAAGATCCATTGTGAAATTTGTGGCATTGATTATGGAACAGGTGATGTATCCTTGGTAGCGCGAACAATGCGCAACTTCAAAAACCATCATATGAAAACAACGTCCCATCAACAACGCCTTTCAATGCCAAGTGGTAGTGAAATTCCTTCATGTAACAAAGTAAAACAAACAACGGTGGTTGGTGATCGATTTCATATTGATCAATCAATCAAACTTCTAGATGATTTCAACAAGACACAAGAGCCTAATTTGTTCAAGGTGGTGGAAGAAACACTTGCAGACTATAAGGACATGAAAAAAGTGAGAGTCAAATGTACACGATGCAATAAATGGTTTTTTTTAGTGCCGACAAGTGGTAATATTGTCAGTTCTCTAAATGAACACATGAAATCAAAGAAGCACATTACTACTACTACTACAAATGAGGCTTCACATCAGGAGATTGGGTTGAGGAGTGGCACAGTTGGGAGACCTAAGAAGCCTACCAATGATAAGTCCCAACAAAATTTGACTAGGTTCTTAGTGCCATCATCACCATCAGTATTACATAGGGGTTCTATAAGTGCAACTCCTTCTACTTCAGGTGTGTTAATTAGTGGTTAATTAATAGTTTAGACTAAACTTGAATATGAATTTGTATATTATTTTATTTATCGTAGTTATAATTTATTTGTTTTTTACTGTGTTGTCATCTTATTATAGCTCAATTATCTCCCTTGTTACTACAATGTTGGGGGTATTGGTATCCTTATATTGATAGAAATGGGGAGAGATTGGAAACAAAGGTCCTAATGGATGATCAAAGGGGTGGAAAATTATGGACCATAGAGAAGCATACCAAGATCATGCTATGTTATGAGGGTATTGAATGTCGTATTGATGGTACATATAGGCATATTCATTTCCAGAGGGGTTCTGAAACAGGGACCCCTTTTGATTCATTAACATGTAGAATGTAATGACTTCAGGATGTGATTATATCGTGAATCAAGGTGCACCAATAAAAGAAGTGAATGAGATACAGGAAAAGGTAGAAGATTGGACTATTTGACTCAAAATGAATTGAAGAATGTTGCAAGGGTTACAAATTCTAACCATAGATCAACAATGCGAGCTCTTTGGTGGGAGAGGACAAAGGTTGCTACACTCTATTAGAATTAGATCTCTAAAGGAAAAGTTGTTTGAATCGGTAGAAAGGAAGGATGTCTTTAGGTTTTGTAAGGATGTTTGTGAGGCACATAAGCAAGGAAAATTACAAGGTAAAGATGTAGTTTGGGAGTTTGTCAAGGATATATTTCATAACTTGATTCATGAAAAAACAGGGAGAAGGAATAGTACATCCACAAAATCCCTTTATGAGATGATCAAGTTACGGGGAGGTCCTAGATTACATAACTTTATTAGCTTGAATCTGGATGGTCCCTCAATATCTACAACTTTAAGGCAAGTTAGAAATTCATTGACATATATCCCAGGGGAGCACGAACACATTTTTGAGGTAGTTGGAAAAATTTATGCTTCTTATAAAGCCAAACATGGTATATATGGACCAATTCCTGTATGCCTTGCAGAAGATGAAACAATTGTGAAAAAATATGTTAGGTGGGTAGCAAAAAGCGATACACTGGTGGGGTTTTGTGGTTTGAAAGAAGAACATCAATGCCAATCACATTTCTTGGTGATAGTTGGTGAGGGAGATGCAGGCTATGAGATTATAACAAATTCTTTTAAAAACAATGTTATTGGGCATTATGCACGTGTTATTATTGCAAACCCTTTACATGAAAAACTTCCTCGTTTGGTTGTGGTTGTTCATCCAACATGCAATAAATTCAATGCAAATTTTGTTTATCAATAGTGGGAAAAGGTATAAATTATGTGGAAGAAACACGTAGAAAACAATTTGGGACCTATTGTTGGTCATTCCTCAGATGGGGATAGCAGAAGAAGACAAATTATGTTGAAGGATTATTTAACAACATCAGGTCTTCGATATCAAATTCCTTGGGAAGGGTGGAGGTTAACTGGGTTGTACAATGGTTGCAATGTAACAAGATTGCATGACCAAGATTACATCCACAACGGAAAAAATCTAGTGAATCATTTGTTTAGCGGTCGACGAGAATTTGTTTTAGGAAATGAGTACATAAGTTTTGGCCATGTCAGAATGGTTTATCACACTTTTAAAGTGGATGATCACAAGCTTAAGTGTGAAGATATAGAGAGGATGGATCGACAAAATTTGGGTTCCGCACAACGCATTGCTTCAAGGGATGTTTAGAGGTGTTTGAAAGAATTGAGAAGTAAATCAAGTGGAAAGTTAGAGAGGACACTAGCTATAGAGACTTACCTAATGATTGTTGCTGACTACATTGACATCTTTATGTCTCATAGTTTGAGCCTCTGGGAAAGAGTGTGAAATGCTTCACGAGTTCATCATTTCTTCGCATTATGGTTATGTTGGGTACAAAAACAATCTCGTACTAATGTCAACATAAATTTCATCAGCAGAGAGGCATATCAAGATGTGATAATTTCTTGCCATTTTGTAGTTTTGTTGATGAGATTGTTTCGAGATCAACTCTCTAACTTGCCATGTGTTTTGCACTTGATTGGGTCAGATGTATGTGAGAAATTCTTTAGAAAAGTTGGTGGGATGGTTGGAGTGGAGAGGGCCTATTATTTCACTGACTTGCTTCATGTTGTTGGAACCCTTAATGGAGTTGTTGAAGAAGAATCAAATTCCCAAGGGCTTCATTTTAATAAATCCCATAAGAAGCAAGAAAAAATTTGGAATATATTGCACCAAGAAACAATACAAAACATTGACATATTGTCGCAATATGATTCAATATCCACAGCCGCTAAAATTGTAGAAGCCCTTAAGAATGGATTGAAGGATGCACAAGACATTTTATCAACTCTTGGAATGAAACCAAAAAATTACACTCAATGTTATTGGTGGGTTAAACCATGGACAGAGGATAAAGATTATCCAACATTCCAAATTGTGGATGAAGTAGTTGATGATTCTCCACCGAGATGTTCCAAATCTATATTTCAATCTTCATATTCATTGGTATAGAATGAAAGTGAATTGCAAATAATGGAAAATGAGTGAAGACATGAGTTGGATGAAATTTTAGATTCCATTGATGAAAATGTAAGCAAAACTATAAAACCAGTGGTGAATCTTGATGGTAAGGATATGTTCAAAGCATGTTTGGTTAGTCAATTGAATGGAAATCCAACATTATCCAAAGATAGGTTGACAAAAGTGAGAAGTGGGGTCTACTTTAGGCGAGATGGGAATACTCTACAAAAGGGTGTTTCAATTGGCTTTGGAATTGGATCATATTGTGGGGTGTTGTTTGAAAACAACTCAATTCCCCCCACTGAACGTACTGCAAGAAAAGGTGTTCCTCAAAGTACAAAACAAGGTGTTTCTTGTGGAATGTGGTACATTGGAAGGGTTCAAAGAATAAGGAAGAAGGATGGTAATAGGGTGTTTGATTACCATAATGACATCAACCTTTTGGATAGATTAGAAGGCATCGAGCTTCAATTATGTTGGTATAGTAGAATAAAGTGGCAGCGCATGTATAAGTATGATTTGACTGATCATGCTTTTGTACAACTTGAATCTGTTATAGCAATCGCAAACTTATCATACAATGCCAAGAATGATACATACAAATTAGAAGAAAGTGATTACAAAGTTTTTTCAGATTTTGTGAAAAAATTGAACAAGGTTAATTTTCAAAACATTTTACTTTCACTTTCCTTATGTATTTCCATATGTTGGATTATTTATAAATAGTTTTTGGTTATATTTTTGTTGATTTGTTTGTATGAATCTGATGTTAATTTTGTATTTTTTGGCTTTAGGTCTAGTGAATACTTCAAATGGTGAATGTTCGAGATAACTCAACCTTTTTTTCTACCTACTTTTTAGTGTAAGTTTCTTTCACTAGCCATTCATCTTTTTGTAGTTGTGTTTCATTCAAACATTAATTTGGTATTTCTTCCATAAAAAAAATATAATTACATACCTATAAAACTATATGTACCCCTTACCTCAACACATATATACAATTTGAATATAAGGGCATCCCTTACCTCAACACTTATGTTGGATGCCTTCTACTATGGTTCTTCTGAAGTTGGTCCATTTAATCACGAAAAGAAAGAAGAATTGGTTCATTTTTTATGAATATGTTTTGAAGAAAATTATGTCGTTCTTCTCACTAATGTTAATGCTTTCCTTGAATTTTTAGATTAATGGTTCGCTTGCTAGAAAGGATATCAAGAATCTAATGGCACGAGGTTCAATCAGGATGGTTTCTGTTCACTCAAGTCAATAAATTTACACCAGATCAATGGCTAACACATGAAGTGCATTTTATTTTGAATGTTTTTGTGGTAGTTGGATTTCCTATTTTTCAAATTGGACATATAAATTAGATTTTGTAGCTCAAATGTGCCATCAGAGTATTTTTGCAAGAATTTATATTTTGGCCACCTTGATATCATTTTTATTTTTATTTTTGAAAAAAGACATTTATTGTTTTGGAAAAATAGGCCCTTGTAATTTGGCCTATAAAAAAGAAATTTTTTTGTAATAGAGGGGGGTTGGATATTGGATATATCACAGGAGAGCTATTGTACTTGGAGATTTTTTTTTGATAATACAGAGGCAGTTGCAGTAAGAATTTTGGGATTCATGTGGTACGGCTTTATAGCATTGTATCTCCTTCGTGTTTCATTTCATCCAATGCCTTCTCAATTCCATTTCATATATTATGCTTTCACTAATTGTTCAAATGAGTTATAAACAAAATTCATAAATCAAGTTATGCTCTGTTTTGTAAGGGCAATTATGTTGTGTTACTTTCTTCTTATAGAATGAATTCATTATCTAAATGCTCATTATAATTCCATTTCTCATCCTACACTGCAATGACAAAGCCCTGAAAGCTATCAAAGTCTACCTATCTTGCCCCATTATCACTACTGTAATTTGTTTAGCCCCGATTCCTAGTTTCCTTCTTCTAAGTTTGAGATTCATCACGGTGTTTATGTTTCAGTATGTTTTTCTTTAAAGATAACAACTCATGAGGTGTTGTATACTTTTTCTTGGTGATACATCCACAAGCCTAGTAACTCTTGGTGATCAGGGATGTAGTACAAGAAGGTATGTCTATTAAATATTTCAGATTAATTTTATATTTGATTGAACTGTCTATCTGCAAGCTGTTGTAATATAATTTGACTGAACTTGAGAGATTGGAAATTTAGGCCTTGGTTTGATCAGGGATGCAGATCCAGGAAGAGGCCCCAATAGAAATATATTTGCAGGAAAAAGGAAGACCCATTGGGCACTTGTAATATTCAGCGTTTTGTCACTTATTGTGAGTCAAGTTGCTGCTTCACTTTTTTACAGGTATTACTTTTATGATGGTGGTATTACTTAACAAGTATTACTTTATATAGATATGTAAAGTTCCACATCTAGTGCAGGTAGATTAGAAATTTTTCTTTGGTTGCACATGTCTAGCATATGCAGTTTTTTAAAATGTGCCATTTAGTGAAGTTTTTATTTGATCCATGTTTTCTCTATATTGCTTATTTTAATCATTAATTTCAAACAATTGTAGGTACATTTTACAAGGTGATGAACAAGAACAAATAGAACTGCTTGCCGTGTTGCTTGCTAAGGATGGTGACATCTATAACAAGCTTGTGTGTTCTTTAGCTCTAGAAATATTTGGACACGAGGATGTCAAAAAAGCCCTACTTCTTCTTTTTGGTGCCCCAACTAGAAAATGCAAGGATGGAATGAAGGTATAATTCTTTTACTAAAGAGTTGTTACAGAGAAACTTGATTATCCCATTGGTGACTATCTGAGAAAAATGTCTTGTTATTCTCCCTTATCTGGTCTTTGGAGTCTGTATACAAAGGAAAATTTATATTTATTGCTCACATTTCTATTTTACTTGCAAATAAGAGGTGATTTGCATGCCTGTTTGAATTGACTAAGGGAGGATATCTCCATCTCTAGAGTCCCTCATAGTTAAAGGGCAGAGTCCTATGGCTGCCTTAGGCTAGTTTCCTTGTTGAACACTCAAAATTAGCCACTTTGGATTCCCAACATCCCTAAAATAATGCCCAGAATCCTTAAAATAAGTGAGGTTTGGGGATTTTCATCTCCGGAGTCCATCATTGGCTGATGGGTGGAGGAGAATTACCTCTGGAATCCATTTTTTATGGGAAAAGGTAACATGCCATCCTCTAGTAGAGGAAGGTCCTACAATAACAATTGAATGCTTACTAATTGGTATCTCAGTCTGTATAGGTACAGAGGCTAGCACCTGACTTTCCTCATTCTCCTTTTCTGTTTGTTGTAGGACATTTTCCTATGCAACCTATCACTTGATCCTGCTCATCTTCATCTAACAATTTAGATGACTTCTCCATAACATGGCTATGCCGTCACCAACCATTTGTACCCAGTGTCAATGTTTTCTATAAGGAAATGTTGTCCATATCAAATGTTTTCTCAATTTTCTTCAGCCATAATCAAGGATTGTATTAGATGTAGATTGTATTATTAAGACATAGATATTTTAACATGTTGCACCTTTGTGTATTTTTTGAAACACACTCCAATTTGTGAGTGCGAATTTAAGCACAAGTCTGGCTAGGAACTGATATGGAAAATCTCTATAAATTTGGTGCTTTTCTAGCATAATTTTCCCACCACATATCTACAGAAAATAAGAAAATAAGAAATGACTTATATTACATTTATTTTCAATTTCCTCATTAGGCTAAGATCATCTGCATGGTTATATAAAAATTATGTGATGTTCCTCATTGATTAATCATCCTTGATAAAGTAAATTTTTCCCATGTCCTCAACAATTAGGTCGATATAATGGGCAGCACCGGAAGTCCAAATGAATGTGGGTTGTTTCTCCATTAACATCTTGTCTATGTCCATATAATTAGAACTAGAATCATTATCTATTATGACTTGTACAACATGTTGCACATGAATCTTTTGGATAAATGCATTCAAAAATTCATATAACAATGCCCCATATTTTATTTATGCAAATGCGTAATTGGATTTAATAAACATTGTTCCTTTGGGACAATAAACTGAAAAATTTAGGAGGGTCTTACTCTTCCTATCCTTCCAACTGCAAGAAATTATTGTGCACCTTTTGTTTCCCTTTACTTTTTAAGGTCTTTCAATCTGGTGTTGTTATTGCTCTTTTCCTTTTGAATAATTTCTTACCTAAACTTGTCATAAGTAGGGCCCTTATATCCTGTGCCAATACTATCAGCAAAATGAATCATTGCATGGTAGAGCAACTGAGCAATGCTAAGTAGTTTGTTGCATAGGAAACCATTGCCCAAAACCCTATCAGTTTATTCATGTTTTTCATCAATTGATTTGATGGATGGCTATGCCCCGGCTTAGTTATGGGAATGAAGAAATACAATTTTCTTGTAGAAGGTGAACGTTTGGAGTCCTTCTCCCTTCTGGCCATCCCCAATATGCACGTGGTTCTTGCAGTTCTTTCTATTCCTCCAGTTGTAGATTCAAGCCACATATCCTTTGTCTTCCTTACTATTCAGATAAGATGGCCTTCACATAGTAAAAAAATTAGAGCGTATGAGCAGCTTTAATTTATACAGAAGGTATCACTATGGAAAGAAGATCCAAAAGATATAAAATAATTTCAACAATTTCTTGCGTACCCTTGATGTCCATAACCCAAATGTGGATTTCAAGGGTTTTAGCGAACAATCTGAACTTATTGAAGAAATGGGTCGGCTTATAATGGAAAGGGTTAATGTTAGGATGACTAATGATGGCACCTCCAACTCATTCATGCTTCATCAAATGAGCACAACTGAAATATTTCAGAGCGCCATTGATGGGTCACATGATACCACAATGTCTGAACAGTCTGAGAAGTTCACCGGCAGCGATAGCTCCCAAGTCCCGAGTATGCCAAACTTTGTAGTGGGTTTGAATAATATTGTCAGTGATGTCAAACATATCCTATTCAAGAAGGGAGTTAGTATCGTTGGGGTTGAAGGGATGGGTGGAAGCGGAAAAACTACCATTTCATTAGCCCCTTGCAACGATCCCGAAGTCAAAGGTAAGAACAACTCCGCTATTTTAATCGTCACACTGAGCTTCCATATTATTGCTTCCCTTTTGGTTTTTTCAGTGCTTATTCTCATTGTGATTATCATATTTCTTCCAAAACAATATAGTTTTCATAACTGTTGCACGGTCTCCAAATGTAATGGGCCTTTTGGAGATTATGTGGGATAAAATAATTAGAGGTCAAAGGCCTGTTTTTAAGAGCATCGAGGATGTGCACAACCAACTGTAGAAGAAACTCAGTTTAAAAGGAAATCCATGTGGAGCCGCAAGTCCAGGTGGGATAGTAAGAATTTGTAGTCCATCTCTTCATTCATAAGGAAATCACAACATATCTTCCAGAAGGGAATTTGAATGACTTCAATCCTTAATATAACTGTTTTCTATGAGATTGAGTTAGTATTCAGTCATTTTAGTGACGCTAATCTTCACTGGACCGATCATAAGGATAAACAATGGATATCAGCAAATGTGCTACTCCCCGTTTAGTTTCGGGTATAATATTATTATTAATATCATTTTCCTTCCCTAGAGTTTCTCAAGCACATTCAAAAAGTGACTATGATGCATTGATGGCATTCAAGGCTTCAACTGATTCAAACAACAAACTTCTCTCTTGGAAAACCAGGGAACCATGCATAGGAAAATGGATCGGTGTCATCTGTCTAAACAATAGGGTTATTCGACTTGTGCTATAGAGCCTTGACCTCACTAGTCCCATAGACTCCTTAAATGATTTAGACCAGTTTAGCTTCTTAAGCCTCAAGGGGAATTCGTTAAATGGCACCCTACCCGACTTATCAAAGTGGAGAAGTGTTAAATTATTGTTTCTCTGTTACAACCAATTATGTGGTCCACTGCCTTCATCTGTTTCACTGTTAGATCGGCTCTGAAGATTAGATGTTTCAAACAATAATTTAATTGGCAAGATATCATTTTATTTGAATTTTCTTAGCCATTTGCTCACTCTGAGACTGGAAAAAAATCTATTTTATGGTACTATCGCAACCTTGAACATGACCAGTCTTCAAGACTTTAATGTTTCTGGTAATCAGCTCACAGGGGCCATCCCTGGATATTTGTTCAAGTTTCCTGATTCGGCATTTGAAAGGAATTCATTTCTTTGTGGCAATCCCTTGCCAAGTTGTAAGAGAATAATCATTAATCCTATCACTCCAGGAGGCATTGTGAATTCCAGCCTTGTGACGCAGGATCCAAGTATTATGCCCTCAACTCCAAGTTCAAAGCCTGAGATGGCACAATTTGGAGCACAGATTTTTGAGATATATGGGCTAGGTAAAGAAGTGGTTGACATAGCATTTTGTGGGAGTGTCTCCCGAGTTGGTGGTTTGAATCTAGATGAGGTAACAAAAGCACTTCTTGTTCCTATTACTTGGATTTAGTATGTCAAATCCATTTTGGTATCTTTCAGTGTTGTTAAATTTGTTATTTTGTGTGTTTTGTCATAAGCATGCATTCGACATTGAGATATAATGGTTGTTTGATGGCTGTTAGTAATCTTGAATTCTGCATTGCATTAAAAAATGTTTGAAGATATTGATATTAGGGAAGAGAATATAGGCAATAATATGGTATTGTAGTGTAGTAATATAAAAATTAATTATAATCTTTATGTTGCTGGTGAGGAAGGCCCGAGTTGAGCAGTGCTAGGATTATGGGGTCCTATGGTTTTCCATATCTAATTATCACTTGCATCCTGATATAGATTAAAAGTCTAGTATTGAATGAAATGCTCATCATAATAGATATCTCAGTACCTTACTGCCTTTTTTAGAGCTGAAAAGATATAGGTTCCAGTGTATGGGTTCAATGGTAAATGAATCTGGATGAGGTAACAAAAGCACTTCTTGTTCCTATTACTTGGATTTAGTATGTCAACTCCATTTTGGTATCTTTTAGTGTTGTTAAATCTGTTATTTTGTGTGTTTTGTCATAAGCAATGCATTCGACATTGAGATATAATGGTTGTTTGATGGCTATTAGTAATCTTGAATTCTGCATTGCATTAAAAAATGTTTGAAGATATTGATATTAGGAAAGAGAATATAGGCAATAATCTGGTATTGTAGTGTAGTAATATAAACAGTAATTATAATCTCTGTGTTGCTGGTGAGGAAGGCCCGAGTTGAGCAGTGCTAGGATTATGGGGTCCTATGGTTTTCCATATCTAATTATCACTTGCATCCTGATATAGAGTAAAAGTCCAGTATTGAATGAAATGCTCATCATAATAGATATCTCAGTACCTTTCTACCTTTTTTAGAGTTGAAAAGATATAGGTTCCAGTGTATGGGTTCAATGGTAAATGAATCTGGATGAGGTAAGAAAAGCACTTCTTGTTCCTATTTCTTGGATTTAGTATGTCAACTCCATTTTGGTATCTTTCAGTGTTGTTAAATTTGTTATTTTTTGTGTTTTGTCATAAGCAATGCATTCGACATTGACATATAATGGTTGTTTGATGGTTGTTAGTAATCTTGAATTCTGCATTACATTAAAAAATGTTTGAAGATACTGATATTTGGAAAGAGAATATAGGCAATAATATGGTATTGTAGTGTAGTAATATAAAAAGTAATTATAATCTTTGTGTTGCTGGTGAGGAAGGCCCGAGTTGAGAAGTGCTAGGATTATGGGGTCCTATGGTTTTCCATATTCAATTATCTCTTGCATCCTGATATAGAGTAAAAGTCCAGTATTGAATGAAATGCTCATCATAATAGATATCTCAGTACCTTACTGTCTTTTTTAGAGCTGAAAAGATATAGGTTCCAATGTATGGGTTCAATGGTAAATGAAACACCCATATGAATTGATTTTTTCATGTGCCAAAACTCACTTTCCTTGGCTCTTGGGAATCAAATTCAATTTTTTTTCATTCCATCAAGATTCATAACATGATCCAGCAATAGTACACAAAATTGGATGGAAATATGAAAAGAAAACTAATTGCATACTAAGGTGGAATCAATGCAATGATATAAATTAACAACACACATAAATTTACTTCCCTTACAAGAATCACACATTATCTCAATTATGCTAACATTTGTCAAGAAACAGTAATGGGCTATGGCATTAACACTGTTATTACCTAAACTAGCATCTAAGTGGAAGAACCCAATCCAAGGATGACAACTTGGGCTAACATATGGGAGTAGTATTATTGTCACTCTAAGAAGCCACCAATTGTTGTTGTCTTTTTTACAGCTAGAAATTGCAACCAATTTCGATAGGCCGGGGCCAACTTTGAGCCCGCACTTAATGCAGATCTGTGAATATAACAGTATGGAATGTGTAATTTTTAGTCAGCCTGGTTATTACTGCGCAATGTTTTTTTATTCAGTGTGGCATGTTTCTACAACAGGTATGTGTTTTCCTAGCTACCTCGCTTGTCAAATCATTTTAGGTTTTGAGTTTTGTATCTGGTATTTGTTTGAGTGGGGATTATTTATTTTCTGTTGTATAATCAATAAAATTTTGACTTGTTTTTTCTCTTGAGCGAGGGAAGGGAGGGGAGTGGTATTTTTCCAAGTAACAAAAGGGTGTTTGTTTGTTGTTCTCACAGGATCCCTGCACCTTGTGTGCCCACTTTTTTATTTTTTTATTTTATTTTATTTTTGGTGGGTGGGATAAACACTTTTGGGGAATTTGAGCTAGTGACCTTTTCACACGGAGTGCGTTAACATAACACCCATTCACTGTCAATCCAAAGCCCAGTGGCCTTGTGTGCCCACTTGACCCTTGCTCTTCACTAGCACTTTTTGCCCATATTTGTCATGGGGCCCATAAACCCTAGCTCCATTCTCACAGGTAAAAATTGTAGCAGAATAGAGGATGTGCTCCAGTATTGTGGCCTAAGAATGAACCCAAAGATGATGAGAACATGGAGGAATAGTTGAACATTATTTATGAAGCCCAAGATCTAATTGGCATCCATGTGTTGAATGTGTTGCAATTCCATATTTAGAAATTGGGATCTCCCATGGACGCTGGTGTTGAATGTGTTGCTTATTTAGAAATTGGGATCTCCCATGGAGGCTGGTGTTGAATGTGTTGCAATTCCATCTTTAGAAATTGGGATCTCCCATGGAGGCTGGAGATATGTTTAATAAATTTTATTGAGAATTTACAAAGGATCACATCAGATCATTGTAGAGACTAGACAATATTCATCTAGTTTAGTGTTCCTATACCATAGTCTGTATATACAATATTTTCCAAAAAAATAGCAAATTGCTCGTCTATTGCTTGTAATTTGTAAATACTACAAAAAGAAATGTTGTTACTTATAAATAAGGGTGGTTGTTCCTGTCCATTAGAATTCACCATGAATGCACGAGTATAGCAAGATTCTTAGATATGCATTGCAATAACACACAAGGAGGTTGCTCTCTTTATTCCTCTCTAAAGACCCAAATAGGTTGTAATAATTTCCCTTGCTTGAAAGATAGTGATTGAATTATTAATTGAGTGATGGGGATATAACCCATCGCTTTATATGGATTTGAGATTTGGGGCCCTAACCTTGGTTGTAGATAGTGGTCTTGCATATAGATATACTTGTGATTGAACACCTTATTTGGTGCAAACATATTCATAAAAATTGATCAATTGATTTTCATCATCATATAGATCAATTTATTTCATGGTATAGACATGCACATAATCAATCTTCCTAAAACATGGTTGATCTTAGACCATTAAATGCCACAAATCATAGTGAGATGTGCTTGAGTGTGGATTGACTAATCACATTGGGAATACTAATGTGCATCTCCTATGTATATCACAAGAAGAAAGGTGAATTGTAGAATGCAGGTGGGGTCATAAGAGAGGCATCGTGTCATTATGTTAAGGATATAAATATAAAGGCGTATAAAAAATGTTAATGAAAAAATGGATACCTACAATATCTAGTGAAAGTAGGGTTTTTTTAAATTGGGAAAATATAATGGGCTAGTATTGGTAGGGGGTTAAATAAAGTGATTTTTAGAGGTATTTTCCAATATGTAGTAAAATTAAGGGTATTGTTTAGTATGCCACGAACGCATGTGCTATGTCATAGGTTAATTGAGTGACACCCCTGTGGAAAATTATTGGTGCTACTGTTGAGTATACATTGAAATATCTTTCAATGGGTTGTGATTCGAGTATTCCCTTGATGGGAGCTCAAATTACATAGCCTGGAAGGATAGGATGGAGGTGGTGCTGGAAGATAATGGACTGAAGGAGTTCATCGATAGCGATGTTCCTAAGCCAGGATCTAGCGATGCTACATTACTTGACACATGGCAAAAGAAGATAGAAAAGACAAGAATAATTTTTTTGGAAGGTGTGAAGGACCATAATGTGTCCAGCCTTCACAGAAAAGCCACTCCATTTGCAATGTGGAAGGCTTTGACAGATTTTTTCCAAAGTAGTAGCGACCAGAGGAAGTTGGCGCTAAAAGATAAGCTCAGAAAAATAAAAATGGAGAAGGGCGACAATATTCCAAAATATCTCACGAATTTTTTCCACTGTAGGGATGAACTGGGAAGTTTGGGGATTACTTGATGATTAAGACTTGCTGAGCTTGGCTCTCCTTGGGCTTCCGAAGATTTGGCATAGCTACGAAGGATCTGTCAATGGACGGGAGAAACTGCCGGGATGGGAGAAACTTTGGTCAGATCTTGTGCAGGAAGAGATAAGGCAAAGTACTAGGGATGGCTCTTCATCAAAGAATGAAGATGAAGAGAATTGCACTTTGGCTGCCAAAGAAAATAAAGGGAAGGGGAAGAAATTTCCTTCAAAATCTGAAGCTAAAGGCAAGAAGTAGGATTTGTCCAAGGTGAAGTGTTTTCACTATCACAAACATGGGCATTTCGCCACTAACTACCCACAGAAGAAGAAGAAAAAGAAAGCTGCTGGAGCTGCAGCTGGAGAGGCCTTAGCCTCACAATTTGAACTTGATTTCTCTTTGATCGCATACTTTGTTTCAAGCGCAATGGGATCGGTGTGGTATCTTGACAGTGGTGCATCTTTCCATATGACGGGAGACAAGGAGTTGTTTAGTGACTTGGAGGAGAAGGACCTTCAAATGCATATAGAGATGGGCGACGATGGTTGATACAGTGCGACCGGATTTGGGACCATTACCTTTGAGAGGGAGTCAGGTAATATATTTCGGTTGAAAGATGTTATGCATGTTCTAGGTCTGAAGAAGAACTTGGTCTCGGTCGCAATGTTGGAAGACAAAGGTTATGACGTTGTTTTTAGTGATGGAAAAGCTTTCCTACGACATAAAACAGCGGGTCAAACCAAGAGGATAGGGATTTGAGTTAAGAATATCTACAAGTTGGAGGTAGATGGCTGCACTGCAATGATGAGAAAATCAGAAGAAGTGGTGAGCCGGGATGAGGGTGAATTATGGCACATGATATTAGGCCATCTTCACCATGGCGCTTTGAAGATTTTGCAGCAGATTTCTACTAGACTTCCCAAGGGTACTCTTGCGCAGTCAGATGAGTGCAAGGGATGTACTATGGGTAAGTTTGTGAAGACCACCTTTCATGAGAAGGAGAACCGTGCTTCGGTGATCCTGGAGAGAATTCACACAGACGTGTATGGACCTTTCTCGGTTGCTTCAACAGAAAAACACAAGTATTATGTTATATTTGTTGATGACTATTCTCGTAGATGTTGTATCTTCTTCATGCAAAAGAAGAGCGAAACATTCTCAAAGTTATGTGAGTTTAAAGCATTGGTGGAGAAGGATTCGAGGAAGCAAGTGAAGGCTCTGCGGAGCGATAATGGTGGTGAATATATCTCGCTAATTCAAAGACTTATGGTAAAGAAGGAATTGAAGAGAACTCATAGTCACTTACAACCCACAATGTATATCGGTCGTTGAGAGGAAGAAACATAAATACTATGGGTGTTGTACTAGCGATGTTGCATGACCAAGGCCTACCGATGCACTTGTAGGCTGAAAAGTACAACATCAATCTGCCATGTGGCAAAATGGCGTCCCTTACAGAGTACTTGGTATGAGTACACCTGAAGAAGCTTTTACTGGTAAGAAGCCTGATATTTCTCATTTGAAGATTTTTGGCTCATCTGTTTACATTCATGTGACAAAGGATGCCAGGAAGAAGCTGGAGCTGACTGCAGAAGTTTGGATATTTGTGGGGTACACAGAAATACCCCATAATTATCATGTGTGGATCAGCCACAGGAGGAGATTCATGAAGTGGAGGAGTCCACTCATGAAGAACCAAACATCAGACAAGGCAGAAAGTGTACCACAGAAGCTAAGATAATGAAGCTTGATGTGGCACAGAATGTAGGAGTCCCTACATTACAGCACAGACAAAGACAGTCACCTGACCGATTTACTGGATACATGGCTCTCATGAGCAAGTGTATCATGACAGAGCCATCTTCTTTTGAAGAAGTAGTGCAGGAGCCCACATAGGTAGATGCCATGGTGGAGGAGTATGAATCCATTGTCAAAAATAGTGCTTGGGAGATTGTTCCAAGGCCGGTGGGTAAATCAGTTGTAGGATCAAGATGGATCTACAAGGTAAAGCAAGTTGCTGATGGGAGCATTGATAAGTATAAGGCAATATTTGTTGCCTAGGGCTTCTCACAAATTGAGGGGATTGATTATGAAGAAACTTTTGCACCTGTCACACAATATTCTTCCATAAGGACCATCCTTGCTCTCTTAGCGCAGATGGGTTGGCACATTTATCAGATGGATGTGAAGACTGCATTCCTTAATGGGATCATTGAGGAAGAGGTGTACATTGAGCAGCCTGAAGGATTTGAGATCTTCAGCAGCGAGTCACATGTGTGCAGGCTCAAAAGAGCATTGTATGGGCTGAAACAAGCACCTCGTGCTTGGTACACACAGATCGACAGCTATTTCACTAGACTTGGCTTCACCAAGAGTGTGGCGGATGCAAACCTGTATAAAATTGTGGTGGAGGGTAAGATTTTAATCATTTTTCTTTATGTTGATGATTTAATACTAATGGGTGATGAGCAGTTGATACACTCATGCAAGGCATATCTTGCAAAGGAGTTTGAGATGAAGGATTTGGGCCTCCTTCATTATTTCCTTGGATTGGAAATATGGCAGCAGGAAGGTGAACTGTTTTTGTCTCAAGGAAAGTATGCTCGGGAGATACTCGAGAAGTTTCACATGCAAGGATGCAAGCCTATCGACACTACTCTTCCAGTAAATTGGAGGAAAGAGGATGCTACATCAGCAGAGGTAGTGGATGCCACTGTTTATCGATAGTTGGTGGGTTTTCTCATGTGTTTAGTTAATACAAGACCAGACATATGCTATGCGGTGAACTAGCTTTCACAAGCGATGGTTAAGCCTACCAAGCTCTTTTGGAAGGCAGGCAAGCATGTCCTAAGGTATCTCAGGGGCACATCTGAGTATGGCATATGGTACAGACAGACGAATGAGATGAATTTGCATGGCTTCAGGGATGCAGATTGGGTAGGCAACCCAACAGACAGAAAGAGCACATCAGGAGGGGTTTTCAGTATCGGATCTACAACTATTTCTTGGTACAGTATGAAACAAATATCCATGGCACTCAGTTCAACGGAGGAAGAATACATGGAAGCAAGTCAAGTTGCATGTGAGGCTATCTGGATGACGAAGATCCTAGTTGGTTTGTTCGGTTCACATTTAGATCCTACAGTGATACATTGTGATAATCAGAGTTGCATTAAAATCTCAATTAATCCTATGTTTCATGATAGATCTAAACATGTTGATATACGGTATCATCATATCAAATATTGTGTGTAGTGGAAGATCATGTTGCTTCAGTACATTCCTACGGAAGATCAGGATGCAGATATTCTGATGAAGGCTCTCACCAAGAGAAAATTCGAATACCATAGAGGCAGGATCGGAGTGAAGGATAATCCCTATCTTGTTGAGAGGGAGTGTTGAGATTCAACAAGATGATGAAGCTTAGTGAAAATCAGTCGCCTTCACTAAGTGGGCCCATAGGCTATTTTTAGGTGCAAGTCTATTTTTAGACATGGTGATCATATTTCAGAAGTTGCAAGATGTTATTTGTGGATGGTTGGTCAAGTTGGAAAAATAGATGAAATTCTATTTTTAGAATATTGCGCGAAGTATATTTATAGATCGTTGATCTAAAAATAGAAGTGTAAATTTTTATTAGATCTTAATAATAATCTGACAATAAACTTCAACTTATTCTCTTGGAGCACTTAATTTCAGTGTACATATTTGGAAAATCAGTGGGCTGAAGGAATTACGCAATTCCTAGGGTTTACTGGTGGTTCATGCATGGAGGACTCAGTTAGAACTGAAGTGGCAAAGTTATGACAGAGTTGGAAGAGTAGTTCATGGAGTTGTTATTCAGTTTAACCCAGTTAATGGAGTTAAACTCAGTTGAGCTAGTTGTATCTAGTCTAACTGAATGATACACTAGTGAGAGTGGAGTGAATTAATTAGTTAATTAATTCAAAAATAATAACTCATTAATCAACTGAACAAATACAACAGTTACCTACAGTGCATGTCAGTTCCAGTGGAGACCCAGTGGAGAGATAGGTGAAAGGGAAAAATGGACTATCTGTTGTGACTAATAGTGATGCATTGATTGCATCTACATATAAATTGGAGATGATAATGATAATTATGCAGCCAAGGAGAGTGGGATTGCATCGAATTGGTCGTTTTAATCAGCTTGGATTGCGCAGTGGAGGCAGGCTATTAGGTGGCAAGAAATTGGTGCATGGATTTGTAGATTTCTTCTGATTAGTGTGTGACGATTGATTGTACTGAGAGCTTGATGTACTAAGATTTGTATGATATTGTTACATGATCTCCATGATACATAATATATGATAGTTGGAGGTTTCAGCTTCAGGCTTTCCCGTTAAACAACTGTGTTATGTGCAATTATTTTTATTGCTTCATGTTTTTGCAATTGAGTTTTAAATTTCCGCAAAAGATTAACAATGGCAGGATTTTGTGTTTAGCAAGAAGATAAAATATTGTTAGATCAGGAGAATCTGGATATATACATGCATCTTGTATATAATTTCTACAATTTATTCATTGACTTCCAATTATGACTTTGCACTTTAGGGGGGAATATGTTATAGGACATTATGACGCATCTAGTCAATATGCCTACAAACTAGATCAATCCACATCCTTGAACATGTTGTTATCATCCCTACATAAAGCCCTAGGAATTAACTTTCCAAATGTCTGAGTTTCTAGGTCTAAATGCTAAAAAATCAATGCTCTTAAGCCTCAATGCACCTTACCCCTTTAGAGACCTGGATGCAGTGCTAGTTTCTACCACTTGCTCCTTGCTGAGGGTGCACTGATTTTAGAAATTCAAGAAAATTAAAAATAATCTCAAAGCTTCCTCTTCTATAAGCTTCTAGGGTTGTTTTAAAAATTTACCTTGGATAAGAAGCTCGAGCCCTATCTAATATTACCTTGGATATTTCACCTATTATCTCTTGAGCTCATCTTCCTCTCTTAAGTGGATTTCAAGCTTAGATTGGTAAATGGATAAGAATTCCTAAACTACCACACTCTCCTATAAATTTATTTCCACCCACAAAATTAGGGTTGGATTTTGGAGATTGATCATGCCCTCATGATAATACCTTGAATCTAAGTGAGTCATCATGTTCATGTAATAGGGTGATATTGAGGTGTGTTTTGTGACAAGGAAGGACAAGTCAACTTGGGGAGATATCTACAAGATCAACTATTATATTTGGTTGTAAACTCTCTCCTATTTCTATTAATACAAAGAGTATAATATTTTCCTATATGTGTTATGTTATGTTTACATTCATGTATTTCAATGCCTTGTTTATTCATTGAATAGAGTGATTGAATCATGCTACATAGATGTTGTAGGTCCTTGGCTTGTTTTGGTTGTATGTGCAGTTTTTAATTATAGAAATTAGAGATACGATTGGAGCTTACAATCCAAGAGGAAATTAAAGCTTGCAACAGATTCCAAGTAGGCCTCTTTCTCATCTTTCAATTTCTCTAAGGGAAACTCTATATTATTTGATTTCTATTGTTCTAGACCAATCCACTAGGTTTAGGTAAGATAGTTTTGTCTACAATCATAAATTTTGCATAACACCTAGTACTTCCACATCATCTCCCTCATATTTGTCCTCTAACTATCATGACACATCATATCGATATTTCTTAAGCATTCACTTCGTTAAAAATTTTCGATACCCTGAGGTATGATAGGATCTTGGGTGCTTGTGACCCAAAACAATAGTGATTGGGGACTAACCATATAAAATATAGGCTTCAAGTTCCTTTTCTTACTAAGGTCTTGATACTTTGAGGTCTGATATTCCAAGGTCCTTTTCTTTCCGAATGAACTCATCCCTATGTGACTTAATTTGCTTGCTCAACCTCGAATGCTTGATTTTCCTACTCAACCCTCTACGGTTGAACTAGTTCATCTCCCTCTGACCTGGACATGCCTACTTGTTCCTCTGCATTTTAAATGGCTTGGTTTGCCTTGACCTTGACATGCCTACTCAACCCTTTGTTGTTGATCTAGTTCAACTAGCTCAACATACTTGGCCCTTTGTTTGCTCAACCACCCTACATGGTATTCTACTGCTTGATTAATCTACTAAAACCTTTGTACTTGAACTAGTTTGGCTACCCATAACCTTGACATTCCTACTCAATCCTATATTATTAATATAGTTTGGCTAACTTGGCATGCTTGGCCCTATGACCTTGATATCAATGAAAACAGTATCAACAACTGGAGCTAAATAATTCAAGCAATATATGGTATGGATATGAGGTTAAGCTCATAAAATAGAATCACAAGACCTTGGTTTTTAGATCATGGAGCTAAAGAATTCGACAAGTATTTGGTATGTAAGAAAAAAGTCACAAAATCATGGTATGAGGTGTGAAAGTATAACACCCAAGGGATGTGACCTAAGACACATATCTAGTAGGTAAAGGACACGATCAAAAATATTAGTCATGAGGTGTTAAGGATAAGTTTCTAAGAACCAATATTCATCGCATCGAGAAATGTAAAGGGGAAAAACTTATGGAATTTAAAGGTCCCAATATAAAGGGCCTGAGGTTGCTGGAATGGGCATATGTGAAGAGTTATTTTGGTACACAGTTGGAAAGCAGGGATATTTCATTGTACTACAACATATATATAATGAGAAACATTACCATGGGTAAATACCCATGGTAAAGGAGGTAATAATACATAAATACATAGTTAAACAATTGGAAATTGGGGATGAGCCTATGCACATGTGAGGTTGAGTGAATTGCTAGAGAGAATTTCAAAATTTTAGTGAGATGAAGAAAGTAGTATTGGACCAAGTGAAGGGTAAGCCAATTTGAACAAAGAGAACCTCAAAAAATTGAACTATAGAATAGAATTTGGTGATAGTGTAGATAGTGCAGAGACAAAGACCTGATTAGCAGTAAAATGATAAAAAAAATTATATCAAAAGCTGAGAGCTAAAAATAGACTAGATCATAACTGAAATAAGTAGACCTAAAGTAGATTGAACGCACTTGAAGAAGATGATTGAGTAGCAAAAATACAAATTTAAACTATACAATAGTGAGGGGATTTGTGTCTCCTTTAGGTTGGTGCCTGTAAATCAAGGGATTGACGTCTCCTTCAGGTTGGTGCCTATAAATTAGGGGATGGATGTCTCCTTCTATCTGGTCCTAATAAATTGATGTAACATTAGGTTGGTGCTCAAACATTCATATATAAAGAAAAATTGATTCCATGGTTTTCTCTTTTATCGGTTTCCATGTAAAACTCTAAGTATCTTGATCTATGTGTGCACATTTTGATTTATGGTGTTTTTGTGTGGTTTATTAGAAATAAATTAGATATATTAAAGATTGTTAAAAATTGCACAATACTAATCACCCCCCTCTTAGTATTATTTTGGGTTCATCAGTTATATGGTATAAGCTATATGAATTATGCATTATAAGGGTTAATGGAAATGAGTTCATGTTATAGGGGATTAGTTGCTCAAGTTATAGTGGTTAGGTTTTTATTTTTTATTTCGTGGGTTAGGGATTATGTTAGGAATTATAAATTTTAAGGGTTATAAGGTTTAAGTTTAGGTTTTAAGGATTATAATATTTAAGGTTGAAGTGATTTGTAGGTGAGGATTATATTGATTATATAGATTATTCATTATACACGTTGTTGGTTATATTAATTATATGCAATTCATATTTTAATGATTCTAATATATATGGAGTATGTGTTACAAGTCTAGGGTTATAAGTGACATGGATAAAAAAATAACTTATAGTGTTGGATATTATATGGGTCAATTATTAGGGATTACAAAGGTTATATGTTAGGGTTTAAAGAGGGGGTTATGATTTTTAAGGCTTATATAGATTATGGGTTATAGTGAATAGTGATTATTTGGGTTATAATATTTAGAGGTTATGATTTTTCTAACCTCAGCCTTGGATGATCCACTTGCCTTACTACAAGAGCTACCCTACTTTGATGACCTAATAAAGTTGGATCCTTTGTTGGCGAGTGTTGGGTGTAGTATAAGGTATATGAATGGACCAACAATTAATGTCAATCGAGGGTTTGTGGACTTCGATATGCAACACTGGAGATGCCAAAGAAATATTTTAGCAACCTACAAAAAAAAACCCTAATTTTTCTAAAAACTGCTCACACCTTGAGTTCCCGCACCCTATTGTAATCCTGTAATCAAAAACATTTTATAGAAATAAAACCCAAACTATTGCAAATACTGATCCTGGAAAATACAAACATTTGGAAGAAAACCCTAATAATCGAAAAGAAAACTTTAGCTGATAATTGGAATACAAACCCTAATTGTTAACAGTGCAAAAAGAAACCCTAACTATTGGAAATTAAAAGGCAAACCCAAACTAGTGGAAATTAAAGTGAAAAAACTAACTACTAGCCATTAGAAAGGAAAACCTTACTACGAAAATGAAAACCCTAATTGAAAAATGACTACAAACCCTACCTATTAATTAACTAGAAATCTGAGAATTTACTTAATAAAATGTAAAGAATGTCTTCAATAAATTAAGGAATAAGGCGATTGAAATCATTCACAACCCATTTACTGTAAAATAAATTTGCATTCAATAAAAAACTCCAACCAAGTCTATTATAATGCTGCATTTAGTTCTATTAAAGACTATCTATGTGTGAAACCAAAAGAGACACAAGAAAGATCCCAAATATGCTAACTATGCAATTGAAACATCATGTGCATAAATTTCTTTACTCAGATTTGATATTCACTACTTTTTTTGGAACCTACATAAAGGTTGCAAACAAATCCACTAATGCGCTCTTCACACTTTTACAAGCTCATTTTATAAATTCCAAAAATAATGAGCTACCAATGCTCATAAGAATTGATACAAGAAAATGAATGATTTGTAGCATAATTTATTCTTCTAATTACTTGGAAAAGCTACATGACAATATATTCTTTTCATAATCCTGAATTCTCGGTGCTTATCAGAGATGAAATGCAAACTTCAATATTCTATGCATAATCTTGAGTATAAAGTTAGATCCAATGCTATTACAATTTATGATGACCAAATTCAACAAAGTATGGTTTTAGAGTTTGAAAGAATGATGAACATTAAAATGAAAATCCCTTTCAAAATAGTTATGTACGCAAGTACCTTTTAAATCCAAATGTTTATTAGTAAACTTCATAAATTTCACCTAGGTATTGTTAGGCATATAATTTTATTAAGATTTTGAACCTCTTAAAATAGTCCTCTGTAGGCTCTGTTATCACTCCACCAGATTCCCAAGGCTGAGGAAGGAATCCCAATAGAGGTAACCACAAACCAAGCTTTTGACTTGATAGCTAGCCCTATCAAGCCGGAGAGGGCTCTCTCCAAAAGGGTCACAGCTAGGAGGGCTGGAGAAATTAGAGTTTTAGGCTATATAATGAGTTCAAGGGGTTGTTTTGATTTTTTTTTTGGTTGGGTAAATCAGTAGATAATGAAAATAGATCAAGGTAAGGCTAGGTCAAGGCAAGAGGAAAAAGGGGTTGCAGGGATGAATGGGGAAAGGTAGGTACAATTTCAATCACCTTAGGATAATGGTTATGGGATGGTTCAGAAAATTCAAGAAGGCTGAGGGAAGCATAGAAGATGAATTTATTTCAGACAGAAGACACGAAACAAATTATGACCAGTTATCCAAAACAAAGCATGACTAGCATGAATTCTGAATCTCACACTTATAAAAGATCATATCATAGAAATGGAAAGGAAATGAACAATACATTCACACATATGTAACTAAATAGGAAACAATGAAGGACATTTAATACCACAGGTATCCGATAAATATAGCTACAACTCGTCTTGTATTAATGGCCAAATCCGAGTACAAAGTCTCCTTGATCAACTAAGAAAAATGAAATTGATTCCAACCCTTGACTCCTGTGAAGATCTGAGCTAAATAGACCTCAAAACAACCTCCACTCATCCATAGGGGTAGAATTCATGAGATGAGGGAGATATTACATAAAAAGCTGAACTGATAGCTAGAGTGTAGGATGAGAAAAGTGACTCGTTCCTATCTCTAATGAACTGATTCATTACACCTCAAATGTTTGACTTACCTAATGTATTTACCCTAGGTAAAAGTAAAAACATTATATTTGCATTCATCTTGACAATTTAGATAAGTTAATTCCTCATTTCCTAAATTAAAATTCAAAGTAGAGTAAAACTTCAAAAATTTCTGAATACCGTGTAAAATACATTTTTCTTGTGAAACACACAGCGTCCAAATTGACCTATGTTCAAGGCTGATTTTGAGCGCCTTCTCGGTGTCCAAATCAGCTCCATGATAGCTCATTGGAAATCCCTTTGAGTATATTTTACAAAAATACCTCCATTTTTCAAAATGGTGCTCATTTTCCCTATCAAAAACCTGTTCTCCCAAGACTAGTAAATGTGCAGTGACCAAGATTTAGAGGGAGAAACATGAAATTTTGATGGTGTTTTGAGCTTTTGATGGACCGGTTCTCCTCCAAAAACTCTGAAACTTTCTAGGGTTGATGTCCTCATCAATACAAACCTGCTGGTATTGGCCATTTTTCATTTGGAGGTCCCAAAACAGAGCGTAGCGTCCAGGTCACTATACGTTTAGGAAAGTTTCTGTGTGCAAAAATACTAAAAAACACAATTCGAATTGTCCACCAGCACAAACTCAGTAATTCTTCACAATTGCAATCTTCAAGAATTAACACTGCTCCGATACCATGTAGAAATTATATAAAATATGCATGTATATATCCATATTCTCCAGATCTAACAATATTTTATCTTCTTGCTAAATACAAAATCCTTCCACTGTTAATATTTTACGGAAATTTAAAAACTCAATTGCAAACACATGAAGCAATAAAAAAAATCGCACATAACACAGTTGTTTAACGGGAAAACCTGAAGCTGAAAATTCCAATTATCATATATTATGTATCATGGATATCATGTAACAATCTCATACAAAGCTTTGTACATCAAGCTCTTAGTATAATCATTCGTCACACACTAATCAGAAGAAATCTGCAAATCCATGCACCGATTTCTTACCACCTACTAGCCTGCCTCCACTGCGCAATCCAAGCTGATTACAAAGACCAATTCGATGCAATCCCACTCTCCTTGACTGCGTAATTATCATTGGCATCTCCAATGTATATGTAGATGCAATCAATGCATCACTAGTAGTCACAACAGATAGTCCATCTTGCCCTTTCACCTATCTCTCCACTGGGTCTCCACTAGAACTGACATGCACTGTAGTTAACTGTTGTATTTGTTCAGTTGATTAGTGAGTTATTATTTGTGAATTAATTAACTAATTAATTCACTCCACTCTCACTAGTGTATCATTCAGTTAGACTAGATACAACTAGCTCAACTAAATTTAACTCCAATAACTGAGTTAAACTGAATAACAACTCCATGAACTAATCTTCCAACTCTGTCATAAATTTTCCACTTCAGTTCTAACTAAGTCCTCCATGCATGAACCACCAGTAAACCCTAGGAATTGCATAATTCCTTCAGCCCGCTAATTTTCCAAATCTGTACACCGAAATTAAGTGCTCCAAGAGAATAAGTTGATGTTTATTATCGGATTATTATTAAGAGCTAATAATAATCAACACTTCTATTTCTAGATCGACGATCTATAAATAGACTTCGCCCAATATTCTAAAAATAGAATTTCATATATTTTTCCAACTTGACCAACCATCCACAAATAGCATCCTGCAACTTCTAAAATATGATCACCATGTCTAAAAATAGACGTAGTCTAAAAATATACTTGCACCTAAAAATAGCCTGCGGGCCCACTTAGTGAAGGCGACTGATTTTCACTAAGCTTCATCATCTTGTTGAATCTCAACATAAATTTATTTACCTTGTGACAAGTTTGGATCAAGAACAATTGGTCAATATCATCATTTCTTACAATACATTTTCATCATGATATCTTTGTTGAGGGAGGCATACCCATGCTCAGCACATAAGCTTAAAATTACATGTAAAATGATCAAATAGCCACATCCACTAATGACAGAGAGTGGAATCATTATTGGATAAGTGTCTGTATAGCCATCATACTTTGTAATCTTGTATTAATCTTGAAATGCAGCCCAGATGGATGAAACTATATTTGGGGTCTTCTATCTCGATCACTTGATCATCCAATGTATGAGTCTAACCATGCGAATAAAATATTCGGAGTCGAACATGGCAGACACCATATGATTACCAGTTGATGATGTAAGCAGTTAACAGATGCGAGAGAAACCATGGATGATGTTAATGACATTCAAGGCAATGCAATAAAATCTATATGGTGTGAATAGGGGAACTGAAGTTGAACACCGCGCATAATATTTCGTTCAAATCGCCACTGATGAAAACATGTTGTCGAAATTGAGGAAACTTTCCATTGATGTATGCAAGCTCCAAGGTACCAAAGGGAGTTTCTAAGTCAAATTCCTACATAATGAGTCAATGTCGACAAGGACTGACCCATCGCAGGATTTCCTTGATGTATCCCCCATCAATGACATGAAACGGGTATCAAGATTTGAGATAGACTGATGTTGATGTGGAACTGGTTCATGAATGACATACATGAATGTAGGCTTAAGAGTATTTTAGTAAATATCAACTAAATGTATTCTCCTAAACATATCGGCGACACTGTATGGAGTTTGCAACATTGACTAAAAATCGAATGTGGAGGCTTTGATATGGTTTGATGAACCAAAAGAAAAGCATATTTCCCAACCCAATAGTCACGGAGATGAAGTGAAAGAGTGTTGTGTTCAAGAGTGAATCACTGCCATTAATAGGTGAAGTATCTCATTTTCCCAATTTCTCTAACTATTTATGGTTAGTACCACTTTACTTTTGACAAGCTTGCCACAGGATAACATATGCTTGATCTGTAAGTTCATCCTTCGGATGAACCCTCTGAGTATTTTTAATGAACCCTGAGAAGGAGTAGTTTGGCCCCATCATGTTCAATGATTCCATCATTTTTTTATTCTTTTACGAGTCCAGCGAAGGTGTAACTCAGCTCCTTTTTAATATTTATAGAGTTTTAAAAAGAGTCGAAAAAGAAAACTCCAAAGGTTCATTTTCATAAATATTCTCTTAAGTTCAAAAAGGCGGAAAAAAATTACTCAGGAGAAACTCTTATCCATGTTCGAGTAAGGTATTCCTTTTTCATAATTATTCTATCTTAGTTCGGAAAAGGGTTAAACTTATACTGAGTAGACATATTTTCATTTA
Source organism: Pinus albicaulis (assembly GCA_034641835.2). Lineage (NCBI taxonomy): Eukaryota > Viridiplantae > Streptophyta > Pinopsida > Pinales > Pinaceae > Pinus > Pinus albicaulis. The sequence goes on from CM076579.1 coordinate 1,133,450,423, forward strand.
CTTTAACGAGTTCGAAAAGACAAGTGTTCGAAAATATTTTCATGTTTAGGGAGTCTGAAAAGAGCTTAAAGAGGACTCCTCCTTGAGGAACGAATAGTATAAAGGGTAGAAACTGGTTCCGGTCAGGTCGGAACTGCTCAAAACATGTAGAGGTCAAGAGGCAGGCTATTAATACCACTCATCAGAGTGGTTCCTCAGGAAAGGATAAAAAAACAAGTGAAAGTGTATGATCGGCCAAGCAGATGGTGACGATGGGATGAGAAAACCAAGGCTCATTTGGAAGAAATAGGCTGATAAAAATGGAAATCATGAGGGACAAGATGAGAATGATCTCATTTTTACACAAGCTCGAAACATGGGAAACTATGCTTGAAATTGGTTTCATTTTTACACAATCTTGAAACAGAGAAAAACTGTGCTTTAAATAAGTTTACATGCCTCCAACATAATGACTCACTTTTAGGCACATGCCCCCTAAGCCTCATTTCATTACCTAAGTATACTATTGTGTATTTACAGGTGGATGGAATGAAGGTTCATTTATGAGATCAAGTGAAAGACTCGACTAGGAATTTTCAAGATCTAATTAAAGACTCAAATTGTAAGGGGATCTATTTCATTTTTTTTAACGAGCTTGACATAGCAAAAGAACTATGCTCATGACACCTTGTTTCATTTTTTAATGAGATTGACACAAGAAAAGTAACTCTTCTTGAGACTTCGTTTCATTTTTTAACGAGCTTGACACAAGAAAAGGAACTCTGCTCTGAGAACCTTGTTTCATTTTTTAACGAGCTCGACACAAGAGAAGGAATTATGCTCTAAACTTGATTATGACCTACATGAAGCCATGGATTTCAAGAGGCTCTCATCAGATGGAAGAACAATGATCTGAAAGGAATCAAGGGATCGAATGGAAATATCATACTCCAATGCCCCTAGTAAATGATTTACCACATCACTTATTGGATCTAGGTCAAAATAAGTTGAGAAAATAGTGAAAGGATCACCTTCATCATTAGGTTTTGGCATGGGATAAGTTGCCACATAATTGACCTGTGGTGGGGGAAGATACCACTTACATATAAGGACCATTTAGGGATGTTGGTTTCTTGGAAATCAAATTAGGACCAACAAATGAAAGTTTTTCAATGGTCACGATCCTTCCTTCATGTGGGAAACACATCACATGAAAGAGTGAAGATGCAAGAGCTCCCATGATATAAACATAGTCACACACAAGGATTAAATTAAAATATAAAGGGCCTTGGACTACCATCATATTTATATAGACATTATTTCCTCCCAAAGTAATAGGCAACTGAGGAAGGATCCCTAACAGTTGACTCGCTCCTCTGTTAAAAGCGAACAAATTCCAGGTAACGGGCACAAGATGCGAAGAACTGAAATATTTCCACATAGTTGAGGACATAATACTAACATGTGAGCCTTCGTTTATGACTATGCCAGGTACGAGCATATTATAAGCATGTAATATGAACTGGAAGGGCATGTAAGCAGGAAGAAGATATCCTATTAGTCGACTCCAATCAAAGTAAGTGACCATACTACTATAGTATAACTACCCCCTTATGTTATGGGAATGGGAGGATTGCCCCTATTTTCGTGGGACCAAGAGGATTTCCCCCCATATCATTGGAAACTAAAGAGACCTAAGAGGTATGAACTTCACTCTCTACAAGAAAGGTATGATTGATTGAAGGTGGAATCAAGTCAACCATTTCTTAATCGATAGTTGGTCGGGAAAAAATACATGGGATTCACATTCAAATAGAGTGGGATTGATTTGATTTGGATTCTAATCAATCACTTCATCAACTAGTGGAGGATATGGATAAATATTTTGATAACCAACAGGAAGTAGAGGATGAGAAGTTATAGGTTTTCCAATGCTTTTGACGCTTCATCTATATAAGGACAAAGGTGAATAGGATTATTCCCTTCACATAACGTACAATGAAACTTAAATTTACCCTTTTTCCCAACCTTACTATCACTAGTTGATGGTTTGTCACCAACATGATCTCTAGAAGCTTACAATAAAGGATGATGTGAGCATGTGGACCACACTTCTAATATATTGGGAATGCCAAGACAATCTCTAAGAAGTGTCTCACCCTTACATAAGTTACAAGGGAATTTCATTTTGCAGAGTTGATTAGAAGGTTTCTCTGTACTAGTTGCATTAGTAGAAATGGTTGCTTGGTTTCCCACCTGCTTATTTTTATTCTTCTTAACCTTTCATTTCTCCTTATTCTTATCCACCCAGTTACTAAAGTTTAGGCTTTCACCAGACGAAGAGGAAGAAGACTGAATAGGTGAAGAAGGAAAAGGGTCAATGTGAGCATCAAATCGAGGTTAATGTTCTTCAGGTGGAGGAATGGGTTGTCTAGTCAGAGAACCTGGTTGGGGAGAAATATAGAAATTTGGAGCAAAGGTGGTTGAAAACAACCAAATAGGTAAACCCTGGAAGAGACAATGTTTCCATATAAGGAGCACCAATATTTCCAAAAGAAGGAAAAGGACCAAGATTCCCATCGGGGGGTTACTTGACTGGTGGAATTTCAAACCGTTGCCATTAGTCTCAACCTAAAATCTACCAAGGAGTTGTTACATGGTGAGGATGTTGTTCCATAGTCAATTAATTGATTTTAGAAATTAAATACACAAATAAATCAAAACAGGGATAACTAGGCAAAAGCGTTTACCTAGTAACTGTGAACTGTAGTATACCACCTTGGAAAACTAAGGATTTACGTTCGGTCAAACAATCTCCTTGAATTTTTTGTTCGGTGTACCACAGTGTACAAGGTAGACGACTTAGTTACTTATGGCAGGATAGCAACCTATAGGGGACTTCCAAAATATACCTAAAGGAATGTGGAAGTGTAGTCATAGTAGTGATGTCTAATATATAACCATATGATGAGAGCGTTCCCATATACTTTTTGTGCGTGTAGCGCCATCCAATATACCTGAAGGTACGCAGAGAACAGTCTGATACACTTACATATGTGGAACGAGATATCACCCCGGGAATGTAACGTTGATAAAGAACGAAGCATGTTTAGAGACATTCGAACACGTCTCTAGCTTAGACCTATATGTTTGCGTTAATGTGACAAATGTTCCTTACGTTGATTTAGTAAATTTTAGATTTATCTTGAATTATGTTTCAATTCTAAAGGCTCAACGTGAATTCACATGAATATCCTAAAGATGCAATCTAGCATGACAAAATGAAATTTTATTTTCAATGAAAATCTAGGTATGGGAGGGAAGAGAACAAAGATTAATGCAGTATAGAATATGAAAAAAACAAAATCGTTAAGTCAATTCCCCTAATGCAACTGTTATAATATCCAATTTCACTCACAAAACCCCAAATGCAATGAAAAATGAATGATATTTTTCTTTTAGATCCACTTAATTTTCAAATGATATGAAAACTAAGATGCTTTCTAAATCACTGATAAAATAAACTATACATGATGGTGATTGTAATTTTGATTATTTCAAGAAATCAATGATCAAGCAAAAGTTTTCTAATGACATAATTGACAAGAACAAATAAAAATCCAAATAAATTCTTATCAAAGGCTACAAAACCAAAAGAAAACAAAATGAATACTTTCTAGAGACTAAGACATACTTAGGGAAAAAAGGAAGACTAGTGAGAACAAAGAAAATCAGAGAGAGACACAAAATGGAATTTTTTTCCATATAACAGGGATTAGTGTAGGTGCTGAAAGGGCACCAGTTCTCTCTAGCGCATGTGCAAAGAAGGTTAGGGTGCGTTTCAACACTCTGTTTCCAAAGAAGGGGGAGTGTTAATGCAGATGTGACCAAATTACTACACAAAAAATCAAATCAAGCTCATAGAAGGGTCTTCCTAGTGTTAATCAATGGCTTAGTGGGATAATGGAGGTTGGTTCAAGAGGTGAAACAAGTGTTAAGGTCAAGGAAACAACCAAGGGCAAGAAACGATTCCCAGTAGAGTCGCCAATTTGTTATGTGAAATTTATGATTTCATACAAAAGTATATACCCTAGACCTAGTGGGCCGGTCTATAACACAAGAAGCAAATAATATAGAGTTTCCCTTAGAGAAATTAAAAAATGAGAAAGAGGCCTACTTGGAATCCGTCACAAGATTTAATTTCCTCATGGCTTGTAAGCTCCAATTGTTGCTTTGATTTCTATAATTAGAACTTGCTCATGCAACCAAAACAATATAAGGATCTACAACATCTACGTAGCATGATTCAATCACTCTATTCAATGAACCAGAGAGGCATTATAATACATGAATGTAAACATAAAATAACACATACAGGAAAACAATATGCTTTTTGTATTAAGAGAAATAGGAGAGAGCTTACAACCAAATATAGTAGCTGTTATTATAGAGATCTCCCCAAGTTAACTTGTTCTTCCTTGTCACAAAGCACACCTCAATATCACCCTAATGCACGAAGATGATGACTCTCTTATATTCAAGGCAGCAACATGAGGGCGTGATCAATCTCCAAAAGCTATGATTTCCTGGATGGCAGTAAATTTATAGGAGAGTGTGGTATTCTATGAATTCTTATCCATTTACCAATATAGGCTTGAGATCCACTTAAAAGGGGAAGATTAACTCAAGGGATAAGAAGTGAAAACTCCAAGGTAGGATTAGATGGCACTCAAGCTTCTTATCTAAGATAAATGGTTAAAACAACCCCTAGAAGCTTCCGGAAGAGGAAGCTTTGGGATTCTTTTTAATTTTCCCGAATTTCTAGAATCATCAAACCTCCAGCAAGGAGCAAGTTGTTGTTGATCAACACTGGTGCAGAATGGATAAACCATCATTGGACGTAGGTCTATAAAGGGGTAGGGTGTGCTGAAGCTTAAAAGAAATGATTTTTTAGAAATTAGACCAAGAAGATCGGAAATTTGGACAGGTCATGCTTAGGGATTTGTGTAGGGTTGATGAAAACATATCCATAGATGTGGATTGATCCGGTTGCCTATTGACCAGATGTAGAAAAAATGGCCTATAAAACTAGGAGAGGACATGTGTCACCTAGATTTGAAGTTTTTGGATGGCCAATAGGGCTTTAGGAAGTTACATGTTGTAGGTGACTTGGTAGATGAAATGGTTGGTGATGTGGTAGATTACATGGAATATGATGTAGCAGATGATATCGGAGATGGAATGAGTGGTTGTGTTGGAGAATGTTATTAGATTTGATCTTTATAATGACTTTTCAATCATGAAAATGTATATTTTATAAAAAGAGAAAAAGGAATTTTGTTATTTTTTCAAGCATGGGTTTCATGATTAAAGTCTAGGTTAAAGCATGTTATTCATGCTTATAGGGATTATTGAATGAAAGAAGAATTTTTTTCATGTAATATAGTCCCATTTGGACTTGTTGTAACAAACGAAAATCATTATTTGTGAGTCTAGAAAATCAATTTCTCCTCCAATACCAAGTTGGCATAACCATGTTGAAGTCAGACTAAAGAGGCCTATTCGACCCCTCAAGAAGGCTATAAATAAGAAGGAATTTGACTCATCTGAAGCACTCACTCACTCAAGTTAAATCTACAATAAAATAAGAAGAAAAAAGAGCGAGGAAGGAAAGGAGAAGAAGAAGAATTTGAAGTGAAGAAGATCTCCTTGAAAACACTTTTTTTCTTTTCCACACATATAAATTTGTCTAGGGTTTTCATGCAAATTTCAGGGGCTGAAGTTACAAGCCAAAATTGCAAACCTCATGTTGCAAGGTCGATATTTTGACTGAATTTTCTTTGACTGAGTTTGACCTTCACTAACTTTGGAAGTATTTGGCTCATTTGGGAGATATATTGTTAAAGGGATGACTTGGTACTTGGAAGGAACTTTGAATTTTGTCTTCGGGTCTTGGAAGCCTCATTTTTTATTGAATCTATAAGAAGAGAAGTATTATTTCTAGGTTTTCCCCTTAGAGGGTTGTTTCCCTACCTTGGAACCTATATCTTGCATACTTTGTCTCTTTGTGATCTTCATTGTTTTGTTAATTGCTTCATGAACAAGGAATAAAAGTAGTAAAAGGTCAACTAACATCACAAGTAATTATTAAGTAAGGAAATTCAATTATAATATACAAGAACCTTGATTTTCCAACTTGGTATAGACCTAAGGTGAAAGGAGATTGAAGATCACATCTTAGTTGGAAATTTCTTCTCAATGGTAAGATTTATGAAGAAAGGTTTGAAGTCTCTTGGAAGCCTCCTTGTGACTCTCAAAGAATATGTAGAAATTATACAACAAGCATGTATATCTTGGATTCATCTGATCTAATGATGTGCTAAAGTTAAATACTAAATCGCTTCTACAAATATTTTGCAGAATTAAAAACATACTCACATGAACATGAACATGAAGTAAGATCAATCACACACAACACAGATAATTTCCCGAGGAAATCATACAGCTAAAAACCCCACTATCTTCTATTTTATATTATATCATGGATCATGAAACAATTACATACAAAAATATTTTCACAAGAGCCCTCAGTACATCAGCTAATTGTCTCACACTGTCATACAAAAATTGGCAAATCCCTTAGCCAATTTATTGCCTCCAGATGGCCTACCTTCACTGCGCAATCCTTGTTGAATGAAATCCATAAATTGATGCAATCCTACCTGCCTTGAATGCACAAATATCATGGGAACATCCAATGTTTGTTTACTTGCATGTGTGCAAGCGGATAATGTCAGAACTGATAGTCAACTTCCCTTTCACCTAGAACTCAACTGGGTCTCCACTGGATCTGACATGCATGCAACTAATAATAGTAATTCCTCATTTGCAAGTGATATCACTGATTGTGAATTAATTAATATTTAATTCAATGGATATCTCACTAGTGTATCTTCATTTACAACTAGCACAACTGAGTTAAACTATTTACAACTTGCACCAAATCATGCACCACTGCACTTCGAACTCTGTTACAACTAAAATCACTCTACATGTCCCACCAACCATCCTTTAACTTGAAATTCACTGGCTAGCTGATTTTCCACTTCAGTTAACTATTTCAAGTCCACATTGAGAATAGACTACAGTTTAATTTCCATCTAAATTAAGGGATAATAAAAATAGACATGCACCCAAAAATAGCCTTGTGGGACCCACCCTAGTGTAGGTGCTTAATGCAACCAAGTGCTTAATGCACTAGTGTGTGTGCTGAAACTTCTTGTTGAATCTCAACACTCCCTCTCAACAAGAAAGGGATTATCCTTCACCCCAATCCTGTCTCTATGGTATTTGATTCTGCTCCTGGTGAGCACCTTCGTCAGAATATCTGCATCCCAATATTCTGTGGGAATGTACTGAACCAATATGATCCTCCTCCCCAAACAATCTCTAAGATAATGGTACCATATATCTATATGCTTGGACCTATCATGAAACACGATATTAATCGAGAGTTTAATGCAACTCTGATTATCACAATGAATCACTGTCGGATCCATCTAAGAACCAAACAAACCAAACAAGATCTTTCTCATCTAGATAGCCTCACATGCATCTTGGCTTGCTGCCATGTATTCCGCTTCCGTTGAATCCAGTGCCATGGATCTCTGCTTCCTTTGTACCAATAAATAGTTGTAGACCTGATACTAAAGATCCCTCCTGATGTGCTCTTTCTATCTGATGGAATTCCAACCCAATATGCATCCATGAAGCCATGCAAATTCACTCTATCCTTTCTTTTGTACCATAGACCATACTCTGATGTGCCCCTCACGTATCTCAGGACATGCTTCCTCACCTTCCAAAAGAGCTTGGTAGGCTTAACCATAGCTTGACTCAGTTGGCTAACCACATAGAAAATTTTCAATCTCATGTTCACTAGATACATTAGCGAACCCACTAACTATCGATAGAAAGTAGCATCCACTACCTCTCTAGAAGTAGCATCCTCTTTCCTCCAGTTTCCTGGAAGAGGAGTATCCATGGGTTTGTAGCTCTCCATGTTAAACTTACCCAGTATCTCCTTTACATACTTGCCTTGAGACACAAAAAGTTCACCATCCCGCTGTCATATTTCCAATCCAAGGAAATAATGAAGGAGGCCCATATCCTTCATTTCAAACTCCCTTGCAATATCCTCCTTGCATGAGTGTATCAGCTGCTCATCACCAGTCAAAATTAGATCATCAACATAAAGACAAATGATCAATATCTTACCCTCAACCATAATCTGGTACATTTTTGCATCTGCTTCACTTTTAGTGAAGCCAAGTATGGTGAAATAGTTGTCTATCCGAGTGTACCAAGCACAGGGTGCTTGCTTCAGCCCATACAACGCTCTTTTGAGCCTACACACATGTGACTCATTGTTGAATATCTCGAGGCCTTCATGCTTCTCTATGTACACCTCATCCTCAATGATCCCATTGAGAAACACAATTTTCACATGAATTTGATGAATGCGCCAACCCATCTACGCTGAGAGTGCAAGGATGGATCTTTTGGAAGAGTACCTTGCAACAGGTGCAAAAGCCCTGGGCCACAAATCTGGCCTTGTATTTCTCCACACTCCCATCAGGATCCTGCTTTACCTTGTAGATCCATCTCAAACCTACCACTGATTTATCAACCGGTCTTGGAACAATTTCCCATGCACTATTTTTGACAATGGAGTCATACCCCTCCACCATTGCATCAACCCAAGTAGGTTGTTTCACTGCTTCCTGAAAGGAATACGGTTCAGTCACAATAAATTTTCTCACAAGATCCATGTGTTAGCGCTGGAATCGACACTTGGACTACTTCAAGTGCCTGACCAGACACATCCTAAGCTCTAAGGAAATTTATTATGTTTTGATTGTGTTTTTTGGAAAGTGGTTGGATCTCAAGCACTCTGAAAGGAACGTTGAATAGAAAATATATATATATATATATATATATATATATATAACACATATGAGGGCACTCATATATATGATGTTGTAGAAAATTTTTTATTTCAATGATTAGAAGAATGGGAGAAAGACAGTGGGTCTATAGGACATAAATCCACTGCTAGGAGGGAAAATGACACAAATTCCAGATCTGAAATGTAAGTGAAAGAATTATTTTAAAAGACTTACAAGAGTCTCACTTTACATTTAAAGAATACCATTACAAGGAATTCTTATGACTAACATGACCTCATGAATCAGGAATGCTTGGTGAATCAAGGCTCACAAAAACATATTAACATGCATGCTAGATCAAAATACTTATAAAAACATGAAACAGGTTTAATTCCACCTCAAGGAATTCTATGAACAATCTTCAATTCATATTGAATCAGGAAAGCTTGGAACAAGACTTACAAAATAGATCCATATGTCTTGGAGGTTCACAAGACTTATAAAAGCATAAGATAAAACTTTTATGATAAATATGGAAATGCAGATAAAGTATGTAAAAATAGAAGGGAAATTAATACACACACCATATGATTTTGTGAATCCTCAAGAGTGTAACTGGAATATATTATGTGTTCGACAATAAGCTGCTCGAGAATGACATGAGAATCAGCAACAAGGCACTTGGCCTTGTGCCACCAAAAACCCCCTCCTTCTCTTCATAGAAATTTGTCACATATACACAAAAATATAAAATTTTCATCCCCACAAATAGGAGTAAATCTGTTCCTAAAAGTTATTACCATCTCATGCAAGAGATGAGGCTTATCCAAAAGCTTTAATACAAATTTCTATGACATAATCAAAATAAACAGCATCAAGGCTAACAATTCGAAGTGGTTGTATGATGTGGCAATCTATAGGAAGACTCCTCCTTTGTTCTGGTGAAACCAACTACACAAAAAGCGTAAACATCAGTGAAAGTGACATGTGGTTGTTCCTTGAATGTTGCCTGATGCCTTGTGGAAATGTGGTGGTGCTAATACTAATGATAGAAATCTATTTCAGAGAAAATTTGTCATTGTTCCTTTCCTTTGGTATCTTGTTTGTCGCAATAGGGTCTTGAATTAAACATGGAAAAATTGTTAGAGTGGAAAACCCATATATAGGTTCTAAACAAAAGGACTGGGCATGTGAAAGATATGAGAAGGATACACGTTGAATTGTGGACCAGCGGGAGAAATAAAAGAAGAGCGGGAAATATGGAGGTTAAACAGGTTATGGAGGCGGATTGAAAGAGATAGCGAGGTTTCATTTTATTATCAGGAGAGATTATTAAATAAATTATGAGGGGGAGGAGAAAACCTTTTATACATATATCGCAATCGCAGATCGGGGTCGGAAATGTTTAAGCATAAGACACAAGTGGGAGGGAATGCAATTTGCGATGGGCGTGATGATGTGGCAAGAAGGTTTGGACCGAGGGGGGTGCGAAATGCAGAGAGGAGGACACGTAGCAGGAGGAGCAACAGAGAAAACATATATTCAGACCCCCCTGCAGTGTTAAAATCAAAATGGAGAAGGGGGGGGCGAAAAGGCATGAGAACCATGGATCAAAGGGCGTGGAATAACACGAGGTGTAACGGTTGGTGGAAATCACAATCACATTTCGACATTTCTAATTGATTCCTAAACACCTATCCTCCTGAGCTTATGAATTGTGATATGCGATTGGGTCCCACCAATATCGTACATGATCTCGAGTCCTCCAAAGCTTGCGATGTGCAATTAGCGATGATGACGTGTGAGGAAAGGGTCCCACTCAATATTGTAATTGGGGAAATGAGGAAGCGAAAGTGAATACAGTAAGTGAACTTTGCGAAAATGCGATGCGAAAAGGTAGGTGGGGCCCATACAATACTGCAAATCGTGAATCGGGAGTTTTGCTATGAGGAACAGGAGTTAAAGGTTAAAATATGCGAAGTGCGATGTGTGATGAGAATGGAATGTGGGGCCCATTTACATCGCAATCGGGGGAATCGGGGGTTTTGATTATGAGCCCGAGGCTATGTAGGTTTGAACATTGTCTTGGACTTGGACCTAGCTCTCGGTTATATGACACTTGGTTGTGTGATGAGGATTTGAACTGAGAGCTAGGGAGCTCGATGAAGCCTATTTTTTATTTTTTGCTAAAAATTATAATAATTTTATATATATAAATATATAATTTTATTTTCCCTTTTCGATAAGATTTGGCTAGAATAGGGAATAGATAGGACAACATTAAAATATCATTAGGTATCTTTTAGACATGAAAATTACCAAATAGGAATAGTTTAGGGTGTTTTAGCATTTTGGAAAAAATGAAAATGAGGAAAGGATTGAAGAGGATGGCGAGGATGTAGCGAGAAGTGGTGAGAAAAAATGAATCATAAGGAGCTAAAGGCCAAATAAAATGACGAAGAGGGAAAATTTAAAAGGAATCAAAACCAGTGCTAACACCATGTATCTAGTAAATCGGTGAGGAGACTGCTTTTGTCTGCTCTGTGAAGTAGGGGCTCCTACATTCTGTGCAGCATCAAGTCTCAGCCTATCAGCTTCCGTGGTGCGCCTTCTTCCATTTATGATGGATGGCTCTACATGAGTGATTTCCTCCACTCCATGATTTCATCCACTCACACAATGGTCATTTTGTTGTTTGGAAAATACACACGATAATTATGGGGTGTTTCTGTGTACCCCACAAAAATCCTAACTTTAGCAGTCGGTTCCAGCTTCTTCCTGGCATCCTTGGACACATGCACATAAACAGATGAGCCAAAAATATTAAAGTGTGAAACATTTAGTTTCTTACCAGTGAAAGCTTCTTCAAGTGTACTCATGCCAAGTACACTATGAGGACAACAGTTTTGCACATAAACCGCAGTGTTGCATGCTTCTTCCCACAAATGCATTGGTAGGCCCTGATCATTCAACATCACTTGTGCTGCACCCAAGATCATTTTGTTCTTCCCCTCCCTGACCCCATTCTAATGTGGGTTACGAGGCACTATGTGTTCTCTTCAAATTCCTTCTTTCCTGCAGAAGTTCTTGAATTCGTTAGAGATGTATTCTCCACCATTATCACTCCTAAGAGCCTTCACTTGCTTCCCCGACTCTTTCTCTGCCAATGCCTTAAACTCATAGAACTTAGAGAATGTTCGATATTTCTTCTGCATGAAGAAGATCCAACATTTACGAGAAAATGCATCAAAAATTATTACATAGTACTTATGTTTTACTGTTGAAGCAACTGAGAATGGTCCACACACGTCTGTGTGAACTCTCTTAAGGATCCCTAAAGCACAGTTCTCCTTCTCATGAAAGGTGGACTTTACATACTTCTCCATGGTGCAACCCTTTCATTAATCTAACTAAGCAAGACTTCCCATTGGAAGTCCAGTAGATATTTGATGCATGACTTTCAAGGCTCCATGACGAAGATGGCCCAATCACCTGTGCCATAATTTTCCCTCATCTCGGCCCACCACTTTCTCTGCCTTTCCCATCATGGCAGTGCAACCATCTACCTCCAGCTTGTAGAGATTCTTAACTCGAATCCCTATCCTCTTGGCTTGACCCATTTTTTTATGTCGCGGGAAAGCTTTTCCATCACTAAAAACAATTTCATAGCCTTTGTCCTCCAAATTTGCGACTGAGACCAATTTTTTCTTCAAACCTAGTACATGCATTACATATTTTAATAGAAATGGTTTACCTAACTCTCTCTAAAAGGTAAAGGTACCAATCCCGATAGCACTGTATCGTCCGTCATTGCCCATCGTAATATGCATTTGGATATCTTTCTCCTCTAATTCACTGAAAAGTTCATTTTCTCTTGTCATGTGAAAGGAAGCGCCACTATCCAAATACCACACCTATCCCAATGCACTTGACACCATGCATGTAATCAATGAGAATTCAAGCTCAAATTGTGAGGAAAGGGCCTCACTAGTTGTATATCCAGCAACCTTCTTGTTCTTCTTCTTTTGTGGACACTTGGTAGCAAAATTCCTGTATTCGTGACAGTGACAACACTTCACCTTGGACATGTCCTGGTTCTTGCCTTTAGACTTGGATTTAGAATGGAATTTCTTCCCCTTCCCCTTCTTCGCCTTGGCAGCCAAAGCAAAATCCTCTTCATCATCATGCTTTGATGACGAGCCATCTCTGGCGTTCCGTCTGAACTCCTCCTGCACCAAATCTGACCACAGTCATTCCCAATCTGGCAATTTTTCCCATCTATTGACAGAGTCTTCATAACTGTGCCAACTCTTAAGAAGTCCTAGAAGAGCCAAACTCACCAAATCATTAACAGTGACTACTATTTCCACACTCCCCATTTCATCCCAACATTGGACAAACTTTGTGAGATACTTTGGAATGGTGTCACCCTTTTCCATCTTCATCTTCCCGAGTTTATCTTTGAGCGCCAATTTCCTATGGTCGTTTCTACTTTGGAATAGATCCGTCAAAGACTTCCACATAGCATATGGTGTGGCTTTCCCATGGATTCTTGAGACAATGTGGTCTCATACTCCCTCCAACAGGATCATCCTCGCCTTTACCACTTTATTTTTCCATGCATCAAGATTGGCAGCATCTGCAACATCTAGCTTAGTGTTGTGCGGTACAACACCCCCCCATTTTTGACTTGTTCACATCAAATAATGGGGACCCTTTCTATAAAAATTTTGGCTAAATACCTTTTAGGATTTTTATTAAGTCAATTACCTCATGATTTTATTGATTTTTCATCTTCTTTAGATTTTTGTTTTGATTGCTTGGTTGAAATCGATTTTTTATAAGCTTCCTGTTGACGCTTGTTTCGCCTCATTTGGTTAACCGATTTGTAAACGGCACTCCTTTGAAGTCTAATCAATTATGTCACCTGGGTTAAAAATGCATAAAATGTACAATATTTCATTTTTTTAATTAAATTAGTTCAATAATGCATTTAGTTTAAATATTAACCCCTAGTTAGTTATTACTAACAATTTTTATTTTTTACTCATACAACCAAATCATAAAGCATCAGGATTTCAGTCATTTATTCCAAATTTCCAATTTTCAAATAAATTACTAATCTCGAAAAAATCCAAAATGTCAAAGTGGTTGTAGCTTATTTAAGCAAATCATCATTTTAGATAAATTTATAATCTAGTTTAAACATCATTAAAATGAAACAAAAAAAAAACTAATTTTTAATGTTAAATTTTAAATTAATTAAATTAAAATTTAATATAAAAAATATATTTAAAAAATAAAAAACAAAAATATAAAAAATAGAAATAAAATCAATCGAAACATCGCATCGGGAAATTTCAATCGCCGTATCTTTTTAAAAACCCCGATGCAATGAGTTTTTCCGATGCGATTGAGTTTATTTCATTTCATGCGATGCGATCCACATTTCCGATGCGATGAAGTTCATGTGTTTTTATGTGATGCGATCCACATTTCCGATACGATGAAGTTCATATAATTTTATGCAATGTGATCCACATTTCCGATGCAATGAAGTTCATATGTTTTTATGCGATGCGATCCACATTTCCGATGCGATGAAGTTCATGTGTTTCTATGCGATGAGATGAGGTTACAATTCACATTTCCGATGCAATGAGTTCATATTAAATAGCATACTTTAGTGGTAGGTAGATAAGAGTTATAGTGATATTTTAAATTAGTTGGTAGTGTTGTTTTAAGTTAGTATTTTCATACGTTAAGGATAGTGTAGTCTTAGGTTAGTTTTAAAAGTTAGCATTAAGTTAATATTAGAATAGTAACTAGTGTTAGTTAGTATTAAGGTTAGTATATATTAGTTAGTGGTAGATATAGTATTAATTTAATATTATGTTAGTGTTAATTTTTAGATTAAAATTAATGTGGTGTTAGTTTAAAAATTAACATAAGTTAATATTCATTAGTGTTAGTTTTAGATTTAGATATTTAAAAAATAATTAATTTTAGATTAATTAAATTAATTAATATTTAAAATATAATTAATTAAATTAAATTAATTATTAATTAGATTAATCTGTTTAATTAATTATATTAGTTAGTTAGATTAATATTAATAATTAGTTTAGTCTATAATTAAGAATTAAATTAGAATTAATTATTAATTAATTGTAGGCTAATTTAGGATTAGATTTTTAATTAAAATTCTGATTTTTTTAGCCCAGCAACAAAATTTCCAGATTTATTTCAGATTTGACTTATCAACTTTGGAGGCTCATAGATTGACTTTTACTTGGCCAAATGAGGCCCAGGATGGCTTATTGGAAAGAGAAAATCAAGGAGAACATTTCTGAGGAGGTTTCACTAACAGATTTGGTCATTTATTAGGTAAAAAATCAGGCAGAAGATCAAGTTCCGAATTTCTAAAATAAAATTAATTTTCTGAGTTTTGTTTTCTTCATTTTCATTTGCCCAACCTCTTCTAATTGCAAATTCATGCATCAATAATATCACTGGTTAATTAAAATCATTATGAGCATCAATAAGAAGCTCAAATTTCTTTTTATTTATTTATTTAAATAGAATTTGATTGGATTTTTTTTAATGTTAGAGATAATATTTTGATTTTATTGTTGCATCTTAATTCATTTTGATTTCTTTTTGTAGGAAAAACGGTAGAAGGGAAAGATCTCAATCAATGAGAAGGTTATAGCAATTAAAGATTGGAATTTTTGAGCAATTAAACTGGGATTGGGCATATTTTTCTTCAACAAATTCTCTTCTCAAAATACCTTTGAAAATATTATAAATTGTAGATTGCAAAATCTAAAAGGGCTGCTCTCCTCTGCAATTCCAAACTTCTAAAAGCATTTCTGTAATAGGAATTTAGAGTTGTAGATGGGAAGGAGAGAAAATTTCAAATATGAACATTATTGAGGGTTTTTCTTTATGTCTTGAATTATGCATGATGGGCAGAGTTTGCATTTCTACAGCTCTAGTCTTGAAAGCAGAAATTCAAGTAATGTAAAATATTGTTAGAGACCAGGATCAAAGAAGCAGATTCAATTAACTGGTATTTTTGGCATTTCTCTATCAAATACCAGTTTCATTTTTATGTTAATAAAATTGTTGTTTCATTTTATTCATGTTTTGGCATTTCTGTTGATATGGATAATTTTTCTCAAATTGTTATGTATCTCTGCTCTTATGAATTACACTCTGATTTCTGAGTAACCATTACTTAGCAATCTGTCTTATAAAACTGATTTATTAAATAGTAATGTGTTGTGAATTTATTCCACATATTATTGTTTAATTATTGGCTTGACTGAGTTGTCAATCAATATCATTTTCGTGAATTTCTTCTGAAGTGTTGTTGATTTATTATTTCAGTCAAATGGTCTCAATAGAATGTGTTTTGGTATTCACAAATATGAGCTAATTGAATTTCTTCATTGGTTTGACATTAATTAAAAGCCAGACATATTTTAATTCTCATTATTTAATTATCTTGCTCTTAGTTGGGTTAGATTTTCATATACCTAATTGAGATAGGATTTAGATTAGTTTCTTTTACTTGCATTATAGAATAAGTTTTCATTTAGATTAATTTCTACATTCTTTTAAGACCTCTTCTCAAAGAGGCAAAATCTTAATTGTGGTTTGGCTGAACCCAAATCAGCTTAAGGGTCATTCTCTTGCCTGATCAGCAAGAAGAATCGATCTGATATCCATGTCTATTGGTAGTTAAAGATATATCATAAACCAATAGCGATAGGGAAAAGGTAACTAGACCTAGTTAAACCAGTCGGAGCCACTATCATAAACGGAAAAAGAGTTGTATTAAGGTCCGGACCGGGTGGTTATCCCCCAATGTTGTAGCAGCGATTTTCGAGGCTTCAACATTTTTGGCGCTAGAAGGAGGGCCGAAACTTGTTGTCTATTGGAGTCTTTTCAATTCTAACATTTATTTTTATTATGATGGCTCCTCTTAAACTTCCAATTTGGAGTTGTATACATGGACGTGCATCTTCCAATACTCCACCCGAAGTGGTAAGACTCTTGTCTCAGGTAAAATTTAATAGTAAGAAAAATTCTTATTCTTTTAATCATGTCCTTCAATTTATTCAAAATGTTTCAAATTATGATTTTCAAGGAATTAATGAAGGCATTTTATGCAGAATTTTTACTCTCAAATTTGCGGCAAAAGCTAGAAATTGGTGTAGAACTCTTCTGGTTGCCTCAATTCACAGTTGGAATCAATTTGTTACAATTTTCATTTGTAAATTTGACGGATACGATTATGAATAGGCATGTGATGAAATTGAATATCTACGAAGATTTGAAAATGAGTCTGTTAGAGATTTTAATATTCGATTTCATTTGAATTGTTTAAGATTTAAAGTTGAAGATAAACCTACAGAAGAAGAATCACTAGATTGGTTTAAATATATTTGCTCTCTTCCTCCCATTCCCAATCCATATGAAATTAGTTCAAGTTTTGTCCCATCCCCTTCTAACATAAACGAGAATTCCAATATGGATGTGCAAACAAATTATGATGAAGTGGTTTCACAAAGCTTGGAAAATATTTCTATTCAAATGCAAGAAATCAATAGCATCAATTTTGGAGAAAGAGATGCTTTGAAATCTGAAAATTCCTTTGCATTAAATTCAGAAAATCAGAACGCAAATCAAAAAGTGCAAGCAACAATCAAAGTAAATAGTAACACACAAGCTGTTGTACAAATTTCTGAATTTTTTCATAATAAGCAAATGCCACATTCAGAAAATCAAAGCACAATTCTTCAAGAAAGCGTGGATACACAATTGAATGATCTAGAATCTGAAATTTATAGTGAGCATAATGTACGAGAGTTCTCAAACAGAGAAAATTTTGAATTCATTATTTATGATTCTCATTTTTCCCTTTATCATGATATTTTTAATGTTAGTAATTTCTTCCCTCTTGGTATTAATGATATTTCAGAAAATAAAGAGGATGATCTAAATGAATTATCAATAAGTTATTATCAAGATAGAGAAACAATTATTAATCATTCTTTTGCCATTAATGAACATAAAAAATGTATTCCTCCTTGTTTTGATATATTGGACGAGATTGAAGGGAATTCTAAAGAATATTGTGAAGTCATTTATGATAATTACTCTGATATCAAGGATGCTGATTTCTATTCTTCTCAAGAGAATCCTCATTATAAAATTCAAATAACATCTGTGAATGAGGAACATTTCAATTTAGAAATTATTCCAACCAATCCTCATTTTGGAGTAGCAAATTATCTTCATGATTTCACCATTCAAGAAAACATTCCAATTTATGATTCATATCATGATCAAACTCCCATTCCTGCTCATCATCATAATTCTCTTTCTAATTCACAAGTTGGAATTGGAAATTATTCAAATTCCATTATTCTCACCAATCCTTGTGAAAAAGAAATTATTTCAAAACAATCCCAATTGTGCTGTAACATTAGTTGTACCAATAGGGATTTCACTTTATTTTTTCTTTCACACTTATTTTGTTCAAATTTAGATTTATTTTCTGATTTTATTTTTCAAATTTTTGGCACTCTACGCTAGCATATTGAGCACTTTAATAGTAAACACTCAATTGATGCATTGCTCTATTGGGAAATTAAAGTTTCATATTATAATCATGAACATCAAAAGTTATTAATATTTCAAATTCAATCAATGCTAATGTTTTATCAAAAGCTTATATCTTCTCAAAGGCAATGTCAACAAGAGAATGTATTTTTACAATCTAGCCAGCAATCTAACCTATTTAATAATTTTCCATCTTATTTGACAGATTTCCATTCATTTTTCATTAGCCTATTCGAAAATTGTTTGGAAAGTTTTCCTTCATGGAAGATTGATATTAGTTTAACACTTACACATAACGCTAACAATTTTTTTCAGGCCTTCGAATTTAAAAGCTCATATCTACAATCTGGCCTGTCATCTTCTATTTTAAACATTTTACAATCCTTAATAGAAACCCATCTAGATTTCTATGATCCAATTGGAATTCAATTGGAAAAGACATTTCAAAATAAGGTGTTAATAATAACTGTACATTCTGATTATAGATTTAATTTTCTTAGTTCAATTAGATTTATATTTTTATTACTAACATTTGAACAGTGTATATATCAAGGAATTAAAATGAGAGAATGGTTACACTAGAAATATGACTATACCTATTCATTTTCATGTAAATGGTTAGAATAGAAGTAGAATTAATTTAGTTTGTTTGTTTTATGTAGTTAATTTATTCTTAATAGTTCTGCAGATAAAAATAAAACGAGAACTCAGCCCTTCTCATATCATATACATATTCAGGGAAATATTTGCTTCTTATCATAAAAATTCTAATTATTGTTTCCCATTTTTAAATCAAAATTTATTTCAGCAGTATATCTACTCTGCCTATTTTGAATAATGTCTTGACTAAATTCAATTAATGTTGCACTTGGCATCAATCACCTCAAACCCACTTTTCTCTATTTCGAAATGTCCTTATATGATTTTCTTCTGAAATTTATTTGTTAAAGATTTTGAGGATATAAAAGCTTTATGATCTCATTATCCCATGAAATGTATGACTGTCTATTATAAGCTTAATTCCAATTTAATCATCATTAGTCAGTATAATCTTTCGTTTTAATCACATGAAGTTCATATTACCTTCTTCAAAATTTGTTAAAAGGACCTTAAGGGTGTCCATTTTGTTGTGTGCACACATTTAAATATGTGTTGATATTTTTCTATAATTAGTGGCTTTATCCCATCCTGATCTTTAGTTTATTATATGATGCCGCAATACGCATCATATTTATTTACTAAAGGCATTATTAAACAGTCACTATAACAATACGGATTTTTCTCAAGTTAATTCGGAATGAGCAGAGGAAATAAATTGTTGTTGCAATTCAAAGGGAAGCCTATTTTCATATTTATTTTTGGTGAATTTTATGAGTTTCAGATTTCCTGAACATGAATAAACAAATTTTATTTAGACTGATTGCACACTCCAGTTTAGAATAAATAATAAGATGAGTTTGAACAAAGTTATAATTTTGATAAATCAAAGGAAGAATTCGAAGATTCATGAGGTAAGCTTACAGACAATTTTCTTCCAGGTACACATTTACAAGTTCATTTTCATCTATTATTAGTTTCTCTTTTCCTTATTTTATTTTTTATTCTTGTTCTGTTTTATTTGCAGGTTTTTATTTGTTTTCAAAACTTGAAGTAAGCAGCAAACCCATTTCAAATTTGCAACAAGTTGAGGGAAATTTTATTTGTGATTCATTAGAATTTGAGCATTCTTTAACTTTGCTTTCATTTATTTAGAAAACCAAAGAAACATTGAAAACACCATCGGGAGATTCATATAGGAACATTTCACATCCCCGATACTGCAAAATTCATACATCTCCGATTTTCCCCTTTTTTTCGTTCATTTTCCATTAGAATGACTTTAGCAATATTGTGACGTTCACATAATTTTGGACCCGATATTAAATTTAAATAAAATTCATAAGAAATATCGCATCCGTTCAATAGTGGTAGGGTCATAATTTTAAAAGTATCAATGTCTCGGAGCTGATATGATATTAAATGATCATAATAAATCCACCGGGTCCATTTTTCATCGCATATCGGCGTATCATATTGTTACATCATGCACTTAATTTTTTCGATCGCCGATCGCATATCATATTGGAATAAATTGAAAAGTTTGTTTTTCATCACAAAAGTTACGATGCGATGAATCGGATCGCAAACGCGCATATCGCATTTAACATAAGGTTGATTCGTTCATTTAAAAAGTTCTGATGCGATGAACCCAATCAGGCAATTGCAAATCGGAGAAATCGCGTTCTAATATATTCATTTGCAAAAACTCCAATGCGATAAAGTTCAAATCGCAATCGCAAATTATTAAATTCATTAGTCAAGGGTTAATTTTAAAAGACCTCCGATGCGATAAGTCCAATCGCAAATCACAAATCGGGAGGAAAATTGAATACATCCTTGTGCACTCATTTTAAAAGCTGTGATGCGATAACTCATCGTCGATTTCTCATCACTAATCGATTTTCATTAATCGCCGATTGCTTATCGCTCTTCACTCATCACCGATTATTATAAACATCGCATCGCTGCTATCACAAGAATCATATTGGCATTTCAAACACGATTATTTTCCAATATTCCGATATGCCGATCCATTGCATTGCCGATATCGCAATCGCTTCATCGCATTTTTATCCATGGTCATATCTGCAATGCGCAATGTGCAATATACAAAATACAAATCGCAAGATGCGATGTGCGATATGCAATTTGAAAAATGACTATCCTCGATCCTAAATATAACATTTCTTCAATAATATGATCGCACCATCTCATCGCACATATTTTTTTCGCATGATTTCATATCGGCAATTTGCTACTGCGAACCCCGATGCGATAGACTCCAACACATGCCTCTACATGCAATACGCATCATACGATAAAGTATTGTGTTAATTTAAAGCAATCTTGGGTAACCGCTATGATACTAAAGCGATTGATGACAAATTTACAACATATTCAAATCCTTTTGATTTCTCATATATTTCAGTTTTAAATAATTTCATAATTAAATATGAAATTCAAGACCTCTCTATTTTAAATTTCATTATCTTAAATTTGGTCTTAAATATGAACAATTTATAAAATCATGGAATTTGTATAAAACTTATAATATTTTGATAACATTCATCACTGCAAATTATCAATCTCATTTCTGATGCATTTGTTTTAAATTCAACTCCCCTGAAAACAAAGTATTCCATTTTTACATTTTACTGCTTGCTTTAGTTTAAATAATAATAATAATGATTTTGGGTTATAAGATTTTGGTTAGTTTGCCTTCTTCATATTTTTAATGTCAATTAAAAGAAAAATTCAGCTAGTATTTGAGAAATTGATACCTTCAGGTAAGATCAAATGCAATTATCCAATGGTAAGATTCATGTACCCACTTTCATTCATTTCCATTTCATGATTTTAGTTTCAGCTTTGTTTTTCAAATTATGTTGATATTTGAATCTGTTCTGCAGCTCTTCATAAAATCTTTCAATCATCTGTCAAATCATATTTTGGAAGCCCTATGCTATTCTCCTAGTTTTATTTCAAGAAGTAGCGATAGTCTTCATTGAAACAGCTACACTAGGAAGTTTCTGAACTTTTAATCTGTTTCTTTAAAGCATTCATTTTATTAGAAAATGATTAAGATAATGCTTTAAAACAAGAAGATTGACATCAGACAAAAAATTTTCAATGTGGCTGAATTTTATGATCACTGCTATCTAAAGCCTAAAATATTTACAACCCTGCAGGGTATAAGTTTTATGGATCTCAACATAAGAATGAATGATTACATGATTATTTTCTTTTACTTCATGTTGTTGAGACATTGATATAAACATTCTTGTTAGAGTTTGTATTTCAAAACTTGGATTTTCCTTTCCACTTTTTAATTGCTTCATTTTTATTTTTATTTGTTGATTTCTTTTCTCACTTTAGCTTTAATTTTTTTTCCTTTGGTTTTTAGTTTTGATTTTAGTGACTTTGCCATGATTTATATGGAAGGCCTTCTTGTTACCTAACAATGGTTGGCATACATAGGAAAAATTGTTAATAGTCTCCTATTAGCCTTTTATTAAATCTCTTAGCAGAATTTGTTTTTCTTATTATAAAAGTAGACATACTTAAGGAAGAGATTACAAAACAAGAGAAATTGACAAAGTATCATGAAATCTGAGAAATTTCTTTTTTCATCAAAATTGTAATTATTTTGAGATTTCAATATTTTATTAAGATCTTTCAAAATTCTATTATCAGTCAAGAAAAGTTATTTTTAACCAAGTAAAGACACTTTACAGCAAAGCACTTTTAACTATGAAATTGTCATTCTGAAATCTTAAGGAATTAATGATTCTCCCTATTTAAAAGAATTTTATTTTTCTAGAGTGTAATCCAAAAATATATTTAAACTTAAAATATAAGAGGTCTCATCACAAGCCTGCTTACCATGATCATAGGGGAAAAATAGGCTAACATTACCAACACTGCTAAACAAACCAGGGTAATGGCTTATAATTGCAAACAATTGTAAGACAAGGGGTCTCATCACAAACCAACTTGTTCAGTCCAATTATAACCAGTGACTGGCATTGTCAACTATCTGGCTACCAAACCAGGATAATGGCTTTTAAGAATAAAAATATAAAAAATAAAAATAAAAATATATAAATGGATTTATCTCTAAATCAATAATTCTTAAATAGATGGGATTTTGAATCATTAATGATTAAAAGGTAACCCTGTCCAGACTATAGATGTTTGCTGGCAGCAGTGGCTCTAACTGTGACAAATGAGTACATTTCAAAATCTAAGTTATAAAGTGACCCCTGCTTTATCCCTAAAACTAATTAAGGACAGATATAAAGTTATGAAATATTTTAATTTATGAGGAATTTCAAGAAAATTACAGTAAGATGACTATTGTTTTTATTCAAATTAATGAACCTATTCAAGCATTCCAAAAATAATTTTCTCTTTTTTAATTATTTTTACTTAAATTTTGAGAAAATCTCATTCATATCAAACAGAGATAATTGTTTCTTCTAGTGAATCGTCAATTGTTGTACGGTACAACACCCCCCATTTTTTGACTTGTTCACATCAAATAATGGGAACCCTTCCTATAAAAATTTTGGCTAAATACCTTTTAGGATTTTTATTAAGTCAATTACCTCATGATTTTATTGATTTTTCATCTTCTTTAGATTTTTGTTTTGATTGCTTAGTTGAAATCGATTTTTTATAAGCTTCATGTTGACGCTTGTTTCGCCTCATTTGGTTAACTGGTTTGTAAACGGAACTCCTTTGAAGTCTAATCAATTATGTCACCTGGGTTAAAAAAAGCATAAAATGTACAATATTTCATTTTTTTAATTAAATTAGTTCAATAATGCATTTAGTTTAAATATTAACCCCTAATTAGTTATTACTAACAATTTTTATTTTTTTACTCATACAGCCAAATCATAAAGCATCGGGATTTCAGTCATTTATTCCAAATTTCCAATTTTCAAATAAATTACTAATCTTGAAAAAATACAAAATGTCAAAGTGCCTGTAGCTTATTTAGGCAAATCATCATTTTAGATAAATTTATAATCTAGTTTAAATATCATTAAAATGAAACCAAAAAAAAAAAAAAACTAATTTTTAATGTTAAATTTTAAATTAATTTAATTAATATAATTAATTAATTTAATTAAAATTTAATATAAAAAATATATATTTAAAAAATAAAAAACAAAAATATAAAAAATAGAAATAAAATCAATCGAAACATCACATCGGGAAATTTCAATCACCACATCTTTTTAAAAATCCTGATGCAATGAGTTTTTCCAATGCGATTGAGTTTATTTCATTTCATTCGATGCGATCCACATTTTCGATGCGATGAAGTTCATGTGTTTTTATGTGATGTGATCCACATTTCCGATGCAATGAAGTTCATATGTTTTTATGCAATGCGATCCACATTTCCGATGCGATGAAGTTCATGTGTTTCTATGCGATGAGATGAGGTTACAATTCACATTTCCGATGCGATGAGTTCATATTAAATAGCATACGTTAGTGGTAGGTAGGTAAGAGTCATAGTGTTATTTTAAATTAGTTGGTAGTGTTGTTTTAAGTTAGTATTTTCATACGTTAAGGATAGTGTAGTCTTAGGTTAGTTTTAAAAGTTAGCATTAAGTTAATATTAGAATAGTAAGTAGTGTTAGTTAGTATTATGGTTAGTATATATTAGTTAGTGGTAGATATAGTATTAATTTAATATTATGTTAGTGTTAATTTTTAGATTAAAATTAATGTGGTGTTAGTTTAAAAATTAACATAAGTTAATATACATTAGTGTTAGTTTTAGATTTAGATATTTAAAAAATAATTAATTTTAGATTAATTAAATTAATTAATATTTAAAATATAATTAAATTAATTATTAATTAGATTAATCTATTTAATTAATTATATTAGTTAGTTAGATTAATATTAATAATTAGTTTAGTCTATAATTAAGAATTAAATTAGAATTAATTATTAATTAATTGTAGGCTAATTTAGGATTAGATTTTTAATTAAAATTCTGATTTTTTTAACCCAGCAACAGAATTTCCAGATTTATTTCAGATTTGACTTATCAACTTTGGAGGCTCATAGATTGAGTTTTACTTGGCCAAATGAGGCCCAGGACGGCTCATTGGAAAGAGAAAATCAAAGAGAAAATTTCTGAGGAAGTTTCACTAATAGATTTGGTCATTTATTGGGTCAAAAATCAGGAAAAAGATCAAGCTCCGAATTTCTAAAATAAAATCAATTTTCTGAGTTTTGTTTTCTTCATTTTCATTTGCCCAACCTCTTCTAATTGTAGATTCATGCATCAATAATATCCTTGGTTAATTAAAATCATTATGAGCATCAATAAGAAGCTCAAATTTCTTTTTATTTATTTATTTAAATAGAATTTGATTGGATTTGTTTTAATGTTAGAGATACTATTTTGATTTTATTGTTGCATCTTAATTTATTTTGATTTCTTTTTGCAGGAAAAACAGTAGAAGGGAAAGATCTCAATCAATGAAAAGGCTACAGCAATTAAAGATAGGAATTTTTGAGCAATTAAAATGGGATTGGGCAGATTTTTCTCAACAAATTATCTTCTCAAAATACCTTTGAAAATATTATAAATTGCAGATTGCAAAATCTAAAAGGGTTTCTCTCCTCTGCAATTCCAGACTTCTAAAAGCATTTCTGTAATAGGAATTTAGAGTTGTAGATGGGGAGGAGAGAAAATTTCAGATCTGAACATTATTGAGGGTTTTTCTTTATGTCTTGAATTATGCATGATGGGCAGAGTTTGCATTTCTACAGCTCTAGTCTTGAAAGCAGAAATTCAAGTAATGTAAAGTACTGTTAGAGACTAGGATCAGAGAAGCAGATTCAATTAACTGGTATTTTTTGCATTTCTGTATCAAATACCAGTTTCATTTTTATGTTAATAAAATTGTTGTTTCATTTTATTCATGTTTTGGAATTTCTGTTGATATGGATAATTTGTCTCAATTTGTTATGTATCTCTGCTCTTATGAATTACACTCTGATTTCTGAGTAACCATTACTTAGCAATCTGTCTTATAAAACTGATTTATTAAATAGTAATGTGTTGTGAATTTCTTCCACATATTATTGTTTAATTATTGGCTTGACTGAGTTATCAATCAATATCATTTTCGTGAATTTCTTCCGAAGTGTTATTGATTTATTATTTCAGTCAAATGGTCTCAATAGAATGTGTTTTGGTATTCACAAATGTGAGCTAATTGAATTTCTTCATTGGTTTGACATTAATTAAAAGCCAGACATACTTTAATTCTCATTATTTAATTATCTTGCTCTTAGTTGGGTTAGATTTTCATCTACCTAATTGAGATAGGATTTAGATTAGTTTATTTTACTTTCATTATAGAATAAGTTTGCATTTATATTAATTTCTTCATTCTTTTAAGACCTCTTTTCAAAGAGGCAAAATCTTAATTGTGGTTTGGCTGAACCCAAATCATCTTAAGGGTCATTCTCTTGTCTGATCAGAAAGAAGAATCAATCTGATATCCCTGTCTATTGTTAGTTAAAGATATATCATAAACCAATAGCGATAGGGAAAAGGTAACTGGACCTAGTTAAACCAGTCAGAGCCACTATCATAAATGGAAAAAGAGCTATATTAAGGTCCGGACCGGGTGGTTATCCCCCAATGTTGTAGCAGCGATTTTCGAGGCTTCAACACTTAGGAACATATTTTTCAATGAATTCCTTCAAGCCATTGTCTCCGAGTACTACCTCCATCATGTCCTTCCATGCAATGTAGTTCGAACTGCCCTCGAGTGCATACTCTAACCTCAGGCCATTGAAATCCATTTCGATCTTGAATCAGTTATAGCACCAAGAAAGTCTTTCTGCAAATTCAAATTCTATCCAGTCACAAACTCAACTCCTGCTTCACTTCTGCAATTTCCTATGCTCTGATACCATGTAGAAATTATACAACAACCATGTATATCTTGGATTCACCTGATCTAACAATGTACTAAAGTTAAATAATGAATTTATTCTACAAATATTTTGCAGAATTAAAAACACAATCGCTAATCACATGAACATGGAGAAAGATCAATCACACACAACACAGATAATTTACCAGGGAAAGCTTACATCTAAAAACCCCACTATATTCTATTGTATATTATATCATGGATATTGAAACAATTACATACAAAACTCTTCTCAAAAGAGCCCTCAGTACATCAACTAATTGTCTCACACTGTCACACAAAAATTGGAAAATCCCTTAGCCAATTTACTGCCTCCAGACAACATGCCTTCACTGCGTAATCCCTGCTAAATGCAATCCCTGAATTGATGCAATCCTGCCTTCCTTGACTACGTAAGCATCATGGGCACATCCAATGTGTGTTTACTTGCATGTGTGCAAGTGGATAACGTCACAACTGGTAATGAAGTTCCCTTTCACATAGAACTCAACTGGGTCTCCACTAGATCTGACATGCATGCAGCTAATAATAGTAAATCCTCAGTTGCATGTGATATCACTGATTGGGAATTAATTAATATTTAATTCACTAGATCTCTCACTAGTGTATCTTCAGTTACAACTATCACAACTGAGTTTAACTCACTTAAATGAGTTTAACTATTTACAACTTGCACCACTGCACTTCGAACTCTCTTACAACTAGAATTACTCTACATGTCCCACCAACCAACCTCTAACTCGAAATTCACTAGCTAACTGATTTTTCCACTTCAGTTAACTATTTCAAGTCCACGTTGAGAATAGATTACAGTTTAATGTCCATCTAAATTAAGGGATAATAAAAATACACATGCACTCAAAAATATCCTTGTGGGCCCCACCCTAGTGTAGGTGCTTAATGCAACCAGGTGCTTAATTCACTAGAGTGGGTGCTGAATATTTTTGTTGAATCTCAACGGAATAAATCTTGAAGAACATCTCCAAGCCAGCAAAATAAGAAATGGATGGAATTTTCTTCTATGATCTCCTAGGCACTTTCAAGAATGATAATGTATGGGTTATTGACAGTGTAGCTTCAAGACATATGACAAGTGCAAGTAGTCAAATTCAAACTTTGTCAAAAGGAACCTCTTCTCATTCAGTCAAACTTGGAGACAAGAATAAATGTCCATTGAAATGAATTGGTGCTTCTTCATTGGAGATAAAGACCAGTGGAAGTATTCATCTCAATAACATACTATATGTTCCAAGTTTGAAGAAACTTTTGCTTTATATTTCTTGTCTAGAAGATAAAGGTGATAAGATTTCTTTCGTTGATGGAAATTTTTGTTTTGGGTAAAGGGATCTAGTATTTAACATGCTAAGATAATTGGGATTCATAAGGGGACACTATATATACTTCTTACACATATCCCTCAAGCCCTAATACAGTTAGATTTTATCTATTCTGAACTATGGCATAAAAGGTATGGACACCTTCACTACCAGATATTTCCATCTTTGAATCAAATGGCCATTAGCATCCCTGAATTAAAGGAATATCAGGAAGCAATCTGTAAGGGATGTAATCTAGGCAAGAAAGTGAAGAAACCATTTGCAAGAAGCAATACCAAATCAAAATAATTCTTAGATCGCATACACTTTCATGTGTGTCTACCTATGTTATTAAAATATCTATGAGGTCATAAATATTATGTGGCATTTATTAATAATTTATCTAAGAAAACATTGGTATAACTTCTCAAGAACAATTATGAGGTATTTGAGAAGTTTCAAGAATTCAATAATGAAGTAGAGAACCTGACAGAAAGGAAGATCAAGACCCTAAGGTCTGATAATGGTGGAGAATATACCTCCAAAGAATAAATTTCATTTTTCAAAGAAGCATGAATTAAGAGGTAGCTAATCGTTCCTTATAATCCTAAAAAAAATAGTGTGGTTGAAAGGAAGAATCTAACAATTGAATAATGTGTAAGATCCATGCTACATGATCATGATCTCTCTCAATTATTTTTGGGAGAAGCATCAGTAACAATTTTCTACGTGCAAAATCAAATTCCTAATAAGATTCTCAAAAATATGACTCCAGAAGAATATTTACAAGAAAGAAGGCTTGTGTGGATCATCTTCAAATATTTGGATGTCTGGTTTACATACACATTCCTAAAGAAAAAAGGAAGAAATTGGATCTCACCAGAACAAAATTCATCTTTGTTGGTTATAGTGCTTCATCAAAGGCATACAGAATCGACACTAAAGAGGATCATCGTATTGAAATAAGTGGGGATGTCATATTTGATGAAAATGTATCTTACAAGAGATATAAAGATATTCCAATTGATTCTAATGAAGAAGAGATACCCATCTTTGAATAAATATCAGAGGATGACAATGTTCAATATCCTACATCAATACAAGAAGATGTTTAAGGACCTAGTGAACCTATGGAGCATGTTATTATTCCAAAAAATTGTAAGAGACCTGCTTGGTTGAGGACAACTCTAGAAGAGGTAGAGGGACATGCAGCAGAAAAGGGAGCCTTTAGATAAAGTAAAATATCTATAAGGTGTTCTAGATATTTAACTTATACGACCAATCCCAATGAAGTTGAACCTTCCGCCTATGAATATGCAGTTAAACATCAAGGGTGGAGGAATGCAATGCAAGAAGAATTCCAGTCAATTATGAAAAATGATGTTTGGGAAATTTTTCCTAGGCCAAGTGAAAAATCTATTGTCACTTCCAAGTGGATATATAAGATAAAACATGATGTGGATGGGAGCATTGACAAGTATAAAGAAATGTTTATGGCTAGAGGATTTTCACAAAATCAAGATATAGATTATGAAGAAATATTTTCTCGTACAAAAATTTATACAACTATCAAAACACTTTTCTCTTTGGCTGCTACTATGGGATGGAACATCCACCAAATGGATGTTAAAACAACTTTTCTTAATGGGACAATTGATGAGGAGGTTTAAATTGAGAAACACTAAGGATTTTAAGTACATAAGAGGGAGACACACGTATGTAGATTGAAGAAGGATCTATATGTATTGAAGGAAGAAAGTAGAGCATGATATGCAAGGATGGATCCATACTTATCAAGAGATAGATTTTCCAAGAGTTTTGTAGATCCTAACCTCTACATAAAAGTGGTCAAAGAAGAACCAGTGATCATACTTTTATATGTGGATGATCTAGTTGTTATAGGTGCGGAACATAAAATTCAGGAATGCAAGAAGGCAGTTGGCAGACAAATTTGACATGAAGGATCTTGGACCCATGCATTACTATATGGGACTAGAATTTTGGCAAAAACCAGGAGAAATATATCTTGGTAAAGGAAAAAATGTGATCAAGATACTACAAAAATTTGGCATGATGGATAGCAATCCAATGAAAAATCCTGTGATTACTAATCTAAAGAAGTTGAGGAGTTCAGATTCTATTCTGGTGGATCCTACTTGCTACAGAAATTAGATTGGCTCCTTAATGTATCTTGTGAATACTAGACTTGACATTTGTTTTGTACAAAATATCCTCCGTTAATTTCAGATGGAGTCAAAGCATTAACATTGGATAGAAACCAAACATATCCTAAGATATATCTGTGGAACCATGCATAAATTCCTTAGACATGTTGGGAATGAAATCCAACTTTTGGGATATACAGATTTTGGTTGGGGTGGCAGTGAGATAGATGGATGAATCATTACAGGTGGATGCTTTAGTTTGGGATCTTCCATGATATCATGGACGAGAAAGAAGCAATATATTATTGCTTTGAGTAGTGTTGAAGTTGAGTACGTTGTTGCAAGTGAATTCTGTAGAGAAGTTGTTTGGATTAGAAATTTTTTGTCAATTTTTTTGGAGGAACTTTAAGCCCTACAAGTATACATTGTGACAACAAAAATTGCATAAGATTGACAAAGGATCCATTGTTTCATGCTAGAAAAAATCATATAAATAACAAGTACGACTACATCATAAGCATGGCATGATATGGGGTTGTGAATCTACATTATATTCCTATAGATGAACAAGTAGTTGATATTTTTACAAAGGCATTACCAAACAAGAATCTTGATTACTTAAGAAGCAAGCTTGGTTTAGTGGATATCTCTTCCTATGATTTAGAGGGAGTGAGGATGGACATTATATTATTTTCTTCATGTGTCATGCACTAGACCATGACTAACAATTATAAGCCTTAGTGAAGGCCATGAAGAAAGAATGGGGTCCAAAGGATTGGATAAAAATATGAGATTAATACTTATTGAGAATTGGAAAATCCAAGATAGAAGTAAACTCATAGACCAATATTATTTTAGGATTAGGTAGGGCATTCAAGATAAGAGTAGTCGAAGAGGACAAATATTTTTTGAGGATTGAGAATCCAAGATAAGGATTATCCTAAAAATACATACCTAGTGAACATTCTTATAGGGTATGTACCTTTAGAGGTATTTTGGTATCTCATGTAAAGACTCCCATCACTATGCTCTAATATAAGTAGAGCTTGTCAAGTTAAGGCATTGTTGACAATGTTGTTTGTGATGTAGATGCTTAAAACATGGCTTATCAATCCGACTCTTCTTATGAGAAGAATTCAATTTTATATTCCTTGTACTTCATAACAATATTATGAATACCTCCCTAGAAATAATAGAGAATGATCTTGTTGAGTTACAGAAATAGGGTATTTATGCACTAATTTTCTCTACTGGAGATTGCATGTACGTGAAAATGGATCAATTGGGATAGATCTTCACCTCATCTAACCAATGTGATATATATGCTCACATCTTCCTTGGTAAGAAGGTGTGGAGAAGTTAAAATAGTCATGAATCCATCTCCCCTTATTTTTTATTATAAGCCCATATAGTTTTTCTATGATATGAAATGCCTTTAGTAAAATGAGTTCTATAATTCTCTAACATGTTATAGAATTGTATTGTTACTATCAAAGTGAAACAAAATAGCTTACTTGAGGAATCACAATATCAAGATAATATAGAACTAAATATTATATAATTAAAAATATGAATAATAGGAAATAGAAGGAAATGGATAGAATCCAACTCTTTAATTACTATTATGTCCTTTTTGAAAGTGGATTATGATTTGGAGGTCTTAATATCTCATTCACTATATTCAGAGCAGTTTGATAAAAATTGTTGACAAACTCATACATCCCTGAGCACAAGTCGATATTAATCCTTCTCATCGTTTTTTATAACTCAAGATAAACCTTCTCTTCCCTATTGCAAACTATTAGAACTCCTGTTCTTTAATAATTCATTATAATTATAATTTTATCTTAGACTCTTTATTCACATGGTAGAGAAACAAAATTTGTAACTCTTTATCTCCTATTGAGTTATCTCTATGATGCCTAATATAGCTTATTGTGAAGCTTCGGTTGGATTTGTTCCACTTTAGCTTTTATGTATTTAACTTTTAGGTATTTCTCTTTTAGTATTTGTGTACCATGCATTGATTAGGAATTAATCGTGGCCTCTTTATTTCATTCACTAAGATAATTAATTAAACAATATAAAATGTGGATTAAAAGTAAATAATTGATATTTATTGAACAAGACCAAGGATGGACCTATATTAGACACCCTCAGTAGGAAAAATATGAGCATCTAGTTTATGTGGATGGAGCTACAAATCATTTGAGAAAACTAAACCACTGAAGGAAACTCAATTCCTTCTTAATAATCCATGATGCATCCTCCAAATTTTCTATTCTTCCATTCAATTAAATATTCAAAGTGATATCAACCTTGATTCTTTTGGCTAACTTTTTTTACCAATATTTATTCAATTTCTTAAGCAAGGTTCACTAGAAAATGTCTTTCCCAATATTTCATGGTACCTGCTTCATCATCCTCTTCTTCTTTATGACAATCATATAAGTTAGAAACATTAACTTTTGGAGAAATATCAAATGCCTCCAATAAATCTAGCTTGTAGGCATTATCAACTATTTTTCTCAAAATATTACATAGAAAATATTCTTGTACTTGAGCTAATTGTGCATTCCTTTAGAAAACAAATCCTTCCTCAAATGTGCCATAATTGTATCTTCCTCTGTTAAAACCTTCATCTTACTTGCAAATATGCCTTTTTATTATAGTTAGCATTACTCTATTGTAACTTATTTTTTACTTGCAAATGAATGTCATGCATGCTTTCTACAAAATTGTATGCATTAGCACTCCTCATATACTCAACTTCTAGAAATTTAACCAAGTCCACCACACCCTTTGGAGAACTTTCATACACTATCTAAAATGGACTTTTACCAATGGATATATTCACTAAATTGTTGTAAGCAAATTCAACTTGAGCTACAGTGAAATCCCATTGACCTAGTTTGTCTCCAATCAAAACACTCAACAGGTTTCCTAAACTTTGATTCGCTGCCATTATCTGGCCATATGTATATGAATGACATGATGAACTATAGGGAGATATAGAATCCATCTTCTTCCAAAGAGTGCTCCAAAATTTTCGAAGAAATCAAGTATCTTTGCGGGAATTGATACTCCTAGGGAGCCCTTGCAACCTTATAATTTCCAATAAAAATAATGCAAACACATGTGTAGCATCAATTTTCTTCTTATAAAATAATAAATGTGTCATCTTTAAGAATATAACCAACACAACTAGCACTGAATCCTTACCTCTTTGTTTCTTAGGCCATCCCAAAATAAAATCCATGCGTATATATTCCACTGGAATTTTAGGTATAGATAAAGGACTATACAACACATTATTCTGATTTCATCCCTTATATAATTGACAAATTATATAGAACTCAAAAAATTCTTGACATTTGTATTGATCCTAGTCAAAAAATACCTTTCATCCACCAATTCCTTGATTTTGTCTACTCCAAAATGATCACCTAACCATTTACTATGTAGCTTTTCAGTGAAGTTTAGTCTCAAGGAACTGCATGGTACACACATTTTTTTATTCTTGAACAAGAATCCCTATTGTACATGGAACCCCAAATATGGTATCATTTTCATACTCCATGGTGTTTGCATCCTCTACATGCCTCTACAAATTTGTTTCTTCTACATACAACTCCTTTATGTTATCCAAAATAATAACTTCAACATGCATGGTATTTAACAATGTCAAACTTTAACTTAACGGACTAGTAAACTTATTATATTTTTTAGAGCTATATTTTTAAAATAAAAGAGTAACTCTATAAAAATTACACCCATTTAAAATGCTTTTGATTCACTTTACCTTGATTTTTTATATATTGCAACACCCTGTGATCAGTAAACAACACAAATTCCTTAGGTGGAAAATTGTGTCTCCACTTCTTGAATGTTTGAACAATGGCATATAATTCATTATCATACATGAATTAATTTTTTTAGATTCATTCATATTCTCACTAAATAATTCTACTAGCTTACCATATTTAGTCAATTCTTCTCCAATCATCAAATTATTTGCATTATAATACTCTTGAAACACCTTACTAAAAACTAGAAGTGCCAACATTGGTTATTTAATTACATTCTTCATCGAAGTTTTAAAGGAATTCATTGTTGTTGTCCACTAGAAATCTCCCCCCTTCATAAATTTACTTAGTGGTGCACAAATCCCACTAAAATTTTTGATAAACTTGAAGTAAAAACTCAACAAACAATGGAAACTACTTAGATAAAATGTACATCTAGAAATTTCCCAATCCACAATGGTTTTCACCATTTAAGGATCCATATTCAAACCCTCCTTCAAACTATAAAACCTAATTAAACCAACTCTTCTTTCAATAAAGTATAGCTCTTCAAGTTAACTTGTATCTTCTCCACCTTCAACCTTTCTAACACTTGTTTCATATGACCTAAGTGTTCTTCATAGTATCTACTAAAAATCATAATGTCATTGATATACACAATGTCAAACTTTCCTAGAATTGGCCTCAAGACCCCATTCATAAATCTCATCAGATTACTAATTTCATTAGTTAATACAAATGGAATAACCAACCATTCAAACAATCCATCATTCATCTTTAACGTTTTCTTTCCTTCATCACCTTCCCTTGTTTAAATATAATGATACCCACTCTTTAAATCTATCTTTGAAAATTACTTTTAAACACCCAAGAACTCCATGATCTCTTCCATTATTGGTGAGGGAAATTGATACTTGAATGTAATATAATAAATAGCTCATGAATGCACACTATCCATTCACCACTCTTCTTCAGTGTCAAAATTGTTGGTTCAACACAAGGACTTGAAATTTCTTAAATTATTTCACCTTCTTATTTACTTATTTGCTTTATGTAAGATTCATTTGGTAAGGAGTATTATTAGCTATAATTTGTCCTATAATAAAATCAATATAATTTGAAACACTTCTCATGGGATTCATTTCCATTGGCATATCATTAGCAAAAGTATTTACAAACTCATCCAACAATTGTTGAATATTTATTGGCACGTAATTATTTTCCTCGCATTCTTGTACCTTCTTTGGAATTATGGCTAAATAGAATTTTTCCTTATTATGTTCCTTCAAAAATTATTTGGTTGAGCATAAAATTACATTTTTCACTTTCATGGCGACTACACGCAACATCATTGTTGGTTATTTCCATTGCTTCCCTTTCTACCATTGGCTCTAGCCTATAATTTTGTCCATACATATTTTTCATACTTTATTGGAAAATATTACCATAAAAAAACAATGGTATTCCCAGTAACACATGACATGCATCCATTTTCACCACATCACACAGTACTTGGTCACTAAAATTGTTGATCTAGAAACTCAACAAACAATGATCTATCACAGTGAATTATTGACCCTTCTATAACCATAAATCCAAATATGGATTGGAATGAGGGAAGCACTTTAATTTATATTATCAATCACCTCTGTGGACACAAAATTTTATATATTCCCACCATCTATGATGAAGTTTCATCATTTACCTTGAAACTTGCATCTAGTTTTAAAAACTCTCTTCCTTTGTTTAGGTTCTTTCATGGCCTTGTTTTTAAGTTAACTTTGAGTAACACTTTTTGAATATAAGGGTTTCACCCTCTTCATGCTAAATTAATACAACATTATCTCCCATAATTAATGTCACACTTTCTTGCATGTAATTATTCCCAGTTGATGAGCCCCAGTATCACAACAAGATTGTTGAGACTCCCAAGGCTACCAGATTTACTTATCAACCTGGGGTTTGTATAAAATTAAGAGGCAATAGTGGTATATGCACACTAGGTCAAGCTCTATTGATGTCACCTTAAGTCAATGAAACAAATCAGGGCATACATAGACTACTACTTTTACTACATTTCAAAAAGAAATTGCATGTAAAGAAAAGAGTCTACTCTAATTACAAGAAGGTAAACATTATCCTAGTTGTAGAAATGAAAGTGCCATTAATCAAATGTAAATGCTAAATTAAGTTGCATGAAGGTAAATGAGTGTACTAATTATATATATGGAATATGATAGTATAATTGCAAGGGTACATCAATATTCTACTTGTGGAATGTAAATCATTTCTCTACCTACATAATTATAAAAAAAATTGCTTGAAAAAGGAAACATGATCTAAAACATATGACTAGAAAATACAAGAGCATAAATTCAAAAACTAGGTCTAATATACTTACATTGAAGTTTCCCTTCTTATCATTGATTTCAAGACAATTTTGCTTTAGTAAAAGAGTCCTTACACATTGCATAAGACAACAATATTTGTGATTTAATTGTCGAAATTTGTCTATTAATTCTAATTGATGTTCTATACTTGCAGTCAAGGAAGGATATGTTTAAAGTGATCCTTGGTATTCCCCAATAATGGATTCAAATCCTGGAGGTAATTATTTAATCCCAAGATGCAAAAATCAAGCTCTTAAAGCAAATTTGGTCAAGTTTTAGATAGTGCTACAGGATGCTACAGGATTGCCTTGTTTTTCTACAGGATTATATCTGAGAGCATACAGAGGATAGTAAAGGTGCTTTGAGGGTTGGAGAAGGTATATGAGTATGTATGAGGGATGTTTGAATCCTTTTTCTAAGCTTAGCACCCCTCATAGTCCCATCTTGCATGAAAATACATGCTCATGGTGTCCCCAATGACCTTGAAAAGATGATCCTGGTGGCAGAATTTGGGAGAAGTATGAGGTTTCAAGGAGGATGGTGATGACAATATGGATGTAAGATGAGTGAACGAATCCCTAAAATTCATTGGTAGTACCTATAGACTAAAATCAACCCCTTCTTACTCTAGAAAATAGCATAAATCTATCGATCAAATTGAAGCAAAACAAATCAAGATGGAAAGGATGATTTGAATTTTATTTCATCAAGAACTACTTTATCCTACAACATGCATCTAATCAATGTGAAAATTCATGATCTTAATTTATAAGATACAAAAACATAGTATGAAATGGAACTATAAACTAAATAATAGCAACTTTCAAATGAAAAAAAAAACACATATTTTTGGCTTGTTATTGTAGACTCCTCAACCACACTTCCCATAAGAATATAGGTGGTAAACAAACCTGCAACCACAAATTTTACAATATAACTTTTGCCTAAATGAAATACATAAGAGTGTAGAAATTATAAAACAAGCATGTATATCATGGATTCAATCTAATCTAACAATGTACTAAAGTTAAATATTGAATCGCTTCTACAAATAAATTGCATAATTAAAAACACAGTCGCTAATCACATGAAGCAAAGAAGAATCAATCAAGCCACAACACAGATAATTTCCCGGGGAAATCTCGCTGCTCAAAACCCCACTATATTCTATTGTATATTCAGCATGGAATCATGAAACACATACAACTCTTCTCACAAGAGCCCTCATGTACTCAGCTAATTGTCTCACATTGTCTCGCATAAAAATGACTAATACTTAGCCAATTTACTGCCTCTAGATAGTCTTCCTTGCTTGCGCAATCCCTGAGTAATGCAATCCATATTTTTTAGGAATTTTGGCCTTCCTTGAATGCGCAAGTATCATGGGCACTCCAATGGGTGTTTGGTTGCATGGGTGCAACCCAATAATCCTACAACTGATATTCAACTTCCCTTTCACCTAAATCTCAACTGGGTATCCACTGGAAGTGATATGCATGTAACTAATAATAGTAAATCCTCAATTACATGTGAGATCATTGATTGTGAATTAATTAATATTTAATTCACTTGGTCTCTCACTAGTGTATCTAACTGTTACAACTAGCACAACTGAGTTAAACTGATTACAACATGCATTAACTAATGCACCACTACACTTTGAACTTTGTTACAACTAGAATTACTCTGCATGCCTCACCAACTACCTCTAACTTGAAATTCATGAGCTAACTGAGTTTATCACACTCAGTTAACTATTACAAGTTATTTTGAGATTAGATTACATTTTTTTTCCATCTTAAATAAGGGATAACTAAAATAGACATGCACCAATTTTAGCCCACCCTAGTGTAGGTGCGACTTGGACCTCTTGGTCCCACACTAGGCATGGGTGCTGAAATTTCTTGTTGAACCTCAACACTCCCTCTCAACAAGAAAGTGATTATCCTTCACCCCCATCCTACCTCTATGGTATTCAAATTTTCTCCTGGTGAGCACCTTCGTTAGAATATATGCATCCTAATCTTCCATGGGAACATAATGAAGCAACATTATTATTCTCTGCACACAATATCTAAGATGGTGATACCAGATATCTATGTTCTTGTACCTATCATGAAACACAATATTAATCGAGATTTTAATGCAAATTTGATTATCACAATGTATCATTGTCGGATCCATCTGAGAACCAAACAAACCAACCAAGATATTTCTCATCCAAATATCCTCATATGCAGCTTGAATTGCTACCATGTACTCTACTTCCGTTGAACTAAGTGCCACGGATCGTTGCTTCATGTTGTGCCAAGAAACTGTTGTCGATCCTATGTTGAAGATCCCTCCTGATGTGCTCTTTCTGTCTGATGGACTGCCTGCCCTATCTACATCCGTGAAACCTTGAAGTTTCACTCCCTTTGTTTGTTTCTACCATAGACCATACTTTGATGTGCACCTCATGTATCTCAATACATGCTTCCCTGCCTTCCAAAAGAGCTTGGTATTCTTAACCATAGCTTGACTCAGCTGGTTAAATGCATAGCAAATTTCTGTTGTGGTGTTCACTAGATACATTAGTGAACCAACTAACTACTTGTAGATAGTAGCATCCATTACCTCTCCAGAAGTAGCATCCTCTTTCCTCCAATTTTCTGGAAGAGGAGTATCCATGGGTTTGCAGCTCTCCATGTGAAACTTACCCAGTATCTCTTTGTCGTACTTTCCTTGAGACACAAAAATTTCACCATCTTTCTACCATATTTCCAAACCAAGGAATAATCAAGGAGTCCCATGTCCTTCATTTCGAACTCCCTTGCAACATTCTCCTTGTATGAGTGTATCAGCAGCTCATTACCATTCAAAATTAGATCATCAACATAAAGAACAATAATCAATATCTTACCCTCAACCACAATCTGGTACAGGTTTGCATTAGCTTCAATTTTGGTGAAGCCCAATCCAATGAAATAGTTTTCTATTCGAGTTTACCAAGCACAAGGTGCTTGCTTCAGCCCACACAATGCTCTCTTGATTCAACACACATGCGACTCATTGTCGAATATCTTGAAACCTTCAGGCTGCTCTATGCACACTTCTTCCTCAATGATCCCATTGAGAAACGCAGTGTTCACATCCATCTAATGAATGCGCCATCCCATCTGCGCTGAGAGTGCAAGGATGAATCTAATGGAAGAGAACCTTGAAACAGGTGAAAAATTATCATCATAATCGATCCCCTCGATCTGTGAGAATCCCCAGGCCACAAATCTGGCCTTGTATTTATCCACACTCCCATCAGCAGCTTTCTTTACCTTGTAGATCCATCTAGATCCAACCACTGATTTGTCG
Source organism: Pinus albicaulis (assembly GCA_034641835.2). Lineage (NCBI taxonomy): Eukaryota > Viridiplantae > Streptophyta > Pinopsida > Pinales > Pinaceae > Pinus > Pinus albicaulis. Next base: position 1,133,490,590 of record CM076579.1, read on the forward strand.
ACTGACCTTGGGACAATCTCCCATGCACTATTCTTGAAAATGGAGTCATACTCCTCCACCATTGCATCAACCCAAGTTGGTTACTGCACTGCCTCCTGAAAGGAAAATGGTTCAGTCACAATACATTTTCTCATAAGATCCATGTATCTAGTAAACCTGTCTGGAGAGTGTCTCTCTCTACGTTGTGAAGTAGGGGCTCCTACATTCTCTGCAGCATCAAGTCTTAATATATCAGCTTTCGTGGTGCGCCTTCTTCCATTTCTGATGGATAGCTCTGCATGAGTGTTTTCTTCCACTCCATGATCCTCCTCATGTGGTTGCTCCACATCTTGAGGCTCATCCTTGGGAACCAATAGTTCCTCCTCTTCATGCAAGTATATCTCCCTCTCAAGGGACAACAACATCGCTTTCTCCTCATCAAATTTAATATCTCGTTGCACAATAGTCATTTCATTGTTTGGAAAATACACTCGATAGTTATGGTGCATTTCATTGTACCCCACAAAAATCTCGATCTCAGTTGTCAGTTCCAGCTTCTTCCTAGCATCTTTGGTTACATGCACATAAACATATGAGCCAAAAATCTTAAAGTGTGAAACATCAAGTTTCTTACCAGTAAAAGCTTCTTTAGGTGTACTCATGCCAAGTATCCTATAAGGACAAGGGTTGTGCACAAATAATGCAGTGTTGCATGCTTCCGCCGACAAATGCATCGGTAGGCCTTGATCATGCAACATCACTCTTACTACACCCACAATCGTTTTTTTCTTTCGTTCAGCAACCCCATTCTGTTATGGGCTATGAGGTGCTATCGGTTCTATTTGAATTCCTTATTTTCTATAGAAGTTCTTGAATTCGTTAGAGATGTATTCTCCACCATTATCGCTCCTAAGAGCCTTCACTAGCTTCCCTGACTCTTTCTCCACCAGTGCCTTAAACTCAAGAAAATTTGAGAATGTCTGATATTTCTTCTACATGAAGAAGATCCAGCACTTACGAGAAAATTCATCAACAAATATCACATAGTACTTATGTTTTGATGTCAAAGCAATAGAGAATGGTACACACATGTCTGTGTGAACTCTCTCAAGGATCCTCGAAGCTCAGTTCTCATTCTCATGAAAGGTGGCCTTTACATATTTTCCCATAGTACATCCCTTGCATGTGTTTGACTGCGCAAGTGTACCCTTGGGAAGACCAGTAGAAATATGTTGCATGACTTTCAAGGCTCCATGGTGAAGATGGCCCAATCTCCTGTGCCATAATTCGCCCTCATCCCGGCTCACCACTTTTTCTGCCTTGCCCATCAATGTTGTGCATCCATATACATCTATCTTATAGATATTCTTAACTTGAATCCCTATCTTCTTGGCTTGTCTTGTTGTTTTGTGTCGAGGGAAAGCTTTTCCTTCACTAAAAACAACATCATAGCCTCTATCCTCCAACATTGCAACTGATACTAATTTTTTCTTCAAACCGGGTACATGCATTACATCTTTTAATTGAAATGGTTCACCTAACTACCTCTGGAAGGTAATGGTACCAATCCCGGTAGCACTATACTGCCCATCATCACCAATTTCAATATGCATTTAGAGATCCTTCTACTCCAAGATACTGAAAATTTTCTTGTCTCCCGTCATGTGAAAGGAAGCGCCACTATCCAAATACCACACAAATCCTAATGCACTTGACACCATGCATGCGATCAATGAGAATTCAAGCTCAAATTGTGAGGCCAAAGCCTCACCAGCTGCAGATCCTCCAACCATATTGTTCTTCTTCTTTTATGGACAGTTAGTACCATAATGCCCATGCTCGTAATAGTGAAAACACTTCATCCTAGACATGTCTCGCTTCTTGCCATCTTTGGACTTAGATTTGGAATGGAATTTCTTCCCCTTCCCCTTCTTAACCTTGGCATCCAAAGAAAAATATTCTTCATCTTCATTCTTAGATGAAGATCCATCTCTCGTGTTCTGTTTGAATTCCTCCTGCACCAAATCCAACCACAGTCGTTCCCAATCTAGAAGCTTTTCCCTTCCATTGACAGAGTCTTGATAATTGTGCCAACTCTTGGGAAGTCCTAGGAGAGCCAAGCTCACCAAATAATCATTAGCGATAGTTATTCCAACGCTCCCCAGTTCATCCCGATATTGTACAAACTTTGTTAAATATTTTGGCATGGATTTTCCCTTCTCCAATATGATCTTCCTGAGTTTATCTTTGAGCGCCAATTTCCTATGTTTGTTGATGCTCTAAAATAGATCCGTCAAAGCCTTCCACATTGCATATGGTGTGGCTTTCCCATGGAGGCTTGAGACAATGTGGTCTTGTACTCCCTCCAATAGGATCCTCCTCGCCTTTGCCACTTTATTTTTTCATGCATCAATATTTGCAACATCTGTCACAGTGGGTTTAGGAACATCATTTTCAATGAATTACTTTCAAACCATTGTCTTTAAGTATTGCCTCCATCATGTCCTTCCAAGAAATATAGTTTTAGTTTCCCTCGAGTGCATACCCCAACCTCAAGCCATTGAAAGCCATTTTGATCCTGAATAAACTGTAGAACCAAGAAATTCTTTCTACAAATTCGAATTCTATCCAGTCACAAACTCAGCTCCTCCTTCACAATTGTGATCTCATGTGCTCTGATACCATGTATAAATTATACAAAAAGCATGTATATCATGGATTCAATCTAATCTAACAATTTACTAAAGTTAAATATTGAATCGCTTCTACAAATAAATTACAGAATTAAAAACGCAATCGCCAATCACATGAAGCAAAGAAGAATCAATCAAGCCACAACACAAATAATTTCCCGAGGAAAGCTTGTTGCTCAAAACCCCACTATCTTCTATTGTATATTTAGCATGGAATCATGAAAAAATTACATACAAATCTTCTCACAAGATCCCTCCTTTACTCATCTAATTGGCTCACACTGTCTCACATAAAATTGACCAATACTTAGCCAATTTATTGCCTCCAGACAACCTACATGCCTTGCGTAATCCCTGATGAATGCAATCCCTATTATTTAGTAATTTTGGCATTCCTTTACTACGCAAGTATCACGGGCTCCAATGGGTTTTTGATTGCATGGGTGCAATCCAATAATCCTACAACTGATAGTCAACTTCCCTTTCACCTAGATCTCAACTGGGTCTCCATTGGATCTGACATGCATGCAGCTAGTAATAGTAAATCCTCAGTTACATGTGAGATCATTGATTTTGAATTAATTAATATTTAATTCACTTGATCTCTCACTAATGTATCTAATAGTTACAACTAGCACAACTGAGTTTAACTCACTTAACTGAGTTAAATTGATTACAACCTTCATTAACTAATGCACCACTACACTTCGAACTCTGTTACAACTAGAATTACTCGGCATGCCTCACCAACTTCCTCTAACTCGAAATTCATGAGCTAACTGAGTTTATCACACTCATTTAACTATTACAAGTTATTTTGAAATTATATTACATTTTATTTTCCATATTAAATAAGGGATAACTAAAATATACATGCACCAATTTTAGCCCTGTGGTCCCACCCCAGTGTAGGTGCTGCTTGGACCTCCTAGTCCCACACTAGGCGTGAGTACTGAAATTTCTTGTTGAATCTCAACAAAGAGAGCCTCGATCTTTTGGGTTGGGCCCTAACCCAAGGGTATCAACCCTCCAAACCTAAATCATATGTATATCAACAGTGAACATTTCATTAACAGTAAATAGAGTTCAAATACATCATATCAACATGGAAATAATAGTCCTGAGCACTTGGCTCTCAATAGCTCTTCCTAGCTTCAAAATTTTGAATCCTAATGACCCTTAGTCCTATTTATTTATACAAAATATGACTGAGGGGAAACTTCCTTGGAAGGAGGATTGCCTCCTTCCAAACCTTGAAAATAGTGGATCTAGCTCCTTGATATCCTCTCATGAACTTGATTTCATCGGTTTCCAGTGGACCTCGAGTCTTAGATGAGTGTAGATGAGTGACTCTAGGGATCACTTCGAGTCAAAGGAGAGTAAATGCAGGGAAAATCCTCACACGCTTCCTTTAACTACCTCCAACGTGCCTCTGCATCATAAATATACTCAAAAATGTTATTTTTCCTACACATAAACCACTTTAAGCCACAAATTATGACAAGCACCCTTTTTTATTTCTATTTATCACATAATAGCCAAAAAATGTAAATTAATGTGAGGAAATAAATAATTTATGGGTTGAAGGATAGAAAAATGGGCCTTAAAAAAAAAACTATTGATGGGACCCATCATCAACCCCTTACTGAAATCTTTTCTCACCCTCCGAGCATCTTATTCATGCATGGCCCTATTGGACTCTTTGAAATCACAAGGAATCTCACATGGTGTACCCTCATGTGAATAGAATCCTGCATTTTCCTATATGGCTTCTCACTCCCTTTTTTCCTATGTTTTATCTCTTCTTTCTTGTAATCACAATAACAAGGGAGGACTAATTTTTAGCCCTATCCAATTGATCTTCAACCATTGAATGATTCTTTTGTAGAGTGGGGTCCTCTCCAAGGCATTCCTCAACCTTTCAGGGCAGTGATATTCTCTAATTTGCAAACTCTGGGGTAGAGCATGCCATATCCTTTGGAAATTTTGCAAGCTTTCAATCACCAACAACCTAAAGGTATCCTTGAAATGGAGGACAAATTGTTCTTGTGTTTCCATGTAGCGAGGGGATATTTGGGGATTATTAGAGATGATGTTGTGGTTATTGATGATATCCTTAGGACTTAATAACTATGATATAATGTATAGGGGCTCACTTTCTTCTTTTTCCATTACCTTCTTTACTCCCTCAACCCGTGTTTCTTCATGAGTTAACAAAGAGGCCAGTTCCATTAGTTGTACATCCTCCTTTCTTGAGTTGGGGTCCTAAAATTTCATGTCTGTGAGGACCATGTTATGCATATAAAATTCATCCAATTTGGCTCTATCCTCAATGCTCACTTGCTAGCAGAAGTTAATGAACCTCCTATAATCTTGGAATGGTAGAGATCCATATTGTGCTAATTCTTTTATTTGTAATTGTAGCATTCTTTATTTGAGGAATATGACATAAGATTTGGATGGTTACATGCACTGGATGGTTTCCATGGACAAACTTTCCATGGTGGAAAGTTGTGCCTCATTTTTCTGTAGTTGTTCTCTCAGCCTTTGGTTTCTAACTGTAGATTATCCTTCACAATTGATTCCCTTAGACTTAATTCATCCAATTAGTTACCCATTTGTTTTACCTTTTCCTCCATTATGCCCACATCCTCTACTTTCTTGGACTTTGCAATTTTCATCCACCGGTGAGTTCTGCCTCTCTCTTTTTCTAACTCAAAGAAGAGGAGAATTGAAAATTTTGTAGGTATAATTCTCCCTCCCTCAATAAATTTATAATAGGATCCAATATTAGGTTGTGGAGTGGGCTCTTGGAGTCCTTGTGTGCCTTATCCCTCCTCTTGAGTGGTTGGTGTCCCTTCCTGTATCACTTTTCCTTCATCTTGTAGCAACTTTGTCCCTTCTTGTAGCAGCTTTATTTTCTCTTGTAGTAGCTATGTTTTCTCTTGTAGAAGCTCTATTTGTGCCTTGAGTTGCTTTGTTTTGGCTGCCCTAGTGGTTGGCCTTCTCATGGGTTTCAAAGGATGCTTACCCTTGGCCTTAGGGGAGGTTACCTCCTCAATTTACCCTTCACTAGGTCCCAACTCTTTCTCTTGGTAGCTAGGTGATACATCAATTTTTATTGGGATTTTTTAGGGACATTGAGGCTTCCCTTGCTTGATTCGGGTGCTATTTATTCTTATAAAGTATAAGGGGCCCTGCTTTGGATTCCTTTTCTTGGGCTTGATAGATGTGCTACATTTGGACAAGGTATCAGCCACCTCTTATTCTGTGTTTCCTGGTGAGAGTATTAGTTATTTATTTTGCTTCCTCTTTTTTATAGGCCTAGAAGGTTCCCCATGGGTCTCCTATGTTGTCTTTTGCTTCACTTTTTCTTCTTTCCTTTCTTCTCTGGCTCTTCCTTCAACCTCTTATGTATTTTTCTCAGTTTCTTCCTCCTCCTCTTCTACCTCTTCTTCTTCTTCTTCCTACCTACCTCCAACACTATATTTTGGCATCTCTTATTGTTGTGTTGTGGTGAGGGCTTGTGTCTCAATGAATGCCTCTCTATCCATGTCCACTAAGTCAGTCCACAATACATGGATCTTGAGTTGGCTTAAGGCATTCATGAAAATGAGCCTAATGAGGCCATGATGGGAAATGTATTGGTGCTTTCCTCCCCTCACTCCCTGGATCATTTCGATTCTGGATTGAAGGAGGAAATGTGGAACATTGAGCTTGCTTGTAATGGGTAAATTTTCCTGTAACCTCAGCTCATAGAGGAGCCTAAATTTATATGCATACACAACACTCAACCTCCCTTCACATGATCTGTACCTAAGTATGTTATAGACCACTTCATCCCAAGGGTATGGTAGGCTTTCCCTTCTTACTCCATTTTTGTCTTCAAAAGGCTTCTCTTCAGGGAAGAAGAATTTTTCCTTGGTTGTGATGGCTATTTTTATATATTCCTTTCCATGTCGAAATCCTAATAATTTGGTGGTCATCTTGTAGATGAGCTCTTTGTTCAGGTAAATTGCAAGTCTCCTACCAATAGTTGTGGCAATGTCCTCTCCCTGAGAATGGAGGGCCATGGAAAATTCATGGGTTACCTCATCATCATACCCCTTCAATTTTTCAAAGAACCCCATCCACTGGCAGCTTATGAAAAATGTCTTTAACAGGAGGATGTTTAGGGATTCTATTGTTGTTTGTGGGATATCTTCGATTGAAACCTCCCCACATTTCTACTACTGCTTCCTTCCTAAGTTATTCCAAAGATAATTCTTTGAATGAATTTGCTCTAAACAGTTTAGCGTGTCAAGGTAACGTAAGGATTTTGTTATCTCTTTCTAGTCAGAGCGATAGAATAATTATATCCCCTGCTCCCACTCTACTTTTCTTATGTAAGAACACATTTTTTCCAAAGAAATTTACTTATATAGGGGCTTGCTACAAGATGCTTGTAGCAAGCATAATTAACTCAAAAACTACATGGAAAATGATGAGAAATATGCCACTTACCCCTCTTGGGATGATTTCCTTATTTTTTTGGGTATTTGGAGGAATTTTCTTGTTGGTTTGGACCCTTTTTCACCTCTCGGCCTGATCCTGTAGCATCTCGTCTGTAATCCTATTGAAATTATGGTATTCTTGTAGAAACTATGTCTGATCCTATAGCACCTAAAAATCAACTCTGTATCCCCTTTGTAGCACCCTAAGTGACCCCTGGTAGTATCTATCTCAACATTTTAGGCCTTAATGAGCCTCTCTAGCTATTTTGGAATGAGCATCGATACAACTGAACTTAAGCCTCTTCCTTTTATTTATTTTTATGGTAGTGGGCTCGGCACACTTGATGATCTAGCCCCTACACATATTTCCTTTTTTAGTTGTTGTCCCCACTCCTCGTAATTATCACCCTCTCCACTCTGAATTTTCCACATTGCATGGGTGGTCAAGTAGATTGCACTTTTACTATTCAAAGGTGGCCAAGTTTACTAGCCACCTCCAACCGATAAAAAAATATATCCTCGTTCATTAAAAACATTTTTTTGACCAATTTGTGCATAAGGGAAGATGTGAGGGGAGTCATACCTAAGCCTACCTGTGATGTTGACTTGTTGTTGATGAATTTATATTTTTGTTGAACCAGTGGTCGATCAACTGCTCTATGAAGGTGTTGTCCTCCATAGTTCTTGTCTCGGGCTCACATCCTCATTTGAACAAAACAATTTGATGATGCTTTTTGATAGGTATTTGACTGAGGAAGTCTCTTTTTCATGTAGGTTCTTCTAGTATTTGATATGTTGTTGTCCAAGTGGGTTAGTGACCTTGCAGGTGCCTCTCAATAATGGTGTGGCTTCTTCAGTCTCAAGGATGGCCTCTTGATGTTTAAGGGTGGCCAAATCTTCATTCTAGAACATCAAAAGTCCTTTGCTTCAAGTTATTTATGGTTTTTTCAAGCTTATATAGGACTCATCTCTTTCATGTAGCACTTACACAGCCCCTTCCAAAGCCACAACTATCTTCGTGAAATGCATCGAGTGGCTTGGATGACTCATGGTGATTTTATAGGCAGGGATTGGAAATTTTGGTGATGATGGAAGCTTGTGAAAAGGGGATGAAAACGTAGCCTTTTTACGAACAGGGGTGGAATTTTTGGAACAAAATTAGTTGAATGGAGTGAGTGAGAGGTGAAGGAGGCTTGATGAACCTCTCTTGAAATTTCTTGAGAGAAAACATGATTTTTAACCCCCTTTCCTAGGCAGATATCAATCATGTAGCACTTATGGTTGATCATGTAGCACTTATGGTTGATCATGTAGCACTTTTGGATGATCATGTAGCAGGTCAGGGAAATATTGTAGTACTGCAAGTTCGAGGAAGAATCAAGTGTAGGTGCTTGCTTGGTGATGAAGGGATATAGGTATATGAGTGACATGATGGATTAAATTCAGGGGCTAGGTTGGGAGATGTACAAATGGGATGTGGACTCATTTCCTTCAATTTTTTTCACTTTGACTATTTGGAATCTTGAAAAGGAAAAGTGTTAGCATAACTGAATTAAGGAATCCTTGACCTTTATTTGCTTCCCCATATCTTCTCTTTTTATTTCTCTTTTCTTCTCCCTTTTTTTTATAGACTTGCAAGTTTCATCCCAAGAGGTTTTCAATCTGAAAGCCTGCCCTAGTTGCCTTCAAGGAGGTTTTCATGTGGGGATATTTTCATTCTTTCATTTTTTCCTCTCTTAGGTTGCCTCAAAGAGATTTTCAACCCTAGATTTTTCCTCAGGTTCCTCATGGAGGTTTTCACCTGGCCCTTTTATTTTCTTTTTTCTTTTTTCTTATTTATTTTTTTCTTTTTTCTTTTTTCTTTTTTCTTTGTTCTCTCTTTTTTTCTTTTTTTTTTGTTGATCAGAGGTTGGATGAACTGAGGGTTGTGAGTCCCCCACTCACATTCAGCTCCTAGCTCACTAAACTCGTAAAATCCTCTTTTTATAGAGGTTTCTTGTAAAACTTCAACCGGTAGCCATTAACAAGCAATGGAATACCTTCCTCGTCGATTGTTCTGATCTAGACAGACCCATTCTCATAACATTTTTCCCCTATATAGGGGCCCAACCCCCTTTTCCTCAATTTCCCTTTGAAATATTTGAACCTTGAATCATAAAAAACAGCCCAAACACCCTTTTGGAAGTATCTCTATCTGATGTTCTTTTCATGTTAAACCTTCCTCTGTAGTCATACTACCTCAGTGTGCAAAAGACCCTATAATCTGAGCTCATCCAAACCATTAAGTTGGAGCAGCCTTTCCTGTTGTGTTGTAGTGAGATCTAATTCTAATTGAGTTTCCATCCTTAGGATATTATATTCAAACTCAATGTACAACAGGGCCTTCTTTCCATAGACCAACTCGAACGAGGTAAATCCAGTGGTCGTTTTCCAAGTGGTGTTGTAGGCCCAAGTGGCATCTACAAGTCTATATTCCCAATCATTTCTATTGTTTCTCACAAGATTGTTCAAAATTTTCTCCAGGGATCTATTTGTGACCTCCACTTTCCCATTTTCCTTAGGGTTACAAGAAGTGGATTTCCTCTGCTTAATATAGTACTGCTCCATGATGTCTTCAATCGGATTTGAGGTGAATTGTTCCCCCATATCAATGACCAATTCCCTTGGAAAACCAAACTTGTAGAAGATGTTCTCCCTCGTAAATTCAGCCACCTTCTACTCAGTTGTAGCCTGCATTGCCTTTGCATCATCCCATTCAATCAGGTGATCAGTTCACACAATGATGTACTTCTTTTGTCTTGATGGGGGACCAATAGGCATAATGAATTCCATGCCCCATTCCTCAAATGGATCTAGAGTCACTTGAGCTTGTAAGGGTGTTTCATCCATAGGTGTGTTCTTGCCCATATTTTTGCACTGATCACACCTAGTGGTGTACCATCTTGCATCTTGATGTAGATTAAGCCAATAGTAACTAGGTTGTAGAACTTTGAAGGTTGTCCTCCTAGCAAAAAAATTGCCCCTGGCCCATCATGTCATGCTGAGAGGATGTCAAAGGCCTCATATTCCCTCACACATCTTCGCAAAATATGATTTGGCCCCAACTTGAAAATAATTCTCCCAATCCAATTGAAAGGGGCACTCTTCCTAACAATATTTCTCTTGTCCCTGGAGGATAGATTAGAAGGGAACCTCTCAGCACCCAAGTAATTTTCTATATCAGAAAACCAAGGAGATAGCACCAAGATGGAAAAGAGTTGTTCATTTTGAAGTTGATAATCTACAATCTCCTCATTTCTTGCAGGCAAGGTTAGCCTTGACAAGAAACCACATTTTCTTTCCTTGGTTTTTCAACAATAGTTAAATGAAATTGTTTCAATAGTAACAACCATCTAATGATTATGGCATTGACATCATATTTATTCGTTGAATACGTCATGGTTGCATTATCATTGTGAAAAAAAAAAATTTAATATCCATTGATATAGTGCCTAAACTTATTCAAAGAGTGCACCACAGCCAAGAATTCCTTTTTATTGATTGTATAGTTAAGTTCAACCTTATAAAGGTTCTTGCTGATGAAATATATGGCATAGGGAATTTTTTCTTCCACTTGTCCTAAGGCGGCTCCGACAAATTTATCTGATGCATATGTGTAGGTATGGAAGGGAAATGCCCAATTAGGACCCTTAACAATGGATACAGTGGTAAACTTCTCCATCATTACTTCAAATTCCTCTTGAAATTTGTCTATCTAATAGAATTTTGAGTCTTTAGCCAATAATCCAAACAAAGGTGAAGCTAGTTTACTAAGGTCCTTAATGAACCTTCTATAATACCCATCCAATCCGAGGAATCTCTTGACATCCCTTTGTTTTTTATGGGTAGGGACCCTTTTAATGATGGAAATTTTTTTGGGGTAAACCTGTATCCCTTCCTTAGATATGGAATGGCCTAAGAAAGTCCCTACATACATCAAGAACTAGCATTTCTCGAGACTTAATGAAAGATTCATCTCAATGCATTTCTTTAATACTTTATATAGATTAGAAAGATCTTCCTAAAAGTTACATCCATAAAGAGTGAAGTCATCCAATTATATCTCAAGAGTGTCATGAACAAGGTCAACAAAGATACCTAGGACTTCCCTTTGGAAAGTAGCGGGAGCATTACACAAATTGAATGGAAGGAATTTATGGGAAAAGGTACCCTAAGGGAATGTGAAGGTGGTATTGTCTTGGTATTCAAGGTTGATCTATATTTGCTTGTGCCCACTAAATCCATCTAGGAAGGAAAATGATCGCTTCCCTGCAAGGCCATCTAGGACTTGATCAATCAAAGGCATAGGGAAATGGTCCTTCTTTGTAGCCTTGTTAATTTCTCTATAATCAACACAAATCCTCCACTTCACATTCTTCTTGGGGACTATGACAAGAGGGGACACCCACTCACTTTCTGAAATTGGGTATATGAACCCTACATCCAGTATTTTTTACAATTCTTCCTTTACAATGTCCTTAAGGGCGGGATTCATCCTCCTCTAGGGTTAGCGCACAGGTTTTCATCCTTCCTTGATGTATATATGGTGAGTAAAAAACAATGGATGCACCCTTTTAATTTCCTTATAGTCCTAAGAAAAAGAATCAAGATCTTTCCTCAACACGATGCATAATTTCTCCTATTTCTTAGCTGAGAGAGAGGGGTTTATATTTAGAGTTCTGGATGGGCCAATTTGCACAACCTTGGCATGATATAGATTAGGGTCAACAAAGCACAGATTATTCCATGGATTTCTCTCATATTTTTCCAAGGATTCTTCCACCAGTTCATTAATTAGAGTGGAAATGAGAGGTTAACTCTATAAGAGATGAGTCAATAAGGTCATCTTCATCAAGAAACCTACCTCCTACAATAGTGTCTAGTGTACAGAGTGCGTAGAGGGATGTCCGATAAAATTATTCTTCTTCCCTGTCCTTTATCCAAAAGGGAAATTCATACTCAATAGAAGGTTGAGCAAGGGGATATAGCACAATATTCTTTGAGAGATGCCCATTTTTGACGATCATGTTCCTAGCCCTGCGACTAATGTAGGCATTAGCAATGGCCAACCAAGGTATTCCTAGGATAAGAGGGTAACCATTAAACTTGATTTTGGGCTAGAGGACCATAAAATTTGTGGGATACTCCTAGGAGTGGATGGAGACCATCACTTCCTCAATAACTCCTTCATTGGATATTGTGGACATGTCTGCAAGTTGCAGTATTGTGGTGGCTTTTCTCAAAGCTCCTTGGAGGCTAACCTTGAGCATGGTAATTTCTTTGATCATAACATTGATTGCATCCCCAAGGTAAATCAAGGTGTTACGGACCATACTTATATCAATGTGAACATCCACCACTCAGCTGCGAGGGTCTAAGTACTTTGGGGATATCACCCTCTCAAGCATTAAGTCAGACAGTTTAGCAAAAACATTGATAGTGGGAGAATCTCTTCTTCTTATCTCGGGCCTTTTAAAAAACTCTTCCTTACTAAGATTGTTGTAAATGGGGACATATTTGATGGCCTGGAGTAGGGGTATTTTGACACACAAGTTCTTTAATTCTACCAAAATTTCAGCCTCTTCCAGGGAGTGTTGTTTTGGTTGGACCAATCTTTTAGGACAGGGAAGCACATTAGATTTAGGGGTATTTTCTTCCTCCTCTTCTTCAAGTTATACAGGTGGAGAAGGTGGGTGATAATTTGGAAGTGCCTTCCCATACCGAAGGTTGAACTCTTGGATTTCCACAGCACGAGTAGAATAGGATGTCTCCCCACTATAAACATGTTGTTCCTACTTATTTTTTGGGTTTGGATTGGGTTGGTCATGAATTTGAAGTTACTTATGGGATTTGTGGTTAGGAAGTTGTGGTTAAGTTTGAGGAGGAGGCATTAAGGTAGGAGGTTGGGCTGACTGAGGCCTCCATCCTTGTGATGGTTTTCCCCATTGAGTAAGTTGAGATTGATATGGATGGAAAGGTGGGATGGCATGATGATGAGGATACTGAGGAGAATAGGACCAAGGAGAGGGCATGACCAAGATGGATGAGCTGTAGGGTATCAAGGTTGGAAAGGTGCATTCGGGTTTGAACTGTAAGAAGGATAATGTGCACCTGTCATGCCCTAATTTTAAGGCCTGGAATGCCTTATTGGTTAGGCCTAGGACCTTGGGGTCTTCTTTCGTTGATGAAATAGAGTCGCTCTAGGCCATTCTCAACCCCCTGGTACACATCCTTTAGGCCAGGAAAAGGGGGGAATTTTTCGGTTGCATGGTTCTCCTCACAGACATAGAAGACCTCTATGGTGTTCAATGGGAACTCATTTTTGGGATGCGTCTTAGTGAATCTATAGAAAAATATTCCAAGTGCCCTTTTTTCTCCCCTTTTATCTGCATAGTATTCATTTTCAAGGAAAAGGTATGCAAATTTTAACACTTAAAGTCTTCCAACATACTCGTTATCTCATGTTTGATAGTTGATGCAGAGGGAGTTGAGCTGACCAGACCTTGATTAGACCTACCCTTTTTTCTAGCATCCCTAGAATGATACTTGAATAATTTATTGATGTCATCATAAGGCAGCTGGTAAATGTCTCATCTAGATAGGATATTGAGGGCCTCCATTACATCCTCCCTGGTCCCTCGAATAAGTACTAGCTCGAGTCATTCAAGGTCAAGGGTACAGTTATCCCTCCTATAGTTGAGTTGGAATATTTCCTCGTAATTCTAAAAGGATTCATCTGGTCCTAGGATCATCTTAAAGATTTCCTCTTTTATATTTTTATACCTACAGTAATCCATGTACTTCTTATTAAAAGCTTGCTAAATTTGTGCTCAGGTGGTGATATTTCCTCCAAGTAAACTCATAAACCAATGCAAGGTTACATCTTTGAGGGTGGATGGAAATAAATTAAGATTTTATTCATCATAGGCATAGTCATAGATCCTACAAACAACAACAAACTCAAAAATAAATGTGGCAGGGTCCTCAAAGCCTAAGCCATGGAAATTGGAGAGGTAGCAGGGATTATATTCTTCATTTTTTACCTCCCCATTGGTCTCTCAGATAGGGAAGAACTCATTTTGTCAATTTTCAGCCATGGTTTGGGTAGGTGAGATGGGATCTTCCTCCCCTATAGGTTCCTCAAAAATTTCAGATTGCTCAACTAGAGGGTTTTCTAACTCCCCTATAGTCAGAGAGGGAACTCAGGGAAGCTCAAAATCATCAAAGAAGAAGGATGGTTGACTACTTGAGGGGGTGGGTTTTTCTGGTAGAAATTTCTCTTGATTATCCCGACTCTTATAAGGCATGAAAGAACTAGTTTTTCTTTTTCTCTTTTTTTTTTTTTTTTTTTTTCAAAATAGGAATGTTGATGCAAAACAAATGATAGAAAAGAAATAAATGTAACCTCTAAGTATAAGTGACATCTACTTGGACACCTCCCCGTAAATAGCGCCAAAAGTGATGAGCCCTGGTATCACAACAAGGTTGTTGGGACTCCCAAGGCTACCAGGTTTAATTATCGACCTGGGGTTCATACAAACTTAAGACGTGATATTGTTATATGCACAGTAGGTCAAGCTCTACTCATGACACCTTTATTCCATGAATTACATCAGCAGATACATATGCCACTCCTTTTACTATCTTACGAAATAACTTGAATGTAAAGAAAACAATCTACTCTAATTGCAGGAAGGTAAATATTATCCTAGTTGCATAAATGAAAGTGACATTCATCAAATGTAAACACTAACTTCATTTGCATCAAGGTAAAGGACTGTACTAATTGCAGAGATGGAATATGCTAGTCTACTTGAAGGTGTACAACAAGATTCTACTTGTGAATGTAAATCATTACTCTACTTGAAGAATATAAAAAAAAAAAACTGTTTGAAAAAGGAAACTTGATCTAAAACATATGACTGGAAAATCCAAGAGAATAACTTCAAAAAATAGGTATAATATATTTTCATTGAAGATTTTCCCTTCTTATCACCGAGTTCAATATAATTTAGCTTTAGTAACTTAGTCCTAACACATTGGATAAGAGAACAAACTTTGTGATTTAATCAAGGAAATTTGTATACTAATTCTAATTGATGTTCTATACTTGCAGTGAAGGAAGTATAGGTATAAATTGGTCCTCAGTATTCCCCAATCATGGATTCAGAGCCTGGAGGTCATTATTCAATCCCAATATGCAAAAAACAATCTCCTAAATAAAATATGGTCAAGTTTCGGATAGTGCTACATGATGCTACAGGATTACTTTTTTTTTCTATAGGATTATATCTAAGAGCATCTTGAGGGAAGTAAATATGTTTTGAAGGTGGGATAAGGTAGATTATGGTGTATGTGGGATGTGTGAATCCATTTTTCAAGCTTTCCCCCCCTCATCATCCCATATTACGCAAAATTACATGCTCACGGTATCCCCAATGACCCTGAAAAAATGAACTCAGTGGCAGAATTTGGGAGCAGTATGAGGTTTCAAGGAGGAGGATGGTGATGACAATATGGATGTGAGATGAGTGTGCCAGTCCCTGAAAGTCATTAGCAGTACCTACAGACTAACAATCAACCCCTTCTTACTCTCAGAAAGAACATAAATATATCGATCAAATTGCAGCAAATAAAATTAAGATGGAAAGGATGAGTTGAATTGTATTTCATAAAGAACTACTCTATCCTAAAATATGCATCTAATCCGTGTGCAAATCCATGATCTTAACCTCTAGGATGAAGAAACAGAGTATGAAAAATAAATATAAGCCAAAGCCTCACAATTTTCAAAGGAAAATAAAAACATATTTTTGGATTTTTATTGTATACTCCTCAACCACACTTCCCCCAAGGGAGTTGGTAATCAAGCCCGCAACCACAACTATTTCAATATAAATTCTGCTTAAACAAGGAAATAAATACCACTATTCAAACAATGACAAAGTAAAGTACATAAGAGAGCCTAGAGCCTCTATTTTGGGCCCTAATCCAAGGGTCTCAGCCCTCAAAATCTAACTCAAATGTAGATAAACAATGAACCTTTCCTTAATAGGAAATAGAGTCCAAATACATCATATCAAAATGGAAATAACTGTCCCAGAAAATTGGCTCTCAATAGTTCTTTCTAGGTTTAAAATATTGAATCCTAATGAGCCCTTAGGCCTGTTTATTTATAGAAAATATGATTGTGGGGCATATCACTTGGAACGAGGACCACTTCCCTCCAAAACCTCTAAAATAGTGGATATACCTCCCTTATATCATATCATTCACTTGAGTTCATCGACTACTAGTAAACCTCGAGTTGTAGATGAATGTAAAGGAGTGATTCTAGGGATTATTTCAAGTTAAAGAATATTAAATGCAAGGGGCAAGCATCTTACACTTCCTCTAGTCTCCTCCAACGTGCCTCTACATCATAAATATACTAAAAAAACTCTTTTTCTTGCACATAAACCACATTAGTCCACGAAGTATGACAAGCACCCTTTTGACTTCCTACTAAGCACATTATAGCCAAAACATGTAAATTAATGTGAGGAAAGAAAGAATGTATGGGCTGGAGGACATCAAAATGGGTCTGAAAATATACCTATTTATAGGACCCATCACCAGCTTCATTCCTTCTTCCCGGATTGTGATTCTCTAAGAATTTAGATGCTTTATTCCCTTCGACTCCACATTTGTCATAAGTAATCACGTACTTACCCTTGCCTCTCCAAATTATTTGCCTCTTATAGAATGATATTTTTCTTTGTAATTTTTACTACTAGATGCTTCAACTTATCTCCCTTCACTATATTTTCCTCTTCAGCCTTCACTCTTCCTCTGCTTCTAATATTATTTCCCATGCAATTCTGCTACCAATTTCTATTCCAATTTTCCTCTACCTTTAAATCAAATTTATATGTTTCATTCATAGTTTGGAAATTATGGGTGTTCGTTTCATATTGATTATGGAAGTTCAATCCATTCACATACATTATTATTGCTTGATAATCCAACTCTTTAATTCCTAATATGAGGGATAGTTTGAATAATTCTTCTATATCCTCTTAGATAAATTTCTATTTTGTTTCAAATTTGTGGTTGTCTACACAAAATTATTTGGTAACAAATAGGAAAGAACTTATCCTTGATCATACTCATGATTTTCTTCCATGCTTTTATCCTCTCTTAGTGTGTGTTCACTTTTTCTTTCTTCACAACATCCCACAAGTATATGGCATGCCCTTTCAAGCTTTTTATTGAAAAATGGAATATATTGGGGTTTGGACATTCTCATAGTCAAACTATATCATGAGTTCACCTATAAAAACCGAGTCACTACTTTCTGACTACCATCGTAACAAAAAATTCCACCTTTGAATTTACCCTATTCTTTAGAAATGAGATCAATCTTTTTGTTGCGTCTCTTTCACTAAAATTTTGTTCTTCTTCCATCTTATCCTTTGATTCGTTGAGTCTACTACAACTACAACACCTCCAAATTGTCTATTTTATAATTATTCAATTATCCTTCTCAATTCCTCCAATTCATATTTCCTTACACCTCCTTGAACTACTCCTTTGTGGCAGCATCCTTAGTAATTTTATCATTCTTCAACCAGGCTACCATTCATATGCATTTCTTTCAACACTATCTCCCACCATTCATATCTCAACATTAAAACACAATATAAAATGGCCCTCTCTGATATCTTTTTGTTTCCAAACTTGTTTGGGAACTAATCTCATAAAACCCAACTCTCAAGAGTGGGATGGTTCTAATACTTATACACATTATCAACTAGATTTGAATGTTGCTTTAATGTCGCTTGATTGATCTAAATATTGGGGGTCAAGATCTGGGGTACCTGAATGCCAAGAGAGAGGATATAAAGCACACAAAATTCTCTTAAACTATTCTAAAAAACTTTGAAAAAAAATATGCCCTAAATATATTCCAACATATGAAAGGAAAGAAACTCTTTAATTAATGAGGTAAATTGTTACCACTGCATTGTAGTGGACGAATTTTTTATTTTGCAAGGTGAGGCCCATTATTTATAGTATTCTTGTTTCCTTCTCAAGTTACATCATTCAATACCATTGTTAAATACCATGTGTGAAAACCATGGGTGGATACCACTTTCAATTTGGATCAATCCTCCCTCCATGGGAAGAAATAGTCCCCATTGCGTCAAGTTCCCTCCATAGAAGTTTTTTTTTAATACGAGCCAATGAAGAGAAGGGTTTTGTGTGGTTTACCCATAACCATGGGTTTGTGGATGACCCAAAACCAATTTTTGTTGAAGACAATGTTTTTGAGTGGTTGACCCATAAATGTGGGTTTGTGGATGACCCATAACCATGATGAAAAAAGGTCATAGGATAGAGCTACCCTGCAATGCTTGTGGTCCAACTGTGATATTGAAAATGTATGGCCTGGAAATAGGCTTCTATGGCAAGGGTTTTATGTGGTTTACCCATAACTATAGGTTTGTGGATGACCCATAACTATGATGAATGAAGGTCTAACGATAGAGCTACCCAATAATGCTTGTGAGCCAACTGTAAAATGTATGTCCTAGAAAATAGACTTTGAGATAGTTCACTTACCAATATCCCAAGGTACGGTAGAAACCTAGTGGCTAATGTTTATAAATTTTCACTATCAAATTAAATGTTGTAAAGGCTTCCTCCAGGTACTCAAGTTTCATATTTTTTATTCCCATTGTTGTGATTTGATAGTCCCATCATGACATTACCTTGGCATCAAGAGAGGTATTTTGCCATAGCTAGAACTATGCTTCAAGAGAGTCATCAAAGATAGCCATGTCACCAAGGGAACCCCTAGCAATGAGAACGATAGAGGAAGATGAATATACCTCTAATGTCACTTAGGTGTCGTGAGTGACATATCTCGTAAGGAATTTAAGTACACTTGAGGGTACGATGCTTTAAAATAATGGGAAAATCATGTACATGGACAAACATAAAATATATAGGAAGGCATGTGCAATTAAAAATGTGAAAAGAAGGTTAAAAAATATGATTATGTATTTTCTAGCAGATTAGGCTTCTAGTGGGAAAAATTCAACTATGAACCATATTATAGCACCAATGAAGCCCATTATGAAAACATATGGTAGTTCAATTCTCGCGCCATAGTAGATAGTTGCCTAACCACTATTGTAGGTTTTACGAGACCAAAAACTATTTGTATTATAAGCCAAATAAAGTGCAACAAGAACCCTAAGCACCCCAGCTACTAAATGCATAGCTATAAAAAAAAACAAAAAAACAAAACAAAAAACAAAAAAAACAAAAAAAAACAAAAACAAAAACAAAAAAACAAATACAAAGCTCCAACATGCCATATCTAGCTTGAAAACAAATAATGTGTCAAGAAGTACAATGCATGAAGGGTTCCAAATGTTGTTGGCCAGCTTAAGAATAATGATGCAACATATCTATAAACTTAAATTGACATCCACTACATACTTTTGAGGTTTGTGAGATGGCTAGTCATGCCTACAAGAACTACAAACCAAGCTAGAGTGCCAAGCATATTTTTCACTAAAACAATCATCCCAATCCAAAAAACCAAAAATAAATAGAATATAGAGAACAAGCATTGTTTCCACAATGCGTGCAATCCCAATTGCAACCCCAAAGACCCAAAGTGAAATTCCAGGGAGCATTATTCCAACCATAGCCGATTTATTTCTTGACACAAGTCTCATTTCCTACAGTCCTTTTGCTGCCAAGGCAAGTTCCTCTGGAGTATCTTTTATTTTTGGGGGATAGATCTTATACATGATATAGGTCATTTCTAGAATAGCAATAGTAGCTAGAAAACTTGCAACTTTAAACCAATATACCCATGGGATGCCAACTCTGACCCATAATTATTCTGCCAACTTAAGGTATAAAAAAATGTGTGCCACTAGACTGAGGAAAAGGGCACTTGGAGTTTCCAATTGCTTGGAATTGTGACTAAATGAGATAGGAGCCTAGCTACTTTGATGACTCTTTTTTGGGATAATTTCCTCTGGAGGACCAAAACACTCTCCCGACTCTAGCATCCATACTATGAATTTTTGGGGAAATGAGATATTTTCTTATGGAAAGCCCTAGAGTGCTCTTCCCTAGAAATTTGAAAAAATATGTGGTGAGTAAATCGCCCAACCCTATATTCTCAAATCCTCATGCAAAGAAAAAATAAATTATGATCAACTAAATGAACTCATTTGTGAAGTTTTTTAATTCCGAAAAGAACATGATGGTTTGAGTTATAACTGCAGTGGTGAGGTTGAGGAATGAAAAGGGCTAAGAATGAGCCCGGAAATTGTAGAGAGAAAAATGGAGAGAAACTACCAGGCCTAGGGTTTCACCCCCACTAGCTTGGGGACCAGGTACCATACAATGAGGTCAATATCTAAAGATATTTCTAAGGGCACAAGATTTTCTTCTTACCACAACACAAGGGTCGAAGCAAGCTTGTCTGCTATAACTATGGGTTTGTTAGGTCCCTATAAGACTAGTGTATCCCCTTGTTGTTTGTTAGTGCATCCTCATTATTATTGTTGTTGTATCCATGTATTCCCCATGGTGTTATTATTGTGCCCCATAGAATCCCACTATTGTTATTTTTATGGCCTTGCATTATTATTTTTATGTCGGCTCTAATTATATTATGACCCCTTTGACTCATATACATAGAAAGGAGGTTTTTTCATTTGTATCATCCAAGAATTGCTCATTTATGTAATGTAAAATAGGTTTCCCCCTCGAAGAGGCTTATTTCTAAGTCGTTGATCTATCATTTCTTCTATTTTGTGAGTTAGTTGCATAACATTTGGTATCAGCGCTTTGGATTCTAGGGTTTCACTTCTTAAACATGTCATCTTGGAATTTTTTCTATAAGTTTTTATCTACGACAATTCAAAATTTGAAACTAAAACCATGTAGATTTGAAATATTTTCTAACTTCGTGCCAAAATTTCATATCTTGTTTCACTATATTTTCAGAGATATGATCTGGAGAAGTTAAGGTTTTTGCAGGATCCAAAATTCAGTCTCAAACAAACGACCTAGGGAAAATCGTCATAACTTTCATTTCAGGCATCATATTTGAATTCTGTAAAAATTGGGAGAAATACTACAGACTTTATTTTTTTGTATAGAAATTTCAGAGCCTAAGGTTGAAACAGTCACACGTGGAACTCTGTACAAGTTAGCTCTACTAAATCAATCTATAATCAGGTCGTCGTGGGAGATCGAGCATAACTTTATCTTGAAGAATCAACATTAGGTCCGACCTATGGCATTGGAAATAAGACTCAGAGGGATACGACATGACCGAAGTTCAAATCTTGGGGATCTGAAATCACAGAGATAAATCGGTTCAATACTGAGATCCTAAAAAGAAAGAAAAAGGTGCGTATTTGTTTTTAAAATTACATAAATTTTGTTTGAAAAATCAATTGGAAGTGATTCCAAGGGCATATTGAAGCATAGATATCAATTTGGGTTATAAAATTCCTCCCAAAAATAATTCCACACCCATTAAGCCCTCATAAATCTCTACTATGACACATGAAGAGGAATAATTTCAACATGATATATCATGATTTCGAGACCAAGTGCAACAAAGTTTACTCTCGTAAAGAGTAACCAAAAATGAAATAGAAGAAAAAATAGAAGATTTTAAGGATGGATTAAAATTGGACATGGATGGTTTAAAATCAAGAATTGAATCGAATATGGATGGTTTGAAAGTAGACATGGAAATTTTGAAGGAAGGTTTGACAAATTTGTTGCAAGAAAGGCTTCCCGGTGGTGACAAGGTAATCGATGAAAATCATGATAAGGACAAAAGGAATATGAATTGTGATTTTAGAAACTCCAATGTTGGGTTTAAAAACCACCACATTTCAAAGATAGATATGAGTAAATTTTATGGCAAGGATCCTGTAACATGGATACTACAAATGGAGCAATATTTGGATCTCCATGATGTGAAACACTAACAAAAGGTATGCATTGCAACTTTATATTTAGAACCTAATCAGTTTGTATAGTATCGATGGCTTTGTTCTCGCAAACCACTTGTCACTTGGTCAATTTTTACTGAGGAAATGATAGCACATTATGAGGATACAAATATCAACACCTTCTTTAGCCAATTGATAAATTTCAAACAAAAAGGGTTCAATGGCAGAGCACATTGAGGACTTCCAAAAATTGAATATTAGGGTAGCAAATATTCTAGTAGAGCATAGGATTGATGTCTTCATAGGGACTTTAAAGGATAACGTCCAACATGAGGTTCTCCTTTGGGAACTTGATTCATTGGAGAAGGCATTCTGGGCGGAAAGAAAAGTTGAAAGAAAAATTGGCAGCAAGGAATTCTACCAATCACATCTATAAAGATGGAAATGTTGTTGATCCTAGCCTTCCACAACCTACAAGGTTGACACCACAATAATTGGAGGAAAAAACAGAAAAATGGATTTGTTATAGTTGTGATAGAATATATACTAAATGTCATAAGTGTGCCGAGAAGAAATTATTTTACATATATTGTGAAGAGGAGGAAGAAAAGGAACAAATAACATCAAAAGAGGAGGATATACGCCAGGAACCAACCCCATAGAAGGAAGAAATGAATACAACCATATATTGTAATGCATTGGTAGTATTTACCACTCCTAAAACTCTCAAGATAGAAGAATATATCACGAAAAAAAGGTAATAGTGTTGATTGATTCGGTTAGTACCAATAATTTTATTCATTGTAAGATAGCCAAGGAATTGAATTGCTTCCTATATCCAGCACCAGAGTGTCAAGTGATGGTTTCAAATGGAGGACCTATAAATTTCTTGGGAAATTTCCATAATATCAAGAAAACAATGGGGGAATATGTATTGAATAGTCCAATGATTTATATTCCAATGGTTGGTGTTGATGATGTAATAGGAGTCCAATGGTTATGTTGGCGAGTGATCAGGTCTCACGGGCAAGACCCAGGTTCAGGGATTGTGGCCAACAAAGGAATCCGATGTAGTCTAGGATCACGTCGGCATTGTCACCCTACTCTAGGGAGTAGAGAGTCTCACCTGAGGCATGTCGTCACCACATGCAGGAGGGGAATAGACCAGTGGCAAGAAACAGATCCGCAACTCATTCTCATCGGGGGTTAGATTTCATAGATAGAATCACATACGCAACATCATTCGGAGAACATACAGATATTAAGAAAATGAAATTTTTAAAGCATATCAACCAACAC
This sequence comes from Pinus albicaulis, assembly GCA_034641835.2. NCBI lineage: Eukaryota > Viridiplantae > Streptophyta > Pinopsida > Pinales > Pinaceae > Pinus > Pinus albicaulis. The sequence continues at coordinate 1,133,514,077 of CM076579.1, forward strand.
ACATGTATGTGGATCACACAAATAGACAACAACCTGCAATTGTATTAAGCTCTTGGTCAACTCCCAGTTACATAGCTTTTCAATGGACTTGCAGATCTGATACATATGCCTTGCGGAACAAAGATTCTACATCGATAGACCCTAGGAACTACAGAGACCCCATCCATGCTCTGGGTTCCTGCGGCAGCATGCGGTTTCTCTCCTTTAGTCGCTCTCTTCTCTCTTCTGCTGTGGAATCCTCTTCCTTTCATCCAGGTGACTGCTATTTATTTACCTGTTGTCGCGACTGTTAGTTCTTCTTTTGTCCTTCTGCAGCTGCCTCTAGCTTTTCTCTGATTATCTGTGTGTTCCGCTTGCGTTCTTTCTGCTGTATATTTTCCTTATCTGCACTTATGCATCTAGTTTCCTCCGCTATGTGCCTATTCCGTCGCAACCTTGGTAGCTCCGCCGTTTGATGTGGTTGCGACTTGGTTGCGGCTTTCATGTGTCCTCGTTCCGCAACCCCAAAATCTGGCCATTGTTCCAAATTCAAAACATTCAAAACAAGGTTTTTCAAAACAAGGGCCCCAACAGGCCCCGACCACAGTTCCTTGACTTGTCCCCGAGTCAATCACAAATTACGGTTTCTACCTCCATTTCCCTGCTTGACCCCATGCCCTGTTCGCCCTGTGTGTTTTCATCCTGTGCTCGTTCCTGCTGTGCACCTTCAGCTTGTTCCTGTCCTTGCTGTGCGTCTTCAGGCGGTTGTTCAAACAAGGGCCCCAACTCCGGGACCCTTTGGAACGATGTAGCTCGAAGCTCAGTAAAAGCCGACACGGCTTGCTGCCACCCCTGGATGAGCTAGTCCATGTCCTTAGCAAGCTTGGTGACAGCAGCTTCCTCAATTGGCGTTGGGACAGCTCCAAACATTGTGTTGATCTGGGTCTCGGCTGCTGCTGCGAGCTGTTGTATGGTCCGAGCGCTAGATTGAAGGGGCGGCCGGAGCTCACGAATAACGCGTTTGGCCTCTGCCTAACAAGCCTCTGTGTGTTGGAGCTATGCCTCAAGTTCATCAGCCTGGGCGTATAACTGATCCAGCCTAGCGGGGTCAATAGCCTTTTGAATTTCCCTTGAAACCTGCTGGAGTTGGGCTGAAATCGGCTGGGTCTTAACAGTGAGGGCCAGGGAGCATTCCTAAAGGCCCTTTAGGAGGTCACGGGCCTCTCGTGCCGTGGATTGAAGTGCTTCCTGCATCTGAGCTGCCTGGCTCTGCTTGGCAGCCACCCGGGATGAATAGTCAACCTCGGGCTCGGTCAGCTCTGAACGGGCTGCTAACACTGCCCAAAGCTCATGATTCTCCCGGTGTAATTCCTGAACAGCGATGCGGAGGTGGATGGCTTGCTCAAAGAGGCTGGCCACAGTGATTTCGGGAGGCAGCAAGGGGTAGTGAGGCTCTAGGGAGGGCCAGAACTCGGAGAACATTTGGGTGACATTGGTGATCATTGCTTCCATATGCTCCCGTGTTGTTTGGAGTTGGTCGCGCTGTTCAGTAAGCGTGGAAATTTGGTGTTTCTACTTGGCATACTGCCTCTGGAGTCCCAAATGTAATCTTTTGGCCTGCTGGGCCACCCTTTGAATCAGCAGATACAGCTGAGCTAGATTTTCAGGCTGGAAGGTGGTGGTCCCAGAAGCGCTCTGCGCCGGCATTCGCTCCTGCAACAGTTGCCCCCCGGCAACTGTTCCATTGACATGCCCAGGAGGTGAGAAGGGCGTGGCCTCTGGATGTGCAGTGTCAACCATATTAAAATCTGGCGGTTCTTGCTGATCAAGGTGAGCCGGTCGTGAAGGAACTGTGGCCTCAGGCGGAACCTCGGCAGAATCAGACCCGGTGTGCAGCTGCTGTGTGAATATATCAGTGAAAGGAGGGTGGGGTTCGACCACTGGGTCGATCGGTGGTATGACTATGGCAGCACCAGAGTCAACCTCAGCCCCACGGTCCCCCCCATGAGTTCCTAGATAATGGGGTCAGATACCGTATCTGAGGAATTAAACAGGGCGGATGAAGTGGCAGGCGGAGGAACGGTGGATGGAGAAGTGGATAGTGTGGTGGGGGTGTGTGGAAAGCGCATATTGATGAATTCGGATGGGTCGATGAGGGGTTCTTCGGTAATCAGCACACCTGTGCTTGGGGGCGATGGTGGATCATCAGCAGTGAGGTCCACCACCGGATTTGCCTCGGTGGTGCGGGCCCTCTTAGCTTGGGGGGCCTCGGGTGAATCTCTAGGCCCGCTTGTCTCGCCCATCAGGGTCGTGAGTGGATCAGCAGAGGTAAACAGGATAGTGGGGATGGGGGAGGTGAGAGGAGCGGTACGGGGGTGCGAAGTGGAGCGAGTGAGCTGAAATTCAGAAAATAAAGGAAATGGGGTAGCACCGCTAGAAATAACTTGGGCCGCCACATTGAAATTTCATACCTGATTGTTGAAGTGGCGGACGACGGGGATGAGTGGTTCGGGGAGTTCCTGTGATGGCGCTGCCACCGCCGTCTCAGCAGGCTGTTGCATCGGTGCCATCCTGTCAAAATTGTATCTGGGGAGCCCATCCCGCATGTGCTTTGTGACCCCCGGCCATGAGCAGACTTCACGATGGAAGGTAGCATCGTCCAACTGAAATTTCAGTGGCGTCATTCAGAAGGTATCTGTCGGAATGCAAGCGGGTCGGAGGTAAGTATGCTTGTGACTTACCCCGAACCATACTTGCTCACTATAGTCGTCCAACAGGTTCTTGGGCACCCGTTGTTGACATGCCACCACATCCGTCATTAGCCGGTACCATGACCGAAACGCATCCGCATTCACCAGTTTGGTACTGGGTAAATTTGAGACCTACCATGGAGTGAATTTCATCGCGAGGGGCTGGCCCTCGGGGATCTCTGCTGGGAACCGGATGTGTGGAGTGTGCCATTTCCACATGGAAAAAGCAATAATCAAATAGCCATAAATAAAAGTAGTTGCGCGCTTATAATTCTCCTCGCACGCATCGAACAGCTCCTTTAACAAGAACGAACACCAATTCAGTCGAGTGCCTTAGACACAATGTTCAGCAATAGAAATAGTATCAAGAGTGCATTCACCCTTGGTGTAATGCCTCATTGTCTTGCTAGCAATGAGGTAATAGGCGAATCGAATCTCGGGCTTGTTAATGAGGTCGATCTTGGCTCCTTTCCCCCCCCCTGCGAGTGCCATATTTGGTATAGAAGTCTGCATCGCCCGACTTCCGTGCGTGCTTGGAGGAGGTCTGACAGGCCGTTGAGACATCGGCGCCCATCTGCGAAAGCCCTGTGAGGCGATGAATATCTTCAGCGTGAATGGGAATTTCCTGGGTCAGCCACAGGGACCCATTCTAAATTCGACTAAGGAGGAAGCGTGTACACTGCAGAACTGGTCCCGTGGTGCCAAAGACCAGAAGATTTCTCAATTTCATCAGGGACGAGGTCTGAAGGCCCCTGAACTCAGGCAACAAGCGGCTGGCGGGGTTGCTGGCTACAGTGCAGTAGTGCTCCATGTATGCATGCCGCTGGAGGGACGGAAATTTCGCAGCATTTGAGAGGTTGGCATCAATCAAGGTTGCGTTAAGCTCTGGTTCAACGACGGCTAGAACGCCCTTCGGAATTTTGGCCCGGTGCTAATAGACCTGTAAAATTTTCCTTGGGCGCCTTTCCTAGTGCAATGCGTTCTGAGAATTCAATGGCTCTGGTGCAGCTACACTTGCTAATTCGAACGGGTCCGGCATTCTCGTGCTTGTAGTGTTCATGCAAGTTATGTCAGCACCTGGCACGAGTGGAGTTGATGAGACCCTTCAACGAATTAATTCCTGCTGTCATTCTTTCTGCGATAATCGTGCGATCAATCGCATGCCAATGAGTGTTGTGACAGTTGCTGACGGTGGCATGGGGAAATGGGCGGACGCGACGGCTGATGCTACTGAGGGTGATGGCCAAATGATGACGGCGTGGTCGCTGCCAAGTATGGTAATCAATGTTGCAAATCTAGGCGATCCTACGGACTGACACAAGTACGTGGGTGGACTGAGCTGGACTGACGTGGAGACTGGTACGGATCCTACAGGGATGACACGCTGGATCGACGCCGCCCCGACCACAGTCGATTGTGGTGCGGACCTCGCAACTGAGCGGTTATTGACACACTACCTATGAACAGAGAATACCTCCTACGCTCATCCCAGTTGCGGGAGAGTTATTCAACTACGCTACGCTACGGGTGCTCTCGGGTGCGAGAGTTATTGATGAGAAATGAAAGGTACTTACTCCTGGTAGGGTTTTAGGTGTGCGCCATTCACCCACCCAGGCAGAACCGTATCGTCCAGCTGTGCCAACCGAACGACTCCGGAATCACGAATCTCGATAACGAAGTAGGGTCCCAACCAGTGCATCTGTAGCTTTCCTGGGAACTTCTGGAACCTGTTGTCGTATAAAAGAACTTTGCCACCAACTTGGAAGGTTTTGTTCTTAATGTGGCGGTCGTGCCAACGCTTTCTGTCGGTCCTTCTGAATCTTCTGGTGGAATTCGGCCAGGAAGTGGGCCTCATCCAATTCCTGTAATTCATGGAGGTGCTCCTGGAGGGAGGCCTCTTCCGAAAACTTCAGAGACGTGGCGATCAGTAGGCTTGGTACAATAAAATCGGCAGGGATCACAGCCTCCCGGCCGTACACGAGCTGGAACGGCGTTTGATTGGTCAATCGCTTCACCATAGTCCGATAGGCCCATAAGGTCGCTGATAGGCGCTCGTCCCAATCATTATGTTGGGCATTGCAAATCTTAGTCAAGCCTTTCTCAAGAATCTTATTGAAGGCTTCCACCGTACCATTAACCTGCGGGTGATACGGGATACTCTTGTGATGCTGAACCATGAAGGTGTCTAGCAGTGTCTTGACCGTTTCATTAATGAAGTGCGTACCCTGACCACTGGTTAAAATTTGTGGGCAGCCAAACCGGAAAATGATGTGCTCAAAAATAAACCGGGCAGCGGTATCCGCTGTGCAGTCGCGTACCGCGGCTGCCTCAGCCCACCTGGTGAGGTAATCCATGGCGGTAATTATGTACCGGGCTTTGGAGTGTCTGGTGACCGGAGCTATGGGCCCCAAAAAATCGACAGCCCACTTATCAAACGGCCGCAACATATGCACTGGGTGTAACGGAAGCTCGTACCGGTGAGAGGGCCTGCCCATCCGCTGGCAGACGTCGCACCGCTTCAAATAGGCCTTACAATCGGAATGTACTGTCGGCCACCATAGGCCAACTTGAAGCACATTTCTTGCGGTGGGTTTCGCACCCACATGCCCTCCCGCAACACCGCTGTGACATTCCCACATTACCGCTTCTCGTTCGTGGTCAAGGACGCATCTACGCAAAACCTCATCGAGGCCCAGTTTGTATAGCTGCCCTGCGATCAATTGGTAGTCGGCGGCACGGACGACCAAATTCCGTTTCTGCAGCGAGGTGTAATCCTGAGGGCATTGCCCCGTGGTCAGATAGGCGGAAATGTTGGCCAAGTAATCTGGTACAGCTTCGACTCGGAAGAGGTCAGCATCTGGCAGCTGATCATCAAGGGAGCCGTCATTCTCCCCCGTCTCCAACCGGGATAGGTGATCGGGCCCGACATTCAACCTCCCGGGCTTGAAAATTACCTCGAACGTGAATTCTTGAAATAGCAGAAGCCAACGGCAAATCCGTCCTTCCAGAACAGGCTTATTGACCAGATATTTCAGGGCAGAGTGGTCCGTGAAGAACTTGAACTTTCCCCCTAGAAGATAGTGGCGGAACTTCTGAAGAGAGTACACCATCGCCAGCGCCTCCCTTTCGGTCGTGGTGTAATTCTTCTCCGCATTGGAAAATTTGCGGCTGGCGAAGTATAGCGGGTGGTCAACTGTTGTATCGTCGGGTTGTGCCAAGACAACCCCAAGTGCAATACTGGAAGCGTCGATATGCACATGGAACTGCTTGTCCCAATCGGGGTGAACTAGAATAGGCGCCAACGCCAGCTTTTCCTTCAGGGTGTCCAGGGTTACCTGACACTCCTCCGTCCACTGAAAGACTGTGGACTTCCGCAGAAGTTGTTCTAACGGAGCAGTGATCTTGGCATAGTTGCAAATAAACCTCCTGTAGTATCCCGTGTGCCTGAGCAATGCCCGCAAATGTTTCACCGTCTCGGGGGCTTCCATGTGTACGATCACCACAACCTTGGCGGGGTCGACGCAGACCCCTTGCTTACATACCACATGTCCCAAAAACGTGCCGAACGGAACAGAAAAAATACATTTCTTTAAATTCAAAGAAATTTGCAACTGGAGGCATCGATCAAACATGACCCGCAACAGGGTGGCATGTTTCTTCAATAAACTGTAGACAGTCCAGTCATCCATGTAGACTTCCAGGAACTTGTGAAGGTACTCCCAGAAGGCGGCGATGACAATCCGGGAAAACACGGCCGGAGCGTTCTTCAAGCCAAACAGCATGACGTGGTATGCGAACGACCCCCATTCGGTGGTGAAGGTTGTCTTTGACTTATCTTATTCCGCGATACGCACCTGATGGTAGCCCAAAAAGCCATCAGTGAAAGAGTAGGCTTCGTTCCCCGCAACATGTTCCAACAATTCGTCGCTGAAAGGGGTGGGGAACGGATCATGAATGCAGGCATTGTTCAGACTGCGATAATCGACACAAACCCGTATCTCTGTCTTATCCGTCTTATTCTGGATGACGATAGGGCTCACCCACTCAGCTTCCTCCATGGGAAATATTAGACCCGCGGCCAGCATCTTGTCGATTTCCATCTTAACCTTCTCTTTAACTCGCGGGTTCAACCGGTAGGGCCGGTGCTTCACAGGCCTGGCACCCAGTTTCAGCACGATGCGCATTTCGCCAAGATCGCCTTTGATGCCCTTCAGATCTGCGACCGACGAGGGGAAAAAATCCTCATATTCCTGGAGGAGGCTAAAAATATCTTTGGTCATCTCCTCGTCCCAGTAATTGCCCACTGTAGCCAACTTAGGCTTCTCCTCCGTACCGATGTTTAGCTTCTTTGTCCTCAGCGGTCATAAATGGACCCCTTCGGTGGTCGGCTCTTCGTTAACGTTCCGCTTGCCTTCCTTCTCTTCAAAATACAGGTGCCTCAGGTCTTCCAGACCATCGTCCTCCGAATCGCAGTCAATCCTTTGGCAAACCAACTCTTGCACGGCCTCAGGACGGGTGGGCAGCATGCAGCAGTCGGTCTGTGGATCGCAGAAAAACAGTACCGCCCTGATAGCGTGCAAAGCCTGAGATTCCAACTCTGTGTCCCCCGCGAAAGAGAAACACCGCTCAAATTTATGTGCGACTTCCATCCAAGAACTAGTCCCTCGTTTCCGTTCTTCCTCCAAGTACCATGCATGGGGGATGGTGTCTAAAGAGTGGACAAACCGATGAACCCACAGCTCTTCCGAGTATCCTATACTTCACCACTGCCCCTCACAAGTCCGCAACTGGTCCTGCGGATTGGAAGTCCTAGAGTACCGCTGCCTGCTTCGAGGGCCTTCATCTTCTTTGAACCGCGCCCGCAACGCGTCCGCCATGCTACTCCACCGCGACAAGGTATTGCGGTGATTTTTCCACCACCGGGCTGCTGTAGACTGTAGTGCAATGTCCAAAAGGGGTAGTCTACTCCCTGCCGGCACGATGTCCTCAACCTTGGTAATAAAGGTATTGACAGCTTGCATATTTGACAGGGTGGGGTATCCTATGAACTCAGCACCAACCCAACTAACGTGGCCAACATGGGCACATCTCTGCGTGCGTGTCTCGTACCCCCCTGCTGCCAGTCTTCGCATGCGAGTTCGGATCCCAGCTCTGAGCTTTGGACACTCCGCCAACTAACAAAGCCATTCATGGTCGGGTTAATGTAGTCTTCCCGCTTCCCTGCAGTCATCTTGTATAGGTGGTCCATCATCTGAGCATCCTCCCGGTTATCCACCGTTTCGGTATACCTCGGGCCTTGATATGGGTCGAGAGGCTGAGTGACCCGGACCTCCCCATCTTCAAAGATCATCAGCTCCTTTTTGAGGTTGATGATAGCATAATTCTCAAAATCCCAATCAATGCCTAACAAGGCGGGGTAAGGATCCTTGTCTCCCATAATATCAATGACCTCAAAATCAGTGTAAGTCTTTACCCCCGCAATGTCGACATCGACACCTTCGAGTCGGCCAATCGGCAGAATGCAGTACTGGTTCGCCATCCTGAGTTGGATTGGCGAGTAGGCCAGCCGTGGCTTTCTGAGAGCCTCCCACGTCTTGCACGACAGGATTTTGACGTCAGACCCTAAATCAAGCATGGTGTCGCTGATTTGGAATCCCCCACCCTGCGTATTGAGCCAGAACTCTTTACCTGTTCGTCGCTTATTTCTCTTGATGCGCTGCACCGATTAGGGGGCTGGGTCCCCTGGTTCCCCTAGTCCTGTCCTCCCCTGCAGTGCCCCTTCCAAAGTACACTTGAGCTGCTGCCACAGAGCAGCACTGTCAACAATATTGAGGAATAGCTGGAGCCATTCTTCCATCAGGGTTCCTGGGGCGTGCTGTGGCCCAGGATCTATCGGCAGGGGTGCCTCCAGGCCTTCCGCTTCGCTCAGCTGAGCAAATGCCTCAACCGCCTCCTGGAAATACTTACTCTGCGCCTCTGGTCTGATTACCCGGTGCAGGGAGGCTGGCCTGACAACTGGTGTTGGCTCCTTTCCGCGAGCGTCCTCCCCCATTTTCTTACCACCCCTCGTCACAATAGCAATGTTCTGCATGGTCGAAGTCGCAGCCACCTGCGGCTCTGCGTTTACCAAGTTATTGCCCCTCTGCCGTGCACGTTCTTCCCACTTTTTGATGAGCTCGGGACAGTCTTCTGTCACATGGGTGTTTACTTGACACTGGGAATAGCACGGATGGCGAGGGAGGGGACATTCGCAAGCCACATGGCCCTCCTGGTCACAGTTATAGCATTTCACTGGCCCACGGCCCCCAACGCGACCTCCGCACGCCCCGCCCCCTCTTCCTCTAGGAGCCTCATTCACCCTATAGGAGGGTCGATCCAACCGGTCCGTGAGTGCGTCGAGAGCCTGGCATTGCTCCGTGTTGTGAGTCGTGGAAGCGCAAAACTCATAATATACATTGTTTGGCACGTTGGAATATTTTTGTAGGATCGAGCACATCCGAGGCAGATGTCCCACCGTCCGACAAATCTCACAATACTCCATGGCAGCTGGGTTGAGTTGGGAGGGGAACCCCGCATACGGCTGTTGCGTCTGGTATACTCCCTGCGGATTCATCACTGCGCCACCCCCCGCGGGTGGGCCCCCTTTAATTACCGCGACCGAGGGTCCCACCCCCGTGCCACGTAATCGCGGACACTCAGTTGCGACATGGCCTTCAACCAGGCAGTGAGTGCACCAAACGTTTGGCCTGGCTGGTCTGACCAGCTGTATCTCCTTGAGCTATTCGGTCAGGCTAGCTATCTGATGCTGCAATCCCACTAAGGAGGGATCCTGCGGGGCCGGCCCTCCCCGATATTCCTGAGGGTAGCCTGCCATGGCCTCGATCTTCATGGCCTGTTCCAAAGCGTCCTGCAGATTGTCGATCTTCTGTTGGGTGAGGGGGGTTCACGTCAAGGGAAGCAGAGCCTTGATGAACTAGTCCATCTGATGGTTCAAGCCGATCGGGTAGCCGAGTTTCTCGATCGCATCCTTGAATCTCCGCATTAGCTCCCATGCAGTTTCTCCTTCCTTTTTTTTAATTTCCCAGAGCTCGGACAGACCCTGTTGGTCCGTCTGGGGAAGCTTAAATTCCCGGACAAAATCCCGCTTCACGTCCGCGATGACGGGATTCGGGTCTGCCTCGGACCACTTGATGAACCATCGCAGAGCCCTCTCTCTGAGCGTGGTTTGGAACTCTATTATTTTCCCTGCGTCCGGCGTCTACCGAGCCCTCCAAATGGCTTCGCACAGATACCAGTGTTGCTCTACATCATCATTACCCCGGCCCGAGAACTCGGGATATCGGGTAAAAGACCCAGCCATGTTCACTTGGGGTGGGTTGACCAGGATAAATCCTCCAGGTCCTGGTTACGTGATTGTTCCACTCGGGAACACAATACTACTAGTGTTACTGCTACTAATGGGTGTTGCCGTCGACACTGAACTACTGTGCAATTGACTCAATGCTTGAAATTTAACGAAAATATTACTCAAAGGTTGATAAAGTACCAGGGGAAGGTAGGGATCCTGGCCATGCAGATTGGGAGGAGTATGGCAGGTTGGAGAACTGAATGTCGTCCACTCTTGAAACAATTGCTGCATCACAACGTACCATTCACCATCGGAACTTTCCTCGGGTTGCACACCTCCATCATCTTCGTCAGTCATCGTCTCGCGTGCTCGCTTATTTGGGCTCCCATGCACCCATCGTACTCCCACAGCGGTCCCTTCTCGTCCCTGGGTATCCGCGTCCATAATTCCTACCCTCTGAGGCGCCTCCTTCTGATTCTTCCTCTCGATCTCTCGTCTCTTCAAATCTCGCATCACCCTTCTTCGCCACCTATCGGCAATCTGTGCCTGCCGATGTGCACATCGCTCCCTTAGCGTCCTTGCGGCCTCAGCATCCATTCCCCACTCCCTGCGTCACACTCTACGTAGCATCGATCCCTTCAACCCTTCCCCCAGCACCGGTGGTTTATGCTTCCATACTTGTCTTGTGGAATTCTATCAACCCTTCATCCACCATCAAAGCTTTAATCCATAGCGAAATCTCCTTAAGCAGCTTCCCTCTGAGCCCAGAGCGGAAGGTAGCCTCGGCCTTCAAGAAGGACTGATAGCACTCAGCAGCAAACTCCACAATGTATCCTTCCACCGTGGTCTCCACCCAAAAATCCACCACGTGGGTCAGCTCGGTGTTCAACCGATGTAGAGCCACCAGATCTTCGTGCGCCCACTTGCGGTTTATCTTCCGCGAGCCATCTCTCGGCACCTTCGTCTGTAACCTCCGCAACTAATTGTAAAGGTTGGTAGGGAACTTTCCCCAGAAAATTTCGTATGTATCACCGGCTAAATCTGAGAAGAGGACGAGTTCCTTGATCACTGCCTCCCCTTTCTTAATCAACTCCACTCGCTGAGAAATGAAATGGTCTAAATGATTATCCCACCATCGTCTTATCTCCCCTTCAAAGATCCGCGATACCATGGTCTAGATCCCCTCATATCATGCGGGTCCCGGCAACGGAACCATTTGTTGGCGAGTGATCAGGTCTCGCGGGCAAGACCCAGGTTCAGGGATTGTGGCCAACAAAGGAATCCGCTGTAGTCTAGGATCACGCTGGCATTGTCACCCTACTCTAGGGAGTAGAGAGTCTCACCCAAGGCGTGCCGTGACCACATGCAGGAGGGGAATAGACCAGTGGCAAGGAACAGATCCGCAACTCATTCTCATCAGGGGTTAGATTTCATAGATAGAATCACATACGCAACATCATTCAGAGAACATACAGATATTAAGCAAATGAAATTTTTAAAGCATCTCAACCAACACACATGCATGTGGATCACACAAATAGACAGCAACCTGCAATTGTATTAAGCTCTTGGCCAACTCCCAGTTACATAGCTTTTCAATGGACTTGCAGATCTGATACATATGCCTTGTGGAACAGAGATTCTACATCAATAGACCCTAGGAACTACAGAGACCCCATCCATGCTCTGGGTTCCTGCGGCAGCATGCAGTTTCTCTCCTTTAGTCTCTCTCTTCTCTCTTCTACTGTGGAATCCTCTTCCTTTCATCCGGGTGACTACTATTTATTTACCCGCTGTCGCGACTGTTAGTTCTTCTTTTTTCCTTCTGTAGCTGCCTCTAGCTTTTCTCTGATTATCTGTGTGTTCCGCTTGCGTTCTTTCTGTTGTATCTTTTCCTTATCTACACTTATGCATCTAGTTTCCTTCGTTATGTGCATGTTCTGTCGCAACCTTGGTAGCTCCGCCGTTTGATGTGGTTGCGACTTGGTTGCGGCTGCCGTGTGTCCTCATTCCGCAACCCCAAAATATGGCCGTTGTTCCAAATTCAAAACATTCAAAACAAGGTTTTTCAAAACAAGGGCCCCAACAGGTTACAATCTTTGGGGACTATAGATTTTAATTTACAAGAACTTTTCTTCAAAAAAAAATGGAAGGAAAGGAATTTGAATTATGGGGTATCGCAGGGAAACAAGGAAAGATAATTAGCTCTAATTTCATGACAAAACTTCTGAAGAAATAAGAACGAGGCGCAATTGCATAATTTTTCTCACTACAGGTTCAAACATCAAAATCATCTATTTCTCTAGATCTCCAAAAAAATTTGGACAATCATTCCAAGATTTTTGAGACTCCCAAAGGCCTCCCACCTATTCGTGAACATGATCTTACTATTCATTTTATTCCAGGAAATGTTCCTCCAAACATCAGGCCTTACAGATATATGTATGCCGAAAAGAGTGAGATTGAACATATGGTTGCAGAAATGATAAAGTTCGGTATAATTAAACCTATTAAAATTTATTTCTCTGCTCCAGTAGTATTGGTGCACAAGAAGGATGGATCAGGGCACATGTGTCCAAATTATAGGGAGCTCAAAAAGCTCACTATTAAAGATAAAATTCCCATTGCTATCATTGATGAATTATTGGATGAATCACATGGAGCAGTTTGCTTCACCGAGTTGGATCTTCATTCAGGATATCATCAAATAAGAATGAAGGCTTAATACATTTGGAAAAAAATATTTAGAACTCGTGAGGGTCATTATGAATTTTTAGTCATGCCTTTTGGGCTTACCAATGCATCTTCTACATTTCAAGGTTTGATGAATTCCATTTTCAAACCCTTCCTTGGAAATTTTTTGTTAGTATTTTTTGATGATATACTAATCTACAGAAAGTCTTGGAAGGATCATGTTCAATATGTTGACAGGGTGCTCAAACTATTGGAGGAGAGACAATTATATGCAAAAACCTCCAAATGTTTCTTTGGAGTACAAGATGTGGAATATCTAGGTCATATTGTATCTCATGAGGGTGTTAAAGTAGACCCTAATAAAATTAAATCCATTAAGGAATGGAAAATCCCCACAACCATAAAGCATCTACGATGATTTCTCGGGTCAACAGGGTATTATCGCAATTTTGTTAAGAATTATGGGAGAATAACATCGCCTCTAACAACATTACTGAAGAAATATGCATTTTCTTTGACTCGAAAAGCAAGTAAGGCCTTTGAACTTCTTAAATAGGAATTGTGCCAAGCACGGATCTTAGCTACGCCAAACTTCACAAAAATCTTTATTGTGGAATGTTATGCCTCAAGAAATGGAATTGGTGTTGTTTTAATGCAATAAGGAAGACCCATTTCTTTTGAAAATGGTCGAATCAAAGGAAAGTATTTACAAACACCTATTTATCATAAGGAAATGTTGGCAATACTACATGCACTTAATAAATGGATACCTTACCTAATGGGAAGACACTTCAAGGTAAAAATGGATCATGATAGTCTTAAATACTTTTTAGAACAAATATTATCTTCAGAAGAGCAGTAAAAATGGGTCACAAATATGTTGGTTTGTGAATTTGAAATCATCTACAAAAAAGGGAAGAAAAATGTTGTTGTAGATGCACTCTGAAGAAAGGATGAGGATGTAGAAGCATTGCTTTGTTCCATTTCTATTATCCAACAAGATTGGATAAATAAAGCAAAGAATGAATGGAATAATGGCAAAGAAGTGTGGGCACTCATTCAAAATTTGCAGCAATGTCCCAGTAAATCTGATACATTTAGTTGGAATAATGATTCATTATGGTACAAGGATCTCTTATATCTTTGTAATAATTCCTAACTCAAACAAAATATTCTTTTGGAATCGCACACCTATCCATTAGGAGGGCACTTGGGATTTTTAAAAACATACCACAGGGTTAAGAAGGAATTTTTTTGGGATAACCTTAAATCTGATATTCAAAAGTTTGTGGCAGAATGTTTGGTTCGCCAACAAAATCTAGTTGAGACAATTAAGACCTCGGGTCCGTTACAACCTTTATCCATTCCAATTCAACATTAGGAGGAGGTTTGAATTGATTTTATCATAGGTTTACCCAAGCCCGAAGGAAAGAGTGTCATCATGGTGGTAGTTGATAGACTTACCAAGTATGCACATTTTTTTGCATTATCACATCCATTTAAAGCCATTACAGTTGCTAATGCATTTATGGAAACAATTCAAAAGCTACACGGAAGCCCAAATATTATTGTAAGCGACAGAGATCCCATTTTCACTGGAAATTGTTGGACACAATTATTTCCATGTCTGGGTACTCAATTAGCTCATAGTTAAGATTATCATCTTGAATATTTTGGGACAACTGAGATGATGAACAAATGTTTGGAAGGATATATTCGTTGCTTTGTATCTTATAAACAGACACAATGGGTCAAGTGGTTACCTATGGTTGAAGGGTGGTATAACACTTCCTTCCATACTGCAGCAAAAATGACCCCATTTATGGCACTTTATGGATATCATACACCGTCCATCACATCATCTTTAAGAAAAAATTATGAGGTTCAAGCAGTGGAAGATCACATCAAGCATCAACAACAAGTTCTCCAACTCTTAAAGGATAACCTCACTTTGGCATAGAATCGAATGAAACAACAAGAAGATCAACATCGCAGCGAAAGAAGTTTTGATGTAGGCGACCGAGTATTTTTACGGCTACAACCATACAAACAAATTTCCCTCAAGGAAGCTAAGAAGTATAATAAAGTATCACCAAAGTATTATGTTCCTTACAAGGTGTTGCAAAATATTGGTACTATGGCACACAAATTGGAGACTATGGCATCTTCTTAAGTGCACCCAGTTTTCCATGCTTCATGCTTGAAGAAGGTTATAGGTGACAAGCTCCTAGTTCAAACAATATTTCCAGAACTTGACGTGGAAGGAAAATTCATATTGGAACCTGAAGCAGTCACGGAAACAAGAATTCGACAGCTACAAAATTGATCAATTTCATAGTATCTCATCAAGTGGAAGAACTTACCCGTTGAAGATTCCTCATGGGAGGATGAGAATTTTATACATAAGCGTCCACAACTACTCAAGCGTTGAGGACAACACTTTTTTGAAGGAGAGGGACATGTTAGGTCCCTATAAGGTTAGTGTATCCCCTTATTGTTATTGTTAGTGTATCCCCCTTATTGTTATTGTTGTATCCATATATTTCCCATAGTGTTATTATTGTGCCCCATAGAAGCTCACTATTGTTATTGTTGTGCCCTTACATTATTATTTTTATGTCATCTATTATTATATTGTGACCCCTTTGATTCATATGTATGTATATATATATATATATATGAAAATTTTCATTTGTATCATCCAAGAATTATTCATTTATGTAATGTAAAGGAGGTTTCCCCCTCGAAGAGGTTGATTTCTAAGTCTTTGATCTATATTTTCTTCTATTTTGTGATTCTGTTTCATAACAGGGCTTATTGACCACCATCTTGGGTTCCAAGAGTCAGGGGCGAGAACAAATCTTGTGACTGAAGAAAATTAATTTCAGGGAAATCGCAAACTACATAATATAGATATTAGCATTACAGTTGGTTGCGAGTTCAAATCACAAAAAGGAAATGGTATCCCAGGGCTACGACGACAGAATGGATTTTTGCCTCCATGTTAAGGATTTGTTTGAAGGATTGAATGTCCTTTTAGCTTGTAGTGTCAAGCCTTCCATTCCAATATAAAATTCTTCTACATAAATGAGAAAAAAAAAAATAGCAAATCACCTCTCTCGAAGGGAGGATTGTAGAATTCAGTAATCTTGGATGCATTGTCTTTTATGAAACTGACTGTAACTAGATATTTTCAATCCATTATCTAAAAAACTCTTCGATGAATATTTACATAGTTGTGGAATTATTTTATAGAAAAGTTGCACCAGCTCGCGAATTTATCTACCATGTCTGCTCTCTTTCTTAAACGTGTGAATGAGTTTAATGAATTTTCATCTCTTAATCTTGGAAATAAGGATCCATGGTTTTCACTCCACCAAATATCCTTAAGAAAATAAAGGGTATCCAAAAAATTACAGATCAGAGAAATTTATGGCAGGATGCCAACGAATCAACTCTAGAAACCTTTATAGAACTTTTATTTCTGTGGAATTGTAACCCCTCTTATACCACTGATTTAGATTTTGGGGGCCAAGATATAGAAGACTTGAATTCTAATACAGAGGAGAGAAAGAACACAATATTCCCTTAAACTATTCTCAAAAACATTGAAAAAATTACGTACTCAATATGAGGAAAATATCTAGTAGACTTGAATGTCGAGAGAGAAGAGAGAAAGAACACAATATTCCCTTTAACTATTCTAAAAAACATCGAAAAAATTATGCACCGATACATCCCAACATATGAAAGGAAAGAAATTATTTATTAAATGAGATAAAATGTTACAATTGCATTGTGATGTATGAATGTTACAACTACATTGTGGTCTATGAATCTATCCTTTTTTTAGCAATGAAAAAGACCCATATATTTAATATTTAAATGATGACAAAATATTCTACATATACACTACATGAGTGTATTCATAAAATTTTCAATCATGTGGCCATCATTTTGTGCACTCATTTAGCAACAATTTTTTTCATAAATTAGTACATTAAAACATCCTTAAAAAATGAGATTGAATTGTTGTGTATCGCCATAAGGAGTTGTTGGCAAAAGTAGAGGGACAAGTAAGAAACTTACATCCCAAAAGAGTGTTGAGTATATGTGAATGTAAAATCCATAAACTATAGACCTTGTATAAATGAGTTTTTACATTCTACCTGTAGCATCTTTTAGCCATAAATAATTGTTGCATGCCATTTTGTGCCTTTCCAAAAAAAATGAAAAAGATATTTTCATGAATGGAACTAGGAAAAACATGGTTTAATTCAAGAAGGACAGATGAAGCATCCCTACAAAATATGAGGAGAAAAATAAATGGTCCCCTCACTAATATTGTCTCATTTCGAAACAAAAGCCCCAACTTGATTCCTTTATGGTTGGTGGAGATATTCAAGAGATTGTTCTTTTACTTGTTTAGTTATAAATAAAATATCATTTTCCGGAAGGAGACCATATTTTGACATGTTGTCAGTTGCATGGTTCCTTTCCCTATAAATGTGAGAAAATGAAAAATAGTGAATGTATCAATAATATGCTTAATCTCCTCAAGAATAGGCAATGAAATTATGTTCCTCCAAGAAATTATGTTATTAATCCAGTTAATGGAAAGCAAATAATCCCCAAAAATGTGTATCTATGTGTAACCCTTCTCTTTGTAAAGTAGGAGTAATTTTTTGCATGCAATAAGTTTCGCTTGATTATTTGTCTCAAGACCTAGCCAAATTTTGACTTTCAAATTGTGTTCCTTAGTGAGGAATAAGATAAATCCTCCTCCATTCTTTTGTCTATTATTTATAGAAACACTTGCAAAGAAGGCTCGTGGCTTAGATGTACCGATGCTTTTAGGGATTATTTATATTAGAGATGAAATACCTTTTTCTTGTGGACAGTGACTTAGAATATCCAGCACCTCATTAATTTTGTGCCTCGGGTCCGTAATCTTGACTTAGAATATTGCCCTGTTCTTGGCCAACCATACCCCCCAAATAGGAAATTAGGGGGAGGGATTTAAAATAATAATTGCAATGATTTATACACAACGTATACCAAGTAGCCTCTATATCCTCCCCTTCCCAAAAAATAGAATGATACAATGCAAAGCTACAAATCTTACATACCTATTGGAAGTATGGGAAATAATTGAACATATGAAAAATAATTTCCCCATCATTTTGATATAAAGAACACTAGTTAGGCCCATGCAGGAAACTTATTTTTAAAACATCCCAGATGGGGGTCTTCTTCATCATAATGCACAACATAAATAATTTTGATTTTGGGAGGAATTTTTCTTTCCATACCACCTTCCACCACCATTTCTTCTCCACCTCCACTCCATCAGCCATAAGAAAATTATAGCTCAACTTAGGAGTGTATTTACCAAAAGGGGAGATACTCTAGATGAGTTCATCAGGATTTTCAGTTAATCTAGTGTGTCCATTGCATATATCTTGTAAATATACCTACCATGAAGCCCTATACACCCCTTCCAGGCCAAGATCCTCAATTATTATCCATTCATGTCGCTAAACGGTATAAATATTTGGATTAGCAATGTGGGATCATTTGAAATAAACTTTGTCCCTGAGATAATATATTAGGGGAGGGGTAATAGGTGATTCATTCCATTTCTTGGCCACATATCAATGCTAAGTATAGCACTATCACCTCTACCAATCTACCAGAACAAACCACTTACAATGATTTTAAAGGAATTGGGAGAAACACTCCAAACAATTGAGATATTAGATCTTGGTTTGTCTATTATTCTTAACCAATATTTTATATAATTAGGAGTAATATACCTTTGGAAAACCATCTATGTTCAAAGTATTTACGTTGAGATCATACGCCAACCACATTTGGAATCTAAGGCTTTAGATAAATGGAATAAATTATTTAAACCCCAACCACCCAGGAATTTTGGTTTAGCAATGACGTCCCATTTGACCCATGGAACCACCTTTGATTCTTTGTTCTCGTCCCATAGGAAACGAGATCATTATCTCTTGATTTTTTCCAAAACACATTTAAGGATCTAGGCTAAGGACTCCCAGTAAAATGTAATTACTTATAATAATTATTTAATGAGAACCAATCGGCCTACTTTGGAGATCCACCTGAGATACCAACAATTCAGATGTTTTTCCACCTTTGCAACAAGTCAATTCCAATCTACTTTGTTCTAGCAATTATGTTTAATCTGGAAGCCCAATTTTTTCAACCCGTACTCTAGATGGTTCGAATCATAAGGGAGAAGTAGTGAAATATGAAGAATCTCATCTTGAGAAAGGTTGTGGTGAGATATATTATATTTTCAAGAATTTATAGATATCCTCATGGCCTTCCCAAAGAGAGATAGGATCTCCACAAGCACTATTGTCTCCCTAACATCACCACTAAAAAAAATAAGAATATCATAAAAAAAGTGGGAAATTTCTAAATTCCTCGTAATGAGAGAACCATGCAAAACCTCCCTCCTCTTAGCATCAAATAGTAGATGAATCAATCCCTCAACCACCAAAATAAATAGAAGAGGAGATCCTGGGAAACCCTAACATATCCCTCTTTCTACATAGATAAAATTGAAGGTTGAACCGTTTATTAGAATCGCTAAAGAGAAAGATTGGATGAAGCTCATGATCCATTTTATGAAGTCATGATTAAATTCTAGATGGTTAAGAACGATTTTGATAAATATAAAATTTACATATGCCTTGGATAAATCGATATTGATGATTTCCCCTTTCATTTTTTTTGTTTTAAAGCTAAGAAATTCTTCTTGAATCACCACAATCGCTTCATGAATTTTCCTCCCATCCAAAAAAATAAATTTATCTAGAGAGAGGTATCTAGAAAGAATGGGCTTGATCCTATATGCAATAATGATTTGTTATATCTTGTAAATATCATTGCATAAGGAGATAGGCCTAAAGTTTGAGAAGGAGAGGGGATGATTATATTTTGGAATGAGGGTAATGAACAATGAGTTAAGTTTGGATAGATGTGACTCTCCTTCCTAGATTCTTCAATAACCCTAGTAGATAGGGGGTCAGGATATCAAAAATATCCAAATAGAATTCCACACCCAATCCATAGGGTCTTGGAGTTTTCTCTCATTGGAAATTGTGTAGAACCACCTAAATTTTCTCTAAATTAACCTCCTCTTCTATATCCCTACTCTCTACTTTATCCACCATTCTAGGAAAGAATTGAGAAATTTGAATAACTTTAGCAATTGATGTTTCTAGAGGATATTTGATTATATCTTCAAAGTGGCATTTACCCAATCTATCTAGTCCATCAAAATATTAAACCTCGTCACCATTTTCATTCTACAAACTCCACTTTTTAACCAGATGGTTCTGCTTCTTAGATGTCATTCCTCCTCTCTAGCTGCAAGAAGGTCAATGTTTCTCTTTTTAGGGTTCCTATGGTCTTCACTGGATTCATTGGTAGAGAATATTTCCCCTTCTGAGGATGATATAACCATAAGTTTCCTTTCAACCTCCTCTATCTCCTAGAGTTCATGTAATTTATTCCTTTTTTTTATTTCTTTGTCTTTTGTTTGCTCATTTTTAAGTTTTCCTCAAAATGTGTTGCTACCAAAGATTCCAAGAGAGGAGAAAACAATGACCAATGTAACTTTACAAGGGATATCAACTATTCATCCTTTAACCATGTTGAATTCAACTTAAAAGGACTAGTTGGTTTCATATGGGTATTTCTGAAACACACACCCCTGGTTGACCAAAGATGGTTACTATGTCTCTGAATCTCGTGGTGTGGTTACAAGAATAGGGTAAGTACTTTTTTTCATTTTTTTTCATTCTTAATAATTTTTTGAAGCCATAGATGGGCTATACCATTGTTTTCATCTCGTCAAGATGATTTTGATGATATAGGACTTTACCCTAATTGGATTCTGAAATCAAATGTTTTGTCATTTTAAAGTTTCCCTATGTCATGCCACTTGATTCCCACGTGGCCTACCACCACACTATGTATATTCCCATAACCATAACTATGATACTGACGGGCACTCCTCTAAACATAGAGGAACACAATGATTTTATTCTTCTAGATATCCCATGCAAAGTATGAAATGTGTTTTCTTACGTGCTCGATAACAATACTAATATTCAAGCATAAGATTATATAGGGGCTCAACCTCAAAAATGGTCACTATCCCTCCAATCGCATGACCCAACTTTTCTTAACCTAGCCTGGTTGCCTAGAGCTAGCTATACTGACCTGTAATTGTGGAACAACTCAAATAGATCTTCGTAGCCTTAACGCATAGAGGGATGATCTTATTGGACCCTATAGAGCATATCTATTTCCAAGTTTCACATTGGAATACAATGTGTGTATCCTGCCCCAATGGAAGATATAATTCAAGAAGGTTCTAGGTTGTCCCAACACCCTTGGCTTTCAAACCATGCCAAGTACAACTCAATCCCTTCAAAAATTGATCATAAAATTCCAATTATTGGATAAGAGGGAAATATAGTCATTATCTTTAGCAAACCTTATTATCACGTTTCTCTCCTTTTATGATCTAAACGTATAATATGTCTATCCATAGACTCCATATTATCTAGGAAGGAATTTCTCGGTGCCTACCCCCATTTTTGCCTCAATGGGACTATTTTTGCATCTAATTGCATATATCTCAGTTTCTTTTGACCTTGGAGGAGTATGCACCCATATCCATAATGGCCATCATGCCACCAATATTCATGGCCTATCGGCTAAGAATAAAAACTTTCACATGTAACCATACATACATGCTTGTATATGTCTATATAACAAGCTTAGACTTGAGAGCATAAAATTCCATTAAATAAGTGGGTGGGTAGGTCCTCCTCTAGCCCATCAATTCTCCTTAGATACTCAATAGTACATGTCATTAACACACATTGTATGAAAAATAAATTTTTAGCAGACACTAATATATACTTGGACATGGAGGTCTCACTTAGCCAACCCATTTCATGTATACCCCTGGTTGACATTCCATTTCAGAGTTACCAATATAAGAAGCATGGATTTATTCTTCGCTAGAATTGCATCTCAAACTCACTCAAAAGGGAGGTTTCATAATACCATGATCAAAATCATATCATTTTGTTTATATAGGGATATAATCACAATTGTTTGTTTATTTGATTTTGATGTAAATATTTCTTTATGCCCACGTTTTAAGCAAGTGTCACATGTATACATGTCGCTCCCATGCATCTGTAAGTCTTGTATGTAGCTGCAATTTTTTTTTCCTTTGCATATGGTTATCCAAGGTATAAAATCCTATATACAAATTTTGTAAGAAATTAGAAACTAACTTGCCATACATGATGCACATTTTGAAGGAATGAACACATCCAATACTTAAAACTCCAAAAGGCATCTAGAATCTAAGCCTAGATCCTGAGTTGATTTAGCCAATTACCTGCAAAGTCATGTATCTCTTACATGTATTGTCTTGTGCCTAACATATGCTGCTAGTGTCTTATAAATAGTTTTGGCACTCCAATATCATGACCATATAAAGTATGTTACATATCACACTTTATTCCATGTATCCCTCAGCTAATACATGTGCATTAACCCTAGTACTGGCATAGTCTATCTTGTTACCTTTAATATTAGGAATATATGCATAGACATAGGTACATATTTTGAGATCATAATGGTTGTTTGGTATGGTCACCCCCTTCCCAATCTATTATTACAAATTTTAACCCAAATCACCAAGTTCGATCTAATACAGGTCTCATATTATGGTCAGTTATGTGACATCACTAGAACAACAGTGTAAAAAAAATTCATATTATGGTTCATCTGGTCATATATAAGAGATGTAGAGTCATTGCAACATGCCATATAAATATAAATAAATAAATAGATATATATATATATATATAGAGAGAGAGAGAGAGAGAGAGAGAGATTCTACACAGAATACCAACAATTACACACACACACACATATACATATATGTGTGTGTGTGTGTGTGTATAACATACTAACAATTACACAGTACTTATAGAGTGTTTCATGTGACCCTTACACAACCGGTTCATTGTGTGTCATAGATAACCTGGTACATTCATAATATTCCAAGCATAGGGTTCATTGTGTGTCACAACTCATACTAAAACCAATCTAACCATGTGGATCATTGTTTATCATAGCTAATAAATAGCATGTTAAGAATAGTTCAAGCCTTCCATACATATTTCATAATAACCTTTCATAACCTTAAACAATTATTCCATTTCAATCTTAGATGGGCCAGGTATTCAGAATATTAAAAATATCAGTAAAATTTCTCTGTGATTAACATAAGTGATTCATAACTTTCAACAGGATAGGTGACTTGCCTTGAAGTAAGAGTGAGCAACTGAGTCAAGTACTACCATTTTCCGCCCAAACATAGATTGGGTTGCATCGTAGCCTTTCTTACATCCCAATCACCCATGTTCCAAGTTCTGGAGCATGAGTGAGGGTTTGCTTATGGGATTGAGCTATTCTTTCTAGCTAAAAATTTTCCTCTAGAGGGCCAACTGCCTCCACTCTCTAGATAATCCTCTAATTTTAAGAGCTTCTGAAACCTCCTAACCTCTTGAGGAATAACAAGAGTGGATGTGATTATGGATGGACCTTGTCAAAATTTTAAGGAAGTTCATATGAACTAGTGTGTTTGCAGAAGAGCTTATTTTTGTTTCGATGCTTATGCAAGGAAGGGTAACATTACCATATGGGATTTTCATCAAGGAGAATCTTGATGATTTCCTCCAAAATCCTAGGTGATGAGAAATTTTTAGATAATGTTCAGAAGGAGTGGTATATCCCTTAGTACAGAGGGTGAGATGATTCTCTTATGTTTTTTCATCACAGTAAGAAAGAGTCACCACTAGTTAAAGGATCAACTTCATATTTTTTTCACCCAACATCGGTAGCAACATGGTGTGTTATGTCTACATTCAAGGAAATATGAAACAAAAAATAATGACTATACTCCACCTCCACTCAAGATCCCATCTTCTCGTTGTCTTCTCCTCTATTGTATGATCTATGTTCCGAATGGTTTTTTTTTTTCCAACCTGTCCAATCCTCTGGAAAATTCAACCTTCCTCCATTTGTCCCTAAAATTCCATATTTTTATTAGTTGGCCTAATCGTGCCTAGTTGGATTTTTTTTTGGGGGTTTTCCTACCAATTCTTATGGGCCAATCATTTGAGTGCACATCATCTCTTTCCCCTTGCTTTCCAATTGTCAAACTCCATGGATGCCACCAACCAAGTCCACATCCCAAGCAGTTTTCCACCTCAGCTCTGAAACCCTTGTCCCTAAATCAACCCATTTAAATTAATTAAATTTAGAATGCTAAAATTAAGTGGGATATGTAATCGGGGTAATTTATACAAACCCCTCCCATTTGGGGGAACACCATACTCAGTGTTCAATGACCATATACAACATAAAAATGACTACTTAAAAGACACAACATAGCTGATATGGAGATTTATATATACACAGTTGGTTTCAGCTCTTACAGTCCATCCTATATGTATAGTGGCCTACCCGGCCACTTAGTAAATATTTAATTCATAATTTTGTCGTCTTCCCATGGCCTTCTTCATAGTATTTCAATGCTTCATTTGTGTTCAATCCAACTTGGATTTGTTCTATTTCTATAGAATTCTTCTTGCCTCCAATGTCTAGTGTTGTTATACTTGTGCTTCTTGTTTCTTCAGTGAACATTTTTCAGCTCATTTTTTTCCAAGCACACCCCTAATGTGCTTCTGATTCCAACCAGCTATGATAGTGACCCAAAAAAAAAAAATCTAGCCTTCCCTTCTCTTCTTCGCAATCCCTCAAGAAATTTGATCACCTCCCCTTCTGTGCATTCACTCACCTTCCAAGTTTAGGCATCCCCTTCTCTACTTCCAAATCCCTTGAGTGATCCATTATTGGAAAGGAATCGTTGCATCGAAAGGGTCTCAAAACCAAGGCATATCCTTGCCTCAAAACTATCATGTTGATCATAACATGCTTTGTGGCAATTAGTTGGCACCATTGGTGCTAGTGTCCCAAAATGGCCCTATTCCTAAAATATTTTTCTTTTGCACACTGTTTTTGTTCCATCATTTTTCTTTTGCACACTGTTTTTGTTCCATCTTGTGGCCAGTATTTTTCATTTGAACTGAGTAATCTCTTATCTATTCCTCTATTATAAACACACAAATCCCATGAGACTCGTCATAAGGAAAAATGTATTGAATGTAAATTATACCTTATTAGTAGTTTATCCTTGCAATGAACTTGGAATTTTCCATAATTCCTATAGTAAACTAGGTTAGTGCATAAATAAAATCCTCATAAACTAGAACATATCATTAGGTTATCTCAAAAAACCAAATTATCATGAATCACGGTCATCATTTAAAGATTAAAAATATAAATAAAGCATTGTTATTTATCTTGATATCTTCCTCTTTTCTCATACACACATGGGGTCAATTTCTTATCCTAGTAAGCACCTTGGGATTAGCATGTCTTCCACGGCCAAAGTGCCAACCCAATCTAGCTACTCCAAGGCTCTATGTACCCTCCAGGTTATTTTCCAAGGTAACAACTTAATATACATGCTACTTTAGAGCTCTAGGTAACCTCTAGGCTAACTACCAAGTTACCAACCCCATAGTCATGTTGAATCGTTTTCCAAATCAACAAGGGAATCTAGAGGCTCACCTCCACCCTAAATCATCAAGGAATCTAGAGGTTTATACCTCCACCCAATTATGATCATATATATAAGCCCATTCGTGACTATGGGTCTACTAAACCAGGTAGTCACTACCAAACCAATCTGTCCTCAATAGATATAAATATTTGCAACCTAGAGGTTATCCTGCCTCCACCAAAAACCAATACATAGAACATGGAACCAAACAAGTAACAAACACATATAAATATATGTGTGGCACCATACCATGTACACATAAAATCATATCACATACACATAGCACAAACACACCCATGACATGATACAACGTATGCACATTTCCACATGTATGGCATATGCACATATACACAAGGAATAAGGGAATCCATAAGCTTATACCTACACCCTTAAATAAATAATGGAATCCAAAACTTTATTAAGGCTCGAACAAATGCACAACAAGAGTCTAGAGCACTTGTTCCACCATGTGTATTTCCTCGTTGTACTACATGCATCCATATTTTCATTAAATGGCCATAGACCATCATTCTTCCACAAGAATGACTCTTGACTAAACCTGTCAATTAAAATAGCATTTTCATATTAGAATAATCATGTATACAATATATATAAGCACATGTGCCAATAAAGCTAGGGTTACAAGAATTCCCTTTTACCATTTTGTTTTCCATCATTTCTATGGACTCTCCCAGCCTACTTGGCTAACATATCACATTCCACTTACATTTTTATTTTGCATATGAATTTTACCATGTTCATGCTAATTTTCCTCATGGTGTTCCATGCTACCTTTTTCCTCAGCGTGTTCTTATCCATGCAAATCAAGCATTACCTCTTCCTCATAAATATGTGGCTTTCCAGCCACCCAACCCTCTTTCCCCAAGGCCCCCAAATACATAAATCAAGGGAAGGTTATAAAATCAACAAGCAATGAAAAAGGAAAAATCAAACGCAAAAAAGCAAAAGAAAATAAAATCCACAATCACAATCATATAGGAAAATTGCACACCAAAAAAAGCATGGCCACGCATATTCCTAAATTAAATTGCACGATTAAAGTTCAAAATCACAACACACCAATCATCAAGTAAAATAGTCCCAAAATTTTAGTCGATGTCCTGAATCTACCATTCATGGCACTCTACACCATCTACCATGCATACATATGTGTAACAAAATCATCTTTCTTTCCCTATCAATTTCACTGGCTCTTCCCATATGTTGCCACACACAATCAACTGTTAGGTCATAAAAATAAAAAACTATTGGTTTACCAAGTGAACTCAAGCATGCTACCCTGTATCTATTCACACATCATAGGATTCTCATTAGCTACATATTACAACCAAAATAACATTTTCATAAACTTGCTTTCAATTTCAGGAACACATATATGCATATATGCATACTAATCATAGTTATCCTCCATTAAAAAGTAGTTTTTTATATACTTGGGAAGATTTTTCCTTCTTATTAATGTCAAAAATAATTTTACCTGCAACCTCAAAGAATCAGTTAGGCCCAAATTTCAAGTAAATGAAAAAATTTTCAAAACTTCAAAGTAATAATAAAAATAAATTACTTCCAAAATAAAATTAAAGTTAATCATCACTTCAAAATCCATCAAAATTCATCAATTCAAGGGTAAGCAGGGTTTATGAAACCCAAAGTCCAACACCTCAAGTTATATAAAAAAAAAATGGATCCTCAGTTTCCCTTCATCATTATGTAATAGAAGCAGAGTTGGGGGATTCATTGCTAGCTCAATAGGTGGCTTATAGTTACATTGTCCTCCATTCCAGGAATAATGATGTACTTGATCGGGCCACTTGTTTATTCGCAGATGACACTTTGTTATATATTATGCCAACTTTAATAAGAGGTAAAAATAATAATAATAAACTCGTAATTATTCCCACCATGAATATCTAATAATTTATAATAATAATAAAAAATAGACTTTAAAATGCTCCAATATTGTTTTAAGGTTCTACTAGACAGGTACTACCATTGACAACTTTCTCTTGGGACATGATAGGATAGAATTGTCTTTGATTCTGATGATAGGATCATTATATTCTAGAAGCATAAACAATATATCTACATTTTTTTCTTAGTTAAACCAAATATTTCCACTTGTAAACCTCTCTTAAAGGAAAGATATGTTGCATCTACTAGCAAGCAGTCACTAAAACGGTGACAAATATTTTACCAAATGACATAGATAAATTCAACAAGTTGTATAAACTATATTGACCTAAAATTAACTCTCAATATTTCAAAAAGTATCATAAATTATTTCTTTTTCACTCATATAAAAGGTATCTTGCAACAGTATATGGGTATAATAGCACTAAAGTTTCAAATTATAGCAGTGAGGGGTGAAGTTCATTCATTTAAAAATTTTAAGAACACCAGAAGAAATGAATCATGTCTACTAGCAAAACAAGAAAGTATGAATCAAACACAAACAAAAGCAATTTGGAATTTTAGTGAACACATTCCCCTCTAACTCCAAAACGAAAAGGCATGCTTTTACATTTGAAAAAAACACACAGATGTCTCATACATTTTACATCAATTAAAGAATGAATTGATGAACTTATTTGTGAGAATATCCAATCAACCAAGCATGTACAATGCAACAAATTTTGTATTTGACTTCATTGCTTACTCATATTACATTTATTGCAACAAAATAAAAGCATGTGAGATAGTTTCATGTCATGACTTATCCATCAACTGATCGTTCAAATTTTCTCTTTCAAGTAGAGAACTCTTCATGTCACTTCTCCTATCAAGTTAAAGGCATGTGGGATGCTTACACATCATCATTTATGCATCAAGTCATTGTTCAAACCGGAAACTTGAACCACAATATTATCCATGTCACCTAAAGCACATATAAGTCATAGGCCTTGATATAATATAAAATCCATTGATGAATGAAACAATTGCCCTATTCGAAACAACAGTAAGTGTGAAAGAATGCATTATTTTTATTCCTATAAACCACGGGAAAGTGTCTCCTCTATATTATACAATAACACTTTAACAAAGATTAAATTTACTCAAAATTAAGGCATTCCAAAACCAATCCAGTAATATTAAAGTCAAAAATGACCCAAAATTTTAGATCAAAAACTGGAAAATTTATTCAAAATAACCCAATGAATACATTCCCAAAATATATATGCTTATGTTATCCGGTGAAAAAAAAAACTCGCAACATACAAATTCACGTTCTCAAGAATCAAAACAAACACATTGCATGTGAAAAGTCAACATATGTAGCTAAAATGTCCCCTAGGGTCTCAATGCCTGAATTCATGGTTTGGCATTGTATGGATATGGATAAGACTCTATAAAACACATCAACGTTTAGGTGTAGAAGAATACAAATTTATTTGGACAGTAGACGCAAGTTCAATTGAGAAATACATATGGGGAACTCAATGCAAGGTACAATATGCCATTCCATGGATGTATCCACTCACCCTTGTGACTCTCTGAGAAAATTTGAGGAAATTTAGGAAAATTTCTTGAGATAGAGAACTTAACATAAACAAATTCTTATACACTATTTGCACATTTATTTGTAGTTTTTTAAGCCACATCTCAACTAGCTATGCCTTCAACGCAATATTAATATCAAATAATAACACCCAAGTACCATAATCAAATATAAATTATCAACCTCATGCAAATTTGATGTTAGTACTTCAGTTAAAACACACAATAGCTAAGTATGTAAATGAAAAAAGGCACAACCCTCTATTCAAACAAATGAACAACCAAAATGTACAGTTATAGGTAGGATAGGTTCTGTTAGGTCCCTATATCACTAGTATAGTCCCTTATTGTTGTTAGTGTCACCCCCTTATTTTTATTATTGTACCCTTTTAACCCCCATTTTGTTATTATTGTGTCCTTAAATTATTATTGTTAGGTCGGCTAGGATTACATTGTGGCCCACTAGGATTACATTATGGCCCCATGGACTCCTATATATAGAAAGGAGGTTTTGTAAATTGTATCATCTAAGAATTGTTCATTTATGTAATGTATTGGAGATTTCCCCCTCGAAGTGGCTTATGTATAAGGCATTGATATCTCTTTTCTTCTATTTTTGAAGCTGGTTACAAAACATTTGGTATCAGAGCTTTGGATTCTAGGGTTTCGCTGCTCCAAACAGGTCATCGTGGAATTTTTGCTATAAATTTTTTTCTACAGCGTTTCAGAAGCTGAAAATTTTAGGGTGCGAAGCTGAAATCCTAAGGAACATCTTCAAAAAATTTCAGATCTTTG
This sequence comes from Pinus albicaulis, assembly GCA_034641835.2. Classification (NCBI taxonomy): domain Eukaryota; kingdom Viridiplantae; phylum Streptophyta; class Pinopsida; order Pinales; family Pinaceae; genus Pinus; species Pinus albicaulis. The sequence continues at coordinate 1,133,543,922 of CM076579.1, forward strand.
TTCGCAATATTTTTGGAGATATGATCTGTGGAAGTTAGGTCTTTTTTCAGGATCCTAAACAGGTCATCGTAGAATTTTCACTATAAATTTTTTTCTATGGCGTTTCAGAAGCTGAAATTTTTATGGTGCGAAGTAGAAATCCTAAGGAAAATTTTCAAAAAATTTCAGAGCTTGGTTCGCAACATTTTCGGAGATATGATCTGTGGAAGGTAGTGCTTTTTCAGGCTCCTGAATTTCATCTCAAAGAGGTGATCGTGGGAAAATATTCATAACTCTCTTTCTGAGCATCAGATTCGGGTGCCGTAAAAAGTGGTCGCAATCACACGGACTATAGTTTCTTCTCTATCAATTTCAGAGCCAAAGGATGAAACAGTGACACGTGAAAAGTTGTACAAGTTCGCTCTACTGAACCAGTCCAAAATTGGGTCATTGTGGGAGATTGGACATAACTTTGTCTTGAAGAATCCAAATCATATCATACGTATGGAATTGGAAATAAGCTTCATAGGGCTACCACAGGGCTGAATTTCAGATATTAAGGTTCTGCAATTATAGATATAATTCAATTTCAATATCGAGCTCCTCAAAAGCAAGTAAAAGGTGTGTATTTTTTTTTCCGAATTGCATAAGTCTTGTTTGAAGAATCAAGTTGAATTGATTGCAAGGGAATATTGTAGAATAGATATCAGTATTGGATTATAAAATGGCCCCTAAAAAGAATTTAACACCCATTACGCCTTTGGAAAGCTCTACTATGACTCATGAAGATAAAGAATGGCAACATGACATATCAAAATTACAAGAGCAAGTGCAACAAATTTCGCTCTCGCAAAGAGCAACAAAAAATGACATGGAAGTTTTGAAGAAAGGCGTGGAAACTAAGATGGATGGTTTGAAGAAAGGCGTGGAATCTAAGATAGATGGCATGGAATCTAAGATATATGGCATGGAGGCTGGCATGGAATCTAAGATGGATGACATGGAAGCTAAGATCAATGAGAAAATGGAAAACATGAAGAATGTTCTAAAAGCAGACATGGAAGGTTTGACAAAGTTGATACAAGAAATGTTTCCTAATGGTGAAAATATAGTAGAATAACCTCATGATGAGAACAAAATAAATGTTAATCATGATTTCATAAACTCTAATGTTGGCGGGAAGAACGACCATATTCCAAAAATGGATATGAGGAAGTTTGATGGAAAGGATCCTGTAATATGGATACTACAAATGGAGCAATATTTTGATTTCCATAACGTGCAAAACACACAAAAGGTATGCATTGCAACTTTACATTTAGAAAAAAATACATTTGTATGGTATCGATGGCTTTGCTCCCGTAAAAAAATTGTCACTTGGTCAATTTTTACGGAGGAAATAATAGCACATTATGAGGATACAAAGAGCAACACCTTCTTTAGCTAATTGATAAATCTCAAACAAAAGGGTTTAGTGGGGCAGCACATTGAGGACTTCCAAAAATTGAATATAAGGGTAACTGATATTCCAGATGAACACAGGATTGAGCTCTTCATAGGCACTTTAAAGGATAACATCCAACATGAAGTTCGCGTTTTGGAACCTGATTCATTGGAGAAGGCATTCAGGTTGGCAAGAAAATTTGAATGTAAAATTATGGCGACAAGGAAGCCTACCACTCAATTCTATAAAGAATGAAGTGTTGCTACACCTAGATTTCCACAACCTACAAGGTTGACACCACAACAATTGGAAGAAAAAAGATCAAAAGGGCTTTGCTACAATTGTGATAGCAAATACACTAAAGGTCATAAGTGTGCGGAGAAGAAATTATTTTACATAGATTGTGAAGAAGAAGAAGAAAATGAACAAGAAGAGGATATACACCAGGAACTAGCCCTAGAAGAGGAAGAAATGAATCTGACCATATCGTGTAATGCACTGGCAGAAATTACCACTCCTCAAACCCTCAAGATAGAAGGACATATCAAGAAGAAAAAGGTAATAGTGTTGATTGATTCCGGTAGCACCCATAATTTTATTCATTGTAAGGTAGCCAAGGAATTAAATTGTTTCCTATACCCAGCACCAGAATGTCAAGTGATGGTTGCAAATGGAGGAACTATAAATTTCTCTGGAAAATGCCATAATCTCAAGCTAACAATGGGGGAATATGTATTGACTATTCCAATGCTTTCCATTCCTATGGGAGGTGGTGATGTTGTACTAGGAGTACAATGGTTACAATCTTTGGGGACGGTAGCTTTTAATTTTCAAGAACTTTTCTTGAAATTTTTTTCAGAAGGAAAGGAAGACGAATTACGAAGTATTGCAAGGAAGCCAGGAAGAATAATAAGGTCTAATGTCATGAAAAAGCTTCTAAAGAAATAGCAACGAGGCGTAATTGCACAATTATGCTCACTAGAAGTTCCAACATCAAAATCATCTATTTCTGCATATCTCCAACAAGTCTTGGACAATCATTCCAAGGTGTTTGAAACTCCCAAAGGACTCCCACCTATTCGTGATCATGATCATGCTATTCATTTGATTCTAGGAAGTGTTCCTCCAAACATAAGGCCTTATAGATATCCTTACGTCCAAAAGAGTGAAATTGAACGTATGATTGCAGAAATGTTAGAGGCGGGTATAATTCAACCTAGTCAAAGTTCTTTCTCTGCTCCTGTAGTATTGGTACACAAGAAGGATGGATCATGGCGAATGTGTCCAGATTATTGGGAGCTCAATAAGCTCACCATTAAAGATAAATTTCCCATTCCTGTGATTGATGAATTATTGGATGAATTACATGGAGCAATTTATTTTACCAAGTTGGATCTTCGTTCAGGATATCATCAAATTAGAATGAAGATCGAAGATATTCCAAAAAAAACATTTCGAACTCATGAGGGTCATTATGAATTTTTGGTCATGCCTTTTGGCCTTACCAATGCACCTTCTACATTTCAAGGGTTGATGAATTCCATTTTCAAACCCTTCCTTAGAAAATTTGTGCTAGTATTTTTTGATGATATACTAATCTACAGCAGGTCTTGAAGGATCATGTTGAACATGTTGACAGGGTGCTCAAACTATTGCAGGAGAAACAATTATATGCAAAAACATCCAAATGTTTCTTTGGAGTACAAGAGGTGGAATATCTGGGTCATATTGTATCTCACGAGGGTGTTAAAGTAGACCCTAACAAAATTAAAGCCATTAAGGACTGGAAATTCCCCACAACCATAAAGCAGTTGCGAGGATTTCTCGGGTTAACAGGGTATTATCGCAAGTTTGTTAAGAATTATGGGAGAATAGCAGCACCTCTAACAACATTATTGAAGAAAGATGCATTTTCATGGACTCCTGAAGCAACTAAGACCTTTTAACATCTTAAAGAGGCAATGTGCCTAGCACCGGCCTTAGATACGCTGACTGCAACCTTTATTTCTTGTGAAACGTATTCTGTGAGCTGAATTAGTGTTTTTAATGCAAGAAGAAGACCTACTGTTTTGAAATGAATCAAAGTAATACTTTATAAACTTATTATGAGAATAAACAGAGAGACACTTGATAAATGTAAAGAAATGCTGTAACTACCTAATGGGAAATACAGGTTGTTGGTAAAAAGATCATGATGTACCAACACTTTTGAACAAATACATTTACCTCGTAAGATACAAAAATAACAAAGATAAGGTTATGGATTCTGTTAACTGCAAAGCAGCCTTTGACACATACATGCCTCAAGAAAGAATGAAGAGGTGGAAGCATTGCTTTGTGTCATTTCTATTATCCAACTAGATTGGATAACTAAAGCAAGAGATGAAGGGAAGAAGGACAAAGATGTATGGACACTCATTCAAAAGTTGCAGCAAGATCCTAGTACATCTAATACATTTAGTTGGAAAAATGATTACTTATGGTACAAAGATCACTTATATCTTTGTAAGAATTCCCAACTAAAACAAAAGATTCTTCTGGAATTGCACACTTCTCCTTTAGGAGGACACTCGGGATTTTTAAAAACTTACCACAAGGTGAAGAAAGAATTTTTTTGGGATGGCCTTAAATCTTATATTCAAAAGTTTGTGACGGAATGTTTGGTTTTCTAGCAGAATAAATTTGAGACAATTAAGACCCCGGGACTTCTACAACCTTTATCCATTCCAAGTCAACGTTGGGAAGAGATTTCAATGGATTTGACTATGTTGCCTGTATGAAGTGAGTATGCCAACAGTGAGAAGTTGATAGATTTCATCAAAATATAACACCCCTAGTAATATCTGCATCCATTTAAAAAAAGCAGAAGCAGACAAGCATTTAAGGGGACAGAATCGGGTGCCATATAACTCTTCTTAGCTGGGGATATTTTGCTGAGATCCCATTTTCAACGTAGATACTTTGACTAAATATTTTTCTTGTTTAGTACTCTCCACTGTCATATTCATCTTACCATCCTCATTATTATCAACGGATAGTACAATTTAAAGGACATCTTCTTTAGCATTTGTATCAAGTAAACAAACACAATGCGCTCAGAGCATTTCGCCTATTGCAGAAGTATAACATTTCCTTCAATTGTTAAAAAAAAAAATGAGACCCCATTTATGTATGTTCCTCCTTTATGCTACTACCATCCACCATCCATCACATCAAAATATATTTTTTATAGAAAATTCAGTAGTTCAAGCAGTGGAAGATCACATCGAGCATCAGCAATAAGTTCTCCAACTCTTAAAGGATAACCTGAATTTGGCACAAAATCGAATGAAACAACAGGCAGATCAACATCGTAGCGAGAGAAGTTTTGATGTAGGAGATTGGGTATTTTTACGGCTACAACCACACAAACAAATGTCCCTCAAGCAAGCAAAGAAGGATAATAAACTATCGCCAAAGTACTATGGTCCCATATGTTTTTTGGTAAGACTGGGTACTATAAGTAATTTGGAGTGCTAAGCTTCCTCGCCTTCATAAGAATAAAAATAACTAATCTTCATGTAAGATCCTTAAAGAAGAAGATGAAATATAATCTTCCAAACAAAGTCACTGTCATTATTTCAACGGATGAGGAAGGAAAATCATAACAACCCCAAGCAATTATGGAATAAAGAACTCAACAGCCATTAAGCGACTGAATTTTATATCTAATTGCCGGAAGAATCATACACTAAGATTCTATTAAGGGAAGATGATGAGAATTTTATACAGAAGCACCCGGAGCTACTCAAGCATTGAGTACAACACTTTTTTTGAAGGAGAGGGGCATGTTAGGTCCCTATATCACTAGTATAGTCCCTTATTATTGTTAGTGTAAACCCCTTATTGTTATTATTGTACCCTTGTAACTCCCATTTTGTTATTATTGTGCCCTTAAATTATTATTGTTAGGTCGGCTAGGATTACATTGTGGCCCACTAGGATTACATTATGGCCCCATGGACTCCTATATATAGAAAGGAGGTTTTGTAAATTGAATCATCCAAGAATTGTTCATTTATGTAATGTATTGGAGGTTTCCCCCTCGAAGTGGCTTATTTCTAAGGCGTTGATATCTCTTTTCTTCTATTTTTGAAGCTGGTTACACAACAGGTTCGGTCATCTTCTCATGGGAAATAAAACCCTACCAAATCCCAATTTGACATGGGAATTTTATGACACTAAATATTGTCTTGAACATCGTAGGTTTAAAATTTGTTAGACACTTTAAGGGTAGTTAATTTTTGTCGCATGGTCCTTTGAGCTTTAGCTTGATTATGAACACTAAATATTAATCTCTAAATCCAAAATGTATTACTTATTCAAGAGATATAATCAAATATCCCAGTCGAACTTATCATTATCCAATACACACACCATGCTTTACGCATACAAATGGAAAACAACCTCTTCCCTTATGAGCCTTGAAACTGTGCCAAAAATGGGTTATTGATCTAGATAACCATTACAAACCAGGTTCTGAAGAAATTTTTTATGATCATATTAGAAGATATGATCATAAGCACAATTTTTATCAGTCCATATCTATGAATTTGAATATGCAAGTTGTCTCAAATTCATATGCAACTCTCAAATACTAGGGTGTGGTAAATATAAATGTTTGTCGACATCAACATTTTACTGTAATGGAAAATAGTGGTAGATCATAATTATCCAAATAAAATATGATTCTTCTATTAGATTGGTATCTAATATAGCCACCTACATTAGTTACGAGGGGAGTAAAACAAACAATTCAAATATTATGCTACTCTAAAACTACAAGCCATGTTTCCAAGCTTTTAGAAACATACTTCAAGAATCTAGAGTGTTATGATTACTTAAGCTATAAGGGTTTTCATCAGCAATGTACCAAATGGGGCAGTATCCAAACCTAAATGGAAGAATGGTATTATGGGTACACGGAAGGGAAAGAGAGGAAGTAATGATTCCAACTCAGAAGCATGATCTGCAACCCCATATTCTTACTTGTATAGGGTTACACCTTTAATCCTTATTTCTTTCATGATAGTGTCCATTAGGTCTAAGTATTGAACTTGGGATATTTGTGTTGGAAATACTAAGAGGGGGGGTGAATCAATATTTCTTTCAATTAGAGCATTAATTAATCTTCAATTATTATCAGTGTTTGGACAATGATAGAAGTAAACAAAAGGAACAAAAATGCATACATTTTTTAAGGTGGAAACCCACTCCAGGACAAAAACCGTATAATGCTTTTCTAATAATTAGTTTAATATTCAACTCCAATTGAAAATAAAGCTCCAACTTCCTAGAATCTAGAAAAGAATTATTCTCCAACTCCCACTAGATAGACTCTCCAACGCCCAAGATTCTTTGATAGTCAACTAAATGGATGCCCCAACACCCAATGAGCTACAACTCACCCTAGCACCACCCTACACCCTGTAGAAGAATAAAAGAAGAATGGACTCACGTACCAGGGAAAATCGTCCAATTTACAATGATATAGAATGATGTAGAAGAATAATACACACTAGACCATAACCCCAACTATGACACAACCACCTAATGATGATCCTAGACCTCCCAACACTAAATCTTCAACTCTTGGCAGATAGACACTAGTACAATTTTTACAATAATGTATTTGTAATGACTTAGTACAATGATACCTTTACAGTGACTGTATGCAGTGCTGCCCACTTGAAGACTTCATGTGATGAACTTTTTGCTGCTATTTTGCACCTTGATTACTTCTCTTGTCATGCTACCCTCTGCTGCACCTTGCTTTGCTTTGCTTTTCTTCCCTATAAAGTCTGGTCCTCTGCAGCCCTTGACAACACATGATCTAGCTTTTTCTTGCCTTCTAGGAGCTCGATATTGAATCTAGTGTATCTCTGTTATTTCAGATTCCCAATATGTGATTTTCGGCCTTGTATTATTCCTCTAAGTCTTCTTTTCAATGCCACGGGTCTAACCCAATTTGGATTCTTCAAGAGAGATTTATGCCCAATCTCTCACAATGCCCTAATTATGGACTGTTTCAGTAGAGCGAACTTGTATGGCGTACCATGTGTCACTGTTTCTTCATTCGGCTCTGAAATTGATACAGAAAAAATAGAATTCCGTGCACTATCTTCCATGTTTTATAGAATTCATATCCAATACTCAGAGAGATAGTTATGATGATTTTCCCAAGATCACTTCTTTGAGATGAATTTAAGGAGCCTGCAAAAACACACACTTCCACAGATCATATCTCTGAACATATTACGTACCTGGATCTGAAATTTTTACAAGAGCTTCCTCAGGATTTCTGCTTCTCCTCATAAACATTTCAGCTTCTAAAACTTTGTAGAAAAAAATTAGAGCAAAAATTCCACGATTACCTATTTCAGATAGTGAAATCCCTACATAAGGAGGATATGAGGATCACAATTTATATAAATGCTTAGGTTGAGAGGGGCTTCAACAAGTGAACGTGGGAGGCATTTTAGGAGCTTAAAAAATATTAATTATTGGCTTTTCAATGACCCATGCCACAACCCTATGGGGTTTTAGCCCACTAACTGGGGTTACAAACTTCAAACATGAATATCTCTCAAACCGTGAAGAATTATGTGGTGTGCCATATATCAACGGAAACATATTGACAAGTAGAAACCATCAAAAGCATTATTGACCCAGAATATAGTAATTTGGTAGGTCAAAATTCTCATGCAATATTGGGGTAGCCCCTGGTGCTGCTTGGGTTGACATCAATGACAACCGCTGATCAACAATCTCCCCCTTTGCCATTGATGGCAACACAAGTACTCCCCCTGCGACCATAACACCTCTTCCTACAACATTCTCTCCCCCTTTGATATCAATGGCAAAGGGTAACTCCCCCTGACACACAACCATCTTGTGGACCTGTACACACTGCTACTTCCCCTTTATATTATGAATAAGGAAAATCTAATGAGAACTTGGGAGAATCCCAAACTTATGGAAAAGATATTCAAATGCTTCATGAGGTAAAGGTTTATTGAAGATATCAGCGATTTGTTCTTTTGCAACAACATACTCAAGTTTGATATTATTTTCAGTAACTTGTTCTCTAACAAAATGATATTTGATCAGAATGTGTTTTTTTTAATGCATGACAGGATTCTTGGAGATGCTGATGGCACTGATGTTGTCACAGAATATGGAAATAGGCTCACTGAATTGTACTTGAAGATATTGCAAAGTTTGTTTCATCCAAAGGACTTGAGTACAACATGATGTCGCTGCAATGTATTCTGCTTTCGTTGTAGATAACGAGATTGAGGTTTTCTTTTTGCTCAACTATGATACGAGACAACCACCTAGATAGAATGCTTCTCCACTAGTACTCTTACGATCATCAACGCTTCCCGCCCAATCTGCGTCTGTAAAGGCTTGAGTAATGAGATTGTTACCCTTGGGATACCACAAGCCATATTATTCCGTGCCCTTTAGATATTGAAGAATTCTTTTGACGGCAATAATATGTGATTCTTTTGGTGCTGCTTGGAATCTTGCTACTTTTCCAACTGCTTGCATAACATATTGCCGGGAGGTTGTTACATGTAGAAGACTACTAATCATAGATATGTAAAACCTCTGATCCACATCCTTAGATGAGTCGTCCTTTCTCAATTTCCAACCTGTTACCATCAAAGTAAGGACAGGTTTGCTATCTTCCATTTGGAATTTCTTGAGAATTTCCTTGATGTACTTGGCTTGACATATAAATATTCCTTTCTCTTGTTGAGATATTTAAAGCCCTAAGAAGTATGTCAGCTCACCAAGTAAAGACATCTCGAACTAACTTTGCATCTTTGTAGAAAATTTCTTACTTAGTCGATCATCATTGCTACCAAATATTATATCATCCACATATACCTCAACGATTGTTAAATTATCTTTATCTATTTGTACATAAATATTGCTATCAACAGTACCTTTATTAAACCCTTGTTGACGTATATATCCATCAAGACGAGCATATCATGCTCTGGGAGCTTGCTTGAGACCATATAGAGCCTTCTTTAACCTGCAAACATAGTCATCTTTTTCTGATAGTATAAAACCTTTAGGTTGTTAGATGTAAACTTCTTCTTCTAATTCGCCATTCAGAAATGTTGACTTCACATCCATTTGGTAGACTTTGATTTTTCTTGAACATGCATAGGCAAGAAACATTCGGATGGCTTCCATTCTGGAAATTGGTGCAAATGTTTCGTCAAAATAAATTCCTTCCACTTGTGCATAGCCTTTGCAAACCAATCTTGCTCTGTTTCTAGTAACCTGTCCATCTTCATTCAATTTGTTCCTAAACACCCATTTTGTCCCAATGACATTTTTATGTTTTGGTCGTGGAACTAGTTCCCAAGTGTTATTCTTCTCAATTTGATCCAATTCTTCATTCATAGCTGCTACCCAATGTTCATTCTGGTTGGCTTCCTCAAAACTACTAGGCTCAAAGGTTGCTAGAAAAGCAATGTGAGCTTTTTGTGATGAACGAAGTTGTTGACCTTCATTTATGTCACCAATGATTTGATTTGATGGATGGTTTTTTTGAATCCATTATTTTTTTCTCTTTGGAGGAGATTCTTGTTGTTGTTCTGGTATTTACTTCTTCCTGGTTGATAGTTGCTTCTTGTTCTAGAATTTTCTCTGTGTCTTTTTCAGCCTCTGTCTCAAGTTTCAAAGATTCTAGATCCTCATCATTATTTTTTAGAACACCACCTTAGTCAAATGTAACATTTATGCTCTCCACTATCTGTTTTCGTCTTAGATTATAGCATTTATAGGCCTTTCTTTTGCGTGAGTAACCAACAAAGATACCTTCATCAACACATGATTCAAACTTACCCAAATTTTGATCTTCTCTTTTGATATAGCATTTTCTTCCGAAGATTCTAAAATATTTTACATTAGTTGGTTTTCCTTTCCATAATTCAAATGGGGTCTTGTTGCAATTATTTCTAATACTTCGGTTGATAATGAAGACTATCGTATCAATTGCTTGAACCCGGAATTTTTCATCCAATTTTGAGTCCTTCAACATTGTTCTACCCATTTCCTGTACGGTTCTGTTCTTTCTTCGGCAACTCCATTTTGCTGAGGTGTTCATGCTATTGAAAATTATCTTTTTATTCCATTTTCGTCACAGTATTACTGAAATAATTTGGAAGTGAATTCTCTGCCATTATCTGATCTTAGACACTTTATTTTCAAATCAGTTTCATTTTAGACCAACTCCTTGTAGATCTTAAATCACTCAAATGCTTCAGATTTTTTCTTTAGGAAACTGACAGTTGTCATACTGCTATAGTCATCTATCATTAACATGAAATATAATTCTCCATCTAAGCCTTTTGTTCTCACAGGACCACATATATTAGTATGTATCAATTCCAATGGATGTGATGCAAAGTGTTATTTTGTTTTAAATTGGAATTTTGTCTGCTTTTCATGCCGACATGCCTCACATATTGTTTTGCAAGGTTTTGATATTTTCGGCATTTCTCGTATTGCTTCCTTTTTGCTTATCCTGAGAAGATTGTCAAATTTTATGTGACCCATTCGTTTGTGCCATAACTAGATTTCATCTTCTTTAGCTAGTAGACATGCTTTAGTTGCTTCATCCAGAACATATATGTCATTTGGAGCTTGACTTGTTATAGCCAAAATTTTACCATACCTGCCTTTCCTGATTTCACATTTTGTGGAGTTGAATAGAATTGTGTGTCCTTGATCACACATTTTTCCAACACTGAGCAGATTGTGATTAATGTTTTCATCCAGTACAACATTCTTGGCTATAACATATTTTCTTCTGAGAGTGACAGTACCTAATCCTATAACATTTGAAGATCCATCATTTCCAAAGGATACGGTTCCATCCTTCTTCTCTTTCAGGGATACAAATTTTCTTCTATCTCCAGTCATATGCGTTGAGCAACCGATATCAACATACCACACATATTTTTTGTTTTGAGCCTTGAGAGTGAGAGCAAAATTATCAGTCTTCTTCTTCTTCCATTTTCATTTGTTCTGTGGCTTCGAAGATTCTTCTAGACGATTTTCAAGTCTGCAGTCTCTGGTTGTGTGTCCAAAGTTACGACATTTGTAATATTCCATATTATTTCTTAAATGTTAAAATCTATTAATGTTTCATTGAGCCCTGGGAGGTTCATATTTGAAGGATCTAATGGAATTGTATTAGTTCCTAGGGTACATGTGACATTCTACAGCTTTATGACCAAATTTTCCACATGAATAACAATAGCCATGAAAAATATGTTGGTACCTAGATGGAAATCTTCGTCGAGAAATCGTCTTCCAAGGATGTTCTTGTGAATCTTTTCCAATGAAGTCTACATGCATGTCAGATCTCATAGGTTCATTGTATTTTTTTGTAGAAGGTCATGCTTCTTCTTCTTTGCAACCAAGACCTCTCGACACTGCCTCTTCAACTCTTGGTAGATAGACACCAGTACAATTTTTGAAATAATGTATTTACAATGACTTAGTACAATGATACCTTTACAGTGACTGTATGCAGTGCTGCCCACTTGAAGACTTCATGTGATGTACTTTTTGTTGTTGTTTTGCACCTTGATTTCTTCTCTTGTCATGCTACCCTCTTCTGCACCTTACTTTGCTTTGCTTTGTTGCTCTAGAAAGTCTGGTCCTTTGCAACCCTTGACAACACATGATCTAGATTTTTCTTGCCTTGTAGGAGCTCGATATTGAATCTGGTGTATATCTGTTATTTCATATCCCCAATATGTGATTTTTGGCCCTATATTAGTCCTCTGAGTCTTCTTTCCAATGCCACAGGTCTGACCCAATTTGGATTCTTCAAGAGAGATTTATTCGCAATCTCTCACAATGCCCTAATTATGGATTGTTTCAATAGAGATAACTTTTACGGCGTGCCATGTGTCATTTTTTCTTCATTTAGCTCTAAAATTGATATAAAGAAAACTACAGTCCGTGCACTATCTGTCACTTTTTACATAATTTCAATCCGATACTCAAAGAGATATTTATGACGATTTTCCCAGGGTCACTTCTTCGATATGAATTTCAGGAGCCTGCAAAAACACTGACTTCCACAGATCATATATCCGAAAATGTTTTGCACCTTGATCTGAACTTTTTACAGGAGCTTCCTCGGGATTTCTTCTTCACCTCATAAAAATTTCTGCTTCTGAACCTTTGTAGAAAAAAATTTAGAGTGAAAATTCCATGATGACCTGTTTCAGATAGCGCAATCACTACATAAGGAGGATATGAGGATCACAATTTATATAAATACTTAGATTGAGAGGGGCTTCAACAAGTGAATGTGGGAGGGATTTTAGGAGCTTAAAAATTATTAATTATTGAATTTTCAATGACCCATGCTACAACGCTATGGGGTTTTAGCCCACTAACAGGGGTTACAAACTTCAAACATTAATATCTCTCAAACCATGAAGAATTACGTGGTGTGCCATATATCAACGGAAACATCTTGACAAGTAGAAACCATCAAAATCATTCTTGACCCAGAATACAGTAATTTGGTAGGTCAAAATTCCCATGCAATATTTGGGTAGCCCCTGTTTCTGCTTGGGTTGACATCAATGACAACCGTTGATAAACAATTTGATACCACTCTGTAACACACCCCCTTTGTTAACCAGAGGTGGTTACCATGTCATCTGAATCTTGTGGTGGTGTTACAAGAATGGGTAAGTAAATGTTTTTTTTTTTCTTTTTATTTTTCTTTTTTCATTCTTACTAACTTTTCAAAGTTAGAGATGGGCTACACCATTTCAATCATCTTTTCAAAACAATTCTAGTGATATAAGACTTCACCCTAATTGGGTTCTGATATCAATTTTTATGTCCTTTTAAAGTTTTCCTATGTCATGTCACATGGCCTACCACCACACTATATATATTCCCATAACCAAAACTCTTATACTAATAGGAAATACTCTCAACATAGAGGAACACAATTATTTCATTCATCTAGATAGCCCATTCCAAGCATGTAATGTGTTTTTCTATGTGCTTGATACAAATACTAATATTTAGGCATAAGAGTATATGAGAGCACAACTTTCAAAATGGTTATGATCCATCCAATCCCTTTTCCCCACTTTTTTTTACCCTATCTCATTTCCCAAATATAGCTAGCTTGAACTGTAATTGTGGAACAACTCCAATAGACCTTTGTAGCCTTAACACATAGAGGGGTGATCTTCTTCAACCCTATAGAGCATACCTACTTCCAAGTTTCACCTTGGATTACAAGGTGTGTATCCTAGCCCATTAGAATATATAATTCAAGAAGGGTTTAAGGCCATCCCAACACCCTTGGATTTCAAACCATGCCAAGTACAACTCAAGCCCTTCATAAATTGATCATAAAATTCAAGTTATTTTACAAGAGGTGAAACCATTCATTATCTTTACCAGATATTATTATCATTGTTTCTCTTCTTTTAGGATCTAAAGGTATAATATGTATTTCTGTAGATTCCATATTATTCAGGAAGTTATTAGTGTCTACCCCCATTGTTTCCTTAATGGGACTGTGTTTTCTTCTAATTGCATATGTCTCTGTTTCTTTTGACCTTGGGTGAGTATGTACCTATATCCACAGTGGCCATCATGCCACCGATATTCATGGTATATCATCTAAAAATGAAAATTTGCACACATACCCATACATGCACGCTTATATATGTCTTTATAACAAGATTGGACTTGAGAGTAAAAAATGCCAATAAATAAGTGGGTAGGTAGGTCGTCCTCTATCCCATCAATTCTCCTTACATACTCAATATTACATGTCATGAGCACACAATGTATGCAAAATAAATTCTCAACATATGTTGGTATATACTTGGACATGGAAGTCTCACTTAGCCAACCCATTTCATGTCTGCCCCAGGTTGAAATTCTATTTTAGAATTACCAAAATAGGAATCATGGATCTATTATTCATTGGAAGTGCATCCCAAGCTCACCCAAAATGGAGTTTTAATAATACCATGATCAAGATTATACCATTTTGTTTAAATATGGATCTAATCACAAAAATATTTGAGGTTCACATAAATTTTTTCTTATGCCCACTTTTTAAGCAAGTGCCACATGTATACATGTCGATCCCAAGCATATGTAAGTCTTGTATGTAGCCGCCATTTTTTTGTCTCATTTGCATGTGGTTACACAAGGTAAAAAAGCCTATGCGTAAATTTTGTAAGCAATTAGAAACTAGCTCACCATACATGATGTATATGTTGAAGGAATGAACACATCCAGTACTTAAAACTCAAGAAGGAATTTTGAATCTAGGGTCAAGTCCTGAGTTGATTTAACAAATTACCCACACAGTCTTGTATCTCTTACACGCATAGTCTTGTGCTTGACATATTTTTCTAGAATCTTATAAATATTCTAGGCACTCCAACCTCATAACCATAAACAACATGTTGCATATCACACATTATTCATCGTATCCTTCAACTAATGCCTATGCATTAACCCTGGTAATCACATAGTCTAGATAAATACATGTAATATTAGGAATATATACATAAATATAGGTAAATATTTTGAGAGCATAATGGTTTTTTGGTATGGTCACCCCCATACAAATCTAGTATTACTTCTCGGAACCCAAATCACCAGGGTCATTTTAATACACGTCTCATATTATGGTTATCTATGTGACATCACCAAAATAAGAGTGTTACAATTTCACATATTATGATTCATATTTTCTGACATAAGAGATGTAGAACCATTGCTACAACATACCAACAATTACACGCAGTAGTTAGAGATTGTTTCATGTGACCCTTACACACTCGATTCACTGTATGTCATAGCTAACTTGGTACATTAAGAATCTTCCAAGCATAGGGTTCATTGTGTGTCACAACTCATATTAAAACCAATCCAAGCACGTGGTTCATTTTGTTTCATAGCTAATACATAGCATGTTAAGAACAGTTCAATCCTTACAAACATAATTCATCATAACCTTAAATAATGATTCCATTTCAAGCTTAGTTGGATCAGGCATTCAACATATTAACAATAGAAATAAAATTTCTCTATGATTAATATGTGATTCATGACTTTCAAGAGGATAGGTACTTACCTTGGAGTAAGTTTGAGAAATTGAGTCAAGGACTACCACTTTCTACCCAACCATATATTGGGCTACACCATAGCCTTTCTTGTAGCTGAATCACCCCCATTCCAGGTTTTAGAGCATGAGTGAGGGATTTCTTATGGGATTGAGCTAGACTTGTTCTCTAAAACCAGGCCTCCAGAGGGCCAGCCCCCTCCACCCTCCAGCTCATCCTCCAATTTTGAGAGCTTTTCAAACCTCCTAGGATCTCCAGGCATACCAAGAGTGGATGTGATTATAGATGCACCTTGTCAGAATTTCAAGTTTATATGAAAAATATGGTTGCATGATAGCTTAGTCTTGTTTCAATGCTTGTGCAAGGAAGGGTAACATTACCAAATGGGATTTTCCTCAAGGAGAATATTCATGATTTCCTCCAAAATTCTAGGTGATGAGCAGATTTTAGATAATGGAAAAAAGGATTGGTTAATCCCTCAGTACAAAGGGTGATATGATTCTCCTATGTTTTTTTAGCACACTAAGAAAGAGTGAGCACCAGTTGGAGTATCAACTTTATATATATATATTCCTGACATCGGTAGAAACATGGTGTGTTTTATCTACCTTCAGAGAAAGATGAAAGAAAATTTGATGACTATCCTCCACCTCCACTAGAGGTCCCTTATTCTCGTTTCCTTATCCTCTGTTGTCTAATCTATGTTCTAGGTGGTTATTTTATTCATGTTTTCCAATCCTATGGACCAATCATCCTTCCTCCACTTGTCCCTTGAATTCCATTTTTTTATTAGTTGACCTTATCATGCCTGGTTGGTTTATTTTTTTGGTCTGCCTACCAATCCTTGTAGGCCAATCATCTGATTTCATATCATCTGATGCCCCTTTCTTACCACATGTCATCCTCATGGCTTCCACCAAACAAATATACATCCCAGGCAGATTTCCACCTCAACTTTGGAACCCATGTCTCCAACTCATTCCATTTAACTTAATTAAATTTACAATGCTTAAATAAGTAGGAAATGTAACTAGGGTTATTACAACTTCTTATCTTTAATTAAAAGGGGGAATGACCCAAAATATCGTCTGTTGTTTAATCAAGGGAAGATAATGCAAAATACCTTCAATGAGGATAAATATATCAATTGTCTTAGCCACCAGTCTTCGCCAGAACGATGACTCCTCTAGGTAGGATATATTTTAATAGGCTCCACATCCACCAGCCTACTTCGAGAAAGCTTTCTTATGAAGAAACACGATTAAGGGTTCGATATAGCCCAAGGGCCCTAAGATTCAGAATCTCCCAATGAAAAACTTATGCCACCACCAACGATGACATTGTTTGATCAAGTGAGTGATCTATTGAGAAGAGCTTCCTAGAAATCGATGTGATTTTGGGATGGGTCATAAACAATTATCAATTTAAGGGCATGACGCATAACTAGGAAAGACACCTCAATCCAAAAAATTGACTCCATACTTTAGGTATTTGAAAACTAAATATGACAAGATTTCTAGCCCACTTCAAGGCCCCCCAATTTGCGAAAAGAATCCACTACTGAAAAGTTCCAACCCTTCAAGAGAGATTCAAGGCATGAATATATTTGAACACTGGATCCAATATTTTCTCAAATAAAAATTACATCAGGGTCATTTACATCAACAAGTCTCCTCAAGGCTTGTTCTTTAGAGGGACAAGCTATACCCCGGCAGTTTAAAGACATTATATTCATCCAAGGGAGACCGATGGGGTTGGGGAAGCTCTAAGCGCCCCTATGAAAGTCATTTGTTTTTCAGTGGTAATATATACATGGTTTTTATCCTTTTATTTGAAAAGGAAGGATTTATTACCATGAATTTGACCTTCCATTGGGGACAAAGAAATTTTCCCCATGCCCTAGACAATACCACCCTTATAGGGGGACATAAGATGAGAATGAATATTATATTGAACAACCTCTAAGATATGGGGTTCAAATGAAAAAAAGGACAAATAGTAATATGGGGAGGACATGTTGCTCAGAGAATTTGGACAAGGCCATACAGCTCAGAGTAGTAATAAAGGAGGAGGACCAAGGATGGTTACATGAGATAATAGAACAAGGGTCCACAAATATCATAGAGATACAATATTTTTCATGAGAGATGCAATAGCATGCATCATTAATAAAAGGCATAGATGAAGAATGGTAATAAATCGACAAGGAACCTTCTATAACATTGGTTGGAACCCCATTATTGAATAATGAGTCTCTTGTTCCCCTGTTTCAAGCCCTTGAGAGTTCAGACTAGTTGAATAAACCTATAGCTCTAACACCTGGACCCCCTAATCTTCACCTCCAGCCATAGTAGATAATTTTGATCTATGTGCATTTTTTAGTAAGGGAAGAACGCACTCTTTAGCAAGGTGCCCATATTTTGGGTATATCCTGCAAAGGAATGGTACACCTTCACAATACAACTCCAGAAGAGCATTCCTATGACCCATGTTGATAGTACCAGGAAGCCCTCCCCGGGGATCCACACTAATAAGAATTCTTGCCATGGACATCTCAGCAGTGGTGAGGTAAGAGGAGTCATGTTTCAGGTAAGACACTAGCATATTACCAATATCTCAGAGAACAATATCATGCCATATATGAGTGGGAAGACCCGAAATTATTACCCGGAGAGGAATGATATTATTCCTTTTGCTCCTTGCATCAAAATTGGGTGACCACGATTTGAATACAACAGGTTAACTATCGATTATCAACACCTAGTCGAATACAAACTTGGCATCCTTAGCATCCTATAATATAAGGTGCACCCATCCCTTGGCAAGATACCTAACTTCCAAGGGGTTTTTATTTAGGGGGCACAGCGTAAACTCTTCCCATTATTTGAGAAAGGGAAACACAAATTTTCACCCATGAACCCTGCTAACCAACGAATCTTGACATAAAACCTCCACCTGATGAATAGCCATGTATGCATCGCGGGATAAAGACATTGTCACTTCCTCCAATAGCTTAATATAGTGTTACTTCTTCCTATTTCCCTGGGTTATGTATTTTCCTTTACTCAACATACTTCCACTAGGCTCTACAATGTCGTCCTAACCAAAAGTTGACTCTATTGAACCATTATCAGTTGGCATCCCACCCTCCGCTAAAGATACCAAGTCCCTTAATAAAGTTCTCATTGAAGGAAAATCCTAGGCGATATGAGGAGGATAAAAAAGTGAAGTGACCACATAGAAGATAAAACCCTTACCGATTTTGGATTCCTTAAGTGCCTTTGAATTTTTATCTATAATGAATGAGTCAAAACATAAGTCCAAATGTTTTGGAAGTTGTTGTTGATACATGGTTGGATCATAAATACCTTAACCCCATAGGTATGTTGGAAACCCTTGGAAATTGGTTGTGCCAACAAACGAATCCCCCACATTCAAAAATCCATTTAGAGTATGAGTCGCATTTGAGACACGAACCGAACCTATAGATGTGGGAAACCCTGATATTTGAGGTGTTATCACAGTTCTTTGCTAAGTCATGATTCCATTTCATATTTTTGTTTTTAAGTTTAAACTTTGAAAGTTTCAAACAAACAAAAAATTGGTCGCTACCGGAATTTCCGGAAGCGCCAATTTTTTGCCTTTTTGGACAGTCTGTTATTTTCCTGTTTCTTTCTTTTTATTTTTTATTCTGATGTTGCCGAAATTTCCGGAAGCATACTCTGTTTTTTTTTAAATAAATGAAAAATCGCATACCCTTTGGTTAAGCCATGTGTTGTAGTGTAAATACGCCTCAAATATTTTTTAAATATTTTCAGATCTCATGATAAGTATCATATTGTATTCAGTTAGTTTAAGTCACAACCTAATATACGTTGAACCCATGTGTCACCCGCATTTATGAACTTAACCGTTACCCCATATTTCCTGTCAACCCCAAGTCAATTATACGTATGTCTAAGTATGTGTTTTTCTTAATGGAGGAGATCGTGGTTATTACACTCAACACCATAACCATTTGGTTGGCTGCACAGAAGTGCTGCCAAAAATTTCGGCCAAATAACAACAAAGACAGTGGAGGTGACTTCTAGTCACAGACTAGATTTTCTCAAGACATATGGAGCACTCCATATAGAAATACACAAACAATTGAAAGTGATGATGGATTATCACATGGTGCACATCACGATGAGGGATATTTTCAATTATGAAGGTTGATTTTCATGGGGTGATGAACCATAGTTTGGTTTTAAAACCACCAAAAAAGCAGGAGCATTGTTATTTGAAATTTCAGTTGTTGAAGATCAAGTTACTTAGAGTCATAGTTTGAGGAGGAGTCTGGATTTCATAAAATATTTATAAATAAGGATATAACAAACACTTGTAAGGTAAAACTCCTCCAACTTTTCCACCTATCAATTACAAGAGATAGAGTCATTTATTTTCTGAAGATGAATAAAACAGGTGGAAAAATAAATCGAATTGAGCCAAGGGGTGCATATCTATTTGATGCCAATTCGAGGGTAAGAAGCTTTTTTATTCATTCAGGGTGGTATTCTCTATGCAACAGGTTAGGGATCTCTCACTCAGGAGTAGCTTAAGAGTTTGATAACTCTTTTAATGGATAGGAAGCTACAGTTTATAGTCTTACTTTGCAGGTTTTTGAAGACTCCATTGTTGAAGCCTTTAACCTTCCATAGGAAGGAGAAAGGCGGTTCAAAGGGAAATTTATTACAGGAGGAGATCTCAGTAGCTTCCTCAAAGATGAACATATAGATCCAAATTGGTAAAAAGGCATTCCAAGTAATTGTCTTAAGAATGACTGGGCATAAGTTATTAAGCTTATCAAGATATACCTCACTTGTGAAAGGAGGTATACAGTTGTGTTCCTTCACATGAGGTTTATTTTTCATATTGCAAGGATGAAGACACTAATATGCCATATTTCTTTTTGAAAATTCTGACAAAGATGTTAGCAAGAGTTCAAACTCACATTGATGTTTCAGAGTATAGCTTGTACCATCAAGCTTTAATCAAAGTTCTAGTTGAAGAAGAGTTGGGGAAGAGAATTCAAAATTGTGACCACTTTTTATTCTAAAGGGCATGCCAACCTGCACATACACCTCCAGTTTCACAACCAAACCCTCAGCCTGAAAAAATAAGAACAAAAAGAAAGGAAAAAAAAGAAAACATTCATAAGAAGGCCAAGGGAAAAAAAGAGAAGGTTTATCTAGCCAAGGCTGAAAGAAGGTTGGAAAAGGAGAGAGTTCCTCACCAAGTAATCCCAAATCTATGAAAATAGTGCCCCCTGTTCCTCCCTTTCCTAATGTCTATACTAGATCCAGAAGAGGAATATTTTCAACTACAGATAAATCAAAAGCGCAGGTGCCCCCGAAAATTCTAGAATCACATATTCAGCAAAAGTTGCAGAAAGAGTATCAACCTACACCATCAGATGAAGAACTCCTCAAGGATGTTGGATATGACATCAGCATTAAGGAGAAGAAGAAAGAAGTTAAATCTGTTGTTGGTACCAAAAAGAGGCATACTAGAGATGGCAACAAGTTTAGGCTTAATTCCAAGGATCTACATAATCCAATCCTAATGATAGAGGTCATTGATATTGAAGGTAAACCTACAGGTTCAAAGATAGAGAAAATCATGAATAAAAACAAAGACAAAACCCCTTCAGAGCAGCACTCAGAGCCTTCAAAGAGAAGAAAAAAAAAAAGGTTTCTAAGGAGGACAAAACCATTGTCAAGGAAGCAGCCACAAGAGCAACCAGATCTAGATCAGCTATTGAAAGCAAAACAAACTTGGATAAGGTGGTTGAAGCTGTAGCACACATAGAGGGAAGGTAAAAAAATGTTTTTGATACAAGTACCTTGTTTTCTTATCAGTTACAATTTTGAACAGAAGCTAAGGTGTCAAGGAATATAAGTTTGCACAGGAATTTCAGAATTTTCTGTGTATTTTTCAAAAATAAACAAGGCGCTACCGGAATTTCCAGTAACATTCTATATTTTGCGCAGTTACAGGTTTTTAGCGAAATTTCTGGTAGCAACTGCTTTAACTAAATTTTGACACCTGTCAACGAATTTTTCCGAGTTAGTTAAGGATGAATAAGAACCCATAACCAAATGGATAATATAAGTGATGGTGAGAGGTGGTTATGAGATTTTTTGAGGTATTATTAAATGGAGCTACATGGTTATTAAAGACCCAAGACACAAGGAGATAAATCAGCAAAAAAAGGGGCAGCATGAAAACACACTCAGCATTTCAACCCAAATTTATTCTCTTCCTTCTTCTCCATATGTCCTTTCTGTTAGATTTCGATGGGATAAGGTTGTAATGTCTTTTGACACCTATGTAATGTTATAATTAATTTTTCATTCTTTTTAGAAGAGATGGAGTTGGTGCCTTGCTTACTACATATATCATTTTCAAATACCATTTCTAGGTTGCATGTTTGTCTATCTGAAGACTGAATATATAATAAAAAACCTTTTTGCTTCATGTTGGAGGATTTTGTGACTCAAGGAACAACTAATGTGTGGTGTGTATCTTTTCTTTGTTAATTTCTTCTAAAATATGAATTGCAGCAACTAGTAAGGCGTCAGTGATAAGTTGTTAAAATATTTAATAGTAAATTATCTGCTTTTAGTTTTCTGCAAATTATGTGTGTTATAGAACATGTCAGTGACGATTTCATAAATGATTTGTGGAATACTTTATACATGTAATATATTTTTTGAATGTTGTTTACTTTGCATAAACATAGTTTGTGTAAAGAGCCATCATCATAGATATGTGACTGATTTAGGATAGGAATATTTCCTAAAATAGGTACCATCTATCCATCTTCTCCATTTATACTCTCTTCTCCCTATACTACGAATTTAACCACACAATTTATATTTTCCACAGCTTGCCAAATGCATGTAAGTTTTAAAGAACATAAAATCATTTCAAAATCTTTGAGAAAGCCATCCCACCACTCAAACAACCCCTTTAAAATTTGAAATGAACTATGATGTGTAAGGCTTACTCCTTATGCAGTCAAGGAGTGACTCCTTGTGCTAACATATTTAGCATCGTTTCCAGAGATGTGAATTGAAGTTTATCCCTTGGTGAATGACAAATTTATAAGTCTAGTTCTGAGGTGTATAGTTCCAGCTGTCTTTTTAGACTGCTTTACACCTGGCAACTCCATTGTTGAAGTTTTTTCTCCTAGAAGGACTAGAACCAAGGATAACCCATATTTCCCTTTGAGAATCCCAATCTCTGACCCTAAAAAGTTAATCAAGAAAAAGAGTAAACAAAATTTTTCTTCTTCTACTACTGTTTTCTCAAAGGTTGTCCCTAAAGAAGTCCTGCAAACTTTATCCCCTGATTTTGCAGAAAATCCTGTACCTCCCTTGTTTTCCAACCAAAAAATAGTACCGACATCACAAGTTGGTGCTTCATCATCTGTTGTTCACAATCCACCAATTGTTGTTCCACAAATCCCAACAACTCACACCATGGTAGGTCCAAACCCACCCCCTAACCGAATGGATGCAATTTTTGTTGCAAGGTATTCCCCTTTTGTTTTACCTCATCCTATAATGCATTACCTACAGGAGATTATTTCAAGTACATGCCTAAGCTTAGTGGTGAGGGAGAGGTGACAGCTGAAGAACACCTTGCTGATTTTTATGCCTATGCTGACAATCTGAATTTTGATCATGAAGATGTCTGGATGAGAGTTTTTGTTCAGAGCCTTGAGGGTGATGTAAGAAAATGGTTCAGATCTTTGACAGCTGGTAGCATAACTGAAATTGAACCCTAGATGATACATTTTTAAGGAAATGGGGTGATAAGAAATATTTTTTGTATTATATCACTGAATTTGGTGCAATAAAAAGAAAAGAAGGAGAATCTATTTTTTATTTTTCTAAGAGATTCAATAAGATGTATAGTAAAATACCTACTGAAATCAAGCCTACTGAAGCTTCATCCAAAATCACTTATGTTGGTGCCTTTGATCCTGATTTTTGTTTATTATTAAGAGGAATAATATCTACAACACTAACATAAATGTAGGACAATGCACTGGAGGTAGAATCTAATGTGTTAGTAGCTGATAGGCTCAGAGGAGGGATTGACAGAGAAAAAATAAAGCAAAAATCTAAAGTTTCAACTTCAAGAACTTCATACATAGATCCTAAGTTTGATGAGCTGTCCAAGATGGTCAATTCATTGACTACTAAGATGTCCAAGCTCAATATGGAAGAAAGACCAGCTACTACTAGAAATGTTTCATTTGATCAACGTAATAGGCAACAATTTAGAATACCTATTGCTCCTCAAATTTTGCAAAGAGAGAAGAGAGATGTTGATGATCAAAAATTTCATCCTCCTTTGCAGAATGCTATATTTGAAGATGAAGAGGAAGTTGAACGGTTGGATAAAGTTGTTGATATCAATTGTTTGAGAGCCAAAGAAGGGTTGATCCATCTTACACATGCAGAATATGAAGATTTCATTTCATATACTCAGAATAATGAAGTGGTTCTTGATCATTCCATGATTGCAGCTGATCATGAAATCATATATAATCTCATATCAAAGAAGATTGATGATAATCCACAGCCTGTTGCACAACCCAAGAAGAATAAGGACGTAGTCAAAATTCCAGCTGAAAAACAAGTTGAAAAACAGAGAATACAGGAAATTCCGGTAGCAGTTAATACTCCTTCACTTGAGGTAAAAATTTCTCTCAAACTGCACCATGTTTTCAATTTTGAGATGAAATACAAAAGATAAAGACTCTACCCCTCCTTTCTATTTATCTCTGAATATTCATGATAAAATCTTGCATAATTTCCTAATGGAATTTGGAGCCTCACATAATTTAATGCCCAAGGTAATCATGGATGAAATAGGTCTTGAGGTAACTAGAGAGTGCCAATATTTCTACTCCTTTGATTCCTGGAAATTTCAATGCCTTGGTATCATCAAAGAGCTTGCAGTAAGCCTTTTTCAGCTACCCATGTGAGGGATGGTGATGGATATTGTTGTAGTTGGCATTCCTCCTAGGTTTGGCATGTTACTTTCTAGGTAATGGATTAGAAGGTTGGGAGGAACATCGCAAATGGATCTCACTTATGCTATTGTTCCTGTTTTCGGAGGAGAACAAAGAAGACTTTATAGAGAAGCTCAACTGGCGTATATCATTAGTGATATAAAAGACCCCACTAATCATCCAATTTATGCTAGAACAACTAATGTTGGTTCAAGCATTTTACACATGGATAATGTTTTTATATCTGCAGAAAATTTTCATATTTTGAAGCCTGCTGAAAAATAGATCGGTCATGAGGGTTCCCAATTATGAAAAATTTACTTTGATGGCTCATGTTCCAAAGAAGGAGCTGGTGTAGGGATAGTTCTCATTTCTCCTTTGAAAGAAAGTTCCACTTTTTCTTTCAAACTTGAATTTTAAGCAACTAACAATGTGGCTAAATATGAAGCTCTGTTGATTGGTTTAAAAACAGCAAAGGACATGAATATTTCATAAATTTCTGTTTTTGGAGATGCTTAACTTACTATTTAGAAAATCGGAAATTATTATCAAACTAAGCATCCCAGACTCGGAGATTACTGGAATGCATTATGGAGCATTATATAAGACTCATTCCTGAATTTTAACATTTATTTTGTTCCAAGAGAAAGTAATATTTTGGTTGACTCACTTTCTATTTCAGCAATCTCATTCAAGAATCCTATACCTATAAAGTTGAAGTATGAAGTGGAAGTTAGGTTCAGACCTAACACTCCTGATAATTTCAAGCATTGGAAAGTTTTTGAAGATGATCAGGAGATTAGAAGATTCATTGAATCTGTTGAAGAATTTGTTGTCCTAAACATTGATCAAGATTAAAATTTCATGAAGAATGTTGTTGATTTGCAAGACGCCAAAAATCTACAAAATCATATTGTTGATCAAGCTATCATTCAGTTGCCTACCAATCACATTCCCAAGGGGTTAATCCCACTTGAGAAGTTCTTTGATCACAATGATGTCTCAGTCAAACCATAGTTGGCTGAAACAGAAGTAGAATTGGAAGATTTTAATTTGGGCACAGAAAAGAACCAAGGTATGTGAAGTTGTCAAAAATTTTATCAGAAGAAATAAACGTTAAATACGACAGGTTGTTTTGTGAATTTGTTGATGTTTTTTCCTGTAAATATGAAGATCTTAATACATATGATAAAACTATCATTGAGAATAGGATACCATTGAAGGATGGTACTAAGCCATTCAGACACAAATTAAGGAAAATCAATCCACTATTTTTACCAGTGATGGAGAAGGAAGTTAAGAAACATTTGGATGTTAAAATCATCATTCCATTAAGATAATCAGATTGGGATGTTAATCTAGTTTTAGAAAGGAATAAGAGTGGTGAAGTCAGACTATGTATAGATTTCAGAAATCTTAACAAATGCTCCAAGAAATATAATTATCCTTTGCCAAAGATGGAGCATATTCTTTAAAAGGTAACTGGTTCAGACAAAATTTCCATGTTAGATGGATTCTTAGGGTACAATCAAGTTTCATTTTGGCCAGGAGATCGAGAGAGAGAAGACATCATTCACTACTCCTTGGGGAACATTCATGTATGCAAAGATTCCATTTGGGCTTATGAATTTCGGAGCTAATTTTCAGCATGCAATGGAATTTTCATCCATTGGAGAAAAGGACAAATTCTTGGTCATCTATTTAGATGATATTACTATTTATTCAACTTCAAATCAAGAACACCTTCAACACTTGATACAATTATTTGTTAAATGCAGAAAATATGGTATATAATTAAATCCATAGAAGTCTCATTTTTCTCTCAAGGAAGGTAAGATGTTGGGCCACATAGTTTCTAAAGATGGAGTGAAAATTGATCCTAAAAGAGTAATTGAAATTCAGGATTTAACACTTCCAAGATCTAAGAAAGAGGTTCAATATTTCCTTGGTAAGATCAATTTATTAAGAAGGTTCATTCCAAATTTTGCTGAAGTGGTGAAGCATATTACTTGCATGTTGAATGAGGACAAATAATTCAAGTGTACCATTGAATCCATAAATTCATTTGAGCTGATCAAAAAAACTATCATTGAAGCACCTCAGTTGGTAAGCCCTGAATACTCAGTCTTTCTTGATCTTTTCATTTGCTTCACAAGATACTATTGTTGTTGTTTTGTTACAAAAATATTAAGAAAATAAGAAAGCTCCCATAGCATTTTTCAGCAGAGCACTTAGAGATGCAGAATTGAAGTATGAAATGTTGGAAAAGCATGGCTATGCATTATTGAAAGATCTAAAAGCTTTTAGAGTTTATATTTTGCATGCTCAAGTTATTGCTTATGTACCTTCATCTGCTACTAGAGAGATATTAGTTCAAACTGATACTGATGGAAAAATAAGTGGGTAACTAAAATTCTTGAGTTTGATTTAGAGATAAATCCTACTAAACTAAGCAAAGGTCAAGCATTAGCCAAACTACTAGCTGAATAAAATTGTAAAGTTTTGGGCATGAATTTCATGGATGACAACTTTGAAGGGAAGAATTATGAACCTATAGACAGCATGCTAGTGGATGTAAAGCTTTCTAAATGTAGTTGGTACAAGGACATCATTTATTTTTCTGTAGCATTTTAAACCTCCTCCAAATTATGATAAAAGCAGAGTAAGATCTTTGAAGCTGAAAACTGTTAAATTCTACATTAAAGATAATTCTTTATATGGGAAAGATCCTATAGGAGTTTTGTTGAGATGTATTGACCCAGATGAGTCCAAGAAAGTTATCTTTTATATGCATATTAGTGTGTGTGGAGGTCATCATTATTGGAGAACTACTGCATACAAAATATTGAAAGCTGGCTATTTTTGGCCCAACTTATTTTCTAATGTATGTGCTGAGGTGAGAGCATATGAAAAATGTCAAAATTTCATCGGTAAGATACATTTGAAGCCTTTGCCTCTCAATCTCATAGTTTTTTCTACACCTTTTCAGCAATGGGGCTTAGATTTCATTTGAGAAATTTATCCACCTTCAAGTGGACAGAATCGTTGGATTCTTGTTGCAACTAATTACTTCACCAAATGGATTGAAGCAATACTTACTAGGAATGCTACGCATAAATTTATCATTAATTTTCTGGAGGGAATCATAACCAAATTTGGATGTCC
The DNA here is from genome assembly GCA_034641835.2 of Pinus albicaulis. Taxonomy (NCBI): domain Eukaryota; kingdom Viridiplantae; phylum Streptophyta; class Pinopsida; order Pinales; family Pinaceae; genus Pinus; species Pinus albicaulis. Next base: position 1,133,571,778 of record CM076579.1, read on the forward strand.
ATCAAGGTTAGTAGCAGATAATGCAGCTGCTTTTAAAGCCACTCCATTGGTAACTTTCTATGAAGATTATGGCATTCATCTCACTCACTCTACAGCGTATTATCCCCAAGGGAATGGTTTAGTTGAATCATCAAACAAAATTTTGGTAAGAATAATCACCAAACTATTGGAGAAAAACAAGAAAGCCTAGGATTCAAAACTGAAGTTTTCTTTATGGGCTAACAAGGTGACAATCAAAAAGTCTATTAATACATCGCCTTTTCAAATGGTTTATGGAACTGATATTGTTTTTCCAGTCCAATTAGCCATTTCTGTAGCTAAATTTCTACAAGATCGTGAAGCTGGGCCAAATGAAATGACTACGAGAATTTATCAAATCATAGAAGTGCAGTAAAAGCGAGAACAAAAATATGATTTGGTGAGAAAATATTAGCAAGATGTAAAGCAAGTTTTTGATAAAGGAAATAAAAAGGAAGATTTTCATATTGGAGATATACTTTTGAAGTGGGATGCACAACATCAAGATCCAGGTGATCATTCCAAATTTGATTTTTTATGGCTTGGTCCTTTCAGAACCTCAAATATTTGGTAGAAAAACACTTTTGAGTTGCAACACCTTGATGGGACAGATTTGTTTGGAGGCCCATTCAATGGGCACTTTCTCAAAAAATTATTTTACTAATGTTGTTGGTAGCCTAAGTTCACTGTAAATATCGATGTGTTTCATAATAAGACTCCATAGCCCAATGACAAGGTATTGAAACTACAAAATATTCTTAGAGCGTCGCAGGGAGAGCTCCATCCCCTGTAGAGCCAATGTTAGCACAGTTCTTTGCTAAGCATGACTCCATTTCATATTTTTGTTTTTAATTTTAAACTTTGAAAATTTCAAACAAAAAAAAAATGGGTCGCTACTGGAATTTCTGAAAGTGCTATTTTTTTGCCTTTTTGGAAAGTCTGTTATTTTCCTATTTTTGTCCTTTTCTTTTTTATTCCAATGCTGCCGGAATTTTCGAAAGCATACTCTGTTTTTAAAAAAATAAACGAAAAATCACATACGCTTTGGTTAAGCCACGTGTTGTAGTGTAAATATGCCTCAAATATTTTTTAAATATTTTCAGATCTCATGATAGGTGTCATATTGTAGTCAGTTAGTTTAATTCAAGTCGTAATATACGTTGAACCCATGTGTCACCCATATTTATGAACTTAACCGTTACCCTGTCCTGACTGTCAACCCCAAGTCAGTTATGCATATGTCTAAGTACATCTTTTTCTAAACAGAGTAGATCGTGGTTATTAAAGTCAACGCCAGAAAATTTCGTCCAATTAACAATAAATATAGTGGAGGTGACTGCTATTCACAGATCATCTTATCTCAAGACATTTGGAGCACTCCATACGGAAATATGCAGCCAACTGAAGGTCATGATGGATTATCACATAGTGCACATCACGGTGAGAGATATTTTTAACTATGAAGGTTGATTTGCATGGGGTGATGAACCATAGTTTGGTTTTAAAACCACTGAAAAAGCAAGAGAACTGTTATTTGAAATTTCAGCTGTTGAAGATTTAGTTGCTTAGAGCAATAGTTTAAGGAGAAGTCTAGATTTCGGACAAGATTTCCAAAGAAGGATACAGGAAACACTTGTAAGTTAAAACTCCTCAAACTTTTACACCTATCAGTTACAAGATACAGTCATTTATTTTCTGAAGATGACTAAAACAGGTGGAAAAATAAATCGAATTGAACCATGGGGTGTAGATCTAGTTGATGCCAATTCGAGCGTAAGAAGCTTGTTTATTCAGCCAGGGTGGTATTCTCTATGCACTAGGTTAGGGAGCTCTCACTCAGGAGTATCTCAAGAGTTTGCTAACTCTTTTAATGGAAAAGAAGCTACAGTTTATGGCCTTACTTTGCAGGTTTCTTAAGACTCAAGTATTGAAGCTTTTAACCTTCTGCGGGAAGGAGAAAGGTGGTTCAATGGGCATGTTGTTACAAGAGGAGATCTCAATAGCTTCCTCAAAGATTAACACAGAGATCCAAATTGGGAAAAATTAATTCCAAACAAATATCTTAAGAATGACTGGGCAAAAGCTATCAAGCTTATCAAGATATACCTCACTTGTGAAAGGAGGTATACAATTGTATTCCTCTATCACGTGAGGTTTCTTTTTCATATTGCAGGTATGAAGACACTAAATCTGCCATATTTCTTGTAGAAAATTCTGACAAATATGTCAGCAAGAGTTCAAACTCACACTGATGTTTCAGAGTATAGATTATACCATCAAGCTTTAATAAAGGTTCTATTTGAAGAATATTTGGGGAAGAGAAATCAAACTTGGTACCACTTTTTATTCTACAAGGTAGGCCAACCTTCACCTACACCTCCAATTTCACAACCAAACCCTCAGCCTGAAAAAAAGAAGAACAAAAAGAAAGGCCAAAAAAGACAACATTCATAAGAAGGCCAAGGGAAAAAAAGATAAATTTTCTGCAGTCAAGGCTAAAAGAAGGTTGCAAAAAGGAGAGAGTTCCTCAACAAGTAAACCCAAATCTATGAAAATAGTGCCCCCTGCTCATCCCTTTCCTAATGTCTACACTAGATCCAGAAGAGGAAGGTCTGCAACTGCAAATAAATCAAAAGTACAGGTGCCATCGGAAATCCCGAAAGCACATATTTAGCAAAAGCTGCAGAAAGAATATCAGCATACACCATCAGATGAATAACTCCTCAAAGATTTTGGATATGACATTAGCAGTAAAGAGAAGAAGGAAGAAGATAAACCTATTGTTGGTACCAGAAAGAGGCATACCAAAGACAGCAACAAATTTAGGCTTAAGTCCAAGGCTCTACATAATCCAAGCCTAATGACATAGGTCATTGATATTGAAGGTAAACCTGAAGATTCAAAGATAGAGAAAATCATGAAGAAAAAAAAAGACAAAACCCCTTTAGAGAAGCACCCAGAGCCCTCAAAGAGAGGAAAAACACAAAAGGGCTCTAAGGAGGAAAAAACCACTATCAAGGAATAAGCCACAAGAGCAATCAGATCTAGATTAGCTGCTGAAAGAAAAACAGACTTGGATAAGCTGGTTGAATCTGCAGCACAAATAGAGGGAAGGTAAAAAATGTTTTTGATACAATACATGTTTTTCTTATCAGTTACAATTTTGAACAACAGCTTAGGAGTCAAGGAAAATAAGTTTGCACAGGAATTTCAGAATTTTTTGGGTATTTTTTAAAAAGAAAAAAGGCACTACCAATTCCTCGTCATCAACAGTAACCCCCACACTTCCCAGCTCATCCCTGCATTGGATGAACTTCGTGAGGTACTTGGGCATACTGTCGCCTTTCTCCATTTTTATGTTCCTGAGTTTATCCTTGAGCGCCAACTTCCTCTGGTCGCTCTTGCTTTGGAATAAATTTGTCAAAGCTTTCCACATCAAGAATGGAGAAGCCTTACCATGAAGGCTGGACACTATGTGATCCGTCACACCTTCCAATAGAATCCTTCGACACTTTGTTGTCTTCTTTTTCCATGCGTCAAGTACGGCAGCATCACTAGAAGTAAGCTTTGGAATTTCTGCATCAATGAACTCCTTCAACCCATTGTCATCCAGCACCGCCTCCATCCTGTCCTTCCATGCAATATAATTTGATCTACCCTCAAGGGCATACTCCAATCGCAATCCGTTGAAAGACATCTCAACTTCGACACCAAGAAAAAACTACTGCAAATTAGAATTCCACGAGCACAAAACTCAACTGCTTCAATGTTTTGCAATTGCTCCAATGATCAATATCGCTCTGATACCATGTAGAAATTTGAATAACTGATATCTTATTCACCGATATTCTCCTGATCACACACTATTTTAGCTTCATGCATAATACAGAATCTCTTCTACCATTGATCATTAATTGCGGAAATAAATTCAATTACATGCACACATTAAAACCACAAACAATCACACATATGAACACAGTATTTCATGGGAAAGATTAAAGCTGAAAACCCCAACTATCTGTATATTATATGTCATGGAGATCATGAAACAATCATAGTACAAAGCTCCTCACAAGCTCTCAGCACAACCTCGAATTGCTACACACTATCAAGCTAGATCTAGCAAAATACATGCTCCAATCTTTTGCCACTTGATAGCCAGCCTCTATTGCGTAATCAATGCTATGGGATGGCTCATTAAATAACATAAACCACCTGGCTTGTACTGCACAATCCTCATGGGTTTCTCCAATTATCTGCGCGTTGCAAATAGCAACTGTATAGTCACAACTGATAGTTAACCTGATCTTTCACCTATTTCTACTACTTTGGTCTCCTTTGAAAGCTGTCCATGCCCAGGATTAGCGTGCATTCTTTAGTTGATTAATGAGTTTATAATTAGTGAATTAATTAATAATTAATTCACACCACTCTCACTAATTGTATCGGTTAGTTAAACTGAAACAAATAGCTCAACTATGTTTAGATTAGTTAAGGCGAATATAACTCCCTCTTCCTCAGTCAACTCCACCCAAGCTACGCACATGAGTTCTATTTGATATCCTTAAAATAGCTCCACTTAACCTCGGGAATAGCGTAATTCCTTATGTCAGCTCCTGTGCCACATCTGTGCACTTAACTGAAGTGCTCCAAGAGAATAAGATAATGTTTAGAGTCCAAATATTATTAAGAGCTAATAATATTCGACATATCTATTTTTAGACTAGCAATCTAAAAATAGATTCTACCCAATATGTCTAAAAATAGAAATTTCATCTATTTTTCGAAGCAAACAAACAGCTCCCTGATGACATCCTATGACTCATTGAACATGATCCATAGTCTAAAAATAGACTTTACGCCAAAAATAGCTTGCGGGTCCACTTAGTGAAGGCTACTTCTTTCCACTAAGCTCATAATCTTGTTGCAATCTCAACACTCCCTCTCAACAAGATAAGGATTATCTGCAACCCCTATCCTGCCCCTGTGGTATTCGAATTTTCTCCTGGTGAGCGCCTTCATCAAGATATCAGCATCCTGATCCTCCGTGGGAATGTATGAAAGTAGCATGATCTTCCGTTGCGCACAATCTCTGATATGATGATACCAGATGTCAATGTGTTTAGATCTATCATGAAATACTGGATTAACCGAGAGTTTAATGCAACTCTGATTATCACAATAAATCACAGTAGGATCCAAGTGTGAACCGAACAACCCAACCAGGATCTTCCTCATTCATATAGCCTCGCATGCAACCAAAATCGCTACCATATACTCGGCCTCTACTAAAATGAGTGCCACGGATATCTGCTTCCTGCTGTACCAAGAAACTGCTATCGACCCGGTACTGAAAATCCCTCCAGATGTGCTCTTTCTTTCCGTTGGGCTCCCTGCCCAATCTGCATCCGTGAAGCCACATAGCTTCACCTCATCCGACTGTTTTTACCATAATCCATATCCCGATGTGCCTCTGAGATATCTCAATACATGCTTTCCTGCCTTCCAGAAGAGCTTGGTAGGCTTAACCATAGCTTGTGAAAGCTGGTTAACATCATAGCATATATCGGTTCGTGTATTGACCAGATACATAAGCGACCCCACCAACTGTCGATAAACAGTGGCATCCACTACCTCCGCTGAAGTAGCATCCTCCTTCCTCCATCCACCAAGAAGAGGAGTATCAACAGGCTTGCAGCCATGCATGTTGAACTTCTCCAGTATCTCCCGGGCATACTTACCCTGAAAAAAAAACAGTCCACCACTGCGCTGCCAAATTTCCAATCCCAGGAAATAATGAAGGAGGCCCAAGTCCTTCATCTCAAACTCCTTTGGAAGATCAACCTTGCATGATTGTATCAACAGTTCATCACCTGTCAAAATCAAATCATCTACATAAAGTACAATGATCAGCAACTTACCCTCCACCACAATCTGGTATAGGTTCGGATCCGCCTCACTCTTGCAGAATCCAAGTTCGGTGAAATAATTGTCTATCCGTGTGTACCAAGCACGAGGTGCTTGTTTCAACCCATACAGTGCTCTCTTGAGCCTGCACACATGCAAATCACTGATGAAGATCTCGAAACCTTCGGGCTGCTCTATGTACACCTCCTCCTCAATGACTCCATTGAGGAACATAGTCTTCACATCCATCTGATGAATGTGCCACCCCATTTGCACTGAGAGAGAAAGAATTGTCTGTATGGAAGAATACCTTGCGACAGGTACAAAGGTCTCCTCATAATCGATCCCCTCAATCTGTGAAAAGCCTCAGGTAAAAAATCTTGTCTTTTACTTCTCCACACTCCCGTCAGATGCCTGCTTCACTTTGTAGATCCATCTCGAACCCACCATTCATTTCCCTTCTGGCCTCGAGACAATCTCCCATGCATTGTTTCTGACAATCGAATCATACTCTTCCACCATGGCATCTACCCATGCGGGATCCTCCACGGCTTCCTCGAAAGAGGATGGCTCTGTCACGATACACTTTCTCATAAGAGCCATGTATCCAGTATACCGGTCAGGTGACTGTCTCTGTCTGCGCTATGATGTAGGTGCTCCTACAACCTTCTCTGCATCTTGAGCCAGTCGCTCAGCTTCTGTAGTGCGCTTCCGCCCTCTGATGGTTGGCGTTGCTTGAGTGGTCTCTTCCACTCCATGAACCTCATCTTGTGGCTGATCCACATCCTGAGACTCATCCTTAGGAACTAATAGCTCCTCATCTGCATGTAAGTGTGGCTCCCTCTCAAGTGAACACTTCATGGCTTTCTCCTCATGAAATTTGATATCCCGTCGCACAACAGTCTTGCGACTATTTGGAAAATACACACGATAGTTGTGGGATGTATCAGTGTACCCCAAAAATATCCCAACCTCTACAGTCGGCTCCAGCTTCTTCCTGTCATCCTTCGTCACATGAATGTAAACATGTGAACCAAAAATCCTCAAATGGGAAATATCAGGCTTCTTACCAAAAAACGACTCCTCAGGTGTAATCATGCCAAGTATCCTGTGAGGACAACGGTTCTGCACATATACTGCAGTATTGCATGCCTCCGCCCACAAGTGAATGGGTAGGCCCTGATCATGCAACATCGCCTGTGCAACACCCACGGTCGTTCTGTTCTTCTGCTCAGCAACCCCGTTCTGTTGTGGGTTATGAGGTGCTATGAGCTCTCTTCGAATTCCTTCCACACTGCAAAAGTCCTTGAATTCGCCAGAGATGAATTCACCACCATTGTCGCTCCTAAGAGCCTTCACCTGCTTCCCCGATTCTTTCTCAACCATTGCCTTGAACTCACAGAACTTTGAGTATGTCTCGCTCTTCTTCTGCATGAATAAGATCCAGCACTTACGAGAAAAATCATCAACAAATATCACATAGTACCTGTGCTTTGTTGTTGAAGCTACTGAGAAAGGTCCACACACGTCTGTGTGAATTCTCTCAAGTATCGTCGTGGCGCGACTATCCTTCTCGTGAAAGGTGGCTTTCACAAATTTTCCTAAGGTTAATCCCTTGCACTGATCTGACTGCGCAAGAGTACCCATAGGAAGCCCAGTATAAATCTGCTGCAGTATCTTCAAAGCTCCATGGTGAAGGTTGCCCAATCTCCGGTGCCACAGCTCGCCATCATCCCGACTCACCACTCCTTATGCCTTGCCTGCCATTGTTGCATAGCCATCTACCTGCAATTGATAAAGGTTCTTAACTTGAAACCCTATCCTCCGGGTCTCACCAGTTGCCTTACTGCGTAGGAAAGCCTTTCCCTCGCTAAAGACAACATCATATCCCTTGTCTTCTAACATCACCACAGAGATAAGATTCTTCTTCAATCCTGGAACATGCATCACTTCCTTCAATACGAAGGGTTTACCAGACTCCCTCTCAAAGGAAATGGTACTAATACCAGTCGCACTGTATCTACCATCATCACCCATCTCGATGTGCACTCCAAGATCTTTCTCATCCAGATCAATAAACAAATCTTGATCTCCTGTCATGTGAAAAGATGCACCACTGTCAAGAAACCACACTGAACCCATCACACTTGAGACCAAGCATGTGATCAGTGAAAATTCCAGCTCAAACTGTGAGGCTAAGGCCTCTCCAGCTGTAGTCCCAGCAGCCTGCTTATTTTTCTTCTTCTATGGACAATTAGTGGCATAATGTCCGTGTTGGTGACAGTGAAAGCACTTCACCTTGGACATGTCCTGCTTCTTGCCTTTCACACCGGATTGAGAAGCTTTCTTGCTCTTCCCCTTCTTTGCTTTGGCAGCCAAAGCAAAATTCTCTTCATCAGAGTTCTTTGATGAAGATCTGTCCCTGGTACTCCACCTTATCTCCTCTTGCACAAGGTCCAACCAAAGTCGCTCCCATCCTGGAAATTTCTCCCGTCCATTGACAGAGTCTTGATAGGAATGCCAACTCTTCGGAAGCCCAAGGAGAGCCAAGCTCACCAAGTCCTTGTCATCAACAGTAACCCCCACACTTCCCAGCTCATCCCTGCATTGGATGAACTTCGTGAGGTACTTGGGCATACTGTCGCCTTTCTCCATTTTTATGTTCCTGAGTTTATCCTTGAGCGCCAACTTCCTTTGGTCACTCTTGATTTGGAATAAATCTGTCAAAGCTTTCCACATCAAGAATGGAGAAGCCTTACCATGAAGTCTGGACACTATGTGATCCTTCACACCTTCCAAAAGAATCCTTCGACACTTTGCTGTCTTCTTTTGCCATGCATCAAGTACGGCAGCATCACTAGAAGTAGGCTTTGGAATTTCTGCATCTATGAACTCCTTCAACCCATTGTCATCCAGCACCGCCTCCATCCTGTCCTTCCATGCAATATAATTCTAGTTGCCCTCAAGGGCATACTCCAATCGCAATCCGTTGAAAGACATCTCAACTTTGACACCAAGAAAACACTACTGCAAATTCGAATTCCACGAGCACAAAACTCAACCGCTTCAATGTTTTTCAATTGCTCCAATGATCAATATAGCTCTGATACCATGTAGAAATTTGAATAACTAATATATTATTCACCGAGATTCTCCTGATCACACACTATTTTAGCTTCATGCATAATACAGAATCTCTTCTACCATTGATCATTAATTGCGTAAATAAAATCAATTGCATGCACACATTAAAACCACAAACAATCACACATATGAACACAGTATTTCATGGGAAAGATTAAAGCTGAAAACCCCAACTATCTGTATATTATATGTCATGGATATCATGTAACAATCATAGTACAAAGCTCCTCACAAGCTCTCAGCACTACCTCAAATTGCTACACACTATCAAGCTAGATCTAGCAAAACACATGCTCCAATATTTTTCCACTTGATAGCCAGCCTCTATTGTGTAATTAATGCTATGGGATGGCTTCATTAAATAGATAAACCACCTGGCTTGAACTGCGCAATCCTCATGGGCTACTCCACCTATCTGTGTGTTGCAAATAGCAACAGTATAGTCACAACTGATAGTTAACTTGCTCTTTCACCTATTTCTACACTGGTCTCCACTGAAACTGTCCATGCACTGAAGTTAACTGATGCATTCTTTAGTTGATTTATGAGTTTATAATTAGTGAATTAATTAATAATTAATTCACACCACTCTCACTAATTGTATCAATTAGTTAAACTGAATACAAATAGCTCAACTATGTTTAGATTAGTTAAACAGAATACAACTCCACTAACTTCCTCAATCAACTCCACCAAACTCTGTCACATGAGTTCTAACTGAAGTATCCATGCAATAGCTCCACTTAACCCTCGGGAATAGCATAATTCCTTAAATACATTTCTTATTTTTTGTTCCATTTTATGTGAAAATGCTCAAAATAAATTAATACTGTATTCCAAATATTATTAAGAGCTAATAATATTCGACATATCTATTTTTAGACTGGCAATCTAAAAATAGATTCCGCCCCGTATGTCTAAATATAGAATTCCATCTATTTTTTCCGACTTGACCAACCATCCACAAATAGCATCCTGCAACTCATAAAGCATTATCCATATGTCTAAAAATAGACTTTGCGCCAAAAATAGCCTGCGGGCCCACTTAGTGAAGGCGACTCCTTTCCTCTAAGCTCATCATCTTTTTGCAATCTCAACACAAAGAACCCCTTTAAAATTTTAAATGAGTTATGATGTGTAAGTATTACTCCTTATGCACTCAAGGAGTGACTCCTTGATTAACATGAGGTTTATAGGGGAACAAAGGAGATGAACTAGCCTCCCCCCCCCCCCGCCCACCGAGTTGAGAGAAAAACCACCAAGATCCTTGTGACCACGCAGTGGAGGATGGACCCAAATATCTTGAAAATATAACATATATTGTTCATAATCAAGGGTTTCCTTGTCCCCCATGACCAAGGGATAGATCATTTCCAAGTTTGTGAAAAATCCCCAGAAAAGGCCACTTGTAAAAAGATAATACCTACTATGTCAAACAGTGAATTTTCTCAGAAACCATGGTGGTTTCCGAGTAAATAGAAATACTAAATAGCGGAAAATTAATGTCACTAAAATAGGTTGAGACATGTGAATACCACCAAGGAATCCACATGCACTGACCCTTGACTGCGGGAGAAAACCCTCCATTATAGCCATTGATAACCTTTACAACACCATGGAACCATATCCCTCTGCTCATCTCCTTTCTACTTTCATGCTTGATCTCTTCGAACGAATCTATCCTTTTACATGTTGAGACCCGTTATTTATAGTACTATCGGTTCCTTCTTGAGCTACATAATTTAATATCATGGATAATACCATGGGTAGATACCAATTTCCATTTGGATCATTAAGGAACCAAATAAGCTCTATAATTCGCTAACACGCTACATAACTAGATTAGCACTATCAGAGTGCAACAACTACCAAAGTAGCTTGCTTAAACAATCATAGTATGAAAACGCTACATAATTAAATATGACATAATTAACAATGTAAATAACAAGAAATATAAGAAAATGGATAGATCTAACTCTTTAGCAAATAATCCATCAATTTGGCTAGTGGATTAAAATCTAGAGGTCCTAGCCTCTCCATAACTCACAATATTCATAGAAACGTGATCAAAATTCTAGGCACTCTTAGAGTTTCCTAAGCAAGTTGGTATTCACCCTTATTTTCCATATTATAGATCTTGAGCTTAACCTTCTCTTCCCTATTGAAAATTGTTGGAACTTCCCTCCTTTGATAATTCAATAGATTTATAATTTTCTCTTAGACTCTTCAATGCACATGGTATCCCAACAGTATATGTAACCCTTCATCTCCTCCTAAGTTGTCTCTCCTTTTGACTACTCCAATTTATCTTTTAGGTATTTAGATTCTGGGTATTTTTCCTTTAGCATTTATGTAGCATGCATCAATTATGTAATAATAGTAGCCTCTTTATTTATTTCACTAAGATAAGTACTTAAATAATATGAAATTAGACTAAAAGTAAATACTTGATGTTAATTTCATGAGCCCAAGGATGCTCCTGCATCACTCATCTTGAGGGTTTTTATGACTAGACTCATCCACCATGTCTAGGGTTTTATGACTTCCTTCGCTAATTCCTAGATGCTGCAACTTACCATAAAAACCTCAAATAAACTACTATGATACTAATATTATATCTAAATTTTCATATATGTTCCACTAGAACATTTCATCACAATAGGTCTTACAATATTCTAGAAATTTTATTAATGCAATTCATACCTTAAACCCAAAATATTTTTTTATTAGAATAATGCTCAAATTTGTGTACATAACTAAATATAAAATGAAAGAATGAAAAAATGAACACAACATCCACAATGTAACTTAAAAAACTCGATTTAGGACAAAACCTAGCTAAAAGGTGAAGCATATTTTCTACTTTCATTTCCTTAGTTGAGAAATGCAAGTACAAATAAAGGGGCACTCACTATGGAGTTTTCTTGAATAGCTTGGCTTGAATGGATGTTGCAAAATATTTTACCTCCTCTATTTTGTTTTAATAACCCTCTCCTAGATGTGCTACTCAACTATGGAACAATAAAAATACTAAAATAATTGGACCCCTTGTCTTCATAGTGGCCCAGTATTTAACATAGCTTGATTGTTGTCTAAGGTTCATTAGAGTAACTTTGGGGTTTAAAGTGGGCCTCATAAGAAAAATTATTATTGATGAGTTTGAATTCAAAACCCATAGAGTTTAAATAAAATGGGTCAATGATAATCATTGATATGGACCTATTGAAGTCAAAAGACGATTATGTGTCATATTTTTAGTTGATAATATTGAAGCACATAAAAACCTCACCTTGGTTGAGATCTTATTATGTTAGATCCATATAATACTAGTGTATTTACCTTATTTTTATTGTTAGTGTAGCCCCCTATTATTGTTGTTGTGCCCATGTATCCCCCATGTTGTTTTTTTTTTCAACACGAACAGTTATGTGATTTTATTGATAATGAAGATCAGGTTGGGCCAAGGCCTGAGAAACCTTTAGTACAAACTGCTGAAAAATCCCTCTTACATTCTGAATTAAAATTATGGTATCCAGCTTTGAACAGGTGTTCCATCATTTATACTGAGCTCTCCTTGAACCTGAAGACTGCCTTTGTTGGCATAAGCGTCAGCTTCTTTGTTTGACTCTCTTAGAATGTGAAAGCATTTGAAGAAGGTGAATTCTTGAAGGATATATCTTAGCCTTTGCAGATTTTTGTTTAGTCCAGCATCATTGAACTGTCCTTTCGAGTATATCTTTTTTATCAGAATTTGTGAGTCTCTGAATACTTGCAGCTCATTGTGTCCTCTTTCTTTGGCAATTTGGCAGGCTTTTATCAAACTCAGCAATTTTGCTTGATTATTTGTACGTTTTCCTAGAACCCAGCTGAAGGTCTCTCTTGTGAATCCATCCAGAGCATATAGGAGGCCCCCCAGCACCCGCAGTCCCGAGGTTGCCCTTGGAGGCTCCGTCAAAGAAAAACATTAGTGTTCCTTGCTTCCTCCACCAGCTTTGGAAGATTTCATCCTTGTCTCTTAGTCTCCACTCTGAGTTGTGTTGAGTTTTTGCTATGCTTTTCTTCCTATGTCGAAATACATAAGTCCCGAACCATCTTTTTTCCTCTGGATGCAGTGAAGATTCAAGTTTAAGGACTTTGGTGCTCATTGTTTCGATAAGGAGGCCTTTTTCTTTTGCAACTACATTAATGGGGGTCTAGGCATTGTTGTTGAATATATGTTCATTCCTGGCGAGCCATAGTTTCCAACATACATACTTGGGAATTGTGATCCAGACCCAGGCCCAAAGAGATTTTTTGTTGAGGGTAAGAGGGTATCGGCCTTTCCATGTTTGGTAGAGGTCAAGTACTGAGATTTTGGAGGGGACTAGAACGTTGAGACCGTGGAGAGTGAGAGTCCAAAATTTGTTAGCAAAGGGATAGTCCACAAACATATGGTCAATGGTTTCCAAGGCTTGCTTGTAGAGAGCGCATCTGTGCAGCCCAGCTATGCTTCTTTTCAGAAAATTTTCACCTGTCAATATTTTTTATGCATAAGTATCCAAAAAAAGAAATTTATTTTTGGCAGTGCCATTTTATCCCATACCTGAGTCCAAATACTTGCAGGGAGGTGACTTTATCGCTATGTTTGCAGGAGAGTGTAACCTTTGGCAGAAGAATAATTTCCAGAGGGTCCCCATCCCCACTTATCTTCAGCATTTTTGTGCACTGGGGCAGCATCTTTGAGCTCGGCCTTGAGTGTTTATGCCTATTGAATGAGGTGATCTGGCACGTTGTTGAATTTCCAGGCAACCCAGTTGCCATCATCGTCCCAATTGGAGATTTCGTATAACGTTTTGATGCCTATGCTCTTCAACAGCTCGCAAATTTCCCCAAGAGTGGCGTTGGTTTCAATCGGAGCGTGGCCCATATTTTTATTTGTCCATACTTTGGCTCTTATGCCGCTTCCTAGAATGTGATATAGGTGCTGATAGAAAAAACTAAATTCCTTTGATGCAAAGGCTCCACAATTGCATGCATTTTCTACTGTTGTATTCCTGTAGGTTCCTTAACGCCATTACTGGAACGTATTTGTGCCTGAGGGTGCGACTTGCCGTTACATTATTATTTTTATGTAGCATATGATTATATTATGACCCCTTAGACTCCTATGTATACCAAGGAGGTCTTATCATTTGTATCATTCAATAATATTTCATTTATGTAAATTAAATTAGGTTTCCTCCTCGAAGAGGCTAATTTTGAAGTCATTGATCTATCTCTTTTGTGATCTAGTTACATAACATTTGGTATCAGAGCTTTGGATTCTAGGGTTTCAGTGCTGCAAACAGGAAGTCTTGGAATTTTCACTATAAAAAATTTTCTATGAAGGTTCAAAAGCTAAAATTTTGACCACATGAAATTCCTGTAAAAATTTCATATCTTGGTTCGCTATATTTACTGATATATGGTTTGAAGAAGTTATGATTTTTTCATTATCTAGAATTCAGTCTCAAATAGGTGACCTTGGGAAAACCATCATAACTTCCTCTACGAGAATAAAATTTGAATTTCATAAAAAAGCAACCGAAAGTGCATGGAATTTATTATTTTGTGTATCTTTTTCAGGACCGAAGGTCGAAAGAGTAATACATTTCACTCTGTAAAATTCTGTTCTACTAAACCAATCCATAATCAGGTCATCGTGGGATATTAGGCATAACTTTACCTTGAATAATCAAAATTTGGTATAACTTGTAGAATTGGAAAGATGACTCGGAGGGATACCACGGGACTTAATTTCATATCTTGAAGAAACAATATTACAGAGATACAACAATTCCAATATCTAGCTCCAAAACGAGTAAAAAAGGTGTTTATATTTATTTTTTAATTTGCATAACTTTTGCTTGAAGAATCAGTTTAAAGTGATTCAAAGGGAATAGAGAAGCATAGATATTATTGTTTCATTCCAATATGCCTCGAAACAAAAACAAAAAAATGGACATGCCCATTAAGCAACTAGAAATCTCTAATATGATGCATGAAGAAGAGGAAGAAATTCAACATGATATATCAAAGTTACAGGACCAAGTGCAAAAAATTTCACGAGCAACCAAAAGTGAATTGGGGGTGATGAATGTTAAGATGGATGGTTTAGAGAAAAAAATGAAATGATACATGGATGATTTAAAAGGAGATATGGAAGGTTTAAAAGCAAACATGGAAGGTTTGAAAGAAGGTTTGGAAAAGTTGTTGCAAGAAAAGCTTCCCAGTGGTGACAAGGTAGTCGATGAAAATCATGATGAGGACAAAAGGAATAGAGACTCAAATGTTGGGTTAAGAACCACCACATTCCAAAGATCGATATGAGGAATTTTGATGGCAATGATCAGGTAACATGGATACTAAAAATGGAGCAATATTTTGATCTATGTGATGTGTAACACACACAAAAGTTACGTAATACAACTTTATATTTAGAAGCCAATTAGTTTGTATGGTATCGATGGCTTTGTTCTCGTAAACCACTTGTCACTTGCTCAATTTTTACAAAGGAAATGATAGCACATTATGAGGATACAAAGAGAAACACCTTCTTTATCCAGTTCATAAATCTCAAACAAAAGGGTTCAATGGCAGAGCACATTGAGAACTTCCAAAATTTAATATAAGGGTAACTGATATTTGAGATGAGCATAGGATTGATGTCTGCATAGGTACTTTGAAGGATAAAATCCAACATGAGGTTCGCCCTTGGGAACTTGATTCATTGGTGAAGGCATTCAAGGTGGAAATAAAAATTGAAAGCAAAATTATGGAAACAAGGAAGTCTACCACTCACAACTATAAAGATGGAAGTGTTGTTGCTCCTAGCCTTCCACAACCTACAAGGTTGACGCCACAACAATTGGAATAAAAAGGATAAAAAGGGATTTGTTAGAGTTGTGATTGAAAATAAACTAAAGGTCATAAGTATGTTGAGAAGAAATTATTTACATAGATTGTGAATAGGAGGAAGAAAAGGAACAATAAACACCAAAAGAGGAGGATATACACTAGGAACCAACCCGAGAGAAAGAAGAAATGAATTCAGCCATATCTTGTAATTCATTGGTAGGAATTACCACTCCTCAAACTCTCAAGATAGAATGATATATCAAGAATAAAAAGGTAATAGTGTTGATTTATTTTGGTAGTACCTATAATTTTATTCATTGTAGATAGCCAAGGAATTGAATTGCTTCATGTATCCAACCCCAGAGTGTGAAGTGATGGTTGCAAATGGAGGAATTATAAACTGCTCTGGAAAGTGCCATAATATCAAGCTAACCATGGAGGAATATGTATTGAATAGTCCAATTCTTTTCATTCCAATGGGTGGTGTTGACATTGTACTAGGATTCCAATGGTTACAATCTTTGGGGACGATAGCTTTTAATTTTCCAGAATTTTTCTTGAATTTTTTTTGGGAAGTAACGGAATTTGAATTAAGGGGTATTGCAGGGAAACCAAGAAATAAAATCAACTCTAATGGCATGGAAAAGCTTCCAAAGAAATAAAAATTGGGCGTAATTGCGCAATTATGCTCACTAGATTTTCCAACATCGAAATCATGTATTTCTCCTTATCTACAAAAACTTTTAGACAATCATTCCAAGGTATTTGACACTCCCAAAGGCCTCCCACCTACTCGTGATCCTAATCATGCTATTCATTTGATTCTAGGAATTGTTCCTCCAAAAATCAGGCCTTATAGATATCCCTATGCCCAAAAGAGTGAAATTGAATGTATGGTTGCAGAAATGCTAGAGGCTAGTATAATTCAACCTAGTCAAAGTTCTTTCTCTGCTCTAGTATTATTGGTGCACATGAAGGGTGGATCATGGCATATGTGTCTAGATTATAGGGAGATCAACAAGCTCACTATTAAAGATAAATTTCCCATTCTTGTCAATGATGAATTGTTGGATGAATTACATGGATAAATTTACTTCACCAAGTTGGATCTTTGTTCAGGATATCATCAAATTAGAATGAAGATTGAAGAAATTCTAAAAACAAAATTCAGAGCTCATGAGGGTCATTATGAATTTTTGGTCATGCCTTTTGGCTTTAATAATGCACCTTCGACATTTCAAGGTTTGATGAATTCCATTTTCAAATCCTTCCTTAAAAAATTTGTGTTAGTATTTTTTGATGATATACTAATCTACAACAAGTCTTCAAAGGATCATGTTCAACATGTTGATAGGTTTCTCAAACTATTGGAGGAAAAACAATTATATGAAAAAACCTCCAATTTTTTCTTTGGAGTACAAGAGGTGGAATATTTGGGTCATATTGTATTTCATGAGCGTGTTAAGGTAGACCCTAACAAAATTAAATCCATTAAGGAATGGAAAATCCCCACAACCATAAATAATATTCCAGGATTTCTCGGGTTAACAGGATATTATCGCAAGTTTGTTAAGAATTATGGGAGAATAATAGCACCTATAACAACTATACTGAAGAAAGATGCATTTTCTTGGACTCTGGAAGCAACTAACACCTTTGAACATCTAAAAGAGGAAATGTTCCAAGCACCAGTCTTAGCTACGCCAAACTTCACAAAAAACTTTATTGTGGAATGCGATGCCTCGAGAAATGGAATTAGTGTTGTTTTAATGCAAGAAGGAAGACCTATTTCTTTTGAAATTTGTTGAATCAAAGGAAAATATTTACACAAACCTATTTATGAGAAGGAAATGTTGGCAATACTACATGCACTAAAGCAATGGAAACCTTACCTAATGGGAAGACACTTTAAGATAAAAATAGATCATGATAGTAGATAAATGTCTTTTGGAATACTCACATCATTTATACCAAAGCTTAGTGATGTGATTATTGTGAAATATATTTATCTACATTATCGATCAAAAATTCTTAGATATAAGATCATGATAGCCTTAAATACTTTTTGGAACAAATATTATCTTTAGAAGAGCAGAAAAAACGGGTCACAAAGATGTTGGGTTATGAATTTGAAATCAATCTACAAAAAAGGGAAGAAAAATGTTGTTGCAAATGCACTCTCAAGAAAGGATGAGGATGTGAAAGCATTTATTTGTGCCATTCATCCAAACTGATTGGATAAATGAAGCAAGGGATGAATGGAATAATGATGAAGAGGTGTGGACACTCATTCAAAATTCGCAGCAATATCTCAGTACATTTGATACATTTAGCTGGAAAAATTATTCATTATGGTATAAAGATCGCTTATATATTTGTAATAATTCCCAACTCAAACAAAAGAGTCTTTTGGAATTTCACACCTCCCCCTTAGGAGAGCACTCTGGATTTTTAAAAACTTATCACAGCATCAAGAAGGATTTTTTTTTGGAGGGCCTTAAATATGATATTCATAATTTTGTGACAGAATGTTTGGTTTACCAACAAAATAAAGTTGAGAAAATTAAGACCTCATTTCTGTTACAACCTTAAGCCATATCAAGTCAGCGTTAGAAGGAGGTCTCAATGGATTTTATCACATGTTTACCAAAGTCTGAAGGAAAGAGTGTCATCATGGTGATAATTGATAGACTTACAAAGTATGAAAATTTTTGTGCATTATCTCATCCTTTTAAAGTCAATACAATTGCTACTACATTTATGGAAACAATTCAAAAGCTACGAGGAAACCCAAAGATTATTGTAAGTGACAGAGACCCCATTTTCACTAGAAATTTTTTGATGGAATTATTTTCTTGTCTTGGTACTCAAATAGCTCATAGCTCATCTTATCATCCTCAATATGACGGGAAAAATGAGATAGTGAACAATTGTTTGGAGGGATATCTTCCTTGCTTTGTATATGATAAAAAAACACAATGGTTCAAGTGGTTACCTTTGCCTGAATGGTGGTGTAACACTTCCCTTCATACTGCAGGAAAAATGGCCCCATTTATGGCACTTTATGGATATCACCCATCGTCCATCACATCATCTTTAAGAGAAAATTCTAATGTTCAAGCAATGGAATGTCACATTGAGCATCAACAACAAGTTCTTCAACTCTTAAAGGATAACCTCACTCTGTTACAGAATCGGATTAAACAACAAGAAGATCAACATCACAGTGAAATAATTTTTGATATAGGAGACTCGGTATTTTTACGGCTACAACCTTACAAACAAATGTCCCTCAAACAAGCTAATAAGGATAATAAATTATCACCCAAGTACTATGGTCCTTACAAGGTGTTTCAAAAGATTGGTTCTTTGGAATACAAATTGGAGTTGCCTACATCTTCTCGAGTATACTCGGTTTTCCATGTTTCATGCTTAAAGAAGGTTATTGGTGACAAGCTCCTAGTTCAAACAATGTTGCCAAAACTTGACGAAGAAAGACAAATCATATTTGAGTAGCAGTCATGGAAATAAGAACCTAACAGCTACGGAATCGATTAATTTCAGAGTATCTCATTAAGTGGAAGAACTTACCCACAGAAGACTCCACATGGGAGGAGGAGTATTTTATATATAAGCATACAGAACTAATCAAGCGTTGAGGACAACACTTTTTTGAAGGAGAGGGGCATGTTAGGTCCTTATAATACTAGTGTATTTCCCTTATTTTTATTGTTAGTGTAGCCCCCTATTGTTATTTTTGTGCCCATGTATCTCCCATGTTGTTATTATTGTGCCCCATAGAATCCCACTATTTTTGTGCCCTTATATTATTATTGTTATATAGGCTTTGATTATATTGTGACCCCTTAGACTCCTATATATATGAAGGAGGTCTTATCATTTGTATCTTTCAATAATTGTTCATTTATGTGATGTAAAGGAGGTTTCCCCCTCGAAGAGGCTAATTTTGAAGTCGTTGATCTATCTCTTTTGTGATCTCATTACATAACATATTAATATCATCTCAAGATATGATAAATATTCTTAAAAAATTAAATATAGGGTATTTTATATTATCACTACTTTCGGTGCTTGAAAAACTAGACAATAGAAGGACTACCATATATAATATATAAGAACAAAATATGCATATATATAATAACTAACAAATACATATTATATATAACAAAACTATGTATAAATTATATATTATGTAACTAAGAAACATATTATCCCTAAAATCGTTTGCCAACATGTGGCATGAATGTCTATGCCACATGGAGGGTAGAGGCCCAATATACATTCCCCCCAACCGACATTTATTTCCTCCAACAGGTATTGGGGTGTATAGTCAAGTTATTGTTATTTGTGACCCTTTGGGTGGTTTCTCCATAGCTTTCTATGTTGGGAAATATTTCATTTATTCTCATTATGACTAAGGATGATGATAAAATGGTTTTAAGGTGATTTGAATTGAATGGGAAGCTATAGCTCAACATAATCTTGGTTTCTCTGGGCTTCGACTCCCTCAATCCATGACTAGATTTGGTGAGTTTACTCTACTCTATAACTATAATTTGGTTATTTTCTTGTTTGGATTCAATTTGATCCACCTTCCTATGTTATGGTATGTTGGTGATCTTGTTAAAACCACTTAGGAAGCCTAAATGGTTTGAATCTAGTCATCCTTGATGCTTTCTATTCTTGGGGTCGTCTCTTTTGGCATCCCTACATAGTTTCTACCATGGTTTTCATTGGTTTTATTCTCTTCATTTTTTGTCACAACACTACCTTGGAATCCCTAGAATTATAATTTGGCTCTCTAGGTAATAGCTTCTATAATCCTTCCCATTCTCTATTAGGACACTTTCCCTTGAATTGTCCCTCCCCTCAGCGTCACTCTCTAACATGGTTATGGTCAAATGTTAGTCGATATGGCATTATTCCATGGCTTCTTGTGGTCTTCTCATTCAATCATGAAACCAAAATCTTCCCTCTATGGCATTTCCAATATCCACAAAGGAACTTGCAAGCACTCTTTATCTATCCCCAATCCTCCACCTCTAAGCAAGCCACTTCTTCGAGCTACCATAACTCATAAAGATGGTATTGATACTACTACTTACTAGCTCTATTTTTTTTAGTAGACCAGATAGGAAAATGAGGACATAGAGAAAAGAAGGAATTGGAAATAATATCAACTTGCCAAGGAGCAAGTAGAGGCTATATAAAAACTAGATCTATGACCTTGGTTTCTCTCAAACAATGGACACTAAAACTGCTAAATTTTCTAAGCTATATTGGCCTAATAATTTGTTCATCGTCCAAATAATTGAGGAGCATGGTGAACTTCATTCTACCATCTAGGACAAGCTTCACTAATTGGAGCAAAAGTTTAATAAATTTCTAAGGAAATTTTCCACACATAATCTTCTTAGGATTCTCCAGTCGACCCCCAATGTCCCCTATACAACATTTCAAACCATAATTCATATATGGAGCTTATCCATCCAATCCCACTCTAGTTAATGATGAACCTAAACATCAAAAAAATAGGAAACCAAATCTCAGTCAATATTATGATCCTCATCCTTAGCCTCTTAAATCTCTACACTGCTATTATAGAGAAAAGGCATCACCCCTTCTCAAACTCTATTATTGTGATGTTTTTTCATATCTTATGATAAAATAGATATAAAAGTATTTCAATTATGTTTGCTTATGAACCATGATAATCTGAATGATAAAACATATGTTTTGATATGTTGTTATTCCCATGGGCTTAGTTTCCCTAATGTCAAACCACAGGTGTTATTAAATGTACATTATTGTACCATATTAAAATTAAAGTTAGCTACCTTACCAAAATAAAAACTAAGAAGTATATTATATCACATAATGAATATAACTAAATGTTTTTCCATGTAACCAGTGATTGCACCCTCTAGCTGATAACCAAGGGTAAGATATTCCTTAAGGTTCAAGGTCATTCAACAACAAGGCTTGAAGCCATTACAACAATATACTTGATATGACATCAACATGTCACTTGTGGGAATTGAACTTGGGTGGGGAGGATAAAAATCATTTCTCCCAACCGCCCAAGATAAATGCAATAGACAATGAATATAACTAACTTATATAGTATGTCAATTGGGTTTAGCTTTAGTGGTTGGGATAAATATTGTTATCCTCCCACTTGGTTTCAATTCCTGCATGTGACATGTTGAGTTCATAATGAGTATTTCTTGTTGTGCCTAATGTCTTTAAGCCTTGTTGCCTCAAGAGTATCATGTTAGTTGGGTTTATCTCTGGTGGGTGGAAGAAATGATTGGTATCCTCCCCCCTAGGTTAAATTCCCACAAGTGACATGTTGAGCTCATAATGAGTATATTGTTGTAATGGATTTGATCCTTGTTGATTGTAACATGTATAATAATCACAAATGTAATATTATTATAAAATTAACTTAAAATAATATTATTATATAACTAACTCTTAGACCATTGTTAGAAAAACTAACTTTATATATATCAGTTATGACCAAAGGAGTTCGGTCCAATGAAAAGTGAGAAGTTTTCACCATTAGGGAAGGTTCAATTCTCATGAGGGTTGTTTATCCTGAAAGCCATGGGAACACCTTGAGGTAGTGATCAAACGTGCAATTGTGTGCATAGATAGTATTATTGGTCTTATAACAAGTGAAAATATAAACGGATCAAAGACCGCCCCCATGCCATTTCAAATAAAAGTCAAATCATGCTAGTGATATTGGATTTTGAGAGTTTCATTTTGTGCTAGTGTGATTAGATTTCGAGGGTTTCATTTTGTGTTAGTGCAATTGGATTTCAAGGGTTTCATTTTGTAAGGTGGACAATGTTTTTTAGTATTATATTTTTTAAGGTGGCCAAGGTTTTCAAAGGTTTCATCTTGTAAGGAATCCAAGGTTCAAAACTCATGGTAGTCGAGAGGAGACACCAAAAAAATCCAGCCATGTTATGGGTTGGTGTGGCTCGGGCCAAGTGTGATCCCTGGATGGATTTGATGTCTTATATGCCCATAATTTATGGTTTTTTATATCACACGATACTCTTGCAAGCCATAAACATGCTAGTAAACAAAACATAGATAGATAGATATAGTAAAATAATATTTCTAATTAATATATATATACACACACACAAACTATTATTATAATAATGTTATAGCATTTGTTATTTGAATATGAAAATATACAACTTTAGTTAGACTAATGGGTAAGAGCACATGCTTCCTCCGAAGAGGTCAGAGGTTCAAACCTAGAATAAAGTAAAGTATGTATGCCTTCGTAGACTTTAGTCGTCAAATTGTTTCACAATGATGGGTCCCCTGTCCCACAAACAAATGGATTCCATACACCAATTTGGTGTCTAGCTTAATAGTAACCTTAAAATTAGATTATTATTATTATACTATATAACAATGAATATAACTAATATATATAGTATTATAAATATAGAGACAAATAATTCTAATTTTTATATGTAAAACAACCAACTAATATTATATTATAAAACAACCAACTAATATTATAGTATAAAACAATTGGGTATAGTTTGAGTGATTGGTGTTGAAAATGTATTCTAGTGTCGACCTTCATAATGTAATGTAATTTATAGCATCAGAAATATTTATTGTATTCATTATCATTATTATTTGATTTTGGTCAAAGCATAGTCTTTATGCTTATAGAATCAAAAAGAAATTATTTTGAGTCAAAAGAAATGTATTTGAGTCAAGTCTTATTTGGAATTTTGTAAAGACAAAGAAAATAATTTTATATTAAGTCAAAGTCCACCAAAATTGACAAGTTGACCGTCCTTGAGAACTAGTTAGTTTGGGCTTCCTAAAGCCACTTGTTTGACCTCATGGAAAGATATATGTCGGAAGACAGTTCAATCACTTTGGAGAACAATTGATCATCATCTTACATACCTTCTACACCTAATTAGTGGAGAAAAGGATGAAGAAGAAGGAGAAGAACCAAAATTTTTGTGACTATTGCAGCCTGAAATTTCAGGAAAGTGATAGTTTGACTTATGTTGACTTTGCATGTGGAGGTGACATGGAGGAGGGTTGGACTTTGGAATTTTGATGGAAAAGTTTTGGTCTTGGTCTTGGTCTTGGATATCTCATTTTGATCTAATTCTATAAGAGAAGGATTGTTGTTGGGTTTTTCCCCTTTGTGGGGTTTTGTTGGCTTAAAGCCTAATTTTTTGTGTCTCTTGTCTTTTGGGCATTATGATATCTATTTTATTGTTTTGAATAATAGTCTCTTGATCAATAAGAAAGGACAAACAAAATAAGAACACTAAATAACTTCACAAATAATTATCATGTTAAGAAATTTCCTCTTACATTGGAATTTCAACATGATATCAGAGCTAAAGAAAATTAAATAAGAAAAAGAAAGATAGTGGCCTCTCTCTCACTGAAGACTACTCCATCTTGAGACACCAATAGCAGTAATCTAAGAAGTTTGATATAAATTTTGTAGCATCTATCTTAACTTTGTTCTGAAGTAATCTAAGAAGTTCGATATAAATTTTGTAGCATCTATCTTAACTTTGTTCTGAAGTACGAATTCGAACATGTAGTCTATACTCTAATGAAGACAATGGTCTGAGATCTATAGAATATGTCCAAGAGATCTGAAAAGATCGATTTTTTGAAGACTGAAGTTAAGGATACTTTTAGAAAACACTATATTTCTGGAAATGCATATTTGTGAAAAATGTGCACTACTAGAAGGCTATGGACTATGAGACATGTGATTTCTAGGAGGACAATTAACTCTGAGGAAAACAAGTTTTCTAAAGCATCAAAACTTACTGTGGTGACATCCATACTTACCTCTAAGGCATCCAAGTTGACAATGATGAATTAAGAACTAAATAAGACATACTATGGACATGAATTCTTAGTACAGAATCAAGGCATCTATGATGACACCAATACTTTTCCTAGATCTAAATTATCTAAGACCTTCAAAATTTTCTAAAGTTTAAAGAATTTTGTCTCGTTCTCTATTTGGCAAGCACTTTAAGGCACTGCGAAAAAAATAGCAAGTATATGTACAGTAGATGCCAAGAAAACTAAGAGTAGTGAAGTGTTTACAAGAAAAAAAAAAACAAGTATCTGAACCTGTGATAACTCCGAACCTTCTATGGTGGCAATCTGAACCACCTGTGGTACTGTGATATGCAAATTTTTTTATGCACTGTGAAAACTAGATCAATTGAAGGTTGAGACTTCTCAAGGCTCAATGCAAATATTGAGAATGTGAATACATTATTCTATAGTTGTAAGGCTGCAAGTTTTTAAAGTGGCTACAATAAATTATGAATATAACCAAATACTTCAAAATTATAAGAGCTTCTACAATAGGATTGTGTGTAATCTGGGCGGAGATCGAGCATCAAGCCTCAAGCCTAAAATATTACAAACGTGTTGTCGATAAAATCTAAAGACCAAAATATATGAAATTTGAAGCAATATCTCTATGGAAGCATGACACAGTGCAAGTTCGAGATAATATTTTCTTCCTTTGCACTAATTCGTGAAGATTACACTATACACAAGAGAAGAACATAATACATATTACATGGTGACCAAGTCCGTAAAGGCAATAGACTTAACAAGCCTTATCCGTCCAAATCTATGGAAAAGAAACTACATTGAGCATGACAAAAGAATCAGAGTTCTATGGCAATCCATGCAAAGACCTAAAGAACAGAGTTTATATGTAAAGTACAAAATGTATATGCAATTTTGTTCTGAACTCATCATCTCAGTGACATGTGCAGAGGAGTGAAGTTTATGGAAAGACTATATTCTATATACATACAAATTATGTGAACCAAGTCAATCGACATTACCAGCATATCAAAGAAATCTCTATGGATAGTATCCTAGTTCGATGAGTAAAGGTCTAAAGGTACCTTTGTTGAAGGAAGTATGCCAACCGAAGAAAAAGAATCAGATATCTAAAAATGTAAGTTTGAAATGGAATTGTCTTTAGTGCGACTTTTTGGAGATTAGTGTGACTTTTTGGAGTTTCCGGTGCTAGAATCCTGCGGAAAATTTTGAGGTGAAATCTTAATTTGCGTTATTTAAACTAGTTTTTTTACTGTATATATGGATTCAGCGCCCTCAAAAACCCCTAGGGCACTTTGATTGTCTAGGGGTTACCCATCAAGCTTGTGATTTCAAGGAATTCCTGCCGGATTTTAGAGAAATTAGACTGGAAAAATCCACCAAAAAAGCATCCAAAAAGTCGCACTAAAGACAACTCGGTTTGAAATAGGTACGTATAAAATTCTGATCATTTCAAATTTTTCTTGCTATATTGCGTAAAATGTTAAAATCTTCTAGTTCATGGTGATGATCTTTTGAAAGATAGTAAAAAGAGTCTGCATAAGTACTTTAGAGATCACGAAGTAACTGATATGTTAGCATTTGAAGTCCTTCCTTGCATACAAAGACTAGGTTTCTAAATTCAAAGAATTCGATGAATTCCACCTCACATATAGAGAGCTTGCTAATAACATGTCTAGAGTTTGCAGCTAACCCATTAGTATGCTTGTAGTATTTGAAATTCTTGAATGACAGGTCTTGAAGACTTTGGACTTGAAGCATCTATGGTTTGAAAGCCCTAGAAAAAGTTTGAAAACTCTAGGAACAAAAACCCTAACCTCTCTAATAACATTTCTAGAGTTTGCAGCTAACCCATTAGTATGCTTGTAGAATTTCAAGTTATTGAATGACGGGTCTTGAAGACTTTCAACTTGAAGCATCTATGGTTTGAAAGCCCTAGCAAAAGTTTGAAAACCCTAGGAACAAAAACCCTAACTAATCATTTCCGTTGTAAAACGAAAAATATAGCTCTTGAGAATGACAAGAATGATATCGTGTTGATGTAAGGACAAGGTTGCTGAAAAGGTCCAACATTAAGAGGGAGTTGAATCTCCTCTAAGAGATAAGTATTCTACCCCTCCTTTCTTTAATTATTACTGTTGCTATTTTTTATATGCACTCTTCCTTTTGTTCTTTCATAGTCTTCTAATAAAGGTTTCATGTCAAGACAAAATCTAACTAAGCTTGACTAATAGATGGAAGAATTAGAAGAATGCAGCAAAGCGCAAAGACAAGAAGAAAGTAGTTTGAAGTATGCACCAAAGAATACAATTAGATGGCAACATGAAAAACAAGGCTTAATTAAATAAGTTCACCTACCTCAGCCGAAAAGAGGAAGATCTGATCGGTTCGATTCAGGAACACATTGATTGGGTTGATAGTATTGATGTTGATAAAGATATTAATGATGATTGGGAGATGATATGATTTCTTGGAAGAGAGTGAAGCAAAATTTTGTTGCAATAGGAAGAAAGAAGATATAAAGGCATGTTTAATCAGTTGTGAAGAAGTTTGGATCCATAAAGTGTTTGATGAACTACTTGATGACATGTTGGATTCAAAGTTGCATGAAGATTGTCAAAAAAAATAGGAAGGTCGAAGTGATTTATGATTCGATATCATGATGCAGATAGGAGTCGAGAAGCTACAATAGATATCCACGGAGGAATAGGTAGTTTATGCATTAATGAGTGTACTTGATACAAGCTTTGGCTTGTATATGTCTCCTCCTTGGTTGGAAGGGAGTAAGGATCTCATCCCTGGTTGAGAGGGAGTGAGGGTGGACACCGTATTCTCCATGTGTCATGTATTATGGCTAGGACTAATAGTAGTAAGCCTAGTAAAGGCTCTTGTAGGGAGAATGTTGGATTTGATAAGCATCTGGGACCAATATTATTTGAGGATTTGTACTTTGACCAAAACTAACCGTCGTAAATCAGGTACATTAATCCAAGATAAGAATAGTCATGAGGACCGATATTTCCTAGTGTCAAATATTGCGACAATGGATTAGGAAATAGTCTTGTGAGGACATACTTGGTGAACACCAGGGTGGGGTATGTGTCTGAGAGGTGGTGGTGTCCAAATTTATGCCTCCCGGCGTTGTGCTCTAATATATTGAAGAGATAGAGCTTGTTATTCAATGCCTTCATATTTTGAAAATGTTGGCTATGATGATGTAAATCATCATTGATGCTTATCGATATGGATCCTTTCTTATTTGAATATTTCAACTTGAGAATATCCTATTGTGTCATTATGAATACCTCCCTAGTTAAGAGGGATTATTGAAAATGTAGCTAGTGACAGTCTTCATCATGTAATGTAATTTCATTATCAAAAATATTTATTATATTCATTATTATTATTTTATTTTGGTCAAAGCATGTTCCTCATGCTTATAGAGTCAAAAAGAAATTATTTTGAGTCAAAAGAAATGTATTTGAGTCAAGTCCCTTTTGGAATTTTCTAAAGAAAAGGGAAAAGAATTTTGTATTGAGTCAAAGTCCATAAAAATTGTTAAGTCATCCCTCCTTGCTAACAAGTTGGCTTGGGCCTCCTAAAGCCACTCATTCGACCTCTTGGACAGATATATATAGAGGACAGTTCGATCAATTTGGAGGAGAACCAATCATCATCTTACATACCTTATGCAATTAATTAATGGGGAAAATGACGAAGAATAAGGAGACTATTCGCGGGATGAAGGAGGAGAAGAACTTAATTTTTTATGACTATTTCAAGCTTGAAATTTCAGAAAAGTGACAGTCTGACTTATGTTGACTTTTCATGTGGAGGTGACTAGGAGGAGGGATAGACTTTGGAATTTTGGTGGCAGTTTTGGTCTTGGTCTAATTCTATAAGAGAAGGATTGTTGTTGGGTTTTCCCCTTTTTGGAGTATTGCCCTGGCTTAGAGCCGAATTTCCGGTCCCTCTTATATTTTGTGCATTATGATCTCTATTTTAATGTTTTGAATGGTAATTACTTGATGAATAAGAAAGGAAAAACAAAATAACACTAAATAACTTCACAATTAATTATCATGCTAAGAAACTCCCCTTGCATTGGAATTTCAGCAAAGGAATAATTATTATCCTTTCCACCTTTGTTCAATTTCCACAAATGATATGTTGAGTTCTTAACAAGTATATAATTGTAATGGCTTAAAGTCTTATGGTTAACTGACCTTGTAATAATAACTTTATACTAACCCAACTTACATAAAAACTATCAATAATGAGATTAGATTAACCTTCACTAGATAACATATTTAACTTAATATCACATGACATATTTAGTGTTTTGCAAGCCTTAACCATTAATTAGTGTTAGGGTTTTGAACCCTTTAGAATCTTCTTGATAGTACACATGGGCCCCACATGTGTGAGTAATGGGGTTGACTTGGTATCCACTTAATACTATGGCAGTCAACGAGGTAGGTAAACTTGCAGGAGGCATAACTTTCACATACAAACACAATTGAGGTGATTTTCTCACCATTGGAAATATTTCGATGTGTAGAACAACGTTGGGGAGTTAGGAGCGAAGAGCATAAAATTTTGAGTCCAAAAAGTGTCATTTTATGCCTCAAAATGGTTCCAGAGAGTGTTGGACCCCAAATCACCAAATTGGGAATTGCCCGTAAGATGAGACTTGCAAGCCAATTCCTCCAAATTTCCGCCTAGAAGTAATGAAAAATCATGTAATGATTCATTCCATAACATATATATTAAATGCAATTTTTTTAAACCAAATGTAAACACTTTCCCTTTTGTTTTTTAGAGACAATAATTAAAGTTATAACACTATGAGTTGTTTCTTGTCCATAGATAATATTTTTTTTAATTATTGGAAGTCCCTTTAATGATGGGATAAAAGCTTTGGTTCACTCACAAGGCCTTAAGTATATTATTATTTTGCCCTAAAAGATAATTGATTAGAGGGAGGTGGTTTTTTCACACAATCTAGCCAACTAATGTTTATATCCATTCAACAACAAGTACATTGGACTTGTTCATTATAACATTGGTCAAGTGGCTCTTTTATTATTATGTGTTGTTTTTCCTTTCTAGGTACTTTCATATTTGATATATCTCTTTTAGGTGGTTTTTTAATTTGATGTGTTTTTCTCTAAAAAATTTTAATTGTGCGTTGTGCCACAACTATTCCACTATGAATTACTTTCATAGTGTCCAAAATTTTGAGTCCAAAAAGTGTCATTTTGTGCCTCAAAATAGCTCTAGAAAGTGTTGGGCCCCAAATCACCAAATTAGGAATTTCCCTTAAGTTGGGACTTGCAATTCAATTCCTTCAAATTTTCCAGCTAAAAGAAATGAAAATTCATGTAATGATTCATTCCATATCATATATATTAATTGTCGTTTTTTAAACCAAATGTAAATACTTTCCCCTTTTATTTTTTGAGGCGATAATTAAAGTTATAGCTTATGTTGTAGATTTCACACTAAAAATTGTCTCTTGTCCATAAATAATATTTTTTTAAACTATTGAAAGTCTCTTTAATGATGGAATTGAGGTTTTGGTTCACTCATAAGGCCTTAAGGATATTATTGTTGGGCCCTAAAAGATAATTGATCAAAGGGAGGTGGTTTCTTCATATCATCAATCCAACTAATGTTTATAAGTGTTCAACAACAAGTACCTTGAATTTGTTCATTACAACATTCGTCAAGTGGATCTTTTATTATTATTATGTGTTTTTTCCCTTTCTAGGTACTTTCAAATTTGACATGTTTATTTTAGGTGGTTTTTTTATTCGATTTTTTTCTCTCTAAATTTGTTCAATTGTGCTTTCTAGCACAACCATTCCATTATAAATTACTTTCATCTATTTATTTTTCTATATAAATTAATTAAATTATATCATTTGTTGTAGTCATCATGTCATGAATGAATTGGTTTTTCTTTATCGGTATTTTTGGATTTGATATGCTTATCTTGCTCCATAAATATATTTAATCTTTTATCATACCATCCATTATTGGTTTTGAATGTTTTTCAATATCTTCCACCCAATGCATACTACCACCCCTCGACTACAATTCATATATTCCCCTACCAATGCTTAAGATAAAATGGTTAAAATGTATAAGTAGTTTAAATAACCTAGTTGTATCTAGATGTCCATATCATCAAATTTTTGGAAGTCTATTTTACTTACGAAATTTGTTTATTTCATTATTTATCAAGTATTTTTATTTTTCTTCTTAGCGATTTTATTTGGCATTCTCATTTCAACACATTCTAACATCTTTCTACACCTTCTAAATCAATTGTTAGTCCTATTATTAAGCATTTTACATAAACTATCATTCTCCATTATATTAGGATATTGGTTTGATTACGTCAAACAAATCATAGTTTCATAGAATTCTTTGAATTTTGCATCCTATATCTTTACCAATGATTGCTTAAATACCCCAAGTTCTATACTATTTGGATTGTTAATTTGGGCCCATGTTTTAGGTGGTCTCTTCTTGTATTTTCTTTTGTTGAGAAACCTTATACTTTTGCCTTGTCTAAGTATTTTTAATTTATAAACTTACTAAAAAATAGAATGCATAGTTATCTAGTTAGAGAAGTATATTTGAACCATTGCACAATAAGTACGATTCTACCCATGTTTAAGGGAAGACAATAACAACCCAAGGAATTAATTGAAAAAGTTCATTTTCTAGACACGACATGAACAAGATCATTCATAAATTGAATATCCAAAATAAATTGGACAACATAAAAGAATTAAGATAGAATAAAATAATATATTTGTTGATTTTTGTAGCATCAGAAAGTGTTTCAAGTCTCAAAATTTGTAAGGAGGCTTGGACATCAATATTCCAAAGAACCCAGTAACTGTTTGTGGCAATTCCACTCGATTTGTGTTTTATTAAAATAAGTAATTATTTTAATGTAGACCCTAAGTCTAAACTTAGGGAAATTAAATCATTAATGAGTATTAATAAAACAGAGTGTGAATCTTCTAGAGAACGAAGATCAAGTCAAGTTTTAATTTTGGCCATTGATTAGAATTCAAATGTGGGTCGTTGATTTGTCAATAAGAAGATTATAAAAGAAGGCTTGAGGGTCATTTGGAAAGTAAGCCGGGTATACCCCTAGTAACCCGAAGGAAGTCGATTTTGAAGGAATAGAATTCAATTTCAAAGGGAGAGTTGCAGGACAGAGTTGTAGATGCAGAAGAAGGAGAGGGAGTCAGAAGTGACAGAGAAGGAAGAGAGAGGGACGCAGATGGCCACAGAAGGCAGTGCAAAGCAGCAGTGCAGTGTGCCCATGCAGAGTGACGCAGTCCAGCGTAGGGACTGCCCAGAGAAGCACGTAGAGTGACACAGAGAGAGATAATGGGTCTTAGGGGTGTCAGGAATTCTCCAGAAGGAACCGGACAATCTATCTGAAGTGTTTTCTAAAGAAATTTTCCAGTCTATTTCTTGTAAATAATTTCATTGTTGAAGAACAATATATGGTCCTTCATCTGTTGCGCCGGTTTTCCCGCATTGGGATTTTCCGGGGAAAATTGTCCAAAAATAAGTGTGTACATGTGATTGTTTCTTATGCTTATATTTCTTTTTGTTCCTTTCTTTGCATATACACAAGTGAATGCTTCAGTAGTTTTTATTTTGAAATTTACTAGAAGAATTTTGTAAATAGCCTATTGAAATAATAAGAAGGAGAAATAAATCTATCACTGCAGAAATATCTTCTGGATTGAAATTTTCACATGGTATCAGAGCTAGAGATGAGTAACAAGAGCAGAGAACCGGAAATTGAACATAAATCAAACGTTGCTGTAGTAGCTAAGAAGGGTTCACGCAACTCTCTAGAGAAGAATGGAAGCATGGAAGAACAGATGGATCACGATGTTTCTGTTCTCGCATCCATATTGGAAGAAGATTTTGCTTGTGTGTCAAGCTCTACTTCTCCTGAGATCTGGTACATTGACAGTGGGTCTTTTGCTCAAATGACGGGAATGCGAGATTTTTTCTCAAACTACCAAGAAGAGCATATGAACTTTAAAATCACCATGGGAAATAAGGCAAAATGTACCCCTATTGGAAGAGGTACCATAGTATTTCAAACAGAAGCTGGTAATAAGCTACGGGCCACTAATGCACTGCATATGCCTAGTTTGGGGATGAACTTGCTCTCGGTGTCACAACTTCAAAACAAAGGTTATGATGTTTACTTCATTGGCAATAGGGTATATGTCAAACACCCAAGTTGGAAGAAGAAAGCACAAATCAGAGTCAGGAACAATAAACACTACAAGTTACAGCTCGAATCCCCAATGGCATTAATAGGCAGCACTAATGAGAAGGACTTGAATGAGCTATGGCACAGGAGAATGGGGCACTTGCATCATGGGGCATTAAGGATTCTCAAGAAGACTGTCACAAGAGTTCCAGAACTAAGCACCAAGCGAGACGATGTCTACAGAGGGTGCGTATTAGGAAAGTATGCCAAGGCAGCATATCATAGAAGCAACAATAGGGCTAAGAGTGTGTTGAGCTTAATACACTTACACATTTGTGGGCCAATGTCCACTAGAGCTCTTAGTGGTACAGAATATTTCGTCATGTTCATTGATGACCATTCCAGGAAGACCTGGATCTACTTTCCGAAGACCAAGGATGAAGTCTTTGACCGATTCAAGGAGTTTAAAGCTCTGTTAGAGAATCTGACAGGAAATCGAATCAAGACATTGCGTTCAAACAATGGTGGAGAATACACAGATAAAAACTTCACAAAGTTCTGCGCAAGGGAAGGCATCATAAGAGAGTGGACTACTCCATATAATCTGGAGCATAATGGTATTGCAGAGCGGAAGAATAGAACTATTGTCGAAGCTAAAAGGGCAATGTTATACGATCAAGATATGCCCAAATTTTTGTGGACTTAAGCTTGTAATACATTTGTATACATACAACAGGATTCCTCATAATGCATTGGGTAAGATCACTCCATAAAGTGTCTTCACTAGCAGTAAGCCTGAAGTGAGCCACTTTAGGATCTTTGGCAGTGCGTCATATTGTCATGTGCCTGAAGGGAAGAGGAAAAAGTTGGATAAGACTGCGTAAAAGGTATATCTGGTGGGATATAGTGAGAATTCAAAGGCTTACCATATATACATTCTTGAGAGCAGGAAGATTGTGGTACGACAGGATGTGAAATTCATGGAGGAGAGGACCTTCAGAAAATCCCGGGAGATCCTTCTACTATGCAGTATAAGGAGGATTTGCTGGTCCAGCCACAACGACCGGTAGAAGGTAATACGAGTGCCTCTCCAAGGCATGGGGATCCAAGGGATACATATCCCGAGTATTTTCAGGAAGGAGAGCAGGTGGATCCACCTACTACCAGTGGTAAGACGAGCAGGGAATTGCGATAGATTCTGAGGGATGCATAAGAGTTTGTCGTAGCCCCCTGAAATGAGAAGAGGCAGCATAGACAACCTGAAAGTTACCAAGATTTAGTAGCGCGGCTTGGAGAGCCATCTAGTTTTCAGGAGGCATCTCAGCACCAGGTGTGGGTCGATGTGATGGTGGAGGAGTACAGCTCCATCATGACGAATGATGTCTGGGAAGTGGTTCCCAAGCCTCAGGACAGATCAGTTGCAGGTTTGAGATGGATCTACAAGATCAAATATGTTGCAGATGGCAATGTCGATAAATTTGAGGCCAGGTTTGTGGCTAATGGGTACACTCAAAGGGAAGGGATAGATTATGAAGATATCCCTTGTTGCGCAGATGGGATGGGAGATTCACCAGATGGACGTCAAGGTTTTGTTCCTAAATGGGGTGATAGAGGAAGAATTATATATTGAACAACGAGAGGGCTTTGAAACACATGAACGATAAACTCATGTGTGCAGGCTCAAGAGGGCCTTGTATGGACTAAAGCAAGCCCCTAGAACTTGGTATGGTCGAATTGGAAGCTACTTACAGAAAATGGGATTCGTCAACAATGACACAAATCCAAATCTCTACTATCCGAGGGTAGGGGATGAGCCTCTTATACGGGTATTATATGTAGATGATATATTCCTAACAGGATCATCTAGGCTCATCAATGATTGCAAGGAGAATTTAGCTACGGAATTTTACATGAAGGATCTAGGGTTGATGCATTATTTTCTGGGGTTGGAATTTTGGCAGCAAAAGAGTGAGATCTTCCTTGGACAAGGAATATATACTACAGAAGTTCTGAAAAGGTTTCAGATGGAGGAATGTAGATCCATGACAACTCCAATGATTACCAACTGTAAGAAAATTGACACGTTCGAAGATGATGAGGTTGATCCTACTTTGTATAAGCAGGTCATAGGTTCTTTGATGTATCTGATAAACACTAAACCAGACATCTGTTATGCCATCAATACTCTCAGTCAGTTCATTGTGGAACCTAGGAGGGCTCATTGGGCAGTAGCCAAACATGTTCTCAGATATTTACAAGGAACAATCAACCTTGGACTGAAATACACCAAAGGCAATGACATCAGGTTGAGTGGGTTCACTGACGTAGATTGGCTTGGGAGCCCAGTAGATCGGAAAAGTACCAGTGGACATTGTTTCAATATTGGATCGGGGATGACCTCCTAGTGCAGTAGGAAACAGAAATATGTGGCCCTGAGCTCTGCAGAAGCTGAATATATGGCAGCTAGCACGGCTTCGTGTGAGGCCATATGGCTTTGAAAATTGCTTGTGAACTTACTTAAGGAGAAGATGGAGGCGACCAACATTATTTGTGATAATCAGAGTTGCATCAAGCTCTCTAACAATCTTGTGTTTCATGATCGGTTGAAGCAAATTGACATTAGGTGTCATTTCATTAGAGACTATGTCCAAAGGGGAGTTGCACAATTGGAGTACACTTCTACAGGAGAACAAGTGGCAGATATCCTCCCGAAAGCGCTGGGAAAGACCAAGTTTTTATATTTCAAAGAAAAGATGGGGATGATCAAGAATCCATTTTAGTAGTAGGAATGGATAGGTTCAGGATTCAAAGGGAGTTGTAGTACAGATGAGGCACTGACAATGATAGGGTCATGGGCAGAAGTACAGAAGACAACAACGCAGCAGGTGAGGGGTAATAGTAAGGTATGAGCAGCACAGAGGATGCTTTAAGACAGAGCAGCATGCAGCAGACATTTTGCTAGAACACTTCCCTCGCTAAGAGGGAGTGTTGATTTTTGTAGCATCAGAAAGTGTTCCAAGTCTCAAAAATTTTAAGGAGGCTCGGACATCAGTGTTCCAAAGAACCCAGAAACCGTTTGTGGAAATTCCACTCGGTTTGTGTTTTATTAAAATAATTAATTATTTTAATGTAGACCCTAAGTCTAAACTTAGGGAAATTAAATAATCAATGGGTATTAATAAAACAGAGTGTGAATATTCTAAAGAACGAAGATCAACTCAAGTTTTAATCTTGGCCATTGATTAGACTTCTAATCTGGGTCGTTTATTCAAAAATAAGAAGATTATAAAAGAAGGCTTGAGGGTCATTTGAAAAGTAAGTCGGGCATACACTCAATAACCCGAAGGAAGTCGATTTGAAGGAATAGAATTCGATTTTAGAGAGAGAGTTGCAAGGTAGAGTTGTAGAGGCAGAAGAAAGAGAGGGAGTTAGCAGTGACAGAGAAGGAAGAGAGAAGGATGCAGAGGGCCACAGAAGGCAACGCAGAGCATCAACACAGTGTGCCCATGCAAAGTGATGCAGTCCAACGCAGGGACTACGTAGAGAAGCACGCAGAGTGACGCAAAGGGAGATAGTGGATCTTCCG
Organism: Pinus albicaulis; assembly: GCA_034641835.2. Lineage (NCBI taxonomy): Eukaryota > Viridiplantae > Streptophyta > Pinopsida > Pinales > Pinaceae > Pinus > Pinus albicaulis. The sequence continues at coordinate 1,133,608,491 of CM076579.1, forward strand.
GGTGTCGAGAATTCTCCAGAAGGAACCAGAGAATCTATCTCAAGTGTTTTCTAAAGAAATCTGCCAGACTATTTCTTGTAAAGAATTTCATTGCTGAAAAATAATATATAAACCCTCATCTGTTGCACCAGTTTTCCCGCATTAAGTTTTTCCGGGGACAATTGTCCAAAAATAAGTGTGTACATGTGATTGTTTCTTATTCTTATATTTCTTACTATTTCTTTCTCTGCATATACATAAGTGAATGTTGCAGTAGTATTTATTTCGAAATTTACTGGAAGAATTCTATAAATAACTTATTGAAAAAATAAGTAGGAGAAATAAATCTATCACTGCAAAAATATTTTCTGGATTGAATTTTTCACAATATTGAATAAAATATGCAAGATGATGGTTTACAACAATGATTGGCCTTGGTATTTATAAGCCTCAAGGTGATCTTTATCACAATACATCTTTATCTAATACACCTAATAATCAGTACCTTAAATTCTCTAGTTTAAGTGTGTATCCGCGTGCGTGTGCAAATAATATTTATTTTTATATATATAACATTGTTTTCCCCTTTAGAAATATTTTGTCTTCGAAGAATTTTAATGGAAATGTTTTATCCTTTATTTTGACTTATAATGGCTTCTTATAGTTATATAATCTTTGAAGCTAAGATGGTTGATGATAAAAGATAAGATGATCTTCAAAGTTTTGAGATAAACTGTCGAATCGTGAAAAGGTCCTAATGAAATTTTATGTGAACTGTGTATTTATAGAGTTCTTGGAAAGGACCTATTGTATCGTGATTCCCAATATTACTTCTACTTTGAGAAAAAAAAAAATTATTGAAATTAATATTATTTGGTATATAGTTTGAACATAATTTTTGTTGAAAACAATGTTGATAAACAGAGCAGTTGGTATTGACATTTGTGATTCGGATGCAATAAGGTATCCTTAAAGCATGATTTCTACTTATCATACTAGTATTGTTTTTCTCATTCACATTTGGTATTATGTCTTCTTTGAGTCGATTGAATATTTATTAGCAAGAATATCTACATTTTCTAAAGTTTGAACTTCAACATTTTCAAAATATCCCTACTTCAACCAAATTTCCCTATTTTTAAGTTGTACTTTTAACTAGCCCTATATTGGTTTCTTTTTACACAACTTGGATTTTTATATCTAACTTCTCTAGTTTCATAAGTTTAATTGTTGTTTCTTAAGTAAACAATATTTCCTTTGTAGTAAGTTGTTTTAACTTGTTCTATAATGACTTTGTATCATTCTTTAGCTTCTTAAGTTGTGTAAGTAGGTTTTGACTATGATCCCTTAGGTAATAGAGTTCATCCATATTTTCTGATTTTTCGACTTCATTTTTAATATTTTGATTCTTTAGGTTTTCATCTTTTAACTTAATTGTTCAAGAAAATTTTGGTTAGGTCTCCTTAATCTGAAACTTCCTATGTCTTTTTCTAATAATTCCTTCTCAAGATATTGATTCCATTGTTCTAACTTCTTATTATCTTCTTGTTCTAACTTCTTATTTGCACTACATCTTATGTTTTAACTTGTGATTTGTGCAAGTAATTTTTTACTAGGTAAGAAAATTCTTCTTTTTTCCTAGTAAGTTATCATTGAATTTTTCTCAAAACTTCAATTCAAGAAATTTGATCATTTTGTTGATATTTTGCTAATTCATCCTCTAATTTTTTTAATTTACAATGCAAGTCTCTACATATTTTTATCAATGCAATATTTCTTTGTAGTAAATACTCTAATAATTTAAACAAATGATATTTAAAAAATATATTCAAATAGTTTTATACAAATAAAACATTTAGTCTACAATATTAAATTGCTAATAAATTCATAATTCATAATGTAATTTTTTTAATAAAATCCAATCATTGGCAAAAGCTAGTGCACACAAACAATAATGGTGTACAATGACTTTATTTCACATTTATAAAAAAAAAAATTATATGCTTTTGACTCTAAAATATATTCAAATAGTTTTATACAAATAAAACATTTAATCTACAATATTAAATTGCAAATAAATTCATAATGTAATTTTTTAATAAAATCCAATCATTAGCAAAAGCTAGCGTACACAACCAATAATAATGACTCTTCACTTAATATTTTTGTACTTTATTTAAATCCTACCTTTTCCCTTTTTAACTTGAATTAGAGAATAACTCACTTATCTCGGATTATTTTTGTATTTATATTATTCTCACTAGATATCTTAGGATTATTAATCAATTCTTCACTTCATAATTCAATTTAAATAAAAGTCTTTTATTACTTTATAACAAAAATATTATAGCTGATTGTACTAACAAAAAATTTAGACTTTGTTTGGTGTTTATCGAACCAAATAATTGGAAACTTTGGGATCTGACAACTGATTTGATTATCATTTTGCTTGAGTGCTTCATTAGATATTCACTTACGTATGCCCTTTAGTATCATGGACAATCGCATGGGTAAATATGGCAGCGGCAGACCCATGACGTGTAGACCAGATAGTTTGTGCGAGGTTTAGTCTCAATCAGGGCATGGTTTCAAATTTCATATGGAGTGGTTGATCGGTGTGAACCACTTATGAGATAAAAATTGCCCCATTCAAAAAATCCTGGTGACAGCATTTCACAAATAGGTAGATCATTCTTTTCCATCCAACATTGAGACTAGTGCTAGTGTAGCGAAAACCTAGCTTGAAAATATATACATGCATATGGCAGCGATGTAATCACTTTAAATAGCAGCAAGATCCCCAACGGCTTCCTATGAATCTATGTGATCCAATGAAACATGGTTGGTGACAAGCGATAGGGAGCTGAAATTTAAATAGCAGCAAGATCCCCAACGGCTTCCTATGAATCTATGTGATCCAATGAAACATGGTTGGTGACAAGTGATAGGGAGCTGAACCAACAATGTCTTCAAGATCCCCAACGACTTCCTATGAATCTATGCGATCCAATGAAACATGGTTGGTGACAAGTGATAGGGAGCTAAACCAACAATGTCTTCAACATATATTCAACAATTCCCCTTACATAAGATGGCACCTCAAACGGCTGTTTCTGTTTTCTTGATATTCAACCAAATCAATTGTTTCATGATTTTGGCAACCATGAATCTTTATTTCCCGTTAGCAACCGATATGTTTGACAATGCCAGCAACTCCCTACCGATGATTGTTTTCATGGGGACAGTAATCAAATGTAATAGTAATGAGCAATGGGCAATGGCCCGCTAATTGAAAATATTGAATATTTTCTTCAAAAACTTGAATTTGGCACCTCCTATAAGTCAACTCTGGGTTATCTTTATGACACTAATTTGATGCCTCCTATAAGTCAACTCTGGGTTATCTTTATGACACTAATTTGATGGATGATGAAACCAGAATTGGGTGTCTGGTAACTTTAAACTTTTCTTTGCCTTTTTCAATTTGCAACAGAGTAGTCTTTCTTCACTAGAATTCTGAACTATAAATGACTAAGGGTTGGCATTTTATTTTCTTTCTTCTTTTTTAGGGTCAAAGACCTGGCAATTTAGAGAAACTCTGAAAAAAACATGGTGTGGTTAAAACTCAGGTTAGACAGTCAAAAGCCAGATTAGAAAAGTAACTCTAATACATGTACAACATGAAATCAGATTGGTTCATAAGCTGAATATCCAAAATAAATAAGACAAAATAAAAAATATCCAGACAGATTAAGTTTTTTTAATTATATTGAATAAAATATGAGAGATGATGATTTACAATGAAGAGTGGCATTGGTTTTTATAGGTCTCAGCGAGCTTTAACATAAAACCAGATCTTTATCGGGTACACCTTTTAATAATTAATATTCTAAGTTTTCTAGTTTAGGTATATATATATTTATGAATAATAATAAAAATTTGTAAACATAGCACGGAATTGCAAGAATAACATGAATAGCTGAATGTTTGTTACATTGATAGGTGGAATTATGGAAAGAAAAGTTAGTAAAAGGATAGAGGGTGAGAGCGAAAAAGGCTAAAATTCAAACAAGTTTTCATCCAGAGCACTATGCCATAGACCACTACATCACACTTAAACATACAATAGAAACAACCTGAGACAACAAAGGCAACAATTTAAGGTGTTTCATCAATTTCAAGAAAGCCTTTGACATCATCCTAAGAAAGAAACCATGAGAGGGGTTGATAGAAATGAGGACCCAAGTAGTTAGAGGGTAGCAATGGACTGAATATATGAATAGGTAAAGGCCAAAATCAGATACACCAAGGTGTTGTCCAAAAGCTTCAGTGATGATACCGGGGTAAAGCAAGACTTGCCTCTCTTCCCCACAGTTTTCAGCCTCTACATAAACAAATTAAAACGCTGGATAAACACGAAAGGTGGGAGAGGTGGGGGTATTGAGGGGGCTGAATATAGCAGGAGATATAATCAAGGTCTCTCCTTACAAAAGAAAGATGATACTCATGGCCAAAGCAATGTGCGCCCTACAAGCACATCTTAGAGCTTTAAGAGACCTTTTTGTGTGGTGGTTGGTATGTGCATGAACACAAGAAAAACCAATCTAATAAGGTTGTCATTCAAAAAGAAAAGGAAAAAATGGCCCCAAACTGATTTCAATGGAGAACCACTCAACGTAACTCAAGACCACAAATACTTAGGGTTGGATTTTAACAAGTAAAGAATAGATTCTAGGGAGCGGAAATCCCTCTTTCTATTACAAAATAGATGTTGGTCAACTGAGGTATTGGATCGGAAAATATCACATTCCCTCTTCCAAACCCTCAGTACACCAGTGCTCTTGTATAGCTGCAAAGTTTGGAGCCCAAGTGTACCCAAAAGCAGCCTCTTAGAATTGGAGACTCTTGGAAGATTGATTTATATAGGTGGAAAATCAAAGGGATGAACAAGGAGAGGTTTCTAGCCAAAATCATAAAATGGCGGTTAAGAAGACAGAAGAATATCGTGGAGCCTTTAGTGTAGAATATGACAGAAGCAAAACAGATAAAAAACACACTCAAAAACTATATGTTGGAATGCTACAGCAAGAGGAAATTGAAGGTTTCTAGCCAAAATCATAAAATGGCAGTTAAGAAGACAGAAGAGTATCGTGGAGCCTTTAGTGTAGAATATGACAGAAGCACAACAGATAAAAAAAACACTCAAGAACTATATGTTGGAATGCTACAGCAAGAGGAAATTGAAAACACGGACTAATGGAAAAAACAGTGATACATAGAAAAATTCAAAGAGCAGGGGTAAATAAAAATTGAAGGCTATCTGAAACTAATCACATCATGACGTGAAAAACATATAATGACTTGGTGAAGAACTAGATCCTACAGGGTAAGGTGTGAAATAGGTAGATAAGAGTAACCCCAATCCATTGTGGGAGGACAGATTGTGTAGATATGTGGGAACAGTAAAGTTGAAACAAAATAATGCTTTCTTCATTCCACCACGTACTCGCACACCGGAGAAAGGGCCAGAAGGCATATCAAGCACTGGAAAGTTGCATTTCAAGAGAACCAAGTGGGGGTCACTGCAAGGCTGGTCAAGACACCAGGCAAGAAAGAGTTATTAAAGAAGAGTTTAACGGGGCAATCAGCACCTACAATTGATTGATTGATTTTATGATATTTGTATTGTAACTAGGCACAAGCCATCATGGTTTCCTTCTTGTTTTTCCCGTTGTCTTCTCTCATTTTAGGTAACCTTCTTGTTTTTCCCCTTGCCTTCTGTCATTTTAGGCAACCGTTTTCCCTGTTGTCTTCTATAATTTTAGATAACCGTTGGTTATTACATATTTGCAATTTTTTTTGGATTCCTTTATTGTTTTTCAATCCTCAATTTTTAACTCAATAATAGTTGTAAGTTTGTAACAGAATTTTTGTCCCGTACAACCTACGACCTCGTGGACAAAATAAAAATCTAGTCTGTCTATCTATCGTTGTAATTTCTTTTTCTTAGAGCATTCTGAATAGTTAAACCCATCTTGTGACTATCATGCCCTTCCAAGCAAAGAATTTATGCAAAGCGTTTGCAACAGAACCTGCCTTCTCACTAATGAATTGACTCCATATAAATTTTAGCGTGCAGCCTTCTGTGAGTAAACCTACATAGCCAGAGTTTGACAAAGTTCCCTCAATGTGCCTCTTTTGCGACGACAAAGTCACATAATAAAAATTTATCATGCTCCCCACACAGACACTCCGGATGTATGATTTAGTTGCAATAAAATTTATACTAGATGGATTTTGCTCGCATCGATATTTATTTTTGGCTGCCTTGAGCTGTAACATTTGTGTTGGCCATTCTTGCAGTTGTAATCAAGTGATGCAGTTACAATGTTTATATTCTGACAGCCTTCATAGCGAATGATTTTACTGTGATTATACAGTGGCAGTTTCAGCAAATTACCAGACAACAGCAGAAATAACATTCTAAATCAATTAAAATAAACTTACTAAATAACAAACCACATGGTTCTCTGTCCAAGGATAAAATCATGGAAATATGGATGTGGAACAAGTCGTAAGGGAACAAAAAGAGATTTGATGCATTAAGTAGTTAATTTCTTCGTGGACCCCTTGATTTTTGTTGATAGATTTACACCATGTAATAGTTTCTTCAGAAATTTATCGCATCTGGATGTGGACCACTTTTTTGTAGATGCATACTCTTGACAAAAGCATGACCTTAACAACCCATAAGTTGTAAAATGAAAATGATGGGAATTCCCGTTCCCTATTAGGTGCTACTGTTAACAAGCAACACGCAATTAAAATCTCAAGCATCATTTCATTCTGAGAATTTATCAATTGTTGAATTTGAATACAAAGTCACGGAAAACATGAAAAGTACAGCCATACGTTCAAAAGATTTGAACGTTAATTTATGAATTGCACTTATGGGTTCTCCTCCTATCTTGAATAGCACGTCGCCACAAGGAAAACCCCACGTGAGCAATATCTACAATGCTGTTCTGTCTGACCATGTTGACCAAAACAAGTGTTGGCCTTACCTTCGTAAATTAGTTGTGAATCTGTTGACAAAGAGGGGCAATACCTTGAGTATAACAGAAGAATAAACTTGGGGAAAGTCTTGAGATGCAAAAAAATTTCGAGGTTCTCCTACATCATAGGAGAAGAGGATTTGGAAGCAATATCCGTGTTGACTGATTGCTCATTGCTGGATAAAGGGTAATTGTAATGTTGATCAAATGAGAACAATTGAAGGGACTCGTTGGTGGGGTTTGACATCCAGTGGCAGTAAATCCAGGCAGCCCCAGCTACGGCTACCATAGAGAGCAGTGCTAGAAAGCCAAAATGTGAAACATCCTCTGCAATAATTGCCACCCCTAACATCACGAGTTCTGCTAAACTTGTCATTGAAATTTCTGTCGTCCCTATAAGGTTTGCTTGCGAAGGTGGTACTGCAGTCTGAAGTATCTGTCCACCCACTATGTCATAAGACATGTAACCTAATCTTGATAGCACCTGCACACAGGAAACAACACAGCTATGTAAGTCTAACCGGAAAGGTCATCCACCATAGATTGTATCCATGCATATTATCATAAGCCCTATATTAGAAACAGCCAAACCGCATACAAAGTAAAAAAAATCTAGAAACAGTCCCTCCCTATAGTCAGCCACCCGGAATTCAACAATCCTAAGTTGGATGTGATTGTACATAGCATGAGAATGAAAACAAAACATTGATTTATCATTCATCCAGAGTCCAGACAATCTCTCCACCTAGGGTCAACTCAATCTTTTGAAGGACTACAGACTCCAGAGTGCTTCTAAGCTTAAGATTCATTGACTGGAAGGAAATGGTGAAAGGTCTCTCTAGCAAGCACACCACTAACAAAAGCTGGCCTCAGATGACCTGTACAATGTGGAAGGGAAAAAAAACTATAACATATCTTCTAGGGTTTTAATTTTGTCGGGCAATTCTGGCTTTCACATTGGCCATGATTCCACTGCATTTTTTGCAGGACTGTCTATCTGAGGGAAATATTATTTGACTATCCCTGGTTGTATAGACACTCTACATGAGCCTCAAGATTTAGCTCGCTGCACAATCAGTTGAGCCATCTTCCCAAGTTATGTTGCTGACAGGGAGGCCATAGGTCAAAGGTTCAAATCCAATCAAGTCACTTGGGGTTACCAGCTACTATTGTTGCTGGTGATTAAGCCACTCTCCATCCAGATATTACAAGGTAGGGGGCGCGATCCCGTAAGGTTTTCCTTGGATTAAAAAATAGACACTGCATATAAATCTTGGCTTCATATTGACCAGTGTAGTTCCATGGTATTTTTTGCAGGCCTGTTCATAGGAGGGTGTTTTATTTGACTATTCCTGGTTGTATAAACTTCTACATGGATTTTGTAGGATGTTCTTTGGTTCATAGGAGGGCATTTTATTTGACTATCCCTGGTTGTATAAACTTCTATACAGATTTTGTAGGATGTTCTTTGGTTCACAGGCAACTTTTACCTTTGGAAAGTCGGATGTAATGAAACCATTTATGGTTCTAAGAAAGAATTCCGTAGTTGACGCTCATAGACGCTTCAATAACTTAGCGACTCAAGTTACATTAAGCTCCAGTTGCTTAGGATGTATATCCTAGACTATGATTCTGGAGCTCAAATGGAGATTTTTGCCTTCTTGCTGGGATAGGAAAGGTAAGCACCATATCACTTGATTCTTCTTGATCATACACTTTGTATTATTTACATGAAATATAATACTCATTATCTTGAAAAATTAGTCTAGAAACAGTGGAAAGTGCTTACTACTAAAAAGAGAAAGAAGATAAGTGACTTCTGATGTGCTATAGAACCACTCCAATACACAGCAACTGCAATACCAAGTACTAAAGCTTGGAATATTAATCCGGCTGCTCCTGCCTACAGGCAGACAATTCCACAACCAACAGTTAAGAAATAACCCTGGATCACAAAATATAACCATCACCTATAAAATCTGCGAACAAAAGAACTAACTTTGAACAGGAGAGAAACAATTGGCTGCAACTAAACTAACTTTTCGAAGGCCCAGCTTCTCCACCAGTTTGGCTGACATGAATGTAGCTGCAACACCCATGAATGCACACATGCCACTGAATGCACCAATAATTGATGGATTAAGACCTGCCAAAAACCACAAAGGACCAGAAATTTTACAATGGCCTGTTTACATATGGTGGCTCAAACAAGGCAGCTACCACAGAACAAACAAGGCCACAATATAACAGAAATGCAATCAATTGAAACAACAAAGGGAATCAGGTTCTACCACGGTGTATCAAGTAAGATGTCATAAGACCTCCAGGAGAGAGAACAACATTGAAATAAAGAAATACAAAGGCAAGGCTGACCGGAAGCACCGGCTGTGTTTTATATTGAACCCATCCACACCTAATGGCATCCAGCCCCCTTGCAACTGCATGTAAAAAATTGTTTTTAGAATGCTTTTTCCATCTCTTTGTATCATAAAATATAAAATTACTGGGAGTTTTGCTAATATCTGGTGACCAAAATTACCTAAATTTTCAGGGATCCGTCGGTCAGAAGCATTACTTGACTCACTACTTATGCCATGGTGCCTGGGACGTTCTAAAACACCTTTTGAAAGCTTATTAGTAAGATGCACCAAAAGAATCTGTATACAAAATAAACGGTAATGTTAAAAATTCTTCTTCAAATATCATCTTAGAAGAGAATATAAAATGGGCAGTGGACAAAAGGAAAGACCAGAATGGGAAGTGTGCACATCATCAATGCAGCTGCTAGCTTCAAAGATGTCACAGGACCAAATTTTGCCAATAAAAGACCAAAAATTGACGCTCCTGCAATCTGCTCTTGCCATTCAGAGAGGATTTGAATTAGAGGGATTATAAATGTACATTAAACTGTCAATAATAGTAGCATTCATTTTCTCCAAGAGTGATCACCTCACACAGAAAATCAACCCTGCTGAGCATGGCATTGGCATTGGCCAGAGCAATTGGGCGATTTGTTCCAGCTAGCTGCAGAGAACAAAATGAAGTCCATGAATGGAGCAGATAGAAATGAGAAAGGATGAAAGTCACACACATGTTTTAACAATTAAAAAAAATTCTTCCTACCAATACGACCCAGTCACGTTCAAATGCAACCCCAGATGCCAAGCCAGTAAGCCTCTCAACTGCCCCTGCCAATACTAATACAACAAACCAAGGTTGCGACAGTAATGAAGTTGTGGAAGCAGCTGCTGCAGCAGGAGTGCTTACATTATGGGCATAAATAATCATTCCTGCTGATATTAACTGGGCAGCTGTCTGAGACAGACAAAAGTTCAATTTAGAGCTAACTGTTAGTCATCAAAATCCAAATAACATAAACCAAATTAATTCAATGACCATAACAGATATTAGCTAAATGACACATTGACATGAAAAATAATCTAGCTACCTGTACAGCACTCAAAGAATTAAATGCAAGCACCCTAGGAAAAGAATCCATCAGTGAACCAACCAAGGGACCTACAGCAAATATTCCAATCTGCAAAATCAAGCATGCCACAAGCGTCAATTGTTAAGCCTGTCGTAATCTATGTCACACGGTTCGGGTTCGAATTCGAGTTCGGCAATGATTAAGTTCGATTCGAATTCGAATTTTCCGATGAGGTTCGTAATGAGGTTCGACATTAGGTTCAACTATACATATTTTTCAAAATATATATATATATATATATGGCATAAAATAAAATAAAAAATCAAAATCAATTAATAAATTATAAAACTATGAGTACGAATTTTGATTAGTAAAAACACATGAATAACTTATTAATGAATTTTGATTAGTATTAACTATGAATAATGAAATTTTATTAGTAAAATGGACTTTGTTAAATATAGAAATGATAATTTATGTTAAAAAAGTCATAAAATTTATTAAAATTGAACTTCATGGAAAAAAAAAAAATCATAAAATTCGCCTTTAGGTTCGATTAGGTTTGGCATCATGTTCGGCATCAGGTTCGGCATTAGGTTCGGCATTCAGGTTCGGCAAACCTGATCGAATTCGAAAATTTTGTTTAGGTTCGCCGAATTTCGAACCTCAAGCTTCAGGTTCGGCGAACCCTGTGACATAGATCGTAATAGATAATATTATAATTAAGAAGCTAGCCAATACATTTCCTCAGTGGTAAATGAAAGTTACCTTTGCAACAAAACTCACAACGGCAACTGGCAGTAGACTTGGGTGCAGAAGTGCAACAGTTGCAGGCCACGCAAAATTCCATATTTGCTCCACCAAGTTTCCAGCCCAAAAACTGGCATATAGAGCTGAGAACAGCTACATGAATATCAGACAGAATGCCGGAAGTTTTTATCTCAATACTCTTTCTGACTTACCAAAAGGTGAGTAAAGTTATTTCGCTCAAAAAAATATTATCAGCAGCAATAATTGGTCCAAAAGACCGACAATATTCCAACGATCAACATTTTAAAATAAAATGACCCAGTGTGCTCACCATATAGGCCTGCAGGATGTGCAGGAGTTGCTGCCATTGCATCTTGTTCTTCCTCTGATTGCACCTGGAAAATAACCCAAAACTGCTGAGCATCCCCTGAACTTGTAAAAGGGTTCAACATCCCAAGTTCAAAATACCTTGTTATTCAGCTACAAAAAGACTTCAAAATACCTTGTTATTCAGCTACAAAAAGACTTCCACAGAAAATTGGATATGCTATTAAATTCTCCAGAAGCAAGCTTAAATAAGTTAATCCTAAATCAAGTTGTCTGTAAGAATGAAGTGCGGAAAGTGCTGTAATTGCACGCAAGCCTTTTACAGTACATACCGGCAAAGCTGTTAATGTGCTATCAAGCAATATGTTTTTAGCCCAACCCGTCTCTGATGGCAAAACTGGTACTGGGCAACTAGAAGCAATAGAAGGCCCATCTTTAGACAGCTTATCTTTTGCAACCATCGGGTTGAATTCAATGTCAATGTCTTTAGGAAAGCATCTGGAAACACTGTATGGAATTCTATAAAAACAACAAAATGAATGTCAACAGAACTAGCATGCTAAAAAGGTGAAAAATCAACCAAATCACCAATAAGCATAGATATCTAAATGCTCAGCTACTGAGATAAAATAAATCAATCTGCACTTGATATCAAGTTTGAATTTGATGGCAAAACTGGTACTGGGCAACTAGAAGCAACAGAAGGCCCATCTTTAGACAGCTTAACTTTTGCAACCGTCGGGTTGAATTCAATGTCAATGTCTTTAGGAAAGCATCTGGAAACACTGTATGGAATTCTATAAAAACAACAAAATGAATTAGATATCATTTTTGGGATTCAACTGCGTTAATTTAGTCATTCATCTATGACCATTTTCATGAGAGGTAGTCGTAACTGACTAATTTCTCATGATTTTTTTGAATAGTCCACTTAGCACTCATTGCATCGGGTGATGCTCACAGGGGTGAAGAAGTGGGATTGAAACTAGTGAAATGAATGACTAAATTAACGCAGTTGAATCCCAAAAATGATATCTAATATAATGCACTGTGGAAACCCCTCATACTTAACAAAATGAATGTCAACAGATCTAGCATGCTAAAAAGGTGAAAAATCAACCAAATCACCAATAAGCATAGATATCTAAATGCTCAGCTACTCAGATAAAATAAATCAATCTGCACTTGATATCAAGTTTGAATTTCCATTAACAATGCCAATTTGGTCGTCAATCAGTGTCCAGCAAAGGACAGATGTCAGGAAACTATTCAAGTTGAGAATGACATCCAGCCCCAAGGGCCTATGTTTCTAATTTCAATTCTTCTCTTCTCATGATCTCTTCTTTCATTTTCCAATAATAAATGTAAGGTTCTAGGTTTTGTTTGCAGGTTTCTTTAATAATTCCTTTAGTTGTCCTTTAATGTAAACAAGATGTCCTTCAGTAGTCCTTTCTAAGTATTTTGGCTCCAACGACATTTCCCCAACGTGTACATTACACATGTAAGTCTTAAGCGTTCATACCACTCATGATTAGAGAAACCATCTTGCCTAATGTCTATAATGGCATTCCATCTTATCAACAAAGAAAAAGTAGTAGAGAAACTATTGTGCTTAATGCCTATAATGGTAGTTCAACATCTTATCAACCAGGCAAAAATACACTGCCATAGCTCCACAAAAACCTTATCACCACGTAGATCAAATATTTATGCATTGTCCGGAAAGGGCTACTTAAATATGCTAAAAACGTTTATGTTTCATTGCAGTTTGTAATGTTGCATATCACCATCCTAGATCCATCTTAACTACGGATCTACCAAGTGCCGAGAGGGATCAAATCTCTTGATATGCAAACCTCTTTTAGAGTAAAAAGAGATTTGATCCCTCTTGGCATTTGGTGGATCCGTAGTTAAGATGGATCTAGGCTGGTTTAATTTCCTCTTTAAATAGGCTATATTCCACATGAATACTATGGGTCAATACCATGGGTCATTTCTTATTTTAATTATTATTTTATTTTTATTTCTTATTTTTATTTTTATTTTTTTATTTTATTTTTACAGAGTTACAATATTTACATTACATTAATTTTTTGATTTAATTTTTATTTTATTTTTTATTTTTATTTTTTTTATGTAATTTGACTCAGTCAAAATGTTAAACATTACATTACAACATCTCTACCATACTGGGCTGGAGAGCGCCTCTCGGCGCAATAATTTCATGCTTCCACCATGGGATTGTTCTTTTACATTACAATAAGGCAAGTGTTTTAAGGAGTTGTTTATAGGTCATTTGTTGATGTGGGATGTACCCCCATCAGCTTTAACACTTTTGCCCTCATAAACATAAACATAATTATATATAACAAATTATAGGATTAAACACAATATTAACAATAATCTAATTTTAAGGTTGTGGCCCAGCCAAATTACAACTTGATCTATAACCTCCCCTTCCTTGTGGGACAAAAGACTCCATGCAGCAACTTGACTGCTTAAGTCTCATGCCCTGACCCTCTCTAGATTCCAACCTGTGACCTCCAAGAAAACACATGTTCTTAACCAATAGGCCTACTCAAGTTGTATTAAAATTTACCAGTTTATTTTCTTTTCTTGGAAAAAATCAATTCAGTGTGAAAAGAAAGTTGCATTTAGAAGAGCTGCTTATCTCCCTGATGTTCAACTCCAGCAAAAATATTAAAATGATACTTCATAATCATATTATCTACTACACAAAGCCCATGGGCATAAAACAGCCCTTAACATACAGTCTTCCTTAATCAAAAAACACAAAAAGGTAACCTGTGAGGATCTAAGCAGAACTGAAAAGAGCGCAAGAAGAATGTAGAAAACAGTATCCAGGGATCTCAAAGAAAGTAGTAGAGATATCCCAGCTTCCTCTTCATTAATCTCCCATGTACCCTCCTACAGCTCCAGTGCTTTTTTGGATTCCAGATTTGCTTCCATGTTGAAACTTGAGTTCTTAGTGAATATGTCAATATGTGACTGAAAAAGAATTCCAGTGATTTGACTTGGTCGACCAGGGGTTTCAAGATAAGATTTTGCATTCCAAAGTATCATTTTCCCAAATCTAAGACCAACTGTGAGTCTCCCATCCCCTGTGTATGAGAGATGCCTCATTCCTTCACCAAATCTCAAAAGAATTGCCAATGCCTTTCACTCTACCATATTATTTGTGCATTCCCCTAAACCTGCTCTGAAGGAGATTTTATGTACAACTTAGAGACAGATTACTCCAGCTCCATAGATACCAGGCCTGCCATAACATGCTCCATTGAAAAAAGTCCATGGCTGTGACTTATCTACCTCCAAGGCTCCTATCCTTCTTGGTTTTTCTAGTTCTGGCACTGTTTCCCATCCACATACATGGGTAACCCTGGGACAAAATTCCCCCCCTGGGACAAAATTCCCCCCCCCCCCCCCCCCCTCCCCCCATGATGCAGCTAGCCAGCCAGCTGTCCCTACCATGATCAACAGATAACCAGTCTCAAGTGCCTCTTGCCCATTCTCCAGTCAGTGCATTCATTGGTCTGGCTTACTCACCCAATGGATCACAGGTTGAAATTGAATTATAGACCATTGTTGGTGTTGATTTCTGGTAGCATCGGATGTCCTCTAAGTCTCAAATTTTGCAAGGAGGCTTAGGCAGATGTATTCCAAAGAACCCAGAAAGCGTTTTGGGAAATTCCACCCGAATTGTGTTTTATAAAAATAATTAATTATTTTTAATGGGACCCTAAGTTTAAACTTAGGAAATTAAAATAATTAAAGGATATTAATTAAACAAGGTGTGAATCTTCTAGAAAAGCACAGAGATCAAGTCAAGTTAATCTTAGCTGTTGATTAGCGATTTAATCTTGGCCGTTGAAATTTCAACAAGAAGATTATAAGGACTTGATGGGGCATTTGGAAAACACACTGACAGAGTCTAGAGATCGAAATTCTTTAGTGAGCAGTGCTCAGGGAGAAGATCGATCGAGTTGATTCTTGCAAAGAGGGGCAAAGATAATTTCTGGTTGGAGATCTTTCCTGAGTAGGGAATACACAGTAGAGAAGACAAAGGGCAGTACACAGAAGAGGCAGTGTAGCAGCGTAGCAGAGGTAGCGCAGTGCCACGTAGAGGCAGCACTACAGCCTTGAGGAGATCCAAGATTTAGCTGAGGATCAGTCAAATCTAGTGCCAGAGTGCCAGGGTGTGATACCGGAGGAGCCAGGCAGAGGTGACACAGTCCCCACGCAGAGTGACACAGATTCGCGTAGAGGCAGCGTAGGGCTCATCAGCTCAATGTTTGGTCAATCGGGATTTCCAGTGTTAGTGTGAGGTAATCCTCACTAACTCTTTGTCAGTCAGATTCTCTGTGTGGATGGACAATAAGGAATCCCAGACTTAGTTGTTGCACCAGTTTTCCCGCATTGGGTTTTTCCGGGGACTTAGTCCAAAAATAATAGTGTCGTGTGTCCATTGTTTATTCTTGCTCAGATCTTGTTTCCGCACTTAATTATTTTCCGCAGTTTAATTTTATGAAGGCTGTAGTGTATGGGTTTCAATATTTACCGTAGAACACAATAAATAATATGTTCAGAAATTAACAAATAGAAGAATTCTCATCAGTTGTTGCAGTAGGATTCAGGGGCTAGGAACTTTCACAATTGGCTATTACTTGTTCCCTTATTTTACCTTGGTGGTTCTCATTCGTCCCTAGTCCAATGTGACCTTCGTTAGGGTATTTCTTTCACTGTCTAAGAGGGGAACAAATAGGAGACATTGATGATGGTAGTGTTCCATGTTGTTCATACTTAACAGTTGTCATCATTTCCCTAATTTTGTTATCCCATTGTCAGTCACGCATACTAGTTCTTTATTGGCCTTGTCCTGTGAGAAGGGGTTGGAAATACCCAAGGTTGATGCAATTGTAAGAAAAGAAAAATCATAAGACAAATCTTAAAATGCAAAAAGAATGGAAAGGAATGCAAAGCAATTAAAATCCAATTATAGATTGAGCTCTACCCCTTCTTATATAGCCACTCATCTCTGAAAGTATTCATGCATATCACACCTATCAAAGTAAAAGGAACTCTATGACATGATAAATTGCCCATCATTAAAGGGGGATTTATATCATGATTATTACATAATAAATCAATGAAACTTATTAAACAAACCATCGAAAGAAAGAAAAGGCAAATATGGGGACTTGGAAAAACAAAGGCGAGGTAAGGCAACTCAAGCAAAAAAGCACTTCCTCTACAAAGGCACTTATGGACAACTGTTTTACATAACCTAGTATAAGACTATGACACCTTTCATGAAGTAAACACCAAGTCATAACACCTAGCACTCGCAACTATTATTTGAAAGTGTCGACCTAGCAACTGTTCCTCCCCTTAGGGTTGGAAGCATCTAATAGGGTCACTTGATCACCCTCCCATACCTAAGTATGGTAACATGTACACAGTCATAAGCTAGTAAGACATTTAAAGAAGATACTTGCACGAAGTACTATAATGGCTTTGACATTGAATATGATCCACCTTGATGCTCTTATGGTTTGTGTACCCATGATGTTAATCTCACTTGATTCTTTGAGTACATGTTAGATGATTCTTCCAAGTGCAACTAGGATCCCTTATGGGATGATATAATGCTTCTCCATATTTTCATATATGATGTCTAGCCACTTTGATGATGACACTGTGCACTTTGACAGAGGACATAAGCACCTTTTAAGGGACATTGACCTCGAGGTTAACTTGGCATAGTTGATGAAACCCTCCCTCACCCTTAAGACCTTATACATTAATGATATGGGCTTAGACCTCGCTTACAGATCAGGCGTGCTCAAGAGATGCCAAAACGTCCCCAAGTTGGCATCGTACCTTCTTGTTCTTCTCTTGATGATGATTGGGGATGATGATGACTCGGGACCCCTTTAGAGGGCATTTTACACCTTCTACCTTAGTTGACATCATGCCCTAGCATGACGATCTCATCCTTATAATGCATTTGATGATAATGTGAGCTTTCTAGAGGATGACATTGGTCTTGAGAGGTTCTTCTTTGGTGATGAGGCACCATTATGATGAGGAGATTTGACTTTTGGGATGAGACAAACCCCTTAGGTCATCCCTTGCACCTTTTCATGGAAAGACATGCCTTTTTGGAGATGATGTGGCCCTTGGAGGCTTTTATACTCACACATGTGGGTTAATCAAGGTTATTTTTATGTTAATACATTATTTTGGCTACTTTGGGGGTCAGCATGATGACCTATCCACCTTTTATAATGGATAATTTATTTTTAGGGGCTCTTAGAGCTAATTAGAGCTAAATAACTTGGCTACCCTAGTATAAATAGAAAAATTGATTTGTCTCTTAGATCATTGTCACACTTGCATCATAACTTCTCTTGATTCGTGATTCTTCTCTTTTGTGTGCTATGGAGGTGTAGTTTGTTAAATTTCCATGAAACTCTGCAACTAAGATGAATAATTGAAAACTATTTTACTTTCACCAAGATACAGAGTTTCTTAACAATTCATAAGCAGCAGAATAAAAACACCAGAGATATAAACACACAGAGATAAAAACACATCACGCAAATATTGACACACTTGTATTCTCAGGAAACCCAACAAGGAAAATATGCTTGCTTGATGTGGCTATTTTATTGATTGTTTTTTAGCACTAGGATCTATTACAAACAATCTGTCTCTCCTGAAAAGTGTTCTGCATCTCACACAAATCCCAGCTTGATACAATTGATCTTGGCCTTCCCTGATCACTACTTGATCTTGGTTCCTTCACACAATTCTTCCTTTGTTGCCCCCTTGACTTGCTTTGCAAAACCTGCTCACTTCTGCACACTAGAAGCCTCTTCAATCCTTGCGCACTTGGAACTATTTCCTTGCACATCAGACCTCCTATTTTCTAGTGCACTGGGCCTCTATTTCTATGCGTACTTCAGCTCCTATTCTTTAGTGCAATTCTCCTATTTCCTTGATCACTTTGCAGCCCTATTTACGACCCCAGCTCCTCAAAACCTACACACAACCAATTCTCCTAAATTCTAGTGCACTTGTGGCTCCTATTTTCTAGGACATAATTCCTGCGCTCCACAATCAAGGCTCTCTCACAACTCGTGAGCTTTGTCTTGTCACAAACCTTTGTGCACAAAACAATTGAATAATCCTTGTGCCTTCATCCTTCCTTTCTAGGCCCAAATCGAACATGCAAGGAGGCCCAGTTCCAAATTTAAAACTCGAGTTCTGATTGTGAGTTAACTGAGATAGTTACTTGCTCTCCTTCCAATCATCACTAGAGTTGTTAACTCGTTCTCTCTCCAATCTAGATTAGAGACCTAACTCGGTCTTCCTTCAATCAAGACTAGAGACCAACTTGTTCTAAATGAACTGCTAACTGCCACCTCGTTGTAGTCAAACTGATGAAGACTCCACTTAACTAAAGCTCCAACTCTACACATGTTAACTTTATGATTATTCCAGTAAATTGGGAATAACTCATCCTAACTGCAGTCTAACTCATGAGGGCAATTCGAGGTCTTCATTGGCTAAAGCACAAGCCAGAAGACCTTGCTCGATACAGTTTCAACATAGTTGAGAAACTTTCTTTGGTGGATTTGTGATGTGATGCGATCTCTTTTTATGGATACTTATGGTGGATCTTGGATGTTGCATGGTGAAGTAGTTTAGTTAATTTGCTTTATCTTGGTATTATGTTCCATGGGATTAACGGTCTTCTCCTAAGTTTATTGGGTATTTTCTTCATTGTCCCTTGTTGAGCTAAACCCTTCTTTCAAATATTTGAGGAATAGAGATAGATTTTTCTTTTCATCCGAAAAATTGAGAACCTAAATCTCAAACCCTAGGGTAAGTTAGTTTATTTGCCCTGGTTTGTTTGGATTTAGAACCAAGGAACCCTAGAATTGCTTGTATCCTAGAACCCTAAATTACAACAATATCCATTCGGCTCACCTTTCTTTAGAATATATGAGTTGAAGGGGAATGCCAAGAGTTGCGACCCTTGGCATTCCACCAATCATCGCAATCATTCACCCCAAGCCAACCCGTCACACAACACGATTCATCTCACGACTCATCCCATGCAATTGTTCCATATGTTGACTTGTTTAACCGATTAGGTCTGCGCGCCCTCTGCCACGCCATTCGTCTGACGCGACTAGTCATGCACACCCACACGCTGACCCTCATCGTCTCGTCTTGGGTGTCTACGTGCTTTGTCGCACCCAACATGACAAGTCATATCTATCGAGAAGGGGAACTGATTAAAGAACAAAGAAATGCACACATAACTAAATTGAAAAATGAAAACCAACACACAAGTAAATACACAATTATTTACGTGGTAAAGCCTAGATAAGGTGTCAAGGAAACCTCCACGGTACAAGGGATTGGAAAATCTATTAATCAAGAATGATTCTCCTTAAGTTACAAGCCTCTCGGGCCATCCCAATTTAATATGGGGTACTTTGTTACATAATTGCCTCTTCGTTATAAAACCGACTGATCGGTAAATTACATAATTAGTTGTCATATTTCAACAAACTCCACCTGGACAACAATTTTCCCAATCCCTTGCCCATGCCCATTCATCATCTCTTCTGCAAGCCAAGAGAAGTGATACACCATCTCAGCATCTCTACTGTAACTGGCTTCGTGAATATGTCTGCGTGATTTTCCTAAGTACGGACCTTCTTGAGAACTACTTTGTTGCCATCGATTACATGTCTCACAAAGTGATACCTTACATCAATGTTCTTGGTCTTGCTGTGATAAGCTGGATTTGTAGCCAAATGAATAGCACTCTGACTGTCACAGAACACATTCACTTTCTCTTGCGTCCTTCCAATCTCATCAAGCAGACCTTTTAACCATATTGCCTCTTTACAGGCATCTAAAGCAGCTATATACTCTACTTTAGTAGTGGACAAAGCAACTGTCTCTTGAAGCTTTGACATCTAGCTGATTGCTCCACCTGTAAGAGTAAAAACATAACCTGTAGTAGACCTCCTTTTGTCCAAATCACCTGCATAATCAGCATCCACATATCTGCAGACTGAACCTTCACGACCATCAAAGTTGATGTAATGGTCACTTGTGCCTCTCAAATACCGAAGCACCCATTTCACTGCTCACCAATGTTCTTCTCCTGGATATTCGATGAACCTGCTGACAACTCCAACTACATGTGAAATGTCAAGTTTTGTAGATACCATCGCATACATTAAGTTGCCTACCAAATTTGCATATGGTACACGAGACATATACTTATTTTCTTCATTAGTTCTAGGACTTAAATCCGAAGAAAGCTTAAAATGGGAAGCTAATGGAACATTAACAAGTTTCACATTGTTCATACCGAACTTTTCAAGTACTTTCTCCACATACTTCTGTTGTGATAACCAAAGCTTACCATTCTTCCTGTCTCAGTGTATCTCCATGCCCAAGATATCTTTTGCCGCTCCAAGATCCTTCATATCAAATGTCCTAGATAGTTGAGCCTTTAACCTGTTGATTTCTTCCATGCTTTTGCTTGCAATAAGCATATCATCAACATACAACACCAAGATAATGAATATGCCATTGAAACTTTTGAAATATACACAATGATCATACTCACTTCTGATAAAATATTGGCTCACCATGAAGGAGTCAAACTTCTTGTACCATTGCTTGGGCAACTGCCTCAGGCCATACAATGATTTCCTGAGCTTGCAAACTAATCTTCTACTACGACCTTGTACAAAACCTTTTGGATGATCCATATATATCTCTTCATCCAAATCACCACGAAGAAAAGTTGTTTTAACATCTAACTGTTCTAACTCAAGGTCAAGTAATGCAGTTAGTGCTAACACAGTACAAATAGAAACAAGTTTTACAATTGGTGAAAAAATCTCATGAAAATCAATACCTTCAACCTGAGAATACCCTTTTGCAACCAGCCTCACCTTATACCTATCAATACTTCCATCAACTTTTCTCTTCAACTTGAAGACCCATTTGCACCCAACAACACTTCTCCCTTCAGGAAGTTCTACAAGATCCCAGATATTGTTCTTGGCTAAGGAATTTGTTTCTCCTTCCATAGCCTTTTTCCATTTCTCGCTATCTGCATCATCCATTGCTTCCTGAGAACAAGAACGTTCCCCATCTTCAGTGATCAGCGCAAAGGATGAAGCAGAATCTTCATAACTTTTAGGTGTTCTTCTTTCCCTTGTAGACCTTCTTAAAGAAACTGGTTGTTGAACAGGCTCTGGAACCGCTATAGTTTCCTTTGCCTCTTCACCTTTTTCTTCAAAAGTCTCTCCTTCCTTCCGACTTTCTGGAAAAAGTTTAGTCTCCAATTGAATTTGTTGATTTGGTGATACATGTTCCTGTTCAACTTTTCCAACATCTGATTTTAGAAGAGAGGATTCATCAAATGTTACATCTCTACTAATGACTATCTTCTGTGAAGAAGGATCCCACAACCTATATCCTTTCACTGGATAATCATACTCAACCAAGACGTAACATTTTGATTTTGGATCTAACTTTGAACGTTGATTCCTAGGAATAAGAGCATAGGCATCACAACCAAAAATCTTCAAATGTGAATAATCACAAGACTGACCTGACCAAATTTCTTCAGGAATTTTGCAATTTATGGCAATAGAAGGTGATTTGTTACTAAATAACAAACAGTAGATACTGCTTTTGCCCACAACTCCTTTTGCAGGTTAGCATTGTTGATCATGCTTTTGGCTCTTTCCATAAGAGTCTAATTCATGCATTCAGCAATGCCATTTTGCTGAGGAGTATAAGCAACAGTTTTATGTCAAACAATCCCTTCATCCTTACAGAACTGTTCAAATTCTAAAGAAGTAAATTCACCGCCATTGTCAGTTCTTAAACATTTAATTGATTTGCTTGTTTTCTTTTCCACATAGCTTTAAATTGTTTAAAAACATTAAATACATCAGCTTTCTTTTTCAACATATAGATCCAAACTTTCCGGGATAAATCAACAATAAATGTTAAGAAATATAATGCACCTACATAAGAGACAGTAGGAGATGGTCCCCAAAGATCAGAATGAATGTAGTCCAAAATTTCTTTACTACTATGATTTCCAGTTTTAAACCTCTATTTACATTGTTTTCCATACACGCAATGTTTACAAAAATCCAACTTTAAGGATTTCAAATCAGGAAGTAACTTGCAGTTCATCAATACGTGAAGACCTTTCTCGCTCATGTGACCCAACTGTTGATGCCATAGACGAGAACCTTCTTCTGCTTTTTCTGATACAATCGTTGCTTCACTAACTTGAGTGCTTCCTTTGAGTCTATAAAGATTTCCGACCTTTTCTGCCTTCATAACAACCAAGGCACCTTTTGAGACTTTCAGCACTCCATTATGACCTGTAAATTTATAACCATTTGAGTCCAAAACTCCCAAAGAAATCAAGTTTTTCTTTTATTAGGTACATGCCTAACATCAGATAATGTTTTAACTGTATCATTATACATTTTAATTTTTACATTTCCCATCCCAACAGTCTGACAAGATGCATTATTTCCCATAAACACAGAACTACCATTTATAGTTTCATATGAGGTAAACCAATTTCTGTGCAGACTCATGTGATGAGAACCACCAGAGTCTAACAGCCAAATTTCAACATCTTGAGAGACATTACAAATAAGTAGAGCTTCAACAGTTAAAACTTCATCAATCATACTTGAATCAACCTGATTTGCTTCCTTATTCTGGTTTTCTGACTCCTTCCATTTCCAACAGTCTTTCTTGAGGTGTCCAATTTTGTTGTAGTACCAGCACTTGGCTTTACACTTCTTGTCGCCCTTTGATTTTGATCTGGAAGAACCCCTTGCTTTCTCCTTTCTTTCCTTTGACCGGCCTCTGGCTACCATGGCTTCTAGTGCAGATGTTTCAATACTGGATTTCCTTCGTACTTCTTCAGATAACAGAGCTCCCACAACTGATTCAAATTTCAAAGAATCAGCAGTGCTCAAACTGATTGAAGTTACGAAGTGGTCCCATGACTCGAGCATAGAACACAACAAGGTTATAGCCTTGTCTTCTTCCTGAATTTTAACTTCCATATCTAACAACTGGAAAATAAGTGTATTAAAAACATTTAAATGTTCTGCAACTTTTGTACCCTCCTTCATCCGAAGACTGTACAATTGTCTTTCCAAATAAATTCCACTGGTCAATGATTTGGTCATAGACAAAGTTTCCAGTTTTTCCCACAAACCTGCAGTTGTACTCTCTTCAACAATATTAAAGAGAACTTCATCTGCCAGGCATAACCTAATGGTACTGAGAGCTTGGGCATCCAAGTCCTCCCAGTCTGAATTTGTCATGCTTGCAAGTTTTTTCTTTACCTCGTCTAATGCTTTGTGCAACCCTTGTTGCACCAGCAAGTCTCTAACTTTCAGTTTCCACAATGCGAAATTGTTCTTCCCGGTGAACTTCTCCACTTCAAACTTTGCATTCGTCATTTTGGCTATTTCTTCCTCCTATGATTTCCTAGTTTCCCTTCTTCTAGCTAGGGTTTATTTCTGGTTTTTAATCTTTAGAATTTATTTCTACAGTTTTCCCTTCTTCCAGCTAGGGTTTATTTCTGGTTTTTAATCTTTAGAATTTATTTCTACAGTTTTCCCTTCTTCTAGCTAGGGTTTATTTATGGTTTTTAATCTTCAGAATTTCTTTCTACAATTCTGAGCCAATTCTTTTTTTTAAATGTTTTTTAAAAGAATATTGTGAGATTGCTAACAAAAAAAAATTCAGAATTTTTCTTCAAACCCGATTTCCAAAATTAATTTCCACCAGAATAAACTTCTCCAGAAAAACTCTTTAACCTAACAATTTCCTTCAATTCTTTCTTTTAAAAAAACAAGAATTAAATCTGTAATCTTTTTTCTTCAACACCCTCTTTAAAAAATTATGTTTTCTTATGAATTCGAATATCTGTCTGCAATTTTCTTTAAAAAAAAATATTCTCAACAAAAATAATTATACCCAATTTTCATTCAGCAACACTGCAACAGACACTACAGCTCTCTCTTCCCTTTTGGCGGCAGAGACTCTTTCTTTCTCTGCGAACTCTTCCTTCCTCCGTGGGCACGACAAATAATCCCACCTCTCCTTTCTCGGCGGCAGAGACTGCGCCCTCTTGGCTTTTCCTTTCTTTGTCAGGGTCAAGGAACTCATGCGGCGGCTTCCCCTACAGACCTGGAGGGATCCCTCAGTCGAACTGATGATCGAAGCTCTCAGCAACGGTATACTGCGACGGCTTCCTCTACAGACCTGGAGGGCTCCCTCAGTCAGACTGATGATTGAAGCTCTCAGCAATAGTATACTCAGGTTCTTCTCTTCGACGGCAGTAATCGAGACTTTCTAACTTGGCGTTGGGATTGCTGGATCTTGGCGTTTGGGTTTTTTTCTTTCTCTTACGGGTTCCACCATGCAACATTCAGAATTTTTTTAAAATGGACAAAGAATCGTAACAAGGGTTCCTCTTTTTCCTGGTTTTCTCAACGCAATCTCAACTCCACCAAGCTCTGATACCACTTATTGAGAAGGGGAACTGAATAAAATACAAAGAAATGCACACATAACTAAATTGAAAACTTAAAACCAACACACAAGTAAATACACAATTATTTACGTGGTAAAACCTTGACAAGGTGTCAAGGAAACCTCCACGAGGCAAGGGATTGGAAAATCTATTAATCAAGAATGATTCTCCTTGAGTTACAAGCCTCTCGGGCCATCCCAATTTAATATGTGCTACTTCGTTACATAACTGCCTCTTCGTTATAAAACCGACTGACCGGTAAATTACATAATTAATTGTCATATTTCAACAATATCAACACACACCATCTCAATTTTGGAGTGTGTTCCCTCCGCCACACCCAATCATCTCAAGTTAATGACATGTTAATGCATTCCCTAGGGTTAAACATTTTTTATAAGTGCATTCAAGAAGCAAACTTAAACATTTCCATGCATTTTTTGACCATTTTCAATGGTTGATGTCAAGGTTTTATTTGTTGTTATATGCCTTATTAACCATCAAAATTTGTTGTAACTTTGTCCTCAGTTTACTCTAAAAGCCTTTATTTCTCATAGATTAATCACGATTTCCATGGCTAAATGTGGTGGTGTTATAAACTATTTTTTGTTGCAATTTGCTAGCCTAAAACCATAGTTTTAGCATCCTTGAGTATTTTCTTGATTTGATGTGTTCGGAAAACATATTTGATACTGTTTAGGTCAACCATAGACTTTAGAGTGACCTCTAGCTCCCTTCAACCCAATTTTGGAATTTACTCCATCCACCTCAAACCCTAATTTTCTATAACTTCATTCGGTGGATTTACAGTCTAAGATCCTTAGGGGGCACTTAGCTTAAGTTTCTTGGGTTAATTATAGGATACATAGGGGCACTTAGTCTAAGATTATTGGGTTACTTGACCACTATGCCCTACTAGGGAAGTCTCCCTTGTGTTGGATTGTCCTCCACTAAAGAGAGGGGAGTCATTGTGGAGGTGAAAATGGTGACACTCTTGTGTGTTGCACATTGTCTAGGTAACCTAGTGAGGTTTTGTACAAGATGCTAGATTTTGTTGTAACAAGCTCAATCTTGATTCCTTCAAATAAAAAAATCCATTTGTTGTTGCACTAAATAGACCATAACACCATTAAAGGAATAGCTCTAAATTGTCTAAGTATTTTCTCATCATACCATTTCTTCATGCTTTCTATGAGTGTGCCCTCCTTCCAACTGCCTTTACTTATATTAAGACATGGATCCCGAAACCTACTTTGTATATTCACAATGAAGCAACAAGTAATCAATATATTCCCCATCTTTTGTACACAAGCTATAGATGCCTTGGCCTTGTCTTGCTCTTTTCTAAAGAGCATCCCAGGTTAGAGTTTTAATTGCCATTGGCAGTCACATGAAGATATGGATTTCAATGGCACCTTCATTTCCAAGTTTTGCTCCACCACCATACTTATTCCTCATTCATCTCCTCAAACATGTCCTATATCCTAATTTTGTAGTGAACTTGCCAATTATTGGGTAATTGGACCATACCAAAAATCCCTCTTCAAATGTTATTTAGATATGGCCCAGTGACAGTCTCTTAGTAAAGCCTTTACACCACTTGACCAACATTCTTACAATACCTAAAACCTCTACATTCTTCCATCTGTGTTGCCACATTTGTTGACATGGGATCTACTTTGTCAACTAGTATAGAGATCTCAATATTGTTTGATCTATATAGCATGTCATGGGGAAAAAGATATTATTTTATGCATCCTATCCATGTATTGAGTCTTGGTCTTACCCTTGCTCCATCTCCAACGCTCCTAGCAAACCAATTACCTATAAGAGCAAGAGATTGTACTAGCACTTTCCATGTCATTGAGGCATTTACATAAGACTTTATTGGAGTCCTAATCCTCTCTTCAAAAGTCATTCATTCCAAGTGTTTTTGCAAAATAACTATGTCAAATATCGTCACCATTGAGTACGCTCACCATTGAGTATGCTCCAAAGACTCTCTACAGTTAAAGCCTTCCTGAAGTAATGTATATTTTTTAGGTCTTGTTACACCTCTTTCAATAAGGGTGCACCAAAAAATTTTGACCAAGCCATTTGTAGGCCCAAATTATACAATTTATAGCCCCATGAGGCCATGTGGGATTAAGTATAAAAATGTATCCTAGTTCCCCTAGGTGGATGGTCATGACCAATCATCTTAGTCCATTTTCATGATGCTTGGTTTTATGTCTTTGTTAACTATCACCTGGTAGGCGATGACACCCTTGATGGACATCCTTATGTCCTAGGTTGGTATGCACGGATCATGGTATTGAAGTTGTAACTAGAGTCAATCTTCATAATGTAAATTTATCATTGTTATATTTATTATATTTTTGTCAAAGCATGTTCTTCATGCTTAAAAAGTCAAAAGAATTTATTATGAATCAAAAGAAAATGTATTTGAGTCATGTCCCATCTGGACATTTGTAAGAAAAAAAAACGAATTTTATGTTGAGTCATTACTCCACAAGATGACCAAGTCCGCCCTCCTTGGACAAGTCAGCCCAGACCTCCAATAGACGCCTATTCAACCCTCCTTGACAGCTATATATAAAGGAAAAGTTCAACTCATTTGGAGATCACGAACTCACACAACAAGAAGTACATCTAAGCCTAGCGAAGAAGAAGAAGACAAGTCAAAGGAGAGAGAAAGCAAGTCAAGAACAAGAATAATATTCCCCTCATTGACCAAAATTTGACCTTGTCACAGCTTGCCCGTGTGGACTGAAATTTCTGTGAAAGAGGCCGAATTTTACTGAAGTGGTTGTAGGCCGGAATTCGGCCTTGGTTGCAGGTCCAAAATTCTAAACTTTGAGCAGAATTGGAGCAGGTTTGACCAATGTTGACTTTGACTTTGGAGATGACTTGCAGGAAGGTTAGACTTGGCATTTTGGTGGTAGTTTTGTCTTGGTATTGGATATCTCAAGTACTCTTCTATTCCATATGTCTAATACTCCCAATCAAATGGCATTTATCTGCAAGGAAGGCAACAAGCTTGATGGAGCATCCAATTTCAAAGCTTGGAAAAAAGGAATTGATTTAGTTCTTAAAGAAAATGAAGTCATGATTCGTTGAAGGAAATGTTTCAATACCGGATAAGAACAATGCTCAAGAAGTGGCAAAATACAATAAGAGAGAAATTAGGGCTCAAAGGATTCGCTTTGAATCCATCAAGGATCATATCATTTCTTTTAATTCAGATTTATCTACATCCAAGGAAGTCTATGATACATTGGTAAAATTATACTCCATCAACACAACTGGTCAAAAAATGTCTTCAAGGAATCAGCTCTATCGAATAAGAATGTCAAAAGAAGAGGGCGTAGCTTCATAGTTTATGAGGATATTAAAAATCAAAGGTCAACTTCAAAACTTGGAGAAATCATATCTGACTCTGAATTGATCACTTTTGTAATCAATGCTCTACCTCCAGCTTGGGATGGTTTTGCAGGAGGCATCTATGCTAAAAAGGAAACTCCGACCTTTGAAGAATTATGGGATTTATGTGTTCTAGAGGAATCAGGATCCAAGGTTAAAGTTGATAATGAACCTAATAATGA
The DNA here is from genome assembly GCA_034641835.2 of Pinus albicaulis. Classification (NCBI taxonomy): domain Eukaryota; kingdom Viridiplantae; phylum Streptophyta; class Pinopsida; order Pinales; family Pinaceae; genus Pinus; species Pinus albicaulis. Next base: position 1,133,637,288 of record CM076579.1, read on the forward strand.
AAATTATCAAGCTTTTGCAGCTAGATCGAAAAAAGTTAGGACAGTTTGGATCTCATGGCAAAAAGTCTCATAGAATCAAGGACATGTCCAAAGTTCAATGTTATGATTGTCATGAATATGGACATATCAAGAGAGATTGTCCCAAGAACCCTAAGAACAATAAGAGCAATAAAAGGAAGGAAATAAATGAAGCATTAACAGCAGAAGATGAAGAAGCATCGCAGAAACCCAAGGTCGAAGACAACAAAGATCTCTATTATTAATGTTAATGAAGATTATGGTCAGTGTACATAGAACTATAATCTACTTTTCTACTACCAGGTTTGCAGTCAAGTTTTCTATTTCTCATTTAGAAGATGGCAGATAGAATAGTATTTGTCGATGGCAAGACAATTATTATATTACATGATTTATGGGGGATAGCATAGAAGATTATTGGGATTCGCAAATTGAGTCTTTTCATGGAAATCGAAATTAAGAGGGAGCTCATAATGAAATAGTTAGAATCAACTCACTAAAATAAGAAGAGGAGTCTCCTTGATTGCATCACAAGACTCTAGAAAAAGCTTTCAGATAATATAGAAAAATTCATTTATACAAAAATTTATCTGAAAGATCCAGAGGAAACTAAAATTTCTCCCCAGGAAGTAAGGAAACTCATAGGATGGAAATCAGGAAAAAGGGCAGAATAGACAGTTGATATCTAGATTGCAGTATGTTAGAGATTTTTCCAGCCAGAAAAAGTTAACATTCACCAGTGAAGCTGATTCGAACTTATGCATCAAAGAATGAACCAGTGATACTACAATGGCTAGAGCAGAATATTTCAAGAAGCAGATTTTTCATATATATATATATATATATATATATATATAGTGGGACGTCGCAGAGCATATTCTACAGAAAGAGCAGGCATTTTGAAGTATATATTAAGAAGTCAACACTTAGCTTTACATGACAGCATAAAAGCAAAATCTTGAAGAAAATTCTCCCAGTAAAAGGAAGAAGTTCAAAATCCTCAGCTAGAAAGGTCACTCCTGATTCTTGAAAGACTAGAGAAAACCCCATACTTTGGAATCAAATAGAATGATTCAAGAATAACTCATAAATTCGAGATAGTGTCTTCAGAAAGCATAATCCTACATATCTTGGATGGATACACTACACTCAAGGTTTGACAAAAAACTAGGAAGAGCTTGCGACCAACATCCCTCGGAAGGTCAGATGACAGATTATATACCTATTACAAATACCATTTAGCAAGAAGTTGAAGCATTCTGATATTGTTATACCGGCAGCTAATTGGTTCCATGATAAATTTGATTCAAGGACACATCGATTGGGTTGGCAGTGTTGATGATGAGTAAAAGATACTACTGATGGTTGGTTCTACTTGGTATTTGGCTTCTTGGAAAAGCATAAAGCAGGATTCTCCTGCACTGCGGAGGCAGAAAATATGGCAGTTTGTACAATTAGTTGTTGTAAATTTTTGTAGATGTTCTATGCTTGATGCAACTTTACTTTTTATCCCCAATATCAACCAGCAATCACATAAACAAGAAAGTAAAATGCTGATAGAACATACCAGTAGATCGACAGAAGACAAGCCAAAAATATATAAGTGTGTTGGTGCGTTGCGGCGGTCAACAAGATGCTTCAACCAGCAAAGTCTCAATACGGTCAGCCAACCAGAAGTGTCACACAACCCTCTCGGACAGCAAGATCAGCCAACCAAAATTCAACGCTGTCACAGTCAACGGTCAACGCAAACAGCAGCAGCAAAAAGTCAATGCATCCCAGTCAAAAGTCAACGGTCAACCTCGATTTCTGTGCCAGACTGCAGAAATCGAAATTTTGACCAAAGTTAGGGTCAGTTTGACCATGCGTTGACCAAAGTCAACACTGGTCAACTCTGCGCTGAAACCCTAGGTCGAAAACAGAAATTTCTTCTTGCTGCGTTTTCCCACGTGTGGATGAAGAAGAGCCTCCAAGTGATCGAACCAATCAGATGACGAGAGAGAATGTGTGAGGATGGATGAGTGAAATGACCTCCAATGTTGACCTATATATATCCATCAGTGAGGGTGTGTGACACATCTGTTGGGGCTTCAAGTCTACATTTCAATTCAGGCCGACCAGCACATATTTTGAATAAATTCAAAATAAATGTTCAGCGCATTGGATCAAGATGATCTTTAGATTGATCTTGCACCTCTCTGAAAGAGGAATCCAATAAAAATATTGGCATCTTCATCTGAGCATCACAACATGGAGTTTGGACCTAGTTTCCGAAAATTAACACTCCCTCTCAACTAGAGAGAACTCCATCCACTTGTGCCATCCAAACATCGTGCGTCATCCCGCCGTAACTTGCTTTGTTGGCTTCTTTATTTCAGAACAAAAGTGGATCAGTCACAAAGACATCATTTCCGGTTGACAAATTCAGCCCAGAGGTCCAAAACCTTAATAGGACTCAAAAGAGTCACATACCAACCCAAAGTTGGTTTACCTGACCCGAAGTTAGTTGGAGGTCTAAAACCTCACTAGACTTGATCCCAGATCAAGGGGTTGGACACATGCCATCCTAGACATAGAGAGTACAACAATCTCTGATGCGTCCATCAGTCTTTGTTACTGGTCTCTAGCTTTTCCCACCTCACTGGCCAAATGAGAGGTACTTCCCATGAGTCCGAGACTCAATGGGTAGGATGCATACAGGGCATAGATCATGAGAGGAACATCATAACGGTGGGGCAGAAGCACCACAAGTTTTGGCAAGCCTAGCCCCGTGAGTGCTTATAGCTCCGAGAAGCTATCCCCAAAGCCCCCCAGAGCTCCAAGAGCTCATCGTCCAACAGGACCCTCAGCATAAGGTCGTTCCACGATACCAAGATTCTCACGGAAGGTTAGGAACTTGACCTTCCCCAAGGGCTTTATGAGAATATCCGCGACCTGCTCATCAGTTCCTATATGATCGAGCCTTACGGCGCCTCGCTGTACCATATCACGGACAAAGCGGTACCTGATATCAATATGCTTGGATCGATCGTGGAACACGAGATTCTCAGACAACCGAATCCCACTCTGGTTATCACAAAGTATCATGGTGGCATCTAGCACATGCCCAAACAGTTCACTGAAGAGCTTTCGCAATCAAACTGCTTCACAATAGACCATACTCGCTGCAATATATTCGGCCTTAGAGGTGTTCAAAGCTACTGACTTCTGCTTCCTACTCATCCATGATATCGAAGCAAACCCAAGTGTGAAGCAGCATCTCGATGTGCTCTTACGATCCACCACACTGCCAACCCAATCGGCATCAGTATATCCATGGAGTGTCACGCTCCCAGCAATGTATCTCAGCCCATGGTTTATCGTGCCCCGAAGATATCTCAACAGATTCTTGGCACCAACCCAGTGAATGTGATGAGATTCAACCATATGTTGACTCAAAGTGTTCATTGCAAAACATACGTCCGGACGGGTGTTCACTAAGAACTTCAGGTGTTAAAGTTGAGCTCCATTGGTGTCAACACGGACTTACAGTCCACCATTCCAAATCTTTCTAGAAGTTTCACAATATATTTTCCTTGAGAAAGGAAAATCTCGCCAGGTCTCTGCCAGACCTCCAGGCCTAGGAAGTAATGCATCAGTCCTAGGTCCTTCATCTCGAACTCAGCAGTGAGCTCCCTCTTAACTGATGAATGAGAGGGTCAGCACCTGTCAGAAAGAGGTCGTCCACATACAGCACCAGAATGAGAGGCTTTTCTCTATCAGCCTTGAAGTAAAGGTTCAGATCAGCATTACTACAAGTGAAGCCTAGCTTCATCAGGTAGCTATCTATCCTCTCGTATCAAGCTTTGGGTGCTTGCTTCAACCCATATAGGCTTTCTTCAACCTGCAAACATGGGTGTCTCGATCCTGGACTTCGAACCCCAGAGGTTGCTCCACATACACCTCTTCCTTTATCGCACCATGCAAAAATGCAGTCTTCACATCCATCTGATGAAGATTCCATCCTTGCGTAGCAACAAGGGCTATGATAGATCGGATGGTGGTATATCGAGCCACGGGTGAAATATATCATCATAGTCTACGCCTTCCTATTGAGAGAAGCCTCGGGCAACAAATCTTGCCTTGAACTTTTCAGCACTTCCATCAGATCCATGCTTGATCTTATAGAGTCATTTCGAGGTGACAACTGCTTTGTCCTCCAGTCTTGGAACCACATCCCAGACATCATTCTTCATAATGGACTCATATTCTTCATGCATAGCATCCTTCCAAACTTGATTCTTTACGGCTTCCTCAAGAGATCCAGGCTCAGATTGTACGATAGTACTCATGGCTGCTAGATTCCCTTGGTATCTATTCGGCTTCTTGCTTTCACAGAATGTCCCCCTTGGGGCCATATGCCTCTCAGCATCCTCGAGAGTGTCCCTGAGCCATGATGGTCTCTTCCTCATTGAAGGAGGTGGATCAATAGGGTCCAACGGTCTTTCAACATCGGGCATCGTCTCATCCTTCGGTTCTTCTTGATTTCCAGGCCTTGCTTCAAGATCTTCCTCAGATCTCGGAAGATTGATTACTTTCCTCAAATCGTGGCATATCTCCACTTACCTTTGACCAGGCACATAGACTCTATAGGCCTTCGAAGTTTCGTTGTAGCCCACAAACATTCCCTTCTTAGCAAAAGCATCCAGCTTGCTCCTCTTCTCCTTCGGTACATGAAAATAAACAGGACATCCAAAAACTCTAAAATGTGAGACGCCAGGTTTCTTACCAGAGAAAACCTCTTCGAGAGTTTTGGAGTCCAGAGCGGAATGCGGTCATCGATTTTGTATGTACACAGCAGTGTTCGCAGCTTCTCCCCACAAAAACTTCGAAAGACCTTGGTCACATAGCATGGCACGGGCAGCTTCCACAATGGTCATGTTCTTTCTTTCAGCAATGCCATTCTTCTCAGGAGTATAGACAGTTGTGGTCTCCCTCTTGATGCCAGCTTCTCTGCAAAAGTTCTTGAACTCGTTCGTCTCATATTCAGTGCCATTATTGGTCCTCAATATCATGATCTTCTTCCCTGTTGAATTTTCCACCAAGGCTTTGAAAGTACGAAACCACATGAAAGCCTCATCCTTCTTCTTCAAGAAGTATATCCAAGTCTTGCGAGAGAAGTCATCTATGAACATTATATACTAAGAACATCCTCCCAAGGATGTCACAGGCAGCATACCAGACAGATCAGAATGTATCAATTGCAAGACATCAGATGTCTTTGTGACACTTGAGGGGAAAGATCCCCTTGTATGCTTTCCTTCGGCACAGCCATGACATACATCTTCGTGATCATTTGTGAACTCGGGCATCTCCGTCACCACCTTCCTTGCTTCGGGAAGGGATTTGTAGTGAAGGTGTTCAAACCTCCGATGCCATAGTTCAGTTTGTCGGATAGTATCACATGTCATCGCTCCCAGTGGACTTCCTCCAACCTGGTAGAGTGTATCAACTCTAAACCCAATCGTAATAGCTTCCTTGAAACTCTTCTTCTAGATGCGCACCTTCCCGTCAACAAATGCCACATTGAAACCTGTCTTCCATGGCCGAAATAGACACAAATTTCTTCTTCAAATCAGGAACATATAGTACATCTTGCAAGTGGAGGACTTGACCTTGAGACAAGTCGAGGGTCACTGTCCCTGTCCCTTTTACGGGATATGTGGCATTATCTCCAAGGATAATTTTCATATTAACATCCTTCTCAACCATATCAGAAAGTGCTTCCTTGAACCCAGTGATGTGCCTTGAGGCACCACTATCTATCAACCAGACATCCATAGTGTCGGGTGGAGATGTAGCAGATAGGGCACATACAAGAATGAATTCATTTCTTTTATCAACAACATTTGATTCCTCATACCTGGAATTTCTCGACCTTTTGTAAGGTTGCCCATTTCCACCAGAGGGAGCCTTCCTCTTTCCTTTGAACCTGTTGTTCCTTTGATTGCCATCCCTCCGATTGTTGTTGTTGTCATCATCATCAGGAGAATCCTTCTTGAAAGGGCACTCTCTAGCATAGTGGTCGGTCCTGTGACATGTGTAACATTTGCCTTTCTTCCGTTGGGCCCTTGCTCTTCCTTTGTTCCTCGGACCACCAAAGTTCTTCTTCTTAGCACAAGCAGTGAAGGCAGCATTTCCTTCATTTTCATATTCCTTCATCCTTGTCTCTTCTTGTGCGCATCTCGATATCAGCTTTAAAGCCATTATAGTTTGAGGTACCCATGCTTTTCTTTGGTGATTGCTACAAACTTGGGCTTTGTCTTCACCTCAGCTCTGATACCATGTAAATTTTTGTAGATGTTCTATGTTTGATGCAATTTTAATTTTTATCCCTAATATCAACCAGCAATCACATAAACAAGAAAGTAAAATGCTGATAGAACATACCAGTAGATCGACAGAAGACAAACCAAAAATATATAAGTGTGTTGGTGCGTTACGGCGGTCAACAGGATGCTTCAAATAGCAAAGTCTCAATACGGTCAGCCAACCAGAAGTGTCACACAACCCTCTCGGACAGCAAGATCAGTCAACCAAAAGTCAACTAAAGTCAACACTGTCAGTCAACGATCAATGCAAACATCAGCAGCAAAAAGTCAACGCATCCCAGTGAAAAGTCAACATTCAATCTTGATTTCTGTGCCAGACTGCAGAAATCGGAATTTTGACCAAAGTTGGGGTCAATTTGACCATGCGTTGACCAAAGTCAACATTGGTCAACTTTGCGCTGAAACACTAGGTCGAAAACAAAAATTTATTCTTGCTACATTTTCCCACGTGTGGATGAAGAAGAGCCTCCAAGTGATCGAACCAATCAGATGATGAGAGAGAATGTGTGAGGATGGATGAGTGAAATGACCTCCAACATTGACCTATATATATATCCATCAATGAGGGTGTGTGACACATTTGCTGGGGCTTCAAGCCTACATTTCAATTCAGGCCGACCTGCACATATTTTGAATAAATTCAAAATAAATGTTTTGTTCATCGGATCAAGATGATCTTTAGATCAATCTTGCACCTCTCCGAAAGAGGAATTCAATAAAAATATTGCAATCTTCATCTGAGCATCACAACATGGAGTTTCGACCTAGTTGTCCAAAATTAACAGTTGTGAAGCAGCTTAGCTCCATAAGATGGACTATTTGATGACATGTTGGATTCAATTATGATATTGATCAAAGCTATATGAAGATTGTCAGAGAACCAGGAAGGTCAAAGCACATTATGATTCGTGACATGATGAAGGATGGAGCCGTGAAACTACAATATATCTCCACTGACGAACAGGTATCCGATGTTTTCATGTAGTCCCTTCTTAAAGTAAAGACGAGTATTTTGGATACAAGCTTAGGCTTGTAGATATCTCATCCTTGTTTGAGAGGGAGTGAGGATGGATACCTTTATTCTCCATGTGTCATGTACTATGGCCAAGACTAAGAACCGTAGGTCTAGTACATGAACAAGGATAGGGAGAACGATGGATTAGATAAGCATCAGGGGCCGACATTCCTAAGATCTGCACTGTGACTGAGATTAACAGTCGTAAGTCAAGTACGTTGATCTACTATAAGAATGTTCTGAAGGACCGACATTTCCTTGTGTCAAGTATAGTGACAATGGATTAGGAAATGATCCTATGATGACATACTTTGGTGAAACTAGGTGGAGCATGTGCCTCGGAGAGGCGGTGGTGTCCTATTGAATGCCTCCCAGCATTGTGCTCTGATCTAGTGGAGAGATAGAGCTTACTTGTCAAGGCCTTGGTAATTTGACAATGCTGGTTATGAACTTATGATGACGTTGTTATCATTGATGCTTATCGATCCAAAACCTTTCTTATATGAATATTTCAACTTGATATTATCATGTTGAGTCATTATGAATACCACCCTAGTTAATAGGGAGTGTTGACGTTATAACTAGATTCAGTCTTCATAATGTAAATTTATCATTTGCATATTTATTATATTTTTGTCAAAGCATGTTCTTCATACTTAGAAAGTCAAAAAGAGTCAAATAACTTATTTTGAGTCATGTGCCATTTAGACATTTGTAAGAAAAAGAAATTTGAATTTTATGTTGAGTCACTAGTCCACAAGATGACCAAGTCGGCCTAGACCTCCAATAGACACCTATTTAACCCTCCTAGATAGTTATTATAAAGGACATGTTCGACTCATTTGAAGATCACGAACTCACACAACAAGAAGTACATTTGAGCCTAGCGAAGAAGAAGGAGAAGACAAGTCAAAGGAGAAAGAAAGCAAGTCAAGAACAAGAGGAATATTCCTCTGATTGACCGAATTTTGACCTTACAGCAGCTTGCACGTGTGGATTGAAATTTCAATGAAAGAGGCCAAATTTTTATAAAGTGGTTTCAGGCCGAAATTCGGCCCTCGTTTGATCCAGGTGGATATTGGTGGCCACCCACCTATTCCACTTGGACCCCCACCATTGTTTCTTTCTGTTTTTCAGTTTCATTAATTGTAGCACAATTTACTAGTTTCCACTTGGACTCGGCATTCGCTGTCAGCAGTTGTAGTCCTCGGATAGATCTTTCTAATCAGGTATCATGTGCGTCAAATGGAGATCGTATGCCAAAGTTACGACCCCAAGAAATTGATGTACCAATTTACCCCAACGGGGCCCATAGTTTGGTGTTTCATCTCCTAGGGTTAGGGTTTTGGATGCTTAGGGTTTTCCATTGTTTCTCAAGAATAAATAGGCCTTCGAGCATCATTGTAACACAGTTCAGAGGCCTGTAGCCACCACATCTCTTCTCAAAGATAAGCTACCAGCGCCCTAGCTATCTTATTCCATTTTGTCTGTAGGCATATTTCAGTTATGTGATATTAATGAAATGAAGTCTTATTTTTGTTGCATCTCAGCATTTATGTGTATTTCTGTATTTTATTGTGTTCCTGCATAAGTCTGGAGCATAGTTGTAGGTCCAAAATTATGAACTTTGACCAGAATTGGAGTAGGTTTGACCAAAGTTGACTTTCACTTTGGAGGTGACTTGGAGGAGGGTTAGACTTGGCATCTTGGTGGCAGTTTTTCCTTGGTCTTGGTCTTGGATATCTCATGTTGATATGATTCTATAAGAGAAAGATTGTTGGGTTTTCCCCTTGTGGGTTTTGCCCTGGCTAGCATTCTAATTTTGGTGTCTCTTGCCTCTTTGTGATCTCTATATTTTCCTCGAAGATTGACCATTTGTACAATTGCTTGATCAAGAAGACATAAGAAGTAATAAGTAGACATCTAACATTCACAAGTAATTATCAAGTAGAGAAATTAGGTGTTAGATTCACTACACTTGGTTTCTCAGCACATGGAGGTGGATCTATTTGGACATGTGGCCTAAACAAACACTTATAGCATTAACCCTGTAAAGGTGATCGCACTATGTAAGGATGGAAACACCCATCTTATTATTGTACTAGCACACATGTTGTTGTTCCCCACAGACCATTTCTCTTATGTGTGCACTCCTCTTTGGCCATGGCCATCAATCTTCTTGGCAATCTCAAAATTTGCAATGCATTTACACTCCCCAACGCAATGTTCCACATCCTTCATAGCAAAAATAAGATCCATTACACCCTCAACGTCATGCCAAATCATCTACAAGTTGAAGCACTCAAAACACCCTTCTAAAATGTGCCATTTCAAGCAGTTTTCCTCCAGTTTGGATGGGAAAATTTCTCTTGGGGCAACCATGAGGGTTTAAAAAGCAATGTGGCACATCCCATGAGCAAGGAAATGATCACATCAAGTCAAAGTCACTCCAAAGGACCAAGGCCAACTCATAAGTCTTAAAACATTAATATAAGAAAGGTTTGGACAAAATCAAGAGAACCCTCTACTTTCTACTAGTTATTGGAAGTCAAATAGGTCAATTTTGAGGAATGTTGAGCAAGAAGAGGAAGTCATTGGGCCTCCTAAGCACTTCTAATTTTGTTCCTATTGAAGAATGTAACTAGCTTCGGTCTTCATATTTGTATTTGAGTCATTATGAAATGTATTTATCAAAAGAATGAAAAAGAAATTTTTATTATTATCACAATGACTTATTAAAGCCTGGGTTTCATGCTTGGGTCATCACTTTCTAGGTCAAAGTCCCCATTGAGGACTTCTAGGTTTTATATTGAGTATTAGAGTCATTGTCCATTTTATGAGACCCTTCTTAGGCTTTTGAATCATGTAAAAAGAATTATTATTGAGTCAAATAAGTAATTTGTCACCTCCACACCAAGTCGGCCTACATGAGAGCAATTTGACCCACAAGAAGGCTATATATAGAAGTGCAGTTCAATCCGTTTTCTCATCCACTCAACAAGTTCGATATACACAAGAAGTGCAAGAAAAGTGTGAAGTTCCAAGATAAGGAGGAGAATTTCAGGAGAAGAATAAAATCAAATTTTTGGGCTACCTCTCTCTCTCTTTCCTACGAAGTTACTGGGCAGTTGTTGGGGTCAAAATTCTACAGTTGTTAGGGTCGAAGTTCTGCAGTTGTTGGGGTCGAAGTTTCATTGCTGCATAGGTCGAAGTTCTGCTGCTGCATAGGTCGAAGTTTTGTTGCTGCATAGGTCGAAGTTCTGTTGCTGCAAGGTCAAAGACCTAGATCGAAGTTGCTGGAAGGAAGGTTTGACTTGGTGATTGTAAAGTTTTGTAGATGTTCTATGCTAGGAGCAATTTTACTTTTCTCACAGCAATCATACAAATAGTTAAGCAAAATGCAGATAGAACATATAAGTAGATCTTACAGAAGACAAATCAGAAACAGGAAAAATGTGTGTGTTCGTTTCGGCGGTCAACAGGATGCTTCAACCAGCAAAGTCTCCTTGGTCAGCCAGCCCAGCATGTGTTACAACAGTCCTCCAATCAGCAAATGAGTCAACCCAAGTCAACTCTACAAAAGTCAACGCTGTCCTGAAAAAGTCAACGCAGGGCAGCAAGCTAAAAGTCAACGCAGCAGCAAAACGGTCAACCCTTTGACCTCGATTTTTGTGCCAAGTAGTACGACCTTCAAAAATCGAACCTTCCACAAGTTTTCAGCTTGATTGGACCATGCGTTGACCAAAGTCAACGCTGGTCAAACTTTCTGCGAAACCCTAGCAGCAGAAAATCGTACTTCAGCTCAGCCGTACGGTCTGTCCTCCTTTTCCTTCCCACGTGTGGATGAAACTCGTCCTCCAGGTAGCTCGTACTATTTTGGATGAGAAAGAAAGATGTGTGTTGTGATGATGATCAAATGCTCTCCAACTTTTCCTGTATTTATATCCATCATTGGGGCGTGTGACACATCTGCTGGGGGCGTGCAACCTTAAGGCCGACCTGCACATATAATTTTATTAAGAATAATAAATTCAAAATATATGTTCTGATCATCGGATTAAGACATATTATATATGGATTTTACACCTCTCTGAAAGAGGAATCCAACAAAAATATTAGCTTCTTAATCTGAGCATTACAACATGGAGTTTGGACCTAGTTGTCCAAATTTAACACTCCCTCTCAACTAGGGAGAACTCCATCCATTAGTGCAATCAACATCGTGCGTCATCCCGCCAAAACTTGCTTTGCTGGCTTCTTTATTTCAGAACAGAAGTGGGTCAGTCACAAAGACATCATCCCCCGACTGACATAATCAGTCCAGAGGTCCCAGACCTCACAAAAACTTGATCCCAGATCAAGTGGTTGGACCGTGCCATCCTAGATAGAGAGTACGGCAATCTCTGATGCGTCCATCAATCTTTGCTAATAGTCTCTAGCTTTTCCCACCTCATTGGCCAAATGAGAGGTACTTCCCATGAGCCCTGAACTCAATGGGTAGGATGCATACGGGGCACAGATAAATGAGTGGTGAACCAGCTCAATGATCACAAAGGTGGGGCAGAAGCATTATGAGTGCTTATAGCTCCGAGAAGCTATCCCCAAAACCCCCCAGAGCTCCCAGAGCTCATCGTCCAACAGGACCCACATCATAGGGTCTCTCCACGACACCAAGATTCTCACGGAAGGTTAGGAACTTGACCTTCCCCAGGGGCTTAGTGAGAATATCCGCGACCTGCTCATCAGTTCCTATATGATCGAGCCTTACAGTGCCTCGCTGTACCATATCCCGGATAAAGTGGTACCTGATATCAATATGCTTGGATCGGTCGTGGAACACAGGATTCTCAGTCATACGAATCCCACTCTGATTATCACAGAGTATCACAGTGGTATCTAGCACATGTCCAAGCAGCTCACTAAAGAGCTTCCGCAACCAAACTGCTTCACAACAGGCCATACTAGCAGCAATGTATTCGGCCTCCGCGGTGCTCAAAGCCACCGACTTCTGCTTCCTGCTCATCCATGAGATTGAAGCAGAACCAAGATTGAAGCAGCATCCAGATGTGCTCTTACGATCCACCACACTGCAAGCCCAATCGGCATCAGTATATCCACGGAGTATCACACTCCCGGCAGTGTATCTCAGCCCATGGTTTATCGTGCCCCGAAGATATCTCAAAAGATTCTTGGCACCAACCCAGTGAAAATGATGAGGCTCAACCATCTGTTGACTCAAAGTATTCACTGCAAAACATATGTCCGGATGGGTGTTCACTAAGAACATCAAAGCTCCTATGAGTTGACGATACTCAGTAGGATTGGCCAAGATAGGCCCTGCAGCGCTGCCACTCAACTTCTTAAAGTTGAGTTCCATTGGTGTCGACACGGACTTACAGTCCACCATCCCAAATCTTTCCAGAAGCTTCACGATATATTTTCCTTGAGAAAGGAAAATCTCTCCAGGTCTCTGCCAGACCTCCAGGCCTAGGAAATAGTGCATCAGTCCTAGGTCTTTCATCTCGAACTCAGCAGCAAGCTCCCTCTTACATTGATGAATGAGAGGGTCATCACCTGTCAAGAAGAGGTCGTCCACATACAGCACTAGAATGAGAGGCTTCCCTTCCACAACCTTGAAGTAAAGGTTTGGATCAGCATTGCTTCGAGTGAAGCCCAGCTTCATCAAGTAACTATCCATCCTCTCGTACCAAGCTCTGGGTGCTTGCTTTAACCCATAGAGGGCTTTCTTCAACCTGCAGACATAAGTGTCTCGATTTTGAACTTCAAATCCCAGAGGTTGTTCTAAATACACCTCTTCCTTTATTGCACCATGCAGAAAAGCGGTCTTGACATCCATCTGATGAAGACTCCATCCTTGCGTAGCAGCAAGGGCTATGATTGATCGGATGGTGGTATATCGTGCCACAAGTGCAAATATATCATCATAGTCAATTCCTTCCTTTTGAGAGAAGCCACGGGTAACAAACCTTGCCTTAAACTTTTCAGCACTCCCATCAGATCCATGTTTGATCTTGTAGAGCCATTTAGCGGTGACAACAAATTTGTCCTTCGGTCTCGGGACCACATCCCAGACATCATTCTTCATAATGGACTCATATTCTTCATGCATAGCATCCTTCCAGACTTGATGCTTGATGGCTTCCTCAAAAGATCCAGGTTCAGATTGTACAATAGTACTCATGGCAGCTAGATACCCTTGGTATCTACACGGCCTCTTGCTTTCTCGGAATGTCCCCCTTGGGGCAGCATGACCCTCAGCATCTTCGAGGGTGTCCCTGAGCCATGATGGTCTCTTTCCCAGTGAAGGAGATGGATCGATAGGGTCCATTGGTCCTTCAATATCAGGCATTGTCTCATCCTGCGGTTCTTCCAGATTTCCAAGCCTTTCTTCATGATTTTCTCCAGATCTTGGAAGATCTACTACTTTCTTCAGGGAAGCATCTTCGTCAAAAGTGACATCATGGCTTATCTCTACTTCCCTTTGACCAGGTACATAGACTCTATATGCCTTAGAAGTCTCACTGTAGCCCACAAACATTCCTTTCTTCCCGGTAGCATCCGGCTTACTTCTCTTTTCTTTCGGCACATGAAAATAGACAGGACATCCAAAAATTCTAAAATGTGAGACATCAGGTTTCTTACCAGAGAAAACCTCTTCGGGAGTTTTGGAGTCCAAAGCGGAATGAGGGCATCGGTTTTGAATGTACACGGCAGTATTTGCAGCTTCTCCCCACAGAAACTTTGGTAGACCCTGGTCACATAGCATGGCACGGGCAGCTTCCACAATAGTCCTATTCTTGCGTTCAGCAACACCATTCTGCTCAGGAGTATATGCAGTGGTAGTCTCCCTCTTAATGCCAGCTTCTCTGCAAAAGTCTTTGAACTCATTTGACTCATATTCAGTGCCATTGTCGGTCCTCAAAATCTTGATCTTCTTTCCGGTCATATTTTCCACCAAGGCTTTGAAGGTACGGAACCACACGAAAGCCTCATCCTTCTTCTTCAAGAAGTATATCCAGGTTTTGCGAGAGAAGTCATCAGTGAATGTCATGTAGTAAGAACATCCTCCCAGGGATGTCACGGGCAACATACCAGATAGATCAGAATGGACCAGTTGCAAAATATCAGATGTCTTTGTGACACTTGAGGGAAAAGGTCCCCCTGTATGTTTTCCTTCGGCACAGCCCTTACATACACCTTCATGATTATTTCCAAAGTCAGGCATCCCAGTCACCACCTTCCTTGCTTCGGGAAGGGCCTTGTAATGAAGGTGTCCAAATCTTCGGTGCCATAGTTCGGTTTGTCGGATAGTATCACAAGTCATGGCTCCCAACGGACTCCCTCCAACCTGGTAGAGTGTACCAACTCTAAAACCAATTGAGATAGCTTCCTTGAAGCTCTTCTTCCACATGAGCACCTTTCCATCAGAGAAAGTTACATTGAATCCTTTGTCTTCCATGGCAGATACGGACACAAGGTTCTTCTTCAATTTGGGTACATAGAGTACATCTTGTAGACGGAGGACTTGTCCTTGAGACAAGTGGAGGGTCACAGTCCCGGTCCCTTTCACAGGATAAGTGGCATTATCCCCAAGGATAATTTCTAGATTAGTATCCCTTTCAACCATGTCGGAAAGTGCTTCCTTGAATCCGGTGATGTGTCTTGAGGCACCACTATCGATTAGCCAGACATCCATAGTGTCGGGCGGAGATGCAGCTGAGAGAGCAGATACTAGAATATACTCATTTCTTTTATCAACAACATTAGACTCCTCATACCTGGTATTTTTGGTCCTTTTAGAAGGTTGATTGTTTCCTCCAAAGTGAGCCTTCCTCTTTCCTTTGGATTTGTCATTTCTTCGATTCCCATTCCTTCGGTTGTTGTTGTTATCGTCACCATCGGGAGAATCCTTCTTGAAGGGGCATTCTCTAGCATAGTGTCCAGGCCTATGGCTGGTGAAACATTTACCCTTCTTCTCTTGAGTCTTAGTCCTTCCTTTGTCCTTAGAACCACCAGAGTTCTTCTTTCGGGAATGAGCACCATAGGCAGCATTTCTTTCATTATCAAATTCCTTCATCCTTGTTTCTTCTTGCATACATCTTGACAGTAGCTCATCAAAGTTAGGAATGGTATTATTGTTGAGGATAGTAGTTGTGAATACTTGCCATTCATATGGAAGTCCTCCAAGTGCGGTGAGAACCATCTCACGATCGGCTATTATCTCCCCAATAGCTAGCAGATGGTTCCTGGTTTCGGTCAACTTCAGAAAGAAAGTTTGAACAGACTCATCTCGGCCCTTCTTCATATTCTTCAACTTGTTCTTGAGGAATAGCACTTGGTTCACATTGTTTACTTGAAACATAAGTATCAATTTGTCATGCATCTCCTTGGATGTGCCTAGTTCAGATATGTAGGCAACCAGACTCTTATTTATGGATTCCCTGATCAGCAGCTTTGCTTTGATTTCTCCCTTCTTATACTTGTTTCTAACAGCAGCAGAGGCATTTGATGGAGGTTCTTGAATCTTCCCTGTCACATGATCCAGGAGATCATGATCTTCCAATTTAAGGTCTAATATCATCTTCCAGGCATGGAAGTCATCACTTCCAGTCAGCTTGTCATTCTCCTTGAATTCAAGACTAGTGGAACCCATTTCTTCGGTGATGATTGCTAAAGATAGAGTTTGTCTTCACCTCAGCTCTGATACCATGTCAAGTTTTGTAGATGTTCTATGCTAGGAGCAATTTTACTTTTCTCACAGCAATCATACAAATAGTTAAGCAAAATGCAGATAGAACATATAAGTAGATCTTACAGAAGACAAATCAGAAACAGGAAAAATGTGTGTGTTCGTTTCGGCAGTCAACAGGATGCTTCAACCAGCAAAGTCTCCTTGGTCAGCCAGCCCAGCATGTGTCACAACAGCCCTCCAATCAGCAGATGAGTCAACCCAAGTCAACTCTACAAAAGTCAACGCTGTCCTGAAAAAGTCAACGCAGGGCAGCAAGCTAAAAGTCAACGCAGCAGCAAAACGGTCAACCCTTTGACCTCGATTTTTGTGCCAAGTAGTACGGCCTTCAAAAATCGAACCTAACACAAGTTTTCAGCTTGATTGGACCATGCGTTGACCAAAGTCAACGCTGGTCAAACTTTCTGCGAAACCCTAGCAGCAGAAAAATCGTACTTTAGCTCAGCCGTACGGTCTGTCCTCCTTTTCCTTCCCACGTGTGGATGAAACTCGTCCTCCAGGTAGCTCGTACTATTTTGGATGAGAGAGGAAGATGTGTGTTGTGATGATGATCAAATGCTCTCCAACTTTTCCTGTATTTATATCCATCATTGGGGCGTGTGACACATCTGTTGGGGGCGTGCAACCTTAAGGCCGACCTGCACATATAATTTATTAAGAATATTAAATTCAAAATATATGTTCTGCTCATCGGATTAAGACATATTATATATGGATTTTACACCTCTCTGAAAGAGGATTCCAACAAAAATATTAGCTTCTTAATCTGAGCATTACAACATGGAGTTTGGACCTAGTTGTCCAAATTTAACAGTGATTGGAGGAAGTTTGTGTCTAGGTCGAAGAGTCTTGGATTATCTCATCTTAACTACTAAAGGAAGAGGTTTGACTATGTTTTCCCCTAGATAGGGGTTTTTCCCTGGCTGAGTGCCTATATCTTGTGTCTCTTGTTCTTGTGATCTTCATACACACATAATCTAGTAATTGTTGTTGGAAAGTGTAACTAGGGTCGGTCTTCATATTGACTGTGTAATTATGTATTTATGTAATAAAGAAGACAAAGATAATAAAATATATTTTTGGTATGCTTGCTCCATGGGTTTCATGACCAAGGTTTTATTATAGGTCAAAAGACTTCTTCTTGATGTCTTTTAGGGATTTGTCAACTGGTCATAAATGTAATAATTAAGAGTCATGTTTATGAAGAGTCAAATCACACTTGTATGCCTCAAAGACATTGTCACACGAGCCTTGAAATCATGGCACAAATGTCCCTCAAGATCTGCGTTGAAGTGACCTCTCAAGTCAGCCTATGTACAGTGGACTAGTCAGCCTCCATACCCCTGCACAAGTTGGCTCAAAAGTAGGCTCTCATGTCGGCTCAAAAAGAAGATTTGTCCTATATATATAAGGATGGTATGTGGTTCATTTGGAGCATCAACTTCAGACAAGTCTGAGGAAGAAGTGCGAGGTTAAATCTGAGATCATTACGGTTATATATATCTGAAATCAGGGTGAAGTAAGAGTTGCATTCAAGCTCGAAGTGCGGAGAAGGGACTATGTACTAGTGCGAGAAAGGGTTGTGATTAAATTCCTAGTAAGGTCTGTTATAAAGTGCGAGAAAGGGTTGTGCTTAAAGTGTGAGAAAGGGTTGTGATAAAGTGCAAGAAAGGGCTATGAGAAATTGAGAAGTTGCAGCACTGTAATAAGTGCGAAGCTACAAGACTATGATAACAAGATTGTGTAAGGGAATCACTACAGTATAGTGCGGACTACTCATCCTACAGTATAGATATGGTGTTGATATCATAAGTAAGGATCTCATATAGTCAAACAAGAAAGAATACAATTAGAGACCAAGTTCTCTAGTCTTGGTGCAGAAAGGTGCAGGACGGTGCAGGACCAGCTCAAGAAGTCAATGAAGAAGCAGTAACAACGTCTTGGAGGCATACAAGGGTCAAGGGTATGTGTCATGGTCATGGTACTTGTCATCTGAAAGTCTCTAAGAAGATTTTCTTGCGGGTTTTTCTCTCCAAGAGGGAGAGGTTTTGGCCCTGGCTCGAAAAGCCTAAATCTATGTCTCTTGTGTTTTTGGTAATTGATTTGATGAAAAACATAATATGCTAAGAAGAGAAGACATAAGTAAAAGAAGTAAGCACACAAATAATTATCAAGAAGAGCATTTGAATTAAACCTGGCCCTGCCTAATTCTCAACAATTGCTTGATGAAAGATAATATAATAAAGAAGTAAAAGAAGCCAACATAATTCACAAGTAATTATCAAGGAAGAGGACTCAAACCCTAATTCTACTAGCATTGATTTCTCAATAGTTCCAAGCAACCTCAAGCCAAAATTCAAAGGAATGTTGGATTTCTAGGCCAAATTGGCCCCTCTCTAAGAAAAATTAAACCCCTTCTATTTTGGATGTCACCTCTTTCTAAGGGTTTGAAGCAATGTAAATTCAAATTATTGTAATGACTTAGTGTCCAAGCTTTTGTCAATGACAAGCCAATCTTTCTTTAACGTTTCTTAAACATTTTGTAAGCAACAAGAGGGGGAGAGATGTCGAGAGCCTCAGTTATAAATAGAGAGCTCATCCTCCTTCCAAATCGTTGTTAATTGTTGAGTTCATTCTTGCCATAATGTAATTATTTTCATGTAGCTTTTGTGTCGACTTTGGAGCTTCCCTTTCTTGGCTATTCTAAACATTTTTTCAAAGGCAAATCTATGATTAATTCAAGATTACTTCAAGGTTATCAAGATCAATCCATTTGAAGGGAAAAAAAATTATCTTGAAGGAGACACCTAGGGTTTATCTCTCACTTCTTCTTTGTCAGTGTGAGGTAAGGATTGAAAAAATCCTTGTTGGGTCATATCTAAGGTTCCACAACAAGGGTTTGATTTTATTTCATTCCATAGTTGATCTTATGGTTGAAGGCTTCCCCCTTTAGAGGAATCCCTTCAAGTGGGGCTTGATTCCATCCTGATTAGACAAAAGATAATTTTTAACTTTTGTGGTTCTACCTCTTTGCCCTAATCCACAAGCATTGGATAACCAACTTAAGAGGGGCATTTATCTTGACTCCAATAGCCCTAGTGGAGATAAGGCACTTAAGCCCTAATCCAACAACCAACCATTTTAAGAAATTTCTTGTCGTCTTTTATTTAATTATGTCGTTGAAAACCCCCTAAAAATACAAAAATACAAAAATCAAAAAATAAAAAATATAACCATCAAAAATAAAAATAAAACCACAAAATTGTTTCATTTATTGTCTAGAAAAAGGTTGACAGATTATTTTGAGTCCAAGCAATTTTGTTGGGATTTGTACCACATTGATAATCTAGAGGCCCAAGATAAATGGCTCTTTCGATTTGTAGCGTAAAGGTCTATCTATAATCAATTTGAGGGTTTTGAAGGTGTTTTCACAAGTTAGAATTTTTTTTTTCAGCAATATCTCCAAAGATTGGTGAGGCTCCTTGCCTAAGATTTCATGAAAGAGGTTGTTTCTAGCCCCTACAGCCCTATTTATATTTCTGAAGTACTTTTTTTGTATATCATCAACAACTGGAAGTATTTAAAACTACCCTAAGTGTTGCAATAAGATTTAGCTTGATTAGGGAACTTTTCATTTTTGACCCGTAGGGGATTGGACCCCTAATTTAAGCAAGTTTGGATCAGATTGTTGTAACTTACCATCTGCTCGCATATTATTCATTGTCAGGCTGAGTTTTCACTCATATTCCAACCCCCAATGATCCATCATTCTAGTGTGTTTCCACGCATTTGGGTCTCATCAAAAACACTCCAAATCTAGTATTTTTGTGTTTTCTGGTTATTTTGCAAAGCTAGAAGTGTAGGACAGCAACAATCTTGTCCAAATCATGTTATAAATCAAGTGGCAATCAAAGAATATTCATCTCACTTGGTATTTATACCTTCTCCCTCACTCTCAAGCATCAAAGGTAACATTTTTTTAGTATCTCGAGTGAGTTTTGTTTGTTGGTTTGTATTTTCTGCAGTTGTATACCACATATTAAACTTAGCATTCCATTTCATTCAACTCCTAATCTTCATCATACATAGTGTTGTCCCTTGAGACTGTTGGGGAAGTGTGTGTAGATTGGGATACCCCCCATGGCATTTGTAGGAATTGGCCTAAAGTGAGAGAAAATTGCTCTAAGGTGACAATGGATGCATCTCCTATGTGCTCATCGTTGAGCACCTTGACAAGAGCTTGCCAAGCCTGCTAATCTGGGTGATAATATTTTTTGGCACCATTACTCGAGATAAGGTCTTTTTCCCTAGTTAATCAAACAACATTTGTCAAGTAAGTTTTCATTTTTGTATTGTATCTTGATGAGATTTGCACAAGAAATTTGATAGTCTCATCTAGCAAATCCACTACAAAAAAAAACACAAAAAGGTACTCTACAAGAACAAACTCCCGAGGTAATCCTATGCAAATCCCTAAGCCTAAACTTGTCTATCAAAGACTAAAGTGCAAAATAAAGGTTGGGAAAGAAAATAATTCGGGCTTAGAGGCCCTTATTATTTATATACTCAAGATATAATGGTTGTGTTAACCAGTGGGTGATCCCTATAGGAGAAAATTTTATCCTACATTTGTCTTCAGCCAGCAGCAAGCAACCCCTTGCAGCCACCTGATAGCTCGATGTGCCACTATTCTCTGCCACCTGAGTCAACCATTGTGTGCCCTCAATCATTTTCCATGATCGTATGTTTGAAGGTGGGCCTTCCACACCAAAGGTATGACTTTTCATTATGTAATTAGGTGTTTATGCTTGCTTTGCTTAGGCACATTTGGGCTTGGATTAATGGGGAGATTCAGCAGAAAGAACATGCTTTGACTGTACTCTTGTTTCCTTACCTCAACTTGGAGGTCAATCTTGTATCCTAGTCTCGTGTGATCTCCTTTACTAGTTATTAGCTTAAGGAGTGGCACCACATGGGAAACCCTAATTTTGGTTGTGTGGTCCTGCTTCCCGATACCATATATCTCATTCCCCTCCTCTCATTACAAGCCCATTTCACGTTTTCCCCATCTGGGTCTACATTTTTCCATAGGGTCCACAAGGTGTTAAACTCCCATTCGCCCTGTCCACACCTTGGTTTGTGCCTGGAACTATGCCCCGGAGATTGATGTGGCTAAAAAGAAAGATAAACGCATAATTTTGTCACATACAACAAGAAATGTACCACAAAATGCAAAAGATGGTCGAGACAATAAAATTTACCACGTGGGCAAAATCCAAGCATGAGCTCTACCCCTACCATTATGGCCATCACTCTGGTTCCTAGGGCCCCTATCAGTGCCCCTTGCATCATTAAGGAACCCATGATTATCCCAACCCCTGATGGACGATGAATTGCCCCACCTTAAGGGGGTAATTACTGCAATATCTTATGCATCATGCTCATATTCCCTTGAGCCCCAAGCAGTGCAATGAAGAAAAACCAATAAAAGGAAAAAGGCATATGAATAAGGGTGGAAAAACAAAGGCCGAGGTAACTCATGTACCACGATTACTCCCTCCTACATTCATACACCCAATGTGTGGGCTTCCCTCATCATAGCTACCCTTGTAGTATGGCATTTGGCTTGGAGCCTTGCCACTGCCCCACTCTATTCCATCACTATTTCACATGACACCTGTCGTTTGATGGATGCACCATGGACCTGTCAATTCCTTAAAGGTTGAAACCACCTAATAAGGTCCTCCATTAACGTCGCTTGCCGAGCAAGGTAACACCTGTACATGTTTAAAGCCCATTTAGAAGGGCATGCCATTATGAAGTGTCCATTTCTGCCCTTGAATAGAAAGCTTATTTATTCAATTGCACCAATAAATTATTGTACTAGAAGATGAGGAGATGCATTGGATCTTACACAAGGTTGCAGATGACTTTCCATCCTAGACTTGGCCTCCCTATACAGGTCCAAGCCCTCTAGAGGGTCATAATGGCACTTGTAGGGTGAGCGTTGAGAGCCATGGGCCTCCAGCCATTCAAAGCATTGATTACCACACCATGGCCTTTTTTAGCACTACCACATTGCTTGTTCGTGCCCCAGTCATACAGAGATGATGACGAACTTGTATCATGTTGCCCAGTTGGCTACACATTGCACCCAACACTTGGCAGTTGATCCAAGGCCCAAAAGAGGTTGTGTTTTTCCCGAGGAGACATGGGAGGGCATGTGTCATCTTTTAGCCCTCATTGACGGAGCATCAACTTGATCTTGAGCCATCTGGAGACCCATGAGACCCATTTGGAGCCCACAGAGCATTCCCCTCTTATTCATCACTTTTGAGGCCCTCATTGTCATCCTCAGCACATAAGGCCTCAACACTAGCATTGGAGAGTACTTCGCATGGGCTAAAGGAGAACTAAATAATAATTAACTTTAAAGATATCTTGGTTGGCTTGTAACCAAGTGTTTGTTACCTCATTTTTACATTTTAGGGGCTTCTTTATTACGAATTCGAATTGATAGTCTTGTATAAATAAGAGAGACTCACTCTCTTTTCAAACCATAATCAACTATTAGATTTTCAGACTAGAGAAAAGAACTCGGACTTGCAATTTGGGGAGTAATTTTGGATGATTGGATGAATTTTGATGTTTGGTTAACTTCGGTATCTCTCTTGGAGTTTCTTTTGGCAATGTTAATGGATGGATATGTTCTTCATTTTCTTGCAAGTGTTATTTAATGCTATATTTCTTCTTTTGATTAATGTCTAATCCGTGGAATTTATCTCATGGTTTTTAGTGTGCCCTAATTAATGAAATATTGTTTCAACATTGAAACTATTGGGAAATTTTGCATGTGTTACTCATAGATAATGAATGAATGAATGTTCCTAGGGGATTCACTGCATATGTGTCCTTGAAACTGCAATAATGATTGTGAACAAAGTGTAAATATCTAGAAGTTGTTTTGTTGTTGCTTCACTAAGGGTAGCAAAATTCCTTCTAGGTCCCCTTGAAGAGCGAGTTGCCTTCTCAATGTTATCCTTGATTCCTATTCTCCCAATTGCTAGGCACTAATCTTAAATCCATGGTGATCACTCTTAACTCGAAAAATCATTCTTCCTTCACCTCTTTCTCTCTCTTTTCCCCATCCCTTTAAGGATAAGGAGGCTTCCCTAGGGCTTGGTGCAAATTTCATTAGAGAGGAGCTTTTGCAAAACCGGTTGGACAGTCTTCTGCGTTGGTGTTTTCTCTAGCTCTCCTCTTGATTTGAGGAAATTCTCAAGGTGAAATCTTAATATAATTGATGCCCTATCCATTGAACCAAGTGGGAACCCTAGGTGATATCCTTCAACTTGGGGATTCTTTGAAGGCTTGAGCTTTAGTACTTGTTGAAGTATATCAATCATAACCTTTTTCTCTTGTCTACCCCGGCCTTGGATGAACTCTAATCATGTCAAATATCTCAACCCTAGGTCACGTGTAGTCTTTCTTTCAAGGGGTTTTTCTTGGAAAGCCTACCTAGCCTCTCCCAAGGCTCGCACTTTCATTAAATTTTTCCACTGAATGAGCCTCCTTGCCTCACTTCTGATCTATCCTAGATACATCTATCACAAGTGAGGAATATTGAGACTCCTCCCGTCGGTGAAAATCCCAAGGTGTTGTTGTGCCAAGGTGTTGTTGTGCCCTCTAGCTTTAGCCTATTTACAAGGCCTGCTAGTTTGTGCAACAACATTTTTTGCACCGTAACCGGGGAAGAAGCAAGTCTATCTTCCCTGTGAATCATAGAGGAATTGATTCATTAACGACATTATAAGTATTCCTCTAGCAACTCCATTCATTGTCAAAACACCTAGTCTAATTGGAAGTGAAGAATTAGAAGACAACATTCCTCCTAGGACTAGGGTTGCTACAAGAAGAAGGGAAAGAACTCCATCACCTATTACAACTAATCTTCTCCCCGAATTTAGAGAAGTTGACAACACAAACGTCAATATGGATGGCAATGCCAATGCCAACCAAAACCAAAACCAATCTAGGGTCCCAAGAACCAAAAGACTTCTTTCTAGTGTCTTTAGAGCTTTGAAATTGAGTGACAACTTTGATCCTTTACCACAGAAATATCATGAATGGTTACCCAAGTTCAAAGGAGTTGTTGATCAAAGTGCTAATGATCATATAGATGATTTCTTTTGGGCACTAGGCCCTCAAGGGATTGATGATGAAGACCTAGTTATGATGTTATTTGCTTTATCCTTCGAAGGGCATGTTAGGGAATGGTATCTTAGACTCCCTCCAGGCAGCATTGATGATTTTGAAAATTTTGAAAATGCCTATAAGAAAAGGTGATTATCTGATGTCGAAGGGGTTTTTAACCCTAAGAAATTTTACCACATGAGAAAGAAAGGTAATGAGAATGTTAGGGAATTTATCCAAATGTTTGATAGGATTGTTATGGATATCCCTGATCATCTTAGACCCTCTAAAGCTCTAATACTTGACAAGTTCATTAAGGATGTAGGAGGGCACCTAACACATCAACTAAAGGATAAAAAGCCTAAGACTATTGTTGAGGCGAAAGAAATTGTCATTGAGGTCGAACAAAATCTAAATGCTTCTAAAATTGAGATGTTTGAACATCTTAGGGCTAAGGTGGAAGCCAAAAAGAGCAAGCCTAAGGATCAGGCTAAGGATGCCATAGTCATGGCCCTTAAGAAACTTGACAAATTATCTGAGGACATGAATACTAGGGATAGGTTGTATATGAACAAATTCACTGCTCTTGAAAAGGCTCAAAAGTCAAGTTGTACCCAAAAGAATAAGCCTTTTGTCAAGAAACCTAATGATGAAGGAAAGTAGGGTCCACCCCAGGTTCCCAACACTTTGCCTCCAACCAATGTTGTGGAACAAGAGGAATCATCATCCGAAGATGAGCAAAGTGATAATGAAGAGAGTGAAAATGTGGAGGATGGTGAGTAGATAAATATAGTTGGCAAAACTCAATCCTTCAACATCATGTTAGGTAACACATACACTCATCCTCCGATTAGCGAAGTAAAGCTTAAGGAATAAAGGGATGATCCCATCCTCAATGCTGATGATAGTGGGAGCTTCAAAGGGGGCAATATGACAAAGACCCTCCACAAGCTCCGTTGCATCAAAAGGAAAGGAACCTCCTCCTAAGGAACCTCCAAAGAAGGATTCTCCCAAGAAATATAATACCAAAAAAGATCCTCCCAAAGGGAAACCCAAACACAAAACCAAAGACAAGATAGTTGAACTTGATATTGATGTGGGTGTTGCTATAGGAAAAATGACTATGCAGGTTCCTATAAAGGAGTTAGCTAAGCTTGCATCCCAAAAATAGCGAGTAAAGAAAGCTTTTGGGTTTGAAGAAGAGGACCCACCTATCACATTGCAAAAATATACAGCTCTCTAACACCAACCCTCGTCATGAGCCATTTTCGCTTACCTTAGCCATTAATGACCCCCTTCTACATAATTGTATGTTAGATTTTGGGGCTTCCGCAAATATCATGCCATTAAAAGTTATGAAGCAACTCAATCTATGTATTACTCACAAATTCAAAAATGTATGTGGCTTTGATTCTAGATCTGTTAATGTTGAAGGCCTTATTAAACACCTTAAAGTGTCATTAGCTTTGAATAAGGACATATCATTATTCATGGATGTTGTGGTTATTGATATGCCTGATGTGTGGGGAATGTTATTGTCTAGGAAATGGGATGGTACTATGTGAGGTCAACTCCAAATGGATCTATATTATGCCACTATCCCACGGCCTAATGGGACCCCTTTCATTCTTTATAGGGAGCCTCTATATCTGACTCATGTGGTGAAGCCTAGTCCCATTCCATATTATAAAATGCCTGAGACCAAGGATCCTAACCCCATTCCTCCCTCCCAAGAAGTTTGCATCCTTAAAAGACCCGATCAAAAGCAAGAAAAGAAGTGGGTGCGAAAACCTAGGAAGGAACTCAAGGTTGGGGATGTAGCGTTGGTTGACAAAAACCTCGTCCCTATTAAAATTCATTGTAGGTTTGGTGAAGGATATTACTGAATTGCCAAACTTGATGACGAACTTTGGCCGAAGCAGATCAAAATAAGTCGCATCACCCATTTCCTTGACACTTGACATTATATTATATGCATGTTAGAGTAGGATGCATTGCATATTGATTTTGCATCAGGATTTAATATCATATTATGTTATCATGCTAGATTAAGTGCATTTAGATTAGATTTCAATTCTAGAATATATTTTATTTCCTGTTGATTTTGTGGACTAATAGAAGCATGGTCGATCAAAGGACGCCATCAAAACAGGTTGCCCTGTTCGCTTTGTCTATGATATGTAGGTAACAGGTTTGCGGTCCCACGAGATTGTTGGTGTTCTCATGACCTCCCCGTTCAAGTACATGGTTTGTGCACTCTATTGACAGATCATGTCCCAGTTGGAGCCAGATGTTACCCAACACCAGTGGGTGACCCCTATAGGAGAAAATTTTCTCCTACATTTGTCTTCAGCCAGAAACCAACAGCCACCAGATAGCTCGATGTGCTACTATTCTCTACCACCTGAGCTAGCCAGTGTGTGTCCTCACTCATCTACCATGATCATATGCTTGAAGGTGGGCCTTCCAAACCTGAAGGTATGATTTTTCATTATGTAATTGGGCGCTTATGATTGCTTTTCTTCGACACAGTTGGGCACGGATTAGTGGGGGGATTTGACAGAAAGAACGTGATTTGATTGTACTCTTGTTCCCTTACCTCAACTTAGGGTTTAATCTTGTATCCCAGTCCTATGGGATCTCCTTTACTGGCTATTAGCTTTAAGAGTGGCACTACATGGGAAACCCTGATTTTGGTTGTGTGGTCCCTCTTCCCAATACCATATATCTCACTCCCCTCTGCTCATTACAAAACCATTTCACATTTTCCCCATATGTGTCCACATTTGTCCATTGGATCCACAAGGTGTTAACCTCCTCTTCCCCTTGCCCACACCTTAGGTCGAGCCTGGAACGATGCCCCGGAGATTGATGCAACTAAAAAGAAAGATAAAAGCATAATTTGGCCACATACAACAAGAAACGTACCACAAAATGCAAAAGATGGTCGAGACAATAAAATTTAGTACATGGGCAGAAGCCAAGAACGAGCTCTACCCCCTATCATTATGGCCATCACCCTGGTTCCAGGGGCCCCTATGAGTGCCCATTACATCATTAAGGAACCCATGATTGTCCCAACCCCTGATGGGCGATGAATTGGCCCAAATTAAGAGGGTAATTATTGTTATATCTTATGCATGATGATTTTATTCCCTTGAGCCCCAAGCAATACAATGAAGAAAAATCAATAAAAGGCAAAAGGCATATGAAGAAGGGTGGAAAAACAAAGGTCGAGGTAACTCATGTACTACGATTGCTCCCTCCTACATTCATACACCCAATGCGTGGGCCTCCCTCATCATAGCTACCATTGTACCATGGCATGTGGCATGGAGCCTCCCCTCTGCCCCACTTTGTTCCATCACTATTTCACATGACATCTACCATTTGATGGATGTCCCATGGACCTGCCAATACCATAAAAGTTGAAACCACCTAAAAGGGTCCTCCATTAACCTTGCTTGTCACATATAACTAATGGGACATCCATTAAATCGGGGACCGAATTTCCTTACTCTGCTACCGAATTCGTTCTTTTGCTCTATAATTGCTAGACGCAGAACTCTGTTACAGGATTCGTCCTTCACAGCCAAATCAAACGACTATCACAGCAAGTGCCCGACTTTATTTCAGGACTCCTCGAAACGATCACACTTGTACGTGTTTAAAGCCCATTTAGAAGGGCATGCCACTATGAAGTGTCCATTTCTGCCCTTGAATAGCAAGCTTATTTACTCAATTGCACTAATGAATTATTGTATTGGAAGGTGAGGAGACGCATTGGATCTTGTACAAGATTGCAGGTGGGTTTCCTTCTTGGACTTGGCCTCCCTATACGGGATCCAAACCCTCCGGGGGGTCATAATGGCACTTGTAGGGTGAGGGTTGAGAGCCATGGGCCTCCAGCCATGCAGAGCAGTGATTACCACACCATGGGCTTCTTCAGCAAGCCCACATTGCTTGTTTGTGCCCCAGTCATACAGAAATGATGATGCACTTGGACCATGTTGACCAACCAACTACAAATTGCACCCGATACTTGGCAGTTGATCCAAGGCCCAGAAGAGGTTGTGTCTTTCTCGGGGAGACATGGGAGGGCATGTGTCATCTTTTAGCACTCATTGACAGAGCATCGACTTGATCTTGAAACATTTGGAGAGCCATGAGACCCATTTGGAGCCCATAGAGCCCAAACAGGGGTTTGGAGATGTTTTGTTGCATTTGGAGGGCATCCCACTCTTATTCATCACTTTTGAGGCCCCATCCTCACCCTCATCCTTGGCACATAAGGCCTCAATGCTAGCATTGGAGAGCACTTCACATGGGATAAAGGAGAAATTAAATAATAATTAATGTTAAAGTTATCTTGGTTGGCTTGCAACCAAGGGTTTGTTACCTCATTTTTACATTTTAGGGGCTTCTTTATTAGGAATTTGAATTGATAGTCTTGAATAAAAAAGAGAGACACTCTCTTTTCAAACCATCATAAACTATTGGATTTTCGACCTAGAGAAAAGAACTCGGACCTGCAATTTGTGGAGTAATTATGGATGATTGGATGAATTTTGATGTTTGGTTAACTGCGATATCTCCCTTGGAGCTTCTTTTGGCAATGTTAACAGTGTTGAGAAATGTAACTAGTATCAGTCTTCATAATTGTATTTGAGTCATGATGTAATGTATTTGTCAAAAAGAAAGAAAAGAAAAATTATTGTAAAAAGAAAAATTATTTAAGAGCATGGGTTTCATGCTTTGTTTATTTTATTTCTAGGTCAAAGCACCCATTGAGTGCTTCTAGGGTTTATGTCACGAGTCATTGTCCATGTCATCTTGTCCTAGACCCTTCTTGGGCTTTGTATGTGAAGAAAGAAAGAAAGAAATTTATTTTTGAGTCAAAATTGTATTTTATGCCTCTTCCACCAAGTCGACCTGCCCTCCAAACAAATCGGCTCATTGAAGGAATTCGACCTCACAGAATGACTATAAAAACAATGATACTTGACCTCATTTGGACAGCAATCAAGCAAGTCTTGATCTACAGTTGCAGGAGCTAGAAAGGAGTGTGAAATACCAAGGAAAGAAGGAGAAACCCTAAACCAAGGAAGGAGGAACCCTAGCAAAGTATTTGAAGACAATGTTTCTCTCTTTTCTGCCACAAGTGCGAGTTTATGGATTGCTGCAAGAGGGCCAAAGTTGCAAGTCTGCAGTAGGGCCGAAATTCTGAAGCAAGAGAACCAAAATCTAAGATTGTAGGAGAATTGAAGCAATTTGATTAGAGTTGAGTATTGAAGTTTGACTAATCATCTTGGGAGGCTGACTTGGTGGATTGGAGGAGGTCTTTTGGTCTGGTCAAAGCAAGGTTGTTGGGAATTGTCCACCCCCCCCCCCCAAATCCCGCTCCCAAAACGTGCTCCGTTAAGGAGCGCGCTTTCGAGCCTGAATAAATGCTCCCTATTTTCTCAGGAGCATTTCAGGGAGCGCTCGGGAGTGAACGCTCCTGAGCACTCCCTCCATTAAAAAAACGATTCGGGAGCATTTTTTTAATGGAGGGAGCGGTCGGGGAGCGTCCACTCCCGAACACTCCCCGGCACGGGAGATATAAAAAAAAAATAATAAATAAATAAATAATCCTGACGGCGAATTCTAACTTTTTTTTTGGGGGGGGGGTTGGGTAAATAAAAGCCCTCCCCCTCCTCATTTGTTAGTTATTGTTGTTATTTGGAGAGCAAGAGAGAGCTTGAGAGTTTGAGAGCGAGTTTGAGAGCAAGGAGAGAGCAAGGAGAGCAAGGAGAGCGCAAGGAGAGAAGGAGAGAGAAAAGAGAGAGCAAGGAGAACGTTGCAAGAGAGCAAGAGGAGGATTGATGGAGTCAGGAGTCAGGACAAAGAGGTAGGACTTCTAATCTAGTTTTTTTTTTCTATATTGCATTTTTAAGTTGTTCAAAAATGAAAACTTGAATTTTTTTCTCAATGTTGCATTTTAGTGTGTTGAAAAGTGAAAAATTGAATTGCTTTTTTTCTATGTTGCATTTCTTATTACCATTTGGCATTCCTCCATTTTTTTTGCAGGCTAGAATCTTGAAACATCATGGCTATATGGCTAGGAATTTTCTTCATGTTGGTTCATTTGTTTGTAATAATGGTGTTGGAGAGTAGAAGAAAGAGGCCCATTAGAGAAGAGGAGGATGAAGAAGTGGGTTATAGTGGATTTGATGAAAATCCTGGAGAGGAGGAGTATGCTGAGGAGAGTGGAGAACATGAAGCCACAGAGACCCCAACTAAACAAGACCAAAGTCTAACACCATTGTGGAAATATGTTCAGAGGCAGGAAGGAGGGAAAGGTGGTGGAACCAATAAATTTCATTGCCCCCATTGCAATAAAGAATACACAGGTTCATACACCTATGCCAGAAGGCACCTTTGTGGGAAAATGCCAAGGGATGGAGAGAAAAATCTAGGAATCAAAATTTGTGTAAGTGTGCCAGCAACAGAGAGAGAGAAATACAAAAAGGAAGAGGAGGCTGCCCTACATAGATCTAAAATATCTAGGGGTTTCATTGATTCTTATGCACCATCAGGTCCATTACATCATGGACAAAGAAGTCCATCAACTTCCACCCATCGCAGTGGATATGGAGGAACACCTGGACCAAACATCTCCTTAAGGCGTAGAACCATATATCCGATTTCCTTGACGAAGGGTGTAGGAATGATGTCGATTCAAAAATTTCCCGGTTTCTCTATGCATGTGGGGTGCCATTCAATGTTCTTCACTCACCTTATTGGCATTAAATGGTTTCTGCCATTAATGATGCCCCCAAAGGATACAGGAGCCCTGGGTATGACAAGGCCAGAACCGTGGGACTTGATCATGAAAAAGCTAAAATAAATATTTCTTTGGCTAGAATGACAAATTCTTGGAATGAGCATGGGGTGTCCATTGTATCTGATGGATGGACCAATGTAAAAGGAAAGCCATTGATAAGTGTTCTGGTTGTGTCTGTTAGTGGTGCAATATTCCTTTCAGCATATGATTATTCAAACAAATTCAAGACCGACATTAACATTGCAGAACCATTACTTGCAACAATTGAAAGTATTGGACCATACAATGTCATCCAAGTCATCACTGATAATGCTACTAACTGTAAAGCAGCGGGAGCAATTATTGAGGATAAATACCCCAACATATTTTGGTCTGGGTGTTTGGTTCACACAATGAACCTTCTGATGCATGATATCATTAAAAACAAATAACCTCAATACAAATGGCTTGGTGATTTGTACAAGAGAGGTAAAAAAATGATAAAATTTATTACAAATCATAGCAATACCCATGGGCTTTTCCGTACTCACTCAAAATTAGAGTTGTTGAAGATAGCAAGGACTAGATTTGCTAGCTACTACCTGACCTTCAAGCACCTTTTGAAGGTAAGAGAGTCATTGGCAACCATGGTATCAAGTCCACAATGGCAGGTATTAAAGGACAGGGTAGCAACAATAGTTGACAGGCAAGGTTTTCAACAGGTGGAGGAGACCGCCCTTGATCCTTTGTTTTGGGCACGTGTGAGGGAAATTTTGAATTTCACCAAGCCCATTTATCACATGATTCGCTTTTCAGATACAGATAAACTAGTGATTGGGGAGGTGTATGAGCAAATGGATAGCATGTTGGGGCAAACAAAAGATGTTGTTAAGGAAAATGATCCCAACTTGTATGCAATGATTCACGACTGTGTGTGTGCACGGTGGAATAAACTTAATGTTCCACTACATGCCTTGGCATATATCCTTATGCCAAAATACTACTCTCCATCTTGGTTGGGCCAACCTACACCTGGAGGTGGGGTTAAGATCAAACCTCACACAGATATAGAGGTACAAGAGGGATACATGAAAGCATTAGACAAGTTGGTCCCCGACAGGGAGGAGTGTGCTAAATTGCGCCTTGAATTAGGCAGATAATTCAGTTGCACTGGTAACTTTGGTTCTTTCCATGCAATGGAAGACAGAGACAGATTTGATACTCTCACATGGTGGGAAGCATATGGCGACACGGGACTTTTGCCAAAGTTGGCAAAAAAAAGTTCTCTCACAAGTTGTAAATACTTCTTCTGCAGAGAGGTGTTGGAGCACCTTCAGCTTCATACATAATGTGAGAAGGCTGAATGAAAACCGAGTTGAAAGCTTGGTTTACGTGCATTACAACTTGAGGTTGTTGAGTCATTACTGTGATCGGGCATATGAGGATCAATCATATAAAGTTTGGGACAACAACCCAAAGGATGATAATTTGGAGGACGGCACTGTACATAAGGAAGAATTGGAAAAAGAACTATTGAGGGATGATGATGAAGCAACAGCAGCCATACCACCGCCACACACAGGGCCGGTCCCACAATCCAGTAGCAGTGCGGGTGCCAGTGTCAGTGCTCGATATCCAACTATTCTTCCTTTGCAGATTCAGCCTCCACCTACATCCTCACGTTGCCCTCCGCCTTCTAGTTATGGTCGTGGTACTCCTGAGAGTACTAGAAGACCACCATTGCCTCGTGGTTCTCACAAATTAGACATTTCTCGTGGGCGTGGCAAGGGGCCAGCCAATAGATAATAGATTTGTTGTTTACTAGTCTTTTCTACTTTCTAGTAGTTTTTAACTTTTATAACTGTTGAACAGTTGAAACTTGACTCTTTCATATTTATTATGATAATTTTTGTAAACAATATATGACAATTTAAGTTTGAAGTTTGAATTTGAAAGGTGAAACTTTGAAGTTGGCATTTATAAGTTTATAAGTCATTATGAATTATGAATATGATGCTTCATGAAAGTTCATTTCGTTTCATTTTATAACATTTTATTTCATGTTAAATATTCTTTGTTGTAATGGTTATTGGTTACACTTAGCTTACAAGTACAACTATGGTGGTCAATGAATCAATGATGATAAATGTTATATATTGAATTTTGAAAGCTTGAAACCTTAAGATTGATGATTCGTGAGACTCAAGAGTCGATATGTTGTATGTTTCCAACTTGTGGGCGTGGTTGATGAAGATTATAACTTCTAGATGATTGATGTTATATGGTTCAATCTATGTTTTTATGTTTTTTATGTCTAATTCATCATTCTACATGCTTTTGTTGACATATATGCATCAAAATATTAAAAAAAAAAAAATTTAAAAAAATATATATATATATATACATATATATATATATATATATATATATATATATATATATATATAAAACTCTCTCCAAAATGCTCCCGGGAGCTTTTGAAAATGGCGCTCCCGCTTCCGCTCCCAAGCAACCATGGGTCAAAGGTCTCGGTTATCTCATTTGATTTGATTCTAAAGAAAGAAAAGAGAAGGTTTGGGTTTTCCCCTAGAAGAGGGGTTTTAGCCCTGGCTGAGAGCCTATATCTTGTGTCTCTATTGTGTTGATCTTCATGTACTTACGTTTTTGGTAGTTGCTTGATGATAAGAAGATCAAATAAGATAATAAGAATTAAAAGAAATCACAAGTAAATATCAAGATAGGAAAATCTTTCAACCTTTGTGATTTTCTAACATGGTATCAGAGCTTAAGGTGAAGAAGAAGGTAAAAAGGCAGTTGGTAGATCAACAAGCTCTCATCATCTTAAGGAAGGATTCAAGAAAAGTTATCAAGGAAGATCATAAGGAGAAAAGAAGTCCATTTGATAGAAGGAAGGAAGTCTTGAAAGGTAATTGAAGGATACAAAGATATCTAGTTTTCATCAAGTAAGTACACCTATGGCCTCATCAATGAAATCTGAGAACAAGCTTCAAGGAGCATCTAACTATAGAGCATGGAAAACAAGGATGGACCTCATCCTTGCAAAGAATAAGGCATTGGATTTTGTACTAGGAAAAATCAAGGAACCTTCAGATGATGCAGGAAAGGAGAAGTACAAGGAAACTGATATTCTTGCCATGAACTTAATTGTGGATGGAGTCAAAGAAAACTTGATTCCCTACATATCCACTCTAGATTCTTCAATAAAAATGTATGATGCTCTCTCAAAGCTATTTACAATCAAGAATATTGGACAAGTGGCAAGTTTAAACAATGAACTTCTAACAATTAAGATGACAAAGGATGATACAATGTCTTCCTATTTTGTAAGAATTGCTTGTATAAAGGATGAACTTCAAGCAATTGATGAAATAGTCCCGGAAAAGGAACTTGTGATTGTTGCCCTTCTAAGACTACCAAAATCTCAAAATGCCTTTGCAGTTGGAATTAGTAGTTGGAAGAACTCTCCATCTTTTGAAGAAATGTGGTTTGCATGTATACAAGAGGAAGCTCATCTTTCCTTGTTAGAAGGTAAACAAGAAAATGAAGAAAATGTTCCAAATGCCTACTTTTCTCATGTCAAGAAGAAAGGAGGAAATAAGAAGATTAAGGGGCCAAAGAAGAAGTTTGATCTATCTAAAATAGAATGTTATCATTGTCACAAGATTGGACACTATAAGAATCAATCTCCTAATAATCCTAAGAACAAGAAGAGATAAAGGGACCAAGCCAATGTTGCTACTGATGATAATCCTCGAAAGAAGTCTAAAAATGATGACCCTGAAGTCAAAGACTTATTCTATTAAGTCTCATATATCCTTCACTTATACAATAGGATATTGTTTTAGTTTTTGTAGAATTTCTCTTATGTTTGTCTCTAGGATCAATCTTTTGATTTCTAGGATTTATAGATATAATATGTTTTGTTCTTGAGTTGTTTTGATGAATTAAAGGAATCCCTCACTAGACTAGGTTGATGTAAGATCAAGAGGGAGCTTCCCCAGTTTTTCACAAAAGATAAGTATCATATTCTTTATTTCTTTTCATTATTGATTCTCTTTATTTGTCTAAGTTTCATTTGTGCTTGTTTATAATCCTTTCTCTTGTGTTTTCCTTGGAAGGAAAGTTCGTAGGAATACTCTAAAGTCAAGAGAGAGCTTGCAATAAGGATTATAGCTAGTTTTAGAGAGAGACTCCAAGAAGCTTTGCCTCAAAGGGAGTTGTTCAATAGGCAACCCTACAAGTTTTGTAAAAGAAGCAACTCAAGGTATGTTTAAAACCACAAAAATTTGTTGAAGATATTCTTCATATAAGAAGGTACGATCATTCGGTCTTTAAAGTTTGCTTTATATTACTAACTCTCTCATGTCTAGAGTTTTCAATCATCACGATTCTTATTTAGGGTGATTAATCTTTGAATTAAATAAGCCCTTATTGCACTATCCATCTTTTGTTTACTTTGATAAAACTGTAACCTTTAGATGTTTAGGGTTTATTGATGATATCTAGAACATATGATAAAACCCTAGCTCTTTAGCGTTTCATGAATTAGGATTTATGACAAAACCCTTGTAAAAGTTAATGTAAATATAACCCTAGGTGTAAGTGCTTTTGTATGATTGAAACTCAGTCAAGTTGTTAATTTTTTATGTTTGTATCGAGGGTTTACAACAAAACCCTAGTAAAGATTGATATAAGATTCTAGGGTATGATGATGAAACCCTAGATGTAAAATGCTTTCGCTATGATTGTGATCGACTGTTGATGTCTAAGGTTTAGTTTTGTTGATGGTATCTAGGGTTTGTGACAAAACCCTAGCAAAAGGTTGTTGTAAAAGTCTAAAGCTTGAAAATGTAACCCTAGTCAATTGCTTCTCATTTGATTGCTATCCCATCTAGGTTTAGAATTTGATATTTAAAGTTCAAGTTCTTGCTCAATTTTTTTATAACTCTAGATGCTCTCTCTATATTATAACCCTAGTTTGACATTTCATGCTCCTATATATATATATATATATATATATATATATATATATATATATATATATATATATTTGTGCTTGGTTATATTTGTTGTTGAAAATATGCAAGTACATAGTCTTCAAGATGTTGAAGATGCTTACCTACCTCTTACTTGTTGATGACTAGATGATGATGTTGAGCATGATGGGAAAAGGGAGTTGTAAGTATCTTGATGGCATTGAAGATTAATAGATGACCTTGTTTCGTGATTAATGAAGTTGTAAACAAAATTTGGATCTTTTGGAAAGTGTTGAGATTGAATTTGGTGCTACTAAAAAAATTAAAGAAGGAAGTTTCCATCGAGATGTGTTTGATATTGTGATGACCTAAGCAACATCAGGATAGTTGAAGACCTCGGAGTTTTGTACTTGCATGCAAGAACATATACATTGACATTTTGAATATTGGTTGGGGTCATGATGCTACAGTATGTACCAACAAATGAACAAGTAGTTGGTGTGTTGACAAAATCTCTTCCCAACAAGAAGTTAGTTTACTTTTAGGAGCATGCTCGGATTAATGGATATTTCTGATTTGATTGAAAAGGGAGAAATAAGTACCTTAATATTGATGGTACTTGGGAGGACATCTTGGCCTGGTTAATATTGAGATCTCAGTTGATGTCTAAATCCCAAAGGGAGGGTATCGTGTGGAGCTTTGGTTTAGTGTTTGATACCTGGATCCCTGTAAGGGTTGGCGTTAGGGAATGGAGGCCTAGATGGTATCTATATCCTTTTGGATGGATACTAGAGTTGCAGCTTGATGGTACCTAGAGTGGCAAATGCCTAGATGACACCTTACTCCCTGTTAAGAGGATACCTTGGCAGTAAGGGTATCCCAAGCATTGCAGATGTTATTGTCCTCTTCTTAAGAACATTTCAAATTGAGGTCAACCTTGTACCGGTTGAACAAATATGAATACCTCCCTAGTTAAGAGGGAGTGTTGAGAAATGTAACTAGCATCGATCTTCATAATTGTATTTGAGTCATGACGTAATGTATTTGTCAAAAAGAAAGAAAAGAAAAAATATTGTAAAAGAAAAATATTTAAGAGAATGAGTTTCATGCTTTGTTTATTTTATTTCTAGGTCAAAGCAACCATTGAATGCTTCTAGGGCTTCTAGGGTTTATGTCATGAGTCATTATCCATGTCATCTTGTCCTAGACCCTTCTTCGGCTTTGTATGTCAAAAAATAAATTTATTTTTGAGTCAAAGTTGCATTTATGCCACCTCCACCAAGTTGGTCTACCCTCTAGTCAAGTCAGCCTTGTTACCCACCACTTCGTGGGTGATATCCCTAGGAGAAATTTTCTCCATGATGGACCTCAGCCAACAGCCAACGGCCTCTTACAACTTTCAACTAGCTCGTTGTGCCATTTCTCCGCCACTCGAGCCAGCCATGCGGTCCCTCACCCATTTGTATTGATCATATGTTTGAAGGTGGACCTCCCGAATCTAAAGGTATGTCTTGTCATTTGGTAATTGAGTATTGGATTTACTTATCATGGATGCTTTTGGGAATGGATCGATGGGGGGATTTGGCGGAAAGAGTGGGCTTAGCTTGTGCTCTTGTCCCCTTGATCTCTTTTGGATGTTACCCTTGGATCTTAATCCCGTGGGATCTCCTTTATTGACCATTTAGTTCTACGGTGGTACTACTTGGGAAATCTCAACTTTGGGTGTGCGGTCCCACTCCTTTATCTGCATATATTACTCCCTTTCCACTCACTATACCCCCATTCATCATTTCTCCCGCCTGGGTCCACATTACCTCTCTAGGTCCACATAGGAGCAGCCTCCCTATCCCCTTGCCCCCACCTTGGGTCAGGCCTGGAATGATGCCCTGGAGGTTGAAGCAGCTAAAAGAAAAAGTACAACGGAAATTGTACCACAAAATAAAAAAGATGGTCGGGACAAAAATAATTAGCACGTGGGCAAAAACCAATACATGAGCTCTACCCCATACCCATGGTCATCACCCTGGTTCCATAAGCCCTAGATGAGCCTCCTTTATCATTCAAGAACCCATGATTGTCCCAACCCCTGGAGGGCAATGAATCGCCCTACATAAAAAGGGGTGATCATGCACATCATGCTCTTGTCCTTTGAGCCCCAAGCAGTTAATTAAAGAAAATTCATAAAAAGCAAAAGGCATATAAAGAAGGGTGGAAAAATCAGGGCCGGGGCACCTCATGTACCACAATTTCTCCCTCCTACACATTTTATACTCAAGTGTGGGCTTCCCCTTATCTAGTTGCCCTTGTGCCAAATATGTGGCCCAGGATTTCCCCCTCTCATTCCCTACTCCATTTCACTTCTTTGTCACATGCCACCACTATTTGAGGAATGTACCTTGGACACACTATCCCCTCTAAGGGTAGAAACCACCTAATAATGAACCTGATTGATCCCCTTTGGAGCTTGGAGACATTAGCACATGCCAAAGCCCACTACAGAAGGGCATGCCATTATGAAGTGCCCACTTTGTTGTCTATGGTTTGTAAGCTCGTTTACACAATTACTCTAATGACTTGTTGTATTGGAAGGTTAGGGGACGCATTGGATCTTATGGAGGATTGCAGATGATGTCCATTTGGGTTTTGTCTCTTTATATGGGGTCCTAACCTCCCAGAGGACTACATTGGCACATGTAGGGTGTGTGTAGAGAGCCATGGGCCTCCACAGCAGCAGACAACACTCCATGGATCCCCAACGATGTTCAAAGATTACTAGAGATCCACCTTTGCGACGAGGATGATGCACTTGGTACATTATGCCCAACAGGCCTCATGGGAGCACCACACACTTAGCAGGTGTCCCAGGACTTGTACGATGACATGGCAGCGTTCATTCCATCATTTGAGCCCTCACAAATGTTCTATGGGCATCTTCGACTCATACAAAGACCCATGGGGTCATTGGTGTGCCCCCACACCCATTGGGAGCACCACAGGTCTACTACTTGGAGAACAAGGGGCCACCCCCTTATCCATCATATTTTGAAGAGTTTATTCATGATTATGGCACTTCTGGATATTATTAGGCCTTTGGAGGGCCCCACGACATGTATATCTTATTATTTGACCTCCTAAGAGGCTTACTATTCCATTTATGAGCTAGTTTGGTGGGCTTCTCACCAAAATTTAGGTTATTTTCACATTATTTTATGTTTAGGGGCTAATGTAGGCTCGTTAGCTAAATCGAACTCCTAAAAGGTGTATAAATAGGAGTTATTTGGATTCATTTGTATCATCACTTGGATTGGGATTTCTCTCTCTTAAGAGGGTTTCGCATTTTTTCCTTGGTGGAGATTTTTTGATGATGGATGAATTTTAATGTATGGATTTGGGTTCTCTCTATCTTGGAGATTCTTATATTGCAAATGTGATGTTGGTTGGATATATTCTATAACGTGTAAGTGCAAATTTTATGTCATTTTTCTTGTTGTTGCATACATTTGAATTTCGCTACGATTAGGGTTAATTGCTAACACATGTTAAATGTGGAATTATGTGTCTATTTTAGCGTATATATTGTATGTGCCATGTCATATGAATGAAATTTCCTAGAGATCGTGTTATCTTGATAAGCCTTCACCATTTGCAAGTATAAATGTTTTAAAGTCACTTTTCTTCTCTAGCCTCTAACATTGGACAAAGTTGACTTTGAAGCCTCCTTGAACGATAGAAATACATTCCATCTTCTTAATTATCCTTGACTCCATATCCCCAAGTGAAATTAGGCAATTACGCACTAATCCTTCACAAGGTGATCATTTTAACCCTTATTTTTACCTTTTCTCCATTTTTCCTAGGTCTAGCCCCATTAGGACACCTAGGGCATCACTTTCTTGGAAATCTAGCCATAGGAAAAATTCGATCTCCTAGGGTCAACTACGTTGGTGGATCCCCCAAGTCTCCTCAAATTTTGAAGACATTCCGACAATGGAATCTTGGGATATCCCAAGCCCTAGCTCTAGGATCAAGTTTTGCCCTGTGTCTCCCAAGTCTAGCACCTAGCAGGATCAATTTGAACTTTTGAAGTAAAAATTCTCGTTTAATCCTTTCCTCTCACCTTGTCCAGGATAGGAACATCATTGGTTGCTAAATTCCATTCCTGATCCTGGGCTGGGTGTTATAGCATCATTCATCACTCCTGTAGTTATGATGCTCTAGTATGGACTTGGGCAGCCCTTTCCCATTCAGACTTGATCATTTATTAAAAAAATATATATTTTGAATTCCATACGCGACTGCCCTTCAAAAAGCATGTACACACGCGAGTACCTCTATATAGAACCCGTGTATATAACTTAAAATATGAAAAAAATATAAAATATCCTAATATTTCAGGCGAAGTTTACGGGTTTCACTGAAAGCCCACCTACAGGAGCTCGTGGCCTAACTGAATTAACCAATTTTTGGTGGTATTTATACACCTCATGGGAAGGCCTAATCACACCAAAGAGATAGGATAACGACACTATAGTCATTTCAGTCCCCAGATCAAGTCTGATTTCCCTTGTGCCTCCTACACTTCCAGTTATAGGATACCCTTGTTTCCTTGCAGAGATGTTCATCCTTCCTTATATGACATCTTGTTGCTTGTGATCGAGAGGTAATCTTTGAGGCTTGAGCTGGACGGATCTGGAGAAAGATTTTGTTGGTGTCGTGGTCGGATCAGGTTGTATTTCTCCACTATACTTTGTTGATATCAATAAAGAAGCTTTGAACTACTTGTTGTATATATGCTTCTCTGAAATTTGTTGCAAGTGTGATTGCTTTGGAGGAAGCAGAGGGTTTGGACCCTACGCGATCGACATCAAACGTAAGACCTACGAGTACTTCTCTCGAACATGACTTTAGTAGTTTGTATACTTTGCTTGCATGATGTATGCTTCTTGTTGATTGTCTGCCTTCAATTTGTTGAGGTTGTCAACCCTTACCTTCGGGAAGTTTTTCCCGCCAACAGAATTGGCGACTCCACTGGGGAATACAGTCTTGTATTTCCTAGAAGGGTTGTTTGTATGTTGAGTTGGATTTGTCTATCTTGTTTCTTGACTTTTCTTGTATTATTGACTTGCTTGCAGTCTGGGCAATTAGTTTGATCTTTTGGATCAGGACTGGATTTTTTATTTTTCCCTATATTACTATATATACGCGCTTTTTGTTGTATACAGAAGCGTACATACGCATTTTCTTTCAAAGCAACTAACGCATACACTAGTTTCTTCGGGAACAATCACGTATATTTGGGAAATTTTCAAATTTTCAAATTTTTGCCTTCAGTCAGGGGTCTGGACTAATTTTCTCTGCTTCCCTGGGGTCATTTACTGTCTGGAAGAGTATTGCTTCTTGTTGTTGTCGCTTGTTCTATCTCCTTCTGCAAAAAGATATTGTCAACCTAGGCTTTGCATTTTTGTAAAGTTTTGTGCTTGAAGTTTGGGTTTCAGGTCTTGTTTTTGAAGTGCTTGACTATTTTCTACTTTTGGGACAGTAAGTTAATTTTCAACTTGCATATAATCCAATATTTCCATTGCTTGCTTTGCATTCTTGAAGTTGACCTATTTATTTTCTTTTTTATCATTTGAGAAGAGTCTTTGCAATCTTGGTTCGATGAAGGGTTTTGGGTTTCCTAAAATCTTTCTATCTTTCTGAACCTTTTATGTATCTCTTCAGATCAAGTTGTTCAAGTTCTTGGTCTCTTTTTCACTTTAATCTTATCATCTTGGTGATTGTTTATGACTTGTGAAGTTTGGAGTCTTTTTGCTTCATTTTGATCTTGAAGTGATTGGTTGATTTGCCTTCTTGAATCTTTTGTTACGAGTCCTTAAAAGAAAAAGAGAAAACATTTGTTTTTTGCCTTTCTTTTCTTTGGTTTTGGTTTTTTGGTCTTTTAGCTTTCCAACAAGTGTGAAAATATTTGCTTGAAATTGAAATTTGCTTCGTTTGGGAGACTTTTTCTTGATATTTGTTTCTCATTGTTTATCAAATTTTGGCTTTTGGTCTTTAAAGGAACGCATTTGTTTCTCTAAGAGCAATCCATAGAATCTTGCATTTAAGCATTCTAGCATGCATTAAGGTAGTTTGCATTTTAGGCATTTTAGCCTCTTTCGATAGGTATTGAACGAGTGAGTGTGTTTAAAAAGAGAAAAAGAGTTTTGCTTTCATAGATTTCTAGTAGAACCTTGTAGAGATCACTTTTCATTGAAGAAAAAGAAGTTGCATTACATGTAGCCTAGTTTTCTATTGGTTTCTTTTTAGCATCAAAAACATCACAAGTTGCATTTCCACTACCTGTGACTTAAGTAACAACCAATAAAATCAAGCGCTTAATTTAAAATGAACTAGATTTTGTTTTTGTCATAGATACATCAATTAGTCTAGGGCATTTAGGGCCTTGGAATAGATGTGTGGAGAGTAAACTCTCCAAGGCCACTTTAAACTGAAACTTATAAGTTAATTAAAGAGTGCAAATCCAATATTGTTAAGTTGTCGGAGAAAGCTCCTCTAACACAGGATTTAAGCACGAAGACAAGTGAAGACAGGGAAAGAGAGATACCCCCTCTCCTACTTGTTGGGTACTGCGCCCACGACTGTTCCGCCCGGCCTCTGATCACAAGTTGGTGACCATAGTTGCCTATCCTAGGGGCTGCACAGGCGACTGCAAGGGGGATGCCAGCGGTACCTAAGACATACGTTGCATCACTTTCATAGTACTTCTAAAGGGTACCCTTGCGAAGTTCGGGTACTTGCACCGACAAAGGCTATTGTCTTCAAAAGGTCCTTATTTTGCTTTCTTGTATTTTGGTGTCCAATCCTAATAAGCTGGAGCGAAAATACCTAGAAATTGCTTGTTTGGTTGTATCTTTAGGGACTTTTTTAGTGAGTGCTCTTTGCTTCTAGATTGCCATAAGTTTTTATTTTTTGCGTCTTTAAAAAGTTCTCTTAATATTTAAAAGTGGTTGATCGACCAGTTCGTCTGTCTAGGAGGCTTCGAGGCTTTCACCTGCGAGTGTCGCGCATTCATCTAGAAGGCGTAGTAGCAATTTTGTTGGTGGTTTTCAACTAGTAGCAGCGAACACATCAAAGATTGATCCTTCTCGAAGGGCTATCATTTCACATGGTGAACCTAGTTCAGTTCATAATTTGGATGGAAATGCTCTGGTCCTTGCTACGGTGCTCTTCCAATCGGAAGACGAAGTTGAGATTGAAGACGTCCCTGAGTCCCCCGTGACTCCTACGAAACCTCTTCCTTCCAATCTTTCTTACGTTGTGGAATATGTGGGTACCCCGACTCACAGGCCAGCAAGCCCTATTCACTCACCTTCTTTTTTTCCAATGGCCAATGTTAGTGGCTATGGCTACTAATACTTCTAGTGTGCAGACCCCTCCTTCAGTTTCAAGAAGGGGTAATA
Source organism: Pinus albicaulis (assembly GCA_034641835.2). Taxonomy (NCBI): domain Eukaryota; kingdom Viridiplantae; phylum Streptophyta; class Pinopsida; order Pinales; family Pinaceae; genus Pinus; species Pinus albicaulis. Next base: position 1,133,680,917 of record CM076579.1, read on the forward strand.
TTCCTATCTCTATTGTTACACCTAGTACAGTAACAGTTGGCTCTACCTCCATTCCGAGTTCGAGTGGGGGCACCCAACCTTCCGCCCCTTTCACTGGTGCATATCCTTTTGGGATGCCACCCAATGGGATTCCTTCGGTTCCTTCAACCTTCCCATTTGTTGTTTCCACGTCAACGAATTTTATGCCAAGTGGTTCAGAAACATCTTTTCAGGGTTTTGCTTTTGGAAGTGATCATATCCCTCATTCATTTCCATCTTTGAACATAGGATCAATTCCTTTCTCTGGACAGGCTCAGAATGCTAATCCTTTCCAAGGGAGTCAAGGATGGGCAAATCCTTTCGTTAGTGGTTTGGGGGCTGGGAACTTATCCCATCTATTTGGTCAACAAGGGAGTATGCCCTTCCCTTCTGTCGGGACTTCACAAGTCGTTCCTCCTTTAGCTAGTGCATGGAATCCTTATCAGGGGCTTTCCCCTTCTTTTAATGTTCTGCTACAAGGAAATCAGCCTATGTATGGTCAGCATGCGGCAAGGGGAGGTGGATTTCCTTATGGGCCACAAGGATTTCCTTATGGTCCAAGTTCTTCTACAAGTAACCCATGGCAGCCTGGTGCCTCTCAAAATCCAGGATACTCTTTTTCTAATGTCGGAAATTCTTCTCTTGGTGGGTGGAATTCTTCGGTTCCTCCGCGCTTACTGTTCCTAGCAACTTTGAACTTGCCAGATCTTTCGAAGTTGACAAACGATCTAATCCTTTACAATCCAGTTTGGCCTCGAGTCCCCACCAAAATTCCATTTGATATTCAGAAATTTGAAGGGAAGTTCGGAGAGGATCTAGCTGATCATATAACCACGTTCCATTTGTGGTGCTCATCTAACTCCTTTATCAATGATTCGATCAGGTTGAGACTATTCCAATGCACCCTATCTGGAAACGCTGCAAAATGGTATATTGAGCTAAGAGGGGGTACCTTTTCTATGTTTGGCGATTTGGCTACTATGTTTCTAAACCATTTTTCAGTTGCATGTCCGATATGATGTTGGAACTGAGCTTCTAGCCAATTTTGAGCAGGACAAGGCAACTCATATTTCTGACCACATCCAAGAGTGGCGCAGAAGAAAGAGGCTTATCAAGGCATAAATCCTTGATGAATTCCTTTTAGAATGGCTTTTGGAATCTTTACAACCGAAGATTTCTAAGGATGTGTCACTCTCCGGAGTATTCACTGAAGAACAGGCTATCTTCAGAGCCCAGTAGTTAGAACTCATTTATTCTCAGTCTGGAATCCTTTACAAGATTCTGCTTGATGCTCCTCAATCGAAGATCGACCTAGCCAAACCTAAACCAAGACCCCACATCGACAGGATTGTAAGATCAATCGATAGTGATATGGCTAACCTATTGAATCAATTGTCACAGTTGTCTTTACAATCTGCTTCTCCTGCGCAGGCTACACCGTCAATGTCTATTCCTTCCCAACCTTCAGTAATTAATGTTGTCCAATCTTCAAACCCCAAACGAAACCAACAATCCAATGGGAAGAAGAAGGGACGTGGTAAGAAGAAAGATAAGGTTGGGAAGGGAAATGTGAAAAAGCCCAGTAATGATACTGGAGAGGCCAAAAAGGAATCGAAAAAGAAAGTAAAATTCCCATGCAAGTTATGCAGTGGGGATCATTTAACTCGTCCTTGCCCTAAGATTCAGGATGCCCAGTGCTTGTTAGCTCAACAGGGCTCTTCTAGTTCCCAGGCTGTCCTAACTAACCCTTTTCCCCAAGGACAACATATGCTTGTTGGCACAAATGCTAGTACCGGAACCCCCTCTAGGGGCAACCAAGATGGAGAATCCACATCGAATGTATACATGGTGAGATCTCATGTTGATGTTGCTACAAGATCACATGATTATGGTGAACCGGAACCTTCAAAGGCTAAGGATGCTTCTGATACCTCAAAGCCACTCCATATCGAGAGGCCTCCAGTTGAGCCCATACCTCAAATGTCGAAAGGCTCTACAAAACGTTTGACTTATAATCCAATGCTAGGGCTGCTCAAAACTATTCTATTGTTGAAGATCTGGCTCAGAGCCCCTGTGCAATGTCAGCGTTAGAGGTACTCCAATCGTGTCCTGCACAAAGGAGTGCATTGCTCACTGCGATCAAGGCAGTAGATCCGAAGAACTCTCTCGTTATTACATTTGATATGTCAAGTGCTAAGAAAAGACTCCCTCATCACATGGCTTTCCAATTTAAATCTACATATCGGAAGAAGACTACCTTTCGAACTGTAGTTGATGAAGTGGCTTCCACATGCATCATGTCATTGTCGTGTTGGAAGGCTATTGGTTCCCCAGAAGTTGTTCCTTCCCCTACTCTCCTTACTGCATTTGATGGTCATTCTCATAGGCCTCATGGGATTATTCCAGCCTTTCCCATTTGTGTTGGGGGCAAGGTTGTCAATCTTGAGGCAGAGATAGTTGATGCCAACCTTGATTATAATCTTTTATTAGGTCAAAATTGGGTTTACGCAATGGATGTCATTTGTTCATCATTCTTTCGTATCCTTTGCTTCCCTCGTGAAAGGAGAATTGTTACAATTGATCAAATGACTTATTCTCCTAACGAACCCAATGCATCTTCTAACTCTATTGTCCCCTTGGTGAAGAACACCAAGAAGCCTATCGAGAATTTGGGAGTTGGAATGTATTCCTCGTTGATGGGTACTTTTGATCTTCCTCCTCCTACCACTCATATTAATGCTATTTTGTCCTCCAGGATCGTTCCTCGAAAAGGTTTGTTTAGAACTCGTTTTTTTTTTAATCCTTGGCCCTTGCACCCCCCCTCCCCCCCTACTGCCACATTAGAAGAGGGGCAGGGAGGTGGAATGGCATATCCTATATCTGCAACAAAAATCGCATATCAATCTATCGTGAATTCTGCAGATTCTGACCTCATTCCTCCCCCATCATAGGATTTGGATGGTGATGTGGCTCCGATCCGGACTCTTAACTCTACCTCATCTATGTATTGCCTCGATATTGTCTTACCATCTGAAGAAGCAACCCTCAAAGCAATGACTAGTGCAGAAATACTGTGGGATGATTTGCATCATCAGACATATTTCCTCCCTAATTTGCATAAGGTTGAATCAAATATGTCTAGTCCTTCTTCAACTAGAAGTGTTCATAAAATCCTAAATCCTTTGGCCCCAACATAGATTTTTGCTGAAGGTAATATGTCTAATATCTCGGAAACAATTCCGATGAACATTTCCAGGAATCCCAATGCCATCGAAAACATCTTCATCAAGGCTAAATGTTCCCCTAAAGAAATTGAGATTTATACTGACATTTTTAAGGAATTTCTGGATGTGTTTGCTTGGTTTTATGAAGAAATGCCTGGAATCGATCCATCGATAGTTCAACATGAGATCAAGACATACGAAAATGTTAAACCTATACGGCAAAAGCCTCGACCGGTAAATCCTAGGAAAGTTGCAGCCATTAAAGCTGAGGTTGAAAAGTTGCTTAAGGTGGGTTTCATATAGTATATACCCTGTTACCTTGACTGAGTGGGTCTCTAATCCAGTTCCAGTTGATAAAAAGCAAGGAACGATCCGTGTATGCATTGACTTTAGGGATTTAAATAAGGATTGTACTAAAGATAATTTCCCCACTCCTTTTATCGGTGAGATCATTGATGAGTGTGTGGGAAATGAGATATTCTCCTTCATGGACGGTTTCTCGGGGTATATAACAGACCTCCCACGCCACTGAAAATGTGGGTGCCTAACAAATAATGCGGACCTCCCAAAGCCACTATGAGAATGTGGGTACCTAATAAGTAACGTGGACTTCTTAAGCCACTGTGAGAACGTGGGTTCGAACCATGGGCTTCTTCAGCTCAAAATCAAAAGCTTCTTCCTACTGAATACCAACTTCCCACCACTGAAACACGCTTCCCACTATGAAAAACACGGAAGATTTCCGAACCTCCACCCTCCTGAACCTGGTCACCTGGTAAGTTTTTGAACGTCCATTCAATCAATCGTGAAAATCCCTTAGTTATGACAGTCTTCAGCATGATTTAATATAAAGGGTTACTTTTCCGGGGAAACTAAAGACTTTGACCTATTGGAGTAGGTCGAATTAACAATAAACTCTTACTTCACAGTCAGTGTATGTCAACAGAAGCAAATTATGTCAGAGAAAAAGAAGGGCAAATTGTTTTAACAACCAATGCAAATTTCAGACTGTGACTGAGAAAACGAGATTGAGGTAAATTCAACTGATATGATGAGCGCTAAAGGAGATGAGATACCTTGTAACAGAAATAGATAAATTTGATGACGTGTTCATCCAAAACCTGAAGAAAACATTGTGAGATAATTGAGGCGGCCTGTTCTCCGTTTGGAAGTTGAGGACTCGCAGAGACGTTCTGTTGCCCAGAAGGCCTGGACGCAACGCCATGGAGGATTCAAAAATTAACGACGATGGAATGTCCTCCTCTCTTGCATATTGTCAACTTCACTCTCAATCTCCACTGTATTTATAGATACTTGATTTCAAATCCTATTATCCTTAGGGTGTGAAAAACCTGATTTCAAATCCTATTATCCTTAGGGTGTGAAAAACCGCGCTATTTCTAGAGAGGTTTGGGCAGCAACCAGCTTCCATCCCTTCTCGTATTGAACATACCTTATCGTGTATATAGAGGAGACGAGGATTAAAATTGTTCACATGTTTTCCCTGCGACACGAACACATGGCTATAAAAACTTCCGATAAATTTGTGTAGTATGTCAATATGGTTGTGGTATAATTGTGAGTAAATTTTACTTCATCGTAATTACCTTATATTTAATGTTTAACATAAGAAATTATATTTCTTATAGGTTAAAAAAAAAAAAATATTTACAATTTGTTTATAAATGATTATAATATTATTTGGAGTCAATATGGTTGTAATATAATTGTGAGTAAATTTTACTTCATCGTAATTACCTTATGTTTAATGTTTAACATAAGAAATTATATTTCTTATAGGTTTAAAAAAATAATTATTTACAATTTATTTATAAATGATTATAATATTATTTGGAATTTTTGGAGAAAAATAGTGTGTAAGTATTTAAAATTATCAGATTTTTAATGTTGTAATCTATAATGAAAAGAAAATGTATTTTCATTGTGTTCGTTATTATTAGTAACATGCAGCAAGAAAAATGAATTTAAAATGTTTAATTTTTAAAGTGAACCATTCATCTGTTATTATGAATATATGAAACTAATTTAAAATAATATTAAAAAAAGTTTTAATTTATAGAATAAATTTGTTTAGTAGTATACATGAAACTAATTTAAAATAATATTAAAAAAAGTTTTAATTTATAGAATAAATTTGTTTAGTAGTTAAAAACATTAAAAACATATATGAGTTTTATAAGATTTGAAATTATAAGAAAAAATAACTTTAAAAATATATTAGGCAAAATTTTATAGTCATTAAAGAATATATATATATATATATGTTGTATAAAATAAATAAAATAATGCAAGAACATATATATGTTTTATAAAATAAATAAAATAATGCAGAAATGAAAGATATTAAGGTTTGAATTAAAAAATAAATAAAAAATAAAAATAAAGTTTTATAGTATCTCAAGAACATATATTTGTTATATAAAATGAATAAAACAATGCAGAATTGGAAGGATTTGAATTTATAAAAAATAAAAATAACTTCAAATGATATCCAAAAAATTGTTAGGTTTTGAATTAACAGAATAAAGATGTATAGCCCATATATATATATATATATATATATATATATATATATATATATATATATAAAACAATGTAGAGTTGAAAAATGCTAGGGTTTGAATTTATAGGAGAAAGTAACTTAAAATGATATCCAAAACGAGAAAGATGAATTCAAAAATGTTTAATGTTTTAAGTGGGCACTCCATCTATTATCCTGAATACATTAAACTAACTTAAAATAATATCAAAATAGAGTTTGAATTTATAAAATAAAACTTTATAGGATTTGAAATTATAGAAGAAAAAAAATTAACTTAAAAAAAAAAAACAGTTGTTGGAGTTCTCATTGTTAAGTACCTTGCTAATTGGGAGGTCACGGGGTCAAATCTCCTCGACGCCCTTAGTGTTAGGCCTAACTAGATAAGTCGGCAGGTAGATCCCTTCGAATGGAAATGCCCGGATTATTACTCGTGGATGTAGCAGCCACTCGGTACCGTGAACCATAGTTGAAAAAAAATGTAACTTAAAATGCTATCCAAAACTCCCCAATGGGGGTGTTGGGCTACGAATGGGCAAGAGATAATGCGGGGGAGGGCAGGACATCATCCTCCCCACCACGCAATACTTATTTTTCCTCCACTTGCTTGTGTGAACCATTCATCCTCTCTTGTGTGCAATCGATTCGTCTTGATTTGGGATTTAATGGCATTGGCCCACCTTTGGATATATAGCATGGTTTCCAAACCTCTCTGTTTATTCTATGGCTCTATGAGTAATGTGCTCCACCCCTCTCTTCTTTCATCTCCTCTGGCTCTTGGTTTAGGGTGGTGGTCGTCCGTCTTGTGCATCTTCGGTGTGTCGCATGCAACATTCTCTCACTTGCTCCTGCTAATTGAGAAACTTTCCCTATAATAGACCCAAGCTAAAAGTTCATGTAATAAAAGTTAATAAATGCAAAAATAAGACCACGGTTAAGGGACACTTATTCCAAGCTCAATGTTGGGCAAAATATCCTAGTGGGCATCACTTGTTGTGTTTTATGGCTAAGGTAAATTGGCAAAGGCAATGGCTAAGGTATTAAAAAGGCAAAAAGGTATTTTGGCAAATTTATTTATGAAAATAAAGGAAATTTGGAGAAAAGAAAGGTGAAAGGTCACAGGTTGCGTATGACGAGGAAATTGAAGGAAAATAATGGAAAATTGAAGAAATTAGAGGCATGGATGATAAAAAGACCTTAGAGCATCAATTGGTAGCCTTTTGGTAGTTCATTTTCAGAATTACACTCATAAAGGAGAAGAGCACCAAGAGGAGAAAGAGATCAAGCAAGCAAAGGAAGGACAAGGAGAGGAAAGGAAAGCAACGATCAAGCAAGGAAGAGGAGGATCAAGCAGCTTCAGCAGGAATACTTGCAGGTAACAGATTGCATGTATGATTTCCTAGTTGGTTTTGACATGCATGGTATGTGCATGTTTGTATTTGGTTCTTTTATTGTCGGTGGCATGGTTTTTCTAGGTTTTGATAATGATTTTCAACCTTGCCTTGCCTTTTTTCGAATAGCCATGATGTGATGGGATTGTTCTCGTTTTTTGCTTGGGAAATGTCGAATGGTTTCAGAATCTGGGGCAGGTGTGGTCTCATGAACATTCCCAAAGGCCTATGAATCCCTTAACCAATTTTGGTGGGATACACGATAAAGCCTGAAGGTGGTGTCTTGGTAAGGGCCTAGCGATCCAGTGTGGACTGCGATAAATCCTAGGGACAAGGAGACAGAAACTTCCTCAAGGATGGTGATGAGATCTGGAGGCATTCCAAGATCAGTTCGGTTTAGTGATCTCAGTGACGATTTAGGTGAGATCATTGTATGGTGAGGGTGGAGGTGGTTTGACCTATGGATTCCCTTGGTTGTTTTGGATTGGTTTATCCATGAGATCCCACATTCGTGCTTGGAATATGGCATAAGGGTGTCTAGCTTAAATAAATATTTGGTTTATCCATGTCTATGGTCGGGTAGTATATGGAAGTCCTGAACCTCGTTGGCTCTTCCCTATGTTTAATGAAAGCTAATTTCTCTTGCTTTTTTACTTGTTATTAAGTGGCTTTGATGGATGTTATCTTACGGTTATTTATGTGGTTGTATGTTGGTTATAAGCATGGTTATGTGACTAGTTATAGTCATGGTTCATTCCATGTTTTCGCTTATAACTGAAAGAATAATGGATGCAAGACCAAATTGATGTTAAGACAGCTAAAGAGAGAGGGTGGTGATCCTTCTTGTTAAGTCTCATATGAATTTCCAGTCCCTTATGCTCAGTCTTTTATTCATGACCTGTAGGTTACATTTTTTCCAAGTGTTTGATAGAATGTTAGTCCTGGTTGGAGATGGTCAGGGCTAGTCCTAGTTTCAGTTTTTGGTTTATAATCATTGTTGTCATGTACTTTATGAGTTCTAAAATTTATATGGATTTCTAGGTAGAGGCTTAGCCCCAACCCTGAAAAAATGACTTAAATTCCATATTCGTTGACATAACACTAAGCAAAAAAGGCCACAGCCACACTGATGCAGCCCTATGGGAGCAACTGGGAGTTTCCAGTCGCATGGAGGGCTTAGCAAGGGAGCGGCTGGGAGTTTCCAGTCGCATGGAGGGCTTAGCAAGGGAGCGGTTGGGACTTTCCAGTCGCATGGAGGGCTTAGCAAGGAAGCAACTGGGAGTTTCCAGTCACATGGAGGGCTTGGCAAGGGAGCGACTAGGGCTCAAGCTCGAGGAAAAGTCGTGTTGGCTCAGGGTATGGACACTTGGAGGGGCTGGGTTACTCCTGGAGGGTCTTGTGGCACCTGAGAGGAGTTAGTAAGGTTTATTTATCGACTATGTTTCCTTAAGGTCGCATAGAGGTTGAGTCTTGTCATAGCGGCCCCTCATCTCATGTTTACCCCAAGTAAGCCAGTTAAAGTGGGTAGATGTGAGGGGAGGTGTCATTACAGGTGGTATCAGAGCCAAGTTCAAACACCTGGACCAGATGAGCTAAATGCATGTTGTTATGAATGCATTTTCATGGCTAAGGTTGTCATGCATGAGCTTATGGTATGAAGGATATGTCATTATGATGTTATGGTATGAAGGATACAATGTTGATGTGTTGGCTGAGATCGAGCAAAAGATGCAAATCATCAAAGCGAGGTTGCAACGCTAGACTTTGGGGCAAGAGAAAATTGTCATACAAGTATTGTATGTTTGGCATGAAGGTATGTTGGTTAGTGATTGTTACAAGCATTAGGTTTGTGTACATGTTTGTCATTCTATGGTTGTTGCAGTTACATGTATGATATATGTTAGTTAATTAGTGTGATCATATGTACCTTTGTCGGTTAGTCATGAAGGATAGTAACTTGTTGTTGTATGCATTGTGGTCGTATGCATGATGGTTATGGTAATTGTACTTAGGATCTTGATGTTATATGTATCACGTTAATTTGGATATGCCTAAGCAGATGGTTAGGGTTATGACATTCAGGTATGAGTTATTTGTGATATTGTGTTGTATTAATCTAGACTTACTGTGCATATGTGATTGTTATGCATGAATGAAAATTTTTTACGAGTTTATGATGTGAACATGTTAGCTAGTTATTGTTATGGATATCATGACCTAAATTATGTTTGGGTTTATATGTTGTGAAGTTATATCGTGCTAATCTAGATTGATTGTGCAGATAAGATAGCCTCCCCTGGGATACATTGAGGTATGAATTTGATTATGTTGCTTATTTGGTATGAGTTTTATTATGTCATCTACTTGGTGCTTGAATGTTTGATTATGTCATTTATTTGGTGTCTAAGTGTTTGGTGTCTATTATGTCATCTATTTGTTGTTTGAGTGTTTGACTAGTTGAATGAGATGAGTTTGTATCTATAAGGTTTCATGAAGGAATGATCTTGTTTGAGATGGTTGCATTAACACATATGTGTTGAGAATAGTCGATATGTACTTGAGTGTAAGTAGGTGATAGTTGTAGCATTATGTAGTATGACTGATGAATGTGAGTTGATTGTTGATTATGACATGGTTGTTAGACTTGGTAAAGATTGACTTCAAATTAATAGATATGATGTATTGATCTTTGAAACATGTGGTTGACATGTTTGTTCAATTACAAGGCAACGTGCTTGGCACAACAAGGTAAGATAAATGGTATATTGTTGTATTTATTTATACAATGATAGTTATGTGTTTATGACAATATGATACAGGGAATTGCATGGTAAAGAGACTGCCATGAAGGCTCAAGTCGAGCTTTCCTTTAGAAGTACTAGAAACCATGGGGATTGAGTCATGGTATTTGTTGCTAGTATTGTGCTTTCAGTATTTTGTGATTGGTTGCGCTTGATTTGCGGCTTTATTTATATTTGTTGTATGGCCATACCACTTTGTTTGTGGTGTCATATTTCGATTGGTTTTCATGGGTTTCTTCTTGGTTGCTTTTGTTCCTTGTCTTTTATGTTTTGAGGGCCTTGGAATTGGTTGGGGAAAGAGGAAAGTTAATGGAGATCAGGGAGATTTGTGTGGTACCCAACAGGTAATATAAGACCAAGATGAAGCTCGATGCGTGTAAAAGGGCAGTTGAAGGCAAGAGTATGACAAGTGGTTGGATTGGTTGGGTCCATTGGTGTAAATGAAAAGTGGCAGTACTATCATGAGAAAGGTAACAAGAAAGGTAAATAAAATGGATTTGAGGCATAATATGCCTTGGTTATGTAGGGAACTATTGTTCTCAATGTTGTTCATGTTTTGCACAGATAAAGGGAATTCTCTTAGTCTAGACCTTATGATATCTTGTAATTATGTTTACATATGCATATATGTATGTATGTATGTATGTCATTGAATAACAGGGTCATTAGGATTATTTTGTGCTAGTGTTCACATGTATATATATATATATATATATGCCTTGGCTATGTAGGGAACTGTTGTTCTCAATGTTGTTCATGTTTTGCACATATAAAGGGAGTTCTCTTAGCCTAGACCTTATGATATTTTGTAATTATGTTGTGATTATGATTATGTTTATATATGCATATATGTATGTATGTCGTTGACTAACAGGGTCATTAGGATTATTTTGTGCTTGTGTTCACACACACACACACACACACACACACACACACATATATATATTTGTGTGTGTGTATGTATGTCATTGTTCGATAGGATAGAGATTGTTTTGTGATAATGTTTATCTGCGTGTGTGTGTGTGTGTGTGTGTGTGTGTCATTGTTGGCAGGGTTGGCAGGGATCATTCTTGTGGAGGAATGATTGCTTACGCAGGTTAATGGCATGAAAGAGGTTCTTGGTTATAAGGAATCAAGTGGGAAGACTAGCCCTAGCAGATTTATGTGGTCAGTATCACGTGGATATGATTTAATATTATGTGATTGTACTATGTCTATGTTTATGTTATGGGCGGGTGATGATAAGGAATACATCAACGGAATGAAAGCAATATGATCTGTGGCATGCTGGGACAAGCATGGATAAGACACTAGCAACAAGGTTGTTTGATAAGGATAGTGTGGTCTTAGGATGTGTAGTACCAGTGTTGTGTATATGTAGCATATGTAATATTGCGTAGATATGATGTTGTGTGCATGTTTCATAAATGTTGTTGTGTGCATGTTGCATATATAGTGTTGTGTGCATGATTTCATATGTGGTGTTGGGTACCGATGCTGCTAAGTACATGTCGTATACGTAGTTCTATGTATATATGGTGTTATGTACATGTTGTATATGCAGTGCTATGTACATATGGTACAATGTACAGGTTGTACACTCAGTGCTATGTACATATGGTGCGATGTTCATGATTGTACATGTGGTGTTGCATGCATGTGGTGCTATGTACATATGGTACATGTTGTGTTGTGTACATGTTGCACAAATGGTGTTGTGTACATGTGGTGCTATGTACACATCGTACAATGGGTGTTGTGTACACGTTGTGCAGGTGGTGCGGTGTACATGTGGTGTTGTGCAAACATTATGCAGGTGGTGTCGTGTACGTGTGGTGTTGTGTACACATTGTGCAGGTGGCGTTGTGTAAAAGTGGTATTGTATACATGTTGTATAGGTGGTACTGTGTACATGTTGTACAGCTGGTACTGTGTACATGTTGTACATGTGGTATTGTGTACATGTCGTACATGTTGTGTTGTGTATATTTGGTATTGTTTTATAGGTATTGTGTAGTCGTTGTATCACGACATGTATATTCATGGTATTGCGTGGTGTGTGTATATATATATATATATTGTTGTACACCAGATGTAGGTGTATGTGTTGTTTTGTACACTAGGTGTAGGTGTAGGTGTAGGTGTATGTGTTGCATTGTACACTCTGTGTGTATATGTCGTACAATGTGATGAGACAGACAAGTATGGTATTGCCTGGATGCCCTTATTGTTGATATTAAGGGTTGAGATGGTTTAGTCTCTAGATGCCCTTGTTGTGGATATTTAGGGTTGAGGTGGTTTAGTTTATGGATTCCCTTGTTGTTGATATTGGGGGTTGAGGCAGTATAGTCTCGGGATACCCTTGTTGCTGATATTGAGGGAGGAGGCAGTTTAATCTCTGGATTCCCTTGTTGCTTAAAGAGAAGGTATTGGTTGCTTGCTAGATTTGGAAACTGATTCAGTGTTTGTGCAGAAAGGAAAAAGAACAAAGGCAAGAGCAAAGAATCATAGAAAGATAAGTATGAGTATTTTACTTATGTTTTTAATTATGAATGTGATTTATGATTATGATTTATGATGGTTGTGTTTTGAGCTAACCGGATGAGATATGTTTATACATGATGATTTGGTCAGATATATGGTTTGACTTGTTGTGACAGGAAGTGAAAAAAATTGCAAGTGTACCTTATTGATGGGCCACCAATGAGGTGTGATTTTAAGTTATTTTGAATCTAATGGAAGTTATGTGCTTGGTACAAGAAAGCACGTAAATTCCTGGTTGCAGTGGTTGAAACTGCTTGCAACGATTAGCACAGTGGAAAAAGGAAATGGAACAGGCAGTAGTATGTTCGTAAAGCACTTTAGGAGTAGGGACATTGTGGGACACTAGTACCCAATAGTGTCTGTTGATTTCCATGAGCATGCTATGACCGACATGATGGTTTTGAGGCTGGTACATTCCTTGGTTATTTGACCTTCAGATGCGAGGAAGCCTTGCTAAGGGAGGGGTCGCCCAAGGGACTGCGTAGCAGAGAAGGGGATGCCCGCGGAACTTGGAAGGTGTGTGACTGCATGGAAGGGGGTGAACGGATTGCCTGAGGGACTGTGTAGCAAAGAAGGGAAGGTCAAGAATGTATTTTTTTTGGTCATTAGCATTGCCAATTGGAATTATATGCACATTGGGAGTGTGCTGTGGAACAATGAGTCGGTAGTTGTTCTTTTAGAGAACAAGTAGCGTAACATTGTAGCGCTGGACATTGGATGCAGACTTTGATTTTGGCAGTGGATTCTGGACTTCCTGGGAAGGAGGCGAATCTTGGTATTAATTTGAAGGTGGAGGAGTGAGCCTTTGGACTCCCTTGGTTCGGATATAGGAACCATATCCTTCTATTTGTTGGTTGAGAAAATGTACATATGCATACATGTATATTTTATTGTGAATATTGTATAGAGCTGGATTTATAAAGCTCCATGAACAATATGCTTATTTGTTGGTTGAATAAAATGTGCATGAGTATATGTGGTTGTTATTGTATACACCGTAATGAGTTTTGTTTTAAAGCTCCAGTAAGCGGTACGGTTATCATGATTTTCATGATAGTTTTTGCTCTTGAGTAGGTTATTCATTGTAAATACCGCATTGAGCTAAGTGATAAAGCTCCACGGGCAGTATGTTTTCTTTTCAGTGGTTTTGTTGATGTATAGGTGTGGTTTAACACCGAGGATTGTGTTCCCCAAGGGGGAGGGTTCTGTAACAGACCCGTGCTAAAAGTTCATGTAACAAAAGTTAATAAAGGCAAAAATAAGACCACAGTTAAGGGACACTTAATCCAAGCTCAATGTTGAGCAAAATATCCTAGTGGGCATCACTTGTTGTGTTTTATGGCTAAGGGAAATTGGCAAAGGAATTAAAAATACAAAAAGGTATTTTGGCACATTTATTTATGAAAATAAAGGAAATTAGAAGAAAAGGAAGGTGAAAGCTCACAGGTTTCATGTGATGAGGAAATTGAAGGAAAATAATGGAAAATTGAATAAATTAGAGGCATGAATGATAAAAATATCTTAGAGCATCAATTGGTATCCTTTTGTCAGTTCATTTTCAGAATTAGAGTTAGAGAGGAGAAAAACACCAAGAGGAGAAGGAGAACAAGCAAGGAAAGGAAAGGAAAAGCAAGCAAAGGAAGGACAAGGAAAGGAGAGGAAAGAAAAGATAAAGCAAGGAAGAGCGGGATCAAGCAACTTTAGGAGGAATACTTTCAGGTAACATATTGCATGTATGATTTCCTAGCTGGTTTTGATATGCATGGTATGTGCATGTTGGTATTTCTTTATTTTACTGTTGGTGGCATGGTTTTGCCAATTTTTTACATTGGATTTCAACCTTTCCTTGCCTTTTTCCGGATAGCCATGGTGTGATGGGATTGTTCTCGGTTTTGATATTTTGGATTTCTGGATGGTTTCAGAATCCGAGCTGGAGGTGGTCTTAGGAACATTCCTGAAGGCCTAGGAATACCTTGATCGGTTTTGGCGAGATACATGGTAAATCGAAAGGGTAGTGTCTCGGTATGGGTTTAGTGATTACAGCAAAGCCTAGAGATAAGGAGACGAAAAATTCCTCAAGGATAGTGATGAGATCCAGAGTCATTCCATGCTCAGTTTGGTTTAGTGATCTTCGTGCTAGTTTAGGTGATATCATGGTATGGTGAGGGTGGAGGTGGTTTAACCTCTAGATTACCTTGGTTGTTTTGGATTGGTTTATCCATGAGATCCCAAATTCATGCTTGGAATATGGCACAGGGTTGACTAATTGAAAGATACATTTGGTTCAACCATGTATATGGTTGGGTGGTACGTGGAAGTCTCAAACATGGTTGCCTCTTGCCTATGTTTAATGAAAGCTAAGTTCTCTTTCTTTTGTACTTGTTATTGTGTGGCATTAATGGTTGTTGTCTTATGGTTGTTTGTGTGGTTATATGTTGGTTATAAGCATGGTTATGTGGTTTGTTAAAGTCATGGTTCATTCATGTTTTTACTTGTAACTGAAAGAATAATGGATGCAAGACCTAATTGATGTTAAGACAACTAAACATAGAGGGTAGTGATCCTTCTTTTTACGTCTCTTATGAATTTATAGTCCCTTATGCTCAGTCTTGTATTCATGACCTATAGGTTAGATTATTGCCAAGTGTTTGACAAAATGTCAATCCCGGTTGGGGATGGTCAGGGCTAGCCTTGGTTTCAGATTTGGTTTATAATCATCGTTGTCATGTACTTTATGAGTTCTGCAAGTTATATGTATTTATGGGCAAAGGCTTAGCCCAAACCCTGAAAAAGTGGCTTAAATTCCGTAGTTGTTGGCATAACACTGAGCAAAAAATGCCACAGCCGCACTGATGGAGGCCTATTGGAGCGACTGGGAGATTCCAGTCGCATGGAGGGCTTGGCAAGGGAACAATTAGGGCTCAAGCTTAGGGAAAAGTCAGGTTGGCTCAGGGGATGGACACCTGGAGGGGTTGGGTTAGTCTTGGAGGATCCTGTGGCACCTAAGGGAAGTCAATAAGGTTTGTTTATCAACTCCATTTCCTTAAGGTCACCTAAGAGGTTGAGTCTTTCCATAGCGACCCCCCATCTCATGTTTACCCCGGGTAAGTTAGTCAAAGTGGGTATATGTGAGGGGAGGTTTCATTATATTCCCTCTCCGTCCCACTCCATAGGGTGCATCTTTTGTGGTTATGGCTGGATTTGGGTTTAATTCTCTTGCGCTCTTAGGGATCTCACCTTGGCCTCTTAGTGGGATCTCTTGGGGAGGTTTGTGTTGGACATCCGCTTCTTGTTTTTCTGGTTCAAGGTCTGCTGGTGGAGTTGTTTCCCTCAGGTTGATGGTATTGGTACAAGGGAGGTGTTGGTATTCGAGTGTTATTGCATTTTGGCTCTTCCTTTTCGGGGTCGTTGGCCCCATTCCTCCCTTCGGTGCATTGCCGCAGCTCTGGTGTTGGTTTAAAATTTGGGACTTTGTCTTTCAATTTCCTCTCGTGTGTTTAATATTTACCATTCGGTCCTTTATCCTCGGGTCTCTCTCGTATACTCTGTTATGGCTCTATTTTTATCGGGCGATGAATTTTCGGTGGTGGGGATTTCAATGTTGGATAACCTCTCCTCTTTAGTCTGCGACGGGGTATTTTTGGTCCCATGAGGCAAGAAATTGCGCTTTGGGCGTCACTATTCTTCAGTTCTTCGGCTTCTTTCTTCGCTCCAACATGAAAACCTACCCCACTCTTGCGCGTCTTGACTCCAACAAAGTCTGAAGGCTCTCCCCATGTTGGGTCTCAAGGTGGCGCCGTAATTGTTCGTGGTGGGAGTTCCATGCGGGGTGTAGGTTCATCAAGGGGCATGGAGCGTGGGGGTCACAGTCCCTCAGCTGCTTCTTTAGAGGGAAACTGCCGCAATTTGGCTATGTATTGTGGTCGTGGTGCAGGCGAAGGTGGTTGTGGACAGGGACGTGATCGTGTTGCGGTGTCTCGAGGTCGAAACAGTTAAGGACGTGATGGGTCTGTGGGTCAGTGTCCTTCCAGGTAGTCATGAATCTCCACGAAGGTCCTCAAGTTGGTGCAATCTATCTCTGCTCGGTTAGATGCCCTCGATTAAGCTCGCAATGAGGAGCACGAGGTCGTCATGGAAAAACTTGGAAAGATCCAATACTTCCAGTGCCATGTTCATGAAAGGGTGGCAATGGTTTAGCGTGAGAAAAAATTGATAACAGAGAAAGTTGAAAAAAATGGAAACTTGGCTTGCTCACTTTGAGCACCATGTCAATTGCATGTATCGTCCTCTGCCTCCTCCAGGTACATGGCCAGATAATCCTGCTTCAATTACCTCTGACGATTGATTATGATCACTGGTGTATTTCTTGTTCTTTTAGTTTTCTAGACTATTAGGCGTCTCAGGTTATGGACCTTTGAGCTCGCAATTTTATTTTTTGTATGTTGTATGGTTATCGCATCGGTCAACAAAAATGGTTGGGCTGAGACCACATGCATTTTTATATCCCCGTATATGCTTTTTGATTAATAGAAAGTCTTCGACTTATAAAAAAATGCTATCCAAAACAATGTTCAAATTTGAATTAATAATAATAATAATATCATAATCTAGATAGATGTCTTTCGGATTAATCACATCATTAGGATTTGGTTGACGTTTCGAACCATCTAATGTGGTTCATCCCTAGGACAAGGTGAAGAAATAAATCGATCTCATTGAATAAATAGTAAGGATGCGACCCAATAATAGCTGTTAAAATTAGCCATTAGAAACTAGCAGATATTTAACTAGTTAGTTAATAAGTTATAATATTAAAAAAGTTTGGAATTTTAAGAAAAATTATTGAAGAATAACTTAGAATTTAATGATTAAACTATAGTTACTAAAATAAGGGAAGGGGTAAATAATAAAAGATGGAATAATCTAAAATTTTTAAAAAATTAGATTTTAAATTTTTAAGTATTTAAGAAATATTATTAAAAAAGGGCTAATAAATAATCTCGAATAATTTAAAAATGAATGATAAGAATCAATTTTTTTTAACAGAAACGAGTATTTTTATATTGATTCAAAAAGTCTGAGGCTTATGCTCGGAGGTTTTACATCTGGAGACCCAATGTCTAGGGGGTTTCCGAACAAGCAAAATTCACCTACTCTGCTTCTTACATTCAATCTAGCAATTTCCCAATGACTAGCAAACCTTCTAATACAAACAAATTGCTACATCAAGAGACAAAAATACATGACAAGGATAGGGGTCGGCTAAGACAGAGGATCCCATGTTTCCCTCTCGTCGCAGCAAAGAGTTCCCGTTTGTAAAGAGACAACAATGTTGGCTTCAAGATCTGCATCTTTGTTATTTTTCCAAAGGACGTGAAAGAACTGAAGTTTGTCAAAGGACATGATCAGCTTATTGATGTGAGCCAACAACCGTTGCAAATGGAGGTCTTTAGGGACTCATTTTGTCCTAATTAAGCCAATGAGGCTTTGTGAATTTCCAATGACTCGAGGCTCCTTGATTCCATGTTTTTGCAGTTGTTTCAAGCCTTAGAGGAGAGCATGGCTTTCACTTGATTGTTCGAAGTAATCCCCAAACCCCAGGAAAAGTGGGAAATGATTTGGTCTGAAGAGCAGCGGATAATTCCTCTGCCTTCGGCCTTCTACGGATTCCCCTTTGTTGCACCGTAAAAAAAAATTGTGTGAATATCTCTGCTACTTCTCCATTTCTAGAAGTCCTCATCCTTTAATCTGATTTTCCATTCTTCTCTGCACTTCTCCATATTTTTCCCAGTGGCAAGGTTTAGCCCCAGTTGCTAGCACCACTCCCTACCTTGATGGTTTAAGCTACAAACCTACTTCTGATTCACCTTGGCCCGCATTATTTCTTTGAATAAGCTTATGATTTTCATGATGATTTGTTGTTGGTTTTATACCTTCTCTTGAAATATCTTATTATTTCTTTCAAGCCAATTATTGCAGCAAATGATCTTAGGGATAATCATCCACCCCTCGTATGGGCAGTCTCTCCCAGGGAAGGAATTAGGAAACAGGTCTCCACAATTAGACAACATGCCCATGATGGTGGTTGGAAGGGTGGGCCTGTTGTTCCAAAACAACAAGATTTTATTCCAAATGTCCTAAGCGAAGAGGCACTTGAGAAATATGTGGACCAAAATTGTCCCCTGATGTTGACAAAGCGAGCACCGAGTGGGGCCATGGAAGCCACAACGTTGCAGATTTTTAGCTGTGAGGATACTGCTGTGCCCCAGCTTCCAAGTGAACATGTCAATCTTCAGAATGCTTTTTACCTCCCAAATCCCTTTCCAAATCGCAGGGTTGGAGGGGACAGTGGGAATGGCCTTAAGGCACCTATAGCCTTCTGCTACGGAATAACATCCCTTCGAGGAACCCCAACCTCTTCTGTCTTTTTTCCTTGCGTTTATGGGGGCTTTCCTGGTCAGCGCTACCATGAATTTGGCCCATGCTTGCTCCAACCGAGCAGGAATCTCTATCTTCTGCCACCCTGCCGAGTTGCTGCTGTCCCACTCTGAAATGTCCCACATCGTGCATCGACCTTCAAAAATCATCCACGTTCTTAACTCTTGCAACTCAGGATCATCCCTGATCGCATTTACGTTCATGGTCTTATCCTCCCACAGGCTGATCTGCTTCCCATTGCCTAGAATCTAGAACAAGCGGTCATGCAGCAGCGGGAGAGTAGGCTTACACAGCTGATGAATCGGGGATCCATGTCGATTAGTTCGGAATTTCTCTAGGCTGCGAAGACTCTTTCCAAAGCTGTATTTTTTCCACAAAGAAATCTGCGCCCATCTCGGACTCCTTGCTACTTGTCGCCATAAGATCTTGGCCCCCAGGGCGATATTGTGCTCCCTGAGGTCTTTTATGTGGAGGCCACCTTCCAACAACGACATAAAAATCTTATTCCAGCTTACCTACAAAATTCTATTATCGTTATTCTTACCTCCCTTCCAAAAAAAAGAGCCAATGGATTGCTCCATCTTGCAGAGAATGCACACCGGAGCCAACATCACAAAATTCTGAAATATTGGAAGAATATTAAGGACTGACTTAATGAGAACAGTCTTACCTGCCAGGTTGAGCCACGATGTGCCCAGGGATTGCATTTTGAGCTTGAATTTGTCTAGCAAGGGGTACCAGTCCCTCCCAATCGGGCAACCTTGAAAGATCGACAACCCAAGATATTTAAAAGACCCCCATTTCGTGGAGCCTTTGAAGCCAAAAATCCTGGTGATCGCACTTAGCTCAAGTCCAGAAAGGTTCCAAGCATAAATGAAACATTTTCCAGTGTTAAGTTCACTCCTAGAATCAAGGCAGTAGCGATCAAGCTCCAGCTTGAAGCGAGAGGCCGAGATGGAGGAAGCACCCCCTAGAAGGATGGAGTCGTCAGCAAAGAGTGCATGGTTGATGTCTCTGACTCCCTTGGCGATTCTAAGACCCATAAGCTCTTGATCGATTTGTCTTTTCTCCAACATAAAACTGAGGATAGAGGCTTGAATGAAAAAGAGAATGGGGGATAGAGGGCATCCATGCTTTATCCCCCTACTCGCCTTGAAGAAGTCAGCAACACGCCCGTTGACAAGTGGGGCAATCTATTGTTTCACAATGCAAGCCTTGACCCAGCTTATAAAACGACAGTTAAACCCAAATTGA
The DNA here is from genome assembly GCA_034641835.2 of Pinus albicaulis. NCBI lineage: Eukaryota > Viridiplantae > Streptophyta > Pinopsida > Pinales > Pinaceae > Pinus > Pinus albicaulis. The sequence goes on from CM076579.1 coordinate 1,133,701,147, forward strand.
TGTATAACCCCAAAGAGAAACTTGTGCCTAACTCTATCAAATGCACTAGCCAGGTCCAACTTGACAGCCATGCCTTTTTCTCGTCTTTGGATGCTTGAATGGATTGCCCCCTAAACAAGGATGAAGTTATCAGTTATCTACCTACCTTTGACAAATCCCCCTTGATTGTCAAGAATGATTTCTGGAAGAATGCCTTTCAACCTGTTTTCCGTGACTTTAGTGATGATCTTGTAGCCAATATTGCAGAGGGAAATTGGCCTGAATCTGTTGAAGGAGATGACACCCTTTTCTTTAGGTATAAGGGCCAAGAAGGCCGAGTTGGTGCTGCCCCCAATCTTGTGGTATGTCTGAGACTTTAGGAACATTTTGTAGAGGTCCTTTTTGACAATGTTCCAATAGGTTTTAATGAATAGAGCAGTGAACCCATCCACCCCAAGTGCCTTATCCGGATCCATTTCATCAAGGGCCTGCTTGATTTCATTGATGGTGACAGGGGCAGTCAGCGTAGTGTTCATTTGGGCACTGACCTTTAGAGGAACCAGCTCGAGCAGGTTAGGGCTAAGGCCCGCTTTAGGAATGCTCCCCGTGGGTGCTAAACTTCCTTTTCCTTTCTCTGCTCCTTGTCCGATTGGCCCTGGCCTAATGCTTGTTCTAGATTTCTTGGCTTGTTTCCATCATTCTTCTTTCTCCTTTTCTGGGCCTGCATTTTTGGGGCAGTTCTTGACAAAGTGGCCATACTCCCGGAATCTCCGACATTTGAATGGCAGTTGTTTGTAGTCTAATTTCTGCAGATGGGACTAGTTCCCCAACATTAGATTAATGGCTTATGGAAACCCAACTTTGAGATCTACCTCCACGTAGATTCTGGCGCAGTCATATTGATCTTTGTTATTTGCTCTGTCTATGAATTTTCCAAGGGCGTTGTCGATTTGCTGCATTGATTCCCAGTTCTAGTAGTGCACCGGCATGTTTGGGAGCCTGACCCAGACTGGAACGACAGATGGAACATCATTCGAGGGGTCGAAGTCTAGAGTCCAACGATTTAAGTATAGTCCTCAGGCGAGAGAGCCACCAAGTGGAACTCATCCAATCTCTTGACGAACTTGGAGGCGAGTTGTTTCTTCTTCTTCGGCTGGGAAGCAATTAACAGCTTGAAGGCCTCGACCTTAGGAGGAGGAGGAGGTGGGGGAGGGGCTTGAGAGTCCACCATTGGGCCGAACCCAAGCCGGGGCAAGCACCCCAATCGAAACCACCCTACTGTAGCACCAGAAACCCTATGCACAGGGAAGAACAAGAGGCAAAGCGCGGGAGCGAGTTCTGGCGATAAAAAAATAAAAAGAAAGAAAGAAGAAAAAGAAGAAGAAGTCAACTATTATAATAAGCCGAGAAAGGGAAAGTGTGTATATGTGTGTGTGTGTGTGTGTGTGTGTGTGAGTGATAAATAAAAGGAAAAAGAATCAAAATAATAATATAAAAAAGCATAGAGACAATAAAAATTATTAAAGAATAACCTAGATTTTAATGATTAAATTATAGTTATTAAAATAAGGGAAGGGGTACATAATAAAAGAGGGAATACCCTTAATATTTTAAATTTTTTAGGTTTAAAATTTGTAAGTAATTAAAAAATATTATTAAAAAACGCTAAAAAATAATCTCTAATAATTTAAAAAATGAATGATGAAAAACAATAATTATAATAAATGAGAAAGCGTCTATATATATATATGAAAAATAAAAGGAAAAAGAATCAAAATTAAAATATAAAAAAGACATCCCCGGATGCGGGTGTATCCAGTTGAGATGGGGAAGATCGGTGGTCTGGCTGGCGCGTGGCAAGGCCACATGGCCGCCGGCCACCTGCATTCAATTCACCCCGGATGCATTTATAACATGGTTCACCACCCAACTTGGCATTCAAGCCGGTGGGGAAGACGAGGCCGCCTCCATAACTCGACGCCGTCCTCCAGCTGCAGACATATTCTCACCTTCTCGATGCTTCACTGTTGGGATCTGCAATTTATTTGGCTTGTCACAATGCATAACTTCATCGCTCGGCTCGGCTCAGGCTGTCCTCCGGAGGCCAAGATTGCCAGTTCTCGAACTGCTCTGGGTCGGAGGTGTAATCTCCACTGCTGCGTGGAGTTCATTCCTGGCTTGCATCACTCTCAAAGCACATTCTGCCCCTGGCTTCTTGCAAGTCCGCCTCAGCCTTTTCCGCCTGTCTCTCTGCAATTCTCCCCGACTCGTCTGCATTCTCCAAGTGAGAAAATGCCTCGGCTTAGGCACAAGCTCAGATGCCGCAGAGGCAGCACTCGAGCCAGGCCCGCCTCTAGGCGTCGCTCCCCCTCCAGCCTTTCGAATTCCTCGGCTTCTGACTCCCCCCGTCGCGCCTCTCCTCGAGCCTTTAACAGGCGCAAAACTTTGCATAGCCCCTCCTCGCTGGTCCATCACCCGCCCTCTCCTCCGCGCGATGCATTTGTCCCTCCGCCTCCCACTGACCCTCGCATTGCTGAGTCTGCTCATTTGGTCAACCCGTCCACGGCTTTGTTTCACTTCCCCTGCCTCACTTCCCAGCCTATGGTGGTGGCGACGCTCACTGTAACGTTCAAGGAACTCCCTCAATTTGGTTCGAGGACCTTGCCTCCTGCGCATCCGGGAATTCAGCTCCGCACCCCTGGGTCTGACCAGGCTATCCAAACTGATGCGCAGAACCGCTTACAAGAAGCTGAGGGAGGCAAGCATGGCGGTGGCAGTTCCAGTTTCAAAGGCACGCCAATGGAGCAGCACGAAGCAGGCACGACAGCGAATCCCACTCAGGACGATGATGATTATGGCTATGGATGCAGAATCGAAGAAGAACCCCCCTCCGACGATTATGGTATCTAGGATTCTCAGTTATTTTGTCTCTTTCAGGTCAGTTTTTTTGTCTGGATGGAGTCTTCAGAATTCCTGGCCTGTGGGCTTGACAAAACACTGTTACAGTCCTATGTCTATGTTTAATACTGGTTCATACTGCTACAGTTTTCAGGTTTTTTGCTTAATGCTGGTTTCCTCCTTAGAGGCAGCAATTAAACTTATATCACGCTGGTTTCCCCCTGTGGGCAGTGCTTTTTTTGATATTTTGCTGAACTCGTCATGCCTATGAAGGCACACCTCTGTATGTACCATATTTTCTTCCAGTAATAGAATCTAGTCTTATTTAGAAAAATATATATATATAAAAAAGACATAAAGACAATAAAAACATTAACTAAGGAAAAAGAGAATGGGAGGATAAAGAAAGGAGAGGAAAATTTAAAAACAAAAGGATGGGACTAAAACACAAAGAGAGAAGAAATAAATAAAGACAAAAGGCGAAATGAATCCAAGGCAAAGGGGAGAAATTACCTCGAGAGGGCCGGAGTCCAACTTTTACTTAATTTCCACCCATCATCTCTGTTGATATTCTTAAGATGTCTCTCAATTTCAATTTGAGGGAGGCTATTGAAATTGAGAGACATCCTAAGAATCTCAACACATGATGGGTGGAAATTAAGTAAAAATTGGATTAATCTCTCCCCTTTGTATTGGATTCCTTTCCCCTTTTGACTTTATTTCTTTCTTCTGTCTTTGTTTTTTATTCCGGTCCCTTTGTTTTTTAAATTTTCCCCTCGTTTCTTTATCCTTCCATTCTCTTTTTCTTTGGTTAATGTTTTTTATTTTCTTTATGCCTTTTTTTATATTTTAATTTTGATTCTTTTTCTTTATATATATATATATATATATATATATATATATATATATATATATATATATCCTTTGTGGCTTATTATAATTATTGTTTTTTATGATTTATTTTTAAAATATTCGAGATTATCTTTTAGCCTTTTTTAATAATATTTCTTAATAACTTAAAAAATTTAAATCTAAATTTTTTAAAATATTAAGAGTATTCCCTCTTTTATTATTTACCCCTTCTCTTATTTTAATAACTTTAATTTAATCATTAAAATCTAGGTTATTATTAAATAATTTTTATTGTATTTATGCTTTTTTATATTACTATTTTGATTCTTTTTCCTTTTATTTATAGTCATTTTCTCAGCTTATTATAATAATTGATTTTTATCATTCATTTTGAAATTATTCGAGATTATTTATTAGTCCTTTTTTAATAATATTTCTTAAAAACTTAAAAAATTAAAACCTAGAAATTTTAAAATTTTAGATTATTCCCTCTTTTATTATTTATTTCTCTATAGTTTAATCATTAAAATCTAAGTTATTCTTTAATATTTTTACTCAAAATCCTAAAAACTTTTAATATTATAACTTATTAACTAACTAGTCAAATAAAGGCTATTTTCTAATGGCTAGTTTTAACTGCTATTATCCTTACTATTTATTCAATGAGACCGATTTCTTTCTTCTCCTTGTTTTGAGGATGAACCATGGTTCCAAAAGTCGACTAAATCCTAAAGATGTGATTAATCCGAAAAACATTTATCTATATTATAAATCACAAGAAAATAAATTATATATGTTATATAAAATGAATATAATAAATAAATAATGATAAACCGTAATGTGACTCTTTTACAAAAAATACAAATAACAATATTAAATATTTATGGATTTTTGGCTTATGTGATCCATCGATAAATTATGTGATCTTTCGGTGTGGTTCATCATTAGGACTAGGTGAGAGATCAGATCCGATCGTTGAGTTTAAATAGATGTAGAAATGCCAAAGTAAAACAGTTAGAATAACAGCTAATTTGACTTTGAAAATAATAACGGTTAGTTCTAATAATTTAATTATTTTCTTAATAAAACCTAACAGCTAAATTGACTATTAAAATTAATAACGGCTAGATCTATTTAATAGTTTAATTATAAAAATCTTTTTATCTTATTAATATTTATTTTCTTATAATTATTATTTATCTAACTATCTTATTAAATAATAATAATAATAATAATAATAATAATAATAATAATAATAAAAATAAAAATAAATAAATAAAATAAAAATATAAAAAATAAATAAATAAAAATAAAAAATAAAAAATAAATTTTTTTTAATTAAAATTAAAATTAAAATTAAAAATTTTCTTAATTTTTTTTAAATAAAAAATAAATTAAAAAAGAAATAAAATAAAATATAAATATAAATAAATAAATAAATTTATTAAATTAAAATTAAAATTAAAATTAAAATAAATATAAATAAATAAATAAATAAATAAAAATTAATTAATAAATTAATAAATTAAATTAAATTAAATTAAATTAAAAATAAAATATAAATATAAATATAAATAAATAAAAATAAACTAAAATCAAATAAAATATATATAAAATAAAAAAATTTTAAAATAAAAAAGGAAAATTAAGAATATAAGGCAAGGATCCAACACATGCTTATATTCCAACCGTCATCTCTATTGAGATTTACGGGTCTTTTTTCAATTTCAAGGGCCTCTCTTAACTTACGATGATGAAAATGATCAATCCTAGCTAAGACCTTAGCCTCTTCGATGCAGATATGATGATTAGTCTTTTCCACATGCTCAGCTAGGGCAGAGGTGCGGGACCTTCCATGCCTAATGTGAGCAGCATGTTCACATATCCTTTGGCTAATAGACCTACCCGTTTCACCAATGTACGACATCCCACAGGAACAAGGAATAATGTAGACACCTTTTCCATCCCTAGGGTTCACTGATAGGATTGCTAGGATCCTTAGGAAGCATAGGGTTTCCTCCTCCTTCAAGCCCCTTAACACGATTCACAGCTCTCTAAAATCGGTTAAAGATCCGGTGAACCCTAGGGATGGAAAAGGTGTCTACATTATTCCTTGTTCTTGTGGGACGTCGTACATTGGTGAAATGGGTAGGTCTATTAGCCAAAGGATATGTGAACATGCCGCTGACATTAGGCATGGAAGGTCCCACACCTCTGCCCTAGCTGAGCATGTGGAAAAGACTAATCATCATATCTGCATCGAAGAGGCTAAGGTCTTAGCTAGGATTGATCATTTTCATCATCGTAAGTTAAGAGAGGCCCTTGAAATTGAAAAAAGACCCGTAAATCTCAATAGAGATGACGGTTGGAATATAAGCAGGTGTTGGATCCCTGCCTTATATTCTTAATTTTCCTTTTTTTTTTTATTTTTTTTTATTTTATATATATTTTATTTTTATTTATTTATATTTATATTTTATTTTATTTTTAATTTAATTTAATTTAATTTAATTTATTTATTTTTAATTAATTATTTAATTAATTATTATTTAATTTAATTTAATTTAATTAATTAATTTATATTTATATTTTATTTTATTTTATTTTTTAATTTATTTTTTATTTCATTTTTTTTTTTTAAATTTTAATTAAAAAAAAATTATTTTTTAATTTTTAACTTTTATTTATTTATTTTTTAAGATAGTTAGATAAATAATTATAAGAAAATAAATATTAATAAGATAAAAAGATTTTTATAATTAAACTATTAAATAGATCTAGCCGTTATTAATTTTAATAGTTAATCTAGCTGTTAGGTTTTATTAAGTAAATAATTAAATTACTAGAACTAACCGTTATTATTTTCAAAGTCGAATTAGCTGTTATTCTAACTGTTTTACTTTGGCATTTCTACATCTATTTAAACTCAACGATCGGATCTGATCTCTCACCTAGTCCTGATGATGAACCACACTGGTTGGTTCGAAACGCGTCGACTTTGTTCATTGTAATGTGATTATTACCGAAAGATTTCTGCATAACAGTATTAAATGTAAATTTAAAAAAAAAATTATATAAATCTAATAAATATAAAATTAAAGGTAACGAGGAGGAGCGATGGCTTGCAGTAGGGTTTTTCTTAGCTGGGTTGTTGTGGTCGCCGCCGACCCTCTGTTTTCAAACCCTGCTCATGATTCAGATGCCACCTGCTGCAATGTGAAGACCGAGGAAGAGCCTGTAGCTACAACGGCTGTAGCGCTTGGAAGTGAAGTGGCCCCTTCTGGGTTGATTATGCCCCATCGTGTTGCAGCCGCTCCCTTTGAAGCGGAAGCCCTCTGCTTTACCACCGTCAACAGGGATGACCATGTGGCCACTGACAGCCTTGCTACTGTGGCGTCTATCCCAGAATCTGCAAGCGTTTACACCAGGGATGAGTTCCTGGTCCGGTTTTGTAAGCCCGTCCTCCACAATGTTGTGGGAGTCACTGCCTCTACCTCGTTGCAGCGTGGCCTTGTGGATCTACTCTATGGATGCGTTGAAGAGCCTCATCCAGGTCAGGTAGTCGGAGATCTAAAAGATTATGGCACTGTGTCATTTCGGAAGGCATTTAAAAATCTCTCTGCCCCCTTTCAGATTCAAATCACTCAGCTTTCAGGCAAGACCATTCTGCATTGGGTCCACCCCTCTGACCTGGTGCAGAATCTCAAGGCAAATCTGGAACGCCGGTTCGGGATTCCCTCAGCCCTTCAAAGACTTCTATTTCAAGGTAAACAGCTCGATGACCTTCTCCCCCTCTCTTCTTACAACATTAAAAGTAACAACTCTTTAGTGTTTTCCTTGCGTCTGAGAGGTGGTGCTGCAGGACAATCCTCTGCTGCCCCTCCCTACTCCTTCAAAGATGCAGTACACTCTGAGAATCCCAAACCCCCTCAGACCCCCAAACCCCAGCCTTTTCTAGTTGACAAACTGGAGGAGATTCCCTCTGTTGAGATCTCCCACCCTGGCCTCGCAGATGACCTTCAAAAATATGCAGAGAGGGCCATCATATGCAGATTCAATGGGCTTTGGCCGCGCTCTAAGGACCTCTATTACTGGATCCATTCCAACTGGACTCACCATTACAAGGTCAGCTTTTGTTCAAAAGGATATTTCATAGTTCTGTTCGACAATCCTAAGCATTATGAACAGGCCTTTGAAGAAGGACCTTGGTTTATGGGAACTGCTGGGCTCTTCCTAACTCCTTGGTTCCCAGATTTTGACCCAGCAACTGCAGTGATCACCAGAACTCCGGTCTGGGTCAGGCTTCCAAACTTACCAGCTCACCTGTGGCATATGGAGGTCTACAGGGGCATAGGCAACACCTTGGGCAGCTTTTTAATGGGAGATTCCTAGCGGGAACATCAAGGCCTTTACACATACGCCAAAATATGTGTGGAATTAGATCTAAGCAAGGGACTGCCAGACCAAATCAATCTCAAGATCAACGACTTTGTTTGGACCCAGGACCTGGATTACGAGAATACTGCCTTCCGTTGTCGCCACTGTCACCTAACAGGGCACCTGCAGAATTCTTGCCCATCACTTCCTGCAAAAACGAAAAAGGATAACATTGCAAAGACCAAGCCCAAGAGATGGACCCCTTGTTCTCCGCCACCAGCAGTCAGCTCTGAATCCTCAAGCTCGGATGAGGAGGGGAGCGATACAGATCCAGACCAGACACCTCAGACGATGGACCCTATGCACACCACTGTCACAACGAGCACCCAGAAACGTGTCCATGAGACCTCCTCCTCTGATTCAGACAAGGAGGTCCCCCTGTCGGAGAACTCCAATCTTCAAGTTGTTTTAGCCCACACCCCTCAGGATGGATGGATAAAAGTCAATAAAAAGAAAGGGAAAAAATTACGAGTTGAGACTTCAGCCCATGTGGTGTAGAAGTCGTTCTTTTTACTTTCAAGTCATTTGTTGTAGCTCCTTGCATGGTTCATTCCTTCTCCGGGACCGAGGTTGATAGTTTCATCATTTCCGGTCGGCCGGTTTCTTGTCTCTCTTGATTGTACTATATTTTGATCAATAGAAATAGTTTAATTTTACTAAGATATATATATATATAATAAAACAAGTTAAAAATAGAAATTAAATAATATAAGGAAATAAAAAATTCTAAGATAAACCTAAAGCATCATCTATCAATAAATTAATGATAATATAAAGCCCATATATTTATATAAAGACATCATAAAGTAAAGGAAATGTAACCAATTGAGAGAAATATGAGTTGACAAAAATATTATGGGAAAATAATAAAATTAAAATTGAATAAATATAGTATAACAAGTTAATAACGGAAATTAAGAAATCTAAAAGAAAAACTTTAAATACCATTTATCAAATAAAAAAACGATGATGCATGAGTTAAATATTTAATTATATAAAATAAAAAACAAAAAAACTCTTAAAAATATGAAGACAAAATAAATGTAACTAGTAGAGAAAAATAAGGGTTAATAGTTAATTGTGAAGAAAAAAATATGCGAAATAAAAAACAAAGAAAGGAGAAATCTAATGGCTCGAAATTAGCTAAGCATATATTTCTTTAACTAGTAGAGAAATTTAAGGGTTAATAGCTAATTGTGAAGAAAAAATATGCTAAATAAAAAACAAAGAGAGGAGAGAAATCTAATGGCTCGAAATTAGCTAAGCATATAGACATCCTTTTGATTGAAATTATTGGGCCGTTCTTTCCAAATGATGTGAGAGGAGTGATGGGTGTTTATGAAAGAATTTTAGTTGGTAAGGTGTTTAGACATATGAAAGTGTTTTGCTATAATATTTTTCGAATTGTGGTTGTGGAAAGTGTTTGTTATATATATGAAAGTGAGTTTTGAAAGCTTTGTCAATTTAGCCAATGTAGGATGGAAGAGTTTGGTAAACATTTGGATTAAAAATATGGTCAAATTTATGTTTAGGATATAAATATATGTTTAAGAGTTTTATAAGGTTCAAAAAGAGTTTTGGTATTCTTGCATCAACACCTCATAGCTCCGCTTGGGAAAGTGCTAAAATCCAAAAACACCTCAACAATTTTAATAAAAAAGAGGTTATAAGCTTTGCCAATTCAGAAAACCCACCATTCATCAAGTAAATCTCTCCCTCTCTTTATATTTTGTTTAGTACATTTTTCTTCATAATTAGTTATTATCATTTTCTTATTAACTTTTTATGTCATTCTTCTTCATATTTTTGAGGTTTTCTTCTTTAATTTAGTATTTTTGTTTTACTAATATAAGGTATTTCAAGTAATTTTTAGAAATATTATTTAGTGGTGTCTTTATTACTTGTATGTAATCCTTTCTTTATTATGTAATTTTTTCTTTATTTTGATCTGACTACTATGCTCTTTATGTTTTTTAATTTACTGTTATTATTTTCTTACTTTGCACACATATGTTTTTTATTTCTCACACAATGGTTGTTCATTATTTTTGTCAATTTATTTTCCTTTTTACATAATGGATACCTATTTTAGTTCCTTAATGGCTATCAAACTTTATTTTATAAATTCAAAATTCAAAATTATTTTCAGATACCATTCTAAGCTTCATTTGTCCCCAATGATGGGTGGAGTGCTCACTCGAAACATTGGATGTTTCAAACTCTTAATGATAGTTTATCTCTAGAGATCTTAAACAACACAATGAAGATATAAAATGTAAATGATTTTCTCATACTTTTCAACCTTCAAAATCTATAAAAAGGTATGTTTCATAGTTGGTTTAGGTTAAATTCTTAGTATGTCTCTCTTACGAATATCTAAAATGATGTGTCGTAAGATTTCAATCCTTTATTTTGTTTGTTGATGATTCAATTATAAATTAAATATATCAAACATAAAGGATTGGAGTGGGAGTGAGGTTGGAGATAGGATGAGAAGATTGCAAGGAGGTGACATCTCTCTCGGGGAGAACACATTACAAATGCATGAAGAAAAGGTCATGGAGAGATTCTTTTCAAAGATTAGAGACCCTTGTTGTTAACCTATCCTTGTATCTTGAAGAATATAGACTTTAACATAGGTACCATCCTCGGAATAAGGGGAATTCTTTGGAATTCTCGCTTAAATATGTTTCCCGGAAAGAAAAAAAAAACTACAACTTTTATGAACATTACATATTCATTTCCAAACACACAATGAATCTTTTATGTTGATATAATGCACTACTGTGGTTTCAAGCTTCTAGTGAGTGGATGTGCCAATATTAATATGGCATACCTTAGATTTTTACAATAACAATAAATTGTCATTCTTGTAAAATACACCCATTGTATCACGTTAGGAAAACATAGTGGTTGTGGAATGTTTAGCCTGTGTGTGGGAGAGCTTGAAAGATCTTTCAATTAGCCAATATATGATTTGACACGGGATCAAGGAGTTTAGTAAACACTTGGACTAAGCAGAGCATCAAATGTTTAGGTTCTAAATAAATGTTTTAAGAGTTTTATAACGTTTAAAAAGTGTTTTGGTATTCTTGCATCAACACCCCATCACTCCTCTTGCATTGTTCAGGAAGTGCTAAAAATCTAAAACCATCCCAATAATTTAAATAAAAAAGATCGTTATAAGCTTAGACAATTAAAAAAAACCCACCATTCATCAACTAAATATTTTGTTTAGTACATTTTTTCTTCCTAATTAGTTATTGATCCTTGTTTCTATTAACTTTTTATGTTTCCTCCTCCTTCATATTTTTCACGTTTTTTTCTTTAATTTAGTATTTGGCTCATGCAATATTAATCATTTTTAATATTTTTACTATTAAATGGTATTTCAAGTTATTTTTAGAAATATTATTTAGTCTTGTCTTTACTACTTTTATGTAATCCTTTCTTTATTTTGATTTGACTACTCTTCTCTTCATGTTTTTTAATTTACAGTTATTGTTTTCTAAATTTGCATTCATATTTTTTTATTTCTCACGTAATGGTTGCTCATTCTTTTTTTTTCTTTTTACACTATGGATACCTAATGTAGTTCCTTAATGGCTATTAAACTTTATTTTATAAATTCAAAATTCAAAATTATTTTCAAATATCATTTTAAGCTCCATTTATCCTTGATGATGCATGTAGTTCTCACTCAAAACACTAGATGTTTCATACTCTTAAAGATAGTTTATCTCTAGAAATCTTAAACAACAAAATGAATATGTAAAATGTAAATGATTTTCTTATACTTTTCAACCTTGAGAATCTATAAAAAGGCATGTTTTATAGTTGGTTTAGGTTAAATTCTTAGTACCACTCTCTTAAAAATATCTAAAATGATGTTTTATGAGATTTAAATTCTTTTAATTTGCTTGTTTATGATTCAGTTATAAAATAAATATATCAAACATAAAGGATTGGAGTGGGAGTGAGCTTGGAGACAGGATAAGAAGATTGCAAGGAGGTGACCGCTCTTTTGAGGAGAACATATTATAACAACATGAAGAAAAAGGTCATGGAGAGATTATTTTCAAAGATTAGAGACCCTTGTTGTTCACCTAGCCTTGTGTATTGAAGAATATAGGTTTTACCCTTGGTACCATCCTCACAATAAGGGGAATTCTTAAGGATTCTCCCTTAGATATGTTTCCTAGAAAGGAAAAGAACAAATGTAAATTTTATGAACATTAAATATTCATTTACAAACACTCATTGGTGTTTTTATGTTAATACAATGCACTAGTGTTGTTTCAAGCTTCTAGTGAGTGGGTGTGCCAATATTAATATGACATACCTTACATTTTTACAATAACAACAAATTGTCATTCTTGTAAAATACGCCCATAGTATCACATTAGGAAAACATAGTGGTTGTGGAAAGTGCTCTCTCTTTCATATATATATATATATATATAAGTGAGCTTCGAAAGGTATATCAATTTAGCCAATGTATGATTTGACATAGGATCAAGGAGTTTGGTAAACACTTGGACTAATTATAACGTCAAAATTGTGATTAGGTTCTAAATAAATGTTTAAGAGTTTTATAAGGTTTAAAAATAGTTTTGGTTCTTACGACAACACCCAATCACTCCTCTTGTATCGTTCCAGAAGTGTTGAAAATCTAAGAACAACCCAATAATTTTAATAAAAAAAATGGTTATAAGCTTAGCCAATTCAGACAACCTACCGTTCATAAATTAAATCTCTCCCTTCTCTTTATATTTTGTTTAATACATTTTTCGTGTTAAAAATCTAAAAACAACCCAATAATTTTAATAAAAAACATGGTTATAAGCTAAGCCAATTCAGACAACCTACCATTCATAAACTAAATCCCTCCCCTCTCTTTATATTTTGTTTACTACATTTTTTCTTCATGATTAGTTATTGATCCATGCTTTTATTAACTTTTTATGTTTCCTTCTTCTTCGTATTTTTTAGGCTTTTTTCTTTAATTTAGTATTTGGCTCTTGCAATATTAATCATTTTTAATCTATTTATTAACATATGGTATTTCAAGTTATTTTTAGAAATATTATTTAGTCTTGTCTTTGCTACTTTTATGCAATCCTTTCTTTATTTTGATTTGACTACTCTCACCGACGTGTTTTTTAATTTACAATTATTTTTTTTCTTAATTTGCACACATTTTTTTTTCTCAGACTATTGTTGTTCATTATGTTTTCCTTTTTACACAATGGATACCTAATTTAGTTCCTCGATGGCTATCAAACTTTGTTTTATAAATTCAAAATTCAAAATTATTTTTAGATATCATTATAAGCTTCATTTGTCCGTGATGATGGGTTGAGTCCTCACTCGAAACATTGGATGTTTCAAACTCTTAAAGATAGTTTATCTCGAGAAATATTAAACAACACAACGAATATATAAAATGTAAATGATTTTCTCATACTTTTCAACCTTGATGATCTATAAAAACACATGTTTCGTAGTTGGTTTCAATGAATTTGTGAGTATGACTCTCTTACGAATATCTAAAATGATGTGTCATGAGATTTCAATCCTTTTAGTTTGCTTGTTGATAATTCAATTGTAAAATAAATATATCAAACATAAAGTATTGGAGTGGGAGTGAGGTTGGAGATAGGATGAGAAGATTGCAAGTAGGTGACATCTCTTTTGAGGAGAACACATTACAAAGGCATGAAGAAAAAGGTCATGGATAGATTATTTTCAAAGATTAGAGACCCTTGTTGTTGACCTAGCCTTATATCTTGAAGAATCTAGGCTTTACCTTAGGTACCATCCTCAGAATAAGGGGAATGCCTAGGGATTATCCCTTGACTATGTTTCCAAGAAAGAAAAATAAAAACTATAACTTTTATTAACATTAAATATTCATTTACAAACACTCATTGATGCTTTTATGTTGATATAGTGCACTAGCGTGGTTTAAAGCTTCTAATGATTGGGTGTGCTAATATTAATATTGCATACCTTAAATTTTCACAATAACAACAAATTGTCATTCTTGTAAAATATGCCCATCGTATCACATTAGGAAAACATAGTACATTGATGGAAATGTAGAGTCTTGTATTTTCTCTACAACACTCCAATGTCTCCCCTCTTATGGTTAGGACTACTTGTATATATATGTGCCACTAAAATCAATATATGGTTTATCTTATAGCCACATTAATAGTGCACGTTTATTGATCCCATTTTTTAAGGGAAAACTAGTTGATAGTTTTTGTACAATCCATTAAAATACTAATAATGCATCATTATAGTGAGCCACTATAACAACACTGCATCAATACAATGTGTATGATCTGTTACAACATTGATGTGCCCTTTAAAATTAATTTTTTACATTTGGTCAACCAGCCTACAAACTAGATCAATCAACAAAATTTCACCCCTTGACATCATAATAACAAAAATCCATAAGCACGGCTTTGCTTAATCCTTGAGTTTTTTCTTGAAACTACCTCAATTCAGTCAATTTAAGAACCAACACAGTTTGTATGCTCATGGACCTGCATTTAGCAGCAAGGTCCTCCATGGTGGACATGGTTATTCACCAGTAGGTTGCTCCATGTTGGGGTGCGTTGGTTCTAGAAATTTGGGAAAAAGAGAGAATATTGAAGCCTCTTCTTATAGAAGCTTCCAGAATTTGTTGCAACTATTTACCTTAGATAAAACTCTCGAATCCTATCCTATCCCTCCTTGGAGTTTCCATCCCTTATTGTTTGATCCCATCCTCCCATAAAGAGTGGATCCCAAAGCCTAGATTGGTAAATGGATAAGAGCTCACAACTTAACATCATCTTCTATATATTTTTGGCCATCCAAAAGCTAGGGGTTGACTTTTGGAGATAGATTTGACCCTCATGATGATGTTGTGAAGAGTTATTATTCCATGTATTAGGGTGATTAGAGATGCACTTTGTGGAAAATAAGGAAAACATCAACTTGGAGGAGCTCTTCTACAATATCAACTCCTATATTTGGTTGTAACTCACTCTATTACTATTAATGCAAAGAGTTCTTTGTTTTCCTATATATGATATTATGATTTCATGTATTTCTATGCCATGTTGATCAATTGAATGAAGTATGTAGATGATGCTACATAGATGTTGTAGATCGTTGGCTTATGTTGTTTGATCATGTAGGTTCTAATTATAGCGACTAGAGCTAGAATTGGAGCATTCAAGCCAAAAGAGGAGCGAATCATACAACGGATCACAATTAGGATTCATCCCATTATCTGTTTACTTCAATGGAAACATTATTTTCTTTGACTTTCTATTATTCTAGGCTAGGCCACCCACTCTAGGGAAGATACTTATGTCCACAGTTATAGATTTCGTATAACAAATAGGCGACTCCAATGGGGAATGGTGTATTCCCTTTGTGGTTTCTTTTTCCTTATTGCTTTTCTTACCTCTTCTTCGTACCTTCAATGTCATACTCAGTCAAGAACAAACATAGGAAGACTTTTCATTGAGTTTTACTTGCAATTTTTGTGTCGAAACTTTCTATTCATTGATCATCGCACCTTGTGGTCTAGAGATAGTGCGTTGCAGTGCATCCTATCCTTCTTTACACCTACATTGCAGTGAATCCTAGCCCTTTCAGCACTTGCTATGTTCCTGGTTTGATGCAAAAAAATTCCTTTTGTGGTTTTATCTCTGATTAACTTTGTTCCGATTGGTCCTCCTTGCGTCCTTGAGTGTGTCTTGGTCTCTCATAAGCCTTCATATTGTTTGATTTTGGTTTTGAATGCCTTTGATAAGGATTTTTTTAGTTTTTCCTTTGTTCTTATCATTAGGTCATTATCAAACTAAATTTTTTGATCATTAAGTGCTTGAAATAATTGGTGTTTTATACATCGTTCTGAATAATTTCTTTTATCAATGATTAGGCTTTACTGGGTATCCTAGCCTAGAACAACAAAAAGACTAATAAGCTATTGTTTTTCTTGAAGTAACAGTTAATGGGATGAAGCCTACCTATGATCCTTCGTATGCTTCGGTCCTCTTTTGGCTTTAATGCTCGAATTATAGCTCTAGTCACTATAATTAGAACCTACACAATCAAACAACACAAGCCAATGATCTACGACATCTGTGTAGCATCATCTAAATAATTCATTCAATGGATCAACATGGAATCAAAATACATGAAATCATAACATCATATATAGGAAAACAAGGAAATATATGCATTAATACTAATGGAGTGAGTTACAACCAAATATAGGAGTTGATATTGTATAAGAGCTCCTCCAAGTTGACTTGTTCCTTCTTTGCCACAAAGTGCACCTATAATCACCCTAATGCATGCAATAATAATTCTTTACAAGTAGCAGCATGAGGGTAGAATCTATCTCCAAATCACAACCACTAGCTTGTGGATGACCACAAATATATAGAAGAGGATGGTAAGTTGGGAGCTCTTATCCATTGACCAATCTAGGATTTGAGATCCACTCTTGATGGGAGGATGGGATAAATGGATAAGGGATGTAAACTCCAAGTAGGTATAGGACAGGATTCAAGAGTTTTATCTGAGCTAAATACTTGTAACAAATCTTGGAAGCTTAAAGAAGAAGAGGCTTTGGGATTCTCTCTATTTTTTCCAAATTCCTAGAACCAGTACAGCCCAACATGGAGCAACCTGCTAGTGAATGCAGGTCCATAGGAATATTCCATGGGAACGGGAAAATTATCCCTTTGTGCCATAGGAATGGGAGGATTGTCCCCTTGTATCATGGGAATAATAGGTTTCCCCCCAGTTCATTGGAATCTGAAGAAACAAGAATAACCTGAGTGGTATGAACTTCAATCTCTTCGGGAAAGGTACAATCAATTGAAGTTGGAATCAAGTCAACCATTTTCGCAGCCAATTTTTGGTCAGGAATAGACTCATGGGATTCACATTCAAAGAGGGTGGGATTGATTGGATTTGTATTATGATCAATCACTTCATTATCTAGTGGAGGATTGGGAGAAAGCTTTTGGTAACGAACTGGAAGATGAGGTTGAGAATCTGTAAGGTTTTCCAACACTTTTTATGCTTCATCCATATAAGGAAAAAGGTGAATAAGATGATCCCCTCCACATAACATACATGGAAATTTTAATTTACCCTTTTTCCTAGGGATATTACTATCACTAGGTGATGGTTTATCACCAACATGATCTCTAGAGGCTTATGAAAAAGGTTGATGTGAGCCTGTAGACCACACTTCTAATATCTTGGGAATATTAGGAGAATCTCTAATAATGTGGTCACCCTTACATAACTTTCAAGGTAATTTAACTTTATGGGGTTGATTGGAAGGTTTATATATGCTAGTTGCATGGTTAACAATGGTTGCTTGGTTCCCACCTGCTTATATTGCTTCTTCTTATTTGTCCTCTTCTTCTTCTTCTTAGCTTTCTGGTTACTAGAATAAAGAATTTCACCAGGCGAGGAGGAAGAAAGGGATGAAGAAACAACAGGTGAAGAAGGAAAAGGGTAAAATTTAGTATCAACTTGAGGTTGATGTTGTTCAGGTGGAAGAGAACTTGGTTGAGAAGCAATTTGGACATTCAGAACCATAGGGGTCGAAAACAACCAAACTGGAAAACCAATGGTAAATTCAGGAAGGGACAACGTTGTCATATAAGGAGCACCAATATTTCCAAAAGGAGGAAAAGGACCAAGTTTCCCTTTATCGGTGGACTTGGGAACTATTGCCATTAGTATCAACCTAAGATCCACTAAGGAGTTGTTCCACAGTAAGGATGTTGTTCTACAGTAAATTAATTGATTCTATAAATTAACAACAAAAAACAAATAAAAAAGGTGTAACAAGGAAAAAGTGTTTACCAAGCAACTGTGAACTACAATATACACCTTGGCGAACCAAGGACTTAATGTACGTGCAGTAAATCTCCCTGAATGTTGTGTTCGGTGTATCACGGTATACAAGGCGACTAACTTGGTTACCTTTGGCAAGGATAGAAACCTATAGGGGACTTCCAAAATATACTCGATGGTATGTGGAAGTGCAATTTGTAGTAGTGTTGTCTAATGTGTAATCGTTAGATGAGAGTGTTCCCATATACTTTTCATGCGTGGAGAACCATATGATATTCCCAAAGGTATGTGGAGAACGATCTGATACACTTACGTACGTGGAACATGATATCACCCTCGAAATGCAACGTTGGTAAAAAATGACAACTCCTACGTTTAGAGATGTCGGAACACATCTCTAGCCTAGACCTCTAGATGTTTGGCTTAATGTGATAAATGCTCCTTAGGTTGATTGAGTGAATTTTAGAGTTGATATTGAATTATGTTTCAGTTTCAAGGCTCAAAAATCGATGTCACCTGAACATACCTATGATGCAACTAATATGACAAAAATAACTCTTTTCATTTTCCTTTTAACAATGAAAGGCCTAACTAAGTAGGGGAAGAAGAAATCAATAAAAAATGCAACAAACAAGCGATGCAACAATCTATCTCTACAACTTCACTATTCCAATAAAAATAAAAGACCTATATGCAATGCATGATGCACAATATTTTTCTTTTGTATTCCTCTTATTTTTAAGATAAAAAATAATATATTTGCCTAATCATGATAAAATAAACTATCCAGAAAGATGAATAAAACACAAATTTTTTCAAGCACTCAATGATCAAACAATTCAGTGTGCTAATGACTTAATGATAAGAACAAATTAAAACCTAAACAAATCATTATCAAATACATTAAAAACCAAAAGAAAACTAGATGAAGGCTTATGAGTGACGAAGACACACTCAAGGACAAAAGGAGGACCATTTCGAACAAATTTAATCAGAGAGGAAACCACAAAAAGGAAATTTGTTTCATCAAAATGGGATCATATCAGGTGTTGAAAGGGTTAGGGTGCACTGCAACGTAGGTGTAGAGAAGGCTAGGGTGCACTGCAACACACTGTCTCTAGACCACAGGGTGCAATGATCAATGAATAGAAATTTTTAACACAAAAATTGCAAGTAAATCTCAGTTAAAGGTCTTCCTAGGTTTTTTCATGACTGAGTATGGCAGTGAAGGTCCGAAGAAGAGGTAAGACAAGCACTAAGGAAAAATAAACCCCCAAGGTAATCCATTGTTCCCTAGTGGAGTTGCCAATTTGTTATATAGAATCTATGGCTGTAGATAAATGTATCTTCCCTAGACTGGGTAACCTAGCCTAGAAAAATAGAAAGACAAAGAAGCTAATGTTTCCCTTGAAGTAAACATATAATGGGATGAAGCCTACCCGTGATATGTCATATGATTCACTCCTCGTTTGGCTTGAATTCTCCAAGTCTAGCTCCAGTCACTATAATTAGAACCTTCACAATCAAACAACACAAGCCAACGATCTGCAACATCTATGTAGCATCATCTAAATACTTCATTTAAAGGATTTACATGGCATTGAAATACATGAAATCATAACATAATATATAAGAAAACAAAGAACTCTTTGAATTAATACTAATGGAGTGAGTTACAACCAAATATAGTAGTTGATATTGTATAATATCTCCTCCAGGTTGACTTATTCCTTCTTTGCCACAAAGTGCACCTCTAATCACCCTAATGCATAGAATAATAACTCTTCACAACAACAACATGAGGGTAGAATATATCTCCAAAAGCCAACCCCTAGCTTGTGGAAGGCCACAAATATATATAAGAGGATGGTAAGTTGGGAGTTCTTATCTATTTACCAATATAAGCTTTTAGATCCACTCTTGATGGGTGGATGAGATCAAAGGATAAGGGGTGGAAAATATAAGGAGGGATATGATAGGATTTGAGTGTTTTATTTGAGGTAAATAATTGTAAAAATTCCTGGAAGCTTCTTGATTTGAAATGACTGTATTAGTTTTTTTGTGCTAAGTATCTTTCAGTTTTAAAAACATGTGCATAACTGCCTCTTTAGTTTGCATAAGGATTGAGGAGTTTGTCCATGAATTGTAGATGTTTTTTAGTTAATTAGAAGCATAAAATAAGCATAAATGACACTGAACAACAGTGTAAAACAGAGAAATAAGTCACCACATGAACTTTACATAACAGGCATGATGAAGCAGTTCACCCCTTCTGGGCTACATCTGTTGGCCCAGCTCCCGATGACTTGTCCATTTTTCATTATGCTCAAAATTTTGATATTAAATGTAGTTACAGTGCTCTAATGGTTGTTTTCTCTGCACCAATGGCTCCAGAATGCTCCAATTAGTAAAAAATGACTCTTCATTCACTCAAGATGGGCGAAATTTGAGTCTCCTACTCTTTTGCCCAGTATCTCCTAGCAAAGCTCCACTAAAAATGGAGAACTCCACTTAACTAGAGTTAAAATTGGCTTGACCGCCAATTTAGGCGCTCACTAAATTTTGTGCCGACTTAACTACACATTTAATGTTGCGGTTGGGTGGTGGCCACATGCGCACCCCCAAACCGCGGGTTATCATAACTATCGAGCAGAAATTACGCTTTAAACTGCGGTTGAAAAGAGTTGAATTAGGGTTTTTGTTGCCATCGGGTTGGCACTTATCCCCACAGTTTGGAGTTGTTAACACTACAATGTGATACATATGATGGGAACTGCTAGCTGTTTGGGACCGCCGGCTGTTCCCAACCCCCAATCGCATTTTCTATACACGATAATACAAACCCATCGCCTAAGGAGGTTAAGTAACTCATGTAGCTTAGATGGTAAGGTGTGCGCGTGCAAGGAGGGAGGTTAGGGGGTCGAGCCTTGCTGCCTCCAAAAAAAAATTATTATGCAGTCGCAGGGCCACGTGGCAGCTTCTGGTTGGCTCTTCGAACCCGTACAACCAATAAAAACCTGTCACTTGTCCTCCTGCGATTGGTCCTGAGAAAGGAATATTCTCTTTTGCTGACTATACATCCACCTTGCTCACTGTGCATCCCAGTCAAACCTGGTCAAACTGTCGCAATTTTACCTGTTTGGCATTTTGATCATAATGCAATATCTTCCTCATACGACATTGGTTTTTCGAACCGCTTGCAACACCGAAATCAAGAAGAAGAGATGTACGCAACCATCCCTATTTCAATCCAATCCAGTAAATTTTAATTTTGAGAAAAAGTTATGAACTCCTGATCATTCCTCCCCATTGGGAAGCTTTTGGACCACAAAATACTTAATTACCTATTCAGTAGATGAGTGTACAACTACCTCACCTTTCCAACCTCCATCCATTTTGCCTTGCTTGGTTTAGTGCCATAGAGCCCAACTTGAAGGTGGTCAACACTTCCCATCTTTGATGCTCTTGTCCTCCTATCAAGAATTGTATCTTATTTGAGATCATCCATAAATTATGGCGATAAATCTTCAATATAAGGTATCTGAACATCACTTCCTTGATCATCGATCAAAGGTGGCTCATATAAGCGTAAGTTTTCAACATTAACAACTGAATACATTTGCATGTAAGAAGGCAAATCAGGTTGGAATGCATTATTACCAAATTTTTTTATGATCTTGAAAGGACCATAGAGAATGGGTTTGAGCTTTTTACCTTCCCCTTGCATCCTTTCTTTGCTAATGTGCAACCATAACTCATCTCCCTCTAGAAACTTGTGATCAAATCGGTGTTTTTCATGCCTCTATTCGTATTTTCTTTGAATTTTATCAAGTTGTCTTGAACTTGTTGATGTATCATCTGAATTTGCTCAATGAACTTTCGAGCCTTATCAATTTCACTATGGCCATCAATTGAAACTTCCTTCCCAAAGATGAAGTATATTGGTGATTTTGGCAAATACCCAAAGCATACTTCAAAAGGTGAGGTTTGTGTTGAAGAGTGCTTTGCCCGATTGTAAGCGTGCTTAATGTAATGCAATTGTTCATCCCACAACTTAGGATGTTTGTTGCAATATCCTCTCAATAGAAGCACAATTGTTTTGTTCACCACCTCGGTTTGTCCATCTATTTGTGGATGAAAAGCGATACACTTTTTCAACTTTGTGTCCATCATTCTCCGTAGATTTGACCAAAAATTCCCAATGAATCTCGAATCCCTGTCACTAACAATGGAAGTGGGCAATCCAAAATGAACCCAAACATTTGTAAAATAAATTTCAGTAGTTTGTTCAACTTTAATGGTTTTCTTACATGGCATAAGTATACTCATTTACTGAATCTATCCACAACTACAAAAAGATAATCATGTTGCTTTCTTGACATAGGTAGACATCCAACAAAGTCCATGGAGACACTCTCCCATGGCCTTGATGGTACCGGTAGTGGCGTGTACAATCCAAGCTTCCTATTACTAGGCTTACTTGTTGCACACATAGAACAACCACTTATAAAACATGACACATTTCTATCATGTGAGGCCAATAACAATACCTCTGTAGATGTGCCAATGTTTTTCTTACCTCAAAGTGTCCAGCAATAAAAGAAGAATGAATTTCTCTCATGACACTTAGCCTCTCTCCTTGTGGAATGCATAGCTTGCCCAAATGAAAAAACAAATTGCTATGCATGTTATAATATTTTTCTTCAACTTGATTCCCTTCACTCAAACTAGCATGCACATCTTGAAAATCAATGTCATGTGCATATTGTTCTATGTAACTCTCATGTACAACAAAATCATTTTTGAGTAAAGTAGAAGCACTAATGATTGGTCTTGAAAGCATATCTGAAACTTTATTGAATATACCTTTATTGTACCTTATAACCAAGTGAAATTGTTGAAGAAATCCCATCCACCTGAAATGTCTTGATTGTTACAATTTTGTTTGTGACTGCAAGTACTTTAATGGTTGGTGATCAGTGTGTACAATAGTCTCTTTAACCATCAAGTAGTGTTTCCACTTCTTGACAATTTGTACCAACACATATAGCTCTTTGTCATATTTAGGATAATTATTCAAAGCGCCATTAAATGTTTCTAAATGGAAGGCGATAGGCTTACCATGCTGCAAAAGTACCGCACCCATGGCATAGTCCCTAGCATTGGTTTTTATCTCGAATGGTTGTCTCAAATTTGGTAATGCAAGGATTGGAGCTGAACTGATCTTGTCTTTTAAAGCTTTGAAAGCTTGCCGTTTTTTTCCTCCCCATTGGAAGCCTTTCTTCACACTTGCCACTGCATGCATAGGAGCTACGATGGAAGAAAAGCTAACAATAAACTTCTTCCAATATTGAGATGCACCTAAGAAACTTCTTTCCTCAGTTACTGTTTTGGGTGTGGGCCAATTCACAATGGTCTCCAATTTAGAAGGATCAATCCTCAATTATCCTCCTCCTAAAATATGTCCCAAATAGACCAAAGAAGTCTTTCCAAACTCACATTTGACATCTTAAGAAACAATTTCTCTTTCTTCAAAATATCAAGCACTCTATTCACATGAAAGACATGATCTTCTAATGTTTTTTCTGAAAATTAAAATGTAATCTAAGTACACAATAAAAAATTCATCAAGGAATGGTCGCAAAACATTATCCATCACTCGCATGAAAGTTGCTGGTGCATTACATAAACCAAAAGGCATAGCTAGCCACTCAAAGAGTCCTTGTTTGGTTTTGAATGCAGTTTTCCATATATCACTTTCTGCAATTCTTACTTGATGATATCCACTTCGTAAATCTAACTTAGTGAAAAAAATTGCTTCTTTCAACTGATCAAGCAAATCATCTATTCTTAGGAGTGGGTAACGATTTTTTACCGTAATCTTGTTCAAAGCTCAAAAATCTACACACATGCGCCAAGTCCCATCTTTCTTTGGTATCAAGACTATGGGTGAACCACATGGCGAGTTGCTTGGCCTTATGATTCCTTTATCCAACATCTCTTTGATTTGCCTCTTTATTTCAGCATTCTCCATTATTGACATGCGATACATATCGATGTTTGGAAGAGGACAATCCTGTTGCAACTGAATCTCATGTTGAATTTCTCTTTTTGGAGGCAAGCTTGTTGGCTCCTGAAACATCTCATGATTTCCATTAACCACATCATATAATTCGGATTTCAACTTAGGATCACATCCTTCAAAATATTCATGATTAATGTCAGCTTTAGGCTTAATCATAAGAAGAAAAAAATTCTTACTTGAATTTACCAGCCTTTTTACCTGTCCAACATTTACCAAAGCAATGTTTGTCTTCTTGCGGTGTGCTCTAACAATGAAATATTTGCCATATTTGAATAAATGATACTTGTTCTCATGGTGATAGAAGATCGCTTTCCTGTCATACAAGTAAGGACTCCCTAATACAATACCAGTTTGTCAAGCGGAACCACATCTAATTCAATTGTGTCAACAAAGCTTGCAGTGATTGCCAACCTCAATATACATTTCTTTGAAACTTGTAGATTTTCATCCTTACAAATCCAACCCAATGGATATGGTTTTGGATGTGGTATGGTCTCAAGGTTAATTTTCTTGACCAAATATTCAGAGATTAATTTTTCTTGTGATCCACTATAAAACAGTGTATCAATCTTGGTATGCTTGGATATGAGCCTCACATGAAATAATTATATTCTTTCTTCTTCATTTGGAGTGTTTATGTGACAGTTTGATGTTTGGTACTGGGTTTAGTTTCAATTTCTTTTCCCTTCATGTTCTTGAATCCCATGGATGTAATTTTAGTTTCATCACCTAAATCAAATCCTAAATCATGTTGAGCTGTAGCAACAGTTTTTTGTTTCCCTTTGTTATTGGGTTTCTTTGGCCTCAATTCAGGATGTAATTTCCAACAATGAGTTTCATCATGGCCTTCTTTTAAACAATTTTTACAAGTCACTTTTTCTCCCTCTTTCTTAACAAACACATTATTTTTGTTTTTACCTTTTGAGGTCTTTTCCTTGGCTTTACCCTTAAAAGGTTTATTTCTACCCTCTTCAGAAATGTTCTTTCCTCTAACTTCTATATGTGTGGCCTGAACACAAACTTCATCTATATTGGTGGGGTTAAATATGAGAATAATATGTTTTAGGTAGCTATGTAAGCCTCCTATGTACATTAGCAAAGTGTCTTGGCTCTGCAAATCCACCCCTAAGAAGAGAGCTCTTCTCCTAAATTCTTGGGTGTATTCTTGCACATTTTGTCCCTTTAACTACCTAAAGTTTTTCCATTTCATGATGGCTTTCTGCATATGAGCTAACGGATAAAACTGTTGTTTAATAGCAACAATAAAATCTGACTATTATAGAATAATCTTACCATGTTTCTTGATTTCCTCCTTTGTCTTGGCTTCCCACCAAACAAGTACTGCATCTTCCATTCTCAAAGAAGCTAATTGAATTTTGGTATCATCATCTTGAAGGTTCTGTATTCTCAAATAGACCTCGAATTGTCTAATCCAATTATCTAGCTTTTCTGCATTGACTTCACCATTAAAAATTGGCAATTAAAACTTAACATCAAGTTTTAATAAAGGAGATTTACCAGTGCTCTTGGACTTGTGTGGCTGATGTACTAAAGAAGAAGTAGAGGATGATTATAATGATGATGAGGGTGAAGATGATGGCTCTCCATTGCCTCCATTTCCTCCATTTCCCTTCTTTGACTTATCTTCATCATGTTGACCTCCTGAAGATCATTGTCCTTCCTTTTTAAGTTTATATCCTTCTCCTTCCAGTCTCTCATTCCTTTCTTGATAAATAATTCTAGCCATCTCAGTCATGTCAAGAAATGCTTTCCTGAACACTCTTTCTTCCTCCTTAGGGTCAACTTCTTCATGGATTTCTCCTTCCTTACGAGGCATGATTAATGCAACTTCTGCTTCTTTAGGAGGTGAACTAGGTGGTGGAGATTGTGGCAATATTGCTCTCCTTTGCTTTGGATCCTTTTGAGACCCTCCTGCTTCCACCAGTTTGCCTTCTCCTCTTTTGAGCTCGAGCCTTGTAAGAATCTAAAACTTGCAAACAGTTAAACAATTCTTTGCACTAAACAAAACCAGAGAATAAACTCTAGCTTTGATACCAATCTGGTCTAAAATGACGATATTAATTTTGTTGTGTTTATAAGTGTCTTTCAGTTTTAAAAACATGTGCATAATTTCCTCTTTAGTTTGCATAAGGATTGAGGAGTTTGTCCATGAATTGTAGAGTGAATTAGAAGTACAAAATAAACATAAATAACACTGAACAACAGTGTAAAACAGAGAAATAAGTCACCACATGAATTTTACACAACAGGCATGATGAAGCAGTTCACCCCTCCTGGGCTACATCTGGTGGTCCAACTCCTAATGGCTTGTCCATATGTCATTATGCTAAAAATTTTGCTATTACATGTAGTTACAGTGTTCTAATGGTTGCTTTCTCTGTACCAATGGCTCCATAATGCTCCAATTAGTAAAAAATGACTCTTCATTCACTCAGAATGGGCGAAAATTGAGTCTCTTAGAAAAGCTCCATTGAAAATGGAGAACTCCATTTAACTGGAGTTAAAATTCGTTTGGCCGCCATTTTAGGCGCGCCCGCTAAATTTTTTCGCCGACTTGATTGCTCATTTAATGTTGTGGTTGTGTGGTGGCCACATGTGCACCCCCAAATCGTGGGTTATCGTAATTGTCAGGCGGAACGTCTTACACATTAAACTACGGTTGAAAAGAGTTGAATCAGGGTTTTTATTGCCGTCGGGTTAGCGATTATCTGCGTGGTTTGGAGTTGTTAACGCTGCCATGTGATACATATGACGGGAACCGCTGGCGGGTTAGGACCGCCGACGATTCCCAACCCCCAATCTCATTTTCTATACACGATAATACAAACCCATCGTTTAAGGAGGTTAAGTAACTCATGTAGCTTAGATGGTAAGGTGTGCGCGTACCCGGAGGGGGGTTAGGGGGTCGAGCCTTACTTCCTCCATCAAAATTTTACTATGTAGTTGCAGGGCCACATGGCAGCCTTAGGGCTGGCCACGTGGTAGCTTCTGATTGGCTCTTCGAACCTGTACAACCAATAAAAACCTGACACTTGTCCTCCTGCGATTGGTCTTGAGAAAGGAATATTTCAAGGAATATTATCTTTTGCTGACTGTACATCCACCTTGCTAACTATGCATCCTAGTCAAACCTGGTCAAACTATCGCAATTTTACAACATCTGTTTTTTGAAACCGTTCACGGTGCCGAAATCAGGAAGACGAGATCTACGTAACCATCTTGGTTTCAACCCAATCCTATAACTTTGAATTTTGAGAAAAAATTATGAACTCCCGATCAATTCTAGAAGAAGAGGCTTCAGGATTCTCTCTCTTTCTCTCAAATTTCTAGAACCAACGCACTACACCATGGAGCAACCTGCTAGTGATCAACCCTATCGAGGATGGAGCAACCTCCTAGTGAAAACAGGTTCATAGGCATATAGACTCCATTGGTTCTTAAATTGATTGACTTGAGTTAGTTTCAGGTAAAAAATTAAGGATTAAGTTGTGTCATGCTTAAGGATTTGTGCTATGATGATCTCAAGGGGTGAAAAGATGATGATGATCACAAATAATTATCAAGTAGAGAAATTAGGTGTTAGATTTCACTACAACTGGCTTCTCAGCATGGTATCAAAGCTAAGGTGAAGGAAGGAAGATCACTATCTGTTGGCATATGTGAAGACATCTCTCTCACTATCAAAGCTAAGGAAAGAAGCCCAAAGATCACTCTCTTGAAGATCTCTTGAAGACATCAATATATCAGCTCTCATTCACTTGAAGACATTCTTGAAGATATTCTTGCAGCAACTTTTTCTCTCACCTACAAGTAAGTACTCTTCTATTCCATATGTCTAATACTCCCAATCAAATGGCATTTATATGCAAGGAAGGCAACAAGATTGATAGAGCATCCAATTTCAAATCTTGGAAAAAGAGAATTGATTTAGTTCTTAAAGAAAATGAAGTCATTTGATTCGTTGAAGGAAATGTTCCAATACCGGATAAGAACAATGCTCAAGAAGTGGAAAAATACAACAAGAGAGAAATTAGGGCTCAAAGGATTCGCTTTGAGTCCATCAAGGATCATATCATTTCTTTTAATTCAGATTTATCTACATCCAAAGAAGTGAATGATACATTGGTAAAATTATACTCCATCAACACAATCGGTCAAAAAATATCTTCAAGGAATCATCTCTATGGAACAAGAATGTCAAACGAAGAGGACGTGGCTTCATAGTTTATGACGATATTAAAAATCAAAGATCAACTTCAAAAACTTGGAGAAATCATATATGACTCTGAATTGATCACTTTTGTAATCAATGCTCTACCTCCAGCTTGGGATGGTTTTACAGGAGGCATCTATGCTAGAAAGGAAACTCCAACCTTTGAAGAATTATGGAATTTATGTTTTCTAGAGGAATCAAGATCCAAGGTTAAAGTTGATAATGAACCTAATAATGAAAATTATCAAGCTTTTGCAGCTAGATCAAAAAAAAAGTTTGGAAAGTTTGGATCTCATGGCAAAAAGTCTCATACAATCAAGGGCATGTCCAAAGTTCAATGTTATGATTGTCATGAATATGGACATCAAGAGATATTGTCCCAAGAACCCTAAGAACAATAAGAGCAATAAAAGGAAGGAAATAAATGAAGCATTAACAACAGAAGATGAAGAAGCATCAAAGAAACCCAAGGTCAAAGACAACAAAGATCTTTATTATTAATGTTAATGAAGATTATGGTAGGTGTACATAGCACTATAATATACTTTTGTACTACCAGGTTTGCAGTCAAGTTTTCCATTTCTTGTTTAGAAGATGGCAGATAGAATAGTATTTGTTGATGGCAAGACAATTATTATATTATATGATTTATGGGGGATAGCATAGAAGATTATTGGGATTCACAAATTTAGTCTTTTCATGGAAATCAAAATTAAGAGGGAGCTCATATTGAAATAGTTAGAATCAACTCACTAAAATAAGAAGAGGAGTCTCCTTGATTGCATCACAAAACTCTAGAAAAAGCTTTCAGATAATATAGAAAAATTCATTATACAAGATTTTATCTAAAAGATCCAGAGGAAACTAAAATTTCTCCCTAGGAAGTAAGGAAACTCATAGGATAGAAATCAGGAAAAAGGGCAGAATAGATAGTTTATATCTAGATTGTAGTATGTTAGAGATTTTTCCAGCCATAAAAAGTTAACATTCACCAGTGAAGATGATTCGAACTTATGCATCAAAGAATGAACCAGTGATACTACGATGGCTCAAGAATAATATTTCAAGAAGCATATTTTTCATATATATATATAGCAGGACGTAGCAAAGCATATTCTACAGAAAGAGTAGAGATTTTGAAGTATATATTAAGAAGTCAACACTTAGCTTTACATGATAGCATAAAAGAAAAATCTTGAAGAAAATTCTCCCAGTAAAAGGAAGAAGTTCACAATCCTCAGCTAGAAAGGTCACTCCCGATTCTTGAAAGACTAGAGAAAACCCCATACTTTGGAATCAAATTGAATGATTCAAGAAGAAATCATGAATTAGAGATAGTGTCGTCAGAAAGCATAATCCTACATATCTTGGATGGATACACTACACTCAAGGTTTGGAAAAAAACTAAGAAGAGATTGCGACCAAAATCCCTCAGAAGGTCAGATGACATACTATATACCTATGACAAATACCATTTATCAAGAAGTTGAAGCGTTATGATATTATTATACCGGCAGCTAATTGGTTCCATGATAAATTTGATTCAAGGACACATCGATTGGGTTGGCAGTGTTGATGATGAGTAAAAGATACTACTGATGGTTGGTTCTACTTGGGATTTGGTTTCTTGGAAAAGCATAAAGAAAGATTATCTTGCATTGCGGAGGAAGAAGATATGGCAGTTTGTACAATTAGTTGTGAAGCAGCTTGGCTCCATAAGGTGGACTATCTGATGACATGTTGGATTCAATTATGATATTGATCAAAGCTATATGAAGATTGTCAAATAACCAGGAAGGTTAAAGCACATTATGATTCGTGACATGGTGAAGGATGGAGCCGTGAAACTACAATATATCTCCACTGACGAACATGTATCCGATGTTTTCGTGTAGTCCCTTCTTAAAGGAAAGGACGAGTATTTTGGATACAAGCTTAGGCTTGTAGATATCTCATCCTTGTTTGAAAGGGAGTGAGGATGGATACCTTTATTATCCATGTGTCATGTACTATGGCCAGGACTAATAGCTGCAGTTCTAGTACATGAACAAGGATAGGGAGAATATTGGATTGGATAAGCATCAGGGACCGACATTCCTAAGATCTGTACTGTGACTGAGATTAACAGTCGTAAGTCAAGTACATTGATATACTATAAGAATGGTCTAAAGGACCGACATTTCCTTGTGTCAAGTATTGTGACAATGGATTAGGAAATTGTCCTATGATGACATACTTTGGTGAACCTAGGTGCAGCATGTTCCTCAAAGAGGCAGTGGTGTCCTACTGAATGCCTCCCAACATTTTGCTATGATCTAGTGGGGAGATAGAGCTTACTTTTCAAGGCCTTGGTAATTTGACAATGTTGGTTATGAACTTATGATGACGTTATCATCATTGATGCTTATCAATCTAGAACCTTTCTTATATGAATATTTCAACTTGATATTATCATGTTGAGTCATTATGAATACCACCCTAGTTAATAGGGAGTGTTGACGTTAGAACTAGTTTCGGTCTTCATAATGAAAATTTATTATTTATATGTTTATTATATTTTTGTCAAAGCATGTTCTTCATACTTAGAAAGTCAAAAAGAGTCAAATAACTTATTTTGAGTTATGTGCCATTTAGACATTTGTAAGAAAAATAAATTTGAAATTTATGTTGAGTCGTTAGTCCACAAGATGACCAAGTCGGCCTAGACCTCCAATAGACACCTATTTAACCCTCCTGGATAGTTATTATAAAGGACATGTTCGACTCATTTGGAGATCACTAACTCACACAACAAGTACATTTGGGCCTAGCGAAGAAGGAGAAGAAGAGAACAAGTCAAAGGAGAGAGAAAGCAAGTCAATAACAAGAAGAATATTCCCCTCATCAACCGAAGTTTGACCTTACAACATCTTGCACGTGTGGACTAAAATTTCTGTGAAAGAGGCCAATTTTTTATAAAGTGGTTGCAAGTCGAAATTCGGCCCTCGTTTGATCCAGGTGGATATTGGTGGCCACCCGCTTATTCCACTTGGACCCCCACCATTGTTTCTTTCAGTTTTCCAGTTTCCTTAATTGTAGCACAATTTACTAGTTTCCACTTGGATTCGGCATTCCCTATTAGCAGTTGTAGTCCTCAAATAGATCGTTCTAATGAGGTATCATGTGCTTCAAATGGAGATCGTATGCCAAATTTACGACCCTAAGAAATTGATGTACCAATTTACCCCAACGGGGCCCATAGTTTGGTGTTTCATCTCCTAGGGTTAGGTTTTTGGATGTTTAGGGTTTTCCATTGTTTCTCAAGGATAAATAGGCCTTTGAGCCTCATTGTAACATAGTTCAGAGGCCTGTACCCACCACATCTCTTCTCAAATATAAGCTACCAGTTCCCTAGCTATCTTATTTTTGTTTTGTCTATAAGCATATTTCAGTTATGTGATATTAATGAAATGAAGTCTTATTTCTGTTGAATCTTTGCATTTATGTGTATTTTTGTATTTTATTATATTCCTTCATAAGTTTGAATCATAGTTGTAGGTCTAAAATTCTAAACTTTGACCAGAATTGGAGCAGGTTTGACCAAATTTGATTTTCAAATTGGAGGTGACTTGGAGGAGGGTTAGACTTGGCATCTTGGTGGCAGTTTTGCCTTGGTCTTGGTCTTGGATATCTCATGTTGATCTGATTCTATAAGAGAAAGATTGTTGGGTTTTCCCCTTGTGGGTTTTACCCTGGTTAGCAGTCTAATTTTGGTGTCTCTTGTCTCTTTGTGATCTCTATATTTTCCTCGAAGATTGAACATTTGTACAATTGCTTGATGAAGAAGACATAAGTAATAAATAGACATATAACATTCACAAGTAATTATCAAGTAGAGAAATTAAGTGTTAGATTTCACTACACTTGGTTTCTTAGCAAATGGAGGTGGATCTATTTGGACATGTGGCTTAAACAAACACCTATAGTGTTAATCTTGTAAAGGTGATCGCACTATGTAAGGATGGAAACACCCATCTTATTATTGTACTAGCACACCTGTTGTTGTTCCCCACAGACCATTTCTCTTATGTGTGCACTCCTCTTTGGCCATGGCCATCATTCTTCTTGGAAATCTCAAAATTTTCAATGCATTTACACTCCCCAACGTAATGTTCCACATCCTTCATAGCAAAAATAAGATCCATTACACCCTCAAATTCATGCAAAATCATCTACAAGTTGAAGCACTCAAAACACCCTTCTAAAAAGTGCCATTTCATGCATTTTTCCTTCAGTTTGGATAGGAAAATTTCTCTTGGGGCAACCATAAGGGTTTAAAAGAGCAATGTGGCACATCCCATGAGCAAGGAAATGATCACATCAAGTCAAAGTCACTCCAAAGGACTAAGGCCGACTCATAAGTCTTAAAACATTAATATAAGAAATGTTTGGACAAAATCAAGAGAACCCTCCAATTTCTCCTAGTTGTTAGAAGTCAAATAGGTCAATTTTGAGGAATGTTGAGCAAGAAGAGGAAGTCATTGGGCCTCCTAAGCACTTCTAATTTTGTTCCTATTGAAGAATGTAACTAGCTTCGCTCTTCATATTTGTATTTGAGTCATTATGAAATGTATTTATCAAAATAATGAAAAAGAAAATTTTATTATTATTACAATGACTTATTAAAGCATGGGTTTCATGCTTGGGTCATCACTTTCTAGGTCAAAGTCCCCATTGAGGAACTACGTTTTATATTGAGTATTAGAGTCATTGTCCATTTTATGAGACCCTTCTTAGGCTTTTGAATCATGTAAAAAGAATTATAATTGAGTCAAATAAGTAATTTGTCACCTCCACACCAAGTCGACCTACATGAGAGAAATTTGACCCACAAGAAGGCTATATATAGAAGTGCAGTTCAATCCATTTTCTCATCCACTCAAAAATTTCGATATACATAAGAAGAAGTGCAAGAAAAGTGTGAAGTTCCAAGATAAGAAGGATAATTGTAGGAGAAGAATATAATCAAAGTTTTGGGCTATCTTTCTCTCTCTTTCCTACGAAGTTACTGGGCAGTTGTTGGGGTCAAAGTTCTACAGTTGTTAGGGTTGAAGTTATGCAGTTGTTGGGGTCAAGGTTTCGTTGTTGCATAGGTTGAAGTTTTGTTGCTGCATAGGTCGAAGATGTACATCGAAGTTCCTGGAAGGAAGGTTTGACTTGGTGATTGGAGGAAGTTTCTGTCTAGGTCGAAGAGTCTTGGATTATCTCATCTTAACTATTGAAGGAAGAGGTTTGAGTGGGTTTTCCCCTAGATAGGGGTTTTGACCTGGTTGAGTGCCTATATCTTGTGTCTCTTGTTCTTGTGATCTTCATACATGCATAATCTGGTAATTGTTGTTGGAAAGTGTAATTAGGGTCGGTCTTCATATTGACTGTGTAATTATGTATTTATGTAATAAAGAAGACAAAGATAATAAAATATATTTTTGGTATGCTTGCTTCATGGGTTTCATGACCAAGGTTTTATTATAGGTCAAAAGACTTCTTCTTGATGAATTTTAGGGATTTGTCAACCGGTCATAAATGTAATAATTAAGAGTCATGTTTATGAAGAGTCATGTCACACGTGTATGCCTCAAAGACCTTGTCGCACAATCCTTGAAATCATGGCACAAATGTCCCTCAAGATCTGCGTTGAAGTGACCTCTCAAGTCAGCCTATGTACAGTGGAAAATTCGGCCTCCATACCCCTACACAAGTTGGCTCAAAAGTAGGCTCCCATGTCAGCTCAAAAAGAAGATTTGTCCTGTATATATAAGGATGGTATGCGGTTCATTTGGAGCATCAACTTCGAACAAGTCTGAGGAAGAAGTGCGAGGTTAAATCTGAGATGATTACAGTTATATATATCTGAAATCAGGGTGAAGTAAGAGTTGCGTTCAAGCTCGAAGTGCAGAGAAGGGACTGTGTACTAGTGCGAGAAATGGTTGAGATTAAAGTCCTAAAAAGGTCTGTTATAAAGTGCGAGAAAGGGTTGTGCTTAAAGTGTGAGAAAGGGTTGTGATAAAGTGAGAGAAAGGGTTCTGATAAATTGTGAAGTTGCAGCACTGTGATAAGTGCGAAGCTACAGGACTATGATAACAACATTGTGTAAGGGCATCACTATAGTATAGTGTGGACTGCTCATCCTACAGTATATTGCAGACTACTCATCCTAAAGTATAGATACGGTGTTGATATCACAAGTAAGGATTTCACACAGTCAAAGAAGAAAGAATACAATTAGAGACCAAGTTCTCTATTCTTGGTGAATAAAGGTGAAAAACGGTACAGGATGATGCACGATCAGCTCAATAATTAAATGAATAGGCAGTAACAAGGTTTTGAAGGCATACAAGGGTCAAGGGTATGTGTCATGTACTTGTCATCTGAAAGTCTATAAGAATATTTTCTTGTGGGTTTTTCTCTCCAAGAGGGAGAGGTTTTGGCCATGGCTCGAAAAGCCTAAATCTATGTCTCTTGTGTTTATGGTAATTGACTTGATGAAAGACATAATAAGCTAAGAAGAGAAGACATAAGTAAAAGAATTAAGCTCACAAATAATTATCAAGAAGAAAATTTGAATTAAACCTGGCTCTACCTAATTCTCAACAATTGCTTGATGAAAGATGATCTAATAAAGAAGTAAAAGAAACCAACATAATTCACAAGTAATTATCAAGGATGACGAATCAAACCCTAATTCTTCTAGCATTGATTTCTCAACAGTTCCAAGCAACCTCAAGCCAAAATTCAAAGGAATGTTGGATTTCTAGGCCAGATTGGCCCCTCTCTAAGCCAAATTAAACCCCTTCTATATCGGATGTCACCTCTTTCTAAGGGTTTGAAGCAATGTAAATTCAAATTATTGTAATGACTTAGTGTCCAAGCTTTTTTCAATGACAAGCCAATATTTATTTAAAGTTTCTTAAACATTTTGTAAGCAACAATAGGAGGAGAGATGTCGATAGACTCAGCTATAAATAGGGAGCTCATCCTCCTTCCAAATCGTTTTGAATTGTTGGATCATTCTTGCCATAATGTAATTATTTTCATGTAGCTTTTGTGTCGAATTTGGAGCTTCCCTTTCTTGGCTATTCTAAGAATTTTTTCAAAGGTAAATCTATGATTAATTCAATATTACTACAAGGTTATCAAGATCAATCCATTTGAAGGGAAAAAAAATTATCTTGAAGGAGACACCTAGGGTTTATCTCTCACTTCTTCTTTGTCAGTTTGAGGTAAGGATTGAAAAAATCCTTGTTGGGTCATATCTAAGGTTCCAAAACAAGGGTTTGATTTTATTTCATTCCATAGTTGATCTTATGGTTGAATGCTTCCCCCTTTAGAGGAATCCCTTCAAGTGGGGCTTGATTCCATCTCTTGTCTTGATTAGACAAAAGATTATTTTAAACTTTTGTGGTTCTACCTCTTTTCCCTAATCCACAAGCATTGGATAACTAACTTAAGAGGGGCATTTATCTTGACTCCAATAGCCCTAGTGGAGATAAGGCACTTAAGTCCTAATCCAACAACCAACCATTTTTAGAAATTTGTTGTCGTCTTTTATTTAATTATGTCGTTGAAAACCCCCTAAAAATACAAAAATAAAAAAATAGAAAAATATAACCATCAAAAATAAAAATAAAACCACAAAATTGTTTCATTTATTGTCTAGAAAGGGGTTGACAGATTACAATTTTGAGTCCAAGCAATTTTGTTTGGATTTGTACCACATTGATGATCTAAAGGCCCAAGATAAATGGCTCTCTCGATTTGTAGCATAAAGGTCTATCTAACATCAATTTGAGGGTTTTGAAGGTGTTTTCACAAGTTAGAATTTTTTTACAGCAACAAATATTGGTGAGGCTCCTTGCATAAGGTTCCATGAAAGAGGTTGTTTCTAACCCCTATAGCCCTATTTATATTTCTGAAGTATTTTTTTGTATATCATCAACAACTGGAAGTATTTAAAACTACAAATGTTGCAATAAGATTTATCTTGATTAAGGAACTTTTCATTTTTGACTCGTAGGGGATTGGACCCCTAATTTATGCAAATTTGGATCAGATTGTTGTAACTTACTATCTGCTCGCATATTATTCATTGTCAGGCTGAGTTTCCACTCATATTCCAACCCCCAATGATCCATCATTATAGTGTGTTTCCACGCATTTGGGTCTCATCAAAATCACTCCAAATCTAGTATTTTTGTGTTTTATGGTTATTTTGCAAAGCTATAAGTGTAGGACAACAACAAGCTTGTCCAAATCATGTTATAAATCAAGTGGAAATCAAAGAATATTCATCTCACTTGGTATTTATGCCTTCTCCCTCACTCTCAAGCATCAAAGGTAACATTTTTTTAGTATCTCGAGTGAGTTGTGTTTGTTGGTTCGTATTTTCTGCAGTTGTATACCATATATTAGACTTAACATTCCATTTCATTTAGCTCCTAATCTTCATCATACATAGTGTTGTCCCTTGAGACTGTTGGGGAAGTGTGTGTAGATTGGGAGAAACCCCATGGAATTTGTAGGAATTGGCCTAAAGAGAGAGAAAATTGCTCTAAGGTGATAATGGATGCATCTCCTATGTGCTCACCGTTGAGCACCTATACAGGAGCTTGCCAAGCTTGCTAATCTGAGAGATAATATTTTTTGGCACCATTACTCGAGATAAGGTCTTTTTCCCTAGTTAATCAAATAACATTTGTCGAGTAAGTTTTCATTTTTATATTGTATCTTAATGAGATTTGCACAAGAAACTTGATAGTCTCATCTAGCAAATCCACTACAAAAAAAACACAAAAAGGTACTCTACAAGAACAAACTCCCGAGGTAATCCTATGCAAATCCCTAGGCCTAAACTTGTCTATCAAAGAATAAAGTGCAAAACAAAGGTTGGGAAAGAAAATAATTAAGGCTTAGAGGCCCTTATTATTTATATACTCAAGATATAATGGTTGCGTTACCCACCACCAGTGGGTGATCCCTATAGGAGAAAATTTTCTCCTACATTTGTCTTCAGCTAGCAGCAAGCAACCCCTTGCAGCCACCTGATAGCTCAAGGTGACACAATTCTCCGCCACCTAAGCCAGCCATTTTGTGCCCTCAATAATTTTCCATGATCATATGTTTGAAAGTGGGCCTTTGAAACCCAAAGGTATGAATTTCCATTATGTAATTAGGTATTTATGGTTGCTTTTCTTAGGTACATTTGGGCTTGGATTAGTGGGGAGATTCAACTGAAAGAACATGCTTTGAATGTACTCTTGTTCCCTTACCTCAACTTGGAGGTTAATCTTGTATCCTAGTCTCGTGGGA
The DNA here is from genome assembly GCA_034641835.2 of Pinus albicaulis. NCBI lineage: Eukaryota > Viridiplantae > Streptophyta > Pinopsida > Pinales > Pinaceae > Pinus > Pinus albicaulis. The sequence goes on from CM076579.1 coordinate 1,133,738,868, forward strand.
TCTCCTTTACTAGCTATTAGCTTAAGGAGTGGCACCACATGGGAAACCCTAATTTTGGTTGTGTGGACCCACTTCTTGATGCCATATATCTCACTCCCCTCCTCTCATCACAAACCCATTTCACGTTTTCCCCATCTGGGTCCACATTTTTCCATAGGGTCCACAAGGTGTTAAACTCCTATTCCCCCTGTACACACCTTGGGTCGGGCCTAGAACGATGCCCCAGAGATTGATGCGGCTAAAAAGAAAGATAAAAGCATAATTTGGCCACATACAACAGGAAATGTACCACAAAATCCAAAATATGGTCGGGACAATAAAATTTAGCACGTGGGCAAAATCCTACCATGAGCTCTACCCCTATCATTATGGCCATCACTCTGGTTCCTAGGGCCCCTATGAGTGCCCCTTGCATCATTAAGGAACCGATGATTGTCCCAACCCCTGATGGGCGATGAATTTCCCGACCTTAAGGGGGTAATTACTGCTATATCTTATACATCATGCTCCTATTCCCTTGATCCCTAAGCAGTACAACCAATGTTATCGTAACCGAACCGGTCATCAAACCGAAAAACCTTGTGGATCGGGAACTGGTCGGAACCGGACCGGAATCGGAAAAAAAACCGGTTTACCAAAAACACATAAAATATTCATATTTTAAAGAAAAAACAAATATATTCATGTCCATCCATATGAATCAAAACCATTTATACACAAATATGAAAAAGTTCTCATTTATATAGCAAATAATAGTGCATACAACCAAAATAGTACTTAGTGCAAAACATTTTTGAACTTAAAATGTTACAAAAATCAAGAAGCAGACTCTAAAAGGCCTTTATAGTCCAAAATAACATCATAGATCATAGTATTATACTACAACCTACAATACTACAAGCTACATCTAAAACAAATCAATGATCAAATCATCAATTATCAATCATCATCCTTATTGTCCTCCTTATCCTCATCTGAAGAATGAGTAGCATCCAAATATACAATGGGATTATGGCTTGATTCCCATGGCCCTTGATTTATCCTCTGAAATTTTGGAGAAAATTAGCTCCAAAATCTTTTGAAATAACTATGTAGCAACCCTAACAAAATAAAAAAAAATCTTCCACCATTTGCAGAAACCACTGAAGAAAACCCAAATATCTTTGGGAAAATAAAAATCTTTGAAGTATCTCGAAAATATTCCAACCCAAAAAAATTCTATAAGACTCCAATCAGCTCTTCAATTCTGCAAAAAATCTCCCTTAGAACGACCCTACAAAAAACTCTCTGAGTTCTCCTCACCGAACTCAACTCAAGAATTGCAAGAGACTCGAATGAATAGTGTGAGTGAAATAGAGGGGGTGGGGGTGTTTAAGTAGCTTTGGGGGGGGGGCCTAGGGTAGCGTTAGTAACTAGTAAAAATAATAATTAAAAAAAAATTAAAAAAATAAGATTTTTTTTTCTTAATGCCCAGGCTTGTGAACTAGTGGAACCAGTCCGAACTGGACCGGTACGGAACCGGCCGGTTCAATGAAGGAACCAGCCAGTTGGGTACCGAACCGGTCATTTCCAGTTCGGAGGGCCGGTTCGGACCATTTTTTCCTCCAAGCCGGTCAGACCGGCTAGTTTTTCAGAACTGGTTGAGTTTTGATAACACTGAGTATAATGAAGAAAAATAAATAAAAGGAAAAAGGCATATGAATACGGGTGGAAAAACAAAGTTTGAGGTAACTTATGTACCACGATTACTCCCTCCTACATTCATACATCCAATGTGTGGGCTTCCCTCATCATAGCTACCCTTGTAGCATGGCATCTGGCTTGGAGCCTTGCCACTACCCCACTTTTTTCCATCACTATTTCACATGACACTTGTCATTTGATGGATGCACCATGGACCTGTCAATTCCTAAAAGGTTGAAACCACCTAATAAGGTCCTCCATTAACCTCGCTTGTTAAGCAAGATAACATCTGTACATGTTTAAAGCCCATTTAGAAGGGCATGCCATTATGAAGTGTTTGTTTCTTCCCTTGAATAACAAGCTTATTTACTCAATTGCACCAATAAATTATTGTAATAAAAGGTGAGGAGATGCATTTGATCTTATACAAGGTTTTCAGATGACTTTCCATCCTAGAATTGGCCTTCCTATATAGGATCCAAGCCCTCCAGAGGGTCATAATGGCACTTGTAGGATGAGCATTGAGAGCCATGGGCCTCCAGCCATGCAAAGCATTGATTACCACACCATGGCCTTCTTTAGCACCACTACATTGCTTGTTCATGCCCCAGTCATACAGAGATGATAATGCACTCGTATCATGTTGCCAAGTCGGCTACACATTGCACCCGACACTTGGTAGTTGATCCAAGGCCCAGAAGAGGTTGTGTTTTTCCCGAGGAGGCATGGGATGGCATGTGTCATCTTTTAGCCCTCATTGATGGAGCATCAAATTGATCTTGATCCATTTGGAGGCCCATGAGACCCATTTGGAGCCCACAGAGCATTCCCCTCTTATTTATTACTTTTGATGCCCTCACAGTCATCCTCAACATATAAGGCCTCAATGCTAGCATTGGAGAGTACTTCTCATGGGCTAAAGGATAACTAAATAATAATTAATGTTAAAGATATCTTGGTTGGCTTGTAACAAAGTTTTTATTACCTCATTTTTACATTTTAGGGGCTTCTTTATTAGGAATTCGAATTTATAGTCTTGTATAAATAAGAGAGACTCGCTCTCTTTTCCAACCATCGTCAACTATTGGATTTTCAGCTTAGAGAAAAGAACTCGGACTTGCAATTTGTGGAGTAGTTTTGGATGATTGGATGAACTTTGGTGTTTGGTTAACTTCAGTATCCCTCTTGGGGTTTCTTTTGGCAATGTTAATGGATGGATATGTTCGTCATTGTCTTGTAAGTGTTATTTAATGCTATATTTCTTCTTTTGATTAATGTCTAATGCATGGAATTTATCTCATGGTTTTTAGTGTGCCCTAATTAATGAAATATTGTTTAAGCATTGAAACTATTGGGAAATTTTGCATGTGTTACTCATACATAATGAATGAATGAATGTTCCGAGGGGATTCATTGGATATGTGTCCTTGAAACTCCAATAATGATTTCCAATAAAGTGTAAATATCTAGAAGTCATTTTGTCGTTGCTTCACTAAGGGTAGAAAAATTCCTTCTAGGTCCCCTTGAAGAGCGAGTTGCCTTTTCAATGTTATCTTTGATTCCTATTCTCCCAATTGCTAAGCACTAATATTAAATCCATGGTGATCACTCTTAACTCAAAAAATCATTCTTCCTTCACCTCTTTCTCTCTCTTCCCCCCACCCCTTTAAGGATAAGGAGGCCTCCCTATGGCTTGGTGCAAATTTCATTAGAGAGGAGCTTTTGCAAAACTGGTTAGATAGTCTTCTGCGTTGGTGTTTTCTCTAGCTCTCCTCCTGATTTGAGGAAATTCTCAAGGTGAAATCTTAATACAATTGATGCCCTATCCATCGAACCAAGTGGGAACCCTAGGTGATATCCTTCAGCTCGGGGATTCTTTGAAGGCTTGAGATTTAGTACTTGTTGAAGTATATCAATCATAAAAATTTTCTATTGTCTACCCTAACCTTGGATGAACTCTAATCGTGACAAATATCTCAACCCTAGGTCACGTGTAGTCTTTCTTTCAAGGGGTTTTTCTTGGAAATCCTTCCTAACCTCTCCCAAGCCTCACACTTTCATTAAATTTTTCCATTGAATGAGCCTCCTTGCCTCACTTTTGATCTATCCTTGATACATCTATCACAAGTGAGGAATATTGAGACTCCTCTCGTCTGTGAAAATCCGAGAAGAGAAAGGGGAATAGGCTACATTGGCAGTGGGACTTTGTCCTAAGGTGTTGTAGTGCCCTCTAGATTTAGCCTATTTACAAGGCCTGCTAGTTTGTGCAACAACATTTTTTGCGCCGTAACCAGGGAAGAAGCAGGTCTATCTTACCTGTGAATCATAGAGGAATTGATTCATTAACGACATTATAAGTATTCCTCTAGCAATTCCATTCATTGTCAAAACCCCTAGTCTAATTGGAAGCGAATAACTAGAAGACAAAATTCCTCCTAGGACTAGGGCTACTACAAGAAGAAGGGAAAGAACTCCATCACCTTTTACAACTAATATTCTCCCCGAATTTGGAGAAGTTGACAACACAAACGTCAATATCGATGGGAATTCCAATGCCAACCAAAACCAATCTAGGATCCCAAGAACCAAAAGACTTATTTCTAGTGTCTTTAGACCTTTGAAATTGAGTGACAACTTTGATCCTTTACCAGAGAAATATCGTGAATGGTTACCCTAGTTCAAAGGAGTTGTTGATCAAAGTGATAATGATCATATAGATGATTTCTTTTGGGCACTAGGCCCTCAAGGTATTGATGATGAAGAGCTAGTTATGATGTTATTTTCTTTATCCTTTGAAGGGCATGTTAGGGAATGGTATATTAGTCTCCCTCCAGGAAGCATTGATGATTTTGAAAATTTTGAAAATGCCTTTAAGAAAAGGTGATCATCAGATGTTGAAGGGGTTTTTAACCTCGAGAAATTTTACCACATGAGAAAGAAAGGCAATGAGGATGTTAGGGAATTTATCGAAATGTTTGATAGGATTGTTAGGGATATCCCTGATCATCTTGGACCCTCTAAAGCTCTAATACTTGAAAATTTCATTAAGGATGTGCGAGGGCACCTAACATATCAACTAAAGGATAAAAATCCTAAGACTATTGTTGACGCGAAAGAAATTGTCATTAAAGTCAAACAAAATCTAAATGCTTCTAAAATTGAGATGTTTGAACATCTTAGGACTAAGGTGGAAGCCAAAAAGAGCAAGCCTAAGGATCAGGTTAAGGAATCCATAATCATGGCCCTTAAGAAACTTGACAAATTATCCGAGGACATGAATACTAGGGATAGGTTGTGTATGAACAAATTCACTGCTCTTGAAAAGTCTCAAAAGTCAAGTTATACCCAAAAGAATAAGCCTTTTGTCAAGAAACCTAATGATGAAGGAAAGCAGGGTCCACCCCAGGTTCCCAACACCTTTCCTCCAACCAATGCTGTGGAACAAGAGTAATTATCACTTGAAGATGAGCAAAGTGATAGTGAAGAGAGTGAAAATGTGGAGGATGGTGAGTAGATAAATATAGTTGGTGAAACTCAATCCTTCAACATCATGTTAGGTAACACATACACTCATCCTCCGATTAGCGAAGTAAAGATTAAGGAATAAAGGGATGACCCCATCCTCAATTTTGATGTAAGTGTGAGCTTAAAAGGGGGCAATACTCTAGAAAAAATGATTAAGACCCCTCCACAAGCTCCGTTGCATCAAAAGGAAAGGAACCTCCTCCTAAGGAACCCCCAAAGAAGGATACTCCCAAGAGATATAATACCAAAAAAGATCCTCCCAAAGGGGAACCCAAACACAAAACCAAAGACAAGATAGTTGAAATTTATATTGATGTGAGTGTTGCTATAGGAAAAATGACTATGCAGGTTCCTATAAAGGAGTCAGCTAAGGTTGCCTCCTAAAGATAGCGAGTAAAGAAAGCTTTTGGGTTTGAAGAAGAGGACCCACCTATCACATTGCAAAAATATACACCTCTCTAACACCAACCCTGGTCATGAGCCATTTTTGCTTACCTTAGCCATTAATGACCCCCTTCTACGAAATTGTATGTTAGATTTTGGGGCTTCCACAAATATCATGCCATTAAAAGTTATGAAGCGACTCAATCTATGTATTACTCACAAATTCAAAAATGTATGTGGCTTTGATTCTAGATTTGTTAATGTTGAAGGCCTTATTAAAGATCTTCAAGTGTCATTAGCTTTAAATAAGGACATATCATTATTCATGGATGTTGTGGTTATTGATATGCCTGATGTGTGGGGAATGTTATTGTCTAGGAAATGGGATGCTACTGTGGGAGGTCAACTCCAAATGGATCTATATTATGCCACTATCCCACGGCCTAATGGGACCCCTTTCATTATTTATAGGGAGCCTCTATATCTAACTCATGTGGTGAAGCCTAGTCCCATTCCATATTATAAAATTCCCAAGAGCAAGGATCCTAACCCCATTCCTCCCTCCCAAGAAGTTTTCATCCTTAAAAGACCCGATCAAAAGAAAGAAAATAAGTGGGTGCGAAACCTAGGAAGGAACTCAAGGTTGGGGATGTAGGATTGGTTGAAAAAAACCTCATCCCTGTTAAAATTCATGGTAGGATTGGTGAAGGATATTACTGTATTTCCAAACTTGATGACAAACTTTGGCCAAAGCCGATCAAAATAAGTCGCATTACCCGTTTCCTTGACACTTGACATTATATTATATGCATGTTAGAGTAGGATGCAATGCACATTGATTTTTCATCAGGATTTAATATCATATTATGTTATCATTCTAGATTAAGTGCATCTAGATTAGATTTGCATTCTAGAATAGATTTTATTTCCTGTTGATTTTATGGACTAACAAAAGCATGGTCGATCAAAGGACGCCATCAAAACATGTTGCCATGTTCGCTTTGTCTATGATATGTAGGTAACAGGTTTGTGGTCCCAGGAGATTATTGGTGTTCTCGTGACCTCCCCATTCAAGTACATGGTTTGTGCACTCTACTAATAGATCATGTCCCAGTTGGAGCCAGATGTTACCCAACACCAGTGGGTGACCCCTATAGGAGAAAATTTTCTCCTACATTTGTCTTTAGCTAGAAACCAGCAACCACCTGATAGCTCGATGTGCTACTATTCTCTGCCACCTGAGCTAGCTGGTGTGTGTCCTCGCTTATTTTCCATGATCATATGTTTGAAGGTGGGCCTTCCAAACCTGAAGGTATGATTTTTCATTATGTAAATGGGCGCTTATGATTGCTTTTCTTCGGCACATTTGGGAATTTATTAGTGGGGGGATTTGACAGAAAGAACATGATTAGATTGTACTCTTGTTCCCTTACCTCAACTTAGGGTTTAATCTTTTATCCCAGTCCTGTGGGATATCCTTTACTGGCTATTAGCTTTAAGAGTGGCACTACATGGGAAACCTTGATTTTGGTTGCATGGTCCCTCTTCCCGATACCATATATCTCACTCCCCTCCTCTCATTACAAAACCATTTCACATTTTCCCCATATGTGTCCATATTTTTCCATTGGGTCCACAAGGTGTTAACCTCCTCTTCTCCTTGCCCACACCTTGAGTCGAGCCTGGAACGATGCCCCGAAGGTTGATGCAACTAAAAAGAAAGATAAAATCATAATTTGGCCACATACAACAAGAAACGTACCACAAAATGCAAAAGATGGCCGAGACAATAAAATTTAGTACATGGGCAGAAGCCAAGCATGATCTCTACCCCCTATCATTATGGCCATCACCCTGGTTCCAGGGCCCCCTATGAGTACCCCTTGCATCATTAAGGAACCCATGATTTTCCAAACCCCTCATGGGAAATGAATTGGCCCAAATTAAGGGGGTAATTACTATTATATCCTATGCATGATGCTTTTATTCCCTTGAGCCCTAAGAAATACAATGAAGAAAAACCAATAAAAGGAAAAAGGCATATGAGGAAGGGTGGAAAAACAAAGGTAGAGGTAACTCATGTACCACGATTGCTCCCTCCTACATTTATACACCCAATTCGTGGGCTTCCCTCATAATAGCTACCCTTGTACCATGGCATGTGGCTTGGAGCCTCCCCTCTGCCCCACACTGTTCCATCACTATTTCACATGACATCTACCATTTGATGGATGTCCCATGGACACGTCAATCCCATAAAGGTTGAAACCACCTAAAAGGTTCCTCCATTAACCTTGCTTGTCGAGGAAGGTAACACTTGTACATGTTTAAATCCCATTTAGAAGGGCATGCCACTATGAAGTGTCCATTTCTGCCCTTGAATAACAAGCTTATTTACTCAATTGCACTAATGAATTATTATATTGGAAGGTGAGGAGACGCATTGGATCTTATACAAGATTGCAGGTGGGTTTCCTTCCTGGACTTGGCCTCCCTATATGGGAACCAAACCCTCCAGGGGATCATAATGGCACTTGTAGGGTGAGTGTTGAGAGCCATGGGCCTCCAGCCAGGCAGAGAGTGATTACCACACCATGGGCTTCTTCAGCAACACCACATTGCTTGTTTGTGCTCGAGTCATACGGAAATGATGATGCACTTGGACCATGTTGACCAACCAGCTACACATTTCACCAGATACTTGGTAGTTGATCCAAGGCCCAGAAGAGGTTGTGTCTTTCCCGGGGAGACATGGGAGGTCATGTGTCATATTTTAGCACTCATTGACAGAGCATTGACTTTATCTTGAGACATTTGGAGAGGCATGAGACCCATTTGGAACGCATAGAGCCCAAACATGGGTTTGGAGATATTTTGTTGCATTTGGAGGGCATCCCACTCTTATTCATCACTTTTGAGGCCCCCATCCTCACCCTCATCCTCGGCACATAAGGCCTCAATGTTAGCATTGGAGAGCACCTCGCATGGGCTAAAGAAATTAAATAATAATTAATGTTAAATTTATCTTGGTTGGCTTGCAACCAAGGGTTTGCTACCTCATTTTTACATTTTAGGGGCTCCTTTATTAGGAATTTGAATTGATAGTCTTGTATAAAAAATAGAGACACTCTCTTTTCAAACCATCATCAACTATTGGATTTTCAACCTAGAGAAAAGAACCTGGACCTACAATTTGTGGATTAAGAATGGATGATTGGATGAATTTTGATGTTTGGTTAACTGTGATATCTCCCTTGGAGCTTCTTTTGGAAATGTTAACAGTGTTGAGAAATGTAACTAGTATCGGTCTTCATAATTGTATTTGAGTCATGATGTAATGTATTTTTCAAAAAGAAAGAAAAGAAAATTTATCGTAAAAGAAAATTATTTAAGAGCATGGGTTTCATGCTTTGTTTATTTTATTTCTAGGTCAAAACACCCATTGAGTGCTTCTAGGGTCATGTCATGAGTCATTGTCCATGTCATCTTTTCCTAGACCATTCTTGGGCTTTATATGTCAAGAAAGAAAATTATTTTTGAGTCAAAAGTGTATTTTATGCCTCCTCCACCAAGTCGACCTGCCCTCCAATCAAATCGGCCTCATTGAAGGAATTCGACCTCACATAATGACTATAAAAGCAATGCTACTCGACCTCATTTGGACAACAATCAAGCAAGTCTTGATCTGCAGTTGCAGGAGCTAGAAAGGAGTGTGAAATACCAACGAAAGAAGGAGAAACCCTAAACTAAGATGAAGGAACCCTAGAAAATTATTTGAAGACAATGTTTCTCTCTTTTCTCCCACACGTGCAAGTTTATGGGTTGCTGCAAGAGGGTCGAAGTTGCAGGTCTGCAGTAGGGCCGAAATTCTTAAGCAGGAGAACCAAAATCTAAGATTGTAGGAGGATTGAAGCAGTTTGATTAGCGTTAAGTATTGAAGTTTGACTAAAAATCTTGGGAGGCTGACTTGGTGGATTGGAGGAGGTATTTTGGTTTGGTCAAAGGTCTTGGTTATCTCATTTGATTTGATTCTAAAGAAAGAGAAGAGAAGGTTTGGGTTTTCCCCTAGAAGAGGGGTTTTAGACCTGGCTGAGAGCCTATATCCTATGTCTCTATTGTGTTGATCTTAATGTACTTATGTTTTTGGTAGTTTCTTGATGATAAGAATATAATGTTGAGATTTTGTGTATTTGGGGTAGCATCAGTTGTGCTCTAGCTCCCAAATTTTGTGGAGGGACTAGAGTACAATTGATCTACAAGACCCGGAAAGGGATTTGGGAAATTTCATCTCGTTTGAGAGATATTTAATTAATTAATTATTTTAATGTATTTCCTAAGTCTAAACTTAGGAAAATGAAATAATTAAAGTTAATTAAATTAAACATGTGATGAAATTGTCTTAAGTCACACAGATCAAGATTTATTTTAATCTTATCCATTGATTCAAGATTTGATCATGGTCATTGGTTTCCCAGCGAGAAAAGTATAAAGAAAAGGCTTGGGGTCATTTGTGAATACACACAGAGGCAGAGCATTGAAGCTAAGCTGAGATTCTAGGGCGGGTTTGCTAAGAATTCTCATAAGTGTTTCAGCTGCAGAGAGGGGAGTTTAGACAAAGGGGATGATTTGATCCCAGTGTCTAGAATCAGTAAGAGACAAAGATCAGCCTAGAGAGGCAGCCCAGAGAAGCAGGAGACGCGTAGGCAGAGAGGGCAGCAGCTACACAGCATAGGGGCAGCTTCAGCTACGCAGGTGCTGCGCAGTCCCTCCCAGGGCAACGTGATTCAGTTGGAAACCCTCAGGGGTTACGTAAAGACCCCAAGGGGTAGCGTAAGGACTGTGTCACCCAGTTTAGGGTAATGCAACCCTTTCCAAGCCAACGATGAGGGACGTAGGGGCTTCAGGGACAACGCTGGGGTTTCTAGGGCCTAATTTTGGCTAAGTTCCGTAAATCCCGTTTGAGGGTGTGGATTAGTCATTATTTTGGCTTCTGAACAATAAGTGAGTTGTAGATCTATTTTATATATGTCGGGTTTTCCAGATCTGGAACCTAGATTTGTTGTATTCAAAAAACTATTAATAATAAAACCCTCCAGCAGCCAACATACCGGTTTTTCCGCATTGGGTTTTTCTGGGGACTATTGTAGAAAATTCTGTTTCCCACCCCGGTTTTCAGTTTTCACCTTATTACTCCAAAATAATTAAATGCCCTTTCCCATATCCATACATTTAATAAACTGGAAAATAAATTTGCTGAAAACACAAATTCTGGAAATTTTTCAGAATGCTGAAAATGCAGAAATAAAATAACAGCAGTAACAAACAGTCATTCAACACATCATAACTTAGTATTTTTGGTCAAGGTGACCCTGGAAAAACCCCCTACAACTCTTGGGGAAAACCAGCTCGAAAGCTCCTTCTTATTTCTGGAAAAATGCTTTTTACAGTGAGAGAAATATTCAGTAAAAAATCAGCAAGTAAACTTATACAACTTATCTCGTTTTCCGTGCTTAACCATCGCCTCGGAAAATGTGCAAACAGGAACAGCAATAAATGCTGTACGGATTTCTCGATTTGCGTGCCCAGAAATCTGCAATAAATGCAGCTGTACGGCCACCTTGAAATCTGTGCCAAAACAACAATAAATGCTGCTGTACGGACCTCGAAATTCGTGCCAAAAACGCTGCAAAACTCTGCTGTACGGTACAGCCACTAGCTGCCTCGATTTCTGTGCCAAATACTGCTGTACGGCCCTGCTGTACGGCCTTGCTGTACGGCCTCCCTGCCTAGGAAACCGTGCAAAAATCAGCCTGCTGTTTGCTAAATCTGCTGCACTTGTCTGCTGAAATGTCTTGCTGAAATGCTGCCTTGGAATTCGTGCCAAGCTGCTGCCTCCTTCTCCTCACTGCCCAGAAATCTCCCTTGCTCTCTTGCTCTCCTTCTCTCAATCTGCTCATGAAAGAATGAATGACCTTTTCCTCCTTTTCCTTCTTTAACCTAACCCTAAGTGACTTTTGGGGAATCCCTAAATCCAATGGTTGAGATAGATTGAGATCTAGGGCTGAGATTAAATGCTCATTTAAATCTCACTTTCTATTTTTTTAATTCACCCCACTTTAATAAAGACCCACTTAGTCATTTATTTCCAAAGTCACTTTTCCTTTCTAATTTTACATTGACTTTATTAAAGTCACTTTAAAATTAGACTTTAGTAAATTTATCACTTAAAGTCACTTTTAAATTAGACTTTAGTAACTTTATCACTTAAAGTCACTTTTAAATTAGATTTGACTTTATAAAAATTATAAAGTCACTTTAGGAGAAAAATTAAATTCTTTTGGACACTTTTCCTTAGGCCAAAGATCAAAGCCTTAGGGAACCACCTGTCCTCCAGTACCAAATTTCAACACTCCCTCTTACCGAGGAAGGTGTTCCTCACCACACCCATCTTGTCTCTGAAGTAGACATGCTTGCCCCGTGGTAAGGCTTTGGTAAGAATATCTGCAACCTGCTCATTAGTGGAAATATACTCAAGCTTCACAGCTCCTTTCTGAACATAGTCTCTGATGAAATGATATTTGATCCCGATATGCTTTGACCTGTCATGAAATACTGGATTCTCCGTGAGTTTAATGCAACTCTGATTATCACAGTAAATCACTGAAGGTCTCAACGGCTGACCAAATAAGCCAAACAACATCTTGCGAAGCCAGATAGCCTCACAAATAGCTAGACTGGCTGCCATATACTCTGCTTCCGCTGAACTCAATGCTACTGACTGCTGCTTCCGGCTGAACCATGACACCACTGCCGAACCCAACCCAAAACAACACTCTGAGGTGCTCTTCCTATCAGAAGCACAACCTGCCCAATCAGAATCAGTGTAACCTGCCAATCTCACTCCATCCCCCTGCCTGTAGTCCAGACCATAATCCACTGTCCCCTGCAAGTACCGCAAAATGTGTTTTGCAGCCACCCAGTGACCCTTCCTAGGCTCACACATAAACTGACTCATCGTGTTGACTGCAAAACAAATATCTGGTCTAGTGTTGACCAAATACATCAAGGAACCAATCAGCTGTCTGTACAATGTGGGATCCACCAACTCGAAATCCGAAGCATGAAGCTTCTTCCAGTTGGTGATCATCGGTGTCGACATGGGTCTACAATCCTCCATGTGGAATCTGCCAAGGATGTCCACAATATACTTCCCCCGTCCCAGGAAGAAATGCCCCTCCTCCTGCCACACCTCCAAACCCAAAAAGTAATACATCAAGCCGATGTCCTTCATCTCAAACTCCGCCGCAAGATCTCTCTTGCAGTGCTCTATGAGTCTCTCTGCACCCGTAATGACTAAGTCATCCACATACAGCACCAGAATGAGAGGCTCCTCACCTATCACAATATAGTAAAGGTTCGGATCTGCCTCACTCTTTGTGAAACCCATCTTCCGCAAGTAAGTATCTATCCTGGAGTACCAAGCTCTGGGAGCTTGCTTCAGGCCATAAAGGGCCTTCTTCAGTCTGCACACATGGGACTCCTTCCCATGCACCTCAAAGCCCTGTGGCTGCTCAATGTACACCTCCTCCTGTATGAAGCCACTGAGAAATGCGGTCTTCACATCCATCCGGTGGATCTTCCAACCCATCTCTGCTGCTATCGATATAATGGAGCGGATCGAAGTATATCGAGCCACGGGAGCGAAGGTCTCCTCATAATCAACTCCCTCTACCTGGGAGAACCCTCGAGCCACAAACCTCGCTTTGAATTTCTCAATGCTGCCATCTGCAGCATGCTTTACCTTGTAAAGCCATCTAGAAGTAACCACGGATTTGCCCTCAAGCCTCGGCACCACCTCCCAAACATCATTCTTCATGATAAAAGAATACTCCTCCTGCATGGCCTCTCTCCAGACCTGCTGGCTAGCTGCCTCCTCATAGCTAGAAGGCTCAGAGTCAAGGATGCTGGTAGCCATTGCCATATAGCTACAAAACCTCTCAGGTGGTCTGCTCTCTCTGACCGGCCTCTTAGGCTTAGCAACAGATGTGGCATCTCTCAAGGTGTCCTGAAGCCACTTGGGCTTCCTCTTCCCTAAGTGCACTTCTCTCCGTCGGAGAATAAAACTCCTCCTCCTCAACATCAGGAGCTTGAACTCCTGACTGTCTATCTGCTGTCCTCCTGCCTGCACCTGAACCTGTAGACGCTGAGGTACCGTGTGAACTGTCCATCAGTGGACTCCCCAATGAACTGCTCTGTGGACTGCTCTGCGTGCTGCCCATAGCACCACCCCTCTGACTCTGCGAGCCACTCCCCACTGACGGACCTGACATCGTCATAGATGTACCTCCGGATCCTCCTGATCCCTGCCCACTGGATCCCTGCGACTGACTCAACTGCTGCTGAGGGTCTGGCTGATCCAGATATTCTAACTCCCGTGACCTCCTAAAGGCCCTGTCCTCCTCGAACTTCACATCCCGCCTGACAACAACTTTCCTCTGCGCAGGAATGTAAATCCGAAAGGCCTTGGAGGTCTCACTGTAGCCCACAAAGATACCCTTCTCTGCGGTGGGTTCTAGTTTGGTCCTCTTCTCCTTGGGTATGTAGGAGTATGTAATGCACCCAAAGATACGAAGATGACCAATATCAGGCTTCTTCCCAGAAAAAGCCTCCTCCGGAGTCATGTGCCCCAAGGCACGATGCGGACTCCTGTTCTGCAAGTAAACAGCTGTGTTGCAGGCCTCTGCCCACAAAAACAATGGCAACCCCCGATCATGTAACATGGCTTTGGCAGCCCCTCCGATGGATCTGTTCTTCCTCTCCGCAACCCCGTTCTGCTGGGGGTTGTAAGGAACAGTGAGCTCCCTCCTAATGCCTGCCTCCACACAATAGTCAACAAACTCTCCAAGGGTGTACTCTCCTCCATTGTCCGACCTCAGGGACTTGATCTTCCGACCTGTCTGTGTCTCCACAAGAGCTCTGAACTCCCGAAACCGCTTGAAGACCTCACTCTTGGTCTTCAAGAAATAAATCCAGGTCCTCCTGGAGTGATCATCAATGAATAACACATAATACTCATATCCACTCAAGGAAACATGAGACATCCGACCGCTCACATCAGAATGAATCAAATCAAGTATCCCAGTCGCTCTGCTGTCACTGCTGGGAAAAGGGGATTTGGTAAACTTGCCCATCGCACATCCTCTGCAAGTATCAAAGTGATCAGTACTGAAATCTGGCACACCTGTAGTGATCTCCCGCAAAGTCCTCAAGGCTCCATGATACAAATGCCCCATCCTGCGGTGCCAAATCTCACACAGCTCATAACTGCTAGCTCTGCTGTTGGTACTACTGCTCAATGCCAGAAGGGGCTGAAATGCAAACTTGTACACCTTCGCATGGCGTACACCAATCACTCTAGCTGACTTAGTTGGAGCACCCCTGGGATATATCAGCACCTGTTCTCTCCTGAACAATATCTCATATCCTCTATCCTCCAATGCTGAGACGGATATGAGGTTCTTCCTCATCCCCGGGTACATAAAGAATATCCTGACACCTTCAAGGGAGGTTTGGACTCCCTCTGAAATGTCAATGTTCCCACACCGACTGCTCTAACAACTCTGTCATCACCGAGTACTACCTCTATATCAGTGCCACTCTCTGAAAGCTCTGAGAAGTACTCACGGACTCCTGTCATGTGACGTGAAGCCCTAATGTCCACATACCAAATACCCGAAGATGCTATGCTAATCGAGGGAAATGCATGCTCCCTCTGAACCTCTATGGCAGATAATCCTGCACTAGAAGACTCACACGCAATGAACCCAAACTCCCGGTCAAAGCGATCTGCAAAGTCCTCAACCTCTGCTGAAGCTGCCATGCTCTGGTTCTTCCCCTTCTTCTTCTTCTCCGGACACACAACTGCATAGTGTCCCATCTTCTGACAATTCCAACACTTCACTTTGGAATAGTCCTTCTGTGAGTTATCCTGTTTACCTTTACCTTTGCCTTTGCCCCCACCATTGCTTGTGGAAGCCTGCTTCTTTCCTTTGCCTTTCTTGCGTCCTGCCAACAGTGCTACATCCTCATCCTGCTCAACTGGCTTGGCTGCCCCAAGCTGACCTTTCCTGATCTCTGTCTGAATGCAATCATTCCAAAACCTCTCCCATGTGGGAAGGGTCTCACGTGCACAAACCCCATCAGCAAAGTTCATCCATGAACGGGGGAGGCCATTCACTGCAATCCGCACCAACTCAGTGGGTGGAATGGCCTCTCCAATCGCCGCCAACTCATCTCTCACATTAGTAATCTTAGTGAGATATCCAGCTGCACTATCATTGCCCATCTTAATGGTCTTCATCTTCTCCTTCAGGACCATCTTCTGGTTCTCATTGGTACTCTGGTAGAGATTGGACAATGCTGTCCACATCTCATGAGCATTTCTCTTTCCTCTCACATGAGGAATGCAATGGTCTTTGATTCCGTCTAGAATCAACCTCTTACCCTTGTTGTTCTTTTTATTATATGCTGCCAACTGAGTAGCATCAGTAGGCACATTCACAGGGTTCTGTGTGGTATGCACCATAATGTCCCAGACTTTTGCCTCCTCAAAGATACTCTGCATTCTCTCCTTCCAAATGCTGTAATTGGAATTCCCATCCAACCTATCCTCCACCCTCAGTCCCAATGACATCCTGCTGTCCTAAAACTGAAAAATAGCACTACTGTGGTAAAGATAAAAACTGCTGTTTGTGAAAAATAAGCTTGCTGGAATTTTCTGAGTGAAAAATTAGCAGGCTGTAATTTTCCTCCTTGTTGTCCCAAACTTCCCTTCAGCACTCAAGCTCTGATACCATGTAGAAAATTCTGTTTCCCACCCCGGTTTTCAGTTTTCACCTTATTACTCCAAAATAATTAAATGCCCTTTCCCATATCCATACATTTAATAACTGGAAAATAAATTTTGCTGAAAACACAAATTCTGGAAATTTTTTCAGAATGCTGAAAATGCAGAAATAAAATAACAGCAGTAACAAACAGTCATTCAACACATCATAACTCAGTAATTTTTGGTCAAGGTGACCCTGGAAAAATCCCCTACAACTCTTGGGGAAAACCAGTTCGAAAGCTCCTTCTTATTTCTGGAAAAATGCTTTTTACAGTGATAGAAATATTCAGCAAAATAAATAATCAGCAAACAAACTTTTACAACTTATCTCTTTTCCGTGCTTAACCACCGCCTCGGAAAACACACAAACAGCAAAACAGGAACAACAATAAATGCTGTACGGATTTCTCGATTTGCGTGCCCAGAAATCTGCAATAAATGCAGCTGTACGGCCACCTTGAAATCTGTGCCAAAACAACAATAAATGCTGCTGTACGGACCTCGAAAAACGTGCCAAAAATGCTGCAAAACTCAGCTGTACGGAACAGCCACTAGCTGCCTCGATTTCTGTGCCAAATACTGCTGTACGGCTGCTGTACGGCCCTGCTGTACGGCCTTGCTGTACGGCCTCCCTGCCTAGGAAACCGTGCAAAAATCAGCCTGCTGTTTGCTAAATCTGCTGCACTTGTCTTGCTGAAATGTCTTGCTGAAATGCTGCCTTGGAATGTGTGCCAAGCTGCTGCCTCCTTCTCCTCACTGCCCATAAATCTCCCTTGCTCTCTTGCTCTCCTTCTCCCAATCTGCTCATGAAAGAATGAATGACCTTTTCCTCCTTTTCCTCCTTTAACCTAACCCTAAGTGACTTTTGGGGAATCCCTAAATCCTATGGCTGAGATAGATTGAGATCTAGGGCTGAGATTAAATGCTCATTTAAATCTCACTTTCTATTTTTTAATTCACCCCACTTTAATAAAGACCCACTTAGTCATTTATTTCCAAAGTCACTTTTCCTTTTCTAATTTTACATTGACTTTATTAAAGTCACTTTAAAATTAGACTTTAGTAACTTTATCACTTAAAGTCACTTTTAAATTAGATTTGACTTTATAACTTTATAAAGTCACTTTAGGAGAAAAATTAAATTCTTTTGGACACTTTTCCCTAGGCCAAAGATCAAAGCCTTAGGGAACTACCTGTCCTCCGGTACCAAATTTCAACAACTATTTGTCCAGAAAATCACTGTGTCACTTTGTCTATGTGTGCATGTAATTTTTCTATATCTGAATTTTTGAAAGTCTGTTATGTGTTTTTCTTCAATTTTAATCTAATTTTTCAGTTTAATAACTTAATTAAGTAGGAAGAGAATAACTAGATCTAACAATAGATTTTTTCATAAGTATAAGATTCAGAAACTTTCACATGGTATTAGAGGAATTGCATATCTAGGAGGGTCACCAGCAGAATACTGAAGGTTCTTGTTGTAGAGGGCAGCAGGAAAAGCAGCAGAAGGGCAGATATAAAGGGACAACGCAATTTTCCGAGAGGCAGAGTTACGCAGAGGGCAGGGTGACACAATCTAACGCTATCTCCCAGCAGGCCCACGCACTTACTGCAAAGAGGTAGCATAGAGACAACGTTGGGATTGTCTGAAGCCAGCCAATGTGACGCAGATCTGAATTTGTTAGATCCAGAAGAGCTTGAAGCACAACTGCAAAAATTCAGTAGGTGATGGTGGGATTAAATTTCTGAAGTTTTCATATTTTTATCCTAAGCACAAGTGGAAAAGAGCGGGAGGAAATCAACTTCTCAGAAAGTTTCTAACCAAAGAAACTTGCAGATTGATTAGAGGATCAAAGAGAGCTGAATCATTATTGGTTTGGAAAATTTCCAAGAAGGGAAATCAGTTGTCAGAGGGAGCAGAAGGTGCCTGTTTCGCCAAGGACCTTAGATCCAATTCTCTAGCAAAGAGAAAGGAAGCTCTGACACATTTCTAAGCAGATGGCTCCTCATGGATTGCATGATCAGGACAGATTGGATGGCCTTTCCAACTTCTCAGTTTTGAAGGCTAGGATCCTGATAGTCCTAGAGGCATATCATCTAAGAGACCATGCAGAGCAAACTCTGGCCACACCGACCGATGCTGATCTCCTAATGAAGCATAATGAAGCTGTTGGGCATGCCAAGCGGCTGATCATGGATGGAATTAAGAACCATATTGTCCCACACATAGCTGAAAAGAAGACAACTAATGAGATGTGGAAGGCCTTAACTTCCCTGTATGAGGGAAAGTTTGTCCAAAGGAAGATGTTGTTGGAGACTCAGATGAGGTCATTCATGATGACCAAGGGAGAAGACATGGAACATTTCCTCTTCAGATTGCAGTCGATCAGAGATCAGTGGACTGAAACAGGTGCTAAAGTGGAAGATGATGTGATGGTCTCTCAATGCAGCCACAGATGAGTGGGAAACCTTTGTCCAAAGTATCTTGGGTAGAGAGGACCTCCTAGATTGGGACAACTTGTGGGAAAGTCTGCGTCAAGAAGAACTCCACAGAATCACCAAGAAGCAATATAGCTCTGGATTAAGAAAAGTGAAGAAGGAAGATGAAGAAGATGCAACCTTGGCATCAAAGAGGCAGTAGGGAAAGCAGAAGAAGGATATGCCAAAGATCAAATGCTTCTAGTGTGGTGTATTAGGACACTTTGCCAGCAATTGTCCTTAGAAGAAAAGGGACAAGGAAGCTTCTTCTTCCAAGGTTGTTGTGGAAGATGATGGGTCGGAAGATGATGCAGCCATGAGCGCTCATGAACCACGAAAGTGGGGTGACATGGATCTGTAGAGGAGCTACATAATGAGGGCGGGATCCTTGATAAGCTCATCTCTTGGATCACATGCGAGCTACGACAGCCTTAGGACAGTAACAGGACAAGTGGAGCAGTGGGTGCATAGATCACCGATGAAGCAAAGGCAGATCTGAAGGCTGGAAGGAGCAGCGCAATGCAGATGCAGCAACAATGTAGAGACAACAACAACGTAGGGGCTAATGTTACTTCAGTAGCGCAGAGTAGAGTTGCAGCAGAGTGGAGGCTTCAGGAGGACAACACATCACAACAGTAACGTGAGGGATTTCAGCACAAGGGGCTAATGTGACTTCAGCAGTGCAGAGGGAGTCTGCTTACGCAGTGCAAAGCTGTTGCTGTGCATCATCCTTCAGATGCCAACATAGATCACCAACGTATGGAGCTTCAGTGATGAGGATGCAACCCAACTGACTTATCTGTCAAATATTGGGCAGGAGATTATGTTGTTTCTCTCAACAATTGAAGTTGCAGTGCAACAGATCAACAGTGGAAGTGCGATGAGCAGCACAGATGCAACGAATTGAGAGGGAGCTGCAGTACAGATGTTGCAGTGACAGTGGCAGAGTCATGGGCAACAATGCAAAATGGTAGCAGCAGTGCAGAGTTGAGTGGTAGAAGGCCAAGCATCAGCAACACAGAACCATTGCCGAAAATCTTGTAATGCATAGTGTGATGCATTGCTAGAGCACACTCCTGATGCTTAGAGGGAGTGTTGAGATTTTTTGTATTTGGGGTAGCATTATTTGTGCTCTAGTTCCCAAATTTTGTGGAGGGACTAGAGTACACTTGATCTACAAGACCTAGAAAGGGATTTGGGAAATTTCATCTGGTTTGGGAGATATTTAATTAATTAATTATTTTAATGTATTCCCTAAGTCTAAAATTAGGAAAATGAAATAATTAAAGGTAATTAAATTAAACACGTGATGAAATTGTCTTAAGTCACACAGATCAAGCTTTCTTTTAATCTTAGCCATTGATTCAAGATCTGATCATGGTCGTTGGTTTCCCAACGAGAAAATTATAAAGGAAAGGCTTGGGGTCATTTGTAAGGACACACAGAGGAAGAGAATTGAAGCTAAGCTAAGATTCTAGGGCGGGTTTGCTAAGAATTCCTAGAAGTGTTTTAGCTGCAGAGAGGGGAGTTTAGACAAGGGGGATGATCTAATCCCAATGTCTAGAATTAGCAAGAGACAGAGATCAGCTCAGAGATGAAACCCAGAGAAGCAAGAAATGCAGAGGCAAAGAGGGCAGCAGCTGCACAACGTAGGGGCAGCTTCAGCTACGCAGGTGTTACACATTCCCTCCTAGGGCACCGTGATTCAGCTGGAAACCCTCAAGGGATACGCAAAGACCCTAAGGGGTAGCGTAAGGATTGGGTCACCCAGTTTGGGGTAACACAGCCCTTTCCAGGCCAATGTTAAGGGATGCAGGGGCTTCAGAGGCTAATGCAGGGGCTTCAGGGGCAGCGCTGGGGTTTCTAGGGCCTAATTTTGGCTGAGTTCTATAAATCTCATTTGAGGGTGTGGATCAGTTATTATTTTGGCTTCAGAACAACTAGTGAGTTGCAAATCTATTTTATCTATGTCAGGTTTTCCATATCTGGAACCTAGATTTGTTGTATTTAGAAAACTCTTAATAATAAAACCCTCTAGCAACCAGCAGACCGGTTTTCCCACATTGGGTTTTTCCGGGGACTATTTCTCCAGAAAATCACTATGTCACTTTGTCTATGTGTGCATGTACTTTTTCTAGATCTGAATTGGTGAAAGTATGCTATGTGTTTTGCTTCGATATTAATATGAATTTTCAGCTTAATAACTTAATTAAGTAGGAGGAGCATAACTAGATCTAACAACAGATTTCTGCATAAGTGTAACATTAAGAAATTTTCACAAATAAAAGAAGATAATAAGAATTAAAATAAATCACAAGTAAATATCAAGATAATAAAATCTTTCAACCTTTATGATTTTCTAACATGGTATCAGAGCTAAGGTGAAGAAGAAGGTAAAAAGGAAATTGGTAGATCAACAAGCTCTCATCATCTTAAGGAAGGATTCAAGAAAAGTTATCAAGGAAGATCATAAGGAGAAAAGAAGTCCATTTGATAGAAGGAAGGAAGTCTTGAAAGGTAATTGAAGGATACAAAGATATATAGTTTTCATCAAGTAAGTACACCTATGGCCTCATCAATGATATCCGAGAACAAGCTTCAAGGAACATATAACTATAGATCATGGAAAACAAGGATGGACCTCATCCTTGCAAATAATAAGGTATTGGATTTTATACTAGGAAAAGTCAAGGAACCTTTAGATGATGCAGGAAAGGAGAAGTACAAGGAAACTGATATTATTGCCATGAACTTAGTTGTGGATGGAGTCAAAGAAAACTTGATTCCCTACTTGTCCACTCTATATTCTTTAATAAAAATGTATGATGCTCTCTCAAATCTATTTACAATCAAGAATATTGGACAAGTGGAAAGTTTAAACAATGAACTTCTAACAGTTAATATGACAAAGGATGATACAGTGTCTTCCTATTTTGTAAGAAATGATTGTATAAAGGAAGAACTTCAACCAATTGATGAAATAGTCCCGGGAAAGGAAATTGTGATTGTTGCCCTTCTAGGACTACCAAAATCTCGAAATGCCTTTGCAATTGGAATTAGTAGTTGGAAGAACTCTCCATATTTTGAAGAAATGTGGTTTGCATGTATAAAAGAGGAAGCTCATTTTTCCTTGGTAGAAGGTAAACAAGAAAATGAAGAAAATGTTGCAAATGTATACTTTTCTCATGTCAAGAAGAAAGGAGGAAATAAGAAGTTTAAGGGGCCAAAGAAGAAGTTTGATCTATCTAAAATAGAATACTATCATTGTCACAAGATTGGGCACTATAAGAATCAATCTCCTGATAATCCTTAGAACAAGAATACATAAAGGGACCAAGCTAATGTTGCTACTGATGATAATCCTCGAAAGAAGTCTAAAAACGAGGACCCTGAAGTCAAAGACTTATTCTATTAAGTCTCATATATCCTTCACTTATACAATAGGCTATTGTTTTTGTTTTTGTAGAACTTCTCTTATGTTTGTCTCTAGGATAAATCTTTTGATTTCTGTGGGTTTATAGATATAATATGTTTTGTTCTTGAGTTTTTTTGATGAATTAAAGGAATCCCTCACTAGACTAGGTTGATGTAAGATCAAGAGGGAGCTTCCCCAGTTTTTCACAAAGGATAAGTGTCCTATTCTTTATTTCTTTTCATTATTGATTCCCTTTATTTGTTTAAGTTTCATTTGTGCTTGTTTATAATCCTTTCTCTTGTGTTTTCCTTGGAAGGAAAGTTTGCAGGAATACTCTAAAGTCAAGAGGGAGCTTGTAATAAGGATTATAGCTAGTTTTAGAGAGAGACTCCAAGAAGCTTTGCCACTGAGGGAGTTGTTCAATAGGTAACCCTACAAGGTTTGTAAGAGAAGCAACTCAAGGTATGTTTAAAACCACAAAAATTTGTTGCAGATATTCTTCATATAAGAAGGTACGATCATTTGGTCTTTAAATTTTGCTTTATATTACTAACTCTTTCATGTCTAGGGTTTTGAATAATCAAGATCCTTATTTAGGGTGATTAATATTTGAATTAAATAAGCCCTTATTGCACTATCCATCTTTTGTTTACTTTGATAAAAGCGTAAACTTTAGATGTTTAGGGTTTGTTGATGATATCTGGAACATATGATAAAACCCTAGCTCTTTAGCGTTTCATGAATTAGAGTTTATAACAAAACACTTGTAAAATTTAATGTAAATATAACCCTAGGTGTATGTGCTTCCGTATGATTGAAACTTGGTCAAGTTGTTAATTTTTTTTATGTTTGTATCTAGGGTTTACAACAAAACCCTAGTAAAGATTGATATAAGATTCTAGGGTATGATGATGAAACCCTAGATGTAAAATTCTTTCGCTATGATTGTGATCGATTGTTGATGTCTAAGGTTTAGTGTTGTTGATGGTATATAGGGTTTGTGACAAAACCCTGGCAAAAGGTTATTGTAAAGGCCTAAATCTGGAAAATGTAACCCTAGTCAATTGCTTCTTATTTGATTCCTATCCCATCTAGGTTTAGAATTTGATATTTAAAGTTCAAGTTCTTGCTCAATTTTTTTATAACTCTAGATGCCCTCTCTATATTATAACCCTAGTTTGACATTTCATGCTCCTATATATATATATATATATATATATATATATATATATATATATATATATATATGTGCTTGGTTATATTTGTTGTTGAAAATATGCAAGTACATAGTCTTCAAGATGTTGAAGATGCTTACCTACCTCATACTTGTTGATGACTAGATGATGATATTAAGCATGATGGGAAAAGGGATTTGTAAGAATCTTGATTGCATTGAAGGTTAATAGATGACCTTGTTTCCATATAAGGATAGAAGGAATGATGTTTCGAAGATTGAAATTCTCAGATGATATAATGATGCGAAAGAAAGAATCTATGTGGTTGAGTTGTTGATGGATTTGTCCCCTAGTAGAAAATAATCTTGGGTAAAAGAAAGTGTATATCTTCCCAATTGAGAGGAAGGGATGACTGTGACAGCAATATCAAAACACCTTAAAGAAAGAATAAGAATAAAGAAATATTAAAGCACTACAAATGGTTATTCGTGATTAATTAAGTTGTAAACAAATTTTGGATCTTTTGGAAAGTGTTGAGATAGAATTTGGTGCTACTAAAAAAATTAAAGAAGGAAGTTTCCATTGAGATGTGTTTGATATTGTGATGACCTAAGAAACATCAAAATAGTTGAAGACCTCGGAGTTTTGTTCTAGCATACAATAACATATACATTGAAATTTTCAATACTGTTTGCGGTCATGATGCTACAGTACGTACCAACAAATGAACAAGTAGTTGATGTGTTGACAAAATCTCTTCCCAACAAGAAGTTATTTTATTTTTAGGAGCATGCTCGAATTAATGGATATTTCTGATTTGATTGAAAATGGAGAAATAAGTACCTTAAAATTACATGTATGATGGTACTTGGGAGGACATCTTGGGCTGGTTAATATTGAGATCTCGGTTGATGTCTAGATCCCAGAGGGAGGGTATCGTGTGGAGCTTTGGTTTAGTGTTTGATACCTGGATCCCTGTAAGGGTTGGTGATAGGGAATGGAGACCTAGATGGTATCTATATCATTTTGGATGGATACTAGAGTTGTAGCTTGATGGTACCTAGAGTGGCAAATGCCTAGATGACACCTTACTCCCTGTTAAGAGGATACCTTGGCAGTAAGGGTATCCCAAGCATTGCATATGTTATTTTCCTCTTCTTAAGAACATTTCAAATTGAGATCAACCTTGTACCAGTTGAACAAATATTAATACCTCCCTAGTTAAGAGGAAGTGTTGAGAAATGTAACTAGCATCAATCTTCATAATTGTATTTGAGTCATGATGTAATGTATTTGTCAAAAATAAAGAAAAGAAAAATTATTGTAGAAGAAAAATATTTAAGAGAATGAGTTTCATGCTTTGTTTATTTTATTTCTAGGTCAAAGCACCCATTGAGTGCTTCTAGGGCTTCTAGGGTTTATGTCATGAGTCATTGTCCATGTCATCTTGTCCTAGACCCTTCTTCGGCTTTGTATGTCAAGAAATAAATTTATGTTTGAGTCATCTTCATTTTATGCCACCTCCACCAAGTCAGTCTACCCTCTAGTCAAGTCAGCCTTGTTACCCACCACTTCGAGGGTGATATCCCTAGGAGAAATTTTCTCCATGATGGACCTCAGCCAACAGCCAACGACCCCTTGCAACCTTCAAATAGCTTGTTGTGCCATTTCTCCACCACTCGAGCCAGCCATGTGGTCCCTCACCCATTTGTATTGATCGTATGTTTGAAGGCGGGCCTCCTGAATCTAAAGGTATGTCTTATCATTTGGTAATTGAGTATTGGGTTTACTTATCATGGATGCTTCTGGGAATGGATCGATGGGGGGATATGGAAGAAAGAGTGGGCTTAGCTTGTGCTCTTGTCCCCTTGATCTCTTTTGGATGTTACCCTTTGATCTTAGTCCCGTGGGATCTCCTTTATTGACCATTTAGTTCTATCGTGGTACTACTTGGGAAATCTCGACTTTGGGTGTGTGGTCCAACTCCTTTATTTGCATATATTACTCCCTTTCCATTCACTATACCCCCATTCATAATTTCTCTTGCCTGGGTCCACATTTCCTCTCTGGGTCCACATAGGGTCAGCCTCCCTATCCCCTTGCCCCTACCTCGGGTCAGGCCTGGAATGATGCCCTAGAGGTTGAAGCAACTAAACAAAAAAGTAAAAGCATAAATGGCCACATTCAATAGGAAATTGTACCACAAAATGCAAAAGACGGTCGGGACAAAAATAATTAGCACATGGGAAAAATCCAATACATGAGCTCTACCCCATATTCATGGTCGTCACCCTGGTTCCATGGGCCTTAAATGAGCCTCCTTTATCATTAAAGAACCCATGATTGTCCCAACCCCTAGAGGGAGATGAACCACCCTACGTAGAAGGGGGTAATCATGCACATCATGCTCTTGTTATTTGAGCCCCGAGCAGTTAATTAAAGAAAATTCATAAAAATCAAAAGGCATATAAAGAAGGGTGGAAAAATCAAGGTCGGGGAACCTCATGTCCCACAATTTCTCCCTCCTACACATTTTATACTTAGGTGTGGGCTTCCCCTTATCTAGTTGCCCTAGTGCCCAATATGTGGCCCAGGATTTCCCCCTCTCATTCCCTACTCCATTTCACTTCTTTGTCACATGCCACCACCATTTGAGGAATGTACCTTGGACATACTATCCTCTCTAAGGGTAGAAACCACCTAATAATGTACCTGGCTAATTCCCTTTGGATCTTGGAGACATTAGCACATACTGAAGCCCACTGCAGAAGGGCGTGCCATTATGAAGTGCCCACTTTGTTGTCTATGGTTTGTAAGCTCATTTACACAATTACTATAATGACTTGTTGTATTGGAAGGTTAGGGGATGCATTAGATCTTATGCAGGATTGCAGATGATGTCCATTTGGGTTTGGTATCCCTATATGGGGTCCTAACCTACTAGAGGACTACATTGGCACATGTAGGGTGTGTGTAGAGAGCCATGGGCCTCCACAACAATAGATAACACTCCATGGATCCCCACCAATGTCCAGAGATTACTAGAGATCCACCTTTGGGACGAGGATGATGCACTTGGTACACTATGCCCAACATGCCCCATGGGAGCACCACACACTTGGCAGGTGTCCCAAGACTTGTAAAATGACATGTCAGCGTTCATTCCATCATTTGAGCCCTCAAAAATGTTCTTTGGGCATCTTCAACTCATATTGAGACCCATGGGGTCATTGGTGTGCTCCCACACCCATTGGGAGCACCACATGTCTACGACTTGGAGAACAAGGGGCCAACCCCTAATCCATCACATTTCAGTTTATTCATGATTATGGCACTTCTGGATATTATTAGGCCTTTAGAGGGCCCCACGACATGTATATATTATTATTTGACCTCCTAAGAGGCTTACTATTCCATTTATGAGCTAGTTTGGTGGGCTTGTCACCAAAATTTAGGTTATTTGCACATTATTTTATGTTTAGGGGATAATGTAGGCTCGTTAGCTAAATCGAACTCCTAAAAGGTGTATAAATAGGAAAAAGTTGGATTCATTTCTATCATCACTTGGATTGGGATTTCTCTCTTAAGAGGGTTTCACATTTTTTCCTTGGTGGAGATTTTTTGATGATGGATGAATTTTGATGTATGGATTTGGGTTCTCTCTATCTTGGAGCTTCTTATATTGCGAATGTGACGTTGGTTGGATATATTCTATAATGCGTAAGTGCAAATTTGATGTCATTTTTCTTACTGTTGCATACATTTGAATTTCGCTATGATTAGGGCTAATTGCTACATATGTCAAAATGTGGAATTATGTGTCTATTTTAGTGTATATATTGTATGGGCCATGTTATATGAATGAAATTTCCTAGATATCGTGTTACCTTGATAAGCCTTCACCATTTTCAAGAAGTATAAATGTTTTAATGTCACTTTTCTTCTCTAGCCTCTAACATTGGATGAAGTTGACTTTGAAGCCTCCTTGAACGATAGAAATACATTCCATCTTCTTAATTATACTTGACTCCATATCCCCAAGTGAAATTAGGCACTAATCCTTCATAGGGTGATCATTTTAACCCTTACTATTACCTTTTCTCCATTTTTCCCAGGTATAGCCCCAGTAGGTGACCTAGGGCATCACTTTCTTGGAAATATACCCATAGGAAAAATTCGATCTCCTAGGGTCAACTGCGCTGGGGGATCCCCCAGGTCTCCTCAAATTTTGAAGACATTTGGACAATGGTATCTTGGGATATCCCAAGCCCTAGCTCTAGGATCAAGTTTTGCCTGTGTCTCCCAAGGCTAGCACCTAGCAGGATTAATTTGAACTTTTGAAGTAAAAATTCTTGTTTGATCCTTTCCTCTCACCTTTTCCAGGATAGTAACATCATTGGTTGCTAAATTCCATTTCCTGAACCTGGGTTGGGTGTTATAGCATCATTCAACACTCTTGTAGTTATGATGCTCTAGTATGGACTTGGGCAGCCCTTTCCCATTCAAACTTGATCATTTATTAAAAAAAATATATTTTGAATTCCATACGCAACTCTACCCTTCAAAAAGCATGTACACACGTGGGTACCTCTATATAGAACCCGCGTATATAATTTAAAACATGAAAAAAATATAAAATATCCTATATTTTAGGCGGGGTTTAAGGGTTTCACCGAAATCCCACCTATAGGAGCCTGTGGCCTAACTGAATTAACCAATTTTTGGTGGTATTTATACACCTCATGGGAAGGCCTAATTACACCAAGGAGATAGGATAATGACACTATAGTCATTTCGGTCCCCAGATCAAATCTGATTTCCTTTGTGCCTCCTGCACTCCTAGTCATAGGATACCCTTGTTTCCTTGAAGAGATGTTCATACTTCCTTATATGACATCTTGTTGCTTATGATCGAGAGGTGATATTTGAGGCTTGAGATGGATGGATCTGGAGGAACGTTTCGTTGGTGCCGTGGTTGAATCAGGTTGTATCTCTCCACTATACTTTGTTGATATCAATAAAGAAGCTTTGTCTTGTTCTGAAATGTTATGATCTCATGTTTTATCTTTTATGTTGAATATATATCATGATTTATATGCCTATGCTTGATGATATAACATGTTTATTATGCACATGATTTTAACTACTTGTTGTATATATGATTCTCTGAACTTTGTTGCAGGTGTGATTGCTTTGGAGGAAGCAGAGGGTTTGGACCCTACGGGATCGACACCAAACGTAAGACCTACGGGTACTTCTCTCGAACCTCAATTTAGTAGTTTGTATACTTTGCTTGCATGATGTATGCTTCTTGTTGCTTGTCTACCTTTAATCTATTGAGGTTTTCAACCCTTACCTTCGGGAAGTTTTTCCCACCAACAGAATGGGCGACTCCACTGGGGAATATAGTCTTGTATTTCCTAGAAGGGTTGTTTGTCTCTTGATTTGGGTTTGTCTATCTTGTTTCTTGACTTTTTCTGTATTATTGACTTGCTTGCAGTCTGGGCAATTAGTTTGATCTTTTGGATCAGGTAAGAATTTTTTATTTTCCCTATATTACTATATATACGTGCTTTTTGTTGTATACATAAGCATACATACATGTTTTATTTCAAAGCAACTAACACATACACTAGTTTCTTCGGGAACAATCACGTATATTTGGGAAATTTTCAAATTTTCAAATTTTTACCTTCAGTCAGGGGTATGGAATGATTTTCTCTGCTTCCCTGGGGTCATTTACTGTCTGGAAGAGTATTGCTTCTTGTTGTTGTCACTTGTT
Source organism: Pinus albicaulis (assembly GCA_034641835.2). Lineage (NCBI taxonomy): Eukaryota > Viridiplantae > Streptophyta > Pinopsida > Pinales > Pinaceae > Pinus > Pinus albicaulis. The sequence continues at coordinate 1,133,768,198 of CM076579.1, forward strand.
CTATCTCCTTTTGCAAAAATATCTTGTCAACCTAGGCTTTGCATTTTTGTAAAGTTTTGTGCTTGAAGTTTGGGTTTCAAGCCTTGTTTTTGAAGTGCTTGACTATTCTCTGCTTTTGGGACAGTGAGTTAATTTTCAACTTGCTTATAATCCAATCTTTCCATTGCTTGATTTGCATTCTTAAAGTTGACGTATTTACTCTCTTTTTGATCATTTGAGAAGAGTCTTTGCAATCTTGGTTCGGTGAAGGGTTTTGGGTTTCCTAAAATCTCTCTATCTTTCTGAACCTTTTATATTTCTCTTCAGATCAGGTTTTTCACGTTCTTGGTCTCTTTTTCACTTTAGTCCTATCATCTTGGTGATTGTTTATGACTTGTGAAGTTTGGAGTCTTTTTGCTTGATTTTGATCTTGAAGTGATTGGTTGATTTGCCTTCTTGAATCTTTTGTTATAAGTCCTTAAAAGAAAAAGAGAAAAACAATTGTTTTTTGCCGTTCTTTTCTTTGGTTTTGGTTGTTTGGTCTTTTAGCTTTCCAACAAGTGTGAAAATATTTGCTTGAAATTGAAATTTGCTTCGTTTCGGAGACTTTTTCTTGATATTTGTTTCTCATTGTTTATCAAATTTTGGCTTTTGATCTTTAAAGGAAGACATTTGTTTCTCTAAGAGTAATCCATATAATCTTGCATTTAAGCATTCTAGCATGCATTAAGGTAGTTTGAAATTTAGGCATTTTAGTCTCTTTCGATAGGTATTGAATGAGTGAGTGTGTTTAAAAAGAGAAAAAGAGTTTTGATTTCATAGATTTCTTGTAGAACCTTGTAGAGATCACTTTTCATTGAAGAAAAAGAAGTTGCATTACATGTAGCCTAGTTTTCTATTGGTTTCTTTTTAGCATCAAAAACATCACAAGTTGCATTTCCGCTACCTGTGACTTAAGTAACAACCAATAAAATCAAGCGCTTAATTTAAAATGAAATAGATTTTGTCTTTGTCATAGATACATCAATTAGTCTAGGGCATTTAGGGCTTTGGGTTAGGTGTGTGGAGAGTAAACTCTCCAAGGCCACTTTAAACTGAAACTTAGAAGTTAATTAAAGAGTGCAAATCCAATATTTTTAAGTTGTCTGAGAAAGCTCCTCTAACACAAGAGTAAAGCACGAGGACAAGTGAAGACAGGGAAAGAGAGATACCCCCTCTCCTACTTGTTGGGACTCGCGCCCACGACTGTTCTGCCCGATCGCTGATCACGAGTTGGTGACCATAGTTGCCTATCCTAGGGACAGCACAGGCGACTACGTGGGGGATGCTCGTGGTACCTGAGATATATGTTGGATCACTTTCATAATACTTCTAAAGGCTACCCTTGCGAAGCTCGGGTACTTGCACTAACAAAGGCTATTATCTAGAGGTCAGCGTAACTATTTCTGATACCTTCGCTGGTAGACTTGGGTCGTAATTATCCCAAACTGTCTTGAGAAAGTCCTTATTTTCGCTTTCTTGTATTTTGGTGTCTGGTCCTAATAACATGGAGTGGAATTACTTGGAAGCTGCTTGTTTGGTTGTATCTTTAGGGACTTTTTTAGTGAGTGCTCTTTGCTCCTAGATTGCCATAAGTTTTTATTTTTTTAGTCTTTTAAAAGTTCTCTTAATATTTAAAAGTGGTTGATCGACCAACTCTCTTGTCTAGGAGGCTTCGAGGCTTTCACCTGCGAGTGTCGAGCCTTTATCTAAAAGGTGTAGGAGAAATTCTGTTGGTGGTTTTCAACTAGTAGCATCGAACACATCATAAATTGATCCTTCTCCAGGGGCTATCATTTCACAGGGTGGACCTAGTTCAGTTCATAATTTGGACAGAAACTCTATGGTCCTTGCTAGGGTGCTCTTCCAATCGAAAGAAGAAGTTGAGATTAAAAACGTCCCTGAGTCCCCCGTGACTCCTACAAAACCTCTTCCTTCCAATATTTCTTACGTTGTGGAATATGTGGGTACCCCAAATCACAGGCCGGCAAGCCCTATTCACTCACCTTATTTTTTTTTTGATGGCCAATGTTAGTGGCATAAGTATGGCTACTAATACTTCTAGTGTGCAGACGCCTCCTTCAGTTTCAGAAGGGGGTAATATTCCTATATCTATTGTTACACCTAGTATAGTAACAGTTGGCTCTACCTCCATTTCAAGTTTTAGTGGGGGCACCCAAACTTCCGCCCCTTTCATTGGTGCATATCATTTTGGGATACCACCCAGTGGGATTCCTTCGGTTCCTTTAACCTTCCCATCTGTTGTTTCCACATCAATGACTTTTATGCCAAGTGGTTCAACATCTTTTTCAGGGTTTTGATTTTATAAGTGGTCATATCCCTCCTTCCAATCCATTTTGAACATAGGATCAATTCCTTTCTCTGAACAAACTCAGAATGCTAATCCTTTCCAAGGGAGTCAAGGATGGGCGAATCCTTTCGTTAGTGGTTTGGCAGTTGGGAACTTATCCCATCTATTTGGTCAACAGGGGAGTATGCCCTTCCCTTCTGTTGGAACCTCACAAGTCGTTCCTCCTTTAGCTAGTGCATGGAATCCTTATCAGGGGCTTTCCCCTTCTTTTAATGTTTCGCTACGAGGAAATCACCCTATGTATGGTCAACATGAATCAAGGGGGGGGGGTGTGGTGGATACTCTTTTTCTAATGTTAGAAATTATTCTCTTGGTGTGTGGAATTCTCTGGTTCCTCCGTGCTTACTGTTCCTAGCAACTTTGAACTTGCCATATCTTTCGAATTTGAAAAACGATCTAATCCTTTACAATCCAGTTTGGCCTTTGGTCCCCACCAAAATTCCATTTGATATTCATAAATTTGAAGGGAAGTTTGGAGAGGATTCGGCTGATCATATAACCACGTTCCATTTGTGGTGCTCAATTAACTCCTTGATCAATGATTCAATCAAGTTGAGACTATTCTAACGCACCCTAACTGGAAACACTGCAAAATGGTATTTTGAGCTAAGAGGGGGTACCTTTTCTATGTTTGGCGATTTGGCTACTATGTTTCTAAACCATTTTTAGTTGCATGTCCGACATGATGTTGGAACTGATCTTCTAGCCAATTTTGAGCAGGACAAGGCAACTCATATTTTTGACCACATCCAAGAGTGGCGGGGAAGAAAGAGGCTTATCGAGGCATATATCCCTGATGAATTCCTTTTGGAATGGTTTTTGGAATCTTTGCAGCCGAATATTTCTAAGGATGTGTCACTCTCCGGAGTATTCACTGAAGAACAGGTTATCTTCAGAGCCCAGCAGTTAGAACTCATTTATTCTTAGTCTGGAGTCCTTTACAAGATTATTCTTGATGCTCCTCAGTCGATCTGCCAAACCTAAACCAAGATCCCATGCCGACGGGATTGTATGGTTAATCGATAGTAATACGGCTAACCTGTTGAATCAATTGTAGAAGTTGTCTTTACAATCTGCTTCTCCTACGCAAGCTACACCGTCAGTGTTTATTCCTTCCCAACATTCAGAAATTAATGTTGTCCAATCTTCAAACCCCAAAGGAAACCAACAATCCAATGGGAAGAAGAAGGGACGTGGTAAGAAGAAAGATAAGGTTGGGAAGGGAAATGCGAATAAGTCCAGTAATGATACTGGAGAGGGAAAAAAGGAATCGAAAAAGAAAGTAAAATTCCTGTGCAAGTTATGCAGTGGGGATCATTTAGCTCGTATTTGCCCTAAGATTCAGGATGCTCAGTGCTTGTTGGCTCAGCAGGGCTCTTCTAGTTCCCATGTTGTCCTGACTAACCCTTTTCCCCAAGGGCAACAAATTCTTCTTGGCACGAATGCTAGTACTGGAACCCCCTCTAGGGAATCCACATCGAATGTATACATGGTAAGATCTCATGTTGATGTTTCTACAAGATCACATGATTATTGTGAATCGAAACCTTCAAAGGCTAAGGATGCTTCTGATACCTCAGAGCCATTCCATATCGAGAGGCCTGCAGTTGAGCCCATACCTCAGATGGTGAAAGGCTCTACAAAATGTTTGAATTATAATCCAACCGTAGGGCTGCTCAGAACTATTCTATTGTCGAAGATCTGGCTCAAAGCCCCTGTGTAAGTAAACGTTAGAGGTACTCCAATCGTGTCTTTCACAAAGGAGTGAATTTCTCACTACGATCAGGGTAGTAGATCCGAAGAACTCTCTCATTATTACATTTGATATGTCAAGTGCTAAGAAGAGACTCCCTCATCACATGGCTTTCCAATTTAAATCTACATATCGGAAGAAGACTAACTTTCGAACTGTAGTTGATGAAGTGGCTTCCACATGCGTCATGTCGTTGTCGTGTTGGAAGGCTATTGGGTCCCCAAAAGTTTTTCCTTCCCCTACTCTCCTTACTGCATTTGATGGTCATTCTCATAGGCGTCATGGGATTATTCCATCCTTTCCCATTTGTGTTGGGTGCAAGGTTTTCAATATTGAGGTAGAGATAGTTGATGCCAACCTTGATTATAATCTTTTATTGGGTCGAAATTGGGTTTACGCAATGGATGTCATTTGTTCATAATTATTTCGCATCCTTTGCTTCCCTCGTGAAGGGAGAATTTTTACAATTGATCAAATGACTTATTCTCCTAACGATCCGAATGCATCTTCTAACTCTACTGTCCCCTTGGTGAAGAACACCAAGAAGCCTATCGAGAATTTGGGAGTTAGAATGTATTCCTCGTTGATGGGTACTTTTGACCTTCCTCCTCCTACTGCTCATATTAATGATATTTCGTCCTCCAGGATCGTTCTTTGAAAAGGTTGTTTAAAACTCATTATTTTTTTGATCCTTGGCCCTTGCGCCCCCCTACTGCCACATTAGAAGAGGGGCAGGGAGGTGTAATGACATATCCTATATATGCAGCAGAAATCTCATATTAATCTATCGTGAATTCTGTAGATTTTGACCTCATTCCTCCCCCATCATAGGATTTGGATGGTGATGTGGCTCCGATATGGACTCCTAACTCTACCTCAGCTATGTGTTGCCTCGATATTGTCTTACCATATGAAGAAGCAATCTTAGAAGAAATGAATAGTATAGCATCGGTCATATTTCCTCCCGAATTTGCATGAGGTTGAATCAAATATGTCCGGTCCTTCTTCAACTGGAAGTGTTCATAAAATTCTAAATCCTTTGTCCCCAACATATATTTTTGCCGAATGTAATATATCTAATATCTCGGAAACAATTCCGATGAACATTTCCAGGAATCCCAATGTCATCGAAAACATCTTCATCGATGTTGAATGTTCCCCCTGAAGAAATCGAGATTTATACTGAAATTTTTAAGGAATTTCGGGATGTGTTTGCTTGGTTGCCTGAAGAAATGTCTGGAATCGATCCATCGATAGTTCAGGATGAGATCAAGACATACGAAAACGTTAAACCTATATGGAAAAAGCTTCGACCGGTAAATCCTAGGAAAGTTGCAACTATTAAAGATGAGGTTGAAAAGTTACTTAAGGGTTTCATATACCATGTTCCCTTCACTGAGTGGGTCTCTAATCCAGTTCTGGTTGATAAAAAGTAAGGAACGATCTAGGTATGCATTGAATTTAGGGATTTAAATAAGGCTTGTCCTAAAGATAATTTCCCCACTCCTTTTATCGATCAGATCATTGATGAGTGTGCGGGAAATGAGATATTCTCCTTCACGGACGGTTTCTTGGGGTATATAATGAAACTCCCACACCACTGAAAATGTCGGTGCCTAACAAATAATGCGGACCTCCCAAAGTCACTATGAGAATGTGGGTACCTAATAAGGAACGTGGACTTCTTAAGCCACTGTGAGAATGTGTGTTCGAACCATGGGCTTCTTCAGCTCAAAATCAAAAGCTTCTTCCTACTGAATACTAACTTCCCACCACTGAAACACCCTTCCCACTATGAAAAACACAGAAGATTTTTGAACCTCCACCCTCCTGAACCTACCAAAATTTCTGAATCTTGTCACCTTGTAACTTTTTAAAAATGAAAATCCCTTAGTTATGACAGTCTTCAGCATGATATAATACAAAGGGTTACTTTTCCGGGGAAACTAAAGACTTTTACCTATTGGAGTAGGTCGAATTAACAATAAAACTCTTACTTCACAGTTAGTTTATGTCAACAGAAGCAAATTATGTCAGAGAAAAAGAAGGGAAAATTGTTTCAACAACCAATGAAAATGTCAGACTGTGAAACGAGATTGAGGTAAATTCAACTGATATGATGAGTGCTAAAGGAGATGAGATACCTTGTAATAGAAATAGATAAATTGGATGACGGGTTCATCCAAAACCTGAAGAAAACATTGTGAGATAATTGAGGTGGCATGTTCTGCGTTTGGAAGTTGGGGACTCGCAGAGACGTTCTGTTGCCCAGAAGGCCCAGACGCAACGCCATGGAGGATTAAAAAATTAACGATGATGGAATGTCTCTTGCACATTGTCAACTTCACTCTCAATATCCACTGTATCTCCACTGTATTTATAGATACTTGATTTCAAATCCTATTATCCTGAGGCTGTGAAAAACCTGATTTCAAATCCTATTATCCTTAGGGTGTGAAAAACCTGATTTCAAATCCTATTATCCTTAGGCCTGTGAGTGGACACTTTATCTATTATCATGAATACATAAAACTAATTTAAAATAATATTAAAAAAAATTTAAATTTATAGAATAAATTGGTTTAGTCTTTAAAAAACATAAAAACATATATCAGTTTTATAAGATTTGAAATGATAGAAAAAATAATTTAAAAAAATATGTTAGGCTTTGAATTTATAGAATAAAATTTTGTAGTCATTAAAGAATATATATATATATATATATATATATATATATATATGTTGTATAAAATAAAATAAAATAATATAAAATTAAAAGATACTAAAGTTTGAATATATATATATATATATTAAAAACAATGTTAAGGTTTGAATTTATAGAATAAAGTTTTATAGTATTTAAAGGATATATATTTGTTATATAAAATGAATAAATAATGCAGAATTGGAAGAAGTTGGGATTTAAATTTATAAAAAAAAGTAACTTCAAATGATATTAAAAAATTTGTTAGGCTTTGAATTAATAGAGTAAAGATGTTGTTGAGATTCAACAAGATGATGTGTTTAGTGAAAATTAAGCACTTTCACTAAGTGGGGCCCGCAGGCTATTTTTAGGTGTATGTCTATCTTTAGACATGGTGAGCATATTCTATAAGTTGCAGGATGCTATTTGTAGATGGTTGATCAAGTTGGAAAAATAGATGAAATTATATTTTTGGAAGATTGAGCGAAGTCTATTTATAGATCGTTAATCTAAAATTAGATGTATGTTGATTATTATTAGCCCTTAATAATAATCCTACAATAAATATCAACTTATTATCTTGGAGGAATTTATTTCAGTGAACAGATTTGGAAAATCAGTGGGCTGAAGGAGTTACACAATTCCTAGGGTGGTTGGTGACTCATGCATGGAGGACTCAGTTAGAACTGAAGTGGCAGAGTTGTGACAAAGTTGGAAGAGTATTTATGGGAGTTGTTATTTAGTTTAACTCAGTTTTTCTAGTTGTATCTAGTTCTAACTGAATATACACTAGTGATACTTTAGTGAATTAATTAGTTAATTAATTCACAACTAATAACTCACTTGCAACTAAACAAATACGAAAGTTAACTACTTGCATGTTAGTTCCAGTGGAGACCCAATGGAGAGATAGGTGAAAGGGTGAGATGGACTATCTGTTGTGACTATAGTGATGCATTCAATGCATCTGACACACATTGGATATGCCAATGAGGATTGCACAGTCAAGGTAAGGCAAATTCAAATTCATTCAGGGGTCTTCTTCAACAGGGATTGTGTAGTGGAGGCAGGCTGTCAAGAGGCAAGAAATTGGTGCATAGATATGCAAATTTCTGCATGACAATGTGTGACAATTCTTTATTGTACTAAGAGCTTGATGTACTAAGCTTTGTATGAGATTGTTACATGATTCCATTGATATACATAATATATGATAGTTGGGGTTTTTAGCTTTAAGCTTTCCCGTTAAACAACTGTGTTTATGTGCGATTGATTTTCTTCATGTGTTTGCAATGGGCGATTTAATTTCCACAAAGAATTAAGTGGAAGGATTCTGTATTTAACATAAGATTAATTTATTAGATAAAGAGAATATTATAATACTACCAGTATTAATAAATTTCTACATGGTATCGAAGCGATGTTAATTTTCAATAGTGAAGCGGTGCTGAGTTTTGTGCTGGTGGACAATTCGAATTTGCTGTAGAAATTTCTTGGTGCGACAGTTGAGTATTCATTGAAATGGATTTCAATGGGTTGCGGTTGGAGTATGCCCTTGAGGGTAGCTCGAACTACATAGCATGGAAGGATAGAATGGAGGTGGTGCTTGAAGATAATGGACTGAAGGAGTTCATCGATAGCGATGTTCTTAAGCCTAATTCTAGCGATGTTGCATTACTTGACGCATTGCAAAAGAAGGTAGTGAAGACAAGAAGAATTATGTTGGAAGGTGTGAAAGACCATATTGTGTCAAGCCTTCATGGGAAAGCCACTCCATTTGCAATGTGGAAGGCTTTGATAGATCTTTTCCAAAGCAACAACGACCATAGGAAGTTGGCGCTGAAAGATAAGCTCAAAAAAATCAAAATGGGGAAGGGCGACAATATTCCAAAATATCTCACGAAGTTTGTCCAATGTAGGGATGAGCTAGGGAGGGTGGGAATTATAGTTGCGGATGATGACTTGGTGAGCTTGGCTCTCCTTAGGCTTCCGAAGAGTTGGCACAGCTACGAAGACTCTGTCAATGGACGGGATAAACTGCCAAATTGGGAGCGACTTTGGTCGGATCTAGTGCAGGAGGAGATAAGGAGGAATACCAGGGATGAATCTTCATCGAAGAATGATGATGAAGAGAATTTCACTTTGGCTGCCAAATCAAGGAAAGGGAAGGGGAAGAAATCCCATCCAAAATCCGAGGCTAAAGGCAAGAAGCTGGATTTGTCCAAGGTGAAGTGTTTTCACTATCACGAACATGGGCATCTCGCCACTAACTGCCCACACAAAAAGAAGAACAAGAAGGTTTCTGGATCTACAGCGGGTGAGGCCTTAGCCTCTCAATTTTAACTTGATTTCTCTTTGATCGCATGCTTGGTTTCAAGCGCAATGGGATCGGTGTGGTATCTTGATAGTGGTGCTTCCTTCCATATGACGGGAGACAAGGATTTGTTTAGTGACTTGGAGGAGAAGGATCTCCAAATGCATATATATATGGGCGATCATGGTAGATACAGTGAGACCGACATTGGAACCATTAAATTTGAGAGGGATTCAGGTAAACCATTTCTTTTGAAAGATGTTATGCATGTTCCAGGTCTGAAGAAGAACTTGGTCTCGGTCGCTATGTTGGAGAACAGAGGTTATGATGTTGTTTTCATCGAGGGAAAATCTTTCCTGCGACATAAAACAACAGGTCAAACCAAGAGAATAGGGATTCGAGTTAAGAATATCTACAAGCTGGAGGTAGATGGTTGCGCTGCAATGATGGGAAAAGCAGAAGAAGTGGTGAGCCAAGATGAGGGTGAATTATGGCACAGGAGATTGGGCCATCTTCACCATGGTGCCTTGAAGATTTTGCAACATATTTCTACTGGAATTCCCAAGGGTACTCTTGTGCAGTCAAATCAGTGCAAGGGATGTAATATGGATAAGTTTGTGAAGACCACCTTTCATGAGAAGGAGAACCGTGCTTCGGTGATCCTGGAGAGAATTCACAGAGACATGTGTGGACCTTTCTCGGTTGATTCAACATCAAAAAACAGGTATTATGTTATATTTGTTGATGACTATTCTCATAGATGCTGAATATTCTTCATGCAGAAGAAGAGAGAAACATTCTAAAAGTTCTGTGAGTTTAAAGCATTGGTGGAGAAGGAGTCGGGGAAGCAAGTGAAGGCTTTGCAGAGAGATAATGGTGGTGAATATATCTCAAATGATTTCAAAGACTTCCTTAGAAAATAAGGAATTCGAAGATAACTCATAGCGCCTCATAACCCACAACTGAATGGGGTCGCGGAGAGGAAGAACAGAACGATCGTGGGTGATTCACGAGCTATGCTGCATGACCAGGGCCTACCGATGCACTTGTGGGCGGAAGCATGCAATACTGCGGTTTATGTGCAAAACCATTGTCCTCATAGAGTACTTGGCATGAGTACACCTGAAGAAGATTTTACTAGTAAGAAGCCTGATATTTCTGATTTAAAGATTTTTGGCTCATATGTTTACATTCATGTGACAAAGGACGCCAGGAAGAAGCTGGAGCCGACTGTAGAAGTTGGGATATTTGTGGGGTACACAGAAACACCCCATAATTATCGTGTTTATTTGCCAAATAGTTGGATGACTATGGTGCGACAGGATATAAAATTCAATGAGGTGAAAACCATGAAGTTGTCGCTTGAGAGGGAGCTACTCTTGCATGTAGAGGAGGAGCTACTTGCTCCCAAATATGAGCCTCTAGATGTGGATCAGCCAAAGGATGAGATTCATGGAGTGGAGGAGTCCACTCATGCATAACCAAACATCAGAACAGACAGAAAGCGTACCACAGAAGCTGAGAGACTGAAGCTTGATGCATCACAGAATGTAGGAGTCCCTACATCACAGCGCAGACAAAGACAGTCACCTGACCGATTTACTGGATACATGGCTCTTATGAGAAATTTTATAGTGACAGAGCCATCTTCTTTTGAAGAAGCAACGCAGGAGCCCACATGGGTAGATGCCATGGTGGAGGAGTATGACTCCATTGTCAGAAAAATTTCTTGGGAGATTGTCCCAAGGTCGGTGGGTAAATCAGTGGTAGGTTCAAGATGGATCTACAAGGTAAAGTAGGTTGCTGATGGGAGCGTCAAGAAGTATAAGGCAAGATTTGTTGCTTGGGGCTTCTCACAGATCGAGGGGATTGATTATGAAGAAACCTTTGCACCTGTCGCATGGTATTCTTCCATAAGGACCATCCTTGCTTTCTCAACGCAGATGGGTTGGCACATTCATCAGATGGATGTGAAGGCTACGTTCCTTAATGGGATGATTGAGGAAGAAGTGTACATTGAGTAGCCTGAAGTATTTGAGATCTTTGGTGGCGAGTCGCATGTGTGCAGACTCAAAAGAGCGTTGTATGGGCTGAAGCAAGCACCACGTGCTTGGTACACTCAGATCGACAACTATTTCACTGAACTTGGCTTCACCAAGAGTGAGGTGGATGCAAACCTATACCAAATTGTGGTGGAGGGTAAGATTTTAATCATTGTTCTTTATGTTGATGATTTAATACTAATGGGTGATGAGCAGTTGATACACTCATGTAAGGCAGATCTTGCAAAGGAGTTTGAGATGAAGAATTTGGGCCTCCTTCATTATTTCCTTGGATTGGAAATATGGCAGCGAGAAAGTGAATTGTTTGTGTCTCAAGGAAAGTATGCTCGGGAGATACTTGGTAAGTTTCACATGGAGGAATGCAAGCCCATGGATAATCCTCTTCCAGGAAATTAGAGAAAAGAGGATGCTATATCGGTAGAGGTAGCGAATGCCACTGTTTGTTGATAGTTGGTGGGTTCGCTCATGTATTTAGTTAATACAAGACCAGACATATGCTATGCGGTGAACCAACTTAGTCAAGTGATAGTTAAGCCTACCAAGCTCTTTTGGAAGGCAGGCAAGCATGTCCTGAGGTATCTCAGGGGCACATCTGAGTATGGATTATGGTACAGACAGACAGATGAGGTGAAGTTGCATGGCTTCACGGATGTAGATTAGGAAGGAAACCCAATGGAGAGAAAGAGAACATCAGGAGGGTTTTTCAGTATCAAATCTACAACGGTTTCTTGGTACAGCAGGAAAAAAATATCTATGGCGCTCAGTTCAGTGGAAGCATGATACATGGCACAAGTCAAGCTGCATATGAGGTTATCTGGATGAGGAAGATCCTGGTCGATTTGTTCGGTTCTCATTTAGATCCTACAGTGATACATAGTGATAATTAGAGTTGCATTAAAATCTCTATTAATCATGTGTTTCATGATATATCTATGCATATAGATATTTGGTATCATCATATTATAGATTATGTGCAATAGAAGATCATGTTGCTTCAGTACATTCCTACGGAAGATCAGGATGCAGATATTCTGACGAAGGCGCTCAGGAGGAGAAAATTCGAATAACATAGAGGCAGGATTGGGGTGAAGGATAATCCCTATCTTGTTGAGAGGGAGTGTTGAGATTCAACAAGATGATGAGCTTAGTGAAAATTAAGCACCTTCACTAAGTGGGGCCCGCAGGCTATTTTTAGGTGTATGTCTATCTTTAGACATGGTGAGCATATTCTATAATGCAGGATGTTATTTGTAGATGGTTGATCAAGTTGGAAAAATAGATGAAATTCTATTTTTAGAAGATTGGGTGAAGTCTATTTATAGATCGCTAATAAAAAAATAGATGCATGTCGATTATTATTAGCCCTTAATAATAATCCGACAATAAATATCAATTTATTCTCTTGGAGCACTTTATTTTAGTGAACAGATTTGGAAAATCAGTGGGTTGAAGGAATTACACAATTCCTAGGGTGGTTGGTGACTCATGCATGGAGGACACAGTTAGAATTGAAGTGGCAGAGTTGTGACAGAGTTGGAAGAGTAGTTATGGGAGTTGTTATTTAGTTTAACTCAGTTAAGTGAGTTAAACTCAGTTGTGCTAGTTGTATCTAGTTCTAACTAAAGATACACTAGTGAGAGTTTAGTGAATTAATTAGTTAATTAATTCACAACTAATAACTCACTTGCAACTAAAAAAATACAACAATTAACTACTTGCATGTCAGTTCCAGTGGAGACCTAGTGGAGAGTTAGGTGATAGGGTGAGATGGACTATCTGTTGTGACTACAGTGATGCATTCAATGCATCTGACACACATTGGAGATGCCAATGAGGATTGCACAGTCAAGGCAAGGCTAATTCGAATTCATTCAGGGGTCTTCTTTAGCAGGGATTGCGCAGTGGAGGCAGGCTGTGAGGAGGCAAGAAATTGGTGCATAGTTATGCAAATTTCTGCATGACAATGTGTGACGATTCTATATTGTACTGAGAGCTTGATGTAATAATATTTGTATGAGATTGTTACATGAATCCATTGATATACATAATATATGATAGTTGGGGTTTTTAGCTTTAAGCTTTCCCGTTAAACAACTGTGTTTATGTGCGATTGATTTTCTTCATGTGTTTGCAATTGGCGATTTAATTTCCGCAAAGAATTAAGTGGAAGGATTATGTATTTAACATAAGATTAATTTGTTAGATCAGGAGAATCCGGTAATACTATCAGTACTAATAAATTTCTACAGATGTACATCCCACAATATATATATATATATATATATTTATATATATATATATATATATATATATATATATATATATATTGTATAAATAAATAAAACAATGTAGAGTTGAAAAATGCTAGGGTTTGAATTTATAGGAAGAAGTAAATTAAAATGAATTAAAAAATGTTTATATATATATTAATTGTATAAATAAATAAAACAATGTAGAGTTGAAAAATGCTAGGGTTTGAATTTATAAGAATAAGTAACTTAAAATGAATTAAAAAATGTTTAATGTTTTAAGTGGGCACTCCATCTATTATCCTGAATATATTAAACTAACTTAAAATAATATTAAACTAGATTTTGAATTTATAGAATAAAACTTTATAGGATTTGAAATTATTTATAAAAAAATAACTTAAAAAAAACGTTAAGATTTGAATTTATAGATAGTTGAGTTGGTGGAGTTCTCATTATTAAGTACCTTGCTAATTGGGAGGTCACGGGGTCAAATATCCTCGACACCCTTAGTGTTAGGCCTAAACAGATAAGTCGGCAGGTAGATCCCTTCGAGTGGATATGCTTGGATTATTACTTGTGGATGTAGCGGCCACTCAGTACTATGAACCATAGTTGAAAGAATAAGTAAGTTAAAATGTTATCCAAAAATTCCCGATGGTGGTGTTGGGCTACGAAATCCACCTGTCATGTGACAGATGACAAATGGGCAAGAGATAATGTTGGGGAGGGCAGGACATCATCCCCCCCACCATGCAAGACTTATTGTTCCTCCACATGGTTTTGTGAACCATTCGTCCTCTCTTGTGTGCAACCGATTCGTCTTGATTTGGGATTTAATGGCATCGTCCCACCTCTGGATATATAGCATGGTTTCCAAACCTCTCCATTTATTCTATGGCTCCATGAGTAATGTGCTCCCCTTTCTGCTTTCATCTCCTCTGGATCTTGGTTTAGGGTGGTGGTCGTATGTGTTGTGCGCCTTCGGTCTTTCGCATGCAACATTCTCTCGCTTGCTCCTACTAATTAAGAAACTTTCCCTGTAATAGACCCGGGCTAAAATTTCATGTAATAAAAGTTGATAAATGTAAAAATAAGACCACGGTTAAGGGACACTTATTCCAAGCTAAATGTTGGGAAAAATATCCTAGTGGGCATCACTTGTTGTGTTTTATGGCTAAGGGAAATTGGCAAAGGCAATGGCTAAGGTATTAAAAAGGCAAAAAGGTATTTTGGCACATTTATTTGTGAAAATAAAGGAAATTAGGAGAAAAGTAAGGTGAAAGGTCACAGGTTGCGTATGATGAGGAAATTGAAGGAAAATAATGGAAAATTGAAGAAATTAGAGGCATGGATGATAAAAAGACCTCAACACATCAGTTGGTAGCCTTTTGGCAGTTCATTTTCAGAATTACACTTAGAGAGGAGAAGAGAACCAAGAGGAGAAAGAGATCAAGCAAGAAAAGGAAGGACAAGGAGAGGAAAGGAAAGCAACGATCAAGCAAGGAAGAGGAGGATCAAGGAGCTTCTGCAGGAATACTTGCAGGTAACAGATTTCATGTATGATTTCCTAGTTGGTTTTGACATGCATGGTATGTGCATGTTTATATTGGGTTCTTTTATTGTCGGTGGCATGGTTTTTCTAGGTTTTGACAATGATTTTCAACCTTGCCTTGCCTTTTTTCAGATAACCATGGTTTTATGGGAGTGTTCTCGTTTTTAGCTTGGGAATTGTTGGATGGTTTCGGAATCTGGGGCAGGGGTGGTCTCACGAACATTCCCAAAGGCCTATGAATCCCTTAAGAAATTTTTGCGGGATACACGATAAAGCTTGAAGGTGGTGTCTTGGTAAGGGCCTAGAGATCCAGTGTGGATTGCGATAAAGCCTAGAGACAAGGAGACATAAAATTCCTCAACGATGGTGATGATATCTGGAGGTATTCCAAGATCAGTTTGGTTTAGTGATCTCAGTGATGATTTAGGTGAGATCATTATATGGTGAGGGTGGAGGTGGTTTGACCTATGGATTCCCTTGGTTGTTTTGGATTGGTTTATTCATGAGATCCCACATTCATGGTTGGAATATGGCACAAGGGTGTCTAGATAAGAGAAATATTTGGTTTAGCCATGTCTATGGCCGGGTAGTATATGGAAGTCCTGAACCTCGTTGGCTCTTTCCTATGTTTAATGAAAGCTAATTTCTCTTTCCTTTTTACTTGTTATTATGTGGATTTAATGGATGTTATCTTACGATTATTTATGTGGTTGTATGTTTGTTGTAGCATGGTTATGTGATTGGCTCCAGTCATGGTTCATTTCATGTTTTCACTTGTAACTGAAAGAATAATGGATGAAAGACCTAATTGATGTTAAGACAACTAAAGAGAGAGGGTGGTGATCCTTCTTGTTAAGTCTCATATGAATTCCCAGTCCCTTATGCTCAGTCTTTTATTCATGACCTGTAGGTTACATATTTTCCAAGTGTTTGACAGAATGCTAGTCTCGGTTTGAGATGGTTAGGGCTAGTCCTAGTTTCAGTTTTTGGTTTATAATCATTTTTGTCATGTACTTTATGAGTTCTAAAATTTATATGGATTTATAGGGAGAGGCTTAGCCCCAACCTTGAAAAATGACTTAAATTCCATATTCGTTGACATAACACTGAGCAAAAAAGGCCATAGCCGCACTGATGCAGCCCTATGGAAGCGACTGGGAGTTTCCAGTTGCATGGAGGGCTTAGCAAGGGAGCGACTGGGAGTTTCCAGTCACATGGAGGGCTTAGCAAGGAAGCAACTGGGAGTTTCCAGTTTCATGGAGGGCTTGGCAAGGGAGCGACTAGGGCTCAAGCTCGAGGAAAAGTCATGTTGGCTCAGGGGATGGACACCTGGAGGGGTTGGGTTACTCCTGGAGGGTCTTGTGGCACCTGAGGGGAGTTAGTAAGGTTTATTTGTCAATTATGTTTCCTTAAGGTCGCATAGAGGTTGAGTATTGTCATAGCGGCCCCTCATCTCATGTTTACCCCGGGTAAGCTAGTCAAAGTGGGTAGATGTGAGGGGAGGTGTCATTACAGGTGGTATCAGAGCCAAGTTCAAACACCTGGACCAGATGAGCTAAATGCATGTTGTTATGAATGCATTTTCATGGTTAAGGTTGTCATGCATGAGGTTATGGTATGAAGGATATGTCATTATGATGTTATGGTATGAAGGATACGATGTTGATGTGTTGGACGAGATCGAGAAAAAGATGTAGATCATCAAAGCGAGGTTGAAACGCTAGAATTTGGGGTAAGAGAAAATCGTCATACAAGTATTGTATGTTTGGCATGAAGGTATGTTGGTTAGTGATTGTTACAAGCATTAGGCTTGTGTACATGTCTGTCATTCTATGGTTGTTGCAGTTACATGTATGATATATGTTAGTTAATTAGTGTGATCATATGTACCTTTGTCGGTTAGTCATGAAGGATAGTAACTTGTTGTTGTATGCATTGTGGTCGTATGCATGATAGTTATGGTAATTGTACTTAGGATCTTGATGTTATATGTATCATGTTAATTTGGATATGCCTAAGCAGATGGTTAGGGTTATGACATTCAGGTATGAGTCGACCTATTTGTGATATTGTGTTGTACTAATCTAGACTTACTGTGCATATGTGATTGTTATGCATGAATGAAAATTTTTTACGAGTTTATGATGTGATCATGTTAGCTAGTTACTATTATGGATATCATGACCTAAATTATTTTTGGGTTTATATGTTGTGAAGTTATATCGTGCTAATCTAGATTGATTGTGCATATAAGATAGCCTCCCCTGGGATACATTGAGGTATGCGTTTGATTATGTTGCTTATTTGGTATGAGTTTTCTTATGTCATCTACTTGGTGCTTGAATGTTTGATTATGTCATTTATTTGGTGTTTGAGTGTTTGGTGTCTATTATGTCATCTATTTGTTGTTTGAGTGTTTGACTAGTTGAGTGAGATGAGTTTGTATCTATAATATTTCATGAAGGAATGATCTTGTTTGAGATGGTTACATTAACACATATGCGTTGAGAACAACCGATATGTACTTGAGTGTAAGTAGGTGATAGTTGTAGCATTATGTAGTATGACTGATGAATGTGAGTTGATTTTTGATTATGACATGGTTGTTAGACTTGGTAAAGATTGAATTCAAATTAATAGATATGATGTATTGATCTCTGAAACATGTGGTTGACATGTTTGTTCAATTACAAGGCATCGTGCTTGGCACAACAAGGTAAGATAAATGGTATATTGTTGTATTTATGTATACAATGATAGTTATGTGTTTACGACAATATGATACAAGGAATTGCATGGCAAAGAGGCTGTGATGAAGGCTCAAGCCG
The DNA here is from genome assembly GCA_034641835.2 of Pinus albicaulis. Classification (NCBI taxonomy): domain Eukaryota; kingdom Viridiplantae; phylum Streptophyta; class Pinopsida; order Pinales; family Pinaceae; genus Pinus; species Pinus albicaulis. The sequence continues at coordinate 1,133,786,053 of CM076579.1, forward strand.
AGCTTTCCTTTAGAAGTACTGGAAACCATGGGGATTGAGTCATGGTATTTTTTGATAGTATTGTGCTTTTTGTATTTTGTGATTGGTTGTGCTTGATTTGCAGTTTTATTTATATTTGGTGTATGGCCATACCAATTTGTTTGTGGTGTCATATTTCTATTAGTTTTCATGGATTTCTTCTTGGTTGCTTTTGGTTCTTGTCTTTTATGTTTTGAGGGCCTTGGAATTGGTTGGGGAAAGAGGAAAGTTAATGGAGCTCAGGGAGAGTTGTGTGGTACCCAACAGGTAATATAAGACCTAGATGAAGCTCGATGCATGTAAAAGGGCAGTTGAAGGCAAGAGTATTACAAGTGGTTGGATTGGTTGGGTCCATTGGTGTAAATGAAAAGTGGAAGTACTATCATGAGAAAGGTAACAAGAAAGGTAAATAAAATGGATTTGAGGCATCATATGCCTTGGTTATGTAGGGAACTATTGTTCTCAATGTTGTTCATGTTTTTCACAGATAAAGGGAGTTCTCTTAGCCTAGACCTTATGATATCTTGTAATTATGTTTACATATGCATATATGTATGTATGTATGTATGTCATTGAATAATAGGGTCATTAGGATTATTTTGTGCTAGTGTTCACATGTATATATATATATATATATATACCTTGGCTATGTAGGTAACTGTTGTTCTCAATGTTGTTCATGTTTTGCACAGATAAAGGGAGTTCTCTTAGCCTAGACCTTATGATATTTTGTAATTATGTTGTGATTATGATTATGTTTATATATGCATATATGTATGTATGTATGTATGTCTTTGACTAACAGGGTCATTAGGATTATTTTGTGCTTGTGTTCACACACACACACACACACACACACACACACTTGTGTGTGTGTATGTATGTCATTGTTCGATAGGATCGAGATTTTTTTGTGATAATGTTTATCTGTGTGTGTGTGTCTTTATGTCACTGTTGGCAGGGTTGGTAGGGATCATTCTTGTGGAGGAATGATTTCTTATGCAGGTTAATGGCATGAAAGAGGTTCTTGGTTATAAGGAATCAAGTGGGAAGAGTAGGCCTAGCAGATTTATGTGGTCAGTATCATGTGGATATGATTTAATATTATGTGATTGTACTATGTCTATGTTTATGTTATGGGCGGGTGATGATAAGGGATACATCAACAGAATGAAAGCAATATTATCTGTGGCATGCTGGGACAAGCACAGATAAGACACTAGCAACAAGGTTGTTTGGTAAGGATAGTGTGGTCTTAGGATGTGTAGTGCCAGTGTTGTGTATATGTAGCATATGTAATATTGTGTAGATATGATTTTGTGTGCGTGTTTCATATATGATGTTGTGTGCATGTTGCATATATAGTGTTGTGTGCATGATTGCATATGTGGTGTCAGGTACCGATGGTGCTAAGTACATGTCGTATACGCAATTCTATGTACATATGGTGTTATGTACGTGTTGTATATGCAGTGATATGTACATATGGTACAGTGTATAGGTTGTACACTCAGTGCTATGTACATATGGTTCGGTGTGCATGATTGTACATGTGGTGTAGCGTGCATGTGGTGCTATGTACATATGGTACATGTTGTGTTGTGTACATGTTGCGCAAATGGTGTTGTGTACATGTGGTGCTATGTACACATCGTAAAATGGGTGTTGTGTACACGTTGTGCAGGTGGTGTGGTGTACATGTGGTGTTGTGAAGACGTTATGCAGGTGGTGTCGTGTACGTGTGGTGTCGTGTACACATTGTGCAGGTGGCACTGTGTACAAGTGGTATTGTATACATGTTGTATAGGTGGTACTGTGTACATGTTGTACAGGTGGTACTGTGTACATGTTGTACATGTGGTATTGTGTACATGTCGTACATTTTGTGTTGTGTATATTTGGTATTGTTTTATAGGTATTGTGTAGTCGTTGTATCACGACATGTATATTCATGGTATTGCGTGGTGTGTGTGTGTGTGTGTGCGCGTGTGTGTATATATATATATATATATATATATATATATATATATATATATATATATATATATATATATATATATATATATATAGATATATATATAGATATATATTGTTGTACACCAGATGTAGGCGTATGTGTTGTTTTGTACACCAGGTGTAGGTGTAGGTGTATGTGTTGCATTGTACACTCTGTGTGTATATGTCGTACAATGTGATGAGACAGACAAGTATGGTATTGCCTGGATGCCCTTATTGTTGATATTAAGGGTTGAGATGGTTTAGTCTCTAGATGACCTTGTTGTGGATATTTAGGGTTGAGGTGGTTTAGTTTATGGATGCCCTTGTTGTTGATATTGGGGGTTGAGGCAGTATAGTCTCGGGATATCCTTGTTGCTGATATTGAGGGAGGAGGTAGTTTAATCTCTGGATTCCCTTGTTGCTTAAAGAGAAGGTATTGGTTGCTTGCTATATTTGGAGACTGATTCAGTGTTTGTGCAGAAAGGAAAAAGAACAAAGGCAAGAGCAAAGAATCATAGAAAGATAAGTATGAGTATTTTACTTATGTTTTTAATTATGAATGTGATTTATGATTATGATTTATGATGGTTGTGTTTTGAGCTAACCGGATGAGATATATTTATACATGATGATTTGGTCAGATATATGGTTTGACTTGTTGTGACAGGAAGTGAAAAAAATTGCAAGTCTACCTTATTGATGGGCCACCAATGAGGTGTGATTTTAATTTATTTTTAATCTAATGGAAGTTATGTGCTTGGTACAAGAAAGCACGTAAATTCCTAGTTGTAGTGGTTGAAATTTCTTGCAAGGATTAGCACAGTGGAAAAAGGAAATGGAACAGGCAGCAGTATGTTGGTAAAGCACTTTAGGAGTAGGGACATTGTGGGACACTAGTACCCAATAGTGTCTGTTGATTTCCATGAGCATGCTATGACCGACATGATGGTTTTGAGGTTGGTACATTCCTTGGTTATTTGACCTTCAGATGCGAGGAAGCCTTGCCAAGGGAGGGGTCGCCCAAGGGACTGCGTAGCAGAGAAGGGGATGCCCGCGGAACTTGGAAGGTGTGTGACTGCATGGGGGCGATCGGATTGCCTGAGGGACTGTGTAGCAAAGAAGAGAAGGTCAAGAATGTATTTTTTTTGGTCATTAGCATTGCCAAATGGAATTAGATGCACATTGGGAGTGTGCTGTGGAACAATGAGTCGGCAGTTGTTCTTTTAGAGAACAAGTAGTGTAACATTGTAGCACTGGACATTGGATGCAGACTTTGATTTTGGCAGTGGATTCTGGAGTTCCTGGGAAGGAGGAAAATCCTGGTATTAATTTGAAGGTGGAGGAGTGAGCCTTTGGACTCCCTTGGTTCGGATGTGGGAACCATATCCTTCTATTTGTTGGTTGAGAAAATGTACATATGTATACATGTATATTTTATTGTGAATATTGTATTGAGCTGGATTTATAAAGCTCCATGAATAGTATGCTTATTTGTTGGTTGAAGAAAATGTGCATGAGTATATATGGTTGTTATTGTATACACCGTAATGAGTTGTGTTTTAAAGCTCCAGTAAGCAGTACGATTATCATGATTTTCATGATAGTTTTTGCTTTTGAGTAGGTTATTCATTGTAAATACCGCATTGAGCTAAGTTATAAAGCTCCATGGGCAGTATGTTTTCTTTTAAGTGGTTTTGTTGATGTATAGGTGTGGTTTAACACCGAGGAATGTATTCCCCAAGGGGGAGGGTTCTGTAACAGACCCGGGCTAAAAGTTCATGTAAAAAAAGTTAATAAAGGAAAAAATAAGACCACAGTTAAGGGACACTTAATCCAAGCTCAATGTTGAGCAAAATATCCTAGTGGGCATCACTTGTTGTGTTTTATGGCTAAGGTAAATTGGCAAAGGAATTAAAAATACAAAAAGTTATTTTGGCACATTTATTTATGAAAGCAAAGGAAATTAGAAGAAAAGGAAGGTGAAAGGTCACAGGTTTCATGTGATGAGGAAATTGAAGGAAAATAATGGAAAATTGAATAAATTAGAGGCATGAATGATAAAAATACCTTAGAGCATCAGTTGGTAGCCTTTTGTTAGTTCATTTTCAGAATTAAAGTTAGAGAGGAGAAAAAACCAAGAGGAGAAGGAGAGCAAGCAAGGAAAGGAAAGGAAAAGCAAGCAAAGGAAGGAAAAGGAAAGGAAAGGAAAGCAAAGATAAAGCAAGGAAGAGCGGGATCAAGCAACTTTAGGAGGAATAATTGCAGGTAACATATTGCATGTATGATTTCCTAGCTGGTTTTGACATGCATGGTATGTGCATGTTGGTATTTGTTTATTTTACTGTCGGTGGCATGGTTTTGCCGATTTTTTACACTGGATTTGAAATTTTCCTTGCCTTTTTCCGGATAGCCATGGTGTGATGGGATTGTTCTCGATTTTGATATTTTGGATTTCTGGATGGTTTCAGAATCTGTGGCGGAGGTGGTCTTAGGAACATTCCTAAAGGCCTAGGAAAACCTTGATCAGTTTTGGCGGGATACACAGTAAATCAAAAGGGTAGTGTCTCGGTATGGGCTTAGTGATCCGATGTGTATTGCAATAAAGCCTAGAGACAAGGAGACGAAAAATTCCTCAAGGATAGTGATGAGATCCGAAGTCATTCCATGCTTAGTTTGGTTTAGTGATCTTCGTGTCAGTTTAGGTGATATCATGGTATGGTGAGGGTGGAGGTGGTTTAACCTCTAGATTACCTTGGTTTTTTTGGATTGTTTTATCCATGAGATCCCAAATTCATGCTTGGAATATGGCACAAGGTTGGCTGCTTGAAAGAAATATTTGGTTCAACCATGTATATGGTTGGGTGGTACGTGGAAGTCTCGAACATGGTTGCCTCTTGCCTATGTTTAATGAAAACTAAGTTCTCTTGCTTTTGTACTTGTTATTATGTGGCATTAATGGTTGTTGTCTTATGGTTATTTGTGTGGTTATATGTTGGTTATAAGCATGGTTATGTGGTTGGTTCAAGTCATGGTTCATTTCATGTTTTTACTTGTAACTGAAAGAATAATGGATGCAAGACCTAATTGATGTTAAGAAAACTAAACAGAGAGGGTGGCGATCCTTCTTTTTACGTCTAATATGAATTTATAGTCCCTTATGTTCAGTCTTGTATGCATGACATGTAGGTTACATTATTTCCAAGTGTTTAACAAAATGTCAATCCCGGTTGGGGATGGTCAGGGCTAGCCTTGGTTTCAGTTTTTGGTTTATAATCATCGTTGTCATGTAATTTATGAGTTCTGCAAGTTATATGTATTTCTGGGCAAAGGCTTAGCCCAAGCCCTGAAAAAGTGGCTTAAATTCCGCAGTTGTTGGCATAAAACTGAGCAAAAAATGCCACAACTGCACTGATGGAGGCCTATTGGAGCGACTGGGAGATTCCAGTCGCATGGAGGGCTTGGCAAGGGAGAAATTAGGGCTCAAGATTAGGGAAAAGTCAGGGTTGCTCAGGGGATGGACACCTGGAGGGGTTGGGTTAGTCTTGGAGGATCCTGTGGCACCTAAGGGAAGTCAATAAGGTTTGTTTATCAACTCCATTTCCTTAAGGTCACCTAAGAGGTTGAGTCTTGCCATAGCGACCCCCCATCTCATGTTTACCCCGGTAAGTTAGTCAAAGTGGGTATATGTGAGGGGAGGTTTCATTACATTCCCTCTCCATCCTACTCCATAGGGTGCATCTTTTGTGGTTCTGGCTAGATTTGGGTTTAATTCTCTTACGCTCTTGGGGATCTCACCTTGGCCTCTTGGTGGGTTCTCCCGAGGAGGTTTGTGTTGGACATCCACTTCTTATTTTTCTAGTTCAAGGTCTATTGGTGGAGTTGTTTCCCTCAGGGTGGCGGTATTGGTACAAGGGAGGTGTTGGTATTTGAGTGTTATTTCATTTTGGCTCTTCCTTTTCGGGGTCGTTGGCCCCATTCCTCCCTTCAGTGCATCGCTGCAGCTCTCGTGTTGGTTTAAAATTTGGGACCTTGTCTTTCAATTCCCTCTCGTGTGTTTAATATTTACCATTCGGTCCTTTATCCTCGGGTATCTCTCTTCTACTCTGGTATGGCTCTATTTTTATCAAGCGGTGAATTTTCGGTGGTGGGGATTTCAATGTTTGATAACCTCTCCTCTTTAGTCTGCGACAGGATATGCTTGGTCCCATGAGGCAAGAAATTGCGCTTTGGGAGTCACAATTATTCGATTCGTCGGCTTATTTCTTGGCTCCAACATGAAAACCTACCCCACTGCTGCGCGTCTTGACTCCAACAAATTCTGAAGGCTCTCCCCATGTTGGGTCTCAGGGTGGCGCCGTAATTATTCGTGGTGGGAGTTCCATGCGGGGTGTAGGTTCATCAAGGGGCATGGGGCATGGGGGTCACAGTCCCTCAGCTGTTTCTTTAGAGGGAAATTGCCACAATTTGGCTATGCAGTGTGGTCGTGGTGTAGGTGAAGGTGGTCGTGGACAGGGACGTGATCATGCTGCGGTGTCTCGGAGTCGAAACAGTCAAGGATGTGATGGGTCTGTGGGTCAGGATTCTTCCAGGCAGTCATGAATCTCCACGAAGGTCCTCGAGTTGGTGCAATATATCTCTGCTCGGTTAGATGCCCTTGATTAATCTCGAAATGAAAAGCACGAGGTCGTCATGGAAAAACTTGGAAAGATCCAATACTTCCAGTGCCATCTTCATGAAAGGGTGGTAATGGTCTAGCGCGGGAAAAATTTGATAACAGAGAAAGTTGAAAAAAATGGAAACTTGGCTTGCTCACTTTGAGAACCATGTCAGTTGCATGTATCGTCCACTACCTCCTCCAGGTACAGGGCCAGATAATCCTGCTTCAATTACCTCTAACGATTGATTATGATCACTGGTGTATTTCTTGTTCTTTTAGTTTTCTAGACTATTAGGCGTCTCAGGTTATGGACCTTTGAGCTTGCAATTTTATTTTTTGTATGTTTTATGGTTATCGCATTGGTCAACAAAAATGGTTGGGGTGAGACCACATGCATTTTGATATCCCCGTATATGCTTTTTGATTAATAGAAAGTATTCGAATTATAAAAAAATTCTATCCAAAACAATGTTCAAATTTGAATAAATAATAATAATAATAGTAATAATATTATTATAATATAGATAGATGTCTTTAGGATTAATCACATCATTAGGATTTGGTTGACGTTTCGAACCATCTAATGTGGTTCATCCTCAGGACAAGGTGAAGAAATAAATCGATCTCATTGAATAAATAGTAAGGATGCGACCCGGTAATAGCTGTTAAAACTAGCCATTAGAAACTAGCAGTTATTTAACTAGTTAGTTAATAAGTTATAATATTAAAAAAGTTTAGAATTTTAAGAAAAATTATTAAAGAATAACTTAGAATTTAATGATTAAGCTATAGTTATTAAAATAAGGGAAGGGGTAAATAATAAAAGAGGGAATAATATAAAATTTTAAAAAATTTAGGTTTTAAATTTTTAAGTTTTTAAGAAATATTATTAAAAAAGGGCTAATAAATAATCTTGAATAATTTAAAAATGAATGATAAAAATGAATTTTTTTAAAACAGAAACGGGTATTTTTATATTGATTCAAAAAGTCTGAGGCTTATGCTCGGAGGTTTTACATCTGGAGACCCAATGTCTAGGGGGTTTCCGAACAAGAAAAATTCACCTACTTTGCTTCTTACATTCAATCTAGCAATTTCCCGATGACTAGCAAACCTTCTAATACAAAAAAATTGCTACACCAAGAGACAAAAATACATTACAAGGAGAGGGGTCAGCTAAGACAGAGGATCCCATGTGTCCCCCTCGTCGCAGCAAAGAGTTCCCGCTTGTAAAGAGACAACAATGTTGGCTTCAAGATCCGCATCTTTGTTATTTTTCCAAAGGACGTGAAAGAACTAAAGTCTGTCAAAGGAGATGATCAGCTTATTGATGCGAGCCAACAAAATTTGCAAATGGAGGTCTTTAGGGACTGATTTTGTCCTAATCAAGCTAATGAGGCTTTGTGAATTTCCAATGACTCGAGGCTCCTTGATTCCATGTTTTTGCAGTTGTTTCAGGGCTTAGAGGAGACCATGGCTTTCGCTTGATTGTTCGAAGTAATCCCCTAACCCCAGGAAAAGTGGGAAATGATTTGGTCTGAAGGGCAGCGGATAATTCCTCCACCTTCGGCCTTCTCCAGATTCCCCTTTGTTGCACCATAAAAAAATATTGTGTGAATATCTGTGCTACTTCTCCATTTCTCGAAGTCCTCATCCTTTAATCTGATTTTATATTCTTCTCTGCACTTATCCATATTTTTCCCAGTGGCAAGGTTTAGCCCCAGTTGCTAGCACCACTCCCTATCTTGCTGGTTTAAGCTACAAACCTACTTCTGATTCACCTTGGCCTGCATTATTTCTTTGAATAAGCTTATGATTTTCATGATGATTTGCTGTTGGTTGTATACCTTCTCTTGAAATATCTGATTGTTTCTTTCAAGCCAAATATTTTAGCAAATGAGCTTAGGGATAATCATCCACCCCTCGTATGGGCAGTCTCTCCCAGGGAAGGAATTAGGAAACAGGTCTTCGCAATTAGACAACATGCCCATGATGGTGGTTGGAAGGGTGGGCCTGTTGTTACAAAACAACAAGATTTTATTCCAAATGTCCTGAGCGAAGAGGCCCTCAAGAAATATGTGGACCAAAATTTTCCCCTGATGTTGACAAAGCGAGCATCGAGTGGGGCCATGGAAGCCACAACGTTGTAGATTTTCAGCTGTGAGGATACTGCTGTGCCCCAACTTCCAAGTGAACATGTCAATCTTCAGAATGCTTTTTACCTGCCAAATGCCTTTCCAAATCGCAGGGTTGGAGGGGACAGTGGGAATGGCCTTAAGGCACCTATAGCCTTCTGCTACAGAATAAAATCCCTTCGAGGAACCCCAACCCCTTATGTCTTTTTTCCTTTCATTTATGGGGGATTTCCTGGTCAGTGCTACCATGAATTTGGCCCACGCTTGCTCCAACTGAGCAGGAATCTCTATCTTCTACCACCCTACCGAGTTATTGCCATCCCACTCTGAAATTCCCCACATCGTGCATCGAACTTCAACAATCATCCACTTTCTTAACTCCTGCAACTCAAGATCATCCCTGATCACATCTGTGTTCATGATCTTATCCTCCCATAGGCTGATCTGCTTCCCATTGCCTAGAATCTAGAACAAGCGGTCATGCAGCAGTGGGAGAGCATGCTTACACAACTGATGAATCGAGGATCCATGTCGGTTAGTTCGGAATTTCTCTAGGCTGTGAAGATGCTTTCCAAAGCTGTATTTTTTCCACAATGAAATCTACGCCCATCCCGGACTCCTTGCTACTTGCCGCCATAAGATCTTGGCCCCCAGGGTGATATTGTGCTTCCTGAGGTCTTTTATGTGGAGGCCACCTTCCAGCAACGGCATAAAAATCTTATTCTAGCTGACCAAAAAAATTCTCTTATCGTTATTCTTCCCTCCCTTCCAAAAAAAAGAGCTAATGGATTGCTCCATCTTGCAGAGAATGCACACCGGAGCCAACATCACAAAAGTCTGAAAGATTGGAAGACTATTAAGGAATGAATTAATGAGAACAATCTTACCTGCCAGGTTGAGCCACAATGTGCCCAGAGATTGCATTTTGAGCTTGAATTTGTCTAGCAAGGGGTACCAGTCCCTCCCAATCAGGAAAAATTGAAAGATCGACAACCCAAGATATTTAAAAGACCCCCATTTCGTGGAGCCTTTGAAGCCAAAAATCCTGGTGATCGCGCTTAGCTCAAGTCTAGAAAGGTTCCAAGCATAAATGAAACATTTTATAGTGTTAAGTTCACTCCTAGAATCAAGACAATAGCGATCAAGCTCTAGCCTGAAGCGAGAGGCCGAGATGGAGAAAGCACCCCCTATAAGGATGGAGTCGTCAGCAAAGAGTGCATGGTTGATGTCTCTAACTCCCCTGGCGATTCTAAGACCCATAGCTCTTGATCGATTTGTCTTTTCTCAAACATAAAACTGAGGATAGAGGATTGAATGAAAAAGAGAAGGGGGGATAGAGGGCATCCCTGCTTTATCCCCTGACTCGCCTTGAAGAAGTCAGCAACACGACCATTGACAAGTGGGGCAATCTATTTTTTTGCAATGCAAGCTCTGAACCAGCTTATAAAACGACAGTTAAACCCAAATTGATGCATAACCACAAAGAGAAACTTGTGCCTAACTCTATCAAATGCACTAGCCAGGTCCAGCTTGACAGCCATGCCTTTTTCTCATCTTTGGATGCTTGAATGGATTGCCTCCTGAAAAAGGATGAAGTTATCAGTTATCTACCTACCTTTGACAAATCCCCCTTGATTGTCAAGAATGATTTCCGGAAGAATGCCTTTCAGCCTGTTTTCCGTGACTTTAGTGATGAGCTTGTAGCCAATATTGTAGAGGGAAATTGGCCTGAATCTGTTGAAGGAGATGACACCCTTCTCTTTATGTATAAGGGCCAAGAAGGCCGAGTTGGTGCTGCCCCCAATCTTGTGGCATGTCTGAGACGTTGGGAACATTTTGTAGAGGTCCTTTTTGACAATGTTCCAATAGGTTTTAATGAATCGAGCAGTGAACCCATCCAGCCCAAGTGCCTTACCCGGATCCATTTCATCAAGGGCTTGCTTGATTTCATTGATGGTGACAGGGGTAGTCAGCATAGTGTTCATTTGGGCATTGACCTTTACAGGAACCAGCTCGAGCAGGTTAGGGCTGAGACCCGCTATGGGAATTCTCCCCATGGGTGCTAAACTTCCTTTTCCTTTCTCCGCTCCTTGTCCGATTGGCCCTGGCCTAATGATCATTCTAGATTTCTTGGCTTGTTTCCATCATTCTTCTTTCTCCTTTTCTGGGCCTGCATTTTTGGGGCAGTTCTTGACAAATTGGCCATACTCCCGGCATCTCTGACATTTGAATGGCAGTTTTTCATAGTCTAATTTCTGTAGACGGGACTAGTTCCCCACCGTTAGCTTAATGGCTTATGGAAACCCAACTTTGAGATCTACCTCCACGCAGATTCTGGTGCACTCTTATTGATCTTTGTTATTTGGTCTGTTTATGAATTTTCCAAGGGTGTTGTCAATTTTTTGCATTGATTCCCAGTTCCAGCAGTGCACCGGCATGTTTGGAAGCCTGACCCAGACTTGAACGACAGATGGAACATAGTTCAAGGGGTTGAAGTCTAGAGTCCAACGATTTAAGTATAGTCCTTAGGCGGGAGAGCCACCAAGTGGAACTCATCCAATCTCTTGAAAAACTTGGAGGCGAGTTGTTTCTTCCTCTTCGGCTGGGAAGCAATTAGCAGCTTGAAGGCCTCGACCTTAGGAGGAGGAGGAGGAGGAGGAGGAGGTGGGGGAGGGGCTTGAGAGTCCGCCATTGGGCCGAACCCAAGCCAGGGCAAGCACCCCAACCGGAACCACCCTATTGCAGCACCAGAAACCCTATGCGCAGGGAAGACCAGGAGGCAAAGCGCGGGAGTAGGCTTGGGCGGCAAAAAAATAAAAGAAAGAAAGAAGAAGAAGAAGAAGTCAAATATTATAATAAGCCGAGAAAGGGAAAGTGTGTGTATATATATATATATATATATATATATATAGATATATATGATAAATAAAAGGAAAAAGAATCAAAATAATAATATAAAAAAGCATAAAGACAATAAAAATGATTAAAGAATAACCTAGATTTTAATGATTAAATTATAGTTATTAAAATAAGGGAAGGGGTACGTAATAAAAGAGGGAATACCCTTAATATTTTAAAATTTTTAGGTTTAAAATTTGTAAGTAATTAAAAAATATTATTAAAAAAAGCTAAAAAATAATCTCTAATAATTTAAAAATGAATGATAAAAATCAATAATTATAATAAACGAGAAAGGGTCTAGGTTAGGTCCCTATATTACTAGTATAGTCCCTTATTGTTATTAGTGTAACCCCCTTATTGTTATTATTGTACCCTTGTAACCCCCATTTTGTTATTATTGTGCCCTTAAATTATTATTGTTAGGTCGACTAGGATTACATTGTGGCCCACTAGGATTACATTATGGCCACATGGACTCCTATATATAGAAAGAAGGTTTTGTAAATTGTATCATCCAAGAATTGTTCATTTATGTAATGTATTGGAGGTTTCCCCCTAGAAGTGGCTTATTTCTAAGGCATTGATATCTATTTTCTACTATTTTTGGAGCTGGTTACACAACATTTGGTATCAGAGCTTTGGATTCTAGTGTTTCGCTGCTCCAAACAGGTCATCGTGGCATTTTCGCTATAACTTTTTTTCTACGAAGTTTCAGAAGCTGAAATTTTTAGGGTGCGAATCCGAAATCCCGAGGAAGATCTTCTAAAAATTTCAGAGCTTGGTTCGCAATATTTTCGGAAATATGATATGTGGAAGTTAGGTCGTTGCTGAGGCTCCTAAAAAGGTCATCGTAGAATTTGCACTATAAATATTTTTCTACGAAGTCTTAGAAGCTGAAATTCATAGGGTGCGAAGCCGAAATCCTGAGGAACATTGTAAAAAAATTTTAGATCTTGGTTCGCAATATTTTTGGAGATATGATCTGTGGAAGGTAGTGCTTTTTCAGGCTCCTGAATTTCATCTCAAAGAGGTGATCGTGGGAAAATCTTCATAACTCTCTCTCTGAGCATCGGATTGGAGTGACGTAAAAATTGGTTGCTAGTACACAGAATGTAGTTTCTTGGATATCAATTTCAGAGCCGAAGGATGAAACAGTGACACGTGGAAAGTCATACAAGTTCGCTGTACTGAACCAGTCCATAATTAGGTCATTGTGGGAGATTGGACAAAAATTTGTCTTGGAGAATCCAAATCAAGTCAGACCTGTGGCATTCAAAAGATAATTCATAGGGCTAAATCTGTACGGAAATTCAAATATTTAAGTGCTTCAATTACATAGATAATCGAATTTCAATATCGAGCTCCTCAAAAGCAAGAAAAAGGTGTGTATTTTTTTGCGAATTGCATAAGTCTTGTTTGAAGAATCAATTTGAATTGATTCCAAGGGCATATTGTAGAATAGATATCAGTATTGGGTTCTAAAATATTCCCCGTAAAAATATTTCAACACCCATTAAGCCTTCAGAAGGCTCTACTATGACTCATGAAGATGAAGAATTGCAACATGATCTATCAAAATTACAAGAGCAAGTGCAACAAATTTCACTCTCGCAAAGAGCAACAAAAAATGAAATGGAATTTTTGAAGAAAGGCATGGAAGCGAAGATGGACGGTTTGAAGAAAGGCGTGGAAGCTAAGTTGGATGGAATGGAAGCTGGCATGGAAGCTAAGATGGATGACATGAAAGACAACATAGAAAACATGAAGAATGATCTAAAAGAAGACATCGAAGGTTTGACAAAGTTGATACAAGAAATGTTTCCTAATGGTGAAAAGATAGTAGAAGAAACTCATGATGAGAACAAAATAAATGTCAATCGTGATTTCATAAACTCTAATGTTGGCGGGAAGAACCACCATATTCCAAAAATGGATATGAGGAAGTTTGATGGAAAAAATCCTGTAACATGGATACTACAGATGGAGCAATATTTTGATCTCCATAACGTGAAAAACACACAAAAGGTATGCATTGCAACTTTACATTTAGAACAAAATACGTTTGTATGGTATCGATGGCTTTGCTCCCATAAACCAATTGTCACTTAGTCAATTTTTACGGAGGAAATGATAGCACATTATGAGGATACAAAGAGCAACACCTTCTTTAGCCAATTGATAAATCTCAAACAAAAGGGTTTAGTGGGGCAACACATTGAGGAATTCCAAAAATTGAATATAAGGGTAACTGATATTCCAGAGGAACACAGGATTGATCTCTTCATAGGCACTTTAAAGGATAACATCCAACATGAAGTTCGCATTTTGGAACCTGATTCATTGGAGAAGGCATTCAAGTTGGCAAGAAAAGTTGAATGTAAAATTATGGCGACAAGGAAGCCTACCACTCAATTCTATAAAGAAGGCAGTATTGTTACGCCTAGATTTCCACAACCTACAAGGTTGACACCACAAAAAATTGGAAGAAAAAAGAGCAAAAGGGCTTTCCTATAGTTGTGATAGCAAATACACTAAAGGTCATAAGTGTGCTGAGAAGAAATTATTTTACATAGATTGTGAAGAGGAAGAAGAAAATGAACAAGAAGAGGATATACACCAGGAACCATCCCTAGAAGAGGAAGAAATGAATCTGACCATATCGTGTAATGCATTGGCAGGAATTACCACTCCTCAAACTCTCAAGATAGAAGGACATATCAAGAAGAAAAGGTAATAGTGTTGATTGATTCAGGTAGCACCCATAATTTTATTCATTGTAAGGTAGCCAAGGAATTAAATTGTTTCCTATACCCAGCACCAGAATGTCAAGTGATGGTTGCAAATGGAGGAACTATAAATTGCTCGGGAAAATGCCATAATATCAAGCTAACCATGGGGGAATATGTGTTGACAAGTCCAATGCTTTCCATTCCCATGGGAGGTGCTGATGTTGTACTAGGAGTACAATGGTTACAATCTTTGGGGACGGTAGCTTTTAATTTTCAAGAACTTTTCTTGAAATTTTTTTCAGAAGGAAAGGAAGTCGAATTACGGGGTATTGAAGGGAAGCCAGGAAGGATAATAAGCTCTAATGTCACGACAAAGCTTCTAAAGAAAGAACAACGAGGCGTAATTGCACAATTATGCTCACTAGAAGTTCCAACATCAAAATCATCTATTTCTGCAGATCTCCAACAAGTCTTGGACAATCATTCCAAGGTGTTTGAACTCCCAAAGGACTCCCACCTATTCATGATCATGATCATGCTATTCATTTGATTCCAGGAAGTGTTCCTCCAAACATCAGGCCTTATAGATATCCTTACTTCCAAAAGAGCGAAATTGAACGTATGATTGCAGAAATGTTAGAGGCGGGTATAATTCAACCTAGTCAAAGTTCTTTCTCTGCTCCCGTAGTATTGGTACACAAGAAGGATGGATCATGGCGAATTTGTCCGGATTATAGGGAGCTCAATAAGCTCACCATTAAAGATAAATTTCCCATTCCTGTGATTTATGAATTATTGGATGAATTACATGGAGCAATTTATTTTACCAAGTTGGATATTCGTTCAGGATATCATCAAATTAGAATGAAGACTGAAGATATTCCAAAACAACATTTTGAACTCATGAGGGTCATTATGAATTTTTGGTCATGCCTTTTGGCCTTACCAATGCACCTTCTACATTTCAAGGGTTGATGAATTCCATTTTCAAACCCTTCCTTAGAAAATTTGTGCTAGTATTTTTGATGATATACTAATCTACAGCAGGTCTTGGAAGGATCATGTTGAACATGTTGATAGGGTGCTCAAACTATTGCAGGAGAAACAATTATATGCAAAAACATCCAAATGTTTTTTTGGAGTACAAGAGGTGGAATATCTGGGTCATATTGTATCTCACGAGGGTGTTAAAGTAGACCCTAACAAAATTAAAGCCATTAAGAAATGGAAAGTCCCGACAACCATAAAGCAGTTGCGAGGATTTCTCGGGTTAACAGGGTATTATCACAATTTTTTTAAGAATTATGGGAGAATAGCAGCACCTCTAACAACATTATTGAAGAAAGATGCATTTTCATGGACTCCTGAAGCAACTAAGGCCTTTGAACGTCTTAAAGAGGCAATGTGCCTAACACCGGTCTTAGCTACACCATACTTCACAAAAACCTTTATTGTGGAATGTGATGCCTCAGGAAATGGAATTGGTGCAGTTTTAATGCAGGAAGGAAGACCCATTGCTTTTGAAAGTCGTCCAATCAAAGGAAAGTATTTACAGAAACCTATTTATGAGAAGGAAATGTTAGCAATACCGCATGCACTAAAGAAATGGCGAACTTACCTAATGGGAAGACACTTCAAGGTAAAAACTGATCATGATAGTCTTAAACACTTTTTGGAACAAAGACTATCATCAGAAGAGCAGCAAAATGGGTCACAAAGATGTTGGGTTATGACTTTGAAATAATCTACAAAAAAGGAAAGCTTAATGTTGTTGCAGATGCACTCTCAAGAAAGAATGACGAGGTGGAAGCATTGCTTTGTGCCATTTCTATTATCCAACCAGATTGGATAACCGAAGCAAGAGATGAATGGAAGAAGGACAAAGATGTATGGACACTCACTCAAAAGTTGCAACAAGATCCTAGTACATCTGATACATTTAGTTGGAAAAATGATTCCTTATGGTACAAAGATCGCCTATATCTTTGTAAGAATTCCTAACTAAAACAAAAGATTCTTATGGAATTGCACACTTCTCCTTTAGGAGGACACTCAGGATTTTTAAAAACTTTCCACAGGGTGAGGAAAGATTTTTTTTGGGATGGCCTTAAATTTGATATTCAAAAGTTTGTGGCTGAATGTTTGGTTTGCCAGCAGAATAAAGTTGAGACAGTTAAGACCCCGGGACTTCTACAACCTTTATCCATTCCAAGTCAACATTGGGAGGAGATTTCAATGGATTTTATCACAGGTTTACCTAAGTCCGAAGGAAAGAGTGTCATCATGGTGGTAGTTGATAGACTTACCAAGTATGCACACTTTTGTGCATTATCTCATCTATTTAAAGCAAGTACAATTGCTACTACATTTATGGATAGAATTCAAAAGCTACATGGAAGCCCAAGGGTTATTGTGAGCGACAGAGATCCCATTTTTACTGGAAATTTTTGGACGTAGTTATTTTCTTGTTTGGGTACTCAATTAGCTCATAGCTCATCTTATCATCCTCAATCTGATGGTCAAACTGAGATAGTAAATAAATGTTTGGAAGGATATCTTCGTTGTTTTGTATCTGATAAACAAACACAATGGGTCAAGTGGTTACCTCTTGCTGAATGGTGTATAACACTTCCTTCCATACTGCAGCAAAAATGACCCCATTTATGGCACTTTATGGATATCATCCACCATCCATCACATCATCTTTAAGAGAAAATTTAAAGGTTCAAGCAGTGGAAGATCACATCGAGCATCAACAAGAAGTTCTCCAACTCTTAAAGGATAACCTGAATTTGGCACAAAATCGAATGAAACAACAGGCAGATCAACATCGCAATGAGAGAAGTTTTGATGTAGGAGACTGGGTATTTTTACGGCTACAACCATACAAACAAATGTCCCTCAAGCAAGCTAAGAAGGATAATAAATTATCGCCAAAGTACTATGGTCCTTACAAGGTGTTGCAAAAGATTGGTACTATGGCATACAAATTGGAGCTTCCCGCTTCTTCGCGAGTACATCCAGTTTTCCATGTTTCATGCTTAAAGAAGGTTATAGGTGAAAATCTTCCAGTTCAAACAATATTGCCAGAACTTGATGAGGAAGGAAAATCATATTGGAACCTGAAGCGGTCATGGAAACAAGAACTCGACAGCTACGAAATCGATCAATTTCAGAGTATCTCATCAAGTGGAAGAACTTACCCACCGAAGATTCTACATGGGAGGATGAGAATTTTATACAGAAGCACCTGGAGCTACTCAAGCATTGAGGACAACACTTTTTTGAAGGAGAGGGGCATGTTAGGTCCCTATATCACTAGTATAGTCCCTTATTATTGTTAGTGTAAACCCCTTATTGTTATTATTGTATCCTTGTAACCCCCATTTTGTTATTATTGTGCCCTTAAATTATTATTGTTAGGTCGGCTAGGATTACATTGTGGCCCACTAGGATTACATTATGGCCCCATGGACTCCTATATATAGAAAGGAGGTTTTGTAAATTGTATCATCCAAGAATTGTGCATTTATGTAATGTATTGGAGGTTGCCCCCTCGAAGTGGCTTATTTCTAAGGCGTTGATATCTCTTTTCTTCTATTTTTGGAGCTGGTTACACAACAGTATATATATATATATATATATGAAAAATAAAAGGAAAAAGAATCAAAATTAAAATATAAAAAAGACATAAAGACAATAAAAATATTAACTAAGGAAAAAGAGAATGGAAGGATAAAGAAAGGAGAGGAAAATTTAAAAACAAAAGGATGGGAATAAAACACAAAGAGAGAAGAAATAAATAAAGACAAAAGGCGAAATGAATCCAAGGCAAATGGGAG
The DNA here is from genome assembly GCA_034641835.2 of Pinus albicaulis. Taxonomy (NCBI): domain Eukaryota; kingdom Viridiplantae; phylum Streptophyta; class Pinopsida; order Pinales; family Pinaceae; genus Pinus; species Pinus albicaulis. Next base: position 1,133,804,333 of record CM076579.1, read on the forward strand.
CAATTACCTTGAGAGGGCCGGAGTCCAACTTTTACTTAATTTCCACCCATCATCTCCGTTGAGATTCTTAGGATGTCTCTCAATTTCAGTTTGAGAGAGGCTATTGAAATTGAGAGACATCCTAATAATCTCAACATATATGATGGGTGGAAATTAAGTAAGAGTTGGATTAATCTCTCCCCTTTGCATTGGATTCCTTTCCCCTTTTGTCTTTATTTATTTCTTCTGTCTTTGTTTTTTTATTCCTGTCCCTTTGTTTTTAAAATTTCCCCCTCGTTTCTTTATCCTTCCATTCTCTTTTTCTTTGGTTAATGTTTTTTATTTTCTTTATGCCTTTTTTATATTTTAATTTTGATTCTTTTTATTTTTATTTTTCATATATATATATATATATATATTCCCTTTCTAGATTATTATAATTATTGTTTTTTATGATTTATTTTTAAATTATTCGAGATTATCTTTTAGCCTTTTTTAATAATATTTCTTAATAACTTAAAAAATTTAAACCTAAATTTTTTAAAATATGAAGAGTATTCCCTCTTTTATTATTTACCCCTTCTCTTATTTTAATAACTCTAATTTAATCATTAAAATCTAGGTTATTATTTAATAATTTGTATTGTCTTTATGCTTTTTTATATTACTATTTTGATTCCTTTTCCTTCTATTTATCCTATATATATATATATATATATAATATAGTCATTTTCTCAACTTATTATAATAATTGATTTTTATCATTCATTTTAAAATTATTTGAGATTATTTATTGATCCCATTTTTTTAGGGAAAACTAGTTGATAGTTTTTGTACAATCCATTAAAATACTAATAATGCATCATTATAGTGAGCCACTATAACAACAATGCATCAATACAATGTGTATGATTTGTTACAACATTGATGTGCCCTTTAAAATTAATTTTTTTACATCTGGTTAACCAGCCTACAAACTAGATCAATCAACAAAATTTCACTCCTTGACATCATAATAACAAAAATCCATAAGCACGACTCCGCTTAATCCTTGAGTTTTTTCTTGAAACTACCTCAATTCAGTCAATTTAAGAACCAACACAGTTTTTATGCTCATGGACCTACATTCAGTAGTAATTTGCTCCATGGTGGACATGGTTATTCACCAATAGGTTGCTCCATGTTGGGGTGCGTTGGTTCTAGAAATTTGGGAAAAAGAGAGAATATTGAAGCCTATTCTTATAGAATCTTCCAGGATTTGTTGCAACTATTTACCTTAGATAAAACTCTCGAATCCTATCCTATCCCTCCTTGGATTTTCCATCCCTTATTGTTTGATCCCATCCTCCCATAAAGAGTGGATCCCAAAGCCTAGATTGGTAAATGGATGAGAGCTCAAAACTTACCATCATATTCTATATATTTTTGGCCATCCACAAGCTAGGGGTTGACTTTTGGAGATAGATTTGACCCTCATGATGATGTTGTGAAGAGTTATTATTCCATGTATTAGGGTGATTAGAGATGCACTATGTGGAAAATAAGGAACACATCAACTTGGAGGAGCTCTTCTACAATATCAACTCGTATATTTGGTTGTAGCTCACTCTATTACTATTAATGCAAAGAGATATTTGTTTTCCTATATATGATATTATGATTTCATGTATTTCTATGCCATGTTGATCAATTGAATGAAGTATTTAGATGATGCTACATAGATGTCGTAGATCGTTGGCTTGTGTTGTTTGATCATGTAGGTTCTAACTATAGTGACTAGAGCTAGAATTGGAGCATTCAAGCCAAAAGAGGAGCGAATCATACAATGGATCACAATTAGGATTCATCCCATTATCTGTTGACTTCAATGGAAACATTATTTTCTATGACTTTCTATTATTCTAGGCTAGGCCACCCACTCTAGGGAAGATACTTATGTCCGTAGTTGTAAATTTCGTATAACAAATTGGTGACTCCAATGGGGAACAATGTATTCCCTTTGTGGTTTCTTTTTACTTAATGCTTTTCTTACCTCTTCTTCGTACCTTCACTGTCATACTCAGTCAAGAACAAACATAGGAAGACTTTTCATTGATTTTTACTTGCAATTTTTGTGTCGAAACTTTCTATTGATTGATCATCGCACCCTATGGTCTAGAGATAGTGTGTTGCAGTGCATCCTAGCCTTCTTTACACCTACGTTGCAGTGAATCCTTGCCCTTTCAACACCTGCTATGTTCCTGGTTTGATGCAAAAAATTTCCTTTTGTGGTTTTCTCTCTGATTAACTTTGTTCTAGTTGGTCCTCCTTGTGTCCTTGAGTGTTTCTTGGTCTCTCATAAGCCTTCATATTGCTTGATTTTGGTTTTGAATGCCTTTGATAAGGATTTTTTTAGTTTTTCCTTTGTTCTTATCATTAGGTCATTATCAAACTAAATTGTTTGATCATTAAGTGCTTGAAAGAATTGGTGTTTTATACATCGTTTTGAATAATTTCTTTTATCAATTATTAGGCTTTACTAGTTATCCTAGCCTAGAACAACAAAAAGACTAATAAGCTATTGTTTTGCTTGAAGTAACAGTTAATGGGATGAAGCCTACCTATGATCCTTCATATTCTTCGCTCCTCTTTTGGCTTTAATGCTCGAATTATAGCTCTAGTCGCTATAATTAGAATCTACACAATCAAACAACACAAACCAATGATCTACGAAATCTGTGTAACATCATCTAAATACTTCATTCAATGGATCAACATGGAATCGAAATACATGAAATCATAACATCATATATAGGAAAACAAGGAAATATATGCATTAATACTAATGCAGTGAGTTACAACCAAATATAGGAGTTGATATTGTATAAGAGCTCCTCCAAGTTGACTTGTTCCTTCTTTGCCACAAAGTGCACCTATAATCACCCTAATGCATGGAATAATAACTCTTTACAAGTAGTAGCATGAGGGTAGAATCTATCTCCAAATCACAACCACTAGCTTGTGGATGACCACAAATATATAGAAGAGGATGGTAATTTGGGAGCTCTTATCCATTGACCAATCTAGGATTTGAGATCCACTCTTGATGGGAGGATGGGATAAATGGATAAGGGATGTAAACGCCAAGTAGGTATAGGATAGGATTCAAGAGTTTTATCTGAGCTAAAGACTTGTAACAAATATTGGAAGCTTCAAGAAGAAGAGGCTTTGGGATTCTCTCTATTTTTTCCAAAATCCTAAAACCAATACACCCCAACATGGAGCAACCTGCTAGTGAACGCAGGTCCATAGGAATATAGACTGTGTTGGTGATTAAATTGACTGAATTGAGGTAGTTTTAGGCAGAAACTCAGGGATTAAGTAGAGTCACGCTTAGGGTTTTGTGCCATGATGATGTCAGGGGGTGAAAGGATGTTCATTGATATATTTTGTAGGCTGATTTACCAGATGTGACAAAATGGCCTATAAAAAATCGCCCCTATAGCGTAAATTCAGAAATGGTGACAAGATGACTAAAGTGCTTTACTTTGTGACAAATTAAGATCAAGAATAATTGAAGAGATCATATTTTGTTACAATGGATTTACATCACGATGTCTTTGCTGAGGTATGCATACCCATACTCAAAAAATAAGCAAACATTACATGTACAAAAATCCAAAGACATGTCCACTGATGAAAAATGGTGGACCCATGACTGGATGAATGTTTGAGTGATCATAGCCATCATACATTGTGATATTTTTTAGTCCTGAAATCACAACCTAGATGGTTGAAACTAGATCTCGGGTCCTCTATCTCGTACAAACGACCGTTGAAATGTATGAGTCTAACCATGTGAATCAATGAGCTAGATTCGAACATAGTAGAAACCATTCGATTACTGCCCAATGTTGTAAGCCATTAACATATGCGAGAAAAACCATCGATGATGTTAATGGATCTCAACATACTGCGGTACAATATATATGGTGTGAATGAATGAGTTGAAGTCAAACACCACACTGAATTTTTCGGTCGAAAGCCATTGATGTCAACTTGTCACCGAGAGTGAGGAAAATTTTCATTGATGTATGAAAGCACCAAGGTACTGAAGGGATGTTTCTAAGTCAAATTACTGGATAATGAGTTGATGTCGATAGGAAGTGACCCGTCGTGGGAGGGCCTTGATGTATCCCCCATCAACGACATGAAACATGTATTATGATTTGAGACAAAATCATATTGATACAAAACTGCATTAGGAATGACACACATGGAATTAATCCTTACGAGTATTGTATTAGATATTGATTGAATGAATTCTCTTGAACACATCGGTGACACTAAATGGAGTTGGTATCATTGACCCAAACTGAAAATGCAGGCTTTGAAAACGATATGATGAACCAAAATACAAGCAGATTAACCAACCCAACAACGAAAAATATGGAGTGGAAGAGTGTCGTGTTCAAGAGAGACTCACTGCCATTAGAAAATGGAGTACCTTTTATTTCCCAATTTCCCTAGCCATACTAGTTAGTGCATCTTAAGGAGGATATCGTATGTTTGATTTGTAAGTTCATCCTTTGGATGAATCCATCTGAGTATGTTTAACTAAACTTGAGGAGTGGTTCAATATTGTGATGTTCGAAAAGTCCATCGTTGTTTGATGTTTTAATGAATCCTTCGAAGGTAAAAATTCACACCTTTTTCATGTTTAGAGAGTTTGAAAAAGAGGCGAAAAATGAAAAATCCACATGTTCCTTTTCTTAGATAGTCCCTTGAGTCCAAAAAGGTAGAAAACGATACCCAAGATAACCTCTTAGCCATGTTTGACTAAGGAATTCATTTTTTGTAAATAGTCTATCTTAGTACAAAAAAGGGTTGAACTTATACTAAGTAGACATATTTTCATTTACTTTAACGAGTTCGAAAAGACAAGTGCTCGACAATATTTTCATATTTTGGGAGTCTGAAAAGAGATGAAAGAGGACTCCACCTAGAGGAACGAGTAGTACCAAAGGGTAACAACTAGTTTTGGTCACGATGGAACTTCTAAAAACATGCAAAGGTAATGAGGTTAGCTAATAAGACCACTCATTGCAACGGTTCTATATGCAAGGGTAAAAAACCAAGTGAAATCGTATGATTGGGAAAGAATATGGTGACGATGGAATGAGAAAACCAAAGCTCATCTTGAAAAAAACATGCTAACAAAAAATGGTAATCACGAGAGATAGGATGAGAATGGTTTCATTTTTACCCAAGCTTGAAACATGGGAAACTATGCTTGAAAATAATTGAAGATGGTTTCATTTTTTCACAAGCTTTAAACATGATAAAAAATATGCTTGGAGTTGGTTTCAGTTTTACACAAGCTTGAAACGAAGAAAAAATATGCTTGAAATAAGCTTGCATGCCCACATCATAACGACTCAATTCGAGGTACATGACCCCCTAAGCTTCATTTTATTCACCCAAGTAGACTACTAGCCACTAACAAGTAGATGGAATGAAGGTTCATTTACAAGATCAAGTGAAAGACTCGACTGGGAATTTACGAGATCTAAACAAAGACTCGAATTGAAAGGGGATATGTTTCATTTTTTAACGAGCTTGACACAAGAAAAGACTATGATCAATATTTTTTCATGTTTATGCAAGCTTTTAAATTAGAGGAAATTATGCTCATAGGAACTTATTTAAATTTTTAACGAGGTTGACATAGTAAAATAACAATCCTCATAAGATCTTGCTTCATTTTTTAACTAGCTTCACACAAGACAAGGAACTCTGCTCCAAGACCTTGTTTCATTTTTTAACGAGCTTGACATTAGAAAAGGAACTATGCTTAAGGATGCCTTGGTTTATTTTTTAACGAGCTTTACACAAGAAAAGGGAATCTACTCTAAAAACCTTGATCATGTCCCATAAGAGGCCATGGCTTCTAAGAGGTTCTCATCAAATGGGAGAACAACATTCTTGAAGGGTTACATATCAAAGGATCTAATGGAGATATTGGGCTCCAATGCCCCTAGTACGTGATGCACTATATCACTAACTAGATCATTAGTATACGCGGGCATGGAACAGGTAGCCACATAATTAACCTGTGGTGGGGAAGATACCACTTGCATATAAGGGCCATTTAGGTATGTTGGTTGATTGGGAGTCAAGTTAGGACCAATGAATGAAATATTTTCAATGGTCGCAATTCTTCCTTAATGCGAGAATCACATCACACGAAAGAGTGAAGAGGCAAGAGCTCCCATGACATAAACATAGTCACACCCAAGGAGTAAATTAAAATCTAAAGGGTCTTGGACTACCATCACATCGATATAGACAATCTTTCCTCCCAAAGTAATAGGAAACTTAGGAAGGATCCCTAACAGTTGACTAGGTCCTCTTTTAAAAGCCAACAAATTCTAGGTAAAGGGCACAAGCTACGGAGAACCTAAAGCTTGCTAAGCAGTCTAGGAAAGAATACTAATATACGCGCCTTCATCTATAACTATGCTAGGTGCGGTCATATTATAAGCATGTACTATTATTTGGAAGGGCACATAAGGAGGAAGATGAAATCTTGCCAATAAACTCCAATCAAAGGAAGTGACCATACTACTTGGAGGGGGTGTCGTGGGAATGGGAGAACTAACCCTTTCTGTAATGGGAACAAGAAAATTATCCCTTTGTGCCATAGGAATGGGAGGATATTCCCCTTGTATCATGGGAATAAGAGGTTCCCCCCCAGTTCATTGGAATCTAAAGAAACAAGAATAACCTGAGTGGTATGAACTTCAATCTCTTCGGGAAAGGTACGATCACCTAAAGTTGGAATCAAGTCAACCATTTTCGCAGCCAATTTTTGGTCAGGAACATACTCATGGGATTCACATTCAGAGAGAGTGGGATTGATTAGATTTGGATTATGATCAATCACTTCATCATCTAGTGGAGGATTGGGAGAAAGATTTTGGTAACGAATTGGAAGATGAGGTTGAGAATCTGTAAGGTTTTCCAACACTTTTTATGCTTCATCCATATAAGGAAAAAGGTGAATAAGATGATCTCCTCCACATAACATACATGGAAATTTTACTTTACCCTTTTTCCTAGGGATATTACTATCACTAGGTGATGGTTTATCACCAACATGATCTCCAAATGCTTATGACAAAGGTTGATGTGAGCCTGTAGACCACACTTCTAATATCTTGGGAATAATAGGAAAATCTCTAATAATGTGGTCACCCTTTCAAGGTAATTTAGCTTTATGGGGTTGATTGGATTGTTTATATACGCTAGTTGCATGGGTAGCAATGTTTTCTTGGTTCCCACCTGCTTATATTGCTTCTGATTATTTGTCCTCTTCTTCTTCTTCTTAGCTTTCTGGTTACTAGAATCAAGAATTTCACCAGGAGAGGAGGAAGAAAGGGATGAAGAAACAACATGTGAAGAAGGAAAAGGGTAAAATTTAGTATCAACTTGAGGTTGATGTTGTTCAGGTGGAAGAGAACTTGGTTGAGAAGTAGTTTGGACATTCAGAACCATAGGGGTCGAAAACAACCAAACTAGAAAACCAATGGTAAATTCGGGAAGGGACAATGTTGTCATATAAGGAGCACCAATATTTCCAAAAGGAGGAAAAGGACCAAGTTTCCCATTATAGGGGTTCACTTTATCGGTGGACTCGGGAACTATTGCCGTTAGTATCAAACTAAGATCCACTAAGGAGTTGTTCCACAGTAAGGATGTTGTTCTGCAATCAATTAATTGATTCTAGAAATTAACAACAAAAAATAAATAAAAAAGGTGTAACAAGGAAAAAGTGTTTACCAAGCAACTGTGAACTACAATATACACCTTGGCGAACCAAGGACTTAATGTACGTACAGTAAATCTCCCTGAATGTTGTGTTCGGTGTATCACTGTATATAAGGCGATTGACTTGGTTACCTTTGGCAAGGATAGAAACCTATAGGGGACTTCCAAAATATACTCGATGGTATGTGGAAGTGCAATATGTAGTAGTGTTGTCTAATGCGTAATCGTTAGATGAGAGTGTTCCCATATAATTTTCATGCGTGGAGAACCATCTAATATGCCTAAAGGTATGTGGAGAAATATCTGATACACTTATGTACGTGGAACATGATATCACCCCCGAAATGAAACGTTGGTAAAAAATGACAACTCCTACGTTTAGAGATGTTGGAACACGTCTCTAGCCTAGACCTCTAGATGTTTGGCTTAATGTGATAAATGCTCCTTAGGTTGATTGAGTGAAATTTAGAGTTGATATTGAATTATGTTTCAGTTTCAAGGCTAAAAAATCGATGTCACCTGAACATACCTATGATGCAACTAATATGACAAAAATAACTCTTTTCATTTTCCTTTTAACAATGAAAGGCCAAACTAAGTAGGGGAAGAAGAAATCAATAAAAAATGCAACAAACAAGTGATGCAACAATCTATCTCTACAACTTCACTATTCCAATCAAAATAAAAGACCTATATGCAATGCATGATGCATAATATTTTTCTTTTGGATTCCTCTTATTTTTAAGATAAAAACTAATATATTTGCCTAATCATGATAAAATAAAATATTAAAAAAGATGAATAAAACACAAATTTTTTCATGCACTCAATGATCAAACAATTCAATGTGCTAATGAATTAATGATAAGAACAAATTAAAACCTAAAAAAATCATTATCAAATACATTAAAAACCAAAAGAAAACTAGATGAAGGCTTATGAGTGATGAAGACACACTCAGGGACAAAAGGAGGACCATTTCGAACAAAGTTAATTAGAGAGGAAACCACAAAAAGGAAATTTGTTTCATCAAAATGGGATCATATCAGGTGTTGAAAGGGTTAGGGTGCACTGCAACGTAGGTGTAGAGAAGGCTAGGGTGCACTGTAACACATTGTCTCTAGACCACATGGTGCAATGATCAATGAATTGAAATTTTCAACACAAAAATTGCAAGTAAATCTCAGTTAAAGGTCTTCCTAGGTTTGTTCATGACTGAGTATGGCAGTGAAGGTCCGAAGAAGAGGTAAGACAAGCACTAAGGAAAAATAAACCCCCAAGGTAATACATTGTTCCCTAGTGGAGTTGCCAATTTGTTATATAGAATCTATGGCTGTAGATAAATGTATCTTTCCTAGGCTGGGTAACCTAGCCTAGAAAAATAGAAAGACAAAGAAGCTAATGTTTCCCTTGAAGTTAACATATAATGGGATGAAGCCTACCTGTGATATGTCATATGATTCACTCCTCGTTTGGTTTGAATTATCCAATTCTAGCTCCAATCGCTATAATTAGAACATTCACAATCAAACAACACAAGCCAACGATCTGCAACATCTATGTAGCATCATCTAAATGCTTCATTTAAAGGATTTACATGGCATTGAAATACATGAAATCATAACATAATATATAAGAAAACAAATAAATCTTTGCATTAATACTAATGGAGTGAGTTACAACCAAATATAGTAGTTGATATTGTATAATATCTCCTCCAGGTTGACTTATTCCTTCTTTGCCGCAAAGTGCACCTCTAATCACCCTAATACATAGAATAATAAGTCTTCACAACAACAACATGAGGGTAGAATATATCTCCAAAAGCCAACCCCTAGCTTGTGGAAGGCCGCAAATATATAGAAGAGGATGGTAAGTTGGGAGCTCTTATCTATTTACCAATATAAGCTTTTAGATCCATTCTTGATGGGTGGATGAGATCAAAGGATAAGGGGTGGAAAATCTAAGGAGGGATATGATAGGATTCGAGAGTTTTATTCGAGGTAAATAATTGTAAAAATTCCTGGAATCTTCTTGATCTGAAATGATTGTATTAGTTTTGTTGTGCTAAGTGTCTTTCAGTTTTAAAAACATGTGCATAATTGCCTCTTTAGTTTGCATAAGGGTTGAGGAGTTTGTCCATGAATTGTAGATGGTTTTTAGTGAATTAGAAGCATAAAATAAGCATAAATAACACTGAAAAATAGTGTAAAACAGAGAAATAAGTCACCACATGAATTTTACATAGCAGACATGATGAATCAGTTCACCCCTCCTGGGCTACATCTGCTGGCCCAGCTCCCAATGAATTGTCCATCTTTCATTATGCTCAAAATTTTGATATTATATGCAGTTACAGTGCTCTAATGGTTGTTTTCTATGCACCAATGGCTCTAGAATGCTCCAATTAGTAAAAAATGACTCTTCATTCACTCAAGATGGGCGAAATTTGAGTCTCCTACTCTTTTGCCCAGTATCTCCTAGCAAAGCTCCACTAAAAATGGAGAACTCCACTTAACTAGAGTTAAAATTGGCTTGACCGCCAATTTAGGCACTCACTAACTTTTCTTCCGAATTAACTGCACATTTAATGTTGTGGTTTGGTGGTGGCCACATGCGCACCCCAAACCGCAGGTTATCATAACTATCGAGCGGAACTTACGCTGTAAACTGCGGTTGAAAAGAGTTGAATTAGGGTTTTTTTTGCCATCGGGTTAGCACTTATCCCCGCAGTTTGGAGTTTTTAACGCTGCCATGTGATACATATGATGGGAACCACTAGATGGTTGGGACCGCCAGCGGTTCCCAACCCCCAATCGCATTTTCTATACACGATAATACAAACCCATCGCCTAAGGAGGTTAAGTAACTCATGTAGCTCAGATGGTAAGGTGTGCGTGTGCAAGGAGGGAGGTCAGGGGGTCGAGCCCTATTGCATCCAACAAAATTTTACTATGCAGTTGCAGGGCCACATGGCAGCCTCAGGGATGGCCACGTGGCAGCTTCTGGTTGGCTCTTCGAACCCATACAACCAATAAAAACCTGACACTTGTCCTCCTGCGATTGGTCCTGAGAAAGGAATATTCTCTTTTGCTGAATATACATCGACCTTGCTCACTGTGCATCCCAGTCAAACCTGGTTAAACTGTCGCAATTTTACCTATTTGGCATTTCGATCAGAATGCAATATCTTCCTCATACGACATCGGTTTTTCGAACCGCTTGTAGCACCGAAATCAGGAAGAAGAGATGTACACAACCATCCCTATTTCAATCCAATCCAGTAAATTTTAATTTTGAGAAAAATTTATGAACTCCTGATCATTCCTCCCCATTGGGAAGCTTTTGGACCCCAAAAGACTTGATTACCTATTCAATAGATGAGTGTACAACTCCCTCACCTTTCCAACCTCCATCCATTTTTCCTTGCTTGGTTTAGTGCCTTTGAGCCCAACTCGAAGGCGGTCAACACTTCCCCTCTTTGATGCTCTTGTCCTCCTGTCAAGAATTGTATCTTATTTGAGATAATCCATAAATTATGGCGAGAAATATTCAATAGAAGGTAGCTAAACATCACTTGCTTGATCATCGATCAAAGGTGGCTCATATAAGCGTAAGTTTTCAACATTAAAAACTGAATACATTTGCATGTAAGAAGGCAAATCAGGTTGGAATGCATTATTACCTACTTTTTTTATGATCTTGAAAGGACCATAGAGAATGGGTTTGAGATTTTTACCTTCCCCTTGCATCCTTTCTTTGCTAATGTGCAACCATAACTCATCTCCCTCTAGAAACTTGTGATCAAACCAGTGTTTGTCATGCCTCTATTCATATTTTCTTTGAATTTTCTAAAGCTGTTCTTGAAGTTGTTGATGTATCATCTGAATTTTCTCAATGGAATTTCGAGCCTTATCAAAGTCACTATGGCCATCAATTGCAACATCCTTCCCAAAGATGAAGTATAATGGCGATTTTGGCAAATACCCAAAGCATACTTCAGAAGGTGAGGTTTGTGTTAAAGAGTGCTTTGCCCGATTGTAAGCGTGCTAAATGTAATGCAATTGTTCATCCCACAACTTAGGATGTTTGTTGCAATATCCTCTCAATAGAAGCACAATTATTTTTTTTAAATTCCATAGTCATTGAAATAACACTGAGAAAAAAAGGCCACAGCCGCACTGATGCAGCCCTATGGGAGTGAATGGGAGTTTCTGGTCGCATGGAGGGCCTGGCAAGGAAGCGACTGGGAGTTTCCAGTTGCATGCAGGGCTTGGCAAGGAAGCGACTAGGATTTTCTAGTCACATGGAGGGCTTGGGAAGGGAGCTACTAGGGCTCAAGCTCAAGGAAAAGTCATGTTGGCTCAGGGGATGGACACCTGGAGGCGCTGGGTTACTCCTGGAGGGTCTTGTGGCACCTGAGGGAAGTCAGTAAGGTTTATTTGTCGACTCTGTTTCCTTAAGGTTGCATAGGAGGTTGAGTCTTGTCATAGTGGCCCCTCATCTCATTTTTACCCTAGGTAAGCCAGTTAAAGTGGGTAGATGTGAGGGGAGGTGTCGTTACAGGTGGTATTAGAGCCAATTTCAAACACCTGGACCAGATGAGCTAGATGCATGTTGTTATGAGTGTATTTTCATGGTTAAGGTTGGCATGCATGAGGTTATGGTATGGAGGATATGTCATTATGATGTTATGGTATGAAGGATATGATGTTGATGTGTTGGCCGAGATCAAGCAAAAGATGCAAATCATTAAAGTGAGGTTGCAACGCTAGACTTTGGGGTAAGAGAAAATCGTCATACAGGTATTGTATGTTTGGCATGAAGGTATGATGGTTAGTGATTGTTTCAAGCATTAGGTTTTTGTACATGTTTTTCATTCTATGGTTGTTGCAGTTACATGTATGATATATGTTAGTTAATTAGTCTGATCATATGTACCTTTGTCGGTTAGTCATGAAGGATAGTAACTTGTTGTTGTATGCATTGTGGTCATATGCATGATGGCTATGGTAATTGTACTTATGATCTTGATGTTATATGTATCATGTTAATTTGGATATGCCTAAGCAGATGGTTAGGGTTATGACATTTAGGTATGAGTCGACCTATTTGTGATATTGTGTTGTACTAATATAAACTTACTGTGCATATGTGATTGTTATGCATGAATGACTTTTTTTTGCGAGTTTATGATGTGAACATGTTAGCTAGTTACTGTCATGGATATCATGACCTAAATTATGTTTCAGTTTATATGTTGTGAAATTATATCGTGCTAATCTAGATTGATTGTGTAGATAAGATAGCCTCCCCTGGGATACATTGAGGTATGAGTTTGATTATGTTGCTTATTTGGTATGAGTTTTCTTATGTCATCTACTTGGTGCTTGAATGTTTGATTATGTCATTTATTTGGTGTTTGAGTGTTTGGTGTCTATTATGTCATCTATTTGTTGTTTGAGTGTTTGACTAGTTGAATGAGATGAGTTTGTATCTATAATATTGCATGAAGGAATGATCTTGTTTGAGATGGTTGCATTAACACATATGTGATGAGAACAACAGATATGCACTTGAGTGTAAGTAGGTGATAGTTGTAGCATTATGTATTATGACTTATGAATGTGATTTGATTGTTGATTATGACATGGTTTTTAGACTTGTTAAAGATTGATTTCAAATTAATAAATATGATGTATTGACTTTTGAAAGATGTGGTTGACATGTTCGTTCAATTACAAGGCATGGTGCTTGGCACAAAAAGGTAAGATAACTAGTATATTGTTATATTTATTTATACATTGATAGTTATGTGTTTACGAAAATATGATATAGGGAATTTCATGGCAAAGAGACTGCCATGAAGGCTCAGGTCGAGCTTTCCTTTAGAAGTACTGGAAACCATGGGGATTGAGTCATGGTATTTGTTGCTAGTATCGTGATTTCGGTCTTTTGTGATTGGTTGCACTTGATTTGCGGCTTTATTTATATCTGGTGTATTGCCATACCACTTTGTTTGTGGTGTCATATTTCTATTGGTTTTCCTGGGTTTCTTCTTGGTTTCTTTTGGTTCTTGTCTTTTATGTTTCGAGGGTCTTGGAATTGGCTGGGGAAAGAGGAAAGTTAATGGAGGTCAAGGAGATTTGTGTGGTACCCAACAGGTAATATAAGACCGAGATGAAGCTCAGTGCATGTAAAAGGGAAGTTGAAGGCAATAGTATGACAAGTGGTTGGATTGGTTGGGTCCATTGGTGTAGATGAACAATGACAGTACTATCATGAGAAAAGTAACAAGAAAGGTAAATAAAATGGATTTGAGGCGTCATATGCCTTGGCTATGTAGGGAACTGTTGTTCTCAATGTTTTTCATGTTTTGCACAGATAAAGGGAGTTCTCTTTGCCTAGACCTTATGATATCTTGTAATTATGTCGTGATTATGATTATGTTTATATATGCCTATATGTATGTATGTATGTACTTATGTCGTTGACTAACAGGGTCATTAGGATTATTTTGTGCTAGTGTTCATATGTATATATATATATATATGCCTTGCATATGCAGGGAACTGTTGTTCTCAATGTTGTTCATATTTTGCACAGATAAAGGGAGTTCTATTATCCTAGACCTTATGAAATTTTGTAATTATGTTGTGATTATGATTATGTTTATATATGCATATATGTATGTATGTATGTATGTATGTATGTTGTTGACTAAAAGGGTCATTAGGATTATTTTGTGCCAGTGTTCACACACACACACACACACATGTGTGTGTGTGTCATTGTCCGATAGGATCGAGATTGTTTTGTGCTAATGTTTATATATGTGTGTGTGTGTGTCTATGTCACTATTGGCAGGGTTGGCAGGGATCATTCTTATGGAGGAGTGATATCTTATGCAGGTGAATGGCATGAAAGAGGTTCTTGGTTATAAGGAATCAGGTGGGAAGAGTAGCTCTAGAAGATTTATGTGGTCAGTATCACGTGGATATGATTTAATATTATGTGATTGTACTACGTCTATGTTTATGTTATGGGCGGGTGATGATAAGGGATACATCAATGGAATGAAAGCAATATGATCTGTGGCATGCTGGGACAAGCATGGATAAGGCACTAGCAACAAGGTTGTTTGGTAAGGACAGTGTGGTCTTAGGATGTGCAGTACCAATGTTGTGTATATGTAGCATATTTAGTATTGTGTAAATATGATGTTGTGTGCATGTTTCATATATGATGTTGTGTGCATGTTGCATATATAGTGTTGTGTGCATGATTTCATATGTGGTGTTGGGTACCGATGGTGCTAAGTACATGTCGTATACACAGTGCTATGTACATATGGTGTTATGTACATATGGTGCAGTGTACAGGTTGTACACTCAGTGCTATGTACATATGGTGCGGTGTGCATGATTGTATATGTGGTGTTGCGTGCATCTCGTGCTCTATACATATGGTACATGTGGTGTTGTGTACATGTTGCGCAAATGGTGTTGTGTACATGTGGTGCTATGTGCACATCATACAAAGGGTGTTGTGTACACCTTATGCAGGTGGTGCGGTGTACATGTGGTGTTGTGAAAACGTTATGCAGGTGGTGTCATGTACGTGTGGTGTTGTGTACACATTGTGCAGGTGGCGCTGCGTACAAGTGGTATTCTATACATGTTGTACAAGTGGTACTGTGTACATGTTGTACATGTGGTATTGTGTACATGTCATACATGGTGTGTTGTGTAAATTTGGTATTGTTTTATAGGTATTATATAGTCGTTGTATCATGACATGTATATTCATGGTAATGTGCGGTGTATATATATATATTGTTGTACACAAGATGTAGGTGTATGTGTTGTTTTGTACACCAGGTGTAGGTGTAGGTGTATGTGTTGAATTTTTCACTCTATGTGTATATGTCGTACAATTTGATGAGACAGGTAGGTATGGTATTGCCTAGATGCCCTTATTGTTGATATTAAGGGTTGAGATGGTTTAGTCTCTAGATGCCCTTGTTGTGGATATTTAGGGTTGAGGTGGTTTAGTTTATGGATGCCCTTGTTTTTGATATTGGGGGTTGAGGCAGTATAGTCTCGGGATACCCTTGTTGCTGATTTTGAGGGAGGAGGTAGTTTAGTCTCTGGATTCCCTTTTTTCTTAAAGAGAAGGTAATGGTTGCTTGCTAGATTTGGAAACCAATTCAATGTTTGTGCAGAAAGGAAAAAGAACAAAGGCAAGAGAAAAGAATCATGGAAAGATAAGTATGAGTATTTTACTTATGTTTTTAATTATGAGTATGATTTATAATTATGATTTATGATGGTTTTTTTTTGAGCTAACCAGATGAGATATGTTTATACATGATTATTTGGTAAAATATATGGTTTGACTTGTTGTGACAGGAAGTGAAAAAAATTGCAAGTGTACCTTATTGATGGGCCACCAATGAGGTGTGATTTTAATTTATTTTGAATCTAATGGAAGTTATGTGCTTGGTACAAGAAACCACGTAAATTCCTGGTTGGAGTGGTTGAAACTGCTTGCAAGGATTAGCACAGTGGAAAAAGGAATGAATTGGAATAGGTTGAAGTATGTTGGTAAAGCACTTTAGGAGTAGGGACATTGTGGGACACTAGTACCCAATAGTGTCTATTTATTTCCATGAGCATGCTATTATTGGTATGATGGTTTTGAGGCTATTATATTCCTTGGTTATTTTACCTTTAGATGCGAGGAAGCCTTGCCAAGGGAGGGGTCGCCCAAGGGATTGTGTAGTAGAGAAGGGGATGCTTGCGGAACTTGGAAGGTGTGTGTCTTCATGGAAGGGGGTGACTGGATTGCCCGAGGGACTGTGTAGCAAATAAGGGAAGGTCAAGAATGTATTTGTTTTGGTCATTAGCATTTCCAAATGGAATTAGATGCACATTGGGAGTGTGTCCTGGAACAATGAATCGGTAGTTATTATCTGAGAGGACAAGCAACGTAGCATTGTAGCACTGGACATTGGATGTAGACTTTGATTTTGGAAGTAGATTCTGGACTTCCTGGGAAGGAGGTGAATCCTAGTACTAATTTGAGGGTGGAGGAGTGAGCCTTTGGACTCCCTTGGTTCGGATGCAAGAACCATATCCTTCTATTTGTTGGTTGAGAAAATGTACATATGTATACATGTATATTTTATTGTGAATATTGTATCGAGCTGGATTTATAAAGCTCCATGAACAATATTCTTATTTTTTTGTTGAAGCAAATGTGAATGAGTATATGTGGTTGTTATTGTATACACCGTAATGTGTTGTCTTAAAGCTCCTTTAAGCGGTACGGTTTTCATGAGTTTCATGATAGTTTTTGCTTTTGAGTAGGTTATTAATTGTAAATACTGCATTGAGCTAAGTTAGAAAGCTCCATGGGCAGTATGTTTTCTTTTCAATGGTTTTGTTGATGTAAAGGTGTGGTTTAACACCGAGGATTGTGTTCCCCAAGGGGGAGGGTTCTGTAACAGACCTGGGCTAAAAGTTCATGTAATAAAAGTTAATAAAGGCAAAAATAGACCACAGTTAAGGGACACATAATCCAAGCTTAATGTTGAGAAAAATATACTAGTGGGCATCACTTGTGTTTTATGGCTAAGGGAAATTGGCAAAGGCATTAAAAAGACAAAAAGGTATTTTGGCACATTTATTTATGAAAATAAAGGAAATTAGGAGAAAAGGAAGGTGAAAGGTCACAGGTTTCATGTGATGAGGAAATTGAAGGAAAATAATGGAAAATTGAATA
The DNA here is from genome assembly GCA_034641835.2 of Pinus albicaulis. Taxonomy (NCBI): domain Eukaryota; kingdom Viridiplantae; phylum Streptophyta; class Pinopsida; order Pinales; family Pinaceae; genus Pinus; species Pinus albicaulis. The sequence continues at coordinate 1,133,821,907 of CM076579.1, forward strand.
AATTAGAGGCATGAATGATAAAAATACCTTAGAGCATCAGTTGGTAGCCTTTTGTCAGTTCATTTTCAGAAATAGAGTTAGAGAGGAGAAAAACACCAAGAGGTGAAGGAGAAAAAGCAAGGAAAGGAAAGGAAAAGCAAACAAAGGAAGGACAAGGAAAGGAAAGAAAAGCAAAGATAAAGCAAGGAAGAGCGGGATCAAGAAAATTTAGCAGTAATACTTGCAGGTAACATATTGCATGTATGATTTCCTAGCTAGTTTTGACATGCATGTATGTGCATGTTGATATTTGTTTATTTTACTGTCGGTGGCATGGTTTTGCCGAGTTTTGAAAGTGGCTTTCAACCTTTCCTTGCCTTTTTCTGGATAGCCATGGTGTGATGGGATTGTTCTCAGTTTTGATATTTTGGATTTCCAAATGGTTTCAGAATCCGAGGCGGAGGTGGTCTTAGGAACATTCCTAAAGGCCTAGGAATACCTTGATCGGTTTTGGCAGGATACACGGTAAATCGAAAGGGTATTGTCTCGGTATGGGCCTAGTGATCTGGTGTGTATTGCCATAAAGCCTAGAGATAAGGAGACGAAAAATTCCACAAGGATAATGATGAGATCTGGAGTCATTCCATGCTCGGTTCGGTTTAGTGATCTTCATGCTAGTTTAGGTGATATCATGGTATGGTGAGGGTGGAGGTGGTTTAACCTCTAGATTACCTTGGTTGTTTTGGATTGGTTTATCCATGAGATCCAAAATTCATGCTTGGAATATGGCACAGGGTTGACTGACTGAAATAAATATTGGGTTCAACCATGTATATTGTTGGGTGGTACGTGGAAGTCTCGAACATGGTTGCCTCTTGCCTATGTTTAATGAAAGCTAAGTTCTCTTTCTTTTGTACTTGTTATTATGTGTCATTAATGGTTGTTGTCTTATGGTTATTTGTGTGGTTATATGTTGGTTATAAGCACGGTTATGTGGTTGGTTCAAGTCATGGTTCATTTCATGTTTTTACTTGTAACTGAAAGAATAATGTATGCAAAACCTAATTGATGTTAATACAACTAAACAGAGAGGGTGGTGATCCTTATTGTTAAGTATAATATGAATTTATAGTCCCTTATGCTTAGTATTGTATTCATGACCTGTAGGTTACATTATTGCCAAGTGTTTGACAGAATGTCAGTCCCGGTTGGGGATGGTCAGGGCTAGCCCTGGTTTCAGTTTTTGGTTTATAATCATCGTTGTCATGTACTTTATGAGTAGTACAAGCTATATGTATTTCTGGGTAGAGGCTTAGTCCAAGCCCTGAAAAAGTGGCTTAAATTTCGTAGTTGTTGGCATAACACTGAGCAAAAAATTCCACAGTCACACTGATCGAGGCCTATTGGAGCGACTGGGAGATTCCAGTCGCATGGAGGGATTGGCAAGGGAGAAACTAGGGCTCAAGCTCAGGGAAAAGTCAGGTTGGCTCAGGGGATGGACACCTGGAGGGGTTGGGTTAATCCTGGAGGATCCTGTGGCACCTAAGGGAAGGCAATAAAGTTTTTTTATCGACTCCATTTCCTTAAGGTCACCTAAGAGGTTGAGTCTTGCCATAGCGGCCCCTCATCTCATGTTTACCCTGGGTAAGTTAGTCAAAGTGGGTATATTTGAGGGGAGTTTTCATTACATTCCCTCTCCGTCCTACTCCAGAGGGTGCTTATTTTGTGGTTTTGGCTAGATTTGGGTTTAATTCTCTTGCGCTCTCGGGGATCTCACCTTGGCCTCTTGGTGGGTTATGCCGGGGAGGTTTGTGTTGGACATCCACTTTTTTTTTTATTTTTGGTTCAAGGTTTGCTGGTGGAGTTGTTTCCCTCAGGGTGGCGGTATTGGTGCAAGGGAGGTGTTGGTATTTCGGTGTTCTTTCATTTTGGCTCTTCCTTTTCAGGGTCGTTGGCCCCAGTCCTCCCTTCGGTGCATCGCTGCAGCTCTGGTGTTGGTTTAAAATTTGGGACCTTGACTTTCAATTCCCTCTCGTGTGTTTAATATTTACCATTCGGTCCTTTATGCTCGGGTCTCTCTTGTCTACTTTGGTCTGGCTCTATTTTTGTCAGGCAGTGAATTTTCAGTGGTGGGGATTTCAATGTTGGATTATCTCTCCTCTTTAGTCTGCGACGAGGTATGCTTGGTCCCAGGAGGCAAGCAATTGCGCTTTGGGCGTCACAATTCTTCAGGTCGTCAACTTCTTTCTTGGCTCCAACATGAAAAACTAACCCACTCCTGCGCGACTTGGCTCCATTAAAGTTTGAGGGCTCTCCCCATGTTGGGTCTTTGGGTGGCGCTGTAATTGTTCATGGTGGGAGTTCCATGCGGGGTGCAGGTTCATCAAGGGGCATGGGGCATGGGGGTCACAGTCCCTCAGCTGCTTCTTTAGAGGGAAACCCCCACAATTTGGCTATGCATTGTGGTCGTGGTGCAGGCAAAGGTGGTTGTGGAAAGGGACGTGGTCGTGTTGAAGTGTCTCGAGGTCGAAACAATCAGGGACGTGATGGGTCTGTGGGTTAGGATCCTTCCAGGCAGTCATGAATCTCCACGAAGGTCCTCGAGTTGGTGCAATCTATCTCTGCTCGGTTGGAAACCCTTGATTAAGCTCGCAAGGAGGAGCATGAGGTTTTCATGGAAAAACTTGGAAAGATCCAATACTTCCAGTGCCATATTCATGAAAGGGTGGTAGTGGTCTAGCGCGGGCAAAATTTGATAACAGAGAAAGTTGAAAAAACTGGAAACTTGGTTTGCTCACTTTGAGCACCATGTCAATTGCATGTATCGTCCACCACCTCCTCTAGGTACAGGGCCAGATAATCCCGCTTCAATTACCTCTGACAATTGACTATGATCACTGGTGTGTTTCTTGTTCTTTTAGTTTTCTAGACTATTAGGCATCTCAGGTTGTGGACCTCTGAGCTCGCAATTTTATTTTTTGTATGTTGTATGGTTATCGCATTGGTCAACAAAACTGGTTGGGGTGAGACCACATGCATTTTGATATCCCCGTATATTCTTTTTGATTAATAGAAATTCTTTGACTTATAAAAAAAATGCTATCCAAAACAATGTTCAAATTTTAATTAATAATAATAATAATAATAATAACAATAAAATCATAATCTAGATAAATGTCTTTCGGATTAATCGCATCATTAGGATTTTGTTGAAGTTTCGAACCATCTAATGTGGTTCATCCTCAGGACAAGGTGAAGAAATAAATGGATCTCATTGAATAAATAGTAAGTGTGCGACCCGGTAATAGCTATTAAAACTAGCCGTTAGAAACTAACAATTATTTGAATAGTTATTTAATAAGTTATAATATTAAAAAAGTTTAGAATTTTAAGAAAAAATATTAAAGAATAACTTAGAATTTAATGATTAAACTATAGTTATTAAAATAAGGGAAGGGGTAAATAATAAAAGAGGGAATAATCTAAAATTTTAAAATATTTAGGTTTTAAATTTTTAAATTTTTAAGAAATATTATTAAAAAAGGGCTAATAAATAATCTCGAATAATTTTAAAATGAATGATAAAAATCATTTAAAAAAAAAACAGAAACGGGTATTTTTATATTGATTCAAAAAGTCTGAGGCTTATGCTCTAAGGTTTTACATCTGGAGACTCGATGTCTAGGGGGTTTCCGAACAAGCAAAATTCACCTACTCTGCTTCTTACATTCAATCTAGCAATTTCCCAATGACTAGCAAACCTTCTAATACAAAAAAATTGCTGCAGCAAGAGACAGGAATACATGAAAAGAAGAGGGGCCGGCTAAGGCAGAGGATCCCATGAGTCCCCCTCGTTGTAGAGGATAGTTCCCGCTTGTAAAGAGACAACAATGTTGACTTCAAGATCCGCATCTTTTTTTTTTTTTCTTTTTTTTTTCTGAAGGATGTGAAAGAACTGAAGTCTGTCAAAGTACACGATCAACTTATTGATGCAAGAGAACAACCATTTCAAATGGATGTCTTTAGGGACCGATTTTGTCCTAATCAAGCCAATGAGGCTTTGTGAATCTCCAATTACTCGAGCCTCCTTGATTCCATGTTTTTGCAGTTGTGTCAGACCTTGGAGGAGAGCATGGCTTCCGCTTGATTGTTTGAAGTAATCCCCAAACCCCAGGCAAAGTGGGAAATGATTTGGTCTGAAGGGTAGCGGATAATTCCTCCACCTCCGGCCTTCCCAGATTCCCCTTTGTTGTGCCATCAAAAAACATAGTGTGAATATCTGTGCTACTTCTCCATTTCTCCAAGTCCTCATCCTTTAGTCTGATTTTCCATTCTTCTTTGCACTTCTCCATATTTTTCCCAATGGGAAGGTTTAGCCCCAGCTGTTGGCACCACTCCCTAACTTGCTGGTTTAAGCTAGAAACCTGCTTCTGATTCACCTTGGCCTGCATTATTTCTTTGAATAAGCTTATGATTTTCATGATGATTTACTGCTGGTTTTGTGCCTTCTCTTGAAAGATCTGATTGTTTCTTTCAAGCCAAATATTGCAGCAAATGAGCTTAGGGATAATCATCCACCCCTCGTATGGCTAGTCTCTCCCAAGGAAGGACTTAGGAAACAGGTCTCCCCAATTAGACAACATACCCGTGATGATGGTTGGAAGGGTGGGTCTGCGGTCCAATTTTTTTTTTATTATTCCAAATGTCTTGAGCAAAGAGGCACTCGAGAAATATGTGGACTAAATTTTCCTCCTGATGTTGACACAATGGGCACCGAGTGGGGCCGTGGAAGCCACACCGTTGCAGATTTTCAGCTGTGAGGATACTGCTGTGCCCCAGCTGCCAAGTGAACATGTCAATCTTTAGAATGCTTTTTACCTGCCAAATCCATTTCCAAATCGCAGGGTTGGAGGGGATAGTGGGAATGACCTTAAGGCACCTGGAGCCTTCTGCTACGGAATAACATCCCTTTGAGGAACCCCAACCCCTCCTGTCTTTTTTCCTTGCATTTAGAGGGGCTTTCTCGGTCAGCGATACCATGAATTTGGCCCACGCTTCCTCCAACTCATCAGGAATCTCTATCTTCTACCACCCTGCCTAGTTGCTGCTGTCCCACTCTGAAATGTCCCACATCATGCATCGACCATCGACCATCAACAATCATCCACGTTCTTAACTCCTGCAACTCAGGATCATCCCCGATCACATTTGCGTTCATGATCCTATTCTCCCACAGGTTGATCTGCTTCCCATTGCCTGGAATCCAGAACAAGCGGTCACACAATAGCAGGAGAGTAGGCTTACACAACTGATAAATTTGGGATCCATGTCAGTTAGTTCGAAATTTCTCCAGTCTGCGAAGACACTTTCCAAAGCTGTATTTTTTCCACAAAGAAATCTGCACCCATCTCGGACTCCTTGCTACCTGCCGCCATAAGATATTGGCCCCCAGGGCGATATTGTGCTCCCTAAGGTCTTTTATGTGGAGGCCACCTTCCAGCAGCGGCATAGAAATCTTATTCCATCTAACCAACATAATTATCTTATCGTTATTCTTCCCTCCCTTCTAGAAAAAAAGAGCGAATGGATTGCTCCATCTTGCAGAGAATGCACACTGGAGCCAACATCACAAAAGTCTGAAAGATTAGAAGACTATTAAGGACTGACTTAACGAGAACATTCTTACCTGCCAGGTTGATCCACAACGTGCCCCAAGCTTGAATTTTGAGCTTGAATTTTTCTAGCAAGGGGTACTAGTCCCTCCCAATCGGGCAAGCTTGAAAGATCGACAACCCAAGATATTTAAAAGACCCCCATTTTGTGGAGCCTTTGAAGCCAAAAATCCTGGTGATTGCACTTAGCTCGAGTCCAGAAAGGTTCCAAGCATAAATGAAACATTTTCCAGTGCTAATTTCACTCCTAGAATCGAGGCAGTAGCGATCAAGCTCCAGCTTGAAGCGGGAGGCCGAGATGGAGGAAGCACCCCCCAGAAGGATGGAGTCGTCAGCAAAGAGTGCATGGTTGATGTCTCTGACTCCCCTGGCTATTCTAAGACCCATAAGCTCTTGATCGATTTGTCTTTTCTCCAGCATAAAACTTAGGACAGAGGCTTGAATGACAAAGAGAAGGGGGGATAGAGGGCATTCCTGCTTTATCCACCGACTTGCCTTAAAGAAGTCAACAACACGCCCGTTGACAAGTGGGGCAATCCATTGTTCCGCAATGCAAGCCTTTACCCAACTTATAAAACGAAAATCAAACTCAAATTGATGCATAAAACCAAAGAGAAAATTGTGCCTAACTATGTCAAATGCACTAGCCAGGTCCATCTTGACAACCATGCCTTTTTCTCGTCTTTGGATGCTTGAATGGATCGCCTCCTGAACAAGGATGAAGTTATCAATTATTTGCCTACCTTTGACAAATCCCCTTGATTGTCAAGACTGATTTCCGAAAGAACGCCTTTCAACCTGTTTGCCATGACTTTAGTGATGAGATTGTAGCCAATATTGCAAAGGGAGATTGGCCTGAATCTACTGAAGGAATTGGCACCCTTCTCTTTAGGTATAAGGGCCAAGAAGGCCGAGTTGGTGCTGCCCCCAATCTTGTGTCATGTCTAAGACTTTAGGATCATTTTGTAGAGGTCCTTTTTGACAATGTTCCAATAGGTTTTAATGGATTGAGCAGTAAACCCATCCGACCCAGGTGCCTTATCTGGATCCATTTCATCAAGGGCCTGCTTGATTTCATTGATGGTGATAGGGGATGTTAGCATAGAGTTCATTTGGGCATTTACCTTTAGATTGACCAGATCAAGTAGGTTAGGGCTGAGACTCGCTTTAGGAATGCTCCCCGTGGGTGCTGAAACTCATTTTCCTTTCTCCCCTCCTTTTCTGATTGGCCCTTGCCTAATGCTTGTTCTATATTTCTTGGCTTGTTGCCATCCTTATTCTTTCTCCTTTCTGGGCCTGCATTTTTGGGGCAGTTCTTGACAAAGTGGCCATACTCCTAGCATCTGCGGCATTTGAATGGAAGCTGTTTGTAGTCTAATTTCTGCAGATGGGACTAGTTCCCCACTGTTAGCTTAATGGCTTCTAGCAACCCAACTTCGATATCTACCTCCATGCAGCTTCAGGCATATTTATATTGATATTTGTTGTTTGCTCTGTCTATGAATTTTCCAAGGGCGTTGTCGATTTGTTGCATTGATTCCCAGTTCCAGTAGTACACGGACAAGTTTGGGAGCCTGACCCAAACTGTAACGACAGATGGAACATCCTCCGAGGGGTCAAAGTCTAGAGTCCAACGATTTAAGTATAGTCCTTGAGGACCCATGGAATAGGGTCTGTTCCTAAAAATCAAGTCCTTGTCCTCCTTTGAGTTGAATTCAAACAGGAGGAAATCCCACCCCAAAAAATACGAGGTGACGCTGTTTGCAATGAGGGGCTTCCAATTTCGGGTGATCTAGGCTTTCGTAGTTATTGGTGAAGGCCATAAGCCCGTGAACTGCCCAACCAACACTCAGTCCACCAGGGAAAGGGCCACTTTCATTGGTCCCTCAGGCGAGAGAGCCATCGAGGGGATCTCATCCAATCTCTTGACGAACTTGGAGGCGAGTTGTTTCTTCTTCTTTGGCTGGGAAGAAATCAGCAGTTTGAAGGCCTCGACCTCAGGAGGAGGAGGAGGAGGAGGTGGGGGAGGAGCTTAAGAGTCTGCCATTGGGCCGAACTCAAGGCGGGGCGAGCACCCCGACCGGCACCACCCTACCGCAGCACTAGAAACCCTATGCGCAGGGAAGACCAGGAGGCAAAGCGCGGGAGCGGGCTCGAGTGCTAAAAAAAAATTAAAAAAAAAATAAAAAAATCAACCATTATAATAAGTCGAGAAAGGGAATATATATATAAGGAAAAAGAATCAAAATAATAATATAAAAAGCATAAAGACAATAAAAATTATTAAAGAATAACCTAGATTTTAATGATTAAATTATAGCTATTAAAATAAGAGAAGGGGTACATAATAAAAGAGGGAATACTCTTAATATTTTAAAATTTTTAGGTTTAAAATTTTTAAGTTATTAAAAAATATTATTAAAAAAGGCTAAAAAATAATCTCTAAAAATTTAAAAATGAATGATAAAAAACAATAATTATAATAAGTGGAGAAAATATATATATATATATATATATATATATATATATATATATATATATATATATATATATATATATATATATATAATAAAAGGAAAAAGAATCAAAATTAAAATATAAAAAAGATATAAATACAATAAAAAATTTAAAGAAAGAAAATGAGAATGGAAGGGTAAAGAAAGGAGAGGAAAATTTAAAAACAAAGGGATGGGAATAAAACATAAAGAGAGAAGAAAGAAATAAATACAAAAGGCGAAATGAATCCAAGGCAAAGGGGAGAAATTACCTTGAGAGGGCCGGAGTCCAACTTTTACTTAATTTCCACCCATAATTTCTGTTGAGATTCTTTGGATGTCTCTCAATTTCAATTTGAGGGAGGCTATTGAAATTGAGAGACATCATAAGAATCTGTAGAAACATGATGGGTGGAAATTAGGTAAGAGTTAGACTAATTTCTCCCCCCTTGAGTTGGATTCCTTTAGCCTTTTGTCTTTATTTCTTTCTTCTATCTTTGTGTTTTATTCGAGATTATTTTTTAGCCTTTTTTAACGATATTTCTTAATAAATTAAAAAATGTAAACCTAAAAATTTTAAAATATTAAGAGTATTCCCTCTTTTATTATTTACCCCTACCCTTATTTTAATAACTCTAATTTAATCATTAAAATCTAGGTTATTATTTAATAATTTTTATTGTCTTTATGCTTTTTTATATTACTATTTTGATTCCTTTTTCTTTTATTTATCACATATATATACAGTCCTTTTCTGAGCTTATTATAATAATTGATTTTTATCATTCATTTTTAAATTATTCGAGATTATTTATTAGCCATTTTTTAATAATATTTCTTAAAAACTTTAAAATTTTAGATTATTCCCTCTTTTATTATTTGCCCCTCTATAGTTTAATCATTAAAATCTAAGTTATTCTTTAATATTTTTACTTAAAATCCTTAAAACTTTGCTAGTTTTAACTGCTATTATCCTTACTATTTATTCAATGAGATCGATTTCTTTCTTCTCCTTGTCCTGAGAATGAACCACATTAGATGGTTTCAAAAGTCGACTAAATCTTAATGATGCGATTAATCTGAAAGACATTTATCTATATTATAGATCACAAAAAATAAATTATTTATATTATATAAAACAAATATAATGAATAAAATAATAATAAATCGTGATGTAACCATTTTACAAAAAAATACAAATAACAATATTAAATGTAAATTAAAAAAATTATTATATAAATCTAATAAATATAAAATTAAATAAAAATAATAAAACAAATTAACAATAGAAATTAAATAATACAAGGAGATAACAAATTCTAAAATAAACCTAAAGCATCATCTATCAATAAATTAATGATAATATAAAGCCCATATATTTATATAAAAACATGATAGAGTAAAGGAAATGTAACCAATAGAGAGAAATATGAGTTGAGAAAAATATTATGCGAAAATAATAAAATTAAAATTGAATAAATATAGTAAAACAAGTTAATAACGGAAATTAAGAAATCTAAAAGAAAAACTTTAAATACTATTTATCAAATAAAAAAACGATGATGCATGAGTTAAATATTTAATTATATAAAATAAAAAACAAAAAAACTATGAAGACAAAAGAAATGTAACCAGTAGAGAAAAATAAGGGTTAATAGCTAGTTGTGAAGAAAAAAATATGTGAAATAAAAAACAAAGAAAGGAGAGAAATCTAATGGCTCGAAATTAACTAAGCATATATTCCTTTAACCAGCAGAGAAATTTAAGGGTTAATAGCTAATTGTGAAGAAAAAAATATGCGAAATAAAAACAAAGAGAGGAGAGAAATCTAATGGCTCGAAATTAGCTAAGCATATAGACATCCTTTTGATTGAAATTATTGGGCCGTTCTTTCCAAATGATGTGAGAGGAGTGATGGGTGTTTATGCAATAATTTTAGTTGGTAAGGTGTTTAGATATATGAAAGTGTTTTGTTATAATATTTTTGGAAATGTGGTTGTGGAAAGTGTTTGTTATATATATGATAGTGAGTTTTGAAAGATTTGTCAATTTAGTCAATGTAGGATGGAAGAGTTTGGTAAACATTTGGATTAAATATATGGTTAAATTTATGTTTAGGATATAAATATATGTTTAAGAGTTTCATAAGGTTTAAAAAGAGTCTTGGTATTTTTGCATCAAAACCTCATAACTCCTTTTGGGAAAGTGCTAAAATCCAAAAACACCTCAACAATTTTAATTAAAAAGATGGTTATAAGCTTTGCCAATTCAGAAAACCCACCATTCATCAACTAAATCTCTCCTTCTCTTTATATTTTGTTTAGTCCATTTTTCTTCATAATTAGTTATTATCATGTTTTTATTAACTTTTCATGTCATTCTTCTTCATATTTTTGAGGTTTTCTTCTTTAATTTAGTATTTTTGTTTTACTAATATAAGGTATTTTAAGTAATTTTTAGAAATATTATTTAGTGGTGTCTTTATCACTTTTATGTAATCCTTTCTTTATTATGCTCTTCATGTTTTTTAATTTACAATTATTATTTTCTTACTTTGCATACATATGTTTTTTATTTGTCACACAATGGTTGTTCATTATTTTTGTCAATTTATTTTCCTTTTTACATAATGGATACCTATTTTAGTTCCTTAATGGCTATCAAACTTTATTTTATAAATTCAAAATTCAAAATTATTTTCAGATACCATTCTAAGCTTCATTTGTCCCCAATGATGAGTGGAGTGCTCACTTGAAACATTGGATGTTTCAAACTCTTAATGATAGTTTATCTCTACAGATCTTAAACAACACAATGAAGATATAAAATATAAATGATTTTCTCATACTTTTCAACCTTCAAAATCTATAAAAAGGCATGTTTCATAGTTGGTTTAGGTTAAATTCTTAGTATGTCTCTCTTACGAATATCTAAAATGATGTGTCGTAAGATTTCAATCCTTTATTTTGTTGTTGATGATTCAATTATAAATTAAATATATCAAACATAAAGGATTGGAGTGGGAGTGAGGTTGGAGATAGGATGAGAATATTGCAAGGAGGTGACATCTCTCTTGAGGAGAACACATTATAAATGCATGAAGAAAAGGTCATGGAGAGATTCTTTTCAAATATTAGAGACCCTTGTTGTTAACCTATCCTTGTATCTTGAAGAATATAGACTTTACCATAGGTACCATCCTCAGAATAAGGGGAATTCTTTGGAATTCTCCCTTAAATATGTTTCCCGGAAAGAAAAAAGAAAACTACAACTTTTATGAACATTACATATTCATTTCCAAACACACAATGAATCTTTTATGTTGATATAATGCACTATTGTGGTTTCAAGCTTCTAGTGAGTGGATGTGCCAATATTAATATGGCATACCTTAGATTTTTACAATAACAATAAATTGTCATTCTTATAAAATACACCCATAGTATCACATTAGGAAAACATAGTGGTTGTGGAATGTTTAGCTTGTGTGTGTGGGAGAGCTTGAAAGATCTTTCAATTAGCCAATATATGATTTGACACGGGATCGAGGAGTTTGGTAAACACTTGGACTGAGTAGAGCATCAAATGTTTAGGTTCTAAATAAATGTTTAAGAGTTTTATAAGGTTTAAAAAGTGTTTTGGTATTCTTGCATCAACACCCCATCACTCCTCTTGCATTGTTCGGGAAGTGCTAAAAATCTAAAAACATCCCAATAATTTAAATAAAAAAGATCGTTATAAGCTTAGACAATTAAAAAAACCCACCATTCATCAACTAAATATTTTGTTTAGTACATTTTTTTCTTCCTAATTAGTTATTGATCCTTGTTTCTATTAACTTTTCATGTTTCCTCCTTCATATTTTTCACGTTTTTTTCTTTAATTTAGTATTTGACTCTTGCAATATTAATCATTTTTAATATTTTTACTATTAAATGGTATTTCAAGTTATTTTTAGAAATATTATTTAGTCTTGTCTTTACTACTTTTATGTAATCCTTTCTTTATTTTGATTTGACTACTCTCCTCTTCATGTTTTTTAATTTATAGTTATTGTTTTCTAAATTTGTATTCATATTTTTTTATTTCTCACGTAATGGTTGCTCATTCTTTTTTTATTTTTTATTTTTCTTTTTACACTATGGATACCTAATGTAGTTCCTTAATGGCTATTAAACTTTATTTTATAAATTCAAAATTCAAAATTATTTTCAAATATCATTTTAAGCTCCATTTGTCCTTGATGATGCACGTAGTTCTCACTCAAAACACTAGATGTTTCATACTCTTAAAGATAGTTTATCTCTAGAAATCTTAAACAACAAAATGAATATGTAAAATGTAAATGATTTTCTTATACTTCTGAACCTTGAGAATCTATAAAAAGGCATGTTTTATAGTTGGTTTAGGTTAAATTCTTAGTACCACTCTCTTAAAAATATCTAAAATGATGTTTCATGAGATTTAAATTCTTTTAATTCACTTGTTTGTGATTCAGTTATAAAATAAATATATCAAACATAAAGGATTGGAGTGGGAGTGAGGTTGGAGACAGGATAAGAAGATTGCAAGGAGGTGACATCTCTTTTGAGGAGAACATATTATAACAACGTGAAGAAAAAGGTCATGGAGAGATTATTTTCAAAGATTAGAGACCCTTATTGTTCACCTAGCCTTGTGTATTGAAGAATATAGGTTTTACCCTTGGTACCATCCTCACAATAAGGGGAATTCTTAAGGATTCTCCCTTAGATATGTTTCCTAGAAAGGAAAAGAACAAATGTAAATTTTATGAACATTAAATATTCATTTACAAACACTCATTGGTGTTTTTATGTTAATACAATGCACTAGTGTTGTTTCAAGCTTCTAGTGAGTGGGTGTGCCAATATTAATATGACATACCTTACATTTTTACAATAACAACAAATTGTCATTCTTGTAAAATACGCCCATAGTATCACATTAGGAAAACATAGTGGTTGTGGAAAGTGCTCTCTCTTTCATATATATATATATATATATATATATATATATATATATATATATATATATATATATATATATATATATATATATATATATATATATATATATATATATATAAGTGAGCTTCGAAAGGTATATCAATTTAGCCAATGTATGATTTGACATAGGATCAAGGAGTTTGGTAAACACTTGAACTAATTATAACGTCAAATTTATGTTTAGGTTCTAAATAAATGTTTAAGAGTTTTATAAGGTTTAAAAATAGTTTTGGTTCTTACAACAACACCCAATCACTCCTCTTGTATCGTTCCAGAAGTGTTGAAAATCTAAAAACAACCCAATAATTTTAATAAAAAAATGGTTATAAGCTTAGCCAATTTAGACAACCTACCATTCATAAATTAAATCTCTCCCCTCTCTTTATATTTTGCTTAATACATTTTTCGTGTTAAAAGTATAAAAACAACCCAATAATTTTAATCAAAAACATGGTTATAAGCTTAGCCAATTCAGACAACCTACCATTCATAAACTAAATCCCTCCCCTCTCTTTATATTTTCTTTAGTACATTTTTTCTTCAAAATTAGTTATTGATCCGTGTTTTTATTAACTTTTTATATTTCCTTCTTCTTCGTATTTTTTAGGCTTTTTTCTTTAATTTAGTATTTGGCTCTTGCAATATTAATCATTTTTAATCTATTTATTAACATATGGTATTTCAAGTTATTTTTAGAAATATTATTTAGTCTTGTCTTTACTACTTTTATGCAATCCTTTCTTTATTTTGATTTGACTACTCTCACTGACCTGTTTTTTAATTTAATTTAATTTTTTTTTTCTTAATTTGCACACATTTTTTTTCTCAGACAATTGTTGTTCATTATGTTTTCCTTTTTACACAATGGATACCTAATTTAGTTCCTCAATGGCTATTAAAATTTGTTTTATAAATTCAAAATTCAAAATTATTTTTAGATATCATTATAAGCTTCATTTGTCCGTGATGATGGGTTGAGTCCTCACTCTAAACATTGGATGTTTCAAACTCTTAAAGATAGTTTATCTCAAGAAATATCAAACAACACAACGAATATATAAAATGTAAATGATTTTCTCATACTTTTCAACCTTGATGATCTATAAAAACACATGTTTCATAGTTGGTTTCAATGAATTTCTGAGTATGACTCTCTTACGAATATCTAAAATGAGGTGTCATGAGATTTCAATCCTTTTAGTTTGCTTGTTGATAATTCAATTGTAAAATAAATATATCAAACATAAAGTATTGAAGTGGGAGTGAGGTTGGAGATAGGATGAGAAGATTGCAAGTAGGTGACATCTCTTTTGAGGAGAACACATTACAAAAGCATGAAGAAAAAGGTCATGGAGAGATTATTTTCAAAGATTAGAGACCCTTGTTGTTGACCTAGCCTTATATCTTGAAGAATATAGGCTTTACCTTAGGTACCATCCTCGAAATAAGGGGAATGCCTAGGGATTATCCCTTGACTATGCTTCCAAGAAAGAAAAAGAAAAACTATAACTTTTATTAACATTAAATATTCATTTAAAAACACTCATTGATGCTTTTATGTTGATATAGTGCACTAGTGTGGTTTCAAGCTTCTAATGATTGGGTGTGCTAATATTAATATTGCATACCTTAAATTTTCACAATAACAACAAATTGTCATTCTTATAAAATACGCCCATCGTATCACATTAGGAAAACATAGTACGTTGATGGAAATGTAGAATATTGTATTTTCTCTACAACACTCCAATGTCTCCCCTCTTATGGTTAGGACTACGTCTATATATATGTGCCACTAAAATCAATATATGGTTTATCGTATAGCCACATTAATAGTGCACGTTTATTGATCCCATTTTTTCAGGGAAAACTAGTTGATAGTTTTTGTACAATCCATTAAAATACTAATAATGCATCATTATTGTGAGCCACTATAACAAAAATGCATCAATACAATGTGTATGATCTGTTACAACATTTATGTGCCCTTTAAAATTAATTTTTTTACATCTGGTCAACCAGCCTACAAACTAGATCAATCAAAAAAATTTCACCCCTTGACATCATAATAACAAAAATTCATAAGCACGGCTCTGCTTAATCCTTGAGTTTTTTCTTGAAACTACCTCAATTCAGTCAATTTAAGAACCAACACAGTTTGTATGCTCATGGACCTGCATTTAGCAGCATGTTGCTCCATGTTGGACATGGTTATTCACCAGTAGGTTGCTCCATGTTGGGGTGCGTTGGTTCTATAAATTTGGGAAAAAGAAAGAATATTGAAGCCTCTTCTTATAGAAGCTTCCAGGATTTGTTGCAACTATTTACCTCAGATAAAACTCTCGAATCCTATCCTATCCCTCCTTGGATTTTCCATCCCTTATTGCTTGATCCCATCCTCCCATAAAGAGTGGATCCCAAAGCCTAGATTGGTAAATGGATAAGAGCTCACAACTTACCATCATCTTCTATATATTTTTGGCCATCCACAAGCTAGGGGTTGACTTTTGGAGATAGATTTGACCCTCATGATGATGTTGTGAAGAGTTATTATTCCATGTATTAGGGTGATTAGAGATGCACTTTGTGGAAAATAAGGAACACATCAACTTGGAGGAGCTCTTCTACAATATCAACTCGTATATTTGGTTGTAACTCACTTCTTTTTATTTTTTTATTTTTATTTTTTATTTTTATTTATTTTTTATATTCTGAATTGGACTAATTCTATTAAGCAAAAATATGGTACAAAGATAGTACAGACAAGAGAACGAAGAAACCGGCCAACCGGAAATGATAAACTATCAACATTGGTCCCGAAGAGAGTAAAAAAGACAAGCAAGGAATTGCAACAAGTGACAAGAGGGCTAGAAAAACCATCAACTATCCAACAATGGTGGAATCTTCCACACGAAGTTTCTTCCCTTTCTTTTTTTTGACTCTAACCCAACCAGTCTGGTGAGCATGAACTTGAACGACTTGAAGACTGGATTTCTCCAAATGAGGGAGCTCCTTATCAGAATCAGAGGAGGCGGACTCATGAACACGTTTTGGAGTGGTCGTAGAATCAGGAGGATGTCCAGGGGCGGTGGTGGACAAGTGCATCGACTGAGGACCATGATCTGAAAATGCACCACTCCCTTCATCTTCTGAGCTCGAGGATTCAGAGTCTGCAGCAGGCGGTGGGCTATAAGGAGTCCATCTTTTGGATTTGGACTTTGTACAGTTTTCCTTTTTCTTTTTTGTAGGGAGAGTGGGGCAAGAGTTATGCAAATGCCCTGTTTGGTGACAGTGGCGGCAACGGAATGCAGTGTTCTCGTAATATAAGATCTGAGTCCAAACTAAGTCACCAACCTTGATGATGATTTGGTCAGGCAGTCCTTTGCTGAAGTCTACTTCCGCACATATTCTAGCATATGTGTAGAGACCTTGAAGTTCCCTGTCAAAATCAGCCGTTACAAAGCGGCCCAAGGTGTCGCCCAGGCATCTGTAAGCAGCCACATGCCATAAATGGATTGGTAAGTTGGGAAGTCTGATCTAGACAGGTGTCTTGGTGAGGACTGCTGTAGCTGGGTCAAAATCAGGGAACCATGGGGTTAAGAAGAGCCCAGATGTTCCCCAAAACCATGGACCTTCCTCTAATGCCAGTTCATAGTGCTTAGAGTGCTCAAACAATATTATAAATAAACCTTTTGAGCAAAATCTGACCTTGCATTTGCTAGTCCAGTTTTCGTGAATCCATTCGTAGATTTCATTTGTACGCGGCCAAAGTCCATTAAATCTGCAGATGATGGCTTTTTCAGCAAAATTTTGAAGATCTTCTTCGAGATTTGGATGGGAGATCTCAACTGAGGGAACATCATCCAACTTGTCAACCAAAAAAGGCTGGGGTTTAGGGGTTTCAGGGGGAGAGGGTTTCTGAGGGTGAACAACATCTTTGTATGAGTAAGAAGGGGCAGAAGAAGACTGCCCAACAGCGCCACCTCGAAGATGAAGGGAGAGCACCATAGAAACATTTCTGTAAATGTTGTAAACTGAGAGGGGAAGAAGGTCCTCAAGTTGTTTACCTTGGAAAAGAAGTCTTTGGTGGACCGAGGGAATCCCAGTCCGGCGTTCCAGATTTATCTTGAGATTCTGCACCAGATCTGAAGAAGAAACCCATTGTAAAAGTGTATTCCCTGAGAGATGTAAGATTTGGACTTGAAATGAAGCAGGGGACTGTAGTGGAACAGGATCTTCGCGACGGCTAAGGGTATTTTTGCAGGAGCGGACATCCTCGTTGCTCTGCATAAAAATTCCGAGTGGGAGGGGATTGCCTCTATTCCAGCACCTGAATCCATTATTATTGCAGCCAGGGATAGCGGCAAGGGCCACCGCTCGGTCTGCAAATGATTTTTCCGCAGAGCCATTTATTGCATTACCTTCTGACCTCTCCGTGTTGAAGGCCTCCGCGAAGAGGCAAGGAGAAGGGAGTCCGAGCCAGACTCCGCAGGGCGCAGGCTCCATGCATATTTTTGTTGTGCTGGGAAGCCCAAAATCGAAGTCATCTCCCTTGTATTCGCCAGCGAAGGGGAGGACTGCTGGGTCAGGTAATACATGCTCGGGAACTGCAAATTGATTGCAGGTGGCGGCATAGCCCAAAAAAACCCTAGCTGCTGCCATATTCGCCGATGAGAAGAATAATTGTTATTTTACCCACCAGACTCTATTACTATTAATGCAAAGAGTTATTTGTTTTCCTATATATGATATTATGATTTCATGTATCTCTATGCCATGTTGATCAATTGAATGAAGTATTTAGATGATGCAACATAGATGTCGTAGATCGTTGGCTTGTGTTGTTTGATCATGTAGGTTCTAATTATAGCGACTAGAGCTAGAATTGGAGCATTCAAGCCAAAAGAGGAGCGAATCATACAACGGATCACAATTAGGATTCATCCCATTATCTGTTTACTTCAATGGAAACATTATTTTCTATGACTTTCTATTATTCTAGGCTAGGCCACCCACTCTAGGGAAGATACTTATGTCCGCATTTATAGATTTCGTATAACAAATTGGCGACTCCAATGGGGAATGGTGTATTCCCTTTGTGGTTTCTTTTTCCTTAGTGCTTTTCTTACCTCTTCTTCATACCTTCACTGTCATACTCATTCAAGAACAAACATAGGAAGACTTTTCATTGAGTTTTTACTTGCAATTTTTGTGTCAAAACTTTCTATTGATTGATCATCGCACTCTGTGGTCTAGAGATAGTGCGTTGCAGTGCATCCTAGCCTTCTTTACACCTACGTTGTAGTGAATCCTAGCCCTTTCAACAGCTGCTATGTTCCTGGTTTGATGCAAAAAATTTCCTTTTGTGGTTTTCTCTCTGATTAAATTTGTTCTAGTTGGTCCTCCTTGTGCCCTTGAGTGTGTCTTGGTCTCTCATAAGCCTTCATATTGTTTGATTTTGGTTTTGAATGCCTTTGATAAGGATTTTTTTAGTTTTTACTTTGTTCTTATCATTAGGTCATTATCAAACTAAATTGTTTGATCATTAAGTGCTTGAAAGAATTGGTGTTTTATACATCGTTCTGAATAATTTATTTTATCAATGATTAGGATTTACTGGGTATCCTAGCCTAGAACAACAAAAAGACTAATAAGCTATTGTTTTGCTTGAAGTAGCAGTTAATGGGATGAAACCTACCTATGATCCTTCGTATTATTCGCTCCTCTTTTGGCTTGAATGGTTGAATTATAGCTCTAGTCGCTATAATTAGAACCTACACAATCAAACAACACAAGCCAATGATCTACGAAATCTGTGTAGCATCATCTAAATACTTCATTCAATGGATCAACATGGAATCGAAATACATGAAATCATAACATCATATATAGGAAAACAAGGAAATATATGCATTAATACTATTGGAGTGAGTTACAACCAAATATAGGAGTTGATATTGTATAAGAGCTCCTCCAAGTTGATTTGTTCCTTCTTTGCCACAAAGTGCACCTATAATCACCCTAATGCATGGAATAATAACTCTTTACAAGTAGCAGCACGAGGGTAGAATCTATCTCCAAATCACAACCACTAGCTTGTGGATGAACACAAATATATAGAAGAGGATGGTAAGTTGGGAGCTCTTATCCATTGACCAATCTAGGATTTGAGATCCACCCTTGATGGGAGGATGGGATAAATGGATAAGGGATGTAAACGCCAAGTAGTTATAGGATAGGATTCAAGAGTTTTATCTGAGCTAAAGACTTGTAACAAATCTTGGAAGCTTCAAGAAGAAGAGGCTTTGGGGTTCTCTCTATTTTTTTCCAAATTCCTAGAACCAATACACCCCAACATGGAGCAACCTGCTAGTGAACGAAGGTCCATAGGAATATATACTGTGCTAGTGATTAAATTGACTGAATTGAGGTAGTTTCAGGCAGAAACTCAGGGATTAAGCAGAGTCACACTTAGGGTTTTGTGCCATGATGATGTCAGGGGGTGAAAGGATGTTCATTGATCTAGTTTGCAGACCGATTTACCAGATGTGACAAAATGGCCTATAACAAGTTGCCCCTATAGCGTACATTCAGAAATGGTGATAGATGACTAAAGTGCTTTACTTTGTGACAAATTAAGATCAAGAATAACTGAAGAGATCATATTTTTTTACAATGCATTTACATCATGATGTCTTTGCTGAGGTATGCATACCCATACTCAACACATAAGCAAACATTACATGTACAAAAATCCAAAGACATGTCCACTGATGAAAAATGGTGGACCCATGACTGGATGAATGTTTGAGTGATCATAGCCATCATACATTGTGATATTTTTTAGTCTTGAAATCACAACCCAGATGGTTGAAACTAGATCTCGGGTCTTCTATCTCGTACAAACGACCATGGAAATGTATGAGCCTAACCATGTGAATCAATGAGCTAGAGTCGAACATAGTAGAAACCATTCGATTACTGGCCAATGTTGTAAGCCATTAACATATGCGAGAAAAACCATCGATGATGTTAATGGATCTCAACATATTGCGGTACAATATATATGGTGTGAATGAATGAGTTGAGGTCAAACACCACACTGAATTTTTTGGTCGAAACCCATTGATGTAAACTTGTCACCGAGAGTGAGGAAAATTTTCATTGATGTATGTAAGCACCAAGGTACTGAAGGGATGTTTCTAAGTCAAATTCCTGGATAATGAGTTGATGTCGATAGGAAGCGATCCGTCGCGGGAGGGCCTTGATGTATCCCCCATCAACGACATGAAACATGTATTATGATTTGAGACAAAATCATATTGATACAAAACTGCATTAGGAATGACACACATGGAATTAATCCTTAAGAGTATTGTAGCAGATATTGATTGAATGAATTCTCTTGAACACATTGGTGACACTAAATGGAGTTGGTATCATTGACCCAAATTGAAGATGCAGGCTTTGAAAATGATATGATGAACCAAAATACAAGCAGATTAACCAACCCAACAACGACAAATATGGAGTGGAAGAGTGTCGTGTTCAAGAGAGACTCACTGCCATTAGAAAATGGAGTACCTTTTATTTCCCAATTTCCCTAGCCATACTAGTTAGTGCATCCTAAGGAGGATGTCGTATGTTTGATCTGTAAGTTCATCCTTTGGATGGATCCATCTGAGTATGTTTAACTAACCTTGAGAAGGAGTGGTTCAATATTGTGATGTTCAAAAAGTCCATCGTTGTTTGATGTTTTAATGAATCCGTCGAAGGTAAAAATTCACATATTTTTCATGTTTAGAGAGTTTGAAAAAGAGGCGAAAAATGAAAACTCCACATGTTCCTTTTCGTAGATAGTCCCTTGAGTCCAAAAAGATAGAAAACGATACCCAAGATAACCTCTTAGCCATGTTTGACTAAGGCTAAGGAATTCTTTTTTTGTAAATAGTCTAGCTTAGTACAAAAAAGGGTTGAACTTATACTAAGTAGACATATTTTCATTTACTTTAACGAGTTCGAAAAGACAAGTGCTCGACAATATTTTCATATTTTGGGAGTCTGAAAAGAGACGAAAGAGGACTCCACCTAGAGGAAAAAGTAGTACCAAAGGGTAGCAACTAGTTTTGGTCACGATGGAACTTCTAAAAACATGCAAAGGTAATGAGGTTAGCTAATAAGACCACTCATTGCAATGGTTCTACATGCAAGGGTAAAAAACCAAGTGAAATCGTATGATTGGGCAAGAATATGGTGACGATGGAATGAGAAAACCAAGGCTCATCTTGAAAAAAACATGCTAGAAAAAAATGGTAATCACGAGAGATAGGATGAGAATGGTTTCATTTTTACCCAAGATTGAAACATGGGAAACTATGCTTGAAAATAATTGAAGATGGTTTCATTTTTTCACAAGCTTTAAACATGAGAAAAACTATGCTTGGAGTTGGTTTCGGTTTTACACAAGCTTGAAACGGAGAAAAACTATGCTTGAAATAAGTTTGCATGCCCACATCATAATGACTCAATTCGAGGTACATGACCCCCTAAGCTTCATTTTATTCACCCAAGTAGACTACTAGCCACTAACAAGTGGATGGAATGAAGGTTCATTTACGAGATCAAGTGAAAGACTCGACTGGGAATTTACGAGATCTAACCAAAGACTTGAATTGAAAGGGGATATGTTTCATTTTTTAACGAGCTTGACACAAGAAAAGTACTATGATCAAGATCTTTTCATGTTTATGCAAGCTTTTAAATTAGAGGAAATTATGCTCATAGGAACTTATTTCATTTTTTAACGAGGTTGACATAGTAAAACAACAATCCTCATAAGATCTTGATTCATTTTTTAACTAGCTTCACACAAGACAAGGAACTCTGCCCTAAGACCTTGTTTCATTTTTTAACGAGCTTGACATTAGAACAGGAACTATGCTCAATGATGCCTTGTTTTATTTTTTAACAAGCTTTACACAAGAAAAGGGAATCTACTCTAAAAACATTGATCATGTCCCATAAGAGGCCATGGCTTCTAAGAGGTTCTCATCACATGGGAGAACAACATTCTTGAAGGGTTACATATCAAAGGATCTAATGGAGATATTGGGCTCTAATGCCCCTAGTACGTGATGCACTATATCACTAACTAGATCATTAGTATACGTGGGCATGGAACAGGGAGCCACATAATTAACCTGTGACGGGGAAGATGCCACTTGCATATAAGGGCCATTTAGGTATGTTGGTTGATTGGGAGTCAAGTTAGGACCAATTAATGAAATATTTTCAATGGTCGCAATTCTTCCTTAATGCGATAATCACATCACATGAAAGAGTGAAGAGACAAGAGCTCCCATGACATAAATATAGTCATGCCCAAGGAGTAAATTAAAATATAAAGGGCCTTGGACTACAATCACATCGATATAGAAAATATTTCCTCCCAAAGTAATAGGAAACTTAGGAAGGATCCCTAACAGTTGGCTAGGTCCTCTTTTAAAAGCCAAAAAATTCTAGGTAAAGGGCACAAGCTACGGAGAACCTAAAGCTTGCTAAGAAGTCTAGGAAAGAATACTAACAGACGCGCCTTCATCTATAACTGTGCTAGGTGCGGTCATATTATAAGCATGTACTATTATTCGGAAGGGCACATAAGGAGGAAGACGAAATCTTTCCAATAAACTCTAATCAAAGGAAGTGACCATACTACTTGGAGGGGGTGTCGTGGGAAAGGGAGAACTGCCCCTTTCTGCAATGGGAATGGGAAAATTATCCCTTTGTGCCATAGGAATGGGAGGATTGTCCCCTTGTATCATGGGAATAAGAGGTTTCCCCTAGTTCATTGGAATTTTAAGAAACAAGAATAACCTGAGTGGTATGAACTTCAATCTCTTCGGGAAAGGTACGATCAACTGAAGTGTGAATCAAGTCAACCATTTTCACAGCCAATTTTTGTTCAGGAACAGATGCATGGGATTCAAATTCAGAGAGAGTGGGATTGATTGGATTTGGATTATGATCAATCACTTCATCATCTAGTGGAGGATTGGGAGAAATATTTTGGTAACGAACTTGAAGATGAGGTTGAGAATCTGTAAGGTTTTCCAACAATTTTTATGCTTCATCCATATAAGGAAAAAGGTGAATAAGATGATCCCCTCCACATAACATACATGGAAATTTTACTTTACCCTTTTTCCTAGGGATATTACTATCACTAGGTGATGGTTTATCACCAACATGATCTCCAGAGGCTTATGACAAAGGTTGATGTGAGCCTGTAGACCACACTTCTAATATCTTGGGAATAATAAGAGAATCTCTAATAATGTGGTCACCCTTACATAAATTTCAAGGTAATTTAGCTTTATGGGGTTGATTGGAAGGTTTATGTACGCTAGTTGCATGGGTAGCAATGGTTTCTTGGTTCCCACCTGCTTATATTGCTTCTTATTGTTTGTCCTCTTCTTCTTCTTCTTAGTTTTCTGGTTACTAGAATCAAGAATTTCACCAGACGAGGAGGAAGAAAGGGATGAAGAAACAACAGGTGAAGAAGGAAAAGGGTAAAATCTAGTATCAACTTGAGGTTGATGTTGTTCAGGTGGAAGAGAACTTGGTTGAGAAGTAGTTTGGACATTCAAAACCATAGGGGTCGAAAACAACCAAACTGGAAAACCAATGGTAAATTCGGGAAGGGACAACATTGTCATATAAGGAGCACCAATATTTCCAAAAGGAGGAAAAGGACCAAGTTTCCCATTATAGGGGTTCCCTTTATCGGTGGACTCGGGAACTATTGCCATTAGTATCAACCTAAGATCCACTAAGGAGTTTTTCCACAGTAAGGATGTTGTTCTGCAGTTAATTAATTGATTATATAAATTAACAACAAAAAATAAATAAAAAAGGTGTAACAAGGAAAAATTCTTTACCAAGCAACTGTGAACTACAATATACACCTTGGCAAACCAAGGAATTAATGTACGTGCAGTAAATCTCCCTGAATGTTGTGTTCGACGTATCACGGTATACAAGGCGACTGACTTGGTTACCTTTGGCAAGGACAAAAACCTATAGGGGACTTCCATAATATACTCGATGGTATGTGGAAGTGCAATCTGTAGTAAAGTTGTCTAATGCGTAATCGTTAGATGAGAGTGTTCCCATATACTTTTCATGCGTGGAGAACCATCTGATATGCCCAAAGGTATGTGGAGAACGATCTGATACACTTACGTACGTGGAACATGATATCACCCCCGAAATGCAATGTTGGTAAAAAATGACAACTCCTACGTTTAGAGATGTCAGAACACATCTCTAGCTAGACCTCTAGATGTTTGGTTTAATGTGATAAATGCTCCTTAGGTTGATTGAGTGAAATTTAGAGTTGATATTGAATTAGGTTTCAGTTTCAAGGCTCAAAAATCGATGTCACCTGAACATACCTAAGATGCAACTAATATGACAAAAATAACTCTTTTCATTTTCCTTTTAACAATGAAAGGCCAAACTAAGTAGGGGAAGAATAAATCAATAAAAAATGCAACAAACAAGTGATGCAACAATCTATCTCTACAACTTCACTATTCCAATCAAAATAAAAGACCTATATGCAATGCATGATGCATAATATTTTTCTTTTGGATTCCTCTTATTTTTAAGATAAAAACTAATATATTTGCCTAATCATGATAAAATAAACTATCTAGAAAGATGAATAAAACACAAATTTTTTCAAGCACTCAATGATCAAACAATTCAGTGTGCTAATGACTTAATGATAAGAAGAAATTAAAACCTAAACAAATCATTATCAAATACATTAAAAACCAAAAGAAAACTAGATGAAGGCTTATGAGTGACGAAGACACACTCAGGGACATAAGGAGGACCATTTCGAACAAAGTTAATCAGAGAGGAAACCATAAAAAGGAAATTTTTTTCATCAAAATGGGATCATATCAGGTGTTGAAAGGGTTAGTGTGCACTGCAACATAGGTGTAGGGAAGGCTAGGGTGCACTGCAATACACTTTCTCTAGACCACAGGGTGCAGTGATCAATGAATAGAAATTTTCAACATAAAAATTGCAAGTAAATCTCAGTTAAAGGTCGTCCTAGGTTTGTTCATGACTGAGTATGGCAGTGAAGGTCCGAAGAAGAGGTAAGAAAAGCACTAAGGAAAAATAAACCCCCCAGGTAATACATTGTTCCCTAGTGGAGTTGCCAATTTGTTATATAGAATCTATGGTTGTAGATAAATGTATCTTCCCTAGACTGGGTAACCTAGCCTAGAAAAATAGAAAGACAAAGAAGCTAATGTTTCCCTTGAAGTAAACATATAATGGGATGAAGCCTACCTGTGATATGTCATATGCTTCACTCCTCGTTTGGCTTGAATTCTCCAATTCTAGCTCCAGTCGCTATAATTAGAACATTCACAATCAAACAACACAAGCGAACGATCTGCAACATCTATGTAGCATCATCTAAATACTTACATTTAAAGGATTTACATGGCATTGAAATACATGAAATCATAACATAATATATAAGAAAACAAAGAACTCTTTGCATTAATACTAATGGAGTGAGTTACAACCAAATATAGTAGTTAATATTGTATAATATCTCCTCCAGGTTGACTTATTCCTTCTTTGCCACAAAGTGCACCTCTAATCACCCTAATACATAGAATAATAACTCTTCACAACAACAACATGAGGGTAGAATATATCTCCAAAAGCCAACCCCTATCTCGTGGAAGGCCACAAATATAGAGAAGAGGATGGTAAATTGGGAGCTCTTATCTATTTACCAATATAAGCTTTTAGATCCACTCTTGATGGGTGGATGAGATCAAAGGATAAGGGGTGGAAAAAATAAGGAGGGATATGATAGGATTCGAGAGTTTTATTCGAGGTAAATAATTCTAAAAATTCCTGGAAGCTTCTTGATCTGAAATGACTGTATTAGTTTTGTTGTGCTAAGTGTCTTTCAGTTTAAAAAACATGTGCATAATTTCCTCTTTAGTTTGCATAAGGATTGAGGAGTTTGTCCATGAATTGTAGATGGTTTTTAGTGAATTAGAAGCATAAAATAAGCATAAATAACACTGAAAAATAGTGTAAAATAGAGAAATAAGTCACCATATGAATTTTACATAGCAGGCATGATGAAGCAGTTCACCCCTCCTGGGCTACATCTGCTGGCCCAACTCCCAGTGACTTGTCCATCTTTAATTATGCTCAAAATTTTGATATTACATGCAGTTACAGTGCTCTAATGGTTGTTTTCTCTGCACCAATGGCTCCAGAATGCTCCAATTAGTCAAAAATGACTCTTCATTCACTCAAGATGGGTGAAATTTGAGTCTCCTACTCTTTTTCCCAGTATCTCCTAGCAAAGCTCCACTAAAAAAGGAGAACTCCGCTTAACTAGAGTTAAAATTGGCTTGACCGCCAATTTAGGCACTCACTAAATTTTCTGCCGACTTAAATGCACATTTAATGTTGTGGTTGGGTGGTGGCCACATGCACACCCCCAAACCGCCGGTTATCATAACTATCGAGCGGAACTTACGCTGTAAACTGCAGTTGAAAAGAGTTGAATTAGGGTTTTTGTTGCCATCGAGTTAGCACTTATCCCTGCAGCTTGGAGTTGTTAACGCTGCCATGTGATACATATGATGGGAACCGCTAGCTGGTTGGGACCGCCGGTGGTTCCCAATCCCCAATCGCATTTTCTATACACGATAATACAAACCCATCGCCTAAGGAGGTTAAGTAACTCATGTAGCTCAGATGGTAAGGTGTGCGCGTGCAAGGAGGGAGGTCAGGGGGTCGAGCCCTGCTACCTCCAACAAAATTTTACTATGCAGTTGTAGGGCCACGTGGCAGCCTCATGGCTGGCCACGTGGCAGCTTCTGGTTGGCTCTTCGAACCCGTACAACCAATAAAAACCTGACACTTGTCCTCCTGCGATTGGTCTTGAGAAAGGAATATTCTCTTTTGCTGAATATACATCCACCTTGCTCACTGTGCATCCCAGTCAAACCTGGTCAAACTATCACAATTTTACCTATTTGGCATTTCGATCAGAATGCAATATCTTCCTCATACGACATCGATTTTTCGAACCGCTTGCAGCGCCGAAATCAGGAAGAAGAGATGTACACAACCATCCCTGTTTCAATCCAATGCAGTAAATTTTAATTTTGAGAAAAATTTATAAACTCCTGATCATTCCTCCCCATTGGGAAGCTTTTGGACCCCAAAAGACTTGATTACCTATTCAGTAGATGAGTGTACAACTCCCTCTCCTTTCCAACCTCCATCCATTTTTCCTTGCTTGGTTTAGTGCCTTTAAGCCCAACTCGAAGGTGGTCAACACTTCCCCTCTTTGATGCTCTTGTCCTCCTGTTAATAATTGTATCTTATTTGAGATCATCCATAAATTATGGCGAGAAATATTCAATAGAAGGTAGCTAAACATCACTTCCTTGATCATTGATCAAAGGTGGTTCATATAAGCGTAAGTTTTCAACATTAACAACTGAATACATTTGCATGTAAGAGGGAAAATCAGGTTGGAATGCATTATTACCAACTTTTTTTATGATCTTGAAAGGACCATAGAGAATGGGTTTGAGCTTTTTACCTTCCCCTTGCATCCTTTCTTTGCTAATGTGCAACCATAACTCATCTCCCTCTAGAAACTTGTGATCAAACCAGTGTTTGTCATGCCTCTATTCATATTTGCTTTGAATTTTCTCAAGCTGTTCTTGAACTTGTTGATGTGTCATATGAATTTTCTCAATGAACTTTCAAGCCTTATCAATGTCACTATGGCCATAAATTGCAACATCCTTCCCAAAGATGAAGTATAATGGCGATTTTGGCAAACACCCAAAGCATACTTCAAAAGGTGAGGTTTGTGTTGAAGAGTGCTTTGCCCGATTGTAAGCGTGCTGAATGTAATGCAATTGTTCATCCCACAACTTAGGATGTTTGTTGCAATATCCTCTCAATAGAAGCACAATTGTTTTTTTTAAATTCCATAGTCGTTGACATAACACTGAGCAAAAAAGGCCACAGCTGCACTGATGCAGCCCTATGGGAGTGACTAGGAGTTTCTAGTCACATGGAGGGCTTGGCAAGGGAGCGACTAGGAGTTTCCAGTCGCATGGAGGGCTTGGGAAGGAAGCGAATGGGATTTTCTAGTCACATGGAGGGCTTGGGAAGGGAGCTACTGGGGCTCAAGCTCAAGGAAAAGTCATGTTGGCTCAGGGGATGGACACCTGGAGGCGCTGGGTTACTCCTAGAGGGTCTTGTGGCACCTGAGGGAAGTCAGTAAGGTTTATTTGTCGACTCTGTTTGCTTAAGGTTGCATAAGAGGTTGAGTCTTGTCATAGCGGCCCCTCATCTCATTTTTACCTTGGGTAAGCCAGGTAAAGTGGGTAGATGTGAGGGGAGGTGTCGTTACAGGTGGTATTAGAACCAATTTCAAACACCTGGACTAGATGAGCTAGATGCATGTTGTTATGAGTGCATTGTCATGGTTAAGGTTGGCATGCATGAGGTTATGGTATGGATGATATGTCATTATGATGTTATGGTATGAAGGATATGATGTTGATGTGTTGGCCGAGATCAAGCAAAAGATGCAAATCATTAAAGTGAGGTTGCAACGCTAGAATTTGGGGTAAGAGAAAATCGTCATATGTTTGGCATGAAGGTATGATGGTTAGTGATTGTTTCAAGCATTAGGTTTGTGTACATGTTTGTCATTCTATGGTTGTTGCAGTTACATGTATGATATATGTTAGTTAATTAGTGTGATCATATGTACCTTTGTCGGTTAGTCATGAAGGATAGTAACTTGTTGTTGTATGAATTGTGGTCGTATGCATGATGGTTATGGTAATTGTACTTAGGATCTTGATGTTATATGTATCATGTTAATTTGGATGTGCCTAAGCAGATGGTTAGGGTTATGACATTCAGGTATGAGTCGACCTATTTGTGATATTGTGTTGTACTAATCTAAACTTACTGTGCATATGTGATTGTTATGCATGAATGAATTTTTTTTGTGAGTTTATGATGTGAACATGTTAGCTAGTTACTGTCATGGATATCATGACCTAGATTATGTTTCGGTTTATATGTTGTGAAATTATATCGTGCTAATCTAGATTGATTGTGAAGATAAGATAGCCTCCCCTAGGATACATTGAGGTATGAGTTTGATTATGTTGCTTATTTGGTATGAGTTTTCTTATGTCATCTACTTGGTGCTTGAATGTTTGATTATGTCATTTATTTTGTGTTTGAGTGTTTGGTGTCTATTATGTCATCTATTTTTTGTTTGAGTATTTGATTAGTTGAATGAGATGAGTTTGTATCTATAATATTGCATGAAGGAATGATCTTGTTTGAGATGGTTGCATTAACACATATGTGATGAGAACAACCGATATGCACTTGAGTGTAAGTAGGTGATAGTTGTAGCATTATGTATTATGACTGATGAATGTGATTTGATTGTTGATTATGACACGGTTGTTAGACTTGGTAAAGATTGATTTCAAATTAATAAATATGATGTATTGAACTTTGAAACATGTGGTTGACATGTTTGTTCAATTACAAGGCAGGGTGCTTGGCACAACAAGGTAAGATAACTAGTACATTGTTATATTTATTTATACATTGATATTTATGTGTTTACGAAAATATGATACAGGGAATTGCACGGCAAAGAGACTACCATGAAGGCTCAGGACGAGCTTTCCTTTAGAAGTACTGGAAACCATGGGGATTGAGTCATGGTATTTTTTGCTAGTGTCATGCTTTCAGTCTTTTGTGATTGGTTGCACTTGATTTGCGGCTTTATTTATATCTGGTATATGGCCATACCACTTTGTTTGTGGTGTCATATTTCTATTGGTTTTCCTGGGTTTCTTCTTGGTTGCTTTTGGTTCTTGTATTTTATGTTTTGAGGGTCTTGGAATTGGCTGGGGAAAGAGGAAAGTTAATGGAGGTCAAGGAGATTTGTGTGGTACCCAACAGGTAATATAAGACCGAGATGAAGCTCAGTGCATGTAAAAGGACAGTTGAAGGCAAGATTATGACAAGTGGTTGGATTGGTTGGGTCCATTTGTGTAAATGAACAATGACAGTACTATCATGAGAAAGGTAACAAGAAAGGTGAATAAAATGGATTTGAGGTGTCATATGCCTTGGCTATGTAGGGAACTGTTGTTCTCAATGTTGTTCATGTTTTGCACAGATAAAGGGAGTTCTCTTAGCCTAGACCTTATGATATCTTGTAATTATATTGTGATTATGATTATGTTTTTATATGCCTATATGTATGTATGTATGTATTTATGTCGTTGACTAACAGGGTCATTAGGATTATTTTGTGCTAGTGTTCACGTGTATATATATATATATATATATATATATATATATATATATATATATATATATATATATATATATATATATATATATATATATATATATATATATATATATATATGCCTTGGATATGTAGGGAACTGTTGTTCTCAATGTTGTTCATATTTTGCACAGATAAAGGGAGTTCTCCTATCCTAGACCTTATGAAATTTTGTAATTATGTTGTGATTATGATTATGTTTATATATGCATATATGCATGTATGCATGTATGTATGTATGTTGTTGACTAACAGGTTCATTAGGATTATTTTGTGCCAGTGTTCACACACACACATATGTGTGTGTGTGTGTCACTGTCCGATAGGATCGAGATTGTTTTGTGCTAATGTTTATATATGTGTGTGTGTGTGTGTCTATGTCACTGTTGGCAGGGTTGGCAGGGATCATTCTTTTGGAGGAATGATTTCTTATGCAGGTGAATGGCATGAAAGAGGTTCCTGGTTATAAGGAATCAGGTGGGAAGAGTAGCCCTAGAAGATTTGTGTGGTCAGTATCACGTGGATATGATTTAATATTATGTGATTGTACTACGTCTATGTTTATGTTATGGGCGGGTGATGATAAGGGATACATCAATGAAATGAAAGCAATATGATCTGTGGCATGCCGGGACAAGCATGGATAAGGCACTAGCAACAAGGTTGTTTGGTAAGGACAGTGTGGTCTTAGGATGTGCAGTACCAGTGTTGTGTATATGTAGTATATGTAATATTGTGTAAATATGATGTTGTGTGCATGTTGCATATATAGTGTTGTGTGCATGATTGCATATGTGGTGTTGGGTACCGATGGTGCTAAGTACATGTCGTATACGCAGTGCTATGTGCATCTGGTGCTATGTACATATGGTGCAGTGTGCATGATTGTATATGCAGTGTTGCGTGCATCTTGTGCTATGTACATATGGTACATGTGGTGTTGTGTACATGTTGCACAAATGGTGTTGTGTACATGTGGTGCTATGTACACATCATACAAAGGGTGTTGTGTACACCTTATGCAGATGGTGCAGTGTACATGTGGTGTTGTGAAAACGTTATGCAGGTGGTGTCGTGTATGTGTGGTGTTGTGTACACATTGTGCAGGTGGCGCTGCGTACAAGTGGTATTCTATACATGTTGTACAAGTGGTACTGTGTAAATGTGGTATTGTGTACATGTCATACATGGTGTGTTGTGTAAATTTGGTATTGTTTTATAGGTATTGTATAGTCGTTGTATCACGACATGTATATTCATGGTATTGTGCGGTGTGTATGTATATATATATATATATTGTTGTACACAAGATGTAGGTGTATGTGTTGTTTTGTACATCAGGTGTAGGTGTAGGTGTGTGTTGCATTTTGCACTCTATGTGTATATGTCGTACAATGTGATGAGACAGGTAGGTATGGTATTGCCTAGATGCCCTTATTGTTGATATTAAGGGTTGAGACGGTTTAGTCTCTAGATGCCCTCTGTTGTGGATATTTAGGGTTGAGGTGGTTTAGTTTATGGATTCCCTTGTTGTTGATATTTGGGGTTGAGGTAGTATAGTCTCGGGATACCCTTGTTGCTGATTTTGAGGGTGGAGGTAGTTTAGTCTCTGGATTCCCTTATTTCTTAAAGAGAAGGTATTGGTTGCTTGCTAGATTTGGAAACCGATTCAGTGTTTGTGCAGAAAGGAAAAAGAACAAAGGCAAGAGCAAAGAATCATGGAAAGATAAGTATGAGTATTTTACTTATGTTTTTAATTATGAGTATGATTTATAATTATGATTTATGATGGTTTTTTTTGAGCTAACTAGATGAGATATGTTTATACATGATTATTTGGTCAAAGATATGGTTTGACTTGTTGTGACAGGAAGTGAAAAAAATTGCAAGTGTACCTTATTGATGGGCCACCAATGAGGTGTGATTTTAATTTATTTTGAATCTAATGGAAGTTATGTGCTTGGTACAAGAAACCACGTAAATTCTTGGTTGGAGTGGTTGAAATTTCTTGCAAGGATTAGCACAGTGGAAAAAGGAATGAATTGGAATAGGCATAAGTATGTTGGTAAAGCACTTTAGGAGTAGGGACATTGTGGGACACTAGTACCCAATAGTGTCTATTGATTTCCATGAGCATGCCATGACTGGTATGATGGTTTTGAGGCTAGTATATTCCTTGGTTATTTTACCTTTAGATGCGAGGAAACCTTGCCGAGGGAGGGGTCGCCCAAGGGACTGTGTAGCAGAGAAGGGGATGCCCGCGGAACTTGGAAGGTCTGTGTCTGCATGGAAGGGGGTGACCGGATTGCCCGAGGGACTGTGTAGCAAATAAGGGAAGGTCAAGAATGTATTTGTTTTGGTCATTAGCATTGCCAAATGGAATTAGATGCACATTGGGAGTGTGTCATGGAACAATGAATCTGTAGTTATTCTATGAGAGGACAAGTAGCGTAGCATTGTAGCGCTAGACATTGGATGCAGACTTTGATTTTGGAAGTAGATTCTGGACTTCCTAGGAAGGAGGTGAATCCTTGTACTAATTTGAGGGTGGAGGAGTGAGCCTTTGGACACCCTTGGTTCAGATGCAAGAACCATATCCTTCTATTTGTTGGTTGAGAAAATGTACATATGTATACATGTATATTTTATTGTGAATATTGTATCGAGCTGGATTTATAAAGCTCCATGAAAAATATGCTTATTTTTTGGTTGAAGCAAATGTGAATGAGTATATGTGGTTGTTATTGTATACATCGTAATATGTTGTCTTAAATCTCCTTTAAGCAGTACGGTTTTCATGATTTTCATGATAGTTTTTGCTTTTGAGTAGGTTATTCATTGTAAATACCGCATTGAGCTAAGTTAGAAAGCTCCATGGGCAGTATGTTTTCTTTTCAGTGGTTTTGTTGATGTAAAGGCGTGGTTTAACACCGAGGATTGTGTTCCCCAAGGGGGAGGGTTCTGTAACAGACCCGGGCTAAAAGTTCATGTAATAAAAGTTAATAAAGGAAAAAATAAGACCACAGTTAAGGGACACATAATCCAAGCTTAATGTTGAGAAAAATATACTAGTGGGCATCACTTGTTGTGTTTTATGGCTAAGGGAAATTGGTGTTTGGTCTCAACCTAGTCTCCTAAATTGAGTTCATTTAATTGTCAACCAGGGTTGGTAAACTGCTGAAGTGAAGTGCACCGTATGTGCCTAGGCGTTTGTCTCTTAATGTGTTGTGTTTAGTGTTTTATGATTTTTTTGGTCTTTTGTGATGATTTATGATGTTTTTGGTCTTTTGGCAGTTTAATGTTCGCAAGGAAAATGACTAGAAAGCTAGTGGAAAGAAGCTAATGATTAAAAAAAAACAGAGTGAAGCCTAATTGGTTGATGAAAAATGACAAATGCAATTGCAAATATTGAAATAGAATCAAATCTAAACTATGACTAAGCAGAAACAAAGCTTGATAATGACTTTTAAGCAAATGACTCAAAACATAAACTCAACTTGTCCAATTCTTTCATCAAAGGTATTTTGAGAGAGAGCTTGAGAAGTGGTCAGCTAAGTATGCAAATTCTCCTAACTAAACAATTAAACAACTAACTTATAATGATGCAACATTTTATCCATGATTAGAGATTTGTTGAAGCATATTTGGAGGAAAACATTGATACCATCATAAGATCTTTATTCTAAGGCTAGTTCTTAACTCTATTCTGCAACTTAGTTAATCATCACTAAACCTCACCCAAGAGTTATAGATTTCTTTTTAAAGTAGGATTTTGAGGAAAGGCTCTATTTATGAAGTAGTAAAGAAGTTGCAAAAGTACCGCAGGCCTTGAAATGATACTGTCTTCTGTTCATATGGTTATGAATCAATTATAGATTTGGAACAAGAAGAAGTTTGTAAATAATGAAGGTTGTTTTGTTAAGTCTAACAACTGAAGTAATCTAATATGCAGTGGATGACAACTAAATGTGGAGTGCAAATGCAATGAGTTAAGCTAAAACTGAACTTAAGATGTCACTAGTCTAAAACAGTGCTGAACTAACAAGTCATTATCAAACTCAAAACAAGATAACAGAGCATGAGTTAAATGCAATTAGACTCCGGAGTATCCTAACTAAGTTATCATGCATTAATCTATGGGATTATACAGCCTGTTTGTCCATCATGATTGGTATTTTGGAAGATTTTCTTAGAACAATCCTGACTGTACAATTCAGTGCAAATGCAAACATAAAGACTGAAAGCA
Source organism: Pinus albicaulis (assembly GCA_034641835.2). NCBI lineage: Eukaryota > Viridiplantae > Streptophyta > Pinopsida > Pinales > Pinaceae > Pinus > Pinus albicaulis. The sequence continues at coordinate 1,133,856,799 of CM076579.1, forward strand.
ATTTAAAAACTAAGATATCACATCTGTCTCCTACCCATCATTATGATATTTTGGAAGAGCGTTTTAAGAGCAAGATCAGCTATGTTACTTAGTGAAAACAAACAACTAAAACATTCATCATCACAGTCATGCTTTATACATCATAAGGATTTTTTGGAAGAGTTTCTTCTTTTGGAAGAGTGTTTAGAACAAGTGTAATTGTGATAGTGAACAAAAGAAACTACAATTAAATCCTACAACACTATAGCCATTTCCCATTCATTATCATAATCTTTTGGAAGAGTTTCTTCTTTTGGAAGAGTTTTTAGAACGAGTATAACTATAGTGGCTACGAAATTAACTATGAACTCAAACTTAAAAAATGTAAAGGCAACTAAGATACTTATCTAAATTACGCAAGTAAAACCGTGCAGGAGGCAGGGGACCTCTACCACCAGACGGAATCTAACTCCAAATCAAATCAACGCTTTCAAAACGATACTGTCTTCTTCATTAAAGGAGAAATAACTTGAACAGAGCAATCTGCGTCTTCAGAAATGTAGCACAGAATCTAAGCAAAATCTAGAGCAAAATCTAGCCTAGCTCTCAGTTTTCCAAGTGTTTTTATAACAAATTTACATAACAAGACTTGCAACAATTCAAGGATCATTGTCTTTCCTTATCGAAATCATACTAGGACTCTTAAAGTGGCAGCGTAAAAAGGAAAAGGACATCTGGATTAAGACAGTCCTATTAGAAATCTACTTTCTTAAATGAGTTCCCACGTATCAAAACCATATCCAGAATTCGGTTTTTCCTTCATGGTGAGCAACGAACAATGTAGACATGACGTGGAATATACCCATATGTGGTTTTTCTTGAGAGGCCACCTAGAACATACCCAAACGTGAAGACAGCTGCAGAATTTCCGGTTAGCTACGGAATGTCTGCATTCTGCAGCTAGTTCCGGTCAAAATGCATTACAATGACAAAAATCACAAAACTTAGCAAGTTAGTCATGTAAATCATTCTAAAAGTAATTTTAACTAAATTCATTGATCAATTGGGTCTGGGATAACAATGGACAAAGGAAAATGAGGTAAAGTAAGATGAAAGAAAGCACAATCTTGAGGCTCAACATACCCCAACTGCTGACTTCTTGCATTTCCTCATGCAACTTATTCCATAAACTCAGAGGCTTATGCAAGAACATCTAATCCTCTCCTTCTCCTTTGCCTGGAAGCTAAATATCTTCTGGGTTTTCTGATGACAAGTTTGAACCTTAAGTTGGTAAGTGCCCTGATTAGCTTCTTGTTCCTCTTTTTCAACTTTTCATTAGCCTTTTCCACTTTGTCCATATGTAGAGATAAGGTTGAGTTCATATTGGTTTTGAGTTTGACTTGTTCCTTCAGAATATCATTCTCATTTTTGATGTGTCTATTAAGTATTTCCAGCTCATACTTATCCCTTTTTAACACATCTATTTCGGACAGTGGAGGACTAGGGGTTCTATCCCTACTCTCTGAAGCTTTCCTTTCCAAAGTTTCAACATAGTCATAAACTTCTTGTTGAGCAGGGTCAATTTCAGGGGTTCCTTCATTAAAATCCTCTTCAACATCTTCTTCAATAGATTTTTCCTCATCTTCTATATTTATCACCCCTGTTTGTTTGATCTGAGTTTTCCTTAGTTTCCCCTTTAGTCTATGGATTCTTCTTGGCTGGGAAGATCCCTCTCCTTTCTTTGTGGCAGATTTCCTGATTACCTTCTCTTTCTTAAGTTGTCTCTTAATTTGAGTCAACTTCTCTGAAATGATTTCCTCACTACTTTCCTGGACTGTTTTTTCAATTTCAATTTTTGAAGCTCTCCATTTTCTGCTTCTCCTTGTAGGCTATTGTTCAAGTGAGGGTTCTTTTGGCTCTTCAAAATGATTTTTTATCAAGAAATTATCCCAAGTATCATTTGTTTTGGCTAAATGGTGTTCAATTAAAATCTTAACCAAGCCATGATGGTATAGAGTTGTCTCTAAGAATTGAATCCTTCTTTGAACACAAGAAGTCATCTTTTTCAAACTTTGAAGCAAGAAATAGGGTAGGTTTAACTCTTCCTCCAGAAAATGCATTATCAGTCTAATGTGGTAAACATAAAATGTGCCATATCTACCTTCACATGTAATAAATTTTTGCAGAATAAGTAGTATGTTTCTCCATTTATTTTTCAATGCAGAACTTGGAATTCCTTTCTTAAACGCAGTGACATCCATACCTGGTGATTTTAGAATTTGCTTCCAGGATTCATTATGGAATTCTCTGTTTTTGAACCATCTCTCTCCATTTCTAAGCAACCCTGTAGCTTCTGCAATGAAAACCTCAGTGACAATGAATTTAACATCTCCCACTTCAACCTTAGCTCCTCTAAATGACCTTGCAAATGTTTTAGTGACTTCTTTGTGGAAGCCATTAAATTTTTCAAGAAATTGTAGCCATCCTACCTGTTGCAACATTTCTTTACATTGAGGGTATCCTTCCAAGTATTTTGTACCCATTGGTTCGGTTCTTACAATAAGACCCATAATTACTTCTTCAATGTTCAGATTAATATTCTTTTTGCCCACGGAAACAATAAATTTCACCTTCGAATTGATATACCTTTGGTTCTCGGTGACAATGGCTTCAAACTTCGGACTGATATGCCTCTGGTTGACAGTGACAACGGCTTCAAACTTTGGGCTGATATGCCTCTGGTTGACAGTGACAATGGCTTCAAATTTCGGACTGATATGCCTCTGGTTGACAGTGACAATGGCTTCAAATTTCTCACTGATATATCTCTATCTCTCGGTGATAATGGCTTCAAATTCCACACTGCCATACCTCTGTCTCTTGGTGACAAATGGCTTCAAATTCCACACTGCTATACCTCTGCGTTTACAGTGATAATGCTCAATCTCTGCTCACGGTGATAGGGCTACGATATTCAAATTGATATACCCTTTGCTCTGCTCACGGTGATAGGAATATCTCTATTTTGCGGAATGAGGTGCTGGCTACAGAATGGAGTGATGAAAGTAGTTACGGAAATGAGTTAATGGAGTGAGGTGGAGAAAACGAATTAATGAGTGAAAAGACGGCGAAGATTTTTACAACGGAAAAGAAAATCATCATTGAATGATTTGGTTGGGTGACGCGAGGAAATTAAACACTTCAGCCTTTTTAACTGCTTAAATGATGTCGGGTATAGAATTTGAAATGAGAGATTTTAATCCAAAGTTTGTGGAGGGTATATTGGATATGATCAATAAAAATAATCAAAACAACTTTTTCGAATGATTCATAACTAAAACTATGCTAAACTTTATGAAATGCCATTATAATCTAAACTTGTTACCTCTGCTTTTCATTTGATTTTTGTAGTCTTTGTCTTCTTTGTTCTCCTTTGGAAGAGTCTTCATAATCCTTCTTGATTCTTATTATTCATGGATATACTGGATCATCTTGTTGCAATTCAAATGTCTGCTGATTAGTGCCTTCAGGATTTGTAGCTGCGGAATGACTATCTGGTTGCGGAAAGTCTGATCAGCTGCAGAATGTCTGTTAAGCTGCAGAATGTACCTGTAGAGCATTTTAATCATGGAATGGAGTGGTTTAGGACACAAGTGAAATGTTATATGGCATGAATGAAGATGGATGATGAGTTATGATATGTATGAAGTGGATGATGAAATGGAATGGATTCAGTTTATGAAATGGAGTGGAAGAATATAAGAACTGCCCTGCAATCCATGACATGTGTTACTCATTTACAGCAAGACATCAAACTTTAAATTTTGACATGGAAATGAGGTGGATGAAGTATGGAATGAGATGAATGATATATGGAATGAAGTGAAGTATGAATGAATGAATGAAATGGAGTATGGATGGATAAGTGAATGGAATAAAATGAAATGAAATGGATCATAAGTACAATGGATCTGAACTTATGATTTTGTAACAGCTGCTTGCAAAAACAAAATGGAAAAGTTAGAGTGTCAGAGAGACTCTGATTTTCACCCTATCTTTTCTGTATAAACATGCCAATCAATGATTGGTTTTCATGTTTATACTTTTATTTTTATTTTTATTTTTTTTATTCTTTTCATTTTTATTTTTTATTTTTTTTCAAAGAGAAATGCTTCAGAAAATTTAATCAAGTTGATGAAGAAGAGAGATTCTTCTTCATTAACTTCACATCACTGCTTTCTTGGAACTTCTTGACAAATTCTTCTCTTGAGAGTGGTTTGTGATATAACTTTAATCTATGACCATTCACAAGAAAAGTGACCTCTTCTTCATCTATTGTCCTAATTTTTACTGCTCCATTGTCAAAAATTTCAACAATTTCATATGGCCCAAGCCAATGTGTTTGAAATTTACCTTGAAAATCCTTGAATTTTGAATCAAACAAGAAAGCCCAGTCACCTTCTTTGAATTTCTTCTCTTTGATGTACTTGTCATGCCATCTAGTCCTTTGCTGTTGGACTAGACTTGTTTTCTGAACTGCATCTTGTCTGATCTTATCCAATTCATTAATCTGCTCCAATCTGTGCTTTTGTGCCTCCGTTAAATCAAGTCCTAGCTGAACTGCCATCTTGAAAGTTTGAATCTGGAACTCTATGGGAAACAAAACTTGCTTTCCATAAACAAGTTCATAAGGAGTATGGCCTATTGTGTTTCTCCATGTAGTTCTATAGGCCCACAAGGCTTCAGGAAGCCTATCTACCCAATCTCTTCTATGTAAATGAATAGTCTTTGTTAGGATTCCTTCAATGATCTTATTAGTAGATTCCACTTGACCATTTGCTTGTGGATGATAAGGAGTAGATTTTCTATGTCTGATTTTGTACTTCTCCATCATTTTCTCCACTAGCCTTGATGTAAATTGAGCTCCTTGATCTGTAATAATTTCCCTTGGGACACCAAAACGAGTGAAAATATCCTCAAAAAGAAAAGTAACTACAGATGATTCATTAGCAACAAGTAATGGTTTAGCTTCTACCCACTTAGTAACATAATCAGTGCAAACTAATATGTATTTCTTTTGTCTTGATGGAGGACTAATAGGTCCTACAAAATCAAAAGCCCATTTTTCAAAAGGTTCAATGTGTACCTGAGGTTGTAATGGCATCTCACCTGAAGGAGAAGGTTTCCCTACCCTTTGGCAACTGTCACACCTTTTGACATACTCTTTAGCATATTTAAACAAGGATGGCCAATAATATCCTAAATTAAGGATCTTATAGGCTGTCCTCTTATCAGCAAAGTGTTCGCCACAAGGTTCATCATGACATGCTTTGAGAATCTCAGGCATCTCATCTTCACGAACACATCTCCTAATGATCAAATCTGGACCTGTCTTGTACAACTCATTAGCAACCCATGAATACTTTGCACTATCATAAATGATTTTTCTTTTATCCCTTGCATTCATTATTGAAGGAAATTTTCCTGAAACTAAATAATTAGCAATGTCAGCAAACCAAGGAGTTTGAGTAGAAATTGCAAAAAGATATTCATCGGGAAATTGATCTTCAACTGGAGTGTCATCTTTAATGTTTTGGAGTCTAGATAGGAAATCAGCTACTGTGTTTTGTTTTCCAGGCCTATCTAGAATGGTAATGTTGAATTCTTGTAAGAGCAATAACCATCTTATAACTCTGCCATTAGTAATTGATTTGTTCATTAAGTATCTAATTGCATAATGATCAGTGTGAACAAAAGTTTCATAGCCTGTTATATAGTGTCTAAATTTGTTTATGGCATGAACAACAGCTAAAAACTCTTTTTCAGTTACAGTATAGTTTAACTCTGCAGGATTCAAATTTTTACTGGTATAATAGATGGCATAAGGAATCAAATATTTTTGTCCCATTACTGCTCCTAGAGCTGTATCGGAAGCATCTGTCGAGATATGAAAATGTAACTTCCAGTTAGGTCCCCTTAATATAGGTGCTTCAGAAATTTTGGTTTTCAGGGTTTCAAAAGCTAACTGGCAATCAGAAGTCCATTTGAATTCACAGTCTTTGGTAAGCAATTTGAAGAGTGGAGATGCTATCTTGGTGAAGTTTTCTATAAATCTCCGATAATATCCTGTAAATCCTAGAAAAATTCTAACATCTCTTTGAAAACTTGGAATAGATAAGTTAGAGATGACTTCAAATTTTGACTCATCAACTCTAATCCCATCCCCTGAAATGTGATGCCCTAAAACAATACCTTCAGTAAACATCATAAAACATTTTTCATGACTAAGTGAAAGATTTTCTTCCTGTCATCTCTTTAAAATTTTTTCCAAGTTTTCTAAAGCTTCTTCAAAAATGTTTCCATAAACTGTGAAATCATCCATGTAGACCTCTACACAATCATGTATTAGATCTGAAAAAATTCTTGATACTGCCCTTTGGAATGTTGCAGGTGCATTGCATAATCCAAATGGTAATACTCGGTAAGCATAGGTACCCCAAGGACAGGAAAAATTGGTTTTGTCTTGATTTTCAAGTGCTACTTGGATTTGATTGTAACCACTAAACCCATCTAAGAATGAGAAGTACTTTTTTCCAGCTAATGTATCTAACACTTGATCTATGAAAGGTAAGGGAAAATGGTCTTTAAGAGTAGCTTTGTTTAGTTCTTGGTAGTCAACACATACCCTCCATTTTCCATTTTTATTTGGCACAATTACCAAAGGAGAGACCCACTGACTATCTGAAATGGGATAGATGAAATTGACATTTAACAATTTTTGCAATTCTTCTTTAATAATTTCCCTAAGATTTGGATTCATCCGTCTTTGAGGTTGTCTGATTGGTTTGCAATTTTCCTCTATATAGATGTGATGAGTGCAAGTCTTGGGGCTTATCCCTTTCATGTCAGTGTACTCCCATGCATATGCAGAAGAATGTCTCTGTAATACTTTGACTAACTCTTCTTGTTGAGATTTTTCTAGGTTCTTGTTTATGTTCAAAGTTTTGCCTGGAAAAATCTCACTTGTAGAGCTGCCAAATTTGTCCATAGAATGAAGAGACATCTGCCTTGATGACAAAAAATCAATGTTGGATCCCTCTTGAAATGATTCATGTTTATGTTTTGGAGAGGATTCAAAGTTTTCTAGAGTATTCAGAATTTGATTATCTTCACTAATTTCTGAAATTGTGAAGAGAGGTTGTAAATATTCTTCATCCTCTATCCATTGAGTGTCATCTAGATCTGTAATTGTCCTAGCTGGAGGATATAAAGTGAATTTCTTAGTTGAAATACCATCAGAGATGTACATATCACCGGATCTACAACTAATAAAAGCATCAGTTGTAGCCAACCAAGGTCTTCCTAATATAACAGGATGGCCTCCTAGATTATTCTTAGGAGTTAGGATCATGAAATCCACGGGGTACTCCCAAGAATCTAGGGACACTGGAATGTCTTCTATTACCCCATCTGGTTTGATCACAGATCTATCTGCTAATTGTAATAGTGTGGGTGTAAAGAGAAGATTATGAAGTTTCAGTTTGTCCATGATTTGTCTACTCATGATATTTATTGCTGCTCCTAAATCAATGAGTGTGTTTTGAATTTCAATTCCATTGATGTGAATTTTGACAGCTGGATTTCCTGGGTCAAGATACTTTGGAATAGAAATCTTGCCCATCATAATGTCTGCTATTTGTCCTGCCAGTTGAATTTTCTTTGTTTCTCTTATTCTTTTTCTTGTTTTCTTCATACTCAACTCCTTTATTGTTTTGGCTAAAATTGTAATTTCCTTGATGGCTTGTAATAATGGAATTTTAATGCAAACATTTCTCAGCTCATCTAGGAAATCATAATTAGGCACCATGATTTGTTTTTCTACACCTCTATCAATTTGTAATCTTTCTGGAAAGGGAGGTATAAAAGTAGATGTGGATGGTTGTTCTAATACAGGAGTTGAATTTATTTGATCTTTTTGCTTTAATTTTTCAGTGTTTGGGTCTTGAAAGGATGTGTCTTCCTCAAGACTTTTATTCACCCGTAGAGAGTCTTCCTCAGAGTTATCTTGTTCTTGTATAATCACATAAGGTTTCCTCTTTTCAAGTATTCTTCCAGACCTAAGTTGAACATCACTAAGGTCTAGAGAAGTGATTAAATAAGTTGGAAACTGTTGGCCTTCTATCATGTATGTGTTCTGAGGATTTTTATTATTGGGGTTTGGTATGGGTTGAGCAGGCAATTGATTTGATTTTTGAGGAAATGGTAATGGGAGTGGTTTATTTTGATGTGGTTGGTTCTGATGATGTTGTTGAAAATTTTGTTGAAGATTTTGAGGAAAATTTTGTTGAGGATTTTGAGGATAAAAATGTGGGTATGGTGGATACTGATAGTATGGGGAGTATCTTCCATAGGGAATTTGTGTTCCTTGTGCCCAAGATTGAGATTGAATTTGAAATTGAGGCCAAGGTTGCTGCCAAGAATTCCAAGGTGGAGGTTGATTATACATTTGATCATGGAATCCTTGTGTTTGAGGTCCTTGCCAAGGCCTTCTAGATACAAAATTGAGAGACTCTGTGGAATCTGTAGGAGTTTCCTTCTGAAAAAAAACCTTGAGACCAAGAAGAGAAGGAAAATTCTTGGTCTCATGTTTTTCAGAACATATGACACAGGTTTCTACAAATTTTACATCCAAAGGACACTCTCTCAAGGCATGTTTCTTTCTACATTTGGGACAAAAGATTGCCAAAGCATCAGATTCAACCTTTTGCTTGTTTTGTATCTTAAGGGTGTCTATTTGTTCACTAAGACTCCCTAAAATGTCAGATTTAAAATCATCAAGCATGTGTCCTATTTCTGATCTACTTACTGTCCCAGAAGCAAACTTACTTGCCCTTGCAAGAGCAGGATCTCTTGGACCTTTGACAGTTTTAGACTTCCCTCTTGAAAGGTTGATACATAACTCAGATATTTCAGGTGATGTGAGCTGTGATATACACCCTTTTCCCATCATGTTAAGGATATCCAACCATTCATCCCTAATTGTTTTCAACAAAAGAGCTTTTAAGGTGTCTTGATCTATGTTTTCCATTTTTGCTCTTTTGATGTTGTAATTAAATCTCTCCAACAAATCTTCCAAATTTTCATCTTCTTTTTGTAACATCTTAAACACTTCTTCCTTATGATTAACCGGCATACAATAATCCAAATACCTCTCTAGAAATGCTTGTTTCATGTCTTCCCATGTTCTAATAGAACCGTTGATCAGACTCATAAACCACTTCAATGCTGCTCCTTTCAAGGTTGAAGGGAATAATTTCAGTTTTTGAGCATCTTGTAAGTAGTCATAAGTTCTACACAGAACTTCAAATTCAAATAAGAAGGTTTCAGGATCTTTAGTTTTAAGTCCATAGAAGTTTGGAAGGACAGAGGGTGAAATGTTTTTCATGGTTGTATTGGTTTCTTCATCAATTATAGGGAACCCAAAAGAGCTTCCTATTCTACCTCTTCCTCCATTTGCACCTCTACCTCCTTCTCCTCTACCTCTAGCTCTACCCCCAAATAGTGTGTGTTCTCCATTAAAGAGTCCTCCTTCTCCTTCTTCTGCCATGGTTGAATCTCCTGTGGAAGTGGAAAGGTTTGTGTCCCTAACAGGAGTTTTTAAATCCTCTTCTATGGCAGGTTCAGTGGATGAAGTGGAAGGTTTTTATAATGGAATAGCTAACCTTAGATCTTCTAGAAGTCCAGGATCAGTAAGGGATGGAATGTGGGTCTGAGTTGAAGGTGCACTAGTTCTGGATCTAGATGAAACAAGTGGTGTTCTAGAAATCAAACTTCTGCTTCTGCTGCTTATAAATCTTCCCCTTGAATCTCTCTCCCTACGCATATAATTGTTTTTGGATGCTAAGAAACAAAGGTTACCTAGTTTTCACTTCCCCGGCAACGGCGCCAAAATGTTTGGTCTCAACCTAGTCTCCTAAATTGAGTTCATTTAATTGTCAACTAGGGTTGGTAAACTATTGAAGTGAAGTGCACCGTATGTGCCTAGGTGTTTGTCTCTTAATGCGTTGTGTTTAGTGTTTTATGATGTTTTTGGTCTTTTGTGATGATTTATGATGTTTTTGGTCTTTTGGTAGTTTTATGTTCGCAAGGAAAATGACTAGAAATCTAGTGGAAAGAAGCTAATGATTTAAAAAAAACAGAGTGAAGCCTAATTGGTTGATGACAAATGACAAATGCAATTGAAAATATTGAAACATAATCAAATATAAACTATGACTAAGCAGAAACAAAGCTTGATAATGACTTTTAAGCAAATGACTCAAAACATAAACTCAACTTGTCCAATTCTTTCATCAAAGGTATTTTGAGAGAAAGATTGAGAAGTGGTCAGCTAAGTATGCAAATTCTCCTAACTAAACAATTAAACAACTAAATTATAATGATGCAACATTTTATCCATGATTAGAGATTTGTTGAAGCATATTTAGAGTAAAACATTGATACCATCATAAGATCTTTATTCTAAGACTAGTTCTTAACTCTATTCTGCAACTTAGTTAATCATCACTAAACCTCACCCAAGAGTTATAGATTTCTTTTTAAAGTAGTCTTTTGAGGAAAGGCTCTGTTTATGAAGTAGTAAAGAAGTTGCAAAAGTACCTCAGGCTTTGAAATGATACTGTCTTCTGTTCATATGGTTATGAATCAATCAATTATAGATTTGGAACAAGAAGAAGTTTGTAAATAATGAAGGTTGTTTTGTTAAGTCTAACAACTGAAGTAATCTAATATGCAGTGGATGACAACTAAATTTGGAGTGCAAATGCAATGAGTTAAGCTAAAACTGAACTTAAGATGTCACTAGTCTAAAACAGTGCTGAACTAACAAGTCATTATCAAACCCAAAACAAGATAACAGAGCATGAGTTAAATGCAATTAGACTCCAGAGTATCCTAGCTAAGTTATCATGCATTAATCTATGGGATTATACAGCCTGTTTGTCCATCATGATTGGTATTTTGGAAGATTTTCTTAGAACAATCCTGACTGTACAATTCAGTGCAAATGCAAACATAAAGACTGAAAGCAACTTAAAAACTAAGATATCACATCTGTCTCCTACCCATCATTATGATATTTTGGAAGAGCGTTTTAAGAGCAAGATCAGCTATGTTACTTAGCGAAAACAAACAACTAAAACATTCATCATCACAGTCATGCTTTATACATCATAAGGATTTTTTGGAAGAGTTTCTTCTTTTGGAAGAGTGTTTAGAACAAGTGTAACTGTGATAGTGAACAAAAGAAACTACAATTAAATCCTACAACACTATAGCCATTTCCCATTCATTATCATAATCTTTTGGAAGAGTTTCTTCTTTTGGAAGAGTTTTTAGAACGAGTATAACTATAGTGGCTACGAAATTAACTATGAACTCAAACTTCAAAAATGTAAAGGCAACTAAGATACTTATCTAAATTACGCAAGTAAAACCGTGCAGGAGGCAGGGGCCCTCTACCACCAGACGGAATCTAACTCCAAATCAAATCAACGCTTTCAAAACAATACTCTCTTCTTCATTAAAGGAGAAATAACTTGAACAGAGCAATCTGCGTTTTCAGAAATGTAGCACAAAATCTAAGCAAAATCTAGAGCAAAATCTAGCCTATCTCTCGGTTTCCCAAGTGTTTTTATAACAAATTTACATAACAAGACTTGCAACAATTCGAGGATCATTGTCTTTCCTTATCGAAATCATACTAGGACTCTTAAAGTGGTAGCGTAAAAAGGAAAAGGACATCTGGACTAAGACAGTCCTATTAGAAATCTGCTTCCTTAAATGAGTTCCCACGTATCAAAACCATATCCAGAATTCGGTTTTTCCTTCATGGTGAGAAACGAACAATGTAGACCTGACGTGGAATATACCCATATGTGGTTTTTCTTGAGAGGCCACCTGGAACATGCCCAAACGTGAAGACAACTGCAGAATTTCCGGTTAGCTACGGAATGTCTGCATTCTGCAGCTAGTTCCGGTCAAAATGCATTACAATGAAAAAAATCACAAAACTTAGCAAGTTAGTCATGTAAATCATTCTAAAAGTAATTTTAACTAAATTAATTGATCAATTGGGTCTGGGATAACAATGGACAAAGGGAAATGAGGTAAAGTAAGATGAAAGAAAGCACAATCTTGAGGCTCAACATACCCCCACTGTTGACTTCTTGCATGTCCTCATGCAACTTAATCCGTAAACTCAGAGGCTTCTGCAAGAACATCTAATCCTATCCTTCTCCTTTGCCTGGAAGCTAAAGATCTTCTGGGTTTTCTGATGACAAGTTTGAACCTTAAGTTGGTAAGTGCCCTGATTAGCTTCTTGTTCCTCTTTTTCAACTTTTCATTAGCTTTTTCCACTTTGTCCATATGTAGAGATAAGGTTGAGTTCATATCAGTTTTGAGTTTGACTTGTTCCTTCAGAATATCATTCTCATTTTTTATGTGTCTATTAAGTATTTCCAGCTCATACCTATCCCTTCTTAACACATCTATTTCGGACAGTGGAGGACTAGGGGTTCTCTCTCTACTCTCTGAAGCTTTCCTTTCCAAAGTTTCAACATAGTCATAAACTTCTTGTTGAGCAGGGTCAATTTCAGGGGTTCCTTCATTAAAATACTCTTCAACATCTTCTTCAATAGATGTTTCCTCATCTTCTATATTTATCACCCCTGTTTGTTTGATCTGAGTTTTCCCTAGTTTCCCCTTTAGTCTATGGCTTCTTCTTGGCTGGGAAGATCCCTCTCCTTTTTGTGTGGCAGATTTCATGATTACCTTCTCTTTCTTAAGTTGTCTCTTGATTTGAGTCAACTTCTCTGAGATGATTTCCTCACTACTTTCCTGGACTGTTTTGTCAATTTCAATTTTTGAAGCTCTCCATTTTCTGCTTCTCCTTGTAGGCTGTTGTTCAGGTGAGGGCTCTTTTGGCTCTTCAAAATGATTTCTAATCAAGAAATTGTCCCAAGTATCATTTGTTTTGGCTAAATGGTGTTCAATTAAAATCTTAACCAAGCCATGATGGTATAGAGTTGTCTCTAAAAATTGAACCCTTCTTTGAACACAAGAAGCCATCTTTTTCAAACTTTGAAGCAAGAAATAGGGTAAGTTTAACTCTTCCCCTAGAAAATGCATTATCAGTCTAATGTGGTAAACATAAAATGTGCCATATCTACCCTCACATGTAATAAATTTTTGCAGAATAAGCAGTATGTTTCTCCATTTATTTTTCAATGCAGAACTTGGAATTCCCTTCTTAAACACAGTGATATCCATACCTGGTGATTTTAGAATTTTCTTCCAGGATTCATTATGGAATTCCCTGTTTTTGAACCATCTCTCTCCATTTCTAAGCAATCCCGTAGCTTCTGCAATGAAAACTTCAGTGACAGTGAATCTAACATCTCCCACTTCAACCTCAGCTCCTCTAAATGACCTTGCAAATGTTTTAGTGACTTCTTTGTGGAAGCCATTAAATTTATCAAGAAATTGTAGCCATCCTACCTATTGCAACATTTCTTTACATTGAGGGTATCCTTCCAAGTATTTTGTACCAATTGGTTCGGTTCTTACAATAAGACCCATAATTGCTTCTTCAATGTTCAGATTAATATTCTTTTTGCCCACGGAAACAATAACTTTCACCTTCGAATTGATATACCTTTGGTTCTCGGTGACAATGACTTCAAACTTCTGACTGATATGCCTTTGGTTGACAGTGACAACGGCTTCAAACTTCGGGCTGATATGCCTCTGGTTGACAGTGACAATGGCTTCAAATTTCAGACTGATATGCCTCTGGTTGACAGTGACAATGGCTTCAAATTTCTCACTGATATATCTCTATCTCTCGGTGATAATGGCTTCAAATTCCACACTGCTATACCTCTGTCTCTTGGTGACAAATGGCTTCAAATTCCACACTGCTATACCTCTACGTTTACAGTGATAATGCTCAATCTCTGCTCATGGTGATAGGGCTTTGATATTCAAACTGATATACCCTTTGCTCTGCTCACGGTGATAGGAATATCTCTATTTTGCGGAATGAGGTGCTGGCTACAGAATGGAGTGATGGAAGTAGTTACGGAAATGAGTTAATGGAGTGAGGTGGAGAAAACGAATTAATGAGTGAAAATATGGCGGAGATTTTTACAACGGAAAAGAAAATCATCATTGAATGATTTGGTTGGGTGATGTTAGGAAATTAAACACTTCAGCCTTTTTAACCGCTTAAATGATGTCGGGTATAGAATTTGAAATGAGAGATTTTAATCCAAAGTTTGTGGAGGGTATATTGGATATGATCAATAAAAATAATCAAAACAACTTTTTCGAATGATTCATAACTAAAACTATGCTAAACTTTATGAAATGCCATTATAATCAAAACTTGTTACCTTTGCTTTTCATTTGCTTTTTGTGGTCTTTGTCTTCTTTGTTCTCCTTTGGAAGAGTCTTCATAATCCTTCTTGATTCTTCTTATTCATGGATATACTGGATCATCTTGTTGCAATTCAAATGTCTGCTGATTAGTGCCTTCAGGATTTGTAGCTGCGGAATGACTATCTGGCTGCGGAAAGTCTGATTAGCTGCAGAATGTCTATTAAGCTGCAGAATGTACCTGTAGAGCATTTTAATCATGGAATGGAGTGGTTTGGGACACAAGTGAAATGTTATATGGCATGAATGAACATGGATGATGAGTTATGATATGTATGAAGTGAATGATGAAATGGAATGGATTCAGTTTATGAAATGGAGTGGAAGAATATAAGAACTGCCCTGCAATCCATGACATGTGTTACTCATTTACAGCAAGACATCAAACTTTAAATTTTGACATGGAAATGAGGTGGATGAAGTATGGAATGAGATGAATGATATATGGAATGAAGTGAAGTATGAATGAATGAATGAAATGGAGTATGTATGGATAAGTGAATGGAATAAAATGAAATGAAATGGATCATAAGTACAATGGATCTGAACTTATGATTTTGTAACAGCTGCTTGCAAAAACAAAATGGAAAAATTAGAGTGTCAGAGAGACTCTGATTTTCACCCTATCTTTTCTGTATAAACATGCCAATCAATGATTGGTTTTCATGTTTATACTTTTATTTTTTATTTTTTTAATTTTTTTTTATTTTTTTTTATTTTTTATTTTTAATTTTTTTTTCAAAGAGAAATGCTTCAGAAAATTTAATCAAGTTGATGAAGAAGAGAGATTCTTCTTCATTAATTTCACATCACTGCTTTCTTGGAACTTCTTGACACATTCTTCTCTTGAGAGTGGTTTGTGATATAACTTTAATCTATGACCATTCACAAGAAAAGTGACCTCTTCTTCATCTATTGTCTTGATTTTTACTGCTCTATTGTCAAAAATTTCAACAATTTCATATGGCCCAAGCCAATGTGTTTGAAATTTACCTTGAAAATCCTTGAATTTTGAATCAAACAAGAGAGCCCAGTCACCTTATTTGAATTTCTTCTCTTTGATGTACTTGTCATGCCATCTAGTCCTTTGCTGTTGGACTAGACTTGTTTTCTGAACTGTATCTTATCTGATCTCATCCAATTCATTAATCTGCTCCAGTCTATGCTTTTGTGCCTCCGTTAAATAAAGTCCTAGCTGAACTGCCATTTTGAAAGTTTGAATCTAGAACTCTATGGGAAACAAAACTTGCTTTCCATAAACAAGTTCATAAGGAGTATGGCCTGTTGTGTTTCTCCATGTAGTTCTATAGGCACACAAGGCTTCAGGAAGCCTATCTACCCAATCTCTTCTATGTAAATGAACAGTCTTTGTTAGGATTCCTTCAATGACCTTATTAGTAGATTCCACTTGACCATTTGCTTGTGGATGATAAGGAGTAGATTTTCTATGTCTGATTTTGTACTTCTCCATCATTTGCTCCACTAGCCTTGATGTAAATTGAGCTCCTTGATCTGTAACAATTTCCCTTGGGACACCAAAACGAGTAAAAATATCCTCAAAAAGAAAAGTAACTACAGATGCTTCATTAGCAACAAGTAATGGCTTGGCTTCTACCCATTTAGTAACATAATCAATGCAAACTAATATATACCTTTTCTGTCTTGATGGAGGACTAATAGGTCCTACAAAATCCAAAGCCCATTTTTCAAAAGGTTCAATATGTACCTGAGGTTGTAATGGCATCTCACCTGAAGGAGAAGGTTTCCCTACCCTTTGGCAACTTTCACACCTTTTGACATACTCTTTAGCATCTTTAAACAAGGATGGCCAATAATATCCTAAATTAAGGATCTTATAGGCTGTCCTCTTATCAACAAAGTGTCCGCCACAAGGTTCATCATGACATGCTTTGAGAATCTCAGGCATCTCATCTTCACGAACACACCTTCTAATGATCAAATCTGGACATGTCTTGTACAACTCATTAGCAACCCATGAATATTTTGCACTATCATAAATGATTTTTCTTTTATCCCTTGCATTCATTATTGAAGGAAATTTTCCTGAAACTAAATAATTAGCAATATCAGCAAACCATGGAGTTTGAGTAGAAATTGCAAAAAGATATTCATGAGGAAATTAATCTTCAACTGGAGTGTCATCTTTGATATTTTGGAGTCTAGATAGGAAATCAGCTACTGTGTTTTGTTTTCTAGGCCTATCTAGAATGGTAATGTTGAATTCTTGTAAGAGCAATAACCATCTTATAACTCTGCCATTAGTGATTGATTTGTTCATTAAGTATCTAATTGCAGAATGATCAGTGTGAACAAAAGTTTCATAACCTGTTATATAGTGTCTAAATTTGTTTATGGCATGAGATCTGGTGTCATTCCATGCTCGGTTCGGTGTCATTCCATGCTCGGTTCGGTTTATTGATCTTCATGCTAGTTTAGGTGATATCATGGTATGGTGAGGGTGGAGGTGGTTTAACCTCTAGATTACCTTGGTTGTTTTGGATTGGTTTATCCATGAGATCCCAAATTCATGCTTGGAATATGGCACAGGGTTGACTGACTGAAATAAATATTGGGTTCAACCATGTATATTTTTGGGTGGTACGTGGAAGTCTCGAACATGGTTGCTTCTTGCCTATGTTTAATGAAAGCTAAGTTCTCTTGCTTTTGTACTTGTTATTATGTGTCATTAATGGTTTTTGTCTTATGTTTATTATTGTGGTTATATGTTGGTTATAAGCACGGTTATGTGGTTGGTTCAAGTCATGGTTCATTTCATGTTTTTACTTGTAACTGAAAGAATAATGGATGCAAGACCTAATTGATGTTAAGACAACTAAACAGAGAGGGTGGTGATCCTTCTTGTTAAGTATAATATGAATTTATAGTCCCTTATGCTCAGTCTTGTATTCATGACATGTAGGTTACATTATTGCCAAGTGTTTGACAGAATGTCAGTCCCGGTTGGGGATGGTTAGGGCTCGCCCTCGTTTTCGTTTTTGGTTTATAATCACCGTTGTCATGTACTTTATGAGTAGTACAAGTTATATGTATTTCTGGGCAGAGGCTTAGCCCAAGCCCTGAAAAAGTGGCTTAAATTCCGTAGTTTTTTTTTTACAGAAACGGTTATGAGATATATTAACTGCTGGGTCTAAATGCCGGATTTCGGATTACAATGAGAGGGAGAAGGGCCCAGGAAGTATCAATAGCCAAAAGTGCTATGAGACTTGTGGACAGCTTCCAGCTCTTTTTGACTACAATTATGCACTCGATTTTTGTGATTTCCCCTAGCTTAAAAATACAAACAAACTGATTCAATAGCAAGCAGTAAAACATTTAAGCTGACAGATTATGGAATTGGATCCCATGTTTCGTCCTCGTCTCGAATTATTGCTCCAGCAGAGATGAGGACAACTTTATTTGCTTCAAGGTCTGCTTCTTTGTTGTTGTCTCTCAATACATGATAGTAGCTCAACTTTTTAAACAATTTCCCCAAAATTCTGATTCTGGATATCAGCCTTGCCAATCTAAGATCCCGGGGGGAGGAGTTTGTCGCCATAATTTTGATTATCACTTGGGAATCCCCAAAAACATTAACCTCCTTGATTTCTAGATTCAAGAGCCATTTAAGGCCTTGAAGGAGGGCCAGTGCCTCTGCTTGAATGTTGGAGTTGATCCCCAGACCCCATGCAAAGCTGTGGATCAAAACACCTTCAACATTTTTTACAATACCTCCTGCTCCAGCCCTTCCTGGGTTACCCTTTGATGCCCCATCAAAGAAGAAAGAGTGCACCTGTTGCTTGGAGATCCATTCTTGAAACTCAGCATTGTTCTTCCCCCTTATTTTCCAATCTTCAATGAGGGAAATGTTGCTGGCGGCTTGAAGAAATTGCAGGTTAAGGGAGGTACCCCAGACTGAATCTAATTGAGTAAGATTTGAGGCATCTTTTTGATTATCCAAGCTCTCCTTTAACTGGAATTTTATCTTGGCCGCCACCACCTTGAAATCATGCTTAGTATCTCTAAAGATTCTGTTGTTTCGCTCAAGCCAGATCTGCCAGCAGCAGATTTTGGGGAGGGCAGACCACGCCTTTTTTATCACTTTGTTTTTGGGTGGAGGACCGGGGTAACTGTTCTGCCAATTTGCAAAAAGATTAGAAATAGAGGAGGGAAGGACAAAATTGGGGTTCCAGTAATCCATCAGCTCGCTCCAAACCTGCACAGTGAATTTACAATTCAAGATCAAGTGTGTGGCACATTCCACATTTTCTCTGCACAATGAGCACCTGGACGGACCATGGAAACCTCGTTTCTGCAGTTTGTCATATGTAAGAATTTTCTTGTGGCAAAGAAGCCAACAGAACATGTCGATTTTAGGCAGAGAGTGCAGACGCCAGATCGCAGTCCAAGGGGCAGGGTCCGGGGGGACGTGAGGCCTCAAGGTGAGCTTTGCGTAGCCTTGGGCTACCGTGTAACCTGCAGCCCGTAAACCCCAGCCACGCGAATCTCTTCTGCGCAGATGAATGGGGGCAATACCGTTCAGCATGGAGCGAAGACAATTGCAATCCTGAAGGAGCTCCGGAGGCACGTCAAAGAAATTCCAGCCTGCCCAATGCGTCCCATCCCACGTGGAGATATCCCACAGCGTAGTTTTCCCAGCAGAAGTCAACCAGCAACGAATCGTGTTCAAAGAGGAACAGTCACCAATTGGATCGCGACCCAGAATACGATCTGTCCGGATATTTATCTTCTTACCGTTTCCAGGAATCCAATAGGCGTTGGAGCTGATCAGGGGGGTAGCTTTGGAGCAGAGCCTAGCAAAGGGAGAGACGCCTTGGGGGAGAGGACCATCTAGGCATCTGAGTCTCTTGCCTTTAAAATATTTCTTCCAGAGTGCTAATTGGGCCCAGCAAGGCGTGGGCGCAATGATTCTCCAGAGCAGCTTGGCTCCCATGGCTATGTTCTGAAGAGAGAGATTCTTGAAGTTTAGCCCCCCCTCCCTCAGCGGTTTGGAGACAGTCTCCCAGTTAACCAGAGGGAATTTCCTCTCATTATGTTTGCCCCCCTTCCAAAAGAAGTTTCGAATATGCTGTTCCATTTTCTGAAGGATGCCAATTGGGGCCAATAGAACAGAGAACTGAAATAGGGGAAGACTGCATAGGACAACTTTGATGAGGACAGACTTGCCCGCAATATTGAGCCAGGTGAGCCCCCATGCCTGGAGCTTATTTTTGAATTTTTCCACTTGGGGGAGACAATCCTTACTGTAGGCCCTCTTGAGGAATATAGGAAGCCCAAGGTATTTGAAAGAAGTCCAAGCTGGAGAGGCTGCAAAGCCAAAACATCTTGCAATGGAGTTGAGCAAGCTGGGAGGAGTATTCCAACTGTAAATATGGCATTTCCCCTTGTTGAGGCTACTTCCCGACACCATACAATATTCATCTATAGCTTCTTTAAAGCTGTTGGCTGAATGTAGTGTTGCAGCCCCCAGCAGTGAAGTATCATCGGCGAAGAGGGCGTGGTTGATGCTTTTAACTCCTCTGGCAATGCAAAGCCCTGTGATCTCCTGCTCTTGCATTTTCTTGTTTAGATAGAAACTGATAACGGAGGCCTGGAGGAAAAACAGAAGGGGAGAAAGAGGGCAGCCCTGTCTTAGTCCTCTTGTGGCTTTGAAGAATTCTGTTGCTCTGCCATTGACAAGGGGAGCAATCCAAGGCTCTGAAATACAGGCCCGAATCCAGTTTATAAAGTTCTCCCCAAATCCAAATTTTTTCAGAACATTCAAAAGGAAATAATGCCTGACTCGATCGAAGGCATTAGCTAAGTCCAGTTTGACAACCATACCTCTTTCCTTGCGCTGCTGACTTGAGAGAATTGCCTCTTGAACCAAAATGAAATTTTCCACTAGCTGTCTACCGTGAATAAAGCCCCCTTGATTTTCAGGAATGATTGTGGGGAGAAGATATTTCAGCCTGTTTTCTATTACTTTGGTGATCACCTTATAACTAATGTTGCAGAGAGAGATGGGGCGAAATCTGTTGAAGGAATTGGCACCTTTCTCCTTGGGGATGAGAGCAAGGAACACAGAGTTTGTGCTGCCTCCTAATTTCTGACAGTCTTGGGATTTTTGAACCATTTTGTAGAGATCTTTTTCCACAATGTGCCAACAGGATTGCAGAAATCTGGCGGTGAATCCATCCGGTCCTGGTGCTTTGTTAGGATCCATGGCAAATAGAGCATTCTTGACCTCAGCCTTGGTGACTTTGGCTTCTAGAAGATGGTTCATCTCAGCAGAGATTGAAGGGGGGACCCAGTCCAGAAGATCAGAATTTTGAATCAGATTCGCATCCTCACTGTACAACTTCTGGAAGTGAAGAAAAGCTGCTCGTTTAATGCTTTCAAAATCTTTATGATTTGAATTGTCATCCTTAATCTCAGATATGGTGTTGAAGCATTTTCTGGCTTGAGTTTGCTTGTGAAAGAAAGAGGAATTTCTGTCTCCCGCTTTGAGCCATAGGCAACGAGACTTAATCCTCCAAAACTCTTCTTCTTCCAGGCAGGCTTTGTGGAAGTGCTGTTGGAGTTGAATCTCCTTATCGAGGATTTCTCTAGTTACATATGCCTCTTCCGAAAGCAAGTGGTGTGCTTCCAGTTTACTTTGGAGATTTTTCCTTTCAGCTGCTGGGTTAGAAAGAGTTTTGGCCCAGCATTTTAAGGTAGCTTTCGTTCTTCTGAGTTTTTCTTCCCACACGAAGAAGGGTGATCCATTGACTGGCTGAGACCAACTTTCTTTGACAATCTGCATGAAATTGGATTCCTTGACCCAGAGGGGGCTAAATCTGAAGGGAATGGGGCCGAGGTCGGGGTGAGCCCGGAGATCAAGCTTGATAGGGTTATGATCAGATATGCTGCAAGGAAGGATTTGCATACTAGCATCTAAACCAAGAAATAGAAAGGAACTTTGTACAAAAAATCTATCCAGTCTTGCTGTTATGTGACCAGGGCCTACTCTTTTGTTTGACCAAGTGAACTTACCTGAAGAGGGCTTGATGTCTAGCAAATCCTAATCTTGCAGAAGATCCTCTGCCCATTCCCTCGCCGGATCTCGCACAATGCAGCCTCCTCTCTTTTCAGAGGAATGCAATGTGAGATTGAGGTCACCTGCAATAATGATGTTGTCAAGGTTCCCTAAATCTGCCTGGCTTCTTATAGAGTCCCAACAGGCCTTTTTTTCTCCAGCATTGACCGGTACATATACATTAAAGAGACAAAAGTATTCTTTAGTGACAAGATGCTGCATTTTTAGGAGCAGCCAATGAGTGTTTGAAATTTCAGAAATTAGCGAGAACTTGCTATCATTCCAAAGAGTGCCTAACCCTCCAGAGGCTCCTCGGGCTAAGACAGCTTTTGCTTTGCTTTTTCTCCAGATTCTTTTACTTGTTTGGAGGAAGACTGCTTCCTCCATCTTAGTCTCCTGGATAAGGAATATGTCCGGGGCTTCTATTCTTATTAAGTTTCTTGTTGCCTCTTCCTTGATCTTGCTCCCCATACCCCTACAATTCCAGGAGAATATTTTCATTATTTACCTTTGTTCTGCTGGGCTCCCTTGGAGCCTTGGGGCTGGTTTCTCACCATCTTCGGCTTTTTTGCTAGTAGCTTCTCCAGAGTTGGTTGGTTGCCCTGTAACTTGTCCTTGTACGTTTCCCGCTCTCTTTTCTCCCGATCTATTTTGCGACCTCTTGTGGATCTCCTAACAGTGGCCTGAGAGTCGCCTATTTCTCCTTCCTCCTCCGAATCTTCCAACTCCTGGTCCTCTTCCTCATCTTCAACAGATATTTCTTTTGAGCTTTCTGCAACACTTGCATCTTTGGAAGACATAGAGGGATTCCCTTTGACCGGGGATGCTGTCTTTTGAACCTCCACCTCCTGGGTGTCCTCTTGATGCGAGATTAGGAGTTCGAATTTGTTTTCAAGAGCGGACTTAGTCGGGATCTGCTGAGAAGAGGCCTATTGGGGACCTTTGCCACTAGGGCCTCCCGGATTTTGAGCCTTATGAGAGGTTTTGGAGCGCTTGACTTGATTCCATCCGTCCTCCTTCCCTTGCACAACCTCATTGTTGGATGGACATCCTCTGGCAAAGTGGCCATAGACATGGCATTTCCGGCATTTGAAGGGCAGCTGCTCATAGTCCAGTTTCTGCACATGCGTCCAGCTACCGACTTTGATTTTGATGGCCTCTGGTAGCCCAACCTCCAGATCTACTTCCACGCAGATCCTAGTGCAGTCATACTGGTCCTTGTTGTTTGCTCGATCGATGAACTTCCCAAGGGCATTTCCAATATGCATCAGAGAATCCCAGTTCCAGCAGTGAACTGGCAGATTTGGGAGTCTAACCCACACTGGGACTGCTTTGGGCACATCCACAGCAGGATCGAAGTCTGGAGTCCACTTATTTAGATAAAAACCCTGGGGGCCCATGAAGTAGGGTCCGTTCTGGAAGATCAGATCTTTCTCATCTTTTGAAGTGAACTCGAAGAGGAAGTAACCTCTCCCCAAAAAATAAGAGGTAACACTTTCTTTGATCAGAGGCGCCCAGTTTCTGTTGACCCAGCTCTCAGTGGTTTTGGGAGATGGCCAAAGCCCTGTGAACTGGCCTATGAGAGCTCGTTCAGCCAGTGATAAAGCAACCTGAATCAGAGTCTCTGCTAGAAGAGAGATCTCAGGTATTTCATCAATTTTATTAACAAATTTCGCAGCTTCAACATTCTTCTTCTTAGGAAGCCCTGCCAATAAGCGATCGAAAGCCTCAGCAGAAGAGGGCGGGGGAGGGGGACGAGGCCCCTGGGGAGAGCCCAACCCCTCCATGGGCGCAAGCCCTAGCAAGAACGCGGCCCGGATCAAGTGCGCAGGCAGCAACGCGTTCGCTCCAGCGCACATCGTAGTTTGCAATCAAAATTTTCAGAGTTATTACTATATTGCTTTTGTTGATCGGCTTAAATTCCGTAGTTGTTGGCATAACACTGAGCAAAAAATTCCACAGTCACACTAATCGAGGCCTATTGGAGCGACTGGGAGATTCCAGTTGCATGGAGGGATTGGCAAGGGAGAAAATAGGGCTCAAGCTCAGGGAAAATTCAGGTTGGCTCAGGGGATGGACACCTGGAGGGGTTGGGTTAGTCCTGGAGGATCCTGTGGCACCTAAGGGAATTCAATAAAGTTTTTTTATCAACTCCATTTCCTTAAGGTCACCTAAGAGGTTGAGTCTTGCCATAGTGGCCCCTCATCGCATGTTTAGTCAAAGCGGGTATATTTGAGGGGAGGTTTCATTACATTCCCTCTCCGTCCTACTCCGGAGGGTGCATCTTTTGTGGTTTTGGCTGGATTTGGGTTTAATTCTGTTGTGCTCTTGGGGATCTCACCTTGGCCTCTTGGTGGGTTCTGCTGGGGAGGTTTGTGTTGGACATCCACTTCTTTTTTTTTCTAGTTCAAGGTTTGCTAGTGGATTTGTTTCCCTCAGGGTGGCGGTATTGGTGCAAGGGAAGTGTTGGTATTCAGGTGTTCTTTCATTTTGGCTCTTCCTTTTTAGGGTCGTTGGCCCCAGTCCTCCCTTCGGTGCATCACTGCAGCTCTGGTGTTGGTTTAAAATTTGGGACCTTGTCTTTCAATTCCCTCTTGTGTGTTTAATATTTACCATTCGGTCCTTTATGCTCGGGTCTCTCTTGTCTACTTTGTTCTAACCTATTTTTTTTCAGGCAGTGAATTTTCAGTGGTGGGGATTTCAATGTTGGATTATCTCTCCTCTTTAGTCTACGACAGGGTATGCTTGGTCCCAGGAGGCAAGCAATTGTGCTTTGGGTGTCACAATTCTTCAGGTCGTCAACTTATTTCTTGGCTCCAACATGAAAAACTACCCCACTCCTGCGTGTCTTGGCTCCACTAAAGTTTGAAGGCTCTCCCCATGTTAGGTCTTAGGGTGGCGCTGTAATTTTTTGTTGTGGGAGTTCCATGTGGGGTGTAGGTTCATCAAGGGGCATGGGGCATGGGGGTCACAGTCCCTCAGCTGCTTCTTTAGAGGGAAACCGCCACAATTTGGCTATGCAGTGTGGTCGTGGTGCAGGAAAAGGTGGTTGTGGAAAGGGACGTGGTCGTGTTGAAGTGTCTCGGGGTCGAAATAGTCAGGGACGTGATGGGTCTGTGGGTCAGGCTCCTTCCAGGCAGTCATGAATCTCCATGAAGGTCCTCGATTTGGTGCAATATATCTCTACGCGGTTGGAAACCCTTGATTAAGCTCGCAAGGAGGAGCATGAGGTTGTCATGGAAAAACTTGGAAATATCCAATACTTCTAGTGCCATATTCGTGAAAGGGTGGTAGTGGTCTAGCGCGGGCAAAATTTGATAACAGAGAAAGTTGAAAAAACTGGAAACTTGGCTTGCTCACTTTGAACACCATGTCAATTGCATGTATCTTCCACCACCGCCTCTAGGTATAGGGCCAGATAATCCCGCTTCAATTACCTCTGACGATTGACTATGATCACTGGTGTATTTCTTGTTCTTTTAGTTTTCTAGACTATTAGGCATCTCAGGTTATGGACCTCTGAGCTCGCAATTTTATTTTTTGTATGTTGTATGGTTATCGCATTGGTCAAAAAAATTGGTTGGGGTGAGACCACATGCATTTTGATATCCCCGTATATGATTTTTGATTAATAGAAATTCTTCGACTTATAAAAAAATGCTATCCAAAACAATGTTCAAATTTGAATTAATAATAATAATAATAATAAAATCATAATCTAGATAAATGTCTTTCGGATTAATCACATCATTAGGATTTTGTCGACGTTTCGAACCATCTAATGTGGTTCATCCTCAGGACAAGGTGAAGAAATAAATGGATCTCATTGAATAAATAGTAAGGATGCGACTCGGTAATAGCTATTAAAACTAGCCGTTAGAAACTAACAATTATTTGACTAGTTATTTAATAAGTTATAATATTAAAAAAGTTTAGAATTTTAAGAAAAAATATTAAAGAATAACTTAGAATTTAATGATTAAACTATAGTTATTAAAATAAGGGAAGGGGTAAATAATAAAAGAGGGAATAATATAAAATTTTAAAATATTTAGGTTTTAAATTTTTAAATTTTTAAGAAATATTATTAAAAAAAGGCTAATAAATAATCTCGAATAATTTTAAAATGAATGATAAAAATCATTTAAAAAAAAACAGAAACGAGTATTTTTATATTGATTCAAAAATTCTGAGGCTTATGCTCTAAGGTTTTACATCTGGAGACCCGATGTCTAGGGGGTTTCCAAACAAGCAAATTCACCTACTCTGCTTCTTACATTCAATCTAGCAATTTCCAAATGACTAGCAAACCTTCTAATACAAAAAAATTGCTGCAGCAAGAGACATGAATACATGACAAGGAGAGGGGCCGGCTAAGGAAGAGGATCCCATGAGTCCCCCTCGTTGCAGAGGAGAGTTCCCGCTTGTAAAGAGACAACAATGTTGACTTCAAGATCCACATCTTTGTTTTTTTTCTTCCGAAGGACGTGAAAGAACTGAAGTCTGTAAAAGGACACGATCAACTTATTGATGCAAGCGAACAACCATTTCAAATGGAGGTCTTTAAGGACCGATTTTGTCCTAATCAAGCCAATGAGGCTTTGTGAATCTCTAATGAATCGAGCCTCCTTGATTCCATGTTTTTGCAGTTGTGTCAGACCTTGGAGGAGAGCATGGCTTCCGCTTGATTGTTCGAAGTAATCCCCAAACCCGAGGCAAAGTGGGAAATGATTTGGTCTAAAGGGCAGCGGATAATTCCTCCACCTCCGACCTTCCCAGATTCCCCTTTGTTGCGCCATCAAAAAATATAGTGTGAATATCTGTGCTACTTCTCCATTTCTCCAAGTCCTCATCCTTTAATCTGATTTTGCACTTCTCCATATTTTTCCCAGTGGGAAGGTTTAGCCCCAGTTGTTGGCACCACTCCCTAACTTGCTGGTTTAAGCTACAAACCTGTTTCTGATTCACCTTGGCCTGCATTATTTCTTTGAATAATCTTATGATTTTCATGATGATTTACTGCTAGTTTTGTGCCTTCTCTTGAAAGATCTGATTGTTTCTTTCAAGCCAAATATTCGAGCAAATGAGCTTAGGGATAATAATCCACCCCTCATATGGCCAATCTCTCCCAAGGAAGGACTTAGGAAACATGTATCCCTAATTAGACAACATACCCGTGATGGTGGTTGGAAGGGTGGGTCTGCGTTCCAAAAAAACAAAATTTTATTCCAAATGTCTTGAGCGAAGAGGCACTCGAGAAATATGTGGACTAAATTTTCCTCCTGATGTTGACATAGTGGGCACCGAGTGGGGCCTTGGAAGCCACAACGTTTCAAATTTTCAGCTGTGAGGATACTGTTGTGCCCCAGCTTCCAAGTGAACATGTCAATCTTTAGAATGCTTTTTACCTGCCAAATCCATTTCCAAATCGCAGGGTTGGAGGGGACAGTGGGAATGAACTTAAGGCACCTGGAGCCTTCTGCTATGGAATAACATCCCTTTGAGGAAGCCCAACCCCTTCTGTCTTTTTTCCTTGCATTTAGAGGGGCTTTCCCGGTCAGCGATACCGTGAATTTGGCCCACGCTTCCTCTAACTCAGCAGGAATCTCTATCTTCTGCCACCCTGCCTAGTTGCTGCTATCCCACTCTGAAATGTCCCACATCGTGCATCGACCATCAATAATCATCCACGTTCTTAACTCCTACAACTCAGGATCATCCCCGATTGAATTTGCGTTCATGATCCTATCCTCCCACAGGATGATCTGCTTCCCATTTCCTAGAATCCAGAACAAGCGCTCGCACAATAGCGAGAGAGCAGGCTTACACAATTGATGAATCGGGGATCCATGTCGGTTAGTTCGGAAGTTCTCCAGGCTGCGAAGACACTTTCCAAAGCTGTATTTTTTCCACAAAGCAATCTGCGCCCATCTCGGACTCCTTGCTACCTGCCACCATAAGATATTGGCCCCCAGGGCGATATTGTGCTCCCTGAGGTCTTTTATGTGGAGGCCACCTTCCAGCAGCGGCATAGCAATCTTATTCCATCTAACCAACATAATTCTCTTATCGTTATTCTTCCCTCCCTTCTAGGAAAAAAGAGCGAATGGATTGCTCCATCTTGCGGAGAATGCACACCGAAGCCAACATCACAAAAGTATGAAAGATTAGAAGACTATTAAGGACTGACTTAATGAGAACATTCTTACCTGCCAGGTTGAGCCACGACGTGCCCCAAGCTTGAATTTTTCTAGCAAGGGGTACTAGTCCCTCCCAATTGGGAAAATTTGAAAGATCGACAACCCAAGATATTTAAAAGACCCCCATTTCGTGGAGCCTTTGAAGCCAAAAATCATGGTGATTGCGCTTAGCTCGAGTCCAGAAAGGTTCCAAGCATAAATGAAACATTTTCCAGTGTTAATTTCACTCCTAGAATCGAGGCAGTAGCGATCAAGCTCTAGCTTGAAGCGAGAGGCCGAGATGGAGGAAGCACCCCCCAGAAGGATGGAGTCGTCAGCAAAGAGTGCATGGTTGATGTCTCTGAATCCCCTGGCGATTCTAAGACCCATAAGATCTTGATCGATTTGTCTTTTCTCCAGCATAAAACTTAGGACAGAGGCTTGAATGACAAAGAGAAGGGGGGATAGAGGGCATTCCTGCTTTATCCACCGACTCGCCTAGAAGAAGTCAACATCACGCCCGTTGACAAGTGGGGAAATCCATTGTTCCGCAATGCAAGCCTTGGCCCAACTTATAAAACGAAAATAAAACTCAAATTGATGCATAAATCCAAAGAGAAAATTGTGCCTAACTCTGTCAAATGCACTAGCCAGGTCCAACTTGACAGCCATGCCTTTTTCTCATCTTTGGATGCTTGAATGGATCGCCTCCTGAACAAGGATGAAGTTATCAATTATTTGCCTACCTTTGACAAATCCCCCTTGATTATCAAGAATGATTTCCGAAAGAATTCCTTTCAACC
This sequence comes from Pinus albicaulis, assembly GCA_034641835.2. Taxonomy (NCBI): domain Eukaryota; kingdom Viridiplantae; phylum Streptophyta; class Pinopsida; order Pinales; family Pinaceae; genus Pinus; species Pinus albicaulis. Next base: position 1,133,885,352 of record CM076579.1, read on the forward strand.
TGTTTTCCATGACTTTAGTGATGAGATTGTAGCCAATATTGCAGAGGGAAATTGGCTTGAATCTATTGAATGAATTGGCACCCTTCTCTTTAGGTATAAGGGCCAAGAAGGCCGAGTTGGTTCTGCCCCCAATCTTGTGGCATGTCTGAGACTTTAGGATCATTTTGTAGAGGTCCTTTTTGACAATGCTCCAAAAGGTTTTAATGGATTGAGCAGTGAACCCATCCGACCCAGGTGCCTTATCTAGATCCATTTCATCAAGGGCCTACTTGATTTCATTGATGGTGACAGGGGTTGTCAACATAGAGTTCATTTGGGCATTGACCTTTAGAGGGACCAAATCGAGTAGGTTAGGGCTGAGACTCGCTTTAGGAATGCTCCCCGTGGGTGCTGAAATTCATTTTCCTTTCTCCCCTCCTTGTCTGATTGGCCCTTGCCTAATGCTGGTTTTATATTTCTTGGCTTGTTGCCATCCTTCTTCTTTCTCCTTTTCTGGGCCTGAATTTTTGGGGTTGTTCTTGACAAAGGGGCCATACTCATAGCATCTGCGGCATTTGAATGGAAGCTTTTGTAGTCTAATTTCTGCAGATGGGACTAGTTCCCCACCGTTAGCTTAATGGCTTCTAGCAACCCAACTTCGATATATACCTCCACGCAGCTTCTGGCGTAGTCATATTGATCTTTGTTGTTTACTATGTCTATGAATTTTCCAAGGGCGTTGTCGATTTGTTGCATTGATTCCCAGTTCCAGTAGTGCACCGACAAGTTTGGGAGCCTGACCCAAACTATAATGACAGATGGAACATCCTCGAAGGGGTCGAATTCTAGAGTCCAACGATTTTAGTATAATCCTTGAGGACCCATGGAATAGGGTCTGTTACTGAAAATCAAGTCCTTGTCCTCCTTTGAGTTGAATTCAAATAGGAAGAAACCCCACCCCAAAAAATACGAGGTGACGCTATTTGCAATGAAGGGCTTCCAATTTCGAGTGATCCAGGCTTTCATAGTTATTGGTGAAGGCCATAAGCCCATGAACTGCCCAACTAGCACTCAGTCCACAAGGGAAAGGGCCACTTTCATTGGTCCCTCGGGCAGGAGAGCCACCGAGGGGATCTCATCCAATCTCTTGATGAGCTTGGAGGTGAGTTGTTTCTTCTTCTTTGGTTGGGAAGCAATCAGCAGTTTGAAGGCCTCGACCTCAAGAGGAGGAGGAGGAGGAGGTGGGGGAGGAGCTTAAGAGTCTGCCATTGGGCCGAACCCAAGGCGGGGCGAGCACCCCGACCGACACCACCCTGCCACAGCACCAGAAACCCTATGCGCAGGGAAGACTAGGAGGCAAAGCACGAGAGCGGGCTCGAGTGCAAAAAAAAACAAAAAAATAAAATTAAAAAAATCAACCATTATAATAAGTCGAGAAAGGGAATATATATATATATATATATATATATATATAAGGAAAAAGAATCAAAATAATAATATAAAAAAGCATAAAGACAATAAAAATTATTAAAGAATAACCTAGATTTTAATGATTAAATTATAGTTATTAAAATAAGAGAAGGGGTACATAATAAAAGAGGGAATACTCTTAATATTTTAAAATTTTTAGGTTTAAAATTTTTAAGTTATTAAAAAATATTATTAAAAAAGGCTAAAAAATAATCTCTAAAAATTTAAAAATGAATGATAAAAAACAATAATTATAATAAGTGGAGAATATATATATATATATAAAATAAAAGGAAAAAGAATCAAAATTAAAATATAAAAAAGATATAAAGACAATAAAAAATTTAACGAAAGAAAAAGAGAATGGAAGGGTAAAGAAAGGAGAAGAAAATTTAAAAACAAAGGGATGGGAAGAAAACATAAAGAGCGAAGAAAGAAATAAAGACAAAAGGCGAAATGAATCCAAGGCAAAGGGGAGAAATTACCTTGAGAGGGCCGGAGTCCAACTTTTACCTAATTTCCACCCATAATTTCTGTTGAGATTCTTAGGATGTCTCTCAATTTCAATTTGAGGGAGGCTATTGAAATTGAGAGACATCATAGGAATCTGAACAAACATGATGGGTGGAAATTAAGTAAGAGTTGGACTAATTTCTCCCCCTTGAGTTGGATTCCTTTAGCCTTTTGTCTTTATTTCTTTCTTCTATCTTTGTGTTTTATTTGAGATTATTTTTTTAGCCTTTTTTAATAATATTTATTAATAACTTAAAAAATTTAAACTTAAAAATTTTAAAATATTAAGAGTATTCCCTCTTTTATTATTTACCCCTACCCTTATTTTAATAACTCTAATTTAATCATTAAAATCTAGGTTATTATTTAATAATTTTTATTGTCATTATGCTTTTTTATATTACTATTTTGATTCCTTTTTCTTTTATTTATCATATATATATATAGTCCTTTTTGAGATTATTATAATAATTGATTTTTATCATTCATTTTTAAATTATTCGAGATTATTTATTAGCCATTTTTTAATAATATTTCTTAAAAACTTAAAAACTTTAAAATTTTAGATTATTCCCTCTTTTATTATTTTCCCCTCTATAGTTTAATCATTAAAATCTAAGTTATTCTTTAATATTTTTACTTAAAATCCTAAAAACTTTTAATATTATAACTTATTAACTAACTAGTTAAATAACGACTATTTTCTAACCGCTAGTTTTAACTGCTATTATCCTTCCTATTTATTCAATGAGATGGATTTCTTTCTTCTCCTTGTCTTGAGAATGAACCACATTAGATGATTCCAAAAGTCGACTAAATCTTAATGATGTGATTAATCTGAAAGACATTTATCTATATTATAGATCACAAAAAATAAATTATTTATATTGTATAAAACAAATATAATGAATAAAATAATAATAAATCGTGATGTGACCATTTTACAAAAAATACAAATAACAATATGGAATGTAAATTAAAAAAATTGTTATATAAATCTAATAAATATAAAATTAAATAAAAATAATAAAACAAATTAACATTAGAAATTAAATAATACAAGAAGATAAAAAATTCTAAGATAAACCTAAAGCATCATCTATCAATAAGTTAATGATAATATAAAGCCCATATATTTATATAAAAACATGATAAAGTAAAGGAAATGTAACCAATAGAGAGAAATATGAGCTGACAAAAATATTATGCGAAAATAATAAAATTAAAATTGAATAAGTATAGTAAAACAAGTTAATAACGGAAATTAAGAAATCTAAAAGAAAAACTTTAAATACCATTTATCAATTAAAAAAACGATGATGCATGAGTTAATTATTTAATTATATAAAATAAAAAACAAAAAAATTCTTAAAAATATGAAGACAAAAGAAATGTAACCAGTAGAGAAAAATAAGGGTTAATAGCTAATTGTGAAGAAAAAAATATGCGAAATAAAAAATAGAGGAGAGAAATCAAATGGCTCGAAATTAGCTAAGCATAAGCATATATTCTTTTATGTAGGATGGAAGAGTTTGGTAAACATTTGGATTAAACATATGGTCAAATTTATGTTTAGGATCTAAATATATGTTTAAGAGTTTTATAAGGTTTAAAGAGTCTCGGTATTCTTGTATCAATACCTCATAGCTTCTTTTGGAGAAGTGCTAAAAATCCAAAAACATCTCAACAATTTTAATAAAAAAGATAAAGCTTTGCCAATTCAGAAAAATTCATCAACTAAATCTCTCCCTCTCTTTATATTTTGTTTAGTACATTTTTCTTCATAATTAGTTATTATCATGTTTTTATTAACTTTAATTTTTAGAAATATTATTTAGTGGTGTCTTTATTACTTTTATGTAATCCTTTCTTTATTATGTAATTTTTTCTTTATTTTGATGACTACTATGTTCTTCATATTTTTTAATTTATAGTTATTATTTTCTTACTTTGCATACATATGTTTTTTATTTGTCACATAATGGTTGTTCATTATTTTTGTCAATTTATTTTCCTTTTTACATAATGGATACTTATTTTAGTTCCTTAATGACTATCAAACTTTATTTTATAAATTCAAAATTCAAAATTATTTTTAGATACCATTCTAAGCTTCATTTGTCCCCAATGATGAGTGGAGTGCTCACTCGAAACATTGGATATTTCAAACTCTTAATGATAGTTTATCTCTAGAGATCTTAAACAACACAATGAAGATATAAAATGTAAATGATTTTATCATACTCTTCAACCTTCAAATCTATAAAGAGGCATGTTTAATAGTTGGTTTAGGTTAAATTCTTAGTATGTCTCTCTTACGAATATCTAAAATGATGTGTCATAAGATTTCAATCCTTTATTTTGTTTGTTGATGATTCAATTATAAATTAAATATATCAAACATAAAGGATTGGAGTGGGAGTGAGGTTGGAGATAGGATGAAAAGATTGCAAGGAGGTGAAATCTCTCTTGAGGAGAACACATTACAAATGCATGAAGAAAAGGTCATGGAGAGATTCTTTTCAAAGATTAGAGACCCTTGTTGTTAACCTATCCTTTTATCTTGAAGAATATAGACTTTACCATAGGTACCATCCTCAGAATAAGGGGAATTCTTTGGAATTCTCCCTTAAATATGTTTCCTGGAAAGAAAAAAAAACTACAACTTTTATGAACATTACATATTCATTTACAAACATACAATGAATCTTTTATGTTGATATAATGCACTAGTGTGGTTTCAAGCTTCTAGTGAGTGGATGTGCCAATATTAATATGGCATACCTTAGATTTTTAAAATAACAATAAATTGTCATTCTTGTAAAATACACCCATAGTATCACATTAGGAAAACATAGTGGTTATGGGATGTTTAGCCTGTGTGTGTGGGAGAGCTTTGAAAGATCTTTCAATTAGCCAATATACGATTTGACATGGGATCGAGGAGTTTGGTAAACACTTGGACTAAGTAGAGCATCAAATTTATGTTTAGGTTCTAAATAAATGTTTAAGAGTTTTATAAGGTTTAAAAAGTGTTTTGGTATTCTCGCATCAACACCCCATCACTCCTCTTGCATTGTTCGGGAAGTGCTAAAAATCTAAAAACATCCCGATAATTTAAATTAAAAAGATGGTTATAAGCTTAGACAATTCAAAAAACCCACCATTCATCAACTAAATATTTTGTTTAGTACATTTTTTCTTCCTAATTAGTTATTGATCCTTGTTTCTTTTAACTTTTTTATGTTTCCTCCTTCTTCATATTTTTCACGATTTTTTCTTTAATTTAGTATCTGGCTCTTGCAATATTAATCATTTTTAATATTTTTACTATTAAATGGTATTTCAAGTTATTTTTAGAAATATTATTTAGCCTTGTCTTGACTACTTTTATGTAATCCTTTATTTATTTTGATTTGACTACTCTCCTCTTCATGTTTTTTAATTTACAGTTATTGTTTTCTAAATTTGCTTTCATATTTTTTTTATTTCTCACGCAATGGTTGTTCTTTCTTTTTTATTTTTCTTTTTACACTATGGATACTTAATGTAGTTCCTTAATGGCTATTAAACTTTATTTTATAAATTCAAAATTCAAAATTATTTTCAAATATCATTTTAAGCTCCATTTGTCCTTGATGATGGGTGTAGTTCTCACTCAAAACATTAAATGTTTCAAACTCTTAAAGATAGTTTATCTCCATAAATCTTAAACAACAAAATGAATATGTAAAATGTAAATGATTTTCTTATACTTTTCAACCTTGAGAATTTGTAAAAAGGCATGTTTTATAGTTGGTTTAGGTTAAATTCTTAGTACCACTCTCTTAAAAATATCTAAAATGATGTTTCATGAGATTTAAATTCTTTTAATTCACTTGTTTATGATTCAGTTATAAAATAAATATATCAAACATAAAGGATTGGAGTGGGAGTGAGGTTGGAGACATCATAAGAAGATTGCAAGGAGGTGACATCTCTTTTGAGGAGAACATATTATAACAGCGTGAAGAAAAAGGTCATGGAGAGATTATTTTCAAAGATTAGAGACCCTTGTTGTTCACCTAGCCTTGTGTATTGAAGAATATATGTTTTAACCTTGGTACCATCTTCAGAATAAGGAGAATGATTAAGGATTCTCCCTTAGATATGTTTCCTAGAAAGAAAAAGAACAAATGTAACTTTTATGAACATTAAATATTCATTTACAAACACTCATTGGTGTTTTTATGTTAATACACTGCACTAGTGTTGTTTCAAGCTTCTAGTGAGTGGGTGTGCCAATATTAATATGACATACCTTGCATTTTTACAATAACAAAAAATTGTCATTCTTGTAAAATACGCCCATAGTATCACATTAGGAAAACATAGTGGTTGTGGAAAGTGCTCTCTCTTTCGAAAGGTATGTCAATTTAGCCAATGTATGATTTGACATAGGATCAAGGAGTTTGGTAAACACTTGGACTAATTATAACGTCAAATTTATGTTTAGGTTCTAAATAAATGTTTAAGAGTTTTATAAGGTTTAAAAATAGTTTTGGTTCTTACAAAAACACCCTATCACTCCTCTTGTATCGTTTCATAAGTGTTAAAAATAAAAAACAACCCAATAATTTTAATAAAAAAAATGGTTATAAGCTTAGCCAATTCAGACAACCTACCATTCATAAATTAAATCTCTCCCCTCTCTTTATATTTTGTTTAATACATTTTTTGAGTTAAAAATATAAAAACAACCCAATAATTTTAATCAAAAACATGGTTATAAGCTTAGCCAATTCAAAGAACCTACCATTCATAAACTAAATCCCTCACCTCTCTTTATATTTTTTTTAGTACATTTTTTCTTCATAATTAGTTATTGATCCGTGCTTTTATTAACTTTTTATGTTTCCTTCTTCTTCATATTTTTGAGGCTTTTTTCTTTAATTTAGTATTTGGCTCTTGCAATATTAATCATTTTTAATATATTTATTAACATATGGTATTTCAAGTTATTTTTAGAAATATTATTTAGTCTTGCCTTTACTACTTTTATGCAATCCTTTCTTTATTTTGATTTGACTACTCTCACCGACGTGTTTTTTAATTTACAATTTTTTTTTCTTCTTAATTTGCACACATTTTTTTTTCTCAGACAATTTTTGCTCATTATGTTTTCCTTTTGACACAATGGATACCTAATTTGGTTCCTCAATGGCTATCAAACTTCGTTTTATAAATTCAAAATTCAAAATTATTTTTAGATATCATTATAAGCTTCATTTGTCCCTGATGATGGGTTGAGTCCTCACTCGAAACATTGGATGCTTCAAACTCTTAAATATAGTTTATCTCGAGAAATATTAAACAACACAACGAATATATAAAACTTAAATGATTTTCTCATACTTTTCAACCTTGATGATCTATAAGAAGGCATGTTTCGTAGTTGGTTTCAATGAATTTCTGAGTATGACTCTCTTATGAATATATAAAATGATGTGTCATGAGATTGCAATCCTTTTAGTTTGCTTGTTGATAATTCAATTATAAAATAGATATATCAAACATAAATTATTGGAGTGGGAGTGAGGTTGGAGATAGGATGATAAGATTGCAAGGAGGTGATGTCTCTTTTGAGGAGAACACATTACAAAATCATGAAGAAAAAGGTCATGGAGAGATTATTTTCAAAGATTAGAGACCCTTGTTGTTGACCTAGCCTTATATCTTGAAGAATCTAGGCTTTACCCTAGGTACCATCCTCATAATAAGGGGAATGCCTAGGGATTATCCCTTGACTATGTTTCCAAGAAAGAAAAAGAAAAACTATAACTTTTATTAACATTAAATATTCATTTACAAACACTCATTGATGCTTTTATGTTGATATAGTGCACTAGTGTGGTTTTAAGCTTCTAATGATTGGGTGTGCTAATATTAATATTGCATACCTTAAATTTTCACAATAACAACAAATTGTCATTCTTGTAAAATACGCCCATTGTATCACATTAGCAAAACATAGTACATTGATGGAAATGTAGAGTCTTGTATTTTCTCTACAACACTCCAATGTCTCCCCTCTTATGGTTAGGACTACTTGTATATATATGTGCCGCTAAAATCAATATATGGTTAATCTTATAGCCACAATAATAGTGCACGTTTATTGATCCCATTTTTTTAGGGAAAACTAGTTGATAGTTTTTGTACAATCCATTAAAGTACTAATAATTCATCATTATAGTGAGCCACTATAACAACACTGCATCAATACAATGTGTATGATCTGTTACAACATTGATGTGCCCTTTAAAATTAATTTTTTTACATCTGGTCAACCAGCCTACAAACTAGATCAATCAACATCATTTCACCCCTTGACATCATCATAAAAAAAATCCACAAGCACGACTCTGCTTAATCCTTGAGTTTTTTCTTGAAACGACCTCAATTCAGTCAATTTAAAAACCAACGTAGTTTGTATGCTCATGGACCTGCATTCAGTAGCAAGTTGCTCCATGGTGGACATGGTTATTCACCAGTAGGTTGCTCCATGTTGGGGTGCGTTGGTTCTAGAAATTCGGGAAAAAGAGAGAATATTGAAGCCTCTTCTTATAGAAGCTTCCAGGATTTGTTGCAACTATTTACCTCAGATAAAACTCTCAAATCCTATCCTATCCCTCCTTGGAGTTTCCATCCCTTATTTTTTGATCCCATCCTCCCATAAAGAGTGGATCCCAATGCCTAGATTGGTAAATGGATAAGAGCTCACAACTTACCATCATCTTCTATATATTTTTGGCCATCCACAAGCTAGGGGTTGACTTTTGGAGGTATATTTGACCCTCATGATGATGTTGTGAAGAGTTATTATTCTATGTATTAGGGTGATTAGAGGTGCACTTTGTGGAAAATAAGGAACACATCAACTTGGAGGAGCTCTTCTACAATATCAACTCCTATATTTGGTTGTAACTCACTCTATTACTATTAATGCAAAGAGTTCTTTGTTTTCCTATATATGATATTATGATTTCATGTATTTTGATGCCATGTTGATCAATTGAATGAAGTATTTAGATGATGCTACATAGATGTCGTAGATCGTTGGCTTGTGTTGTTTGATCGTGTAGGTTCTAATTATAGCGACTAAAGATAGAATTAGAGCATTCAAGCCAAAAGAGGAGCGAATCATACGGCGGATCACAATTAGGGTTCATCCCATTATCTGTTTACTTCAATGGAAACATTATTTTCTTTGACTTTCTATTATTCTAGGCTAGGCCACCCACTTTAGGGAAGATACTTATGTCCATATTTGTAAATTTCGTATAACAAATTGGCGACTCCAATGGGGAACAATGTATTCCCTTTGTGGTTTCTTTTTACTTAGTGCTTTTCTTACCTCTTCTTCGTACCTTCACTGTCATACTCAGTCAAGAACAAACATAGGAAGAATTTTCATTGAGTTTTACTTGCAATTTTTGTGTCAAAACTTTCTATTGATTGATCATCGCACCCTGTGGTCTAGAGATAGTGCGTTGCAGTGCATCCTAGTCTTCTTTACACCTATGTTGCAGTGAATCCTAGCCCTTTAAACACCTGCTATGTTCCTGGTTTGATGCAAAAAATTTCCTTTTGTGGTTTTCTCTCTGATTAAATTTGTTCCAGTTGGTTCTCCTTGTGTCCTTGAGTGTGTCTTGGTCTCTCATAAGCCTTCATATTGTTTTATTTTGGTTTTGAATGCCTTTGATAAGGATTTTTAAAATTTTTCCTTTGTTCTTATCATTAGGTCATTATCAAACTAAATTGTTTGATCATTAAGTTCTTGAAAGAATTGGTGTTTTATACATCGTTCTGAATAATTTCTTTTATCAATGATTAGGATTTACTAGGTATCCTAGCCTAGAACAACAAAAAGAAAAATAAGCTAATGTTTTCCTTGAAGTAACAAACAATGGGATGAAGCCTACCTACGATCCTTCGTATGCTTCGCTCCTTTTTTGGTTTAATGCTCGAATTCTAGCTCTAGTCGCTATAATTAGAACCTACACAATCAAACAACACAAGCCAATGATCTACGAAATCTGTGTAGCATCATCTAAATACTTCATTCAATGGATCATCATGGAATTGAAATACATGAAATCATAACATCATATATAGGAAAACAAGGAAATATTTGCATTAATACTAATGGAGTGAGTTACAACTAAATATAGGAGTTGATATTGTATAAGAGCTCCTCCAAGTTGACTTGTTCGTTCTATTCCAAAAAGTGCACCTATAATCACCCTAATGCATCAAATAATAACTCTTTACAAGTAGCAGCATGAGGGTAGAATCTATCTCCAAATCCCAACCACTAGCTTGTGGATGACCACAAATATATAGAAGAGGATGGTAAGTTGGGAGCTCTTATCCATTGACCAATCTAGGATTTGAGATCCACTCTTGATGGGAGGATGGGATAAATGGATAAGGGATGTAAACGCCAAGTAGGTATAGGATAGGATTCAAGAGTTTTATCTGAGCTAAATATTTGCAACAAATATTGGAAGCTTCAAGAAGAAGAGGATTTGGGATTCTCTCTATTTTTTCCGAATTTCTAGAACCAACACACCTCAACATGGAGCAACCTGCTAATGAACGTAGGTCCATAGGAATATAGACTGTGCTGGTGATTAAATTTACTGAATTGAGGTAATTTCAGGCAGAAGCTAAGGGATTAAGTAGAGTCATGCTTAGGGTTTTGTGCCATGATGATGTCAGGGGGTAAAAGAATGTTCATTGATCTAGTTTGTAGGCCGATTTATGAGATGTGACAAAATGGCGTATAACAAGTCGCCCCTATAGCGTAAATTCAGAAATGATGACCGACGACTAAAGTGCTTTACTTTGTGACAAATTAAGATCAAGAATAACTGAAGAGATCATATTTTTTTACAATGAATTTACATCACGCTGCCTTTTCTGAGGTATGCATATCCATACTCAACACATAAGCAAACATTACATGTACAAAAATCCAAAGACATGTCCACTGATGAAAAATGGTGGACCCATGACTGGATGAATGTTTGAGTGATCATAGCCATCATACATTGTGATATTTTTTTAGTCCTGAAATCACAACCTAGATGGATGAAACTAGATCTCTGGTCTTCTATCTCGTACAAACAACCGTCAAAATGTATGAGTCTAACCATGTGAATCAATGAGCTAGAGTCGAACATGGTAGAAACCATTTGATTACTGGCCAATGTTGTAAGCCGTTAACATATGCGAGAAAAACCATCGATGATGTTAATGGATCTCAACATACTGCGGTACAATCTATATGGTGTGAATGAATGAGTTGAAGTCAAACACCACACAGAATTTTTCGGTCGAAAGCCATTGATGTAAACTTGTCACTGAGAGCGAGGAAAATTTTCATTGATGTATGCAAGAACCAAGGTACTAAAGGGATGTTTCTATGTCAAATTCCTGGATAATGAGTTGATGTAGATAGGAAGCGACCTGTCGCGGGAGGGCCTTGATGTATCCCCCATCAACAACATGAAACATGTATTATGATTTGAGACAAAATGATATTGATACAAAACTGCATTAGGAATGACACACATGGAATTAATCCTTAAGAGTATTGTAGCAGATATTGATTGAATGACTTCTTGTTGGGAAAAATACTGAGAGGGGGGGGTGAATTAGTATTTACTGCATAATCAAATATTTTTACTTTTTCATTCCTTAAAACCCATACACTACCTTCCTTTAGAAAACTAGCGTATATACGCGGATCCCCTTTATGAAACTAGCATATACACAGAGATTTAGATCTGTCATTAAATATTCACTTATATTATTCCATCATTCATTCATCAGATGTTCAATAAACAGTAAACATGTGCAGTAATAACAGAGTAAACCATCACACAAAGCATCACACATGAACACCAGGATTTTTAGGTGGAAACCCAAATCGGGAGAAAACCACCGCTGCAGTTGCTCAGCCTTCAATATTTTATTATAGAGAAAGCATCTTACAACATATGTGCTGGCGCAGACTTGACCAGCACGCAGGCACCCACCTGCGCTCGTTTACCAGCCTCTCCTGGAAGGGAGCTCCAACCCCATGACTCGTTTACCAGCCTCTCCTGGAAGGGAGCTACGACCCCCCGATCTCGTTTACCAGCCTCACCTGGAAGGGAGCTACGACCCCCTGACTGAAGGCTACAACCCTCAGCACCACCTTGGACCACGTTTCATCAATTTTCACACTGGATCCAACAACTTCAATAGAACACCACTTTCAGGCCACATTTCATCATATTTCCAGACTGGACCCTTTCCAAACTTTTAAGCACAAACATTCATCACCAACAGATACTTAACAACACAGATCAGATAGCAGAAACATAGCAGAACAGATCAGATATTTCATACCCTTTGTTTCAGCAAACCCTAGTTTTCATACGCGCTTTCACTTCACTGATGTCGCGTATATACGCGCTTCCGTCCACACAAACCAGCGTATACCTCAGTGTATATTTTATTGCGCATACCCGCTTTCTCTTCGCTGAAGTCGCGTATATATGCGCTTCCTCCGCGGCGAAGTAGCGTATAGATCTTCAATCATTACAGAGCAGCACACTTCATCAGATCAGATATTCAGTTCAGATCTACCCTTTCACTTCAGACAGATGTTCGCCTAGATGTTCGCCTCATCACAGATCTAAGCCTTCCATAATCAGATCTAGCAAATACAAATGCAATTCAGATCTAGATCCCCTTCTTCATCATTGGTGCATCATACATTCAGATTTTTCATTCAAGTGTAACCCTTTCAATTCAGATCTACTTCAGAGAGAAGTATTCATTCAAGCTCAGACATCTTGCACCCACACTCATGATTTGCACAATGAATTTCTACTCCTTATATAGGTTTATCCTTTTTCAATACCATGGGTTAAAGCAATACCATGAGCCTTCAATACCACGGGCCAAAGCAATACCATGAGCCTTCAATACCATGAGTCTTCAATACCACGGGCCCCTGGATTTGCACTTTTTGAGCGCTTTTGCCCATACGCGACTTGGAACGTTCTTTTCCGCGTGCATACGCGACTTCCCTTAGACAGATCCGCGTATACATAGAGACATACTCTTTTCATCATACTTTGAGCACATTCTGAATTCTTTTCTTCATTGCCTTCTGTACACACTGTAGATACATCATATTTTCTTCATCAAGAACATATTCTATCAAGCACAACTTCATCAAGTAAGTTGCCATCTTCTTCATCAAGAGAGTTGCCATTCAATGACAACACTTAGCATCATATTGCTAACTAACATCATATCACATCAGACACTTAGCATCATATTGCTAACAAACATCATATCACATCAGATTTACATCATTTACCAAGTCCATCAAGTCAAGAATAACTTCATCAGGTGGATTGCCATCAAGGACAACACATGTCAACAGTCGCATGTCTTCATCTTCATTCAGTGGGTTGCCATCAAGGACAATAGTTCTGCATCATATTTCCAACAATCTCCCCCTTTGGACTTGATGGCAGCCACGATGGTGTTTGGTTACCACAACAGATAAGTACATTGACACCATGTCACTCTCCCAATTCTTTGACACCATTATCTGCATTCAAACACCATGTCACTCTCCCCCTTTGACATCAAGGGCAAAGGGCAGATCAAAACTAGCGGATCATAACCAACACACTCTCCCCCTTTGACATCAAGGGCAACGGGCGGATCAAAACCACCGGATCAAAACCAACACACTCTCCCCCTTTGACATCAAGGGCAACGGGCGGATCAAAACCAACATACTCACCCCCTTTTCTTCTCATGTAGAAGAAGCGTTCTGCAGATCTGATGTATACTGAAGTGACCAAGCTCCCCCTGAGTTCATGCTGAATCTTCAAACATATGTTTCAATGAAGTACATGACTCTATGAACTTCCTATCACCAAAAGACTCAAAATTACATCAAATATCCAACCAAGTGGATTTACATATAAGCCTCAAGTACCCTACCAAGTGGGTTTACATATTTCAATTCAGCTACCCAACCAAGTGGGTTTACAAAATTTGACTCAGCTACCCAACCAAGTGGGTTTACAAATTAGAAAAGTCCTTACATGACTGAATATTACAATTTTACATCATGGGTCTCAACATGACCTTTTCATAAAACTACAAATATAACTTTTAAGACCAACACCAGAAAGTCCTCAAGAAAGAGAACATATTTCAGAACCATCATAATGCCAACACTGCATTATACTCAGCAAAGCTAATGCTCCCCCTGAATCTGTGCAACCAAGCAATCTTTACAAATGACTAAGGCTCCCCCTTAGTTTGTGCATCCTGAAACTTCCACCAACAAATCATCAAGGCATCTTCATCAAAACATTAGAAACAGAATTATGAGAACTGGAACACCACCAGAGATACCAAACAGTATCAGAGATACCAAACAGCACTGCAGCTGTGCTGAAGAGAGCTGAACCAACCAAAAATTTCCAGCAACCAAACATACGCGATTTTATGTGTGGTAACTCGCGTATATACGCGACTGTGTTTCATGAAACCCGCGTATCCACTCCCATCTTTTAAATTTTAACGAGATCTGATCCTTTGTGAAAAAAAAAAGGCAGTGTTCAGCTTCTTTTGAATGCTTCTCTGGACTACAGATAGATAGAACAGTGCAGTTGTGTCTTCAAGCGTCATCCAATGGTTGTAGCATCAGCACAATAGTAACCAAGTCTTCAGATTCTTTGCAGCATCAATACAATCTTTCCAAGAGAGATTCTCATATCAGAACAACATCTTCACATAGGTGTCAAGCAATCATCCATGTGGTCCAACATCACCATGATCTTCAATATTTAACATGAAGTAACATAAAAAGATCTCTCAATCATAGTAACACACTCTGCATGATTTATTTCTGAATCAAATGACATCCAACTCATCCATGTGTGAGTACAAAAGATACTTATCAGCAACCAGGGCTCAAAAATTCATCATAATAAACCATGTACCAAGTCATCATCATTTGAGCATGAGTATCACAAAAACCAAAGAATAAGCAGTCATATTGCCAACAATGCAATCATTAGTATTCAACTTGCTGCTCCCCCTAAACCAGTGCTCTTCCTTAGCTTGTGCAATCTGAAGCACCTTCAACAGCAAGTCATCAGCAACAATCTCTGCATGATCTGTCCTCATCTCTGAATTATAAGACTTTCATCTCAACAACGAATGCTTTTCATCATAAAGCAACCAGGCTTCATCCATAATCTTCAACACAAGACCCCATGTATCATTTCATTATCATGAGTATAACCAGAAAAATGCTAACAGTGCAATCATCAGCAGTCAGACTGATGCTCCCCCTGGACCTCTGCTCCAGATCTTCATCTATCAGATAAATTTTCTCATTATCAATGCATACGCGGCTGTGTCAGCTGGAACTCGCGTGTATACACGACTTTGTTTCATAGAACCCGCGTATGGAAAGTGAAGCATAGAAAATTTTCATCTTCCTTCATTTCTTCCTGAGCTTGCATCTTACCCCACTCTGTGCTGTCCTTTCCACATCGGATACGGCTGTCGAGGAAATCGCTGTGGTGTAATCAAATCAACCATGAGAGTCATCATGCATTGCTCCTCTTGTGACGATACATTACTAGATCTCGCCGTGTTATTCATCATTCACTGGGTCGATAAGAAAAGTCGACTTCGAACGGATGCATTTGCGGTAGGGTCAGAATTCCCTACGTTTACGATCGGTCCTCCATCTTTCCAAATTTTCTTGATCTTTCCAGCGTACGGAGATTGTCCACTTTCCGGATACATTCATCCTTGCGTTCCTTTCTACATGTTCATACGTGTTCTGAGAATAAATTCTCATGTCCCGAATAAGCATAAGAATCATAATGAGTATTTCTATTCTTCCTTTTAGTAAATGTGACTTTGTGACCATACTTGTTGCATGAAAAATAATATCCCTTGAAGAAACGATGCCTTTCTGTAGGATGTTAGTTTGTGGGTAGAAATGATGTCCTACATTTCTTTGCCAACATGCCCATAATTATGAAATTTAAAGCATTCAACTTTATTGACTGATTTCCTTTGAGATTTCATCATTGTTGGTTGACCTTTTGTTTCTTTCAACACTTCAGGTTTTGCATTGACATCCTCTGAATTTTTAGCACTTCCTTGTGAGCTAGATTCTCCTTTAACAGTTTCATGGAAACCAAGACCAAGTTTGATAGCAGGAGACCTTTGATTACTCAGAATATTGTCCAAAATGTTAGTACTATCTTGAAACCTCAAAAGTTTAACCTTTTATTCTACTTTACCTTTGAGAATGTTTACCTCAACCTCGAAGGCTTGACATTGCTTCGTCAAGCTTTCTTCTTTCCTTCTTCCATCTTCTACTTGATCCTTCAGATTTAGAATCTCTTCTTTCAACCAATTTTCGTTTTCTTCACATGTTTGTTGCGGCTCTTCATTCTTCTTATTTGATTTTTCCAGATCTTCTTTGAGAGAGATGATTTCTGCTTCAAGTCCTTCATTCTTCTTATTTGATATTTCTGGATCCCTTTTGAGAGAAATGATTTCAGCCTCAAGTTCTTCATTCTTCTTATTCGAGTCTTCCAGATCTTCTTTGAGAGAGACAATTTCTGCTTCAAGTCTTGCATTCTTCTTGTTTGATTCTTCGAGATCTGCATTTAGATCGTTGACTTCTACTTCTAGTCTTTTAATTCGAGCGGATGCATAAGCATGAAACCTTTGGTACTTGTCTGTCTGTCCATTCAGTATTTCCATTCGTTCTTTCATCCCTTTGTACAAAGCTTCGCTTTTAGAAATTGATCTTCGTTGATCTTCAATTCTCTTGATAGCTTCCTCCAGATCCAAGACTTTACTTACACTATCTTCATCATTACATGCACCAGAAAGTGAGTCACAAGAACAACTATCAATACCTGATTTATCTTCTTTATTTTCTGCTGCACAAGTTTTCTGAGATATCTCCTTTTCAGTAGCCTTCTTCTTTTGCTTCTTTCCCATTGTGACGGATCTCCTTCAAGCGATCAAGCTTCTGCAGAAGGACCTCCTCTGATACCAATTGTTGGGAAAAATACTGAGAGGGGGGGGTGAATCAGTATTTACTGCATAATCAAATCTTTTTACTTTTTCATTCCTTAAAACCCATACACTACTTTCCTTCAGTAAACTAGCGTATATACGCGGATCCCCTTTATGAAACTAGCGTATACACAGAGATTTAGATCTGTCATTAAATCTTCACTTATATTGTTCCATCATTCATTCATCAGATGTTCAATAAACAGTAAACATGTGCAGTAAGAACAGAATAAACCATCACACAAAGCATCACACATGAACACCAGGATTTTTAGGTGGAAACCCAAGTCGGGAGAAAACCACCGCTGCAGTTGCTCAGCCTTCAATATTTTATTATAGAGAAAACATCTTACGACATATGTGCTGGTGCAGACTCCTACCAGCACGCAGGCACCCACCTGCGCTTGTTTACCAGCCTCTCCTGGAAGGGAGCTCCAACCCCCTGACTCGTTTACCAGCCTCTCCTGGAAGGGAGCTACGACCCCCTGCTCTCGTTTACCAGCCTCACCTGGAAGGGAGCTACAACCCCCTGACTGAAGGCTACAACCTTCAGCACCACCTTGGACCACATTTCATCAATTTTCACACTGGATCCAACAACTTCAATAGAACACCACTTGCAGGCCACATTTCATCATATTTCTAGACTGGACCCTTTCCAAACTTTTAAGCACAAACATTCATCACCAACAGATAATTAACAACACAAATCAGATAGCAGAAACATAGCAGAACAGATCAGATATTTCATACCCTTTGTTTCAGCAAACCCTAGTTTTCATACGCGCTTTCACTTCACTGATGTCGCGTATATACGCGCTTCCGTCCACACAAACCAGCGTATACCTCAGTGTATATTTTATTGCGCATACCCGCTTTCTCTTCGCTGAAGTCGCGTATATATGCGCTTCCTCCGCGGCGAAGTAGCGTATAGATCTTCAATCATTACAGAGCAGCACACTTCATCAGATCAGATATTCAGTTCAGATCTACCCTTTCACTTCAGACAGATGTTCGCCTAGATGTTCGCCTCATCACAGATCTAAGCCTTCCATAATCAGATCTAGCAAATACAAATGCAATTCAGATCTAGATCCCCTTCTTCATCATTGGTGCATCATACATTCAGATTTATCATTCAAGTGTAACCCTTTCCATTCAGATATACTTCAGAGAGAAGTATTCATTCAAGCTCAGACATCTTGCACCCCCACTCATGATTTGCATAATGAATTTCTTCTCCTTATATAGGTTTATCCTTTTTCAATACCATGGGTTAAAGCAATACCATGAGCCTTCAATACCACGGGCCAAAGCAATACCATGAGCCTTCAATACCATGAGCCAAATCAATACCATGAGTCTTCAATACCACGGGCCCCTGGATTTGCACTTTTTGAGCGCTTTTTGCCCATACGCGACTTATCACGTTCTTTCCCGCGTGCATACGCGATTTCCCCTAGACATATCTGCGTATGCATAGAGACATACTCTTTTCATCATACTTTGAGCACATGCTGACTTCTTTTCTTCACTGCCTTCTGTACACATTGTAGATACATCATATTTTCTTCATCAAGAACATATTCTATCAAGCACAACTTCATTAAGTAAGTTGCCATCTTCTTCATCAAGTGAGTTGCCATTCAATGAAAACACTTAGCATCATATTGCTAACTAACATCATATCACATCAGACACTTAGCATCATATTGCTAACAAACATCATATCACATCAGATTTACATCGTTTACCAAGTCCATCAAGTCAAGCATAACTTCATCAGGTGTATTGCCATCAAGGACAACACATGTCAACTATCACATGTCTTCATCTTCATTTAGTGGGTTGCCATCAAGGACAACACTCTGCATCATATTTCCAACAATCTCCCCCTTTGGACTTGATGGCAACCACGATGGTGTTTGGTTACCACAACAGATAAGTACATTGACACCATGTCACTCGCCCAATTCTTTGACACCATTATCTGCATTCAAACACCATGTCACTCTCCCCCTTTGACATCAAGGGCAAAGGGAGGATCAAAACCAGCGGATCAAAACCAACATACTCTCCCCCTTTGACATCAAGGGCAACGGGCGGATCAAAACCAGCGGATCAAAACCAACACACTTGGTATCAGAGTGACACTAAATGGAGTTGGTAGCATTGACCCAAATTGAAAATGGAGGCTTTAAAAATGATATGATGAACCAAAATACAAGCAGATTAACCAACCCAACAATGAAAAATATGGAGTGGAAGAGTATCGCGTCCAAGAGAGACTCACTACCATTAGAAAATGGAGTACCTTTTATTTCCCAATTTCCCTGGCCATACTAGTTATTGCCTCTTAAGGAGGATAACGTTTGCTTGATCTGTAAGTTCATCCTTTGGATGAATCCATCCGAGTATGTTTAACTAACCTTGAGAAGGAGTGGTTCAATATTGTGATGTTCGAAAAGTCCATCGTTGTTTGATGTTTTAATGAGTCCGTCGAAGGTAAAAATTCACATATTTTTCATGTTTAGAGAGTTTGAAAAAGAGGCAAAACATGAAAACTCCACATGTTCCTTTTCGTAGATAGTCCCTTGAGTCCAAAAAGGTAGATACCCAAGATAATCTCTTAGCCATGTTCAACTAAGGCATTCCTTTTTTGTAAATAGTCTATCTTAGTACAAAAAAGGGTTGAACTTACACTAAGTAGACATCTTTTCATTTACTTTAACGAGTTCGAAAATACAAGTGCTCGACAATATTTTCATATTTTGGGAGTCTGAAAAGAGATGAAAGAGGACTCCACCTAGAGGAACGAGTAGTACCAAAGGGTAGCAACTGGTTTTGGTCACGATGGAACTTATAAAAACATGCAAAGGTAATGAGGTTAGCTAAAAAGACCACTCATTGCAGCGGTTCTACATGTAAGGGTAAAAAGCCAAGTGAAATCGTATGATTGGGCAAGAATATGGTGATGATGGAATGAGAAAACCAAGGCTCATCTGGAAAAAAACATGCTAATAAAAAATGGTAATCACGAGAGATAGCATGAGAATGGTTTCATTTTTACCCAAGCTTGAAACATGGGAAACTATTCTTGAAAATAATTGAAGATGGTTTCATTTTTTCACAAGCTTTAAACATGAGAAAAACTATGTTTGGAGTTGGTTTCATTTTTACACAAGCTTGAAACGGAGAAAATGTATGCTTGAAATAAGTTTGCATGCTCACATCATAATGAATCAATTCGAGGTACATGACCCCCTAAGCTTCATATTATTCACCCAAGTAGACTACTTGTCACTAACAGGTGGATGGAATGAAGGTTCATTTACGAGATCAAGTGAAAGACTCGACTGGGAATTTATGAGATCTAACCAAAGACTCGAATTGAAAGGGGATATGCTTCATTTTTTAACGAGCTTGAAATAGGAAAAGAATTATGATCAAGATTGTTTCATGTTTATGCAATCTTTAAAATTAGAGGAAATTATGCTCATAGGAAATTATTTCATTTTTTAACGAGGTTGAAATAGTAAAAGAACAATCCTCATAAGATCTTGCTTCTATTTTTAACTAGCTAAACACAAGACAATGAACTCTGCTCCAAGACCTTGTTTCATTTTTTAACGAGCTTGACATTGAAAAAGGAACTATGCTCAAGGATGCCTTGTTTTATTTTTTAACGATATTTACACAAGAAAAATGAATCTACTCTAAAAACCTTGATCATTTCCCATAAGATACCATGGCTTCTAAGAGGTTCTCATCAAATGGGAGAACAACATTCTGGAAGGGTTACATATCAAAGGATCTAATGGAGATATTGGGCTCCAATGCCCCCAGTACGTGATGCACTATATCACTAACTAGACCATTAGTATACGCGGGCATGGAACAGGTAGCCACATAATTAAACTGTGGCGGGGAAGATACCACTTGCATATAAGGGCCATTTAGGTATGTTGGTTTATTGGGAGTCAATTTAGGACCAATGAATGAAATCTTTTCAATGGTCGCAATTCTTCCTTAATGCAAGAATCACATCACACGAAAGAGTGAAGAGACAAGAGCTCCCATGACATAAACATAGTCATGCCCAAGGAGTAAATTAAAATCTAAAGGGCCTTGGAATACCATCACGTCGATATAGACAATCTTTCCTCCTAAAGTAATAGGAAACTTAGGAAGGATCCCTAACAGTTAGTTAGGTCCTCTTTTAAAAGCCAACAAATTCTAGGTAAAGGGCACAAGCTACAGAGAACCTAAAGCTTGCTAAGCAGTCTAGGAAAGAATACTAAGAGACGCACCTTCATCTATAATTATGCTAGGTGCGGTCATAATATAAGCATGTAATATGATTTGGAAGGGCACATAAGGAGGAAGACGAAATCTTGGCAATCAACTCCAATCAAAGGAAGTGACCATACTACTTGGAGGGGGTGTCGTGGGAATGGGAGAAATGCCCCTTTCTGCAATGGGAATGGGAAAATTATCCCTTTGTGCCATAGGAATGGGAGGATTGTCCCCTTGTATCATGGGAATAAGAGGTTCCCCCCCAGTTCACTGGAATCTGAAGAAACAAGAATAACCTGAGTGGTATGAACTTCAATCTCTTCGGGAAAGGTACGATCAACTGAAGTTGGAATCAAGTCAACCATTTTCGCAGCCAATTTTTGGTCAGGAACGGAGTCATGGGATTCACATTCAGAGAGAGTGGGATTGATTGGATTTGGATTATGATCAATCACTTCATCATCTAGTGGAGGATTGGGAGAAATATTCTGGGAACGAACTGGAAGATGAGGTTGAGAATCTATAAGGTTTTCCAACACTTTTTATGCTTCATCCATATAAGGAAAAATGTAAATAGGATGATCCCCTTCACATAACATACATGGAAATTTTACTTTACCCTTTTTCCTAGGGATATTACTATCACTAGGTGATGGTTTATCACCAACATGATCTCCAGAGGCTTATGACAAAGGTTGATGTGAGCCTATAGACCACACTTCTAATATCTTGGGAATACTAGGAGAATCTCTAATAATGTGGTCACCCTTACATAAATTTCAAGGTAATTTAACTTTATGGGGTTGATTGGGAGGTTTATACACGCTAGTTTCATGGGTAGCAATGGTTGCTTGGTTCCCACTTGCTTATATTTATTCTTCTTATTTTTCCTCTTCTTCTTCTTCTTAGATTTCTGGTTACTAGAATCAAGAATTTCACCAGGCGAGGAGGAATAAAGGGATGAAGAAACAACAGGTGAAGAAGGAAAAGGGTAAATTTAGTATCAACTTGAGGTTGATGCTTTTCAGGTGGAAGAGAACTTGGTTGAGAAGCAGTTTGGACATTCAGAACCATAGGGGTCGAAAACAACCAACCTGGAAAACCAATGGTAAATTCAGGAAGGGACAACGTTGTCATATAAGGAGCACCAATATTTCCAAAAGGAGGAAAAAGACCAAGATTCCCATTATAGGGGTTCCCTTTATTGGTGGAATCAGGAACTATTGCCATTAGTTTCAACCTAAGATCCACTAAGGAGTTGTTTCACAGTAAGGATGTTGTTCTGCAGTCAATTAATTGATTCTAGAAATTAACAACAAAAAATAAATAAAAAAGGTGTAACAAGGAAAAAGGATTTATCAAGCAACTGTGAACTACAATGCACACCTTGGCAAACCAAGGACTTAATGTACGTGCAGTAAATCTCCCTGAATGTTGTGTTCGGTGTATCATGGTATACAAGGCGACTGACTTGGTTACCTTTGGCAAGGATAGAAACCTATAGGGGACTTCCAAAATATAGTTGACGGTATGTGGAAGTGCAGTCTATAGTAGTGTTGTCTAATGCGTAATCATTAGATGAGAGTGTTCCCATATACTTTTCATGCGTGGAGCACCATCTGACATGCCCAAAGGTATGTGGAGAACGATCTGATACACTTACGTATGTGGAACATGATATCACCCCCGAAATGAAACGTTGGTAAAAAATGACAACTCCTATGTTTAGAGATGTCGGAACACGTCTCTAGCCTAGACGTCTAGATGTTTGGCTTAATGTGATAAATGCTCCTTAGGTTGATTGAGTGAATTTTAGAGTTGATATTGAATTATGTTTCAGTTTCAAGGCTCAATAATTGAGGTCACCTGAACATACCTATGATGCAACTAATATGACAAAAATAACTCTTTTCATTTTCCTTTTAACAATGAAAGGCCTAACTAAGTAGGGGAAGAAGAAATTAATAAAAAATACAACAAACAAGTGATGCAACAATCGATCTCTACAATGTCACTATTCCAATCAAAATAAAAGACCTATATGCAATGCATGATGCATAATATTTTTCTTTTGGATTCCTCTTATTTTTAAGATGAAAACTAATATATTTTTCTAATCATGATAAAATAAACTATCCATAAAGATGAATAAAACACCAATTTTTTCAAGCACTCAATGATCAAACAATTCAGTGTGCTAATGAATTAATGATAAGAACAAATTAAAACCTATAAAAATAATTATCAAATACATTAAAAACCAAAATAAAACTAGAAGAAGGCTCATGAGAGACGAAGACACACTCAGGGACAAAAGGAGGACCAATTCAAACAAAGTTAATCAGAGAGGAAACCAAAAAAAGGAAATTTGTTTCATCAAACCGGGATCATATTAGGTGTTGAAAGGGTTAGGGTGCACTGCAACATAGGTGTAGAGAAGGCTAGGGTGCACTAAAACACACTGTCTCTAGACCGCAAGGTGCAGTGATCAATGAATAGAAATTTTCAACATAAAAATTGCAAGTAAATCTCAATTAAAGGTCTTCCTAGGTTTGTTCATGACTGAGTATGGCAGTGAAGGTCCAAAGAAGAGGTAAGACAAGCACTAAGGAAAAATAAACCCCCAAGGTAATACATTGTTCCCTAGTGGAGTTGCCAATTTTTTATATAGAATCTATGACTGTAGATAAAAGTTATCTTCCCTAGACTGGGTAACCTAGCCTAGAAAAATAGAAAGACAAAGAAGCTAATGTTTCCCTTGAAGTAAACATATAATGGGATGAAGCCTACGTTTGATATGTCATATTCTTCACTCCTCATTTGGCTTGAATTCTCCAATTCTAGCTCTAGTCGCTATAATTAGAACCTTCACAATCAAACAACACAAGCCAACGATCTGCAACATCTATGTAGCATCATCTAAATGCTTCATTTAAAGGATCAACATGGCATTGAAATACATGAAATCATAACATAATATATAAGAAAACAAAGAACTCTTTGCATTAATACTAATGAAGTGAGTTACAACCAAATATAGGAGTTGATATTATATAATATCTCCTCCAGGTTGAATTATTCCTTCTTTGCCACAAAGTGCACCTCTAATCACCCTAATGCATAGAATAATAAATCTTCACAACAACAACATGAGGGTAGAATATATCTCCAAAAGCCAACCCCTAGCTTGTGGAAGGCCACAAATATATAGAAGAGGATGGTAAGTTGGGAGCTCTTATCTATTTACCAATATAAGCTTTTAGATCCACCCTTGATGGGTGGATGAGATCAAAGGATAAGGGGTGGAAAATCTAAGGAGGGATATGATAGGATTCGAGAGTTTTATTCGAGGTAAATAATTGTAAAAATTTCTAGAAGCTTCTTGATCTGAAATGACTGTATTAGTTTTGTTGTGCTAAGTGTTTTTCAGTTTTAAAAACATGTGCATAATTTCCTCTTTAGTTTGCATAAGGGCTGAGGAGTTTGTCCATGAATTGTAGATGATTTTTAGAGAATTAGAAGCATAAAATAAGCATAAATAACATTGAACAACAGTGTAAAATAGAGAAATAAGTCACCACATGAATTTTACATAGCAGGCATGATGAAGCAGTTCACCCCTCTTGGGCTACATCTGCTGGCCCAGCTCCCAATGACTTGTCCATCTTTCATTATGCTAAATTTTTTGATATTACATGCATTTACCATGCTATAATGGTTGTTTTCTTTGCACCAATGGCTCCAGAATTCTCCAATTAGTAAAAAATGACTCTTTATTCACTCAAGATGGGCGAAATTCGAGTTTCCTACTCTTTTGCCCAATATCTCCTAGCAATGCTCCACTAAAAATGGAGAACTCCACTTAACTAGAGTTAAATTTGGCTTGACCACCAATTTAGGTGTGCTCGCTAACTTGTTGCCATCGGGTTAGCACTTATCTGCGCAGTTTGGAGTTGTTAACGCTGCCATGTGGTACATATGATGGGAACCGCTGGCGGGTTGGGACCACCGGCGGTTCCCAACCCCTAATCGCATTTTCTATACACGATAATACAAACCCATCGCCTAAGGAAGTAAGTAACTTATGTAGCTTAGATGGTAAGGTGTGTGTGTGCAAGGAGGGAGGTCAGGGGGTCAAGCACTGCTGCCTCCAACAAAATTTTACTATGCAGTTGCAGGGCCATGTGGCGGCCTCAAGGCTGGCCACGTGGAAGCTTCTGATTGGCTCTTCAAACCCGTAAAACCAATAAAGACTTGACACTTTTCCTCCTGCGATTGGTCCTGAGAAAGGAATATTCTCTTTTGCTGACTATACATCGACCTTGCCCACTATGCATTCTAGTCAAACCTGGTCAAACTGTCGCAATTTTACCTATTTGGCATTTCGATTAGAATGCAATATCTTCCTCATATGAAATAAATTTTTTGAACCATTTGCAGTTCCGAAGTTAGGAAGAAGAGATGTACGCAACCATCCCCGTTTCAATCCAATCCTGTAAATTTAATTTTGAGAAAAATTTATGAACTCCTGATCATTCCTCCCCATTGGGAAGCTTTTGGACCCCAAAAGACTTGATTACCTATTCAGTAGATGAGTGTACAAATCCCTCACCTTTCCAACCTCCATCCATTTTTCCTTTCTTGGTTTAGTGCCTTTGAGCCCAACTCGAAGGTGATCAACACTTCCCCTCTTTGATGCTCTTGTCCTCCTGTCAAGAATTGTATCTTCTTTGAGATCATCCATAAATTCTGGCGAGAAATATTCAATAAAAGGTAGCTGAACATCACTTCCTTGATCATTGATCAAAGGTGGATCATATAAATGTAAGTTTTCAACATTAACAACTGAATACATTTGCATGTAAGAATGCAAATCAGGTTGGAATGCATTATTACCAACTTTTTTTATGACCTTGAAAGGACCATAGCAAATGGGTTTGAGCTTTTTACCTTCCCCTTGCATCCTTTCTTTGCTAATGTGCAACCATAACTTATCTCCCTCTAGAAACTTGTGATCAACCCAGTGTTTGTCATGCCTCTATTCATATTTTCTTTGAATTTTCTCAAGCTTTTCTTGAACTTGTTGATGTATCATCTGAATTTTATCAATGAATTTCGAGCCTTGTCAATGTCACTATGGCCATCAATTGTAACATCCTTCCCAAAGATGAAGTATAATGGCGATTTTGGAAAACATCCAAAGCATACTTCAAAAGGTGAGGTTTGTGTTGAAGAGTGCTTTGCCCGGTTGTAAGCGTGCTGAATGTAATGCAGTTGTTCATCCCACAACTTAGGATGTTTGCTACAATATCCACTCAATAGAAGCACAATTTTTCTATTCACCACCTTGGTTTGTCCATCTATTTGTGGATGAAAAGCGGTACTCTTTTTCAACTTTGTGTCCATCATTCTCCATAGATTTGACCAAAAATTCCCAATGAAGTTGGAATCCCTGTCACTTACAATGGAAGTGGGAAATCCAAAATGAACCCAAACATTTGTAAAATAAATTTCAGCAGTTTTTTCAACAGTAATGGTTTTCTTACATGGCATAAGTATACTCATTTTACTGAATATATCCACAACTACAAAAAGATAATCATGTTGCTTTCTTGACATAGGTAGACATCCAACAAAGTCCATGGAGACACTCTCCCATGGCTTTGATGGTACCAGTAGTGGCGTGTACAATCCAAGCTTCCTATTACTAGGCTTACTTGTTGCACACATAGAACAACCACTTACAAAACGTGACACACTATCTATCATGTGAGGCCAATAACAATACCTCTGTAGATGAGCCACTGTTTTGCTTACCCTAAAGTGTCCAGAAATAAGAGAGGAATGAAATTCTCTCATGACACTTAGCCTCTCTCCTTGTGGAATACATAGCTTGCCCAAATGAAACAACAAATTGTTATGCATGTGATAATATTTTTCTTCAACTTGATTCCCTTCACTCAAACTAGCATGCACATCTTGAAAATCAATGTCATGTGCATATTGTTCTATGTAACTCTCATGTACAACATAATGATTTTTGAGTAAAGTAGAAGCACTAATGATTGGTCTTGAAAGCATATCTAAAAATTTCTTGGATATACCTTTCTTGTACCTTATAACCAAGTGAAATTGTTGAAGAAATCCCATCCACTTGAAATGTCTTGATTGTTGCAATTTTGTTTGTGACTACAAGTACTGTAATGGTTGGTGATCAGTGTGTACAATGGTATCTTTAACCATCAAGTAGTGTTTCGACTTCTTGACACTTTGTACCAACACATATAGCTCTTTTTCATATGTAGGATAATTAGTCACAGTGCCATTAAATGTTTTTGAATGAAAGGCTATAGGCTTACCATGCTGCAAAAGTACTGCGCCCATGGCATAGTCCCTAGCATTGGTTTGTATCTCGAATGGCTGTCTCAAATTTGGTAATGCAAGGACTGGAGCTAAACTGATCTTGTCTTTTAAAGCTTCGAAAGCTTGCCATTGTTTTCCTCCCCATTGGAAGCGTTTATTCACACTTGTCACTGCATGCATAGGAGTTGCGAAGGAAGAAAAGTTAACAATAAACTTCCTCTAATATTGAGCTTGACCTAAGAAACTTCTTACCTTAGTTACTGTTTTGGGAGTGGGCCAATTCACAATGGCCTCCACTTTAGAAGGATCAATCCTCAATTCTCCTCCTCCTAAAATATGTCCCAAATAGACCAAATAAGTATTTCCAAACTCACATTTTGGCATCTTAAGAAACAATTTCTCTTTCTTCAAAATATCAAGCACTCTATTCACATGAAAGACACGCTCTTCTATTGTTTTTTCTGAAAATTAAAATGTCATCTAAGTACACAATAAAAAATTCATCAAGGAATGGTCACAAAACATTATCCATCACTCACATGAAAGTTGCTGGTGCATTACATAAACCAAAAGGCATAACTAGCCACTCAAAGAGTCCTTGTTTGGTTTTGAATGCAATTTTCCATATATCATTTTCTGCAATTCTTACTTGATGATATCCACTTCGTAAATCTAACTTAGTGAAAAAAATTTCTTCTTTAAACTAATCAAACAAATAATCTATTCTTAGGAGTGGGTAAAGATTTTTTACCGTAATCTTGTTCAAAGCTCAAAAATCTACACACATGCACCAAGTCCCATCTTTCTTTGGTATCAAGACTATGGGTGAACCACATGGCGAGCTGCTTGGCCTTATGATTCCTTTGTCCAACATCTCTTTGATTTGCCTTTTTATTTCAACATTCTCCATTATCGACATGTGATACATACCGATGTTTGGAAGAGGAAAATCCTGCTGCAACTGAATCTCATGTTGAATTTCTCTTTATGGAGGCAATTCCACTGGCTCTTGAAACATCTCATGATTTCCATTAATCACATCATATAATTCTGATTTCAATTTAGGATCACATCCTTCAAAATTTTCATGATTAATATCAGCTTTAGGATTAATAATAAGAAGACCAAATTCTTACTTGAATTTACCAACCTTTTTACCTATCCAACATTTACCAAAGCAATGTTTGTCTTCTTGTAGTGTGCTCTAACAATGAAATCCTTGCCATATTTGAATAAATGATACTTGTTCTCATGGTGATAGAAGATCGCTTTCCTGTCATACAAGTAAGGACTCCCTAATACAATACCAATTTTTCAAGCGGAACCACATCTAATTCAACTATGTCAACAAAGCTTGCAGTGATTGCAAACCTCAATATACATTTCTTTGAAACTTGTAGATTTTCATCCTTACAAATCCAACCCAATGGATATGGTTTTGGATGTGGTATGGTCTCAAGGTTAATTTTCTTGACCAAATATTTAGAGATTAATTTTTCTTGTGACCCATTGTAAAACAGTGTATCAATCTTGGTATGCTTGGATATGACCCTCACATGAAACAATTCTATTATTTCTTCTTCATTTGGAGTGTTTATGTGACAATTTGATGTATTGATACTGGGTTAGTTTCAATTTATTTTCCCTTCATGTTCTTGAATCCCATGGCTGTAATTTTAGTTTCATCACCTGAATCAGATCCTAAATCATGTTGAGCTGTAGCAGCAATTTTCTATTTCCCTTTGTTATTGGGTTTCTTTGGCCTCAATTCAGGATGTAATTTCCAACAATGAGTTTCATCATGGCCTTGTTTTGAACAATGTTTACAAATCACTTTTTCTCCCTCTTTCTTAACAAATGCATTCTTTTTGTTTTTACCTTTTGAGGTCTTTTCCTTGGCTTTACCCTTAAAAGGTTTCTTTCTACCCTCTTCAGAAATGTTCTTCCCTCTAACTTCTATATGTGTGTCCTGAACACAAAATTCATCTAGACTCGTGGGGTTAAATATGAGAATAATATGTTTTAGGTAGCTATGTAAGCCTCCTATGTACTTTAGCAAAGTGTCTTGGCTTTGAAAATACACCCCTAATAAGAGAGCTCTTCTCCTAAATTCTTGGGTGTATTATTGCACATTTTGTCCCTTTAACTGCCTAAAGTTTTGCCAGTTCATGATGGCTTTCTGCATATGATCTGATGGATAAAACTATTGTTTAATAGAAACAATAAAATCTAAGCATGATAGAATAATATTACCATGTTCCTTGATTTCCTCCTTTGTCTTGGCTTCCCACCAAACAAGTACTACATCTTCCATTATCAAAGAAGCTAATTGAATTTTGGTATCATCATCTTGAAGGTTCTGTATTCTCAAATAGACCTCGAATTGTCTAATCCAATTATCTAGATTTTTTGCATTGAATTCACCATTAAAAATTGGAAATTAGAACTTAACATCAAGTTTTGAAAATTGATATTTACCAGTGCTCTTGGACTTGTGTGGCTGATGTATTAAAGAAGAAGTAGAGGATGATTATGATGATGATGAGGGTGAAGATGATGGCTCTCCATTGCCCCCATTTCCTCCATTTCCCTTCTTTGACTTGTATTCATCATGTTGACCTCCTGAAGATCCTTGTCCTTCCTTTTGAAGTTTATATCCTTCTCCTTCCAGTCTCTCATTCCTTTCTTGATAAAGAATTCTAGCCATCTCAGTCATGTCAAGAAATGCTTTCCTGAACACTCTTTCTTCCTCCTTAGGGTAAACTTCTTCATGGATTTCTCCTTCCTTATGAGGCATGCTTAATGGAGCTTCTGCTTCTTTAGGAGGTGAACTAGGTGGTGGAGATTGTGGAAATCTTTCTCTCCTTTGCTTTGGATCCTTTTGAGACCCTCCTGCTTCCACCAGTTTTCCTTCTCCTCTTTTGAGCTCGAGCCTTGTAAGAATCTAAAAATTGCAAACGGTTAAAGAATTCTTTGCACTAAACAACACCAGAGAATAAACTCTAGCTCTGATACCAATCTGATCTAAAATGACTATATTAGTTTTGTTGTGTTAAGTGTCTTTCAGTTTTAAAAACATGTGCATAATTGCCTCTTTAGTTTGCATAAGGATTGAGGATTTTGTCCATGAATTGTAGATGATTTTTAGTGAATTAGAAGCATAAAATAAGCATAAATAACACTGAACAACAGTGTAAAACAGAGAAATAAGTCACCACATGAATTTTACACAACAGACATGATGAAGCAGTTCACCCTTCCTGGGCTACATTTGCTGGTCCAGCTCCCAATGGCTTGTCCATATGTCATTATGCTCAAATTTTTGCTATTACATGTAGTTACAGTGTTCTAATGGTTGTTTTCTCTACACCAATGGCTCTATAATGCTCCAAGTAGTAAAAAATGAATCTTCATTCCCTCAGAATGGGTGAAAATTGAGTCTCCTACTCTTTTGCCCAATATCTCCTAGGAAATCTCTACTAAAAATGGAGAACTCCACTTAACTGGAGTTAAAATTGGCTTGGCCACCAATTTAGGCACGCCCACTAATTTTTTTGTCGACTTAACCATGCATTTAATGTTGTGGTTGGGTGGTGGTCACATGCACACCCCCAAACTGCGGGTTATCATAACTATTGGGCGAAACTTATGCATTAAACTGCGGTTGAAAAGAGTTGAATCAGGGTTGTTGTTGCCGTCGGTTTAGCGCTTATCTGCGTGGTTTGGAGTTGTTAACGTTTCCATGTGATACATATGACGGGACTTGCTGGCAGGTTAGGACCACTGGTGGTTTCCGACCCCCAATCACATTTTCTATACACGATAATACAAACCCATCACCTAAGGAGGTTAAGTAACTCGTGTAGCTTGGATGGTAAGGTGTTCGCGTACCTGAAGGGGGGTTAGGGGGTCAATCCCTTCTTCCTCCATCAAAATTTTACTATGTAGTTGCAGGGCCACATGGCAGCCTCAGGGCTGGCCATGTGGCAACTTATGATTGTCTCTACGAACTCGTACAACCAATAAAAACCTGACACTTGTCCTCCTGTGATTGGTCTTGAGAAAGGAATATTTCGAGGAATATTCTCTTTTGTTGACTATACATCCACCTTGTTGACTATGCATCCCAGTCAAACCTGGTCAAACTGTTGCAATTTTACCTGTTTGGCATTTAGATCAGAATGCAATATCTTCCTCATATGACATTGATTTTTTGAAACCATTCACGATGCCGAAATCAGGAAGACAAGATCTACGTAACCATCCTGGTTTCAACCCAATCCTATAACTTTGAATTTTGAGAAAAATTTATGAACTCCTGATCACTTCTAGAAGAACGGGCTTCGGGATTCTCTCTCTTTCTCTCAATTTTATAGAACCAACGCACTCCAACATGGAGCAACCTGCTGGTGATCAACCTTGTCGAGCATGGAGCAACCTCCTAGTGAACACAGGTCCATAGGCATATAGACTGCATTGGTTCTTAAATTGGTTGACTTGAGGTAGTTTTAGGTAGAAAATCAGGGATTAAGCTGTGTCATGCTTAGGGATTTGTGCTATGATGGTCTCAAGGGGTGAAAAGATGTTGATTGATCTAGTTTGTAGGTTGATTAACCAGATGTGACAAAATGGCCTATAACACCTAGCACACAACAAACCAAATTATTATTTTTTTAAATGGTTATTAAAAAGAAAAAAGGATAAAATAAAAATGTTGAAGTAACACAAGTAGAGAGTTACCTAGGTTGGTGATCCAGGTGGATATTGGTGGATACCCGTTTATTCCACTTGGGCCCCCAACATTGTTTTCTATCAGTTTCCTATTTTTCAACGCAATTTCCTATTTCAATGGTTTTACATTTTTAGCTTTTTTTGGGTCATGAACTTCCAGAGTCATTTTGAGGCCCTAAACGGTGTTTTTTGGGGAAACATGAAAAACACGGGTCTCAAACTAGCATTTGCAGTGAAAATTTGTTTTTCTCGGATAGAAATTTCCAACAGGCTATTATGTGCACCAAATGGAGATCATATGCCAAAGTTACGACTCCGTGAAGTTGATGTTCCAACTAACCCCATTGAGGCCCGTACCTTTTGGTACTTCATCTCCTAGGGTTAGGTTTTTGGATATTTAGGGTTTCTCATTGTTTCTTCGTAATAAAAAGGTCACGAAGCCTCATTATAAGACAATTTAGAAGGCATGTAGTCGCCACATATCTTCTCAGAGATAAGCTATAATCGCACGAGCTAGTTTGCTTTCATTATGCATGTAATCAACTTTCAATATTTGATATTTATTAATTGAAGTTCAATTTCATTATATTTATGTGTTTATGTTAATTCCTTCATAAATATGGATCAATGGTATCAAAGTGGTCTTCTCTTTCTCTATTTTCTTGTGCATGTCCTCAAAAAATTCGAGGTATAAGGATTTGGGACTCGAACTGTTTGAACCCTTGAAATATCGTCCTCGCTGACCCCGACGACCTCCCGTGACAAAAGAAAAGAAAGATGAGGGAGCAAGAGATCATATTAAAGTGTTCCTTGAAGAAGCCCTCGAGCGACATAGAAATGAGATGATGGATAAGTTTTCCTAGATCCATCGGCGAATGCCAATGGGCGAAACATCTTCGTCCAACAATCACTTCAGAGGTGCCACTTCATTTAAGGTACAATATAATTTTGAAATTCCCATATTTGAAGGCTAAATATATTCAGATGATCTAAATAAATGGTTAAATCTGCTGGAAGGATATTTTTTGGTCCATAATTTTGCCGATAGAGAAAATTTTGTGTTTTCACTCCTTAAGCCCACCCCCCATGTCAAGGACTGGTTGGAAACTTACCGTGGGAAAATTTCCGAGGAGGAATCCTCACTATTTTCAGTCACACCCTCTTGGGACTCTTTTTGGGATATTTTTAAGGAATTGTATTACCTTGTCAAGAGCTATGAATACAAGTACATAAAATGGACCACACTATGGTAGGAAAGAGACCAACATGTGCCAGAGTTCACAAATATCTTTCATACCTTATGCACAAAGTTAGGTATCATGGAAACTGAGAAATATATGGTGCTAAAGTACTAGGGATATCTACACAAATACATATAGGCATAAATGGAGTTCCCAAATATCTCCTTGCTTGATGAAACATATCAATATGTTTTCAAGATCGAGAAAAAATTTAAACAGAAGAAGCGGGACCTTGGATCTGCGAAGCCAAAGCAGGGAAAGGGAACCCTGAAACTGCAAATTAAAGGATAAATCCAAGGTGGAAAAACCCGTGACAACCCCTTGTAGCCACAAGTAAAGAATAGCAATGTGAAGAAGAAGAGAGACACGAGAAAGTGGTGTGAGTTCCACAACAACCCCACTCACAACACAAGTGAATGTTGCGCAAAGAATTCACTGGTGGTTGAGCTGAAAGCTTCTGTGTCAGAAACATGTTCAAACTCTGAGCCCGAACCCAAAAAAGGGAAACAAATCATTTATGAAAAAACCGATGTCGTCCTTGCTTCCACCAAGGTTAAGAAAAGTGAGCCTGAAGATCCAGAGGAGGGTGAGTGTATCTTCCACTTGCAAATGTGGGTGAAGGGTGCTCCACTGCAATTCATTTTCAATAGTGGGAGTAAAGAGAACCTCATCTTAGCATAGGTCATTAATCGGTTGGGCTTGCTGAAAACACCAAACCCGTGAGTATACACCATCAAGTGGCTCCACCAAAGGCGAGATCTCCATGTCAACCAACAATGTCACCTGCCCTACAACATCAAGCTTTTCACAGATGACGTATTCTATGATGTTGCTCCCCTTGAATTTTGTGATGTTTTATTTGGCCAACCATACTTGTGGAAGCTTCATGTTGTGTATGCGTTCAGACTCTTGGAAAATCAAAGTAGTTGAAGGTCAAGGTTGATTTTCATTAGCTTTATAATTAGTTGTGAAGTTTGTTGTTTTTTTGTTACTTATTTTAGTTCTCTTTTATCAAGAAATTACCAAAAGAAAATACAAGAGACAAAATACACCAAATGTAGGCTCCACGCTAGGGAGAAACCCCACAATTTGGGGAAAAATGAAACAATATCATTCTTATAGAAATAGATTAGAGATGAGATTTCTAAAGACCCAATGACCACCTTCTAGCTACAATTATTCTCAAGTCAACAAAAGAGATGCCACTTCCTTACTGCAACTTTCAAGCCTTTGAAATGCAATTGCAATTCTTCATACCTCTCAATACTGCTTTGATTTCGAACCTCTACAAGACCATTGGAATTATGTAGTGTCATTGCAAATTCGCATCATCGGATGGTTGCAACTTCATATCATAGGATAACTACAACTTCAAATCATTGAAATTATGACTAAATTTCAGATCACCAATCCTTTCACTGGAATCTTCAGACCCTTTTAATATACCACTGCTATCTTCTGATATTTGTAATTCATCATTGTGCTTCTCACTGCAATCTTTGGGCTCTTGAGGTGCCACTATACCTTCGCTTTCAACGTGCTTGGATGTTTCAGTCCAAGAGCAGAATTATATTTTTTACTATTTTTTTTATCAAACTTCAAAGAGATATACCCAAAATGATTTTAGTCCCTTGATATATAAATGCTTCTCTTCACATTGAATAGACTCGAAACTAGGCCGACTTGAGAAAGATCAAAGCGGACATGTAGCTAGAGGGATTTTAGACTTTTGTGGACATTATTACGTGACACAATATACACAAAAGGGTATTACAAATT
Source organism: Pinus albicaulis (assembly GCA_034641835.2). NCBI lineage: Eukaryota > Viridiplantae > Streptophyta > Pinopsida > Pinales > Pinaceae > Pinus > Pinus albicaulis. The sequence continues at coordinate 1,133,920,907 of CM076579.1, forward strand.
ATATTGACCCTTCATGAAAATTCCTATAGGCATGCAATGGATGCCTTGATCTATTTGACCAATGACACAAGCATGAAACCCATTCTTTATAAATACATATTTTTCTTCTATTCTTTACATTATATTCATAATGAGAACTAGGACATTGATGAAGATTGAACCTAGTTACTTTTCCAACGAAGACCTCATATTGTTTTATTACTTTGGAAAAAAAACTATACAAGATACCGGAGGTAGAAACACCTGCCTCCATTTCTTTGATCTTTGCTAAGAAATGCAATAAGATCATATCCTAGATTAGGAAATTCGCTTTCTTCTTGATTTTCTCTCAAAGAAAGGGGAATATTGTGGCCACATCCATGGCCTTTAGAAAGGGATTTATCATGCAATAGAAGCAAGTAGGTAAGGTCACAGAAGAGTACAGGGACATCTTCTCCTCACCCATGGGAGTGCCTTTGCACTATTAGGCCAAGAATTCAATCAATTTTACCCTTGGTTCACCTCTACCTAATGGTCCAATCTATTGCTGCTCTCTTCTGGAAAACAAATAAATCAATTGGAAAATCTAGGATTTGCTACAAAAAGGGCACATCCCACCAAGTTCTTCACTTTGTGGGAGCCCAATTGTATTCGTGCAGAAAAAATATGGGACTTGGAGACTTTGTATTTATTATCGAGCACTGAAAAAAATCACAATCAGGAACAAATACCTAATCCCATGAATTGATGACCTTTTTAACCATCTCAAGGGGGATAGTTACTTCAGCATGATCAATTTTATGTCTGACTATCACCAAGTTCCAATAGAACCCATGAATGTATGGAAGACCTCCTTCAAATCCATGGAGGGTCTCTTTGAGTGGTTGGAAATGCCCTTTGAGTTGAAAAATTCCCCTGCAACTTTTATGAGGTTGTTGGATGACATCTTGCGACATTTCAGCAACTCGTTCATGGTTGTATATCAGGATGATACCCTCATCTTCAACAAGAGTTAGGTAGAGCCCTTGAAACATATTCGACATGTATTTCAAACCGTGTGGTAACACAAGCTATGTGCCAACCTATAGAAACACTACTTTGGCATTGACTAGGTCGAATATTTGGTATACATAATTTATTACCAATGTTTGCATGCAAATTTATCTAAGATATAAATCATTCGGGACTGGCTGTCCCCCATTACTCTAACATAGCCTCACAACTTCTTAGGCCTTGCTAATTTCTATCATAGATTTGTGTTGGGGTTCTCTCATATCACTTGGACCTTGAGTTAAGTTACCAGGGGTGGATCAAAATCTAAGGTTTTCTGGTCTGGGTCATAACACAAGACATTCATTGAACTAAAACATCACCTTTCCTCTACACTTGTCCTCACCTTGCCACACCTACAACAGCAATTTGAGATTGAGATAAATGCCTCGAAGTATGATATTGGTGCAGTACTCACTTAGTAAGGGCATCCAATGGCTTATCAAAATGAAACACTCTCTAATATTGTTTGAAGTTACCCCACCTATGATAAGTAAATATATTCTATCGTGTAGGCTTGCTTACAATGGAAACATTATATTTTGGGGAAGGATATGATCATCCACATGGATCACCGACCTCTTCAATTTATGTAGACATGGGGGAAGTTGCAGAACAATCACCATCATAAATGGTCCACATACCTGCAAAAATTCCATTTGAACATTAAATACAAGAAGGGTAGCGCCAATCACGTCAGAGATTGCCTCAATAGACCCCTTATTAAGCCACAAAGCACAATCAACTCTTGTGGGAATGAGACTTCTGGATGGCCACCAATATATGAAAATGATTCAGAATTAACTACCACTGCAAGCTATTGATTGTTGGAAAGCCAATTCAAGAGTTCCACCTTCAAGATGGACTGTTGTGTTATCTGGGACATGTTAATGTTTCTGTTACACCATTTTTTGGTCATCTAACCTATTATCATTAGATGGAACCAAGTACACCATGTAAGACCAATTTTACCCTATGGAGCAAAACCTTCTTTTTCACTGCTTAATGTCTTTCCATGCATAGATCTGGTTTTTTGCAGCGCTTGTCTTGGTCAACTAACTGCAGATCTGAAGATATTGGCAGCCACTTTTGATGTTAGGGCTATTATTTATGCATAGCTAAAGTGGTCTTTTTTCGTACACTTCGACAAAGGATTCATACTAACAGTTTCTTAAAGAGAGTTTTCTGTTGAGATTTAACAAGATGATGAGGTTAGTGAAAAGAGTCTCCTTCACTAAGTGGGCCTGCAAGATATTTTTGGCGCAAGTCTATTTTTAGACATGATGATCATATTTTAGAAGTTGCAGGATGCTATTTGTGGATGGTTAATCAAGTTGGAAAAATAGATGAAATTATATTTTTAGAATATTGGATCAAGTCTATTTATAGATCGCTGATCTAAAAATAGATGCATGTCGATTATTATTAGCTCTTAATAATAATCAGAAACTAAACAACAACTTATTCTCTTGGAGCACTTTGTTTTAGTGCATAGATGTGGAACACCAATGGAATGAGGTAATTACACAATTCCCAAGGGTTTACTGGAGCTAATGCATGGAGGACTCAGTTAGAACTCAAGTGGCAGAGTTATGACAAAGTTGGAAGAAGATGTTATGGAGTTGTATTCAGTTTAACTCAGTTAGACTCAGTTGAGCTAGTTGTATCTAGTCTAATTGAATGATACACTAGTGAGAGTGAAGTGAATTAATTAGTTAATTAATTAAAAAATAATAACTCATTAATCAAATGAACAATACAATAGTTAATTACAGTGCATGGCAGTTTCAGTGGAGACCCAGTGGAGAGATAGGTGAAAGGGAAAGATGGACTATCTGTTGTGACTATAGTGATGCATTTATTGCATCACACACACATTGGAGTTGCCAATGAGGATTGTGCAGTCAAGGAAAGGGTAATTCGAATTCATTCAAAGCTATTCTTCAACAGGGATTGCACAGTGGAGGCAGGCTAGCAGGAGGTAGAGATCGGTGCAAGGATTTGCAAGATTGTTCCTGAACGATTGTACTGCACTGAGATCTTGATAAGATTTGTATGAGGATTGTCATATGATTCCATGATACATAATATATAGTTGGGGTTTTCAGCTTCAGGCTTTCCCGGTTAAAAACAACTGTGTTATGTGCGATTATTTTTATTTATGCTTTACATGTGTGTGCAATTAATTTTCTGCAAAAAATTAACAGTGGAATGATTTAGTATATTGCATAAATTTAAATAGTGTGAGATCAGGTGAATCTAGGAAATATGCATGCTTAGTGCATATAATTTCTACATGGTATCGGAGCAATGTTAATCGAAGATTTCAATTGTAAAGTGAGTTTGTGCTGGTGGAAAATTCGAATTTGCTACAGAAGATTCTTGGTGCAGAAGTCGAGTATACATTGAAATGCCTTTCAACGGGTTGAGATTGGAGTATGCCCTTGATGGGAGCTCAAATTACATAGCCTGGAAGGACAGGATGGAGGTAGTGCTGGAGGATAATGGACTGAAGGAGTTCATCGATAGCGATGTTCCTAAGCCGGGATCTGGCGATGCTGCATTACTTGACGCATGGCAAAAGAAGACAACAAAGATGAGAAGGATTATGTTGGAAGGTGTGAAAGACCATATTTTGTCTAGCCTTCACGGGAAAGCCACTCCATTCTTAATGTGGAAGGATTTGACAGACTTGTTCCAAAGCAGAAGTGACCAGAGGAAGTTGGCGCTTAAAGACAAGCTCATAAAAATAAAAATGGAGAAAGGCGACAGTATTTCAAAATACCTCACGAAGTTTGTTCACTGCAAGGATGAACTGGGAAGTGTGGGGGTTATTGTTGTTGATGAAGACTTGGTGAGCTTGGCTCTCCTTGGGCTTTTGAAGAGTTGGCATAGCTACGCAGACTCTGTCAATGGACGGGAGAAACTGCCGGGATGGGAGCGACTTTGGTCGGATCTTGTGCAGGGAGATAAGGCGGGGTACCAAGGATGGATCTTCATCGAAGAATGAAGATGAAGAGAATTGCGCTTTGGCTTCCAAAGCAAGGAAAGGGAAGGGGAAGAAACATCCTTCAAAATCCGATTCTAAAGGCAAGAAGCAGGATTTGTCCAAAGTGAAGTGTTTTCACTGTCACGAACATGGACATTTCGCCACTAACTGTCCACAGAAGAAGAAGAAAAAGAAGGCTGCTGGATCTGTATCTAGAGAGGCCTTAGCCTCGCAATTTGAACTTGATTTCTCTTTGATTGCATGCTTGGTTTCAAGCTGTATGGGATCGGTGTGGTATCTTGATAGTGGTGTGTCTTTCCATATGACGGGAGACAAAGAGTTGTTTAGTGACTTGGAGGAGAAGGACCTCCAAATGCATATAGAGATGGGTGACGATGGTTGGTACAGTGCGACTGGCATTGGGACCATTACCTTTGAGAGGGAGTCTGGTAATCCATTCTTGTTGAAGAATGTTATGCATGTTCCAGGTCTGAAGAAGAACTTGGTCTCAGTCGCAATGCTGGAAGACGGGGGTTATGATGTTGTTTTCAGTGAGGGAAAAGCCTTCCTTCGACGTAAAACAATGGGTCAAACCAAGAAGATAGGGGTTCAAATTAAGAACCTATACAAGTTAGAGGTAGATGGCTGCACTGCAATGGTAGGCAAAGCAGAAGAAGTGTTGAACCGGGATGAGGGCGAATTATGGCACAGGAGATTGGGCCATCTTCTCACTGCATGCCAAACATTTTGCGCGAGATTTCTACCGCATTTCCCAAGGGCACTTCAAAAGCAATGACGCTGCAAGGGATGTACTATGGGTAAGTTTGTGAAGACCACCTTTCATAATAAGGAGAACCGTTCGGTGATTCTGGGAGAGAATTCACACGTACGTGTGTGTGGACCTCTCATTTGCTTCAATAGCGAAACATAGGTATTATGTTATTTTTGTTGATGAATATTCTTGTAGATGTCATATATTATTCATGTAGAAGAAGGATCAAATGTTTTCAAAGTTCCGTGAGTTTAAATAATTGGTGGAGAAGGAGTTGGGGAAGCAAGTAAAGGCTCTATGGAGCGATAATGGTGGTGAATATATCTCGAACGAATTCAAAGAATTCTATAGAAAAGAAGGAATTCAAAGAGAACTCATAGCACCTCATAACCCACAGCAGAATGGGGTCGCGGAGAGAAATAACAGAATGATCGTGGGTGCTGCACGAGCGATGCTGCATGACCAGGGCCTACCAATGCACTTGTGGGCGGAAGCATGCAACACTGCGGTTTATGTGAAAAAATGTTGTCCTCATAGGGTACTTGGCATGAGTACACCCGAAGAAGCTTTTATTGGTAAGAAGCCTGATATTTCTCATTTGAAGATTTTTGGCTCACCTGTTTACATTCATGTGACAAAGGACGCCAGGAAGAAGCTAGAGCTGACTGTAGAAGTTGGGATATTTGTGGGGTACACAGAAACACCCCATAATTATCGTGTGTATTTGACAGATAGTTGGATGACTGTTGTGCGACGGGATATAAATTCGATGAGGTGAAAGCCATGAAGTTGTTGCTTGAGAGGGAGCTACACTTGCATGCTGAGGAGGAACTTCTTGTTCCCAAAGATGAGCCTCTGGATGTGGATCAACCACAGGAGGAGATTCACGGAGTGGAGGAGTCTACTCATGCAGAACCAAATATCAGACAAGGCAGAAAGCGTACCATAGAAGCTGAGAGACTGCAGCTTGATGCGGCACAGAATGTAGGAGTCCCTACATCACAGCGTAGACAGAGACAATCACCTGATCGATTTACTGGATACATGGCTCTTATGAGCAAATGTATCGTGACAGAGCCATCTTCTTTCAAAGAAGCAGTGTAGGAGCCCACATGGGTAGATTCCATGGTGGAGGAGTATGACTCCATTGTCAGAAATAGCGCTTGGGAGATTGTTCCAAGGCCGGTGGGAAAATCAGTTGTAGGATCAAGATGGATCTACAAGGTAAAGCAAGCTGCTGATGGGAGCGTCGAGAAGTATAAGGAAATATTTGTTGCCCGTGGCTTCTCAAAAATTGAGGGGATTGACTATGAAGAAACCTTTGCACCTGTCGCACGATATTCTTCCATACGGACGATCCTTGCTCTCTCAGCGCAGATGGGTTGGCACATTCATCAGATGGATGTGAAGACTGTGTTACTTAATGGGATCATTGAGGAAGAGGTGTACATTGAGCAGCCTAAAGGATTTGAGATCTTCAGCAGTGATTCACATGTGTGCAGGCTCAAAAGAGCGTTGTATGGGCTGAAACAAGCACCCCGTGCTTGGTACACTCGAATCGAAAGCTATTTCATTGGACTTGGCTTCACCAAGAGTGAGGCGGATGCAAACCTGTACCATATTGTGGTGGAGGGTAAGATTTTAATCATTTTACTTTATGTTGATGATTTAATACTAACAGGTGATGAGCAGTTGATACACTCATGCAAGGCAGATATTGCAAAGGAGTTTGAGATGAAGGATTTGGGCCTCCTTCATTATTTCCTTGGATTGGAAATATGGTAGCGGGAAGGTGAACTGTTTGTGTCTCAAGGCAAGTATGCCCGGGAGATACTGGAGAAGCTTCACATGCAAGGCTGCAAGCCTATCGACACTCCTCTTCCAGGAAATTGGAAGAAATAGGATGCTACATCGGAATAGGTAGTGGATGCCACTGTTTATAGACAGTTGGTGGGTTCGCTCATGTATTTAGTCAATATAAGACCGGACATATGCTTTGCGGTGAACTAGCTTTCACAAGCTATGGTTAAGCCTACGCAGCTCTTTTGGCTGCAGGCAAGAGTTATCATGAACATCTTAGAAACATATGAGTATGTTTGGTGGTGTCGTACGTACCTGATGAGGAAGTTAAAAGGTTTCCTTACCACTTGGGATTGGGCATGAATCCCAACAGACAGAAAGAGCACATCAGGAGGGATTTTCAGTAACGGATCTATGGCAGTTTCTTGGTACAACAGGAAATAAAGATCCGTGGCACTCAGTTCAGCGGAAGCGGAATACATGGTAGCAAGTCAAGCTGCATGTGAGGCTATCTGGATGAGGAAGATCCTAGTTGGTTTGTTCGGTTCACATTTAGATCCCACGGTGATACATTGTGATAATCAGAGTTGCATTAAACTCTTGGTTAATATTGTGTTTCATGATAGATCTAAACATATTTATATACGGTATCATCATATCAGAGATTGTGTGCAGCGGAAGATCATGTTGCTTCAGTACATTCCTACAGAGGATCAGGATGCGGATATTCAGACGAAGGCACTCACCAGGAGAAAATTTGAATACCATAGAGGCAGGATCGGGGTGAAGGATAATCCTTATCTTGTTGAGAGGGAGTGTTGAGATTCAACAAGATGATGAGCTTAGTGAAAAGAGTCACCTTCAGTAAGTGGGCTCGCAGGCTATTTTTGGCGCAAGTCTCTTTTTAGAATATGTCTATTTTTAGACATCATCTATTTTGAGACTATGTCTATTTTTAGACTATGTCTATTTTTAGACATGATGATCATATTTCAGAAGTTGCAGGATGCTATTTGTGGATGGTTGATCAAGTTGGAAAAATAGATGAAATTCTATTTTTTAGAAGATTAAGTAAGTTCACGATAGATCGCTGATTCAAAAACATGTGGCACATCGTTGGACCCAGGAATTACACAAATTCTGAAGGGTTTTCTCGGAGCTAATGCATGGAGGATTCTGGCTTAGAACCTGCGGGCAGACATGATGAGTTCGAGCTTAAAGGCGGAGTTGTATTCGCCTAACTCAGATTGATTTTACTAAGCTAGTTGTATCTAGTCTAACTGAATGATACACTAGTGAGAGTGGAGTGAATTAATTAGTTAATTAATTCAAAAATAATAACTCATTAATCAATTGAATAATACAGTAGTTAACTATAGTGCATGGCAGTTTTAGTGGAGACCCAGTGGAGAGATAGGTGAAAGGGCAAGATGGACTATCTGTTGTGACTATAGTGATGCATTGATTACATCACACACACATTGGAGTTTCCAATGAGGATTACGCAGTCAAGGCAAGGGTAATTTGAATTCATTCAGAGCTATTCTTCAGCAAGGATTTCACAGTGGAGGCAGGCTAGCAGGAGGTAGAGATCGGTGCAAGGATTTGCAAGATTGTTCCTGATTAGTGTATGATGATTGTACTGTAATGAGAGCTTGATAAGCTTTGTATGAGGATTGTCATATGATTCCATTATACATAATATATAGTTGGGGTTTTCAGCTTCAGGTTTTCCCGGTTAAAAACAATTGTGTTATGTGCGATTATTTTTATTTATGCTTTACATGTGTGTGCAATTAATTTTCCGCAAAAGATTAACATGGAATGATTCAGTATCTTGCATAAAGTTAAATAGTGTGAGATCAGGTGAATCTAGGACATATGCATGCTTAGTGCATATAATTTCTACATTTTCCAAGCTAATTTAGGAGGCACATTATAGTCGAGTCGCATGAAACTTTAGGGTGGAAAAACAATGGTGATACTATAGAAGTATTTTTATTAGCCAAAAATTTGACATGATGTTGGAAAACATATCAGATATTGCATTTCCTATGTCATCACCAAGACAACCATTAAGAGGCAAGGCCTATACACCCCTCTACCTACTCCTAGTCAGCCTTGGGAATCCATATCCATGGAATATATGTCTAACCTTACTTCTACCAAGCATGGTAATGACTGTGTTTTTGTGGAAATTGATAGATATTTTAATATGGCCATATTGACTTCCCGCAAGAATAATGTCACATTAAGAGCCACTGCTAATATCTTCTTTGAACGAGTACGGATGCATTTTGGGAACCTACAAACAATTATATCAGATCGAGATAGCAGGTTCCTAGGCGAATTTTGGTTAAGCCTCTGGTTATTGTTGGACACCAAGCTCACCAAGTCGATTGCATTCCACCCCCATACTAATGGCCAAACAAAGGTCATCAAGGGGATGATAGTGCACATATTACATATGTGAAAATCTAAGCCATGAACATGGGATGGGAGTCTCCCCTATGTGCAACACAACTAAAGCAAAGCTCTCCATAACAAAATTGGACACAACCCCTTTAAGGTGGGCTCGAGACTTCTTCCGTTATGTCCTATTGATGTTGCAATGCCTCTTGCAACTACAAAGACATAATTTTAACATGTTCAATCCAAATTTGATAAGGCCATCAAGATTATTGAATGCATATAGCATATCCACAAGCAGGTTTAAGACATCCTGGATAAAGCCAATACTAAGTATAAACAATGGCATGATTAGCATCGGGAAACACTTAAGTTTCAAGTGGGTGACAATGTTTGGTTTCATTTGCAGAAGGAATGCCATGTCGGAACCCATTGAAAACTTTGACCACTCTGATACGGGCCTTACACCATCACAAAGGTTGTGTGTGATAGTGCTTTTGAGCTAAGTATCCCCCCTTTTCTTGGCTTGCACCCAATATTCAATGTGGATTTCCTTCAACCATACTTTCCACCATTGTTGGACACATTAGACATTACTCAGCACTTGACACCGACAAAGCTCAACCCAGATTTCATTGAATAAGCCATAATTGATTGGATCATGGACACACAAATTAAGAAAACTCGCCATGAGAGTATTCGACCGTATCAGGTTATCAAAGTTGGCCAGCTACTGCACTAACCAAGTGGCTCACCAGAGACCAAGTTTAGTAGAAGTTTCCTCACCTCATGGAGGCACTCAATGCGATGGGGACCAGGGGAGGACTGATCCAAGTGGATATTCGTGGCCACCCGCCTATTGTACTTGGGTCTACAACATTGTTTTCTATCAGTTTCCTATTTTTCAACACAATTTCCTATTTGGTAGTTTTCTATTTTTGAGATTTTTCAGGTCTTTAACTTCCGTAGCTATTTTGAGTCCATAAAAAACATTTTTTAGGGAAATGAGAAAATATAAGTCTTTAACTATGTTTGCAGTCAAAAGTTGTTGCTTTAGAATAAACCTTTCTAATGGGTTGTTGTGTGCATTAAACAAAGATTGTATGCCAAATTTAGACCCCAGGAAGTTGACATTCCAACTAACCCCATCAAGGTCCATACATTTTTGTGCTTAATCTCCTAGGATTAGGTTTTTGGGTGTTTAAGGTTTCTCATTATTTCTTCATAATAAAAGGCATACAAACATCATTGTAACACAATTCACAAGGAATGTAGCCATCACATCTCTTCTCAGATATAAGTTACCATCGTTAGAGCTATTTCTCTTTCATTCTACATGTAATTAGCTTTCGACATTTGTTATTTATTAATTAGAGTTCAGTTTCAATGTATCTCTATGTTTCTTTTCGTTCCTTTGTAAATCTGGATAAACTCGCATGCAATTTTAGAGTTCCATAGCACCAAATGTAAAATAAAATGAAAATATGGGTTTTTAGGGAGAGGATGAATTTGCATGCAAAAGGGATGGACAAAAAACAATAACTATGTAATAGGGATAACTCTGATTGAGAAGGTGCTTTAGTCCTAGAAATGATAACCACTAATAATGAGTGAAAATAGTATGAATCAAATTCTCAAAATATCATAATAACCAAAGTTACACTCCATGTACACCAATGTGAGTGTGGAGTACAAATCCAAGATAGATAAGAGATACAAGTTACACAATAACTCCTCAAACAATAGGAGAAACTCCTCCAAATACCCCAATAAAATCAATCATCTAAATCACATGTCCAACATAATAACTACATGATATCTATATACACATATTCACACATTACACGTCGCCCCTTAATTATTAGGTATACCCTAACACATATAAATTTACACATTATATATACTTTTAACCCCACATATTCCCCTCTTGAGGTCACATCATACACCTTTAACACCATATATGCCCCCCTCAGGGTCATATTAAGGTAACTTCCAAAAGCTTTGTTCTCAAAGCTTTGCAATTAATGGTGTCACATGAGATGAAATCGTAAAATAGGATTCATTATTCATACTTTCATCTTTTTGTTAATGATGATTTTTCCATCCAAAATAAATTCTTTTTGGTTTCAACCATTGATGGTGGATTGTTGCATAATTTCATTTCCTTTGACTCTATGTATTATTATTGTGACTTATCCATTTTGTATTAGTTATTGGTTTTTGATAATATCCTATTAATGTATTTGTGATGCCTTGTTTTGTGAATATTGAAGAGAGTTCCATCTTTTTCCTTAATAATTTTAATGTTTATCTTCTTATCTTCCTTAGAATATTTCCTAGTAATGAGGGTGCTGATATGGTTTCACATTAGATGGCTTTCATTCACTTTTGACACCCATTTAATCTATCTTATTTTCAAAGATAATAGCATCATCTATTCTCTTGGCCTGATCTTTGATTACTTTAGCCTTGGAGATAATACCATCATATTTGGCTTGTACATCATTTATACGGAGTTCAACTTATTGAAGTAATTTTTGGTGAACTTCTTAAATCTTGTCTTTTTCTCCTTTTGAATCTACAATGCGACCCCATCTATCAAAATTTGGCATCCTCAAATTCTAGAATGAATTTTAGATTTACCTCTTCCATGCCTCATACATCTTCAATCTTCTTGAAAATTCTTCTTAATTCTTTCAATAGTCTCTTCTTTTAAGATCTTTATTTCTTATTGATTTTGGTAATGCTTATTCTCTTCTTTCAATCTGTTGACCTCACCCAATATATTTTTATTATGGTTTTCCAATCTACATATTTCTTCATCTTTCTTCTTCAATTATTCCCTTGACTCTTCATTTTCCCACTTCTCCTTACTACTATTTATCACTCTAAATTTTGGACCTCCTTAATGAGTACTTTATTAAGATCTCGTAAATTGGACAACTCATCACCCTTCTTCTTTATCTCTTCTTTAGTTTTTTTTTTTTTTTTTTTTTTTTTTTTTTTTAAATTTGTCATGAATTTTGTACATTTCCTCCACATTTGTATCCTTGATCCATTTTTTTTAAACAATTCCTCAAATAATTCCCATGTCACGTTTTTATAATGTCTATATTAATGTTCATCCACCACTCTCAAACTTCACCATCAAAATTAAATCTTTCTTTAAAATGGGCCTTAACATATTCCATTACCATACTCAACCATTCCCTGAGATTGGTGTTATTTTTATCCTATTTTCCATAAAATATAGGTATCACCATTGAATTCTTAAGTGAGGTATAATCCAAACCCTCAACTTACAACTTCAATATATTAACAATAATTATCTCAAATAATTATGACCCTTCTCCAAGAATGTTATTCTATGTTTTCTCTTTCAAATGGATTTTAAATCACCTCAATCTAACATCCCAATAAAAAATTATGATAGTTTTAATTTAACATACATTTTAAAACCCTATTCTAGAATCTTTCCTTTGGCCAAACTTTCATCCAATGTAACTATGCAATTTCAACATTTTTAAGTTGGAAATTCCAACCTATAGTAATTTTTATGTATCTCCTCTACTATAAGTCTGACCAAAATTTGATGTGCCAAGTGAAAGTTATTGTAAACTTATTAGGAATAATATGGTCCATATTCTTTATAACATAAATATCAGCACTCAATTTGGATATTTCTACATAATTCGATATGATTGTTTTACTTAGAACGCCTATTTGAAACTAGTTTTAGGACTAGTAAAAATCCCAAAAATTAGCAAGCGATAAATAAAAATTTATAGTTAACCAAAGCTTTAAATTTATACCATAAGTACTTCACTATTTCTCCTTAGTATTATAATAATTTCATAGTCTGAAATATTGTAGAAAACAAATTACAGCGAAAATACTAAAATGACCCATTTGAAGTTGATTTTAGGATTAGTCACAAACCCTAACTTCCATGAGTTATAACTTTGAAACTGAAATGAACAAGGTATTTAAATTTTTAACATATATACTAAGATATTTTTCCTTGGTCTCCAAAAAATTTCATTGTTAGAAACTTCCCCCAAAAAAAGTTATAACAAATATTTTGAGATGTCTCGTTTGAAGCAACAAAACCATAGGATTATATGCTTTGGTACCATATGGTATGAAACAAATACTCATACCATAAGACCCAAAATCACACACCATGTACACCAATGTGAGCTTGCAGCATAAATATAGGATAGATACTAGAGATAAGTTACACAATAACTCCTTAATGAATAGGAGAAACTACTCCAACTACCCCAATACATTCATACATCCAAATAAAATGTCCAACATAATGACTACATGATCTCTACATATACTATTCATGCATTACACATGTGTTCCTTTCATTATTATTCTAACCATGTTACATATACATATACACATTACATGTACACTTAACTCCATAAATGTTGTGAAAATTCCTTGGTTGTAAAAACTGGAAATTTATCTTCCAAATGTTTAGCAGTTTATTTGTTATTACGACAAATATTGATAAACTAACAATTGAAATATTCACCAAAAATAAAATACACACTTGAAAATAAACTGGAAGCTAAGAAAATATGCACACACACAGTAAAAATGACAACAATATTTTTCGACTTAAAGCTTGTGGAAAAACCCCGAAGGGAAAATTGGTGCAGCAAATAAGTGTTTATTTTATTATTATGTAGCAGAAAATTTTTGATTACAATATCTAGATGCCCAACTGGAAATCCTCCGGTAAATAATCTGGCCAAAATAATTAGGATTAAAAATATCCCTCTGCAAACTAACTCAACCTCACTTTGGCCTGCTCACATTGCCTCTCTCGTCGCTCGCACTGTTGGCTTGGGCAAGTCATACGACCCTTGAATCAACCTCAGAATCGGTCATCTAGCCTTTTCCTGCCTCTAGATTAATTCACTCTGCCTTCCAGATGAGCTTTGTGGCCTTCGACAATTGAAACAAACCCTTCCCACAAAATTGTTGAAATGTAACTAGTGTATCTCTTGAAAATTATGATGTCATGACTTGATGTAATCATTGTACTTGTCAAAATAAAGAAAATAAAAATTATTTATATATGGGTTTCTTTCCCATGGATTTGATCCTAGGTTGTGCACCCATTGAGTGCTCTGGGGAGTTAAATTCAAAGTCATAATGTAAAACCCATAGAAGGACTCTTGTATCTATGTAAAAAAAAAAATATTTTGTGTCATGGAAATGTTTAGAGACTTCCCAAGAAATCAAGTCAGCTAGCCCTAAGGGTTGGCCTAAAAGAAGCTTAAGGATCCACTCAAATGGCTATATATTGGAGACAAATTCGTCCTCCAAAATATACTTGTGCATTTAGACTTTCTCAAGGAGATTTGAGGAAAAAAATAAGTGTGAAAAGGAGGAAGGAGGACAATGAATCAAGAAGCTTATTTTTGTGTTGGATTTTTGTTTATCTCTATTTTTGGAAGCCAAGTTCTCTGTGGAAGATCATATTGCCTCAGATCCGATATTGTGAAGTAAGTAACAAATTTTGTTTGGGTGGATGGCCCAGTCTCTTGGTGGATGGTCTAATGTCTTGGACTTGGAAGTATTCATTTAAAACCCTACAGTAAGGAGTTCTATGGGTTTTTCCCCTTTGGAGGGGTTTTGCCCTGGATTGGAGCCTATTTTTGTGTCTCTCTGTGTTTTCATTGTGATCCTCTTGTTAGAATTTATTTTTATCATGAACATAAATAATAATGATGATTATGAAGTGATAATATATCTCAAGTAAATGTTAATGTTAAATAGAAATCATGTGATAAAATAACCCTAATGGATACCCTAAATTTCTCAACATGGAATCATAGTTTGGTTCTCTTGTTTAAGGGAAAAAATAAGATCATAAAGGGCTTCAAAATGTCAAGTAGAACTCTGATCTTTTAGACCGAGCTCATAGAAGGCAATAAATAAAATTATGGGCACATATAAAAGCCCTAGTATTTGTGTAAAGGCCATAGGCCAGAAGAAGAAAGAGTGGAGGTCTTAAAGAGTGTATAATATCTGTTTTGAAGCACCAAAAGGATAGTTTGATAGCCTATAATAGTATGAGTCCATTTTTGTAGATATAGAATATTTGGGCACAAAATGTAAGAAATATATATTTAAATAAGTCTGAAATATTTGTGCTACCATGGAGTTCCAAATTTCTCAGTATCAACCCTTTGTAGAAGTTATTGCAACCACCAAGAAAGAATCGAGATTGCTTTTGAAGAGTTTTGAGCATAAATATTTAGTTGAAGAGGGATTCGATCCTCCTTAAGTTCTGGGCATAAAACCTAAAAGAAGTTGAGTCTCCTACATTGAGGTTCTATGCATAAAGAAATTTTGGAGGGCTTCTTTTAGAACTTATATTCCTTGAGAAAGAGGAGTCGAGAATCCTGATGTAAAAGTTTATATCAATCATTCTTGGATAGTGTTTATCTGAACTAATTGAAGTAAGAACCGAACTTCCTACCCAAGTGTAAAAGTATAATCTCATTCATCTTATTTTATGAATTGATAATACACGTGCTTGGAAGATCTAGAGGAAGAAACTAATTCTGAGCATATGATCAAATGTGAAAGGTCCCAGTCATAGTCAGAGTAATATTCAAGAAGGAAAAAATATATATTGTTACAATATTCTTTCTCCAAAAATGTTCATCCTTCTTTAAGTATTATAGAAGACAAAAATTTATGAAAAAAAATCAAATACCCTATAACATATATACTCGATTTAAATTTTGAACAATCACGAGGAAATTTCGCCTTGTGACACTTGTTTTGAACTTTCAAACTCTAGATAGCGTGAATAGATCTACCATCCTTGAATTTTTTATGGTGGACAAAGGAACACTTAATATAGTCTTACATATTCATCTTGTAGAGGTAACAAATCTCAAGTCTTAAAGGAAGAAATTACATGCATAAATATTGAAGTAGCCTACACAATCACTTGAGAAGCCGACTTGGACAATGAAGTAATAAGACGACCTTTGGAGCAATATTTGTGGTTGTCAAGAGTATTCATGTGAAATAAAAATCCATTTTTCAAACCATATCATTTCTTTTGGAATCCCTAATCGGAGGGTCATTCCTAGTACTCAAGACAAAATTCAATAATAATTTATGTTTTATACATTCTGGTAAGTGGTGAGACCTAGGAGCTACAGGAAATTAATGAATACAACGAGGATAAATATATTTTTGAAGATATATTGTGAAATATTGTAGCTGTTAGTAATTAAAGTAGAATATTGTCTTTTTCCTTAAATTTTGAAGCAAGAAGAGCTATGATCATACTATATCTTAAAGAAACACTTGGAGAAGGAGGTCCCATTAGAAGAGCAATGCTATCCCTATTTGAATACTCATTGGAAGAAAGTCTTGAAATATGGCAGAGGATCAATAAAGATTGCATTACCTTTGTGAAGAAACCATGACATCTGAAAGTGTAGACCACGACAGGTATTTAGCCATGAGGTATGTATGGAAATTTTTTGTTAAGGATCCAACATGTATTATAGTAGGGTTGATTGATTGTATAGGGTTTTTTAAAATTGTTGAAATTATTAAAACCATAGTCATATATAAACCTTAGTATTGTTCCCTCATAGAAACCTGAACCCTTGGTCTTTAGGGTTTGTATGCAATCTAAGGCTCATATACATGGATAAGGTTGGAACCCTTGGTCTAGGGATGACACTTGAAAACCCTATAAGTACAACCTTTAATTCTAATGGTAACCTTGGATTGAGAGATATATATCATGCTTTTGTTATTGTATACTTTTCTTGGGGGTACTTGTAAATGAATTTTGTAGGTACAAGAAGTAAAGGAAGGAGGATGGGTTGATCATCTATTTTTGGAAGCATGATGGAAGTAGGGAATCGTAAGGACCCTTGGATTCTTGGGCACTATGATAGATTTGTGATATAATTGTACAACTGTTGATGCCTCGTAAAGTTAAATACAATTTATGAAATAATTTATAAACCTGATATAACAGACAACTAGCCGATATGAATATTATGCTGCAAGCCAAGATCATTTATGGATCCTCCTTTGTGATAACATAAAATGAGTTCTTCACCTTGGGAAGAATGACTATGATGATATCATTTTTTTAAAGTAGGACTCATAAGAAGCGTGATGTTTCAAGTTGCAACACAATGGACCTCATCCTGGGAATGAGGAACATGGATAGATGACTAGCTAAGATATGTTTTGCGAAAGGCTATGATGAAAATTTAAGACCATGAAATTTATGAAGACATGATATGTTGCAAGATCCTGCCATGTGGACAAGTTTCACATGATATGCCCTATGAAGAAGTTATGAAGAAGAAGGCTCCTTGACGAAGAAGTTGAAGTTCACCCATGACATGATGAAGAATAAGAAAGGGGAGACCTAGAAACAATTGAGAGTACTATGATCTCCACCAAAGAAGCAATTATCTGGGAAACAAGTCCTTAGAGAGCTTGGGAAAGTCCCATGGTAAGAGGGAACTTGAGTATATTCCTTATATAGGAATGGTTAGATCCTCCCTGGTTAAGAGGGAGTGATAGATATGTTTCTCTAATTTATGCGTCATGCACTAGACTAGGACTAATAACCGTAAGTCTTAGTGAAGGCCATGAGAGAGAGATAGACACATCATTATTGTCTTCATGTTATAAAGAAATAATGGGGGATTGGGTAAGCATATGGTTTCTGATACCCTTTGAGGATATGGTAGGGAATCCAATAGGTAAGAGAAGTCGAAGAGGAAATTCCTTCAGGATGTGTTATTCCAACATAGGAATTGTCTTAAAAGGACATACCCCATGAACACCCGGGTGGGATATGTGCCTTGAAAAATAATGATGATGGTATCTATCAGTCACTGGTCTCACCAACATTGTGCTCTAATCTTGTGGAGAGATAGAGTTGTTAGTCAAGACCTTTCTATGTGACAATGATGGTTGGTCTATTGAGATGCACTAATATAAGCTGATGAAATAGCTTATGAGATGGCTTACCAATCTGAATTTTTCTTATGAGAAATTTTCAACGAAACTATTTTCCTTGTACCCATTGTCAATTATGAATACCTCCCTAATTAAGAGGGAGTGTTGAAATGTAACTAGTGTCGGTCTTCATAATTATGATGTCATGACTTGATGTAATCATTGTAATTGTCAAAGGAAATAAAATAAAATATTTATTTTTAAAATAAAAATTATTTATACATGGGTTTCTTGCCCATGGTTTTGATCCTAGGTTGTGCACCCATTGAGTGCTCTAGGGAGTCAAAGTCAAAGTCATAATGTAAAACCCCTAGAATGGATATTTTATCAATGTAAAGAAAAATATTTTATGTCATGGAAATGTCTATATACTGCTCAAGAGATGAGGTCTTCTATCCCTAAGGGTTGACCAAGAAGAGGCTTGAGAACCCACTCAAATGAATATATATTGGAGAGGAATTCATGATCCAAAATATACTTGTGCATTTTCAATTTTTGAAGGAGATATGAGGAAAAATAGAAGTGTGAAAAAGGAGGAAGAAGGATAGTGAACCTGGAAGATTATTTTGGTGTTGGATTTTGGTTTATCTCTCTTTTTGGTAGCTGAATTCTCTGTTGAAGATAATATTCCCTCAGATCCAAAAATTGTGAAGTAAGGAACAAATTTTTTTTGGGTCGATGGCCAGGTCTCTCAGTGGATGGTCTAGTGCCTTGGACTTATAAGTCTTCATTGAAAATTCTATAAGAATAAGTTCTCTGGGTTTCCCCCTTTTGGAGGGGTTTTGCCTTGGCTTGGAGCCCATTTCCTGTGTATCTCTTTGTTTGCATTGGGATCTTATTGTTGGCATTTATTTTGATGATGAAAATAAATAATGATGATGATGATGAAGTGATAATATATATCAAGTAAATGCCAATGTTAAAGAAAAATCATGTGATAAACTAACCCTAATGGATGCCCTATATTTCTCAAGAAAACTCGCTCTGCTGGAATGGCTAACTTGCACAACTTGGAAAATTTTCTCTACAGAAGATTTTGGCCTCCCTTCTCCTACATCTTCGATACTAGAAAATTGTTGTGAAACTCTTCTGGAATTCTCTATGTTGCTCCCTCAATCACTGATTCTCTCCCTCTAGCTCGAACTCTTCCCTTTATGAATTTATGTGCATTGGGTAGCTTGATCTGCCTTACTCTTGCTCTCACAATTATGTTTATCTCCACTCCATAAACTTGCTCTTGTAATCTCTCGCTAGAGCTTCAACGACCATGATTAAATCATCATAAATGGCTAAGATTAACTTAGATTTTATCTTTGTTAGTCTCTAGATAATTATCGATCACCCTTAATTAATTATCATTAATTAATCAATTTTCCTAAGTTACACTTAGGAATTTTTAATTATTGATCAATTAATTTAATTAAGGCGCTTCGCAAGATTATCTTGTGAATCCTTTTTCGGCTTTTGGAGATCTTGTGTTCCTTACTACCTTAGACACAAATTAATACTAGAACACTTGTTTGTTCTAGCAAAATCTAATATATGCCCCTCCTTGGGGTCATATCATATACATTTAATCTCGTATGTGCTCCCCTTGGGGGTCATACCATAAATGTTTTTGGAAAATTAAAATGTGATATTAAAAACTTGAAGACATCACAGAGTAAACAACCTCCTCGATGCACTGTGTAATTTTTTTTAATGCTTTTTTTTAAGTCATAATGCATTTTATATGGTTTAACACACCATTTTAAGATATTTTTAGTGCATTAGATTTTTATGGGTACAATATCATATAGAAGTCTCAACTTTTCAATCCCCTCTTGTGCATGTGTGATGTGGATGATGTGTGCATTTATCATTCAAGCACATTGATGCACCTATAATAACTTGGTGCACCATATCTACATTTTGTGAAAACCTCCATCCACTAACTCTATGAAATCCTTCATTAAAAAACCTCCACAAATGTTAATTTGAATATCACATCCACAAAAACCTTTTTTGAAAGCTTTGTCCTTAGTAGTAAGACAAAAAAATTATTTGATGGAACAATATCAAGGGAGATACTATGATCAATTAGTACAAAATATTCAAAATATGTGGGTTCACAAACATAATTTAATAAATCATAGTCCGCTAGTGGTATTTTTTTTTAAAATTATTTACAACTCCTTGTCGGAATTTTACCAATTTGCCATAAAAGCTTGTATCAATAAAGTAAATTTTGTTTTTCCATATACTTTATAGTACCCTAACACCAATTTTTATCATTATACCAAAAGATATATTTTGAAACTTGAATACCACCTGTGTTCATTAGGCATTACTTGGAAAACTTCTAAGGTGACCCCATACCATGCAAACGGATAATTCTATGGGAGAAGGCAAGTGACAAGTAATAAAATTTAGCTAAGTATTGGGAGAAATGCATCATAAAAGGGTTCATTGAAATGGAAATAAAATTTCACCATTGATGGAGTAAAGTAACTTTTGGAAGAAAATTTTTACAACATAAGCATTATTAAGAACATATTAATTAATTCAAAGATGGTGAGAATACAAAGTGAAGAGGAAGCACGCGAAATAATGATAATAAGAAGCCTTGAAGTGAATATATGTCAACAAGGTTTTCTGCATGGAAGCTAGTCCCTACCTTGAGGGGGAGCTTATGCGTGCATGATTATGAGGCCAACTTCTGCGTGCTCATCAGTGTTTATTAGCTAGCCATAAAATGTTGTCTAACTTCTCGAACACTCTTTGAGGCTTGTATTCAACTTGCTCATCAATGTTTATTAACTAACGAGAAGGTGTTGTCTCACTAGAAGTTAGTAACAACAGACAACGAGCTAGAAAGTGTTGTCTCACTAGAAGTTAGTAACAACAGACAGAGAGCATCTCTTCAGGGATATTGAATCCCTTGACATGGTCTACAACAAGATAAAAGGGAAATGATTTTTGAGACCAAGTTTTGTCTCACTAGAAGTTAGTAACAACAGATAGGGAGCATCTCTTCAGGGATATTGAATCCCTTGACATGGTATACAGCAAGAGAAAAGGGAAAGGCTTTCTTAGAGTAGGAAAATCCAACCAAAATTTGCTGAAAAATGGGTCAAGACATTCAGATTTAACACTTCTTCAGATCAACACCATTATTTTTTCTACTTCCCTTGACAACTCTATTGACTCCAAACAAATGTCTGGAATTGCAGTAAACAAACAAATTGGTGGGTAGGTTTTGGCAGCTCAACCAGTTTAGTAACACAAATTTTCCCAAACTGCGATCTTTCTGCAAATTGAAAATTGATTCAAAATACTTTCTGAAAATTGCAAATTGATTAAAAATAATTAATCGTGGTAAGTGTTTGTTTTAATGGTAATGGTTGATCTCACAAAAATAGTATATATGTAATTTCTCTTAATTATAGTAACACAATTTTTCTCAAACTGCAATCTTTCTGCAAATTGATTCAAAATAATTAATCCTGATAAGTGTTTACCCAATTTTTCTCAAACTGCAATATTTATGCAAATTTATTCAAAATAATTAATCCTGGTAAGTGTTTATTTTAATGGTAATGGTTGATCTCACAAAAATAGAATAATTAATCCTGATAATTGTTTACCCAATTTTTCTCAAACTGCAATCTTTCTGCAAATTGATTCAAAATAATTAATCCTGGTAAGTGTTTATTTTAATGGTAATGGTTGATCTCACAAAAATAGTATATATGTAATTTCTCTTAATTATATCTTAAGAGATAGTAGGCAGGAAATGTCAACTTTGAAAACATAAAAAAACTCATGAAAATTGTATGTAGGAAATGTCAACTTTGAAAACATACTATTGTAAATATTTATATCATTTCATTGTGATAAGGTTATGAATTTTTCCAAACTCACAAAGTTTTGTAAATGATTAGCAGTAACAGTGAAAAGTGAATCCTGAGAAGATGAAAGACTAAAGAAACTTTTGAAACGTTTGAGTGGCATCCAACTTCCATGCTAGTTTCATAACCCATACAACCACGTGGATTACATGAAAAGACAACATGCGTAAACACTCGCTGACTTGTTTATATCAATTTATATATTTTTAAATTATATACTATTAAAACTTAAGATATGGGTTCAGTTGTTTATATTAAATTATATATTTTAAAATTATATAATAAATAAAATTTAACACATGGTCTACACGCAGCCTAATAGTTGTTTCTATCATTTAAACCACTTTATAAATTAAAAAAGGACAGTGAAGGAAACAATTCGACTGATGCACATATATTTCTACCATTACGCGATACATGCAAATGCGGAACCAGAACCCGATCCGACGGTCAATTTGCTATTCAAATCGGTTGAAGCCGAGGCAAAAATTTAGTGATATTCGAACATATTTCTGGGACCATTTCGGAGATAGGTTGAGTAAAAATTTGAATTGAGGCTATCAGAGAGGAAATAAATAAATAAATCTCACACGATTTTCTCCAGAAGAAGTTGCTGGATGCACAGATCCGTTCATAGGCTATGAGAAACAGAAGCAACAATGCATAAGGAATTCTTGCAAAGAATCGACTCTTGGGTAGCAGCACACATCTATCAGTCTCCGCCATCATCGCCTCGTCGGTCATTGTCTAGGTACGAGGACAGACATGGCCAGACGAAGAGTGGGTGCATGTAGGGAGTCGGCCCTCCACTGTCGCCCCAAAGATTTTTTCAAAAAATTGTGTGGCTTCTGCTCTCTGTGTTGTTGAGGCGGCATGGAATTTTATTGTTTGCCCCGCTCATATATATTTTAGGGATGCTGCTATACATGGGAACCATGTTATTATATATGATCCGCATCATTAAACATCACACGAAACCCGAAGTGTTCGAGAACCTCTGGCCCTTAATGCAAACCGAAAACGCCACGTACGGTGGGGTTCTTATTCTAAAATTTTCATTTTTTCCGGAATTAAAACGCTGTGTCATTTCTTCCCCTTTCCAATTTTTTTTGTGTTTGAATCCAAATAGTAGGTTCGGTAATTACATATTTATTTAAAGAAACTCTCGAAATTTAGAGAGATTCCTTTAATTTTGTAGAAATAGCAACGCTCTTTCTGTAAGTGTTTGAATTCGAGAAAACACAGAGATATAGAGAAAACACAGAGATATAGAGAAAACATAGAGATACAGAGCGTGAGATGTGCAATAAAACCCTAAGAGAGAATGGCGATGGCTAAATACCGACTATTTTTGAAATTGTAAGAAACCAAAAGCCATATGGTCAAAGAGTAATCTGTTGGATATCTTGCTATTTAGAGGAGATAACAGTCAAAACTAGGGAAGAAATTAATCGAGAGTAATCTATTGGATATCTTGCTATGTAGACGAGACAACACTGAAAACTAGGGAAGAAACTAATTGAGTCATCTTTTCCGTTTCTATTTTGCATAGTTCAATTATTGGTTCCAAATATTTTTCTAGTAGCTATCTTAGTTACCTGTCAAAAATCTGCTACTATATTGATTGAACCAAACTTAAAAGTTAAAAGTCCGTCATAGCACAGTTAATTAATAGTATTGAATCTCTTTGAATGGAGTGAGAATTTTCTTATTGTTCCTAATTTTCTCATTAGTTGCAACCCCAATACTGGTCCAGGGCCTCAACAAGGAAAATTTTTAGAAACATATTTTTGTTGAGAGAACGAAAGAATATTCAAAGAATTATAACACACACGTATAAATATTTTTCAAAATTAGCTAAATTACCGCGAATGTTTTTTCTTTGATTGTTATACTGCCTTTATAGATATAGCCATAGTTTTGTAGTTATGTAGCGCTCAACTTTTCTTGACGAAAGGTCAAGCCATTGGTCAACAAAAAAATAATTAAAATATATGAATTTAACAGAGTAAGAGACTCACATGCTCAACTTGCAGATAAACCTACAAATAAAAGGCAAAAGCTCCATATGTAAAGAAACATGAGTGAACTAGGTGATAGCTAGGTGCCCGGTTGGGCCAGAATTGTAATCTACAGATAAAATACGCTTCCCTAGACCGGTGTCTAGTCTAGAACAACTGGTGAAAGACTATACTAATGTTTCTCCTAACTTAGAACAGATACATATAGAGTATTGGATGCTTACTTGTTTCAGTCGCTTCCAAATGGCTCCTTTCTGTCGCTTCCACCACAACTTCAAATTCAAGCAGTTTCAAATAGCTGAATGCTCCCTGAAAGAAAGAGAAATGAAACAACAGAAGATGCAATAATATAGATATGTATTCAAGCTAGTTAGCTAAATCAGTTAAGCATAAACTACATTCATTAACCAAGATTTTGCAATATGGAAAATCAAAGTAAACACGGATGCATGTAGGGAAAAATAAGAAGTACTCTTTATTGATGATAGAAGGAGAGGTTACAACCTAATGACTTATTTTTAGTGACCTTCGAGCAAAGTTCCCAAGTCTCATCACAACATAAGTCTCTTCAGCAGCAGCTCCACAAATCAAACTCTCTATTGAAAATTCTCCAACATTTCCCTACTCAAATTCTTCCTTCCAAACAATTAGATCCGTGTTCAATTTATAGAGGAACTGTAGGAATTTTGTAATCAATAACATTCAAAAAATAGGCAAGACATGTTTCCATTCATGTAGATGTCAAATGGACACTTGGATCCGAAGCTTGACACATGTGAAACCTTCTAGAAGACACTGGCCAAGTGGATATTCCGGAACAATGAGAATTTCGCTCCCAATGTGACCAACGCACCTTTGAATGTCGGGAAGTGATTTTCAGAGCAGCCTTGAATGGGGCTACCTGCATATGCAACACACTTAGGCCCCTTAGAGCCTGCGTTGGTGAGCTCCCACATGTTTAATAATAAGCTTCAAACCATGGAAAAGCCTTGCTTTGATGAAAATATTTTGTTTGATTCATGTTGTTTTCTATCTTAGGGTATATAGCAACTGAGATGATAGGGAATGATAGATCCTTGATCATCGGTCTTGGAGATGATGCCCAATTAACCAGGTCATTGGGAATGATGCCCAGATTGACCTATAACAATTTCCCCCCAAAGCATGAGATCCAAATAATAAGAACATTTGATTGAGATGCTTTACACTGTGATGATCCTAGAAACAAAGCGGAACGGTCACCTGCATCAATATTACAATACATTACATCATGATATATCCTCTATTGATCATAATTGTTGAGGGTAGGCATTCCCATAGTCAGCACATAAAACAATCTAATAACATGTACATAATTCAGAAAGTCGTCTACATTGGAATGTTGCCCAGATGTAGACATCGCCTACAGATATAGGCCCATGTTTGGATGAAAATCTGTATGTAAGGTCACCGTACAGATGATGTGTACAACAATCCTGAAATTGCAGCCCGGATGGCTGAAACTAGATCCGGGGTCTTCTTATCTCATTCACTCGATCATTCGGGTACAAGTCTAGCGATGCAAACATATGATTTGTTGTCGAACATGGAAAGACATCGTTTGATTACCAGCCAATAATGAAAGCTATTAACAAACGTGAGAGAACCACCATTATTTTCAATGGCCCTCAAGGTACTGCAATACATTTCGTAAGGCGTGAATAGATGATTTGATGTCGAACGCCAAACAAAATCTTTCGGTCAAAAGTCCGGAAGTGAGGATCTTGTTGATGCTGTAAAAAGCCTCATGGTACTGGAATCTGATGTTTCCAAGTGAACTTCCTGGATATTGATTTGTAGTCGACAGGAAGTCACCTTATTTCAAAACTGGAGTTACTAATTTCGGAGACAAGGGTATGACTTGATATAGCAATTTTCAGGGATGACGGTCATGAAAATGAAGGTTTATGAGTATTGCAGATGGATGAGTTCTTAATCACTGGATGAATTCTCTTGAACATATCGGCGACACTGTGATGAGTTTGCAGCATTGAACCAAAACCGAAGTGAAGGTATGATGAACCATAGGTGTGAATGAACTGACAAGATGATTACCCAACCCAAACAGTCACGGACATGGAGTGAAAGAAGTGTCATGTTCAAGAGCGACTTGCTACCAAAAAAAAACTTTACTTGCTTTTCCCAAATTTTCACCGGTCATTTGTCGACCAGTACCTCTTTATTTTTTAACAAGCTAGAGGAGGATAACATTTCTTGATCTATAATTCAACCCTTCGGGTGAACAAAGAATAAAGTATTGCTATTTAATAATTTAACGAGTCTAACAATGAATGAAACTCGATTCTTGCCATGATTGACAAGCCCGTCACTATTTTATGTTTTAACGAGCTTAATGACAGTGATAGCCCGGTCCTTTTTCATGTTTAGAGAGTCTGAAAAAGAGGATGAAAGAGGACTCCAAAAGTAATTTTTCGTAAATTTGTCTCTTAGATCCGAAAAAGTGTAAAATGATATCTGAAAGAACCTCTTTGGTCATGTTTAACCAAGGTATTCCTTTTTCATAAATAATCTATCTCAGTCCAGAAAAGGGTTAAACTTATACCGAGTATATATCAATTCATTTACTTTAACGAGCTTGAAATGACAAGTGCTCGGAAATATTTTCACATTATCGGAGTCTAAAAGGAGCTGAAAGAAGACTCCAGGGATTCCTTTTTCATTGTTATCGAAGCTCGAAAAATAGATAACAATGAGCTTCAAATTCTTTTTCGTTTTTATCAAAGCTCGAAAAATAAGGAGAAAAAGCATGCTTTGTGGTCAAGTCCTTCTTGAAATAAATCTGCATGACTAACATGTTCGTCAGTTGTATTTCCTGTTTAGAACAACATCAAATGGATTAAAAATACCTGTTTCATGATAAAAACATAATAAGACTATATTCATAGCAATAAATTTAACTTGCAAGTAATTAAATGACTATATAAAGCAGTTTCACTATTCATTTTTACCATTCCACAGTTACCATTTGCATTTTGGAGCTCTGAACCTGATTTTTCCCCCGAAATTCATTCGTTGATTATGGTCGTTTCAGTGGACGGATTTCATCGCCGTTTGATCCAGGTCAGTAGTAAAAACCTCCTCTTTCTTCAGTATTCATTTCATTACCTTTCCTTGCAAATTTTCAGGGTTTTGAGGCCCATAGGATAAATTCTGCCAAAATCAAGGGCAACGCACCCTTGAATGTCGAAACCTGTGTTGCATAGCAAGTACAGCGAAGTGTACATGTATGTGCAATGCACTGTCTCAGCCCAGAGAGTGCGTTGGGCATAGTTGAAGTTTTTTGTTTTCATGTTGTGTCCAAAATTTGCCTAGTTTTTTGCAATGAATGGTATCTAATGGATCTTATGGTTGATTTTCAGGTTTCCATTGGATTATAATGACGATTACATGGAGAGAAAGAGAACATGAAGAAAAATATATGATTGCCTTGAATGATCCAGGTACTGTAAGAGCTTTAAGAGATTGCAGGCTGCTTAAGTACTTCAAACTGTCAGGAATGCTGTCAGGAATGAGGCAACAGATAGAACTCTTGGAGTTCCTTGTTCGAGCATGGGATCCAGTGATAGAGGCATTTCACATAAAAAATCAAGTTTTTTCCATAATAGTTGAGGATGTGTATTTTCTCACAGGTTTGTCGAGGAGAGGTTTGCCCATTTCACTCACAGTATCTACTGTTGGAGGAGAAACAGTGACGGATTATGTTATGTAGTATTGCTATCCGAGGTCAGAACCTAGAAAAGATGGAAAAGTAAACATTCATGATGTCAGGGATTTTCCTTTGAGAACCCTCCTATTCACGATCGCTAAACTAGCTAGCACCGTTACACTCCATGTAGCGAACAGGTCGTATATGCAGTATGCGCTGGAATGTTTAGAGCCAATAGTTTTCAACTGGTCTGAAGCTGTTCTTTCTTAGATAAAGGAACAACTGAATAAATCAAAGGGAGGGAGGAAGAAAATTTTTAGTTATGGTTCCAGTCTCATTTCCTTCACTTTGGAACGGATTCCACTGATGCAGCCACAACATGAAACATTGGATATATCTAGTCCTAGAGATCCCCGAATGCAGAGATGGGTAGAACTCATGGGTTGGCATTCAGTCCAATCGACCATTGTTTTCTCGACTGAATTCTTCACCTGGTTCAGGCAACAGATTGTCGACATCAATGAGTATGCATATGCAGGCGTCGACTTCCGAGGAGATCCAGATCCAGTTTTACCAGAAGGCACTCAGTGGGGTGCAATTGGGAAGATTGATTTGACCATGTTTTTTGATTTTTATAAGGTTTATACAATTTTTTTTGTGTTTTTATTTCTTTCCAAGACTAAACTAAACATTTAATGTAATGCAGATATCAGTTGCATTCAAACAGTAGAGGAACCAGAGCGCGAAGTGGATACGCCAGCAGAGAGGGTTGTCGGGAGAGCAGTCCTTTAGGACCTTCATATGGTTGAGACTCTTGCTAAGCTCCAACAACACATAGAGGGGTTGACCTTCAAGATTCTAGATTTCTGGATCGAAGAGCTTCCCATGAGACATCAATGACACACAATTGGGGTTCTTAACCATTGGATGTGGTTGCTCCGTAGGATTGATAGATCTCTAGCATGCTATCATGAGAACCACTAGTTTACTTATGACTTTTTGCATACATTTTGAGGTTAGATGACCAACGTGTCTTTGCACAAATTTTGTGAAAACTTATAACTATCTATCTATATGTTTTTAGAGTTTTTCCTATGTTTATGTGCAATCCTATTCAATGATGTGAATGTTTTCTTTACCTATGTCGCAAATGTCTGTCTAAAACTTGATTAGCTAATGAATCAATTAAAGTGTTTAGATTTCTGGAAATGTGTTGATATTGAATGGAATCAAAATGTCTCTCCAAAAGTCAAACTCTAAGGAACAATCTAAGCAGTGTTGGATTTCTAACATTATAAATATTAGTAAGTTGTAGTATCACAAGTAGTGAGTCTAACCTTATGATTATGTGGTTAATACCAAATTAAATGGAATCAGAGAGAATTTCAATCAACGCACTATACTTAGCGATATTATTCATCGATCTACCGATACAAATCCCTTGAAAACTCACGAACTCGTCGTTCGGAGCGAAAATGGCCCACGTTGTAGAGGATATATTTTGCGTACTACAACTAGCACCATTAGCATATCCAAAAAATGGTTCCAAAGATTCAGTCATTTGCGATGAAATGTAAAGTGGATTACTAACGTCAAGAAAACTCTAAAAGACAAATTAAGATAGTGAATGAAAATCAACAGCATATAAAGAATATAATACAAAAAATTACTATGATCATGATTAAGCATAGTAACATTTCAAATACAACCCATTTCTAGGCTGTGCCAATGGAATTCCATCGTAATCAACTAACTCGTAGGAACCCTTAGCAAGAACTCTTTTGACAATATAGGGGCCATGCCATAATGGATCGAATTTCCCTGTACCTATTTTATCAGCTTCCTGGTTGTAAAGAATGACCAAGTTGTCCTCTGAGTAGATGCAAGGCTGTAAAGTTTTGTCATATTGCACCTTTATACGTCTCTTATGTGCTTTGTTT
This sequence comes from Pinus albicaulis, assembly GCA_034641835.2. Taxonomy (NCBI): domain Eukaryota; kingdom Viridiplantae; phylum Streptophyta; class Pinopsida; order Pinales; family Pinaceae; genus Pinus; species Pinus albicaulis. The sequence goes on from CM076579.1 coordinate 1,133,950,502, forward strand.
CCCAATTGGGCTTCATGATGGGTTTCATCTATATGGATGAGGTTAAAGAGACACACTTCTTCTTCTGAGGTGTCAGGTAACAAGTCTATCATGAGTTTTAACAATGATATTTCACATTGGATTGGCAAGATAGCTTCCAGACCATACACCAATTGAAAAAGAATAAATCCGGTTGCATTTCTCACCGAGGTTCAATACGCCCACAAGGCAGAGTACAGGATCAAGTGCCAGTTCCTTTTACAGACTCCTATCATTCGTTGAAGCATTCGTTTAATAATTTTGTTAATAGCCTCAACTTGTCCATTTGATTGTGGATAATAAGGAGTAGAATTATCATGTGACAATCCTAACTTGGCTGTCAATCCATACATCATATGGTTGCGAAAATGCTTCCCATGATCCATAACTATAGCCTATGGGACCCCAAACCATGCAATGACATGATTAAAGAAAAAAAATGTAGTTGTTTGTCCTGTTTTGTTGAATGTAGGCATCGCTTCGGCCCATTTGGTAAAATAGTCGACTGCGATAATAATATAACCGTGTCCCCCAGATGAAGGAGGGTTACAGGTCATGAAATCGATACCCCATTTCGTAAATGGTCCAGTAGAGACAACAGGATGCATTGGCATTGGCGGTTTGTGGATTTTACGATCAAAAATCTGGCATGCATGACAACTTCTGACTACAAGGATACAATCTTGAAAAATAGTAGGCCAAAAGTAACCAGCGCAGAGTATCTTTTGCGCGGTAGCATAACCAGATAAATGTCCACCACAAGCCCCAACATGGAGATCATTTAATACTTTTTCAGCCTCCTCATGAGTGAGGAACCTCCTTAAAAGGGTATCAACACCATGACGATAAAGTGTATCTCCGATGATCAAATAATCTTTACCTTGGTATCGAATATGTCGCTGATCAGAGCAAGAGGTGTTAGGTCGAAAAGTTTGGGTTTGGAGATAAATGATGAAATCTCCATACCAGGGATTAGATGATCTGATCAGAAATAGATACTCGTCTAGAATAGGTGGTTTCAACATAGTTGTAGTACTATCACAGGGAAGGTCACAGAGAAGCTCACAGAGAAGCTCACCCAAAACTAAAGACTTCTTTGATTTGGATTTGATGAATTCTAAATCAAATTCCTGCAAAATGACAATCCATTTTGAATATTTTCCCCCAGTAATTGACATGATAAGATATAAGTCATGGGGTTGCAATCCGAAACTATTGTTGTTTTTCGGAGCAGGATATAATGGTGAAATATTTGGACAACTTGAACAGCTGCCAAGGCAAGCTTTTCTACATACGAGTACTTAACTTCTGTATCATTGAGATTACGACTCAAATAATAGATCGGATGTTCAATTCCATCTTCTACTTGGACCAAAACCATAGCGATGGTCATTTCAGTTACGATGATATATAGGAAATAATCATTTTGATAATTTGTAGGATACATTAATGACGCTTGGACAAGATGGTCTTTGACAGAATCAAAATAAGCTTGCACGACTTGGTCCCAATGGAAGGGAACCCCCTTTTTCAATAATCGAGTAAATCCTTTAGCCATTTTGGCGTATTCTGGAATGAACCTTCTCAGTGAGTTAGCCTTTCCTTGAATTTTTTGTATCTGAAGTAGGTTTGACGATGCAGGAAAATCAAGAATGGCCTGAACCTTCAATGGGTCTATTCGAATTCCTTCTTTTGAGACTACGAATCCGAGCAATCGACCAGAACCAACACAAAACACACATCTGTGCGGATTGAGGCGTATCTTGTAGTGTCGACATCGTAATAAAATGGTTCTCAAATGCATCAGGTGATCAGTCCGATTTCATGAATGCGCTGGTAAATCATCTAGATATGGCTGAACAATGTGCTTGATGTCGTTGAAAGCATAATCCATTTCTCTCTGAAAAGTTTCCCCAACGTTCTTTAAACCAAACGAGAGTTTCCGATATGCGAATGTGCCCCAGGGATAGATGAATGTTGTCTTATGTTGGTCATCTGGGCGGATATTGATTTGATTGTAGCCAGAAAATCCATCCATGAAAGAAAATATTCCACATCTAGCACAATCGTCAATAATCTAGTCGATAAAGGGTGTAGGATAGTTGTTTTTTGGACAAGCATAATTAACATCCCGATAATCGACACACACTCTAATGGTTCCTTGTTTTTTCATAACAGGAACGATATTGGAAACCCATTCAGTTAGCAGAATAGGGTATATGAAACCGGCATGCAAAAGCTTTTCAACTTATGCTTTGATGGTAGTGGCTTTCTTCAGATGAATAGGGAAAAGCCGTTGACACACCAGTTTGACATCAGGATACATATTAATAGTGTGTTCAACTATACTAGTATCTCTGTCTAGCATTTCCTTGTAAGACCAAGCAAATACGTCATGAAATTCATGAAAAAGAGAGCGATATGAATCAAGTTCTGATGGAGAACAAGATACACCAACATGAATATTTTCTACAACTCCAGGTTTAGTCGAAATATCGATAGAAATCATTTCTTCAATATTTGATAAATTTCGTTTAGATTCAATTTCATTAATCATAAAATAATTCCAAAAGAAATTTTAAATGGATGGGTGATATAGTTCACTAAGATTATTTTCTTCATAATCTGGAAGATGGGAGTGATGATGATAATCTTCCCATGGTTCTCCTTCCGCCATCATAGCTTCCAAAAATATTTTCATGTGTCAAAAATTTTGAGGAAAATGGATCAGTTGGGGTACCAAAATCTAATGAACAATCAACCCAAACACTCAACGACACTGATTTTGAATTTTCCGACCAAGCCAAATAGATTTATTGCTATTGTAGCTCAATAGGGCTGAGCGGTAAAACATCATCCAATGTAGAAATATCGAAATCACCCGTACTCTTCCTTAAGCCAGATAGAGTGGAAGAGATCATGTATCAGGTCTCTATGCTTGAAATTTCTACTGACGTCGCAGGCGGCGGTAATGCAAAAGTTCCCATAAGAGTGGAATCCTTTAATAGTCCTACACCAATGTTCTAGATTTCTAGTTGGGGTAAGTGAATATACGGAATGCTTCCAATTACCTACGAAGCAGAGGAAAAAAAGGATAATTGATTAATGACTGTAATAGTACCTTGATGAGCAAAGGCAACCATTCTAAAATATGTAGAAACAATTGCAGTCATCGCATATACCCATGGTCTTCCGAGTAAAACATTATATTCAAGGAGTCCATCAATAACCTCAACATTAATACTTACTGTTTTTCCCCCTAATTCAACTTGCAAGTTATTGATAATACCACAAGGTTTATATGTTCTTCCATCAAAAGCCTTCAACGTCATTAATGATTGTGATAATCACGGTGAGCCAAGTGACTTCCAATAGTTTAGAGACATAATGAACATAGATGCTCCCTCACAATAATAGTGCGATGAACAAGGTGATTAAGAACATTTACTTGGATGGAGAATGTCAATTCTACTGGTAGCTGCGACACATAGCCCGTCTGATTAAAGATGACAAGATTAGAATCAGTTGGAAAAATTCCACCAATGGCCGACAATAAAGCCTGCTTCTGGGAAGGATAATTTTGTAATACCTCAAGAGCAGACATATTTGAATGGGATTGAGCCAAATCTTCAACTATATTATAATTTTGTGCAGCTCTTTCTCGAGGATTATATGTCGATTTATGAATTACTCCCTTCGGTGGTTTAATCGTCAATTCAGGTATAACAGGAGGTGGTACCAATTCATTAGATGGATTCGTTGTTGAGGTAGTAGGTTGATCAGTGGCCGGACTACCATTGTTTTTATTCCGCATCGACACCAATATATCTTGTGAAGGGTTTGTAGTGGATAACATTAACACTTGGGAACTAGGAGCTGGATCTGTAGTAACCAAATTTGTGTCTGGTTTTGGAAATGGGTCTGTCAACACAGCTGATGCATTAGAAGTCTTGATGATTTTTTAGACTTCAGCACGGTGAGGACAATACCTAAAAAAGTGTTCCTCATTACATATTATGCATGGATAATGAGGTTTATGTGGTCCTGACGGTTGATCAGATGATCGTTCCTGTGGGTTAGAAGTTTTCTTTTTCTTTTATTTCCCCTTTTTTTTACTTTTGGTTGCTTATCAATTTTGCCTTTTTCAAATGAGACAGCATTGATTTCAGAAGTAGGAGCAGGATCAGATGCAGTAGTGTTGTGTGTATTTATAGTTCCTATCAAGCCGTCTCTGGCATGAGAGTCCTTTATTTGAGGAGGAACATTGAAATTAGATCGCAGCACATTTGGGATTTTCTCATAGAGCATGCCAGACTGAGTATAAATCAAGTCTAAATATTGGGCATGAGCGATGAATTTCTCTTCTATGACGATGCCACCTTTAGCCACATCCTCTGTTATAGATGGTAACAAGGATTTTATGAACCATTCAGCAAGGAGCTAATCGGGAACAAATTTCCTAACCATTCGTTGACGACGACGCCACTCATGAATATGATCTGAAATGTGAGCAGAATTACTCTGTTTAAAATTGGTCAAGAGTTTCGTTCCAGTTTCGTATCTGATCGGTAACTGGAAATGGGTCAAAAATTCAGTAGCTAAGGCAGTGAAATTGTCAAAATAAGCTCTAGGTAATTCAATGTACCATTTAGTTGTCGTACTTGTGAGCGTTCTCTGGAAAAGACGTAATCGAACAGAATCATCATTTAGGGAATTTTATGAACACCATAAATGATAAGTCATAACATGAGTTGATGGGTCTTCTCCAGGGTTTCCATTGAATTTAGGAATTTCATAGGGTAATTTATGTGGTAGCACCGACCACCAAGGAGCATAATTGATAGGATCATTGGTTAACCGATTTAAATCTGGTAATTCCAAGGTTGCAACAAAAGGCAATTGTCTATTAAGGTCAGGTTGAGCATAGCCAGGATAAGATGGAATTTCTTGGGCAACAGGTCTTTGAGCACTGGCATATGGGATTTGTTGCTGGTAACCCAGATAGGGGTTGTTTTGCATGGAAAATGCTTGAGAGTTATGTTGACCAAAACCTAGATATGGTACTTGTTGATATGAAGTTTGAGGAATTTTCACCTGTGGCTGCCAAGGGGTCTGTCCACCAAGATTATAACCCAAATTAGTATAAGTTGGATTCGGTTGATATGTATAACCAGATTGTGTTTGTGACATCCCATAAAATGGTGGACCAGCTTGTGAATAAATGATTCCTGATACAGGTTGTTGTAAATTAACCAAAGGATTTTGAGTCTTTGGACCCAACGTTTGATGATATTGAGTTGAATAACTCGCCTAATAAGGCTGATGTACAGGGAAAACTTTAAGGATGGAAAAATATCTTGAAGTTTAGAACGTTGGCGAATCTCACTAGTCCCTAATATGAAAACTGTAAAATGTTTATTGATATATTTGTAAAAATATTCAAATTGATAATGTTTTTATATATATTCTCTATATAATTGTGGTGATTTTTTACATAAAATAATTTTATATTGTAAATTTTGGGCGAATTATTTTTAGAAAAAAATGGAAATTGGCAAATCTGTTTTTTGAAAAAAACATGGAAAATTAGCCCACCCACGAAAATTAGCCCTTAAAATTTTCCATGTTGATGTACAAGATTTTGATTCTGTAATAGGGGTATAGATGTATTAACAAGTGGTATTGAAGTGGGTGTAATAGGTTGAATTGGTTGATACAATTGGAAAACCGTTTATGGTTGGATAGGCAGAGTGGGTTGCCATTGACAAATATGCATGTCAACATTAGTTTGACCAAAATTTGACTGAGTACTGTCATTTTGGGTGACCATAGGTTGCCCCCCAGCATAAGGAGGATAATAAGATGGAAAATATTGTTCACCGAATGTTGGGAGTCTAGTTGATATGGTATTTAAAGAAATTGGCCCATAATGACCAGCTTGATATTGCCCTGATGATGGATTTAATGAATCAATTCGTTCAGTATTAACTATATGACTACCAGTTAAAACACCATATGATGACATTGGCAAATACCATGAACATGAAGGTGCACCAGAGAAAGTGCCAGATAGTGATTTGTAACCTGTTGGGACCAAAGGGCCACCATGCAAATACGACTCTGGTGATGTTGTGAACATTGACGGAGTAGCGAGGGTAGTGTTGAGCCTCAAAAATGTGCTTTATTTCATTCCATTTTACCTCATTTTCCTTTTTCCATTGCTATCCTAGACCCAATTGATCAATGAATATAGTTAAAATTACTTCTAGAATGATTTACATGACTGACTTGCTAAGTTTTGTGATTTTTACCATTGTAAAGTATTTTGACCGGAACTAGATGTAGAATGCAGACATTCCGTAGCTAACCGGTGATTCTGCAGCTATCTTCACGTTTGAGTATGTTCTAGGTGGCCTCTCAAGAAAAACCGCATATGGGCATAATCCACGTCATGTCTGCATGGTTCGTTGCTCATCATGGAGGAAGAAACGAATTCTGGGTATGGTTTTGGAACGTGGGAACACATTTAGGAAGGAAGACTTCTATTAGGACTGTCTCAGTCCAGATGTATTTTCCTTTTCACGCAGCCACTTCAAGAGTCCTAATGTGATTCCGATAAGGAAAGACAGTGTTCCTGAATTGTTGCAAATCTTGTTATTTACATTTGTTATATAAACACTTGGGAAACCGAGAGCTATGTTAGATTTGATGTTAGATTTTATGCTAGATTTTGCTTAAATTCTGTGCTACATTTCTGAAGACGCAGAGTGCTATGTTCAAGTTATTTCATCTTTAATGAAGCAGACAGTGTTGTTTTGAAAGCGTTGATTTAATTTGGAGTTGAATTCCGTCAGGTGGTAGAGGGCCTCTGCCTCTTGCATGGATTTATTTGCGTAAATTAGATAAGTATTCTAGCTGCCTTTACGTTTTTTTTTGAAGTTAAATTAGTAGTTGTTTTAATTAGCTACTGTAGTTATACTCATTCTAACTCTTCAACAAGAAGAATTTCTTCCAAAAGATTATAATGATGAATGGGGAATGGCTATAGTATTGTAGGATTAGAAGTTGAATTCGTAGTTGTTTTTAATTAGCTACTGTAGTTATACTCATTCTAACTCTTCCACAAGAAGAAGCTTTTCCAAAAGATTATAATGATGAATGGGAAATAGCTATAGTATTGTAGGATTTAGTTGTAATTTTTTTTGTTCACTATCACAGTTGCACTTGTTCTAATCACTCTTCCACAAGAAGAAACTCTTCCAAGAAATCCTTAAGGAGTCCAAGGCATAACCGTGATAATGAATGTTTTAGTTGTGTGTTTGTACTAAGTATTATCGTTGTTCTTGCTCTTAAACGCTTGCCCAAAATATCATAATGTCGAGTAGGAGATGGCTATGATATCTTAGTTTTTCATTGCTTTCAGTCTATTTGCTTGCATTTGCACTCAATTACACGGTCAGAATTGTTCTAAAATCTCTTCCAAAAGAAGGAACTCTTCCAAAATATCAATAATGATGGACAAACAGACTGTATAATTCCATAGAATAATGCATGGTAGCTTAGTTAGAATGCTCCATAGTTTAATTGCACTTAACTCATGTTCAGTTACTTTGTTTTGAGTTTGATGATGACTTGTAGTTCAGCATTGTTTTAGATTAGTGGCATCTTAAGTTCATTCTTAGATTAACTCATTGAATTGCACTCCATATTCAGATTATCATTCACTGCACATTAGATTACTTCAGTTATTAAGATTAACAAAACATCCTTCATTATTCACAAACATCTTCTTGTTCTAAAATCCATGATTGATTCATCACCATAGGAATAGAAGACAACATCATTTTAAGGTCTGAAGTACCTCTGCAAATTCCCTATCATTTCATAAACAGAGCCCTCCCTCAAAAGACTACTGTGAAAAGAAATCAATAACTCTTGAGTAAGGTTTTGTGACATTCAATTGAATTGCAGAATAGAGTTAGAAAACTAGTCCTAGAACAGAAGATCTTATGATGATATCAATGTTTTATTCCAAACATACTTCAACAAATCTCTAACCAAGGATAAAATGCTGCATCATTATAAGTTAGTTGTTTAAACTGTTTAGTTAGGAAGATTTGCATGTTTAGTTGATCATTTCTCAAGTTGAGTTTATGTTTTGAATCATTTGCTTAAAAGTCATTATCAAGCTCTGTTTTTGCTTAGTCATAGTCTAGATTTGATTCTACTTCAGTGTTTTCAATTGCATTTTTCATTTGGGCTTAACTCTATTTTTAATCACCAGCTCCTTTCCATTAGCTTTCTAGGCATTTTCCTTGTGAACATAAAACCACCAAAAGACCAAAAACATCATAAATCATCACAAAAGACCAAAAACATCACAAAACACTACACACAACGCATTAGGAAACAAACACCTAGGTACATACAGTACACTTCACTTCAGCAGTTTACCAACCCTGGTTGACAATTAAATGAGCTCAATTTAGGAGACTAGATTGAGACCAAACATTTTGGCGCTGTTGCCGGGGAAGTGAAAACTAGGTAACCTTTGTTTCTTAGCATCCAAAAACAATTTTATGCATAGGGAGAGAGATTCAAAGGGAAGATTTATAAGCAGCAGAGGCAGAAGTTTGATTTCTAGAACACCACTTGTTTCATCTAGATCCAGAGCTAGTACACCTTCAACTCAAACCCATCTTCCATCCTTTATTGATCCTGGACTTCTAGAAGATCTAAGGTCAACTATTCCATTAGAGAAACCTTCCACTTCATCCACTGAACCTGCCATAGAAGAAGATCTAAAAACTCCTGTTAGGAACACAAACCTTTCCACTTCCACAAGAGAGTCAACCATGGCAGAAGAAGGAGGAGGAGGAGTTTTTAATGGAGAACACACATTATTTGGAGGTAGAGGTAGAGGTAGAGGAGAAGGAGGAAGAGGAGAAGGAGGTAGAGGTGCAAATGGAGGAAGAGGTAGAATAGGAAGCTCTTTTAGGTTCCCTATACTTGATGAAGAAACCAATACAACCATGAAAAACATTTCACCCTCTTTCCTTCCAAACTTCTATGGACTTAACACTGAAGATCCTGAAACTTTCTTATTCGAATTTGAAGTGCTGTGTAGGACTTATGACTACTTACAAGATGCTCAAAAACTGAAATTATTTCCTTCAACTTTGAAGGGAGCAGCATTGAAGTGGTTTATGAGTCTAATCAGTAGTTCTATTAGAACATGGGAAGATATGAAACAAGCATTTCTAGAGAGATATTTGGATTATTGTATGCTGGTTAATCATAAGGAAGAAGTGTTCAAGATGTTACAAAAAGAAGATGAAAATTTGGAAGATTTGTTGGAAAGATTTAATTACAACATAAAAAGGGCAAAAATGGAAAACCTAGATCAAGACACCTTAAAATCTCTTTTGTTGAAAACAATTAGGGATGAATGGTTGGATATCCTTAACATGATGGGAAAGGGGATATATCACAACTCACATTACCTGAAATATCTGAGTTATGTATCAACCTTTCAAGAGGGAAATCTAAAACTGTCAAAGGTCCAAGAGATCCTGCTCTTGCAAGGGCAAGTAAGTCTGCTTCTGGGATAGTAAGTAGATCAGAAATAGGTCACATGATTGATGATTTTAAATCTGACATCTTAGGAAGTCTTAGTGAACAAATAGACACCCTCAAAATACAAAAAAAGCAAAAGGCTGAATCTGATGCCTTGGCAATATTTTGTCCCAAATGTAGAAAGAAACATGCCTTGAGAGAGTGTCCTTCCAAGGTAAAAATTGTGGCTTTAATATTTGTTAGAAACATGAAGTTATTGTCCTTCTCTTCCTGGTCTCAAGGCTGTCTTTCAGGAGGAAAATCCTACAGATTCCACAGAGTCTCTCAATTTTGTATCTAGAAGACCTTGGCAGGGACCTCAAACACAAGGATTCCATGATCAAATGTATAATCAACCTCCACCTTGGAATTCTTGGTAGCAACCTTGGCCCCAATTTAAAAATCAATCTCAATCTTGGGCACAAGGATCACAAAGTCCCTATGGAAGATACTCTCCATATTACCAGTATCCACCATCCTATCCACCATATCCACATTTTTATCCTCAAAATTCCCAACAAAATTTTTCTCAAAATCTTCAACAAAATCCTCAATAACATCATCAGAACCAACCACATCAAAATCAACCACTTCCATTACCATTCCCTCAAAAATCCAATCAATTTCCGGCTCAGCCCATACCAAACCCCAATAATAAGAACCCTCCGAATACATACATTTCCTTCTCTTCCTGGTCTCAAAGCTGTATTTCAAGAAGAAACTCCTACAGACTCCACAGAATCTCTTAACTTTGTATCTAGAAGACCTTGGCAGGGACCTCAGACACAAGGATTCCATGATCAAATGTATAATCAACCTCCACTTTGGAATTCTTGGCAGCAACCTTGGCCCCAATTTCAAAATCAATCTCAATCTTGGGCACAAAGAACACAAAGTCCCTATGGAAGATACTCTCCATACTATCAGTATCCACCATCCTATCCACCATATCCACATTTTTATCCTCAAAATTCTCAACAAAATTTTCCTCAAAATCTTCAACAAAATCCTCAACAACATCATCAGAACCAACCACATCAAAATCAACCACTTCCATTACCATTCCCTCAAAAATACAATCAATTTCCAGCTCAGCCCATACCAAACCCCAATAATAAGAACCCTCAGAATACATACATGATAGAAGGTCAACAGTTTCCAACTTATTTAATTACTCCTCTAGACCTTAGTGATGTTCAACTTAGGTCTGGAAGGATACTTGAGAAGAGGAAACCTTCCGTGATCATACAAGAACAAGATAATTCTGAGGAAGACTCCCTACGGGTTAATAAAAGTCTTGAGGAAGAAACATCCTTTCAAGGCCAAAACATTGAAAAACTGAAACAAAAAGATCCAATAAGCCCAACTCCAGTATTAGAGCAACCATCCACATCTACTTCTATACCTCCCTTTCCGGAAAGATTACAAATTGACAAGGGTGTAGAAAAACAAATAATGGTGCCTAATTATGATTTCTTGGATGAATTGAGAAATGTTTGCATTAAAATTCCATTATTGCAAGCCATCAAGGAAATCCCAATTTTAGCCAAAACAATAAAGGAGTTGAGCATGAAAACAACAAAAAGAATAAGAGAAACCAAGAAAATTCAACTGGTAGGACAAATAGCAGACATTATGATGGGTAAGATTACTATTCCAAAGTACCTTGACCCAGGAAATCCAGTTGTCAAAATTCACATCAATGGAATTGAAATTCAAAACACACTCATTGACTTAGGAGCAGCAATAAATATCATGAGTAGACAAATCATGGACAAACTGAAACTTCCTAATCTTCTCTTTACACCCACACTATTACAATTAGCAGATAGATCTGTGATCAGACCATATGGGGTAATAGAAGACATTCCAGTGTCCCTAGATTCTTGGGAGTACCCTGTGGATTTCATGATCCTAACTCCTAAGAATAATCTAGGAGGCCATCCTGTTATATTAGGAAGACCTTGGTTGGCTACAGCTGATGCTTTTATTAGTTGTAGGTCCTGTGATATGTATATTTCTGATGGTAGTTCAACTAAGAGATTCACTTTATATCTTCCAGCTAGGACAATTACAGATCTAGATGACACTCAATGGATAGAGGATGAAGAAGATTTACAACCACTCTTCACAATTTCAGAAATTAGTGAAGATAATCAAATTCTGAATACTCTAGAAAACTTTGAATCCCCTCTAGAACACAAACATGAATCATTTCAAGAGGGATCCAATATTGAGTTTTTGTCATCTAGGCAGATGTCTCTTCATTCTATGGACAAATTTGGCAGCTCTACAAGTGAAATTTTTCCAAGCAAAACTTTGAACATAAACAAGAACCTAGAAAAATCTCAACAAGAAGAGTTAGTCAAAGTATTACAGAGACATTCTTCTGCATATGCATGGGAATACACCGACATGAAAGGGATAAGCCCCAAGACTTGTACTCATCACATCTATATAGAGGCAAATTGCAAACCAATCAGACCAACCTAAAGACGGATGAATCCAAATGTTAGGAAATTATTCAAGGAAGAATTAAAATTGTTTAATGTTAATTTCATCTATCCTATTCGAGATAGTCGGTGGGTTCCCTTTAGTAATTGTACTAAGAAAAATGGAAAATGGAGGGTGTGTGTTGACTACGAGAGCCCAGATAAAGCTACTCTTAAAGACCGTTTCCCTTACCTTTCATAGATCAAGTATTAGATACATTAGCGAGGTAAAAAAGTACTTTTCATTCCTGGATGGTTTAGTGGTTACAATCAAATCAAGTAGCACTTGAAAGACCAAGATAAAACCACATTTACTTGTCCTTGGGGTACTTATGCCTCACCGTGTACCATTTGGATTGTCTGATACTGCTGACATTCAAGGGCGATGTTAGGAATTTTCTGATGCGATACATGAGCGTAGAGGTGTACATGGATGATTTTACGATTTATGGGGATACATTTGAAGAGGCTTTAGAAAACTTGGAAAAAGTCTTAGATGTCGAAGCCAAAACCTTTCTCTTAGTCATGAAAAATGTTTTATGATGTTCCACTTTGAAGGTATTGTTTTAGGGCACCACATTTCGATGGGATTAGAGTTAGGTGAAGCGAAAGTTGAAGTTATTTCTAACTTTATCCATTCCAAGTTGTCGAGGGAATACAGAAGTTTTCTAGGATTTACGGGAGTACTATCGGAGATTTATAGAAAACTTCACCAAAATAGCATCTCCTCTCTTCAAATTACTCATGGTGTGAATTTAAAGTGGACTTCTGATTGCCGGTTAGCTTTTGAAACCACAATCAAAATTTACGGCCCACCTATATTAGGGGACCTAAACTTGGAAGTTACCTTTTCATATCTCGACGGATACTTAGATACGGCTACGGGCTTGATATTGGAATAGAAGATTTAATTCACTATGCCATCTATTATATCGAGTAAAAATTTGACTCTGCGGAGTTAAACTATCACATGCTTGAAAAAGAGTTTTTTAAGTTTGTTGTTCATGCCATTAACAAATTTAGACCTTTGTATAACGAACTGTAGAAACTTTTATTCACCTTGATCATTCATATTAGATATTTAATGAATAAATCAATCACTAATGATAGAGTTATAAGATGGTTGTTAATATTGCAAGAATTCAACATTACTATTCTAGATAGGCCTGGAAAACAAAACATTGTAGGTCGACTTCTGTCTAGAATTCAAAATATCAAAGATGACACTCGGTTGAAGATCAATTTCTCGATGAATATCTTTTTGAGTTTCTACTCCAAACTCCATGGTTTGTTGATATTGCTAATTATTTAGTTTTCGGGAAAATTTCCTTCAATTATGAATGCAAGGATAAAGAAAATCATTAATGATAGTGCAAGATATTCATGGGTCGCTAATGAGTTGTACGAACGGTTGATTTGATCATTAGAAGGTGTGTTCGTGAAGATGAGATGCACCGAAATTCTCGAGGCATGTCATGATGAACTGTGGCGAACACTTTGCGGATAAGAGGACAGCCTATAAGATCCTTAATTTAGGATATTATTGGCCATCTTTGTTTAAAGATGCAAGGGAGTATGTCAAAAAGGTGTGACGGTTACCAAAGGGTAGGGAAACCTTCTCCTTCGGGTGAGATGCCATTACAACCTCGGGTACACATTAGACCTTTTTGAAAAAATGGGCCTTGGATTTTGTAGGACCTATTAGTCCTCCATCAACAAAAGAAATACATATTAGTTTACCTTGATTATGTTACTAAGTGGGTAGAAGCCAAGCCTTACTTTTTGCTAATGAATCATCTGTAGTTACTTTTCTTTTTGAGGATATTTTTACTCGTTTTGGTATCCCCAGGGAAATTGTTACGAATCAAGGAGCTCAATTTACATCGAGGCTAGTGGAACCAAATGATGGAGAAATACAAAAATCAGACATAGAACATCTACTCCTTATCATCCACAAGCAAATGGTCAAGTGGAATCCACTAACAAAGTCATTGAAGGAATCTATAGATTGTTCATCTCATCGAGATTGGGTAAAGATGAAGCACAAGAGCCTTGTGGGCCTATAGAACTACATGGAGAAACACAACGAGGCCATACTCCTTATGAGCTTGTTTATGGAAAGCAAGTTTTGTTTTCATGATTCCAAATCCAAACATTCAAGATGGCGGTTAAATTTAGGACTTGATCTAACGGAGGCACAAAATCATAGGCTAGAGAAAATTAATGAATTGGATGAGATCGGACGAGGTGCGGTTGACAAGTCTGAGATCCAACGGCCAGGCTAGATGGCAGCAAGTACATCAAAGAGAAGAAATTTAAAGAGGAGTGATTGGGCTCTCTTGTTTGATTCAAAAATTCAAGGATTTTTAAGGGAAATTTAGACTACATTGGCAGGCCATATAGAGTATTCGAATTTTTGATAATGAAATCGATAAAAATCAGAACTATAGATGAAGAGGAGGGTTACTTTTCTCGTGAATGGCCCTGAATGGAAAGCTATACCATAAACCCTCTCAAGAGAAGAGTTTGTCAAGAAGTTCAAGGAGACAATGATGTGAAGTTAATGAAAGAGTCTCTCTTCTTCATCGATACTAATTAAATTTTACGAAGCATTTCTCTTTAGATATATATATATATATATATATATATATATATATATATATATATATATATATATATATATATATATATATATATATATATAAAATAAAATAAAAAAGGTATAAACATGAAAACCAATCAACGATTGGCATGTTTATACGGAAAGATAGGGTGAAAATCGAGTTTCTAAGAGCCTCTAACACCATTTTTGTTTCTAAGCGAGTTGTTATAAAAATCATAAGTTCGGTGCCATAGTGCCAGAGGATTTATTTCATCTCATTCCGGTCACTATCCATCCATACTTCATCTCATCCATCATTCACATTTCACTCCATTCCATTTCATTCATTTCACTCATCTTCCATTCACTTCATTCTCATGTCAAAACATAGAATTTGATATCTTCTTGCAAGTGAATAAAAATATACCATGAATTGCGGTACGGCCCTTATGTTCCTTCATTCCATGAGCTGAATCCATTCTTATTCCATTATCCACTTCATAATCCATCATCCATTTCATCATTTTCATAAACATTTCACCCATCTCCCGAAACATTTCATTTTCATGATTAAATTATTCTACGGGAACATTCTGGTGATCACCTTTTACACGCTTAGACGATCTTTTGGCGGCTACAAACACGGCATCAACCGGCAAACATCGGAGTTACCTTAGTGATCAAATTGAATTCATGAATCAAAAATATCAAGAAAATTGTGAAGATTCCTCAAAGATGAGAAGACAAAGAGGCTACCTGAACATCAAATAAAGGCGAGAGGTAATAAATTTAAATTACGATGGCAATTCATGAAAATTTAGCATAGTTTAGTTGTGAAATTATTCCAAAGAGTTGTTTTAATTATTTTATTGATCAAACACCAGACAAAAACCCTCTATAGACTTTTGTATTAAATCTTCCAATTCAAATTTTCTATCGATAGCATTTTATTGGGTGGAACGGCCAAATCGTTTGGGAATTCCACAACTCTTAACCAAGTTCTTTAATGATGAATATTTTTCTTTTAACGTACGTAAATCCTCAATAGTCTCCTCAAATCATTAATGCAATCCTCCACCTCACTTCACCACTCTATGCCGTGAACACATTTTCCATAACGTCATTCGTAGCCGGTATTCCATTCGGAAAGCCAGGAAGCATTATTATCATCGGGGAGCGAGAGCAGAAAGTGCAATTGGGAAGCATAACGATTACGAAACTCAACGAACGGAGAGAGCATACCGAGAACAAAGTTTGGAGCATTGCAGGGTTGTCAACACGGAGATTGTGGCGAGTGTAGAGTTTTAAGCACATTACTACCCGGAAGACGAAGTGCTACAATTGAAGACTTTGCTACCAAAGACGAGAGGAGTGGTAGTGATTGAGTTTAAAGTACGGTGTGCAAGACGGAGGTGTGGTGGTAATTTGGTTTTGAAGTTGTTGTTACCGGAACGGAAGTTTGTAGTGTTGAATTTGAAGCATACCATTTGCTATCGGAGACGAGAGGTTGAGTTTGAAGTACGGTGTTACTACAAAGCAAGCGTTTTTCGAGTGATTGAGTTTGAGGTCAGCACGATTTACCAAGGCGGGTATTGCACAAAAGAAATTTGAAATCATCTACCACGCATGCATCGAGAGACACATTAGCTCGAAAATTAAAATTGCTTCCATATCATTCCAAGGTTCAACGAAGTACATCGGTAGAGGGATTCGAAAGGCATTTTTCAAACGAGAGGCATACAAACCGGAGAGATTTTTTAGGCCTTGGCTATTTCAAAGGTATGTTCTTCCAAAATTGAAGCCGGCTTTTTTTTAGAGATTGAAGCCATTTTAATCCAGAAAGTAAAAGCCATTGTTTTGTGGATAGAGAAGAGTGTTAATTGATAGTGAAAAATCATGGGTTTCATGCAAGTTGAGCCTATAGATCAACCCAGAATGTTATCCACCAATGCAAGGAGATGCTACAACAAATAGGATGGCTCCAATTCTTGGAAAAGTTTAATGGTTGCCATAAGGAAGTCACCAAAACGTTTGCTAGATCATTCCAAGGCAAGGGTTGAAATAGGAGATGTTAAGTTCTTTAGTAGTGAAGTTTTTATAAACGAGAGGCTACGAGGATTATCAGTGGGGAAAGATGGTTTAAAAATAGGAGATTACCCATAATGACTCATGGAAACAAATCTTAAAATCTGCAAACACATGGATGTTAGTGTGTTCGAAAGGGAATTCCCGGAGTACATCATTGAAAGGCAAATGGAGGAATATACTACTTCTTTTACAAAAAATTTGTTACATGGCAGGGGGTAGATATGGGACATTTTATGTCTACCATATGAGACTAATGTTACTTTTCTAGGAGAAGATTTGAATTTACCATATTTCTTGCTGTCAGAAATACAGAAGAAATGGCTACTTGTGTTGAGAGGAAGGTTCGAGTTTTGGAAACAATATTATCATCATGGGTTAGTAAAAATTTTAATTGAGCATCATGTCTAAATCAAATGATACATGGGATGATTTCTTATCAGAAATCATTTTTGAGGAAAACAAAGAACTATCACACGAACCACAAGCCCTGAAAGTAGAATGGAGGACTCCAACGAGGTAAAATTGACAAACCCGGTTCAAGCCGGTGAAGAAGTCATTACGGAGAAGTTGACTAGAATCGAGGGAGTCGACTCCAAGGCGAGAGGTAATCAAAAGTGATGGAAAAAGGGGAGGGTTCCTCTCAACAGGAGAAGCCACATATTAAAAGGAAAAGCTGAAGAAAACATCGGTAAAACAAACGGTAATCAATATTGAAGATGAAGAAACATCCACTGGAAGAGTATGATGATGAAGATTTTTTTATGAAGGCACCCCCAGGATTGATCTGCTCAACGGAAATCTATGATTATGTAGAAACTCTAGAAAGAACGACGAGAAGAAGAGAGAACCCCGGTCCTCCTGCTTGAAATTGATATATTGAGGAGGGATAGAGTATGAGTTGGAAGTGTTGGAATAGACACATCGAAATGAGAATGAAATTCTCAAGGTCAAAATCAAGCTCAAGGCTGACATGAACTCAACCTTATCCACCTGCATATGAACCAAGGTGGAGAGAACCAATGAGAAGATGAAGACAAGGAGACGAAAAGTTGATGGAGGCACTCTAGGCACCCGAGTTCAAACTTGTGATCGGGGAAACCCGAAGGCCTTTAGCATACGGACGAAAGGAAAAAGAAGGGGATTAGATGTCCTTGCGAAGCCTCGAATTCATAGGATAATTTGCATGAGGACATGCAAAGAGACGACGGTGGGGGTATGTTGAGCCTCAAATTTGTGCTTTCCTTCTCTTTTACCTCATTTTTCCCCTTGTTCATTTCCATTTTAAACCCGATTGATCGATAAAAAATAGTTAAAATTACTTCTAGAATAGTTTACATAGCGACTTGTTGAATTTTGTGATTGTTGCCATTGTTACGCATTTTGACGGAACTAGGCGCGAGTGCGACATTACATGTTGCTTGGCGATTCGTCTACCTTTATGTTTGAGCATGTTCAGGTGGCCTCTTGAGAAGCACATATGGGCATGATCCACGTCGTACCTACATGGTGTGTTGCTCGTCATGGAAGAGGAAATGAATTGTGTACGGTTATGCACGTGGGAACACATTTGTGTGGGAAGACTCCTATTTAGAATTGTTACGATCCGGGTGTCTTGTCTCTCTTACGAAGCCACCTCAAAGACTCCTAAGATGATTTGGATTAGGAAGACATCATTCCTAAATTATTGTAATTATTGTTACTTGCATTTACTTTATAAACTCTTGAGTAGGCGAGAGCTTAGTTAGAAATTTTTGTGTAGATTTGTACACTGGGTCTTGGTGTAAACTGCGTATTTGCGTCTTTTAAGACACGAGGAGCATTATGTTCGGACTATTGCATCGTTAATGGAGCGGAGACAAATTACCTTGAAGGCATGATTTAATTGTGAAGTCGAATGCGAGTCAAGTGGTAGAGGAGCCCACCGCACCCCTTGAACGGATTTCCTTAGCGTAAACTAGATAAGTTTTTCCCTAGGCTTGTTTTTACGTTACATAATATTGAATTATTAGTTATTTGTGTTTTATATTTGTGATCGTATTCAGTGCAGTTCTTCCATAAAGAAGACATTCTTCCAACGGAACCAAAATGATGAATGATTGAGGACTATGGTATTGTGGGATATCAGTTAGATTTGTCTTTGTTTTAACTATCTTGTAGCCATAATTCGTTCCGGTTCTTCCACAAGAAGACACTTTACTGATAAATTAAAACGATGAATGTTTAATGACTATAGTGTTTGTAGGATAGGAGTTGTATTTGTTTTAACTAGCTGCGTAGTCATGTCAGGTTCAGTTCTTCCGAAGACACTTTGCCAGCAGAATTAAAACAATGAATGTTTCAATGGCTAATAATCTTGTAGGATAGGAGTTGTATTTGTTTTTTAACTAGGGGCGCTAGTTATATTCATCATAGTTCTTTCACAAAAAACATTCTTCCAATAAATCTTAACGATGAATGATGAATAGCTATAGTGTCATAGGAATTAGTTGTAGTTTTAGTCTTCACTATCACGGTTGCACTTGTCCTAATCACTCTTCCACAAGAAGAAATTCTTCCAAGACATCCTTAAAATTCGAATATGGCTTGTGATGTGACAACAGTTTCATTTTCTTTTACCAGTTCATTTGCTTTCAATTGCATACAAGTCCACGGTGAAAAATTGTTCCTGCTGAAGGAACTCTTCCAAAGTATCCCTCATGATGAACAAACTAATTGTGTAACTTCATAGAATAGTGCATGTTAATTAGAATGCTCAGGAGTTTCATTTTGCATTTAATTCATGTCCGGCTACTTCATTTTTAAAGTTTGATGATGGCTTATGGTTTAACATTGTTCTAGTTTAGAAACATCTTAAGCTCATGTTTAAATCAACTCATTGCACTCATATCTCATAGTCACAATGTCACCTTTGCACGGTAGATCATTTTAGTTGATAGGATTTCCCTAAAACTGACTGTATGTATTTACAAATATCTTTTTGTTGAAAACTATCGGTGATCCCATAACTTTAGGAATGAAGATAACATCATTACAAGGTACGAAATATCTCTGCAAATTCTCACTACTCATGAGAGCTTTTCCTCAACGAGAACTACTAAAAGAAACCAATAACTCTTGGAGAATGAACTCGACCTTCAATTGAAATTGTGAATAGAACTAGAAATTAGTCATGGAATAGATGAGTTAAAATAGAATGTTGCATCATGATTAGTGTCTAATTGTCTAGTTAGAAAAACTTGCATATTTTAAGTGATCATTTCTCAAAGTCTAGTTTGTGTCATTGTTTTTAAAAGTCATCATCAAGCTCTTGTTTCTATTGAGTCATAGTTTAGATGTTGCTTAGGTATTTTTTGATTACATTTGCCATTCCATACCGTGGAAATATTTGTGTTCTTGACCACCAATTTCTTTTCATTAGTTTTCTAGACATTTCCATTGTAAACACAAAACTTCAAAAGACCAAAAAACATCATAAATTAACATAAAAAGACCAAAACATCACAAAACACTACACACAACGCCGCAGGAAACAAGCACCTAGTACATATGGTACATTTCACTTCGACGGTTTACAAATCTACGGTTGACAATTAAATGAACTCGGTTTGGAGACTAGATTGAGGCATGACAATATTTCTTCAATCGAAATTAAAGCAATTGGAAGGATTTTGTTGTCAACCGAAAGTATATTTTAGGAGGTTAACTACGCAATATGGGAGACTTAATAGCTACAATAGATTGTGGGGTGAAAAATACGGGAAAAAATTTTTGGTCGCCGACTTCGGGATGCGGTGTTACGCTGAAAAAAGAGATAGGATGCGGATCAAATTCCGGATTGAATAACGTCGGGTTCGAGAGGTATGGTCTCCTTTGATTGGATGGATCATGACCACGGATAACTATGAGGACTTCATCTCGGCAACGGTAGACAAACTAGGATTTGTAGAAACAACTTGTGCGACTGTTGTATATGTGAAGATGATGCTTCACGAGAGGTATTGATTGTACTTGTTTCGGTAGAGCGATGTCACCTTCGCCTACAAAAAGTGGCTACTTGTGGTAAAGGTGGTTTCAATGTAGGTATATGTGAATGACGGGGAAAAGGTATTTTCTTCTTCCACAATCAGCAAGTTTGTTTTATGACCCAAAAATAAATAAACAAATAAAGGAGTAATTCTAGGCGAGTTTACCAAGCTGACGAACTTTAGAATAACTCTAGCAAACCTACGTACGGGCGGGGAAATCTCCCGAATGTTTGTGTTTGATGTATCAAAATTTACAAGGTGGCCGACTCGGTTCACTGGATGGATATAAACCTAAGCTTTCCTCCCAAAGAAACTAGAGAGTACATGTAGGCAGAGTCCGTATTGGCAATATCTAATGAGAAACCACACAGTGAGAGAAACCCTTTATACTTTTCATACTATAACAACACCCAATATACTCGAAGCTACGTGAACGAGCTACGATATACTTACATACATGGAAGTGAGGTATCATACTCGGAATGTATCATGGAGACAATTAAGCATAGCTGCTATTTTTTTGATCTTTGAACACGTCTCAAGCCTACACCTTCTAAATCTTATCGTTATGGTTCCAATTCCTTTTTTATTCAAATAGATGTAAGAATTTTAAGTTGATCTTGTTTATCAATTTTCCTTTCAAGGATCACGTGATGATGTGATGGAAATTCCTAAAGTAAACTAAAATGATAAGAAAACTTTTCAATTTTATCTTTTGCAATGAAAATCTTGATAACGACGATCGGTTTGAGGAAACGAAACAACAAAAGAGCACAAACTAATATGCGGCTTTCCTAATTTGTTCCTATGAAAAACACACAATCCACTACATGAAAATTGGGTTTTCTTTTAGGTCATAATGTGAATGAAAAAAGAAAACTATATGCATCCAAATCAACAATGCTTTCTTCTTTGACAAACGATGAATTTAACAAGAAGTAATCTTTTAGGAAAAATGAAGAATGGAACTAAAATTTTTCCTACGAAACAAAAGATTTAATGAAAATTTCATTTATGAAAACAAATGAATCTAATGCAAAAATAAAAATATTTGAATTTGATTTGTCAATGATAAAGAAAAACACTTCCATGAGACATTGTACAAACTTACTTTTCAAAGGAGGAAGATTCGAGAAAGTCCATTTGGTCTTTATGTGGTATGAGACAATTGAACACACAACAAACAAAAGGTTGAATGTAATGGAAATGAAAAAATTCAAAGGGAATTTGGTTGGCTTAGAGAGCAATGTAGTCTCTAGAGACAATGCATTGCAGAGCCTACGAGTGGGACACGATGCTATGCAAAGCACGTAATGCGACCAATAGTGTGTTGGGCACGATGAGAACAAAATTCAAGCTACTAAACACACCTCTAATGCAATTATTTGTTTCAAAAATTCTAATAATTCATAGTAGATGCTGCGGAATTGGATAGCGAGAGGCAAAAAATACCAAGGATGAAGTGAAACTCCCCCGGAGAGAGTTGCTAGATTTATTTATGCGGGAATTATGTATTAGGATAAGACATTCCTAAATGTGGTGTTATGAATTTAGAACAATAGCTCAAAGTCTTTGGAGACACTTTATCTAGAGTAAATCAACACATAGAAATATGGAGGAACTTACTTGTGATCAAGTGCTTCCTATTCTCCTCCTATCACTCTTGTTGTAACTTCCAATCAACTTTGATCGCGGACTAGTTCCCGCAAGTATAAAATTAAACAACAAATAAATTTCAATATACGGATGGCTATTTATCTTAATCGAGTTAAATCAATGAAACATGAAACGTATATATCGGTTAGAAATCCATGATATGGAAAATTAAAGCATAAACGGATACATATATCGGAAAATGAACATCAATCTTTATTAATGGATAGAAGGAGGTTACAACCCGGCGGTCAGTTTGATGTCTGAAGCTCAGGAATTCATCTGACCTCTATACAATAAACAATATCTCACCGGTAGCATATCCTCTACTCACACTCAGTGAGAATTCAACATCATTCTTTTAAAAATTTCTTCCTTCTCAAGCAGGATCTGTACTCAATTTATAGAGCTGGCGAGGGTAGTTTCTCGGGAAATGTATTTATAATAGGGAAGACATGTTCCCAAGCTCGGTGTTAGATGGACACATGGATTGAAGTTTGAAGACATATGGAATCTTTTAGAAGGCACGCTGCAATAATGGAATTCTAGAACAATGAAAATTTTGCTCCCATTTGACCAACGGAGTCATGAATGTCGGGAAGTGCTTTTCAAAAGCACCCTTGAATGGAGGTAACTTCATATGAAAATAAGTTATTCCCTTGAGAGACTACATTGGTGAGCTCATATATGATATAACATGTACTTGAAATCTTGGAAACCTTGCAATGGAAGTCATGGATGATTTTTCTTGTTCATTGTCTTAGGGCATGTAGCAAAAACCCATGAAATGATGTGGGATGATAGAACCTATTTCATTGGTTCTAGGGATGATTTATAGTTTAACCAAGTCGTTAGAGATGGTGCCAAAATTGACCTATAAGCAGTAGCGGTTTGAAGAGATTAGGACGGTGTCCTGGTTCCTCCTCGGTTCCTCGCTTCGTGAGTGTCGAATGATACAAATAGATATTGAAGAGTTGTACCCCTTTAAGAGAAATTGTTGGAATAATTCATGCAACCATCGTTTGAGAATCTGTTTAGCTTTCTCAAACATTGGATAACACTTTGAAGACTATTGAAGACGGACACATGTAACATTGAGATGGCCACTAAAGTGCACCCCTACAAAAAAGTTAGTTCAACAAGCACGAGGAGATGCGGCGCAAAGTTTTGGAATTAGTGCCCCCTGCGAAATCTTACGACGGTGCACTCCCGACGATATCAAGGAGCAAGCACCTCGGTGACTCGGGACGAGTCACATGTTTGTGTTGGGGGGCACAGTGGAGAGGGGTCCCTGAGGCACACCTTTTATGTAATTTTGTATAAGTCTTGTATACGTGCGTTGTGTGAATGAGTCAAGGGAATTTGGGGTGGGTTAAAGTCCCTAATTTGATGTAAATGGGTTTAAGGGTGAGCTGAAGGCCTCAAACCATGGTTTGAGATGATAGTATCGTGAAAGAGGAATATAAATAGATTAATCGAGTCTAAGGAAGTAGTCATGAAAGGTAATGTTTTAGATCTAAGTTTTATGCATACGTAATATGTTGTGAAGGGTTTTGTTTGGGTTGGGTGAAAGGCTCTGTTGGGCATGTGCACGAAGACCTAGTCTTTAATTGTGTGTGAACTCCACTTTGGCTATGTGCATGGAAGGGTTACGTAAGGGAAAGCATGATATGTATTAGAAAGGATCTGAGATTGATATAAGGAAACATTTTTTAAACTTATTGTGATTGATATCATTTATTTATTATTTCTATTATTTGAGATCACATTGTTTACGTATTTGCTTATTACTTATTGCATGAAGATGTCGATTGATTGTTATGCACTTCTTATTGATGATTTATAAATCTTCTTAAGTAATTTCATTGTTTAGATCTCGATTTGGTTTTGTTGTGCTTATCTACGATGGATCAATCTACGACTACGTCTTGTTATTTTGTTAAGGGTTTGTACGTTCTATGTTGAATTATTCTATTGCGTGCATCTGTTTATGATTGATACAAGTATGCGGTCGATTTTCTTAGGACCACTTCATTATTTACTCCTTGAGTGCAAAAACCCGGTTCAACACACCCCCATACTACTCAAGGTGATACTTTGATCTACGCAAGTAGGTCATTGCCGAAAAGGAGCCGGTAGTTGGAGGGTTTTGGGACATTCATAAACTGCGAACTTGGAGTCGGGACCCCTCAAACCAACAAAATCAATACCCATTCTTCGGTGGAAATTTGAAATTATTTCAAATTACCGAATGAATATGTAGATCGAAACCATAATAAATTTCAATAATTGTGACATGTTAATTTTATGGCATTATTACCCCACTCTTATCACAATTGATGCATGATTTTCTTATATTCCACATTAAAA
The DNA here is from genome assembly GCA_034641835.2 of Pinus albicaulis. Classification (NCBI taxonomy): domain Eukaryota; kingdom Viridiplantae; phylum Streptophyta; class Pinopsida; order Pinales; family Pinaceae; genus Pinus; species Pinus albicaulis. The sequence continues at coordinate 1,133,975,365 of CM076579.1, forward strand.
CACACAACACTGACCTCAACAACCTTCATATAACATGCCACATCAAACATATCATTCATCACCAAATTAAATGTTATTAACTAGGCTATATCAATTTTTAACACGGTCGAAATATGTGATAGTGCCATATATTATAGTCTCCATATATAACAATATACCAAATCTTGTGAATTATATCATAAGAGAAATGGACTATACCTTTAATAGAATAACCTTTGCCCGATGTATCATATGATGCATTTTATGAGTTATAATATGACTCATAACAGTATAATGTAATGTTTTCAAATTCTAATTGGAGGTTTAAACCATGTTCCATAATTTTTTTCAAAGAAGAAACGTAGTAAATAGATCTTCTTACCATTATCCAAGTGTGATCACAATCATTCTATATGGTTATACCAAAGAACTCCATAGAAATATTTGTAGATATGAAACATGTGATTTGGTCACATTACATTAACTAGCATACATGAACATTCAATATAAGGATTCTGTAGTGAGCTTAAAGCATTTTGCAGAACACTAAAAGGAGGGTCATGCTTATAACTATTTTCATCCCCCTTTCCATGAAGGAAGAATTCCATGTTTGAACACTCTTGGTACGTAGATGAATAATGTTGTTTGAAATTTTGATCTATTTTATGTTTAGGAATCGGCACGTGTGTGTTTTTGTTTGTGTGTATTAGTTCTATTTTCAGAAAAATTATACTAAGTATGTACGTTTTTGTTCCTTGTGAATGGTTATGAAATATCCTTGAATATGTAAATGTGGGTAGTGATTTATTTATATGGTACACTAAAAGTTTCTTTTTTGTAATAAATTTTTTCTTGTAACTACTAGGATTGTACACCCTATATATATTAAACATGAAACTCATGACTTGGAGTATATTTAAATGCTACCAAAGGATATGACAAGTAGAATTTTTCTATTAAAGTTACACTATATATTTTTGTTGGTTTAAAGACCTAAGATTTTTCTTATTTAGAGTATTTTTATGGCTTGATTGTCATAACATCTCTTCTTATAATAATTCTTAATTTGGTGTATGAAATCACTCTTTTTGTTGGAAAAAGGACCCTTCTTCATGCAACAATTTGTCTCCTAAAGTCCTTGTAGGTATACATATTATACGGCTAGATTTTGGACCTCCATATTTTCATGGATGTACTTCATTTATTATCTTATTTTCATTAAATATTTTGGAAAAAACACTATGTAATAGTCTACTATTACTTCTTATTTATTTTTGCAATTCATTTTATATTTGATTAACTACAATTCTTAAATATGTGTCAATAATACATGAAATGCAAGTCAAACTTTTCAACAAATTTTCGGGTGGAAATAAGCAAAAACTGTGATAAGAAATCAAAGCATGATAAGTATCTAGTGTACCAAACACCTAAATCATAATGCAAACCTAATAGACTTGCCCAAAAAAATCAAATATACCAAATTCATAATACTAAAATCCAGTCCACTTGCTCAAACAACATGGAAATACACCCAATTCATAACACTAAAATCCTATCCACTTGTCCAAACAAAATGAAATATACCTAATTCATAATACTAAATCAAATCCATACCCAAATAAAATATACCGAATTACTAAGTTGCCCAAACATAATTAAATTCATCGATTCATTATACTAAAATCAAGTCTTTTTACACAAATAAAATTAAATACATCTAATCGGTAATAATAAAATCTAGTTTAGATAAGATGATTTTAAAAGAAAACCATTACCCATACAAAATGATATACATCCACTTCATACTTCTAAATTCCTCCTCGCTTAGTAAATATGATATTAACGTAGACTAGTTATCCATACAAAATAATATACATCCATTTGATAGTACAAGTCCCTGTTCAATTTAGTAAATATAATATTACAAAAAAATTGATTATTATAGAAAAAGGAATATATTCATATAACTACATTAAATATATTTCAGCCATTAATTTTATTTTCTAAATCAATTGCTGAAAAATTCCTAAAATTGAAAAATTCGATTACCTTTAAACATTTGGAATAATAACCATGTAAAACTACTAACATTAAGTAGTGTTGAATATGAATGATATAAATAAAAAAGTAGTTGCCTAAAAAATCCAATCCATAATACAATGGAAATGGAAACTACTAACATTCGGTAGTCTTGAATATGAATGATATAATACAAAAAGTAGTTGCCTAAAGAAATCCGGTTCATAATACAATGAAAATGAAAGACACGAAATGAAACTATTAAATAGTTTTATATCCAAAATGAAGCTCTCCATGCATGGCACGAGAGCCACCATCATGGTTGACGTCACTGAGAGGTGTCCTCGGTAGAACAAGACCAGGATTCATTATCATAGGAATTCTAATTTTGGCTAAGTATGAAGAAAGAAGTGGTTGATTATGTAGTCTAATGCTTGGAATGCCAAAGGTTAAAGCTAAGCATAGGTACAGGAAGGATTTATACATCCAATACCCATTCCTCGGTGAAATGGGATATTTTCAAATTTCCAAATGCGTATGTAGATCATAACCATAATGATTTCCAAGAATGTTGATTTGTTAATTTTATTCCTCTAATACCCCACTCTTATCCCGAGTTAATGCATTTATTTTTCTCATATTCCGGGTTCCAAATACACACTACCAACCTTATCAAACTTTATATAACAATGCAGCATATCTAACATATATCATTTATCGACAATCGTCATTATTAATTAGGCCATACCAACTTTTAGTTCTATTGATAGAGTGATCTTACCATATATTATATCATCCATATATCACAATACAACAAAATATTGTGAACTATTTAATAAGTGTCATGTTCTACCTTTAATAGCATAAAATTTGCATAATGTAGCACATTATACCATTATATCAATTTAATTATATAACTCATAACATTATAATGTAATTTTTTTCAATTGCTATTTGGAGGTTTAAAGCATTCCATAATATATATCTTACCATCATCGAGTGTGATCACGACTGTTGATATGGTTATACCACGGAGAAATGACATAGCAATATTTGTAGATACAAAACACATTATTTGATTTATGTTATGTTAACTAAGGTGATGCACATTCAATATAAGAATTATCGAAGCTTGAATACATATATTCGAATTCATGAGCTATGCTCCATGTGCTTAAGGTTTTCCACTAATCCCATTTAGCCTTTCATGTGACAAAAAAAGCATACATGTGTATAACAATATTGTAATATGAGCCATCAACTATAAAATTCATTTTAAAAATTCTGGCGAAACAATATGCATGATAAATAAAGTGTCATAAATACTCATGTGAAATATATAATGATGCACTATATAACTGATATGCTAAACTAAATCATCTACAATAATTTTACTAGGGGACATATACTATTTAGTTTAAGGATAAAACATAGATACTAAGGTTTACAAATATTTTCACACTTTTATAACGAGGTGGGGTATATATGCATCGACAAAAAATGTCATAGTTTCAAATTCGGGAATTGGATTGGGCCTAACGATTAATACGTATGTTGAGTTGATAGTTCTAAAACTAATTTTTCTTCTATTTACTAAAAATACTCCCATAAATTTTCAACTTTGAAGATTAATATTATAATAAAATGGATAAAGGAGAAAATTTGTATAAACTTTTATCCCCATTATCAAAGGAAGTTTGAGATATTTGCAATTCTTTCAATTGCCTTTATTTAATGTTGCTTTATAGATAAAGAAACATTATGCCAATGATGTTCCAAAAACTGAAACTCATATGATACATATTCAATTGTGGAATTTTGGAAGACAAGGAGGGTCATACTTCTAACTATTTTCATCCCGTTTCCATAAAAGAAGTCCAAGCTTGAATACTCTTGCTAATTTCTAGATGAAGAATCTTGGTGAGAAATATTGATATGCTTTATCTTTAGGAATGTGTGTGTGTGTGTGTGTGTGTGTGTGTTTTATTTTGAGCAATTTCTATTTTTAATTAAGTAGGATTTTTTCCTTATGGATGACTAAGTAATATTATCTCTTAGTATGTAAATTTGGTTGTGGTTATTTTATGTGGTACATTGAAAGATTTATTTTTTAATACATTTTGTCTATAACCACTAGGGATGACACATTCCATAGACTTTAACCATGAAACTCATTATTTTGAGTATATTTAAATGCCATGAAAGAATATGAAAAGTGGAATTTTTAAAATGAAAATCATTAGATTTTTTTTGGAGTCATGCTTATGGTTGTGTTTATCTTAAAATATCCTCTTATAATAATTGTTTATATGGCTGTGTTTTGCGTTAACAAGGTAAGGTAACCATGAATGGAAAAACCCAAAAAAAGAATAATGCGAGTTGAAGGGATTAGTGCGTTTAGGGAAAAATTTAAGTACAACCGGTAAAAAAGTGGAAAACGGAAGGAATGGAGGCCTAACAGAATCATTTTTAGGTTGGAGTGTGAGCTGCTTGCCTTGGTCATAGGGTTTTCGGTGTTGCGGCAAGGTGCTCACCTTGGCTAGGGCTCGGCCCAATGGCAGATTCTTGGCCCCCTCCTCGCCTCCCTCCTCCTCTTGAGGTGAGGAGGCCTTCAAGATTCTGATTTCTTTACTCATCGAAGAAGAAGAAGTAGCTCACCTCAATTGTCGAGATTGGATGAGATCCCCTCGGTGGCTCTCCGCTGAGCGTCTGGAAGTAAAATTTTCCTTTCCCTTGTGGATAACATGTTGGTTGGTCGGTGTACGGGTCTATCGCCTTCACCAAAAACACTCCAAAAGCCTAGATCTAGAAAACTAGAAGCCCCTCTGTTCTAAACAACGTCACCTCATATTTCACCGGGGAGGGATTTCTTGTTTGAATTCAACACAAAGGAGGACAAAGGATCTAATTTTGAAAACAGAACCCTATTCCATGAGTCCTGGGGACTATACTTAAATTGTTGGAATCTAGACACGACCCTCGGAGGTCATTATCTTGCGTTCCGATGCACAGATTAGGACTCCCAAACTTGTCGGTGCTAGAATTGGGAATCAATCGACCAAATCGACAAAACCCTTGAGGAAATTCATAGAAAGAGAAAACAACAAATATGAATATGAGCGCACCAAAATCTGTGTGGAGGTTTATCTCGAAGTTGGGCTTATAGAAGCCATAGAAACAATGTTGACTGGTCCCATCTATAGTAATTAGACCTGCAAGCAATTTCTTTCAAATGCGTGGATGTCATGAGTATGGCCACTTTTTACTTGATACTTGTCCCAAAAATTCGGGCCCAAAAAAGAAGAAACAAGAAGGATGGAAGCAAAGCCAGAAACCTAGAACAAGCCTTAAGCTAGGGTCAATTAGACTGAGGAACGCGAGAGAAAGGAAAGGGAACTTCGGCCACCTATAGGAGTATTCCTAAAGCAAAAACCACTCAAAAATTTCAAGAGAGAGCTTTGCGGCTTTGAGCTCGAACGAGAGGAAGTTCAAGTCGGTCATGGGATGTGCAAAAGAATCTCGAAATGCGAGAAAAACCTAGAACCGAAGAGATTGGTGAATATCCTAGAAGAAACTACGAAGAAGAGAAAGAGCATGTCTTCGAGGGGAGATAGATTTGGAGGAGTCGGAGGAAGAGGAGAATTGAGGATTCCCAAAAATTGGTGAGAAGATCGACCAAGGGATGAAAATCCTCAAGGAAAAAAGAGAGCAAGAAACCTACAAAGGAGAAGCTTCATGGGAACGTAGACCCTAGAAAATATATTTGGAAAAAAATCCTAAAAAATACAAAAATCAAAACCGAGAGCTCTAGGGAGCCCTCTCGGCCTCAAAAAAGGAAGTAATGAAGATCATCTTCGGGAACTACGGAAGGGATGGGGAGAAACCTAAAGAAGAAGCAATGAAAAGTATAGTAAGGTTGGAAAGGCAGAGCATTCTTCTCATCCGGAGACCAAAATGGAGAAGGGAGTTTCACCACAAGAAAGAAAATAATTTTGAGGAAAAGGATGAGGTATCGAGTCTCCTCTAGAGTCGCCTTTGGAGGGTTGGGAATTTTATGGGACGAGACATGCTTTGAGAAAATTTTTGTTAGACTCAACTCCAAAATGGATTTTTTCTTGGATTTCATCTTCATACAAAAGATCATGAATCTTTTTCAATATTTATGCTTCGGTCATCTTACGAGACATTTTGGGAATAAAATGAGGACCCTGTAGTGAAATCCGGATGGATAACGCCATACTCCTTTGGATATATGCACATTACTTTAAGCCAAGGGAGAAAGCGAGGGTAGCATTGTAAGGGATACGGTGAGTTAATGGGTGGAAGAACTCACATTCGGGACTAGGATTTGTTGAACACCAAGCCACAGAGAATATACATGGACTAATAGAAGGCAGGGTCCACGTTACATTCTTGCAAGGTTAGATCCCTTTTCTCATCCGAGATTTCCTTCTTTCTTTTAGGTCTTGATGTCAATTCTGCTATTCTTTCTTCATCGGTCTCTAATCACAAATGCATTGAGCTTGGAGATGAAGTTTCTTTTGAATACGGGGCCTATTCCTTTCGTTTTAGTGCTCTGCGGGTGCAAAAACTTGAATTTGTGGACGAGTTGAGGAAGTCCGAAGCTTACTGTCGATGGATCCCCCTTCTTTGTGTGGGAAGAAAGCTAAGGAGAGTGAAGAGGGCCCTCAAGTTGGGCTGAAGCCCTCCCTTCTACGACGAGTCAAGGTGGGCTACCCGAGCATGTTCGGAGAGTCATAAAAAACAAATGGAAGATATGGACATCTTGAAGGAAAGCTTAGCCCTAGAAAGAGGAGCTTCGGGCTAATCTTCATAAGGCTTGCATACGGGAGGAGGAATTGGGAGACTTAAATATTGCATTACGTGGCTACATCTTGGGGACAAGAATACCTCCTACTTTCATAAGCGAGGCTCAAGAAAAAAACTTTAATTCTATAATGGAGATAAACTCAAGGCAGTCCTTCTCCAACCCAGGCCCGACGCATTCCCTAGAAAGGTTGCTCATCGGCACTTCAAATAATTATACACGGAAGGGATAAGCACTCAGAGTCTTAGCTCCAACCTACTTGAGAGTAGTTCCCCTAAAGGTCAATTCCCAAATGAATTCTTTGTTGATTGCTCTGGTGACCATCGATGAAATAGAGCGAGGCTCTTGATGAAATGGATCAGGACAAGGCTCCTAGGCCGGATGGGTTGCTTGCTCGATTCATTAAAACTTTTTGGAACATTTTCAAAGGATCTCACAAAATGATATTAATGTCTTAGACCTGTTGCAAGCTTGGGAGACGACGAAGAAACCTTCAGGAGAAGCGCAGGGAGCCAATTGACCATAGAAAAGATGTTGGAAAAAAACCCTAAGGCATACAAAAATCAAAACGGGGTTCTAAGGGAGCCCCTCTCGGCCTCAAAAAAGAAATGTGAAAGAGTTCGTCTCCTATGAGCTACGGAGGGATGGGAAAGCGGCCTAAAGAAGAAACGCAATGAAAAGTCAAGTAAGGTTGGAAAGGCCCGACATTATTCTCATCCGAGGAGACCAAATGGAGAAGGGAGTTTCTCCTCAAAAGTAAGCAGTTTTGGGGAAAAAGGATGAGGTATCACAATCTCCTCTAAGAGCACCTTTGGAGGGCTAAGGAATTCTATGGGATGAGACATGCTTTGAGAAAATTACGGCTAGACCAGAAGCAAGCGGCTTTTTGCTGCAGTTTTTGAATCTTCATACCAAAGAGACCATGAATATTTTCAATATTTATGCTTTGGTCATCTTGGGAGACAAAAAAATATATTGGGAATCCATTAGGGACCGGAAAAGTAAGTCGGATGGATAACGTCATTCTCAACTTGGAGATATGAACATTACTTTAAGCCGAGGGAGAACGAGGGAAACATTGTAAGGGATCCGGCCCGGAAGGGCTCGGTGGAAGAACTCTTTGGTAGGATGCGGTGGACATCTGGCTTGACGAAGGGAAAATATACATGAAAAAATAGAAGAACGAATTAGACACATTCTTTGCCAAAGGTTAGATCGCTTTCTCATCAGACTTCCTTATTTATTTTAAGGTCTTGAGTCGGTTCTATTATTCTTTCTTCTTTGGTCTCTAATCACGAAGCCTGGCTAAGCTTGAGATGAAGTCACTTTTGAATACGGAGCCCTATTCCCTTACATTTAAGTTCTCCTGCGGGTGCGACAACTTGAATTTTTGGACGAGTTGAGGAATTCTAGAAACACCTTGTCGGTGACTCCCCCTTCTTATGGGAAGAAAAAACTCGGGAGAGTGAAGAGGGCCCTCAAAATTTGAGTAAACCCTCCCTTCTACGACCAATTCAGCGGTACCGCCGGAGCATGTTTGGAGAGTCATCAAAAAACAAAATGGAAGATATCGACATATTGAACGACATCTTAACCCTGGAAGAGAGCTCAGGGCTAATACTAACTAAGGCTTGTATACGGGAGGAGGAATTTTGGAGACTTAAATCTCGTCGTCGAGTCACTACAAGGCTATGAGATATGAATACCTCCTACTTTCATAAAGCGAGCTCAAACTCGAAGAAACTTTAATTATATAGTGGAGATAATCTCGGAAAGCCAATCATATATAGACTTGACCAACATAAAAAACGGCGTTTGCTCATGAGCACTTCCAAAGAATTGTACCACCGAGAGGATAAGCGAAGCAAGTCTCGACTCCCAGCTGCCGAGTTGGTTCCGCTAAAATTTGATGCCCAAATGAATGCTATACTTCTTGCTCTATCACCACCAATGAAATCAAGCATTCCCTTGATGAAATGAATCTGGAAAAAACTCTTGGGCAGGATGGGTTCCCTTTGCTTGATTCATTAAACTTGTTGGAACATTGTGAGATCTCTACAAAAATTATCTTAAAAGTCTCATACACAGCCAACTGACCTTGAGGCGAGCACCAACTCGGCCTTCTTGGCCCGCATACCACCTAAAAGAGAAGGGTGCCAATTCTTCGAAAAATTCCTTCCGTTTTCCTCTGCAACATTGGCTACAATATCATCACTAAGTCATGGCTAACGGCCCGAAAGGCATTCTTTCGAAATAATTCCTCACAATCAAGGGGAATTTATCAAGAAAATGGAGACGAATGGCAGTAACTTCATTCTTGTCGGGAAGTGATCCATTCAAACATCTGAAATATGGGAGAAAGGCATGGTACATCCAAGTTGGACTGGCCTAGTGCATTTGACGAGTTAGGTACAAGATTCTCTTTGGGGTTATGCAACAATTTTGGTTTTGACTTCCACTTTATATGTTGGGTCGAGTGCGCATTACTGGAAGCATGGATTCTTTGCACTTTTCAGGCGCGCTACGCTTCTTAGGGGCGAGAGTTGCGGGATAGCGAGGATTCCCTCTATACCCTACTCTCTTTGTCATTCAAGCCTCTGCTCTCGGGTTTATAGTGAAAGATATTATGGGTCTTAGGATCCGGGCGTCGGGGAGACATAAATCATGCTCTTTGTTGATGACTCCATCTATGCGGGGGTGCCTCATATCTGCGACCTCTCGCTAAGGCCCAGGGCGGATCGCCCCTCTTGCCTCGACTGCGGGAGTGAAATTAACATAGGAAATGCTTAATTTATCGCCGGAACCTCAACGGCCTCGGTAAGCACGATCACCATGATTTTGGGTTTGAAAGGCTCCACCAATTGGGTGTCTTTTAAATATCTTGGGTTGCGTATTTCAAGGATGCCCGGTGGGAGAATTTGGTACGCCTTTACGGACAAGTCCAGCTCAAAATTCAAGCACGGGGCTCGTCGTGGCTCGATCTAGCGAGTAGACTATTGTAATTAATCGATCCTTAATAGTCTTCCAATCTTTCGGATGTACGTACATTTGGCTCTGGTGGGAATTCTTCCTATTATAGACAATCCATTCACTCCTTTTTACAGAAGGGAGGAGAAGAATTACACAAAATTTTTTTGAAGTCGGTTGGAATAATATTTCTATACGCAAGCACGAAAGGAGGCCTTCACATAAAATATCTCGGGGAGCACAACATTGCTCACAAGGGGCCAAGATCTTATTGCGGTAGGTAGCAAGGAATTCGGGATGGGCACGAATTTATTTGTAGAAAAATACGACTTTGAAGCGTCTTCATAACTGGAAAACTTCCAAAATAATCGAAATGGATCCCTAATCCATAATTTTTTTAAGCGTGCGCTCCTGCGCTACGAGATCACTTTTCTCTATATTAGTGGAAATGAGGCAATCGGCTTTGTGGGAGGATAGAATCATGAATGCATAAGCAATCGAGAGGATGCGAGTTCTTGGAGCTAAAAATGTGGATGATTACACATAGTCGATGCACGTTCTTCAGGACATTTTAAGAATGGGGTAGTAGTAATCGGGTAGGGTGGTAGAAGATAGAGATTCACTGCTCATGCGGAGCAAGCTTGGGCCAAATTCACCAATAGCACTTGCTAGAAAACCCCCACCTAAATGCAAGGGAAAAAGACGAATGGGTTGGGGTTCCTTGAAGAGATGATATTCTGACAAAGGCTACATATGTCTTAAATCCATTCCCCTATCCCCGCAACCCAATGATTTGGAAAGGGATTTGGCGAGGTTAAAATAATTACGGAATATTGATATGTTCACTAAGTACGGAGCACAACGGCTTCCTTACGGCTAGAAAATTGCGGCATCGTGGCTTCGACGGCCCCTCTCGGTGCCCGCTCCCATCAACGGTAGGAGGAAAATTCATTCCACATCTTTCTCAAGTGCCTCTATGATCGGGACATTTGGAATGAAAACTTGCTGATTTGGAGCGACAACCTTGTTCTCGCAATCAACATCATGGGTATGTTGTCTAATTGGGAGACTTGTTCCCTAAGTCCTTCCTAGGAGAGGCTGGATTTACGGAGGTGGATGATTATCCCTAAGATCATTTGTTGGAAGATCTGGCTTGAAAAGAAAAAAATTTGATATTTCAAAGAGAAGGCCTAATCTATTGAAAATTAGTGTGAAAATCGGAAAACACTCAAAGAAATAATGTAGGCCATACTAAACCGAAGTGAGCTTGATCTAGATTTATGCGAGGCCTTGTGGAGAATAAACATATAACCATAAAAACAAAGATGCGGCAGAAACATCACTTCATTTCATTAATATCAAAGAACTAGAATTTGCTTACGAACGAGAATGGAAATCAACTAGCTAGGGCGGTAGTTATCTACGAGAAGAGATGTGGCGGCTACGAGCCTTTTAAGCTTTCTGTTACAATGAGGCTAGAGGGACTATTTATTATTTAGAAACAATGGAAAACCCTAAACATCCAAAACCCTAACCTTAGGAGATGAAGCGCCAAAACTATGGGCCACGTTTGGAGTAAATTGGTGTTTCAACTTCACGAGGACATAACTTTGGCATACGATCTCCTATTGATGCGAACCACGCACTCATTATAAATATATTTCCAAGGAATACAAATTTTGAGTAAGAAACATCGGTAAATGGACACATGTTTATCTAGGTTTTCCCCAAAAAACATTGTTTAGGGCCTCGCGGCTACGGAAGTTGAAGACCCAAAAAGCTGCTAAAAATAGTAAGTTGTGCCAAAACTAAAAAATTTGAAAGGAATAATCGTGCCCCAGTGGGACAGAGGCGGAGTGACCACCAATATCCACATGGATCATTCCTCCCCATAGGAAGCAATAGTCCCCATTGCGTTAAGTTCCTCCATGAGATAAGGAAACACGTTGAACTTGGTCCACACAGTGAAACCACTTTCCTTGGTGCGAGAGTTGGCGGTTGTGACCCAATACGAGTTGGATCTTCTGTCCCAGTGTTCTTGATTTGCATGTCCATGATACTGTCCTTGGTGGCACATTCCATGCGGTCTAGGTTTAACTCTTTGTTGGTGTGAGTTGTTTTGCAATGTCGAGGTGTCCGGTAGAGGTGGGAAGTAAGGACGAAGGTGGTCCACATTGAATGCGGGTGCGGGAGCAAGGAATGGTGGAATGCGAGCTCGAAGAATTTGTTCCTATAGCCTTGGTGATGGTGTACGGTCGTATCGGAGTGGGCGAAGCTTGCGGTGGGGGTCTGGTGAAGGCGCTCCTTCTGCAAATGTAGCCACACTTTATACTTACACGGAAGTTGTGTGGCCACCCGATGTTGATCATGGTGTTTCTTGTACTTAGTAGCTGTCCAATATGTCATGGAGCTTTGTTGGCGGATGTGTTGAATGCACTCGATGGTAATTGCTTTGTCAACTTCCCATTGGACATGAGCCAAATCGGCTTTGAGTAGTAGTAAATGGCATGGCTAAGTCGATAGGACATAAACGTCAATTTTGGAATCCCATGCCCATAAAAGAAGTGTAGCCTTTGGAGGCGTAGGCAGGTTATAGCTTGTGTTGTACATAGGGAAGGCTCTCGTCCCATGTGCGTGGATGCTTGGAGCCATGCAATACGAGTGTGTACAGTATTACGATTGACGACCTTTGTTTGGCCATCTATTTGAGGATAAAAGCTATGGAATTGGTGAGCTTGGTGTCCGAAGGAATTGACGGAAAATTTGGACCAAAATGTGTTGAGGAACTGCTATCCGTCTAATGATGGTATGGGATCCCAAAGTTCACCCCACACTCGTTCAAAGAAGAGTTTGACGTGTACAGCTGACGATATTCTTCTTGCATGCCACCATAATGGCCATCTTCGAGAATACAGCCGACGACCATGAAAACAAAGTCATTTCCATGCTTATTAGAGCGAGGCTTGACATGTAATCCGTGGATATGGAATCCTAAGGTCAACTAGGGGTAGGTAGCGAATTATATAGGCCTTTCTTCTTGATGGTCGGTTTGACGATGGCCGCAATGATGCGGGATGCGATGTGCTTCTGACATCTTCGAAGGTTTGGCCAATAGAAATACTTGTAGTACTACTACTATTTTCCTCGACCACCGAAATTCTGGTGACTCGGCTGATGTGCTTCCCATATCATCTTGGTGCCTACTTGAAGGAACTTCAGTGTCCCCGATTGACATAAAAAGTGCATCTTGGAGGTGAAAAATTTTGAACTTGCGTACGCCCAGAGAGTGCCTTGTATATGTGGCCGAATCCCCAAGGTTTCTCTCTTAGAGAAACGACCAATCGAAGTCTCGTGCCCACGGGGGAGTTGAGAACGGTGGTGGCGCCACGATCGGTGGTCGAGCTGAGACAAATCTACTGCTGTGTGGTGATACACTTCTTGTACTTGATGTTAGATAAGAAGCTTGTTGTAGACATGTGGACCACTTCGATACTTGATCATTACACGGCTTCCTTGTGTGTATGAACTATGGGGACGATTGAAAGTGCATTGTGGATGTTTCGAGTCCCAAAAATGTAATGCTTCCATTGTCGACAAGCTTGCACAATGGCAACTCACATTTCTTTGTCATAAGTGGGATACTTGCAAGCTTGTGTTAGACGATGTCTCCTTGTGATATATGATGGATGTCCTTGTTGAGTAAACGCCCCGATAGCATAGTCGGAGGCATCTGTCTCGATCTCAAATGGTTGTTGCAAGTACGTATGTGAGCAACTGGGACAGAACAAAGGTGATTTTTGAATTTTGTAAATGCCTTTTATTTGAGATTCGACCAAAAGAATTTTCTCTTGCTCCTCCCTTGGTGACTTGACTCCAAAGTCCAGTGATATGAAATCTATGAACCTACGGTAGAAATCGATAAGACCAGAGAAAAGTTTGTGAAGCCTACTGTTATAGTGGTTGGGGCTGGCCAATCTTGAATGACTTGGATCTTGGTTGGATCCGCTGCACCTTTCATCGGTAGTGTATCTGAGATATTGAACTTTTGTGTCATGCCAAGAGTGCACTTCTCCAAATTGGCACACAACTTGTGTTGCCACGGTGTTTAGAGGAGTTGTCGGATGTGGTGGAGGTGCTCTTCCCAAGTCACGGCTGAAGATCAAAATGTTATCTAAGTACACCGGTACAAATGAGTTGGTGAATGACGCCAAGATGTCGTCCTTCAACCTCATTAAGGTTGCGGGGAGCATTCGTCGAAACGAAAGGTATGACCAGCCATTCGAAAAAGGCCTTCTTGTAGCTTTGAAGGTAGTCTTAGCACATTGGAGGTTCAGTTTGCACCTGGTGATGCCAAACTAAAGTTGATCTTCTTTGGAAATATTTTGCCGGTTAGTCCCGAGAAGGATTTATCAATCCGTAGGATCGAGGTACTATTTTTAGACGGTGATCTTGTTTCGCACGATAGTCAATACGAGTCTCCGTCCCATCCTTCTTTTGTACCAACGGATGGGGCTCCCACGATCATGATGAACATGGTCGGATGTGACCTTTCTACGACAGCTCTGAATCTTTGCCTCTTTATTTCATCATTCTCTAGAATAGAGTGTTGATAGATCAATCCATTGGGTAGCGGTGCACCTCGAATTCGAATCAGTAGGGTGCTTGACACGACGGTGTGAAGGAACACTTTTGTGGTTGAGGGTGAAGATGTCCTCATACTCCTCCGCCTTGTCCATTTGTTGTTGTCGTGTAAGAGAACCTGTCGGGGAGTCGTAGGCCCTGATCTTCTTCTTGCCACGAGGTGGATCATCGGGAAAATGAATTTCACCGGTACGGAAATGAGCTTATTGCATTTCTTTGCATGAACGAAGAGATAGAGGCGGGATGTGGTACCTCTTGTATCATGCAAATTATTTCCCAACGTAACAATAACGGCGCAAAGGCGAGACTCATATACAACATGGCCTTCCCACAAGTATGGTTGTCCTAATAATACATTAGAAACATCAATAGGAGAAACATGACATAATGCCTCATCCATGAAGGGCTTGATGCTATAGGAAGGCGACACTGCGGCTAACGCGGAGATCTCGTCCTTGGTGAAGCCACCAGTGGTGTATGGATGTGGGTGAGCTATGGTCGGCAAGTCTGACGCTACAAAATATCTTTGAAATGAGGTTATTTTGGCTCCCATTATCGACGATGAGCTCTTTGCAGGGAGCCCTTTACCCACATGCGGGAGTGGAAGAAGCGTTCTCCTCCTCTGCGGATCTTCCGGTTCCTCATGCAGATCTTCGTAGTGGCAACAATGTCGTTGGGCTCGCATCAATAATTTGCTTGCCCTTTTTCATTCCCCTTGTCGAGTTTCGATTCGAGTCGGTATGCATCTAACTCGGCCCTCATCTCGGCCACTAGCGGCTTGCTGGCCCAACACTCACTTGTGTTGTGAGTGGAGCTCTTATGGAACTCACACCACTTTCTGATGACTCCCTTCTTTGGCTTTGTGGTGTTGTTCTTTGCTTGTGGTTTTGACGGAGTTGTCTTGAGCCACCATGCCTTGGCTCTATCCTTTGTTCTAAGGTTTGGGAGTACCTTTACCTTGCTTTTGATTTGCGGATCAAGTCTCACTTCCTCGTTTGAATTCTTGCTCAATCTTGTGACATCTGAGTATGTTGTACCAAGTGAGGAGATTTCGAGAACTCCATTTCCTCTGAGATTTATCTATGCATACAAGCTGATACTTTAGCACCGGATGTTTCTTTGAATCTTTGATGCCTTTGTGCGCGGGGTATGGAACGGATTCATCGGCTCATGCACATCTTGATCCTTTGTTGTCACGGTGTGGTCCATTGTATCTTACTTGTCCTGGCTCCCAGCAGGATAGTACTATTCCCTTGATGGCGTCTGCGAAATAATTCAAGTTGGTACGGTAGGAGACGAGGAGAGGGTTATATGCGGGTTCGTGTTCTCACGGTAGGTTTCACCGATCCTTGACATGGGGAGTAGCTTTGAGGAGTACAAAAATAATCTTCTCCTAGATAGGAAAAGTCATAGACAAGAAATATCCTTCTAATAGATTCGACCATCTATACGACATACGCATCTTATTTGACCCTCAAATATGGGAATGTCAAAATTTACTTGTACCTTAAAAGGAGTCGCACCTCCAAAGTGGCTTCTGGATGAAGATGCGCTACCGGTGGGCAACCGTTGAAGGATCTACGCAAAGGTATCCATCATCGCGTTCCTTTGTTTTTCGAGGGCCTCCTAGAGCAACATTTTTATATGATCTCCTGCTCCCTCATATTTCTTTTCGTCCCCCATTGGCATCCGTCCGGGTTTGCGAGGCTGACCTTGCAAAGGTTCCACTAGATTGAGCCCTAACTCCTTATACCCCGACCTCATTGGGGACATGCAAAGAAGGATCGAGAAATAGCAGACCCCTCTGATACCACTTATCCGGATTTATGTAGGAACACAACAGAATAAACATATAACCATAAATACAAAGATGCAGTGGAAAAATCACTTCATTTCATTAATATCAATGAATTGAAATTTGCTTACAGACAGAATGGAAATCAACTAGCTAGGGCACTAGAAGCTATCTCTGAGAAGAGATGTGGCGGCTACAGGCCTCTGAACTCCATTACAATGAGGCTCGAGGGCCTATTTATTATTTAGAAACAATGGAAAACCCTAAACATCCAAAACCCTAACCCTACGAGATGAAGCACCAAAACTATGGGCCTCGTTTGGGTAAATTGGTATTTCAACTTCCCAGGGGCGTAACTTTGGCATACGATCTTTGTTTGACACAAACCATACCTCGTTAGAAAGATCTATTTGAGGAATAAAAATTTTGAGTGAGAAACATGACCCATGTTGCTCTCGATTTTCTCAAAAAACGTTGTTTAGGGCTTCAAAGCTGCTCCGGAAGTTCAGGACCTGAAAAACAGCTAAAAATAGTAATTTGTTCCAAAACTGAAAAAATGAAAGAGACAATGGTGGGGCCCCTAGTGGAATAGATGGGTGAACACCAATATCCACCTGGATCAGAGCTTATAGCTTAAAATAGAAAGGTAGGGAGTGGTTCCAGGAGCTGGGGCTAAATCTTCCCACGGGGAAAAATATAGAGAAGTGTAGAGAAGAATGGAAAATTAGACTATAGGATGAGGAATTTGATGAATGGAGAAGCATCACAAATATCCACACTATGTTTTTTGACGGTGTGGAAAAGGGGAATCCGGGGAAGGCTAGAGGCTGAGGAATTATTCGTTGCCTTTAAGACCAAATCATTTCCCACATTTCCTTGGGTTTGGGGCTTACGTCGAAAATCAAGCAGAAACCATGGCCCTCCTCCAAGGCTTGAGACAGCTGTAGAAACATGGAATCAAGGAGGCTCGCATCATTGGAGATTCACAAAGCCTCATTGGCTTGATTGTGACAAAATCGGTCTCTAAAGACCTCCGCTTGCAACAATTATTCGCTCACATCAACAATTTGATAGTGTCCTTTGACAAACTTCAGTTCTTTCATGTCCTTCGGAAAAAGAACAAATATGCGGATCTTGAAGCCAAAATTGTTCTCTTTACAAGAGGGATATCTCCTCTCTGAAGAGGGGGGTTCATGGGATCCTCTACCTTAGCTGTCCCCTCTCCTTGTTTTGTATTTTTGCGTCTTGCTACAATAATTTGTTTGTATTAGAAGGTTTTCTAGTCATTGGGAAATTGCTAGATTGAATGTAAGAAGCAGAGTAGGTGAATTTTTCTTGTTTGGAAACCACCTAGACATTAGGTCTCCAGATGTAAAACATTTGAGCATAAGTCTCGGTACTTTTGATTCAATATAAACATACCTGTTTCTGTTAAAAAAAATAAAAAATTATATGATTATATTTACAATAGTAGTGTTAATAATAGTTGTATAATTTGAGGGTAACAACAAGATAGATACCAAATTAGTTTATGATACCCCTTGTTGTGGGACAAAGATGCCTCCTTAGTGCAACAATTTGACTGCTAAAGTCTAAGTACTTGTACATACAATACGTTTTTCTAGATTTGAACTTTCATATTTCCAATGATGTATATCATTTTTATTTTCTTTTCATTAAATCTGTGTGGCAAAAACACTACATTACTCATACTTTTCATTTAATTTTTCAGTTTATTTTATATTGACATAACTCTGCTCATAATTTTTATTTAATTTTTCAGTTTATTTTATATTGACACTACTTTGCTCATACTTTTTATTTAATTTTTCAGTTTATTTTATATTGATTAACTAGACAATTATTAATACTAAAATCCAATCTAGTTTCCCAAACAAAATGAAATACATCCAATTCATAATACTAAAATCCAATGGAGTTTCTCAAACAGAATGGAATACATCTAATTCATAATACTAAAATCCAATTTAGTTACCCAAACAAAATGAAATGCATCAAATTCATAATACTAAAATTCAGTCCAAATGCCTATACAAAATGAAATACATCCAATTCATAATACTAAATTCGAGTCTAGTTGCCCAAACAAAATGACATACATCCAATTCATAATACTAAAATCTAGTCTAGTTAGATAGGATATCAAAGAAAATGGTTACCCATACAAAATAAAATACGTTCATTTCATAATGCTACACTCTGAATCTAATTGAAAAGAAAATAATTTTCATATAAAATGAAATGCATCCATTTCATAATATAATTGAACCATTAATGTTTTGTTGTATGAAGAAAAGAACCATGACCAAGACAAGATGTGGAGAGAGGGAAATGTTAAGAAGACAAATAAATAAATAATATAGAAGAAAAGAGGAAAATAAGACAAAATAAATTGGCTCAATGAGATAAGAAAATTAAATAAAATAAAGCAAATCAAGAATAAAATAATAGAAAATGAGCGAAGGAAAAATGAAAATAATAAATAGAAAAAATAAATGAAATAAATCTTAGAAACTTAAGAATCAAATGAAATAAAATAATAGAAAAGAGAATCTTAAAACATTTAAGAAAAAAATAAAATAATAGAAAAGAGAATCAAATAAGATGTGCATTGTTGCAAATCTTTCTCATATTGTTTACCTCTTTTCGAAGGAAACATGTTATAGTCCTGAAACATATTATTACAAATATTAGCGACTTCAATGAAATGATATTGTTCATTTGATGCATCTTTTTGGAAGGTCTCATTAAAAACATCACTATGCTTGAACACTAACAAAGCCAAATTTTGACTTGCATTCACTATTCTTTCGTTTCTCCTACATGTATAAGAGACAAATTCCTCTTCTTTTTAGGTGCTCTAACTATATGTTCAATTCCATTCTTGAACAATTGGTTCTTATTCTCATGGGGATGAAATACCACCCTCCTATCATAAGATAAGGACTTCCCAAATCAATACCTGAAATCTCAAGCGGAACTACATCAAGTTAAACTTCGTCAAGAAAGCCTGAATTGATTGCAAACCTTAGGATACACTTCGTTGTTACCTGCAAGTTTGCATTCTTGCATATCCATCCTAAAGGATAAGGTCTTCGATGTGTAACAGTTTCTAGATTTAACCTCTTAACCAGGTCCTTAGAAATCAAATTAGCTTGAGAAACACTATCAAATAGTGTGTCTATTTTGGTATGTTTTGAAACAATTCTAACATGAAAGAGTTCAATTCTTGTATCATCATCTTGAGTTACATTAGAATAACTTGAAGAACTAGTGCTTTCTATATTCTTACCTTTCAAACCCATTGTTGTAATCTTGGTTTCATCTCCAATCTAAACCTACGCCATGTTCAATGATTGCAGTTGTTTTCTCCTTGTCTTTGGTTTTAATTTTGTTGGGGCTTCAAATATGGATGGAGTTTCCAACAATGGTCTTCATCATGGCAATTTTTCGAACAATGTTTACATGTGAGTTTATCGTTGTCTAATTTATAAGAACCATTTTTATTTCCTCTTCCATTAAACCTACCATAAAAACCTTCATACTCAAGGAAACTATCACTTTTCTCATCTTCACTATGTTTCCCACTTGCTTCTAGATGTGTGGCTTGAACGCAAACCTCATCTAATTTTGTGGGATTGAACATGAGAATATTATTTCTAAGATATTTGTGCAAACCCCCAATATACTTTAACAAAGTTTCTTGAGAAGATAAATTGACACCCAAAACTAGTTCTCTTCTCCTAAACTCTTTTGTATAATTTTGAACACTTTGTGACTTTAGTTTTCTAAAATCCTACCAGTCCATAATGGTATTTTTCATGTAATATAGAGGGTAAAATTTTATTTTAATGGAAGCAATGAAATTAGAACAAGACATTGAGATGTTATCGTGGTTTTTTATCTCATTTTGAGTCCTTGCTTCCCACCATACAAATCTTGCACCCTCCATTCCCAAGGAAGACAAATGAATCTTTATGTCATCCTCTTGAAGATGTTGAATTCTGCAATAAACCTCCAACTTACGAATCCAATTATCCAACTTCACTGCATTCACTTCACCATTATACATTAGTAGATCAAATTTGACATAAAGTTTAAGTAAGGATGATTTACCAGTTCCATTTGAGGTATGTGGATGAACAAATTGAAGGATTGTGGTTGTGGAAGATGATGAAGAGGAAGGTGAAGATGGTGGTGAGGATGATGGTGGAGTGGATGGTGGTTTCCTACCATCTCCATGGCCTCCTCCTCCTGTAGAACGCTCTCCTCTTGGAGGCCTAGAACTTTCTCCTTGCATCCTTAAATTCCTCTCCCCATAGAGGACCTTTACTACCTCAGTCATATCCAAAAATACCTTTCAGAATTCTCTCTCATCTTATGTCATGGTAGGTTCTCCTTTATGATACATGCTCACTAAAGACTAAAGTTCAACTTGAGGATGTGATGGTGTTGAAGACTTTGGAAACCTTTCCCTTCTTTCTCTTAACACAATTGCGGGGCTTTCAACAAGCTTCCCTTCTCCTCTTTTGAGTTTTAACCTTGTAAGCATGACACAAACTTGGAAATAATTACATCCCTTATTTCACAACAAACCTAAAGCTCTTATACAAAAAATGACTTAAATGGGGTACATTAGTAATGTTTTGCTAATTCCTCTTTCAGAATTTGAAACCAATGTTTTACATGTGCTTAAGGGTTCAAGTTATCTTGAAAATTATTGACTCTCATGAGTGATTTTTATGTTATTTTTATGAACAATTTAACATAGAATAAATATTGAACAACATCAAATAAAATTATAGTACGTCACCATACAACACATCAAAACAGGGATTTGATGAAGGCATTCACCCCTCCTGGGCTACATCTCCTTGGTCCAACTTCCATGGATTAGACCTCTATATTATGCTCAAATTTGAAAAGCTATGTGTTTACAATGCTTTTTTTCTCCTGAAACCTTCACCAATGAGTTAAAAATACTCAAAAATGGTGCCTTAGCCTCTTTCTACTCATGATTTGGTCAAAAACTGATTGAGTTATGACCTTTAACAGTTTGTTCCACAATTTCCTCCCTAAAGTGAGCTAACTCCCACTAATTCGGGCTAGTTGGCACTGAAATTATTGGACCGTCAAATTAATTTGGATTGACTTAATAAAATTTAATTAAGTTCATTAAGCGATATTAGCACTTAAATCCATGCTTTGTGGTAATCTGTGTTAACACTTAGTTAATGGTGTTTAGGGTTAATAAATGGGGATTAAGGTTTAATTAAGTGTGCATTAAGGCTAACCGCCTGGTGTATTGTCGTGGTCTCCAGGTTGTGGTTGCATGTGTTGGGGGATAGCCCCCTCTCCCTGCAATGGCATAAACAATAAATTTTGAATATAAGAAGTGCACTATATTTGTTAAGAACTAATGCATAGGAGAACTGGTGGCATGAGTTGTTGGTGGGATGGAGGTCTTGTGTTCGACCCCCCACCTGGTCCTTTCTGCTATAACAAATATTTTTTCTACACTATGAGGAGGGCATGTGGCGGCCCCAGGCTGAGCCATGTGTCCCCTCCTCATTGACCCTTCAAAACCCAATAAGAAATTTCCAACACATAATAGCGAGCACAAATAAAACTCTGCCACTTGGCAACTCTAGATTTGTTGGAGGATAGTTGATCAAAAATTTACTTGCCCAATCAGCATTCCACGTCAACAGTACGGACTGCTGAATAGGCTCTGCGCGTCTGCCTTTTTCGCTTGTTTAGTAAAGCGAACAAAACTCATTTCTGAAGCCATACGAAGTCCATTTCGCACGAAACAAGTTGTGCCAGATTTAAAACAATGAGAACTACGTGGTCATTGAGGTTTCAAGTCATTCTGGGAACTTTGATTTTTTAGCATAATTCTAGGCACTTGATCAGAATAGGGCGCCAACCAAACAACATTTTAAACTTGATATGGGCATTATGAATTCATATTGGTGTCAGTTAGGCTATATAATGCACCAGGTGTTTTTATTTGCCTCATCAATAATATCTTTCGAAATTATTTGGATAAGTTCGTTATCTTCATTTTGAATGACATCCTCCTATATTCTAAATTAGAGGAAGAGCATGAAGATCATCTAATAATGGTGCTACATTTACTTAAAGTGGACTAGTTACATAACAAAATGAGTAAGTTCTCGTTTAATGAGAGAAAGGTTCATTATTTGGGTCATATTATTTCAGAAGAAGGGATAGTAGTAGACCCACAAAATATTAAAATAATTGAAGTGTGACCAACACCCAAAAATGTGATAGGGTCATGGTCCTCTATGGGTTTAATAAGTTATTAGAAATTATTTATTGTAGATTTCTCAAGGATAGCCCATCATATTACTTCCTTACAGAGGAAACACACAAAATTTGACTAGTTCCATCAATGTGAAGAGGTATTTTACCAGTTAGAGGGGTTGTTAACAAGTGCACTTGTATTGAAGATAGTTAACCCAAATAAAGACAAGGTACATAAATGCATGTGAATAACGTCTTGGAGGAGTTCTCATGCATAACGAGCATGTAATATATTATGAATCTATGAATCTCAAGGAGCATGAAAATAATTATGCCACTCATGATCTGGAGTTGGAAGTGAATATTCATGCCTTAAAAATGTGGAGTCATTACCTTATGAGAAAAAGGTTTGAGTTAAGAACCGATCACAGTAGGTTAAAGCAATAGTTTGGATAATCACATTTAAATGTTAGAAAAATAAGATGATTGTAATTTTGGTGAACTATGAATTAAAATTTAATCACATAAATGGGAAGAAAAATTGAGTGGATGATGCACTCAATAGAAGGGTACATGGAGTGCATGCTACGACCATAAGAACATGTAAATCTGATTCAAAAACGAGAATTTTAGAGGATAGGAATTCAGATCAATAGTAAAAGGAGATAAAACAAGACTACAACAAGGTGAAGTGTAACACAAATATAGGGATTCTGAAGTAGAAGAAGATTTAGTTCTTTTGTATAAAGGTAGGATTTAATTTTATCTCGGAACCAAGTGTATCAAAAGGATAATCTCAACAACCCAAAATAAATAATTTTGGTCAAGTGTGAAGAAAGAAGTGGTTGATTATGTAGCCAAATGCTTGGGATTCAAAAATGTTAAAGTGAAGCATAGGCACCCAGAAGGGTTGCTACATCCAATACCCATTCCTTAGTGGAAATGGGATATTTTTTCAAATTACCAAATGTGTATGTAGATCGTAACCATAATGAATTCCAAGAATGCTGATTTCTTAATTTTATGCCATTAATACCCCACTCTTATCACAATTAATGCATTTATTTTGCTCATATTCCAGGTCCCAAATACACAATGCCAACCTTATCAAACTCTATATAAAAATATTACATATCCAACATATATCATTTATCAACAATCATCGTCATTAATTAAGCCATACCAATTTTTAGTTCTATTGACAAGAGTTATCTTACCATATATTATATCATCCATATATCACAATATACAAATTATTGTGAATTATATAATAAGAGTCGTGTGATGTACCTATAATAGCATACAATTTGCATAACGTATCATATCATACAATTATACGAATTTAATAATATAACTCATAACATTATAATGTAATATTTTCAATTGTTATTTGGAGGTTTAAAACATGTTCCATAATATACACCTTCTTACCATCATCTAAGTGTGATCACAGTTTGTTTATATGGTTACACCACAAAGAAATGACATAGCAATATTTGTAAATAAAAAACACATTATTTGATTACATTACATTGTCTAAGATGATGCACATTCAGAATAAGAGTTATCACAAGTCTTAAATGATATTCTAATCCGTCCGCTATACCGCATGTGAGTAAGGTTTTTTAATAATCCCATTTAGCATTTCATGTGACAACATAAACATACATGTGTATAAAATTATTGTTATATGAGCCATCAACTATAAAATGCATTTTAAAAAATCTCAAAGCTGAAACAATATGTGTGATAAATAAAGTGTCAAAAATACTCATGTGAAATATATAATGATGCACTATATAATGATATACTAAACTAAATCATCTACAATACTTTAACTAGTGGATGCCACCTACTTTAGTTTGAGCATAAAACATAGATACTAAGGTTTGTAAATATTTTCACATTTTTATAACAAGTGGGGTATATATGCGTCAACAATAAGGTCATAGTTTCAAATTCAGAATTGGATTGGGCCTAAGAATTAATACTTATGTTGATTTGATGGCTCTAAAACTACTTTTTCTTCTATTTACTAAAGGAATATCCATAAATTTTCAAATTTGAAGATTAATAATATAGTAAAATGGATAAAGGAGAAAAAATTTATAAACTTTTCTTCCCATTATTGAAGGAAGTTTGAGATATTTGCAATTCTTTCAATTGTGTTTCTTTTAATTTTATTTATAAATAAAGATACATTATGCCAATGATTTTCCAAAAACTAAAACTCATATGATACATATTCAATGATACATTTTGGAAGACCGGGGGGGTCATACTTCTAACTATTTTCATCCCCCTTTCCATAAAGAAGTCCAAGTTTGAATACTCTTGCTAAGTTCTAGATGAAGAATCCAGCCTAGTTTCCCAAACAAAATGAAATACATCGAATTCACAACACTAAAATCCAATGGAGTTTCCCAAAAAAAATCGAATACATCCAATTCATAATACTAAAATCCAATTGAGTTACCCAAAAAAAATGGAATACATCCAATTCATAATACTAAAATGCAATTGAGTTACCCAAACAAAATGAAATGCATCAAATTCCTAATCCTAAAATTCAGTCCAAATGCCTAAACAAAATGAAATACACCCAATTCATAATACTAAAATCCACTCTAGTTTCCCAAACAAAATGACATACATCCAATTCATAATACTAAAATCCACTCTAGTTAGATAGGATATCAAAGAAAATGATTACCCATACAAAATAAAATACATTCATTTGGTAATGCTAGACTTTGAATCTAATTGAAAAGAAAATGATTTTCACATAAAATGAAATGCATCCATTTCATAATACAATTGAAATATATCTCAACAATTAAGGTTTTGATGTATGGAGACAAGACCTAGGACAAGATGTGGAGAGAGAGAAAATTTAAGAAGACAAATAAATAAAGAATAGAGAAGAAAAGAAGACAAAATAAGTTGGTTCAACCAGATAAAAACAAAACAAGGCAAGAATAAAATAATAGAAAAAGAGCCGAGAAAAAAAATGGAAATAATAAATAGAAAAAAGAAAGAAAATAAATATTAGAATCAAATGAAATGAAATAAAATAATAGAAAAGAGAATCTTAAAACTTTTAAAAATAAAATAAAATAATAGAAAAGAAAATATTAAAAATTTAAGGAATCAAATGAAATAAAATGATAGAAAAGAAAATCTTAAAATTTTTTAAATGTAAAATAAAATAACATAAGACATTTAAAATTATTTAAGAATCAAATAAAATAATAGAAAAAATTAAAATAACATAATAGAAAAGAAATTAAAAAAAAAAATTAAAGAAATAAATAAAAGAAAAAGAGAATCTTAAAATTTTTAAGAATTAAATAAAATAAAATAATAAAAAATAGAATGGTGATAAAAAATTTTGGTGAAAAATTATATAACTATTTTATAGATTGCAGAAGCTAAATTTTTCAAAAATAGAATGTTAATTTTTTTTAAGAATCAAATTAAATAAAATAATAAAAAAGGAATTTTAAAATTAAAATAAAATAATAGAAAAGAGAACTTTAAATTTTGAAAAGAAAATCTTAAAATTTTTAAAAGTCAAATAATTTTTTTTTTTTAATTCTTTAAAAATAAGGTAAACTAAAATAATAAAATAAAAAATCTTAAATTTTTTTAAGAATAATATATATATATATATATATATATATATATATATATATATATAACTAAAATTTAAAATTCTGAAATCCAATAAAATTGAATAAGAATACTATTAAAAGAAATAGGTTCCTGTACAAAATGCAATACCTCGATTGGAGGATATTAAAATTCAGTAAGCGTAAGGGTCATTTTGAGAATGTGGTGCGTTTGAAGAAATGAATAGCAGTCTGTATCCAAAATGAATGAAGCTCTCCATGGGTGGCACGAAACCACCATCATGGCTGACGTCACGGAGGTGTCCTAAGTGGAATAGGAATAGGAATATTCTGTGACTAACATCATCGTTGACGTGCATGTGCCCTGAGGGCTATAAAACGGGGGCGTCCGTCCTTTGAATGAAATCATTTGGCTTTGCTTTAGCTGTAATACTCATTGTTAGGAGGATGAAGCCATTTCACTTTCCTTTAGCTGTAATACTCGCACTCGCACTGGCAGTGTTGGGCTCGGCGGATTTCTATCGCTGTGATGTGACGAAATTCTCATCCAACGATCCTTTCTTCCAAAATCTCTATTACCTGCTCTCCGGGTGAATGCAGTGCCTGCCTTTATTCGCTAATCCACGAAACCATGTTTCCCATTTGCGGCCTTGCCATCGGTGCTACGATTATATTGCATGAATGTTACCTGCGCTACGAGCAGTACAACTTTACTTAGTATCAACATGGGGGCATCTTATTATAAAATAATTGCCTCAATGTTACCTGCGCTACCAGCATTACAACTTTAATTAGTACTAGTATCAACATGGGGCATCTTATTATATGATTTCTGAAATAAATTCTCAAAGAGAGTGAAGGAGAGTGTAGGCTTTAGAAACATACTTGACAACATATCGATGAGGAGTGTGAAGGAGAGTGTAGGCTTTAGAAAGAGATTTTTGGTTTTATTTCATATTGTTTTCCCAACAATATCCACATAATGATCGAAATAGAAAAGGTCGAAGCAGCTATTGGAAAAATTCAGACCCTTGAACTTTAAAAAGGTTCAGACCCTTGATCAATACATATAACTGGCATGGATGAGTACAATATGCTCCCACAGACAAGGACAAACCTTTCTGAACTGAATAGTTTGTTAAATGACCTGTTGACCACTGATCCTAACAGGCCATACGTTTCGGTTATATAAGCTATTTGTTTTTTTTGGAATAAGCGAGATGATAAGAGTCATGCTTTGACAGATGCAGGAAGGAGTGTGTGGGTTGATGACAAACATATACCAGGCTGAATTATTAAATGAAAAAAATATAGCAATCTGTTTATATGGTTATACCACAAAGCAATGACATATCAATATTTGTAAATACAAAACAAATTATTTGATTACATAACATGAACTAAGGTGATTCACATTTAATATAAGGGTTATCACAAGTCTCAAACCATATACTAATCCGTGAGCTATACCGCATGTGATTAAGGTTTTTCACGAATCCCATTTACCCTTTTATGTGACAACATAAACATACGTGTATAAAAATATTGTTACGAAAATCAAGTCATTATTTGAAAATGAATTCATACGTGGATTTTTAAGTCATTATTTGAAAAGATTGCTACAAAAATGAAGTCATTTTGCTTTTCTTTAGCTCTAATATTACTACTCGCATTCCTATAATGTAGTATGTGTGAATCTAAGAAGAGAGATATAATGTAAATCTACAAAGTATTAATGGCAACACTTAGGCTAAATGAGCTCTCTAAAATGTTGGCATAAAGAGGTGGTTTAAGGATGACCACCAACACTGGAACGCTTAGTGCAGTTCCTGGAACTCTTCCAAATCTGACAAGAAGCCAAGGTCTTCTGCTAGAGGAAGTGCTCATCATATTTTAAAGAGGTAGACCTTCAACCTAGAAGAAGAGAGGTCTACAACCTGTAATGGTTTAAGGATGACCACCAACTCTGGAATGCTTGATGCATTTCTCGAAACTCTACCAAAACTAGCAAGAAGCTGAAGTCTTCTGCTAGAGGAAGTTTCCCAAATTCTTTGAAGAGGAAGAATATCGACCTTGCATAGATGGTTTAAGAATGACCACCAACCAAAGGAATTTTCATGGCCATCCGTGTCTCTGGCTACAACTCTGAATCTATAATGAGAGACTGTGGCTTAGGCTGGCTTGTAATGTTGTGTCTCTTGTTACAACTCTAAATCTGGAGTGAGAGATTGTGGTTCAGGCTCTCTTGATGTAGCTTCGAAGCTTGTAGGCGACCACCATTTCCGCCCCTGTCACATACAAGGTGAGATAAGGGAAAAAACTCAACTGCAAGATTGTTCAATATTCTAGAACAAGTTCTCACATATGACTTAAACATCTTTTTGGATGTTGATGCCCATTGCCGAGAAATGATCCATCCAAGATGAATCTTTGTTCTTGCAGGAGATTTTTTTTTTAAGCATCTTTGTGAAGAATGGGTGTGGCGACCACAGTGCTTGCACGAGTGAAGATCAAAACAATGATATTTCATATGGCCAACTCGATCACAGTGTTGGAATTTTACAATTCCATTGTTGTTGCTATGGAAGAGGAGCAAAATCTAGAGCAGTTGTAGGTGAGCTATCATGAAGAAATCTGGCACTCTGAAAATGATTGGGCATGGAATAGTCTGGAATATGAGGGGACACCTCCTTGTCATATCCAAGACCTATTTTGTGCTTGTTATGGACAAGCTCTTCCCAAGGTCTGATGATGGGCTTGGGAAGTGCATGCTGCATTTTTGCATCTTTCTGCACATTTGCTTCTCAAATGGGTACTACCTCTGCAATTTTGTGTTTCTTATGTGAGTTTGTCTCAATGTTCTGAACAAAAAAAAATTCAGAATGACAACTCTTTTGTTAAATTTCATCTCACTATAGCTCTGACTCAAGCTGAAAAAATTCAATCTTGTCTAGTGCATTTTGTAGACAGATTTGAATATTAGAGAGAGAGGTTTTGTTGATTTTGACTGTGTCTTCAGATTCAGCAATGGATATTATGAGAGTATATAGAAACTTTAATAACTCAATAATTTTAGTCATTGTCCCCAAATAATCAAAAAATTTGCAGCAAAATTCCAGGGTGCATGTACAACCAACATTGACTTCAAATACTCAACGAAATTACTTTTGACATCAAACTTCACAAATGTTTGCAAGACAAAGAAATGTTGAGATGATAAAGGAACCTGCAACAGTTGTGAGAATAAAGCTTGCTTCCGGAAACTAGTCCCCAACGTAGAACAAGGAGCTCGTCCTTTGATCTGAAACCAAAAATCAGTAACTTTATGAGGTTTGAATCCCAATTTTGTACCAATATTTTTCAAAGAAATTTACCATTCGACTCCTTCAAGAAATGATCATTTGTAAACAATGTCTTTACCACCAACTTTTCGCAACATTGTTCCGAAAAATCAAGAACATACTTGAAAACGTAGCGATGAGGAGTGTGAAGGAGAGTGTAGGCTTTAGAAATAGATTTTTGTTTGTATTTCATAGTTTATTCCCTATAATATCCACATAATGATCAAAGTAGCAAAGGTTGAAGCAACTATTCGAAAAATTGATGAAGCCCTCTTGAACTTTGAAAAGGTTCAGGCCCTTGATCGATACAATATAACTGACATGGATGAGTACGATATGCTCCCACATACAAGGACAAACCTTTCTAAATTGAATATATTGTTAAATGACCTGTTGACCATTGATCCTAACAGGCCATACGTTTCAGTTATATAAGCTATTTGTTTTTTTTGGAATAAGTGAAATGATAAGAGTCATGCTTTGAGAGATGTAGGAAGGAGTGTGTGGGTTGATGAAAAACATATACCAGGCTAAATTATTAAGGGTAACCTATTAATATCATTGAATTGAGCAAAGGAAAAAATGCAATGCTAAGACTGATATTAACATGTAGCCTTAAAAAAAAATTAACTTGGTGAGAAAAGGTTCAACGCACAGGAATCATATACACCTTGGCATCACATCATTATATACTGCAACTCTAACTCCTATAATGATTTGTTCACTTCGGTTTTCTTCCCAATAGAAGATGCACCATAGTTACGTTGAATGGAGAAACTAGATGTCTACACCTCCTCCCGCACCCTCGGCTTGTATCCACCTGCTTCATAGTCACGCTCGACGTTGTAGAGTTCGGGATCATCTCTAGTAATAACACCTCAGACGGGTACCCTTACCAGGCAGAAAATTCTCACCTGCTAGTCACCAACGACGTGGTCAAGGACTTAATACTCATGGAATGAGAGGCGAGAACCACAAACCATCCACTATCAAACCATGGAAGAAAAAGCTATGGAAATAGACCCCACTCACGGACTGAGAGGCGGTGCGCTCACACCCATGTGGGACGAGGCTAAGGACATGGTTATGGTGGTGTTTAAGGGAGTGACCATGGCATGCAGATTCTCTGTCAAGTGACGTTGAGTTTCGTCTAATTGGAGAGGGATTTCACCAAGGACTGAAGGAGTATGGAACTGAATGGATCTTTTCAGTGGTATAAAAATGACAGATGCATAAGTAATAGCGTTGGGGCCAGCAGAAAGGCAAGAGTATTGGAATATTTCAAAGCGTTAGAGTAGATGAAAATGTGGGCCTCAAACCATGGTTTGAGACCATAGTATCTGAACAAAAGAGGAATATAAATAGATATATCGACTCTAAGGAAAGTAGTCATGAAATGTAATGTCTTGGATCTAATTTTATGCATTTGTAATACATTTTGAAGGGTTTTGTTTGGGTTGGGTGAAAGGTTCCTGCAGGCTATGTGCACAGAGACCTAGTCCTGGTTGTGTGCAGACGCCGCTGGCTATGTGCATAGAAGGGTTATTGAATGGAAATAATTATATGTATTGAAAGGATATGAAGTTAATATAAGGACACATTTTGGCAAACTTGTTGTGATTGATTTGAGTTATTTACTCTTTCTATTTTGTTGAGATCACACTCTTTCTGTGTTGCTTATTGCTTATTGTGCGAAGACATCAGTTACGGTTAAGAATTCTTATTAATGACTGATAAATATTCTTAAGTAATTCTATATTTTAGATATGGATTTGTTTCTGTTATGTTTATCTGCGCTAGAGGGATCTGTGACTCTGTCTTGTTCTGTTAAGGTTTGTGCACATTCTGTAATTCTACCTTATTCTATTGTGTGCATTTGTTTATGATTGATACAAGTCTACAGTCAATTTTCTTAGGACCACTTCCTTATTTCCTCCCTCAGGGTGCAGAAACCTGGTTCCAGCACCCCTCCATACTACTTCGAGTGAGACTTTGATCTGCACAAGCAGGTCATTGCTGAAACAGAAAATAGTTGGAGGGTTTGTTGGTTTCTCCATAAACCCTGAACCTGGGTCAGGACCCCACAAGCCAACAGAACCAATACCGATTCTTGAGTGTAAATTTGAAATTCTTCCAAATTACCAAATGAATATGTAGAGCATAACCATAATAAATTCAATAATTGTGACATGTTAATTTGATGCCATTAATACCCCACTCTTATCATAATTGATGCATGGATTTTGTTTATATGCCATGTTCCAAACACACACTGCCAACCTCAAAAACCTTCATATAACATGCCACATGAAACCTATATCATTTATCATTATTCAATGCCATTAACTGGGTTCTACCAATTTTTAACACGGTCGAAAGATGTGATGGTACCATATATTATAGTCTCCATATATAACAATATACCAAATCTTGTAAATTATATCATAGGAGCGATGGACGATGCCTTTAATAGAATAAAATTTGCACAATCTATCATATGATGCATTTTATGAGTTATAATATAACTCATAACATTATAATGCAATGTTTTCAAATTCTAATAGGAGGTTTAAAGCATGTTCCATAAGTTTTTTGCAAAGAAACGTAGTAGATAGACCTTCTTACCATTATCCAAGTGTGATCACAATAGTTCTATATGGTTATACCAAAGAATTCCATACAAATATTTGTAGATATGAAACACATAATTTGGTCACATTACATTAACCGGCATATATGAACATCCAATATAAGAGTTATCATGAGCTTAAAACCATATTCTAATTATTGAACTATACAACATATGATTATGGTGTTTCACTAATCCCATGTATCATTTCACATGATGACATAATGATACATGTGTAAACCATTTTTGTATTATAAGCCATCAACTATAAAATGAATTTTAAAATTTCTCAAAACTTAAACGATAGGCGTGATAAATAAAGTGTCAATAATGCTCATGTGAAAGGTAGAATCGTGTGTCATATAATGATATACTAAAATAAATCATTTGCAATACTTCTATAGTTTTAGCAAAAAACAGTAATACTAAGCTTTGCATTACTTTGTGCACTCTTATAACAAACGAAAGATATATGCATCAACATAGAGGTCACTGCTTCAACTCCAAAGTTGGATTGTGCCTAAGAACTAATAAATTTGTTGAGTTGATGGCTCTAAAATACCTTTTCTTTATTTTTTAAACAAATAAAAAATTAAAAAGTTAAATAAGATTTCAAGGCAGCTTTGAAGATTCAACCAATATGATAAAATGGATAAAGCAGCAAAATTGTATAATTGTTTCTCTCCATTATTGAAATGGGTTTGAGAGTTTTTCAATGAATTTACTTATCTTTCTTTCAATGATATTTATAAATAAAGAAATAGTATCCTAATGACTTTTCAAAAATTTAAACTCATATGATACATATTCAATGGTACATTTTCGAACACAAGGAGGGTCATGCTTATAACTATTTTCATCCCCCTTTCCATAAAGGAAGAAGTCCATTTTTGAACACTCTTGGTAAATTATAGATGAATAATCTTGTTTGAAAATTTTGATCTATTTTATGTTTAGGAATGGGCACGTGTGTGTATTTGTTATTGTGCATTTTTGTTTCGGTGTGTCAGTTTTATTTTTAGCAAAAATATTTTAATGAGGTATGTTTTGTTCCTTGTGAATGGTTATGAAATATCCTTGAATATGTATATGTGGGTAGTGATTTATTTATGCGGTACATTAAAAAAAAAATTCCTTTTTTTTTTAATACATTTTGCTTGTAACTACCTAGGGATGGTACACCCTATAGATCTTAACTATGAAAATAATTATTTTTAGTATATTTAAATGCTATGAAAGGATATGACAAGTAGAATTTTTTTTTTTCTATTAAAAAAATTACAATATATAATTTTTTGGTTCAAAGAAAAAAAAAAAACCTAAGATTAATGTTTATGGCTTGTTTGTCATAAAATCTCTTCCTATACTAATTCTTCATTTGGTGTATGACACCACTCTGTTTGTTGGAAAAAGGACCCTTGTTCATGCTACAATTTGACTCCTAAAGTCTATGTAGGTATACATATTGCACCACCTTCTAGATTTGAACCTCCATGTTTTCATGTATGTACTTCATTTCTTCTTTTATTGTCATTAAAAATTTGTGGAAAAAACACTAAAATATTACTCCTTATTTATTTTTGCAATTGATTTTATATTGATTAACTACAATTCTTAAATATCATGTCAATAATACATGAAATGCAAGTCAAAATTTTCAACAATTTTTTCAGGTGGAAATAAGCCCAAACATGATAAGCAATCAAAGCATGATAAGCATCTAGTGTAGCAGACACCCAATTCATAATGAAAATCTAGTCAACTTGCCCAACAAAATCAAATATTCCAAATTCATAATACTAAAATCCAGTCCACTTGCTCAAACAACATGAAATACACCCAATTCATAACACTAAAATCCAATCCACTTTTCCAAAAAAATAAAATATACCCAATTCATAATACTAAAATCCAATCCACTTGCCCAAAAAAATGAAATATACCCAATTAGTAAGTTGCCCAAACATAATTAAATACATCCAATTCATTATACTAAAATCAAGTCCTTTTACACAAAAAAAATTAAATACATCTAATTTGTAATAATAAAATCTAGTTAGATAAGATGATTTTAAAGAAAATAATTACCCATACAAAATGATATACATTCACTTCATAGTGCTAAATTCTTGTCCAATTTATTAAAGATGATATTAAAAAAAAAATGAATGATTATCCATACAAAATAATATACATCCATTTCATAGTGAAAAATTCATGTCCTATTTAATAAAGATAATATTACAAAAATATTGATTATTATAGAAAAGGAATACATTCACCTTATAATACAATTAAAATATATTTCAGCCATTAACTTTATTTTCTAAATCAATTTATGAAAAAATCCTAAAATTTAAAGTTCTATTACCTTTAACCATATGGAATAATAACCATATGAAACTACTAACGTTCAGTAGTGTTGAATGTGAATGATATAATAAAAAAAGAAGTTGCCTAAAAAAATCCAGTTCATAATATAATGGAAATGAAACTACTAACATTCATATTGTTGAAACTTGAATATGACTGATATAATAAAAAAATAGTTGCATAAAGAAATCCAGTTCATAATACAATGGAAATGAAACTACTAACATTCAGTAGTGTTGAATATGAATGATATAATAAAAAATTAGTTTCCTAAAGAAATCGAGTTCATAATGCAATGGAAATTTATTTAGACAATTAATTTTATTATTTAAAATCAAATCTAGATATACGGGTATAATTTAAAATTATATTACGAGAATAGTGAAATATTGAAATCCAAGAATGATATTAAAAAAAGATAGTTGCCTATACCAAATAAAAATGAAAGATTGAACTTCATAACACTAAAATCTCTCGTCCCTAATGTAATGGTAATTTTGAAGACATGAATAGCAGTCTGTATCCAAAATGAAGCTCTGCATGTTTTTTTATTTCTCTCACTGAAAAGCGTGGCACGAGACCACTATCATGGTTGACGTCATGGAGGTGTCCTCACCTGAATAGGACCATGAGTCATTATCATATTTTGTGGCTGACGAAACCACCATCATGGTTGATGCGACAGAGATGTCCTTAGCTAAATAGAAATAGGACTTATTATCATATTCTGTGACTTACAAAACCACCATCATCATTGACATCCTACACAACCAGGTGCATGTGCTGCAAGGGCGTTCTTAGCAATTAAATAGGATTAGAAATCATCTACATTGAAATCAATGCATCTAGTGCAAGCAATCAAATATAATTATAAATCAACATCTATATTGAAATCAATAAATCTAGTGCAAGTAACCAAATAGGGTTAGAAATCACCATCTGCACTTAAATGAATGCATTTACTTCAAGAAATCAAATAGGATGAGAAACCAACATCTACACTAAAATCAATGCATTTAGTGCAAACAATCAAATATGATTATAAATCGTCATCTACACTGAAATGAATGCATTTAGTGCAAGAAATAAAATAGTATTAGAAATCATCTACATTGAAGTCAATGTATCTAGTGTAAGCAATCAAATATAATCATAAATCAACATCTACATTTAAATCAATGCATCTAGTGCAAGCAATCAAATAGGGTTATAAATCACCATCTACAATAAAATGAATGCATTTAGTGCAAGAAATTGAATAGGATTAGAAATCTCCATCTACATTGAAATCAATGTATTTAGTGCAAGCAATAAAATAGAATTAGAAATCATCTACATTCAAATCAATTCAACTAGTGTGAGAAATAAAATATCATTAAAAATCAAAATCTACACTAAAATGAATGCATCTAGTGCAAGCAATCAAATAGGATTATAAATCACCATCTACGCTGAAATCAATATATCTAGTGCAAGAAATATTCTTCCCTCTCTCCCCCCTCCCTCTATACTCCATCCATCTCTCCTTTATATCTCTATCTCATCCCCCCAAACACACACTCTCTCACTCCATATCTATCAATCTCTCTGTCCCTCCCTCCCTATCTCCATCTTTCTCTTCTTTCCTCTCTTCACCTTCCATCAATATCTCTATCTCCCTCTCTCTTTCCATATCACCCCCAAAAAATACACTCTCTTTCTCCAATCTATATGTCTATCCCTCCCTCTTGCTCTCCTTCTCTCTCTCTCTTCCCTTCTCTCCTTCTCCCCTGCTTCTCTCTCTTTCCTCATGTTTCCCTCTCTCCCTCTCTCTCCATCTTCCTTATCACTACCTCTCTCTATCTCCACCTTTCTCTCTCTATGTCTCTCTTTTTACCTCCCTATTTCTCCCCATCCAACTTCATCTCTCTTTGCCACCCTCTCTCCACTCTCTCACATCTTCTCTCTTCCTTCCTTTCTCTCCCTTTCTCTCCCACCTCTCTCTCTCTCTCTCTCTCTCTCTCTCTCCAACTCTATTACTTTATCCCTCCCTCTCTCCTTCTATCTCCCTATATCCCCATTCTCTCCACATCTCCTTCATTGTCTCTTTATCTGACACCTAAACATACA
This sequence comes from Pinus albicaulis, assembly GCA_034641835.2. Taxonomy (NCBI): domain Eukaryota; kingdom Viridiplantae; phylum Streptophyta; class Pinopsida; order Pinales; family Pinaceae; genus Pinus; species Pinus albicaulis. The sequence goes on from CM076579.1 coordinate 1,134,011,972, forward strand.
CATTCTATATCAATATATCCCTTGTCACTCCCTCTCTCTCTCCACTTCTCACTCTATGTATTTCTTCTTTCCTCCCTCTCCCCCTCTCCAAATCCATCTCTCTCTCTGTCTCTCTCTCTCTCTCTCCATGCCCTCCAATCCTCTCTCTTCCCCCATCACTCTCCTCCTCTCTCTCAAGTCTTGTCTCTCATCCTTTATCTATCTCAGGCTTTCTCTCCTACCTCACTCTCTCTTCCCCCATCTCTCTCTCTCTCTCTCTCTCTCTCTCTCTCTCTCCAACTATGTTACTATATCCCTTCGTCTCCCTCTTATTTTTGAATCTAATTTCCTAGTTGTCAAAATTTTTATTCTCACTGATATCTGATATTGTTGAATTTTAATATTTTAAAATAAGACTTGGTATTCAGTTATTTATTTTCTCACAGGAATGTCCATTAGACATGGTCTAGACATGTGCTATTTGCACCGAGGACCATGCCACTAACCATTTCCCTTCACTTCCGGGGCTGAAAGAAATTTTTAAAAAAGCAAAAGAAGAACCAGAACTAGTCTATCTAATGAACCAGCGTCGACAATGGCAACTACGACCAGGTGTGCCACAAGACCTACCTTAGCTCTTTTCTTCTTCATAGTTTAACAAGCAGAGCCCTACAACAGCTTGGCAGAACCAATCACCTTTCTCTACTTGGTCATCTCAATCATTTCATATGCCTCCTTGGCCAACACAACCCTCTTCAAGTAATAATTGGCCAAGTTTTCCTTGCTCTACCCCTTATTGGCAAAATAATCCCCATCAATCCCAGTGGCTGGCCTCTCCTTCAAAAACCACAAATTGGCCTCAGAACTGGCAGCGACCTTTGGGAATGACCAACCTACCGATGGGGATATGGGTTCAAAATCAAACTACATTACCAGCTCCATACCCAGTATAGCACAACCCTTAGCCTATCATGCGGCCTCACTTGCTGGCTCAACCCAATCCTAATCCTAACAACAAGCCAGTTCAGCTAATTCAGATTGTTGAAAACCCAAACCCTGTAACTGAACAGAAGCAATGCAATGAACTAAGGCTCAAATCAGGACGTGTTATTTCACCAGCAGAAGATACGACCCTGCCACAACTTGAATCTGGAACTCCAACAGAGCCTAGACAAACAACTATGACTGAAACAGAGGTAGAGCAAGGAAGGGAAATGATTGACTAAGGTAAACCTGAAAACCATATGCTTTCTCCATCTCTGTTCCCTGAAGGATTAACACTACCTAGACCAATACTCTCAAGTCCATTTTTCGATATCTTAGGGGAATTAAAGAACCTTTGAATTAAAATTTCTCTTTTTCAAGCTATAAAAGACATTCCTATCTATGCCAAGACAATTAAAGAACTTTGCGAAAAAAAAACAGGTAAGGAAAGAAAAACTGAACCCACTGTTTATGTGGTAGGGGCACTATCAAGCTTTCTGTTGTGTAAGGAAACACCCATGAAATATGAGGATCCAGGGAACCCCATAGAAACTGTGAAAATATCTTTCCACTCCTTTCTAAACACATTGGTTGACTTAGGGGCGGAAATTAACATCTTAACTACAAAGACCTGTAAGAAGTTAGGCATAAAAGCATTAGAACCCACATCTACCTTGTTGGAACTTGCTGACAGATCTGTTATCAAACCAGAAGGAATATTAAAAGAAATCCTGGTTTCCATGGACTCATGGGAGTATCCAACTAAATTTTTAGTTATTAACCCAAAAAGTAGGATGGATAGACACTCCCTGATACTTGGTCGACCTTGGTTGGCAACACCCAATGCTTACATAGGATACCGGACACGCAACATGACCATTGCTAGGGGTGATTCCATAAAAAACATTATCATTTATCTGCCTGCCAAACCAAGTCAACCCACAGTAAATATTCATAGGCATCCACATACATACTAGGAACAAAATATACATTCACCACTCACAATAGTTGAAGCTCTTGAATTCAAATATCAAACTGAAGATGATGTAATAAACAACTTCATGAATCAACCACCTGCACCTGGAAGCTCAAAATTCCAAATGTTAAAAACAATTCTTGATGATGAAACACAAGAATACCCCTTGGCAGGCATTGATAATCAACACATACCCATGACCGTTGTTCGCAACAGCATACCAATTGAAATTGAGCCAGGGAATGTTTTAAATATTAATGGTAGTCTGGATAGTGACCAAAATCAAAAGCTCATAAAGGTTTTACAGAAGTACCAGGGAGCATTTGCTTGGGAGTACCCAGAGATGAAGGGTATATACCCTTAGTTATGCACACATCACATCTATACTGACAAGGAGGCTCGGTGTATTCAGCAACCTCAACGAAGGATAAACTCGCATATGAAAGACATTGTAAAATATGAATTGCAAAAGCTGCTGGATGTAAACTTAATTTATCCTATATCCAATAGAAAATGGGTCTCTCCTTTAGTAGTCGTTCCTAAGAAGAATGGGAAGTGGAGAATCTATGTGGATTACAGAGAACTGAAAAAAGAAACATAGAAGGACCACTTCCCCCTTCCTTTTATTGATGAAGTCCTCGATACATTGGCAGGAAAATAATTCTTTTCCTTTCTTGAGGGGTTCAATGGTTACAATCAAATATAGATAGCCCCCGAAGCCCAAGATAAAACAACCTTTACCTGCCCATGGGGTACATTTTCCTATAGGGTATTACCATTTGGATTATGAAATGCCACAACAACCTTCCAAAGAAGGGAAAATTTTAAGGATGGGGAATTATTTTGAAGTTTAAAACATTGGCGAATCTCACTAGTCCCTAATATGCAAACTATACAATGTTTATTGATATATTTGTAAAATTATTAAAATTTATAATTATTTTCTATATAGTCTCTATATAATGTTGGAGATTCTTAAGTTTAAATTATTTTATATTGTAAAATTTGGGTGAATCATTTTTATAAAAAATGGAAATTGGCGAATCTTTTTTTTGGAAAAAACATGGAAAATTAGCCCACCTGTGAATATTAGCCCCTAAAATTTTCCGCCATTCTCAGCATTTTTTCTGATTTAATAAATGAAGGACTTGAAATTACATGGAAGACTTTACCCCATATGGAGATGATTTTGATCAAGCACTAGAAACACTAGAAAAGTTATAGGAATGATGTATTGCTACCAGATTATGTTTAAGCAATGAAAAATGCCACATGATGATGACCGAAGGAGTAATCATAGGAAACTACATCTCTGCAGATGGAATACAAGTAGACCCAACAAAATATAAAAGTAATCCTTTTATTAGCCACACCTTCTACGCAGAAAGAGGTACGCAGTTTTCTTAGATATACAGGGTACTATCGCAGGTTTATAAATATTTTTTCACAAATCGCTGCACCCTTGTATGCATTAACTGGAAATTTTGAATTCCATTGTTCTTATAAATGTGACAATGCTTTTACAGATTTAAAGAAACTGGTCTCGACAACACCAATATTACGTGGTCCTAACTAGAATCTGCCCTTTCACATTTCTTCAAATGCATCCAACACAGCGATAGGGGCGGTTTTCGGTCAAGAAGAAGATAAAAAGCCCTATGCTATTTATTATATCAGGAAGAATCTCACTCCAGCTGAATTAAAATATACAGTGATTGAAAAAGAGTTATTGGCTATCATTTATGCTATCAATAAATTTAGACATTATATAACTGGCTATCAAGTACTCCTATATACTTATCACTCTGCCATTAGATATCTAGCCAATAAACCAATTACAAATGGGAAAATAACGCATTTGTTGCTGCTTTTGCAAGAATTTGATATAACTATCAAATACCGAACATGGAAGGAGAACATGGTTGCAGACTTCCTATCCAAAGTTCCCAGATTAGACGACACAATAGCGGTAGACGATCAGTTTCACGATGAACATCTATTCGTTGTAGCAGTAAAAACACCACGGTAAGCAAATGTAACAAACTACCTAGTAGTAGGAAAGCTTCCCAGACATTTAACATCAAGGGAATGGAAGTTGATTGTTTAGCGCAGTGCTAGATTCTCCTTGATCAGTGGATACCTCTTTCAATAGGAGTTGATATGCATATACGCAGAGGCATCTGGGAAGACGAGATTTATGACATTCTACGAACCTGTCATGATGAACCTTGTGTTGGCCATTTTGCAGATCACAGAACGGGGCACAAAGTACTGCAAATGGGTTATTATTGGCCTATGATTTTTAAATATGCAAAGAAATATGTCCAAGCCTGCGATAGTTTCCAAATAATGGGCTGCCCGAGCCAAGTTGATGAAATTCCATTACAACCACAATTGGTAGTAGAATCGTTTAAACGATGGGCACTTGACTTCGTTGGATCATTCAACCTGTCATCAAACCAGAAGATCTACATATTGGTTGCCATAGGTTACGTAACAAAGTGGATAGAAATAGTGACCTTATCAAGAGATATGGAAGAATCTATGATTAATTTTCTTTCTGAGCTATTTGTGTGATATGGCTTACCACGGGAAGTGATAATCGATGGAGGGGCATAGTTTGTGGGTAATAAAATTAGGGCCACCTTGAAGAATCACCATATCGTCCATAGAGTCACATCTCCCTACCACCCAGAAGCAAATAGGTAGGTTGAAAGTACCAACAAATTTCTTGAGGAAATTCTCACTAAAATAGTATCAACACATCGCCGGGATTGGGCTACTAGACTACCAGAGTCCTTGTGGACTTATCGTACAACATGGCGAAATGCCACTGAATATTCTCTGTATCATCTGGTATTTGGAAGAGAGCCTATTTTTCCTATGGAATTTGAAATAAAGACTCTAAGGGCAGCCCAGGAGGTAGGGTTGGACTTGATGGAGGCCTAGATTAGAAGAATCCAAGAAATAAATGAATTAGATGAAATACAGCTACTAGCTCTATAGCGCACCACAATCATTCAACAACAACGAGCTAAGTGGCATGAAAACCTCATAAAAAATAAGACATTCTAGAAAGGAGATTGGGCGCTTGAGTCTACGACTCCATATTCCAAGAATTTTTTGGCAAGTTACAAACAAGATGTCTTGGTCCATATGAAATTCAGGAAGTACACAACAATGGTACCCTCACCTTGACCACCATAGAAGGATCTGATTCTACATTCTGAGTCAATGGGCACAGAGTGCACCTCTATCACAAACCACTTACAAGGGAGTCTTTCTATCAACATCTACGCAATGATCCCTCCATCCAAATTTTAGGAGCAGGGGGTGATAACACTGCAACTTTAAGTAAATGAGAGCTTACTACTTCCTTTGGTAAATATTGTATATAATTTCCCTACAAATTATAACTTTCTTATTTTGTTGTACATTCTTCATACTCACAGTTGTATCCTTTTCCTTCATCGTCCCTTTTGTTTTTTATTTTTGTTGTTCAAATCTTTGAACGACTGTTGTTCAATCCAATTGAATAGCTCATGCTCAATCGGATTGAACAAATGTGTTCTTTTGCATTTTTATTTTTGTTGTTCAAATCCTTTGAATGGCTACTATTCAATCCAACTGAACAGTTTTTGTTCAATCAGATTGAACAGTCATGTTCTTTCTTGTTTTTATTTTTGTTGTTCAAATCCTTGAATGACTGTTGTCCAATCGTATTGAACAACCATGTTCTTTTGCATTTTTATTTTTCTTGTTTAAATCCTTGAATGGATGTTGTTCAATCCAATTGAACCGTTGTTGTTTAATCGGATTGAATAGTCATGTTCTTTTGCGTTTTTATTTTGTTTTTCAAATCCTTGAATGGTTGTTGTTCAATCCAATTTAACAATTGATGTTCAATTGGATAGAATAGTCGTGTCCTTTTGCGTGTTTATTTATTGTTGTTCAAATCTTTGAACGGTTGTTGTTTAATCCAATTGAACAACTGTTGTTTAATCGGATTGAATAGCTGATTTTTTTCCCCTTTCTAAGCATGATCCTTCTTTCTTTTTGATGATCTCTTCTCAAAATACCCACTCCTCATTCCACACCCTAGCTGTAAAATACATTTATGAGCAGGAATTGGCACTTGAATAGGATAAAAGTAGTAATATTACTAATAAGATGATCCTTTGGAACTTTAATGGAAATCTCTACTCCGGAAGCTGACATGGTACATCTATGTAATGAAGGGCGAGACATCTCCTGCTCAAACATGTTATCACACAATTCATAGTCTTATAACGGTATATCTTTCTACACTCTCGAGTAGTATTTCCCTTTGAAATGAAGATATAGGAATAAGGAGTATTAATTGTATTGGAATTCTTTTTACTTCTCACACCATCCCTAACTCTTAAAGAGCTAATGACCCTCCCTCCATGTATAAATAATAAATATTATGTTTACATGCAAATTTTTTTAAAAGAGAATAGGGGGTCTCATCACGAGCCAAGCTACCATGATCATACGGATTTAACAGGTGACATGCCCACAATGGCCAACACACCAGGGTAATGAACTTCTCGACAGCTCTAACAGCTTGAAGCATAGGAGGTATCATCACGAGCCTGTGTGATCACTCTATTACAATCCCAGTGAATGGCACTGTGACTATCTAGCCACCACACTAGCACAGTGGTCTCTTCATAAAACAAAGAAAAATTCCTACTTTTCAAAAAAAAATATTATGTTTATATGAAAATTTTTAAGAGAGAATAGGGTGTCTCATCACAAGCCAGCCTACCATGATCATAAGGGTTTAGAAGGTGACATGCCCACAATGGCCAACACACTAGGGTAATGACCTTCTCAAAAACTCCAAATTCTTGAAGGACAGGAGGTCTCATCACAACCCGACTTGATCACTCTATTACAACTCCAGTGAGTGGCACCTTGACTATCTGGCTACCACACCAACACAGTGATCTCTCCATAAAATTGGCAAAATACCTACTTTTACATAGAGTATTCTGGCTCATTTTTGGGGTTAAAATAGAAACCCTGTTGAGGCTATGAATGCCTGATGGCAGTAGTGCCTTTGCTTGTGGTATGAGAGTATTTTTCTAATGATAGCCAATTACTTTTATATATGCCTTATCTCCTATTTTCATCCATTTCTGAGATAAACACACTACTCGAATAAGTGATAATACTATTTACTCGCATAAGTAACTATGAATGAACTATCCTTTCATGTTTGAATTATGGGATGACGACACCAATCATTATCCATCACTGTCATGCTTCCATCATACCATACCATTAAATAAGTAAATCCTATCATAATAATTGCTATATTGCTTTCTCCTCTTCTTCGGTCATTTCCACTTGAGATACACTTATGATAAATTCCAATTCTGACCTTTGCACCACATGCATTCATGATTGTTTCAATCTCTCCTCTTTTTTTGAGCTCCACAACCATGGACACTATTCTATCGTACATACTTTGATTACTGATTTCTGACATTTTCCCCCGTATGCATTCATGATTGATCCAATCTCTCTTGTACTTAAGGATGTGGATGCCCTTATTTCGAGAGATGAGGTGTAAATATCCATAAAAATTAAGCATGCAAATTCCCTGAACAACTTCCTTTAGATACACTGATGGGACCAAAAGGTCATTGAAATTATGATATGAAGTCACATACATTTACGACATAAGGTTGCAATTTATTTTTTCTTTCGCATGTATTGTTTATTCTAACCAACAGGGCCATAAGAAATGCAGACGGAGGGAGAAATTACTTCAGATAATACATCATCCATGGGAGGAAACTCTTAATTTTGGACAACTAGGTCCAAAATCCATGTTTTGATGCTCAAATGAAGATACCAATATTTTTATTGGGTTCCTCTTTCAAAGAGGTACAAGATCGAACTAAATATCATCTTGATCTGATGAGCATAACATTTATTTTGAATTTATTCACAATATGTGCAGGTTGGCCTTAAGGTTTTGTGCCCTAGCAGTTGTGTCACACACCATCACTGATGGATATATATTGGTCAACGTTGGAGGACATTTTCACTCATCTCATCCTCACACATTTATCTCTCCTCATCTAATTGGTTCGATGTCTTTGGTGGCTCTTCTCTCCACACATGAGAAATTTCTAGCAGCAACACTTTTTTTGTTTCGGTCTAGGGTTTGTGTAGCAAAATTTGACCAGTTTTGACTTTGGTCAACATAAGGTAAAATCGACCCAAAACTCTCCCAAAATTTCAATTTTCATAATCAACATTTTTTGGCACTATTACCAAGGAAAAACGTTGACTTTGATTTTTCAGTGTTGACCTAGGTGCTGCTACTATTTGTGTTGACCGTTGACTTTTTGGGTTGAATTTTGAGTTGACCATTTGGCTATCCTAGAGGGTTGTGTGAAATTTCTGGTTGGCTAACCATATTGAGACTTTGCTGGTTGAAGCATCCTGTTGAGCGTCGTAATGCAATAGCACACTTATATGTGATTACTCTCTAATATTAAAGAGAAAGTAATTTTGCATCAAGCATAAAACATTTACATAAATTTACATGGTATCAGAGCTGAGGTGAAGAAAAAGCCCTGTTGAGATTCAAAAAGATGATGAGCTTAGTGAAAAGAGTCGCCTACACTAAGTGGGCCCGTAGGCTATTTTTGGCACAAAGTCTATTTTTAGACATGTCGATCATATTCTATGAGTTGCAGGATGATATTTGTGGATGGTTGGTCAAGGTGGAAAAATAGATGGACTTCTATCTTTAGAAATTTTGGGCGGAGTCTATTTTTAGATTGCCAGTCTAAAAATAGATATGTTGGATATTATTAGCTCTTAATAATAATTGGACTCTAAACAACAACTTATTCTCTTGGAGCACTTCAATTCAATGCACAGATGTGGTAGAGTAGCTAACAGAAGGAATTACGCTATTCCTGAGGGTTTAGTGGAGCTATTGCATGGAGGACTCAGTTAGAACTCAACTGGTAGAGTTATGACACAGTTAGAAGAGTAGTTATGGAGTTGTTTTCAATTTAACTCAATTAGACTCAGTTGAGCTAGTTGTATCTAGTCTAACTGAATGATACACTAGTGAGAGTGGAGTGAATTAATTAGTTAATTAATTAAAAAATAATAACTCATTAATCAACTAAAGAATACATGATTTAACTACAGTGCATGGTAGTTTTAGTGGAGACCAGTGGAGAGATAGGTGAAAGGGCAAGATAGACTCTCAGTTGTGACTATAGTGATGCATTGATTGCATCCAACACTCAATGGAGATGCCAATGAGGATTGCGTGAGCAAGGGTGGAGTAATTCAAACTCATTTAGAGCCATTCTTCAGCAGGGATTGCGTAGTAGAGGCAAGCAAGCAGGTGGCAAAGATCGGTGCATGGATTTTCAAGATTGTTCCTAATTAGTGTGTAGCGATTGTATTGTACTGAGAGCTTGATATGATCAAATTTGTATGAGGATTGTTACATGATCTCTATGACATATATTATATACATATAGTTGGGTTTTTCAGCTTCAGGATTTCCCGTTAAACAACTGTATTAATGTGTGTGAATTTTTATTGTTTCATGTGTGCATTGCAATCAAATGATCAATGGTGGAATAGATTTTGTATTTTGCATGAAGTTAAAATAGTGTGAGATCAGGAGAATATTGGACATATAACACATAAGTTATATAATTTCTAAATGGTATCAGAGCAATGTTGATCATTGGAGGAGATTGCAATTATTGAAGCAGTTGAGTTTTGTGCTGGTGGAATTCGAATTTGCTGCAGTGTTTTCTTGGTGTCGAAGTTGAGCATTCATTGAAATGTTTTTCAATGGATTGCAATTGGAGTATGCCCTTGATGAGAGCTCAAATTACATAACATGGAAGGATAGGATGGAGGTGGTGCTGGATGATAATGGGTTGAAGGAGTTCATAGATGTTGATATTCCAAAGCCAGCTTCTAGCGATGCAGCCGCACTTGACGCATGGCAAAAGAAGGTACCAAAGTGTTGAAGGATTCTGTTGGAAGGTGTGAAGGACCAAATTGTGTCCAACCTTCATGGGAAATCCACTCCATCCTTAATTTGGAAGGCCTTGACAGATTTGTTCCAAAGTATAAGTGACCAGAGGAAGTTGGCACTTAAAGACAAGCTTAGAAAAATAAAAATGGAGAAAGGCGTCAGTATACCAAAATACCTCACGAAGTTTGTCCATTACAAGGATGAGCTGGGAAGTGTGGGGGTTACTATTGATGAAGAAGACTTGGTGAGCTTGGCTCTCCTTGGGCTTCCGAAGAGTTCGCATAGCTACAAAGACTCTATCAATGGACGGGAGAAACTGCCAGGATGGGAGCAACTTTGGTCGGATCTTGTGCAGGAGGAGATAAGGCGCGGTACCAGGGATGGATCTTCATCGAAGAATGAAGATGAGAAAAATTGTGCTTTGGATGCCAAAGCTCGGAAAGGAAAAGGGAAGAAATCTTCCAAATCCGAAGCTAAAGGAAAGAAGCATGATTTGTCCAAGGTGAAGTGTTTTCACTGTCACCAGCATAGGCATTTCGCCACTAATTGCCCATAGAAGAAGAAGAATAAGAAGGCTGCTGGATCTGCAACTAGAGAGGCCTTAGCCTCACAATTTGAGTTGTATTTTTCTTTGACTGCATGCTTGGTTTCAAGTGTGATGGGATTGGTGTGGTTTCTTGACAGTGTCGTGTCTTTCCATATGACCAGAGACAAAGATCTGTTTAGTGATCTGGAGGAAAAGGATCTTGGAGTGCACATCTAAATGGGAAATGATGGTAGATACAGTGCAACTGGTATCAGAACCATTTCCTTTGGGAGGGAGTCTGGTAAACCTTTCATCTTGAAGGATGTCATGCATGTTCCAGGATTGAAGAAGAATATGATCTCCGTGGCGATGCTGGAAGACAAGGGTTATGATGTTGTTTTTAGCAAGGGAAAAGCTTTCCTGCATCATAAAACAACTGGTCAAACTAGGAGGATAGGGATTCGAGTTAAGAATATTTATCAATTGTAGGTAGATGGCTAGGCTGCAATGTTAGGCAAAGCAAAAGGAATGGTGAGCCGAGATGAGGGCGAATTGTGGCACAGGAGATTGGGCCATCTTCACCATGGCACTTTGAAAATTTTGCAGTAGATTTCTACCGGGCTTCCCAAAGGTACACTTGCGCAGTCAGATCAGTGCAAGGGATGTACTTTGGGAAAATTTATGAAGACCACTTTTCATGGGAAGGATAGTCGTGCTTCGATAATCCTTGAGAGAATTCACATAGACATGTGTGGACCTTTCTCGGTTTCTTCAACAACAAAACATAGGTATTATGTAATATTTGTTTAATGAATTTTCTCGTAAGAGCTGGATCTTCTTCATGCGGAAGAAGAACGAGACATACTCAAAGTTCTGTGAGTTCAAGGCGTTGGTTGAGAAATATTCGAGGAAGCAAGTGAAAGCTCTCCGAAGCGATAATGGTGGTGAATACATCTCTGGCGAATTCAAAGACTTCTGTAGCAAAGAAGGAATTCGAAGAGAACTCATAGCGCCTCATAACCCACAGTAGAATGGGGTCACGGAGAGAAAGAACAGAATGATCATGGGTGCTGCACAAGCGATGTTGCATAATCAAGGCCTTTCCATACACTTGTGGGCTAAGGCATGCAACACTGCAGTTTATGTGCAAAACCGTTGTCCTCATAGAGTACTTGGCATGAGTACACCCGAAGAGGTGTTTTCTGGTAAGAAGCCTGATATTTCTCATTTGAAGATTTTTGGCTCAACTATTTACATTCATGTGATGAAGGATGCTAGGAAGAAGCTGGAGCCAACTGCAGAGGTTGGGATATTTTTGGGGTACACAGAAACACCCCACAATTATCATGTGTATTTTCTAGACATTCGGATGACTGTCGTGCGATGAGATATCAAATTTCATGAGGAGAAAGCCATGAAGTTGTTGCTTGAGAGGGAGCTACACTTGCATGTAGAGGATGAGCTACTTTTTCCTAAAGATGAACCTCAAGATGTGGATCAGCCACAAGAGGAGGTTCATGGAGTGGAAGAAACCAATCATGCAGTGCCAAACATCAGAGGGCGGAAGCGCACTATAGAAGCTGAGTGACTGAATCTTGATGTAATGCAGAATATAGGAGTTCCTACATCATAGTGCAGGCAGAGATAGTCACCTAACCAATTTACTAGATACATGGCTCTTATGAGCAAGTGTATCGTGACGGAGCCATCCCCTTTCGAGGAAGCTATGGAGGATTTTGCATGGGTAGATTCCATGGTGGAAGAGTATGATTCGATTGTCAGAAAAAGTGCATTGGAGATTGTCCCAAGGCCGGAAGGGAAATCAGTGGTAGGTTTGAGATGGATCTATAAAGTGAAGAAAGTTACTGATGGGACCGTTGAGAAGTATAAGGTAAGATTTGTTGGTTGGGGCTTCTCACAAATTGAGGGGATCGACTATGAAGAAATTTTTGCACCTGTCACAAGGTATTCTTCCATATGCACCATCCTTGCTCTCTCAGTGTAGATGGGTTGGCACATTCATCATATGGATGTGAAGAATACATTCCTCAATGGAATCATTGAGAAGGAGGTGTACATTGAGAAGCCTCAAGGATTCGAAATCTTCAGCAGCTAGTCGCATGTGTGCAGGTTCAAAAGAGCACTGTATGGGCTGAAACAAGAACCTCGTTCTTGGTGCACACGGATAGATAGTTATTTCACCAGACTTGGTTTTTCCAAGAGTGAGGTGGATCCAAACCTATACCAGATTGTGGTGGAGGGTAAGCTTTTGATCATTCTGCTTTATGTATATGATTTAATACTAACAGGTGATGAAATATTGATACACTCATGCAAGGAAAATCTTGAAAAGGAGTTCGAGATGAAGGACTTGGGCCTCCTTCATTATTTCCTAGGATTGGAAATTTGGCAGTGAAAAGGTGAACTGTTTGTGTCTCAAGGTAAGTACGCCTAGGAGATACTGGAGAATTTTCACATGCAAGGCTACAAGCCTATTGACACTCCTCTTCCTGGTGGTTGGAGGAAGGAGGATGCTACATCGGCAGAGGTAGTGGATTCCACTGTTTATCAACAGTTGGTTGGTTCACTCATATATTTAGTCAATACATGACCAGACATATGCTATGCTGTGAACTAGCTTTCACAAGAAATGGTTAAGCCTACCAAGCTCTTTTGGAAAGCAGGCAAGCATGTCCTGAGGTATCTCAGCGGCACATTTGGGTATGGATTGTGGTACAGATAGTAGGATGAGGTGAAGATGCATGGCTTCACGGATGCAAATTGGGCAGCAAGCCCAACGGAAAGAAGGAGCACATCTAGAGGGATTTTTAGTATTGGATCTACAACAGTTTCTTGGTATAGCAGGAAATAATGATCCGTGGCACTCAGTTCAGTGGAGGCCGATTACATGGCAACAAGTTTGGCTGCATGCAAGGCTATATGGATGACGAAGATCCTAGTCGGTTTGTTTGGTTCTCATTTAGATCCTACTGTGATATATTGTGATAATCAAAGTTGCATTAAACTCTCAGTTAATCCATTATTTCATGATAGATCTAAACATATTGACATCTGGTACCATCATATTAGAGATTGTGTGCAGTGGAAGATCATGTTGATTTCTTACATTCCTACAGAAGATTAGGATGCAGATATTCAGATGAAGGCGCTCACCAGGAGCAAATTCGAACACCATAGAGATAGGACCGGGGTGGCAAATAATCCCTATCTTGTTGAGAGGGAGTGTTGAGATTCAACAAGATGATGAGCTTAGTGAAAAGAGTCACCTTCACTAAGTGGGCCTAGAGGCTATTTTTGGCGCAAAGTATATTTTTAGACTATGCCTATTTTTAGACATGTCGATATGGACTTCTATTTTTATACATTTTGGGCGGAGTCTATTTTTAGACTGCCATTATAAAAATAGATATGTCAGATATTATTAGCTCTTAATAATATTTGGACTCTAAACAACAACTTATTCTCTTGGAGCACCTCAGTTCAGTGCACAGATGTGGCATAATAGCTAACAGAAGGAATTACGCTATTCCTGAGGGTTTACTGGAGCTATTGCATGGAGGAATCAGTTAGAACTCAAGTGGCAGAGTTATGACATAGTTAGAAGAGTAGTTATGGAGTTGTGTTCAGTTTAACTTAGTTACACTCAGTTGAGCTAGTTGTATCTAGTCTAACTAAATGATACACTAGTGAGAGTGGAGTGAATTAATTAGTTAATTAATTCACAAATAATAACTCATTAATCAACTAAAGAATACATTAGTTAACTACAGTTGTTAGTATGAATCCTTTGTCGAAGTGTACGAAAAAGGACCACTTTAGCTACGCATAACTAATAGACCTAACAACAAAAGTGGCTGCCAATATCTTCAGATCTGCAGTTAGTTGATCAAGAAAAGAGCTGCAAAAAACCAGATCTATGCATGGAAAGACATTAAGCAGTAAAAATAAGGGTTTGCTCCATATACCAATAGACAAGACAAGAACAATTTTTGAAAGAATTTTTGTATTAAGGGCACCTGGGAGGAAAACAAGAAGGCATATCCAATTCTCCTCTGTGGGATGGGTTCTTGGAAGTCCTCAGCACTTCAGATTTAAGATCTCTCTCTCTCTTGTTGGTGTAGAAAACCCAATGCAAAGAATAGAGCTCAAAGGGAGTTCACACAACAAATAATGGAAAAATGTGACCAAGTGTATAGATCTAGAGTGATCTAATAGGCAACAAAAGGTGAAGAGTGATAGGAAAAACCCTCCTATTTATAACAAAATATTGGGCCATTCTAGATCTTGGTGCATGATTAAAATAATGTTAACCAAATCTAGATCCACCTTTTATGAAATATTTTATTATATTTGTTGGAGGGAAAAGGTATTTGACTTGGGTCAAATCCCTTAATTAGTCAAAAATAAATAAATAAATGATTTATTTATCTTTTTAAGGAAGTGGTTGGAAGATAATCAAATAAATAATGATTTATTTAATTATTTGTGGGTGATTTGGTCATATTTAAGAAGGAATATTATCTAAATAAGATTTAAATAATTATTCCTAGAAAATAATAAGATAAATAAAGGTTTATCTAATTAATTTCTTTGTTTTTGGGTTAAACATGACTGGGAATAATAATTAAATTATGGTTTAATTAATTATTCCATGAGGAAAATAAAAAAAATATAGGTTTGTTTAATATTTCCTTTTGGGGTTTCCTGTTTAGACCATAAACAACCTAATAAATGTGGTTTATTAAGTTATTTAATATAGTGAAGGAAATTTTACTTAGGGTAAAATTGGTCTTACATGGTGTACTTGGGTCCATCTAATGATAATAGGTTAGATGACCAAAAAATGGTGTAACAGATTGCCCCCCAGCGTGCGAGTGTTAAGAGCAAATCGTATGACCGAAGTACGTTGTAAGAACTCAATCACCAGAAAAAAAAAGGGAAGTCAGAGAGAGAAATGCAAGGTAGATAGTGTGCTGAAGAACTAGACCCTGAGGAGACGAGACTCGCAGGTGCAACAAGTCTCTTTTTATGAGAGGGTACCTGTGCTGAAGGCGGCGGGGGAGGCATACCTATGCCCGCCAAGACAAAGTAAAAAAGAATAGTGTGTCCAGCAAACAAGGGACCGAACCATAAAGTACAGCCGGCATAATCATGAGCCAGATAAAAATACAATGAGGAATCCCATATACATGCTGTGCCTGGGATAACAGCCAGGACTTGTACAATAATATCTGAGTACATGAGATACAAATACAACCCAAATGCCCCCTATAAATGGGGAAGGGCTCACAAAATTTGACTGATACATGCAAATCAAAGAGGCGTTGCAAGTGGCTAAGGCCAACATCATCAAATATCTGGAGCTGCATCGAAGGCTGCAAGGAGGAGGTCATCCGGGCATGTGGGGGGCTACCTGCAGGGCCACCCCCTCATGAGGGTTGGGACATCTCACACACACCCGGGAATCATCAAGAGCTGCTGCTGTATCACTGAACCATCAAGTATACGGATCTCGGTCATGCTGAAAGGAGCTGGAGTGGAGAAACAATCAAGTCAAAGGGAAATGAGAGATCCCTTTGCCTGATCCGAGGTACCGAACAAGAGTGGAAGCTGGAACCAAGGTACACCGCCCTCTAGACCTGGCTTCTGGAATGAATGAGCTGATGTCGACAGAAGGAGGTCCGCCATAGGTGAGGCAATGAGAGATCCTCAACTAAGGCACGAGAGAAAATAGTAGAGCGACGGACAGACTGACACTAATGATGATCGTGAAATGGAAAGGACTGAGTAGCAAATGGACGAATTCCCTTATTAGAGCATAAAGGGCATGAATGACATGGAAGCGACTGACACAATATCATAAGGTATAGGGGACAGTGGGACTGAAGGTCATAATGTGTGACACAAGAGAGAGACCAAGCAATGAAGGATGGAGGGCTATAGCGGGGTACAAAGGGACTCGGGATAGACTCCATGAATGCAATGATGACTCAACTTGGATGCTCTAAACAAGGGCGACTCGATGGTGCTACCACACAGTAAAGGCCCAATGGGGGACCATGAAAACATGAGTACAAGATGGTAACTCATGACAAAAATCGACACGAACAAAGACAAGTAAGGAAGCAAAATGGTGCCCCAAGTACAAGTGTCGTAAGTGAGGAAATTCGATTTTAAGGAGAGGTGAAGTGACCCTTCTTGGACAAAATGTGTCTTGGTGAAGTATTAAATCACAAAAAACTAACAGATACCCATTTGAGGGCCCGGTGAGAGCATTCCAACGGTGTAGATGGTTTGTCAAACGGGGCTACGGTATGGTCGCAGCAGTCGAAAGAAAAAACAGGGGTTCTCTTTTAATAAGGCAGTTTTCCCTCCAAATTCACTCATTTTCTATTGTTGCTGTGGTGAATGTAGAGAGGAGAGAAGGCCCTAAATCTTGCGGCGAGCGTAGCGGACAAACCGACCATTGGAATCGAGATCCATCAGTTGCAGGTAAGAGGCCTAACCTTACTCTTTCATTTTGATGGATTGAAAGTTCATTTTAGGGCCCAAAATCTTAGAAACAGACCCTCCTTCATCTCTACGGTTGGGTTGCACTTTTTGGGCCAAAAAGTGCGACCTGGGAAGCAGGTTTCAGGGCAAAAACTGTGACCTATCCCAGAATTGGGCAGAAAACTGCGACCTGGGAGATGAGGGGGTTTTGGTGCTGTTTTATGGTTGAGAGTTTGGTTTTTGTGTTTGGTTATGGTATTCCCGATCTGTATGCTGACAAAGATGATGTTTTTGTGCAGGTATGGCAGATTTACGGGTTAACTGGAGAGAGAGAGACCTGGGTACATTACGGGCAGAGATCTAGGTAGATCAAGGTGTCCGTCGTGTGTTGGCCAGGTTTGGGGTTCTAAATTTTTTGGAGAACCCTTTGATGAGAGCAGGAGAGCCTTTGTTGGCCCGGATTATCAGTTACTAGAATCCAGAGCGTGAGGTCTTTATAGTGCAGGGGCACAGGATCGAACTGACAGTCCAGGATGTGTATTTCCTGACGGGTCTCCCACCACTGGGGATGGTGGGAAACACACAGCCAGTATTACCGTGGGGGCAGCATATCATGGAGTTTGTGGAGTGACATTGTCGACCGGGTCTCCAAGTCAAGGGGACTCGAATACCAATCGGGGATCTAGAGATACTAGAAACCCGTGCAGTGGCCACAACTGTGTTGCATATCCTGGGCAACCAGGTGCTCCATCACATCACTGGGGGGCAGATGATGATTGTGGAGAGTGTGTTGAGTGGGACCTACTATGGGTGCGCCCAAATGATGCTGGTGTCGCTAAAACGACAATTGTCGCTCTGCAAGAGGCAAGTGAACCACGATTGCTCGTATGGGACTTGATTGTGCGCCCTCTTCTTTGAGAAGATCCTGACCTTGCAGCCTCGTATACAGCTTCCAGATGGGGGCCCGAGAGAGCCCAGGATGCGCCGGTGGGGGTGGCTACTGTGCCGAGGAGGAGGAGGGGCGGTCGGGCGAGTGTTTCGACCGGAGTTTGTTGCCCATTGGGATCAAATGCCGTTATACATAGACGACTATCCCTATAGTGGGATGAGTTATTGTGGAGATCCGGACCTGTCACTTCTGCCTGGTCGAGTATGGGGGCCCGATGGTAAGTGACAGATTGCTATTCTTTTATGGGCATGTTAATTTTTTTGAATAGTAGTTAGGGTACTGATTCATGGACTTTTGGTATGAAGATATAGCTCCGGTAAAACCGGCCGGATACATGGGACGACCGGCAGCATCTGGAGCTGCAAGTCTGAGTGGGTCAAGAGCAGTGCATAATGAGGATGCGGCAACCCTTCTGGAGGACATCCGCCGTAGATGTGAAAGGTTACTGACCGGAGTATCAGAGCGCGGGTGGCAGGACTTAGACGACCAGTACATAGAGCCATGTATTGGTCTACCCTCGGAATGGCGAGGTGTCATGCGGCGCATGGCGATGGTCGTTCAGGGGATGCGTGATCTACAGGCTGCAGGGGCAGAGCCATTGGCTCAGGATCCACCAGATAGTGATTAGGTGTGGGGCATGTGGTGCCCCCTAGTGTGTATGTAGGGGCAGTTGGTGCCCCCATTTTTGAGTTTTTTGTAACATGCTATGGGCATGTCGTATGTATCAGAGTATATGGACTCTAAACACATGTTTTGCGACACATATTATGGATATGCATCGTTTTTTAATGATTATAAATGTTATTTTCTTGTATGAAATGCGTGTGATAAATGCCAATCTAGAACATGGTTTGCAATACTATCTACATAGTGATTCTGTTCTCGAGGTACATGGTTGAAAGTTATGGTTTCAAATGCACGTATCAAGAGTTTCACTCGTAAATAGCATCTAAACAGCACAGGGTTATGCACACGATAAACACCATTTAGTTGCATGACAAGAAGTATGGAATCCAAATGAACGTGCAGATGGAGGATGTGATGGAAGAGGGCATCGGCTAAGAGACCACACATTGCATCATATTCAGCCTGATTGTTGGTGGAAGAACCAATGCAGACTCCGTTGGAGAGAACGAGGGCATGCAAGGGGGTGAAGATGGCCCAACCTGCCGAGGCTAGATTCCGGGAGTAACGACTTGCACCATTGGCGTAACCGATAAAGGGTGTGGACGGGGGGTCCTGCAGAATGGTGTTACAAGACAACAAATGAGGGGAGGAGAGACAATGACGGCAGCGTGAGTGTACAGAAGACATCGAGCGGCAACTGCGGGAGGGAGTGCAAGGAGCAGGATGACTATGACTCATATACAAACTAGAGGGTGGTATATGAGGGCTATCGGAAGTATGGCGAGGACTCGAGCTGCGGAGGTCAACAGAGATACGGGTGGAGTGATCTCGTGTATGGGTAGAAAAGAGGTGGTCAGGCGAAACAACAGGGGAGGATGCAGGGAGACTGGGCTCCAAGTGTCTCGCAGAGGAGGATAGGTAAAGAATGGTCGTAGTAGACTCCATCATCTGAACATCAGGGGGGAGAATGTCGATGGGAGCAGGGGGATCCTCAGGCTGGCCCGAAGCATACTGCGCGAGTATGGGAGAGGCGGATTGATTTTGTTCAACCTCATACTCTCGGACTACCTCTAAAGAGGCGCGGTAATGCGTCAGGTGAGGACAATGGTGGGAGTAATGGCCATGAACACCGCACAAAGCACAGGGTTTGTTGGTACGAAGAGTCTTGGGGTTCTTGGTTACGGACGAAGAAGGAATGGAGGCTTCAGGGACCGTAGATTCAGGGAACGCGACTTTAACCATGGGCTGAATACGGGGCAACTCGGGACAAGGATGGGTGGCATGACCGGCGACATCACACAAGGCGCAAGGCTTTGCGGCAGAGGAGGGGCCGGGTTAGTCGTGGTGGTATTGTCTTTGGGTGCCCCCTTGTGAGCTTTTCCTTTCTTCCTGGGAACCGTCACGACAGGAGAAGGGTCTTGTGGAGGTGTTGGGGGCACAGTGGCAACGAAGGAAGCGAGGGGGACCGGTTGAACCGGTGTCAAAGCCATATAGGGTTTGGGGTGACCAGGAGGGGTAGCTGCTGGAGGATCAAGGTACCAGACTGGTATGCCCAAGGTCAGGTTAGGGAGAGAGAGGGTGGCCATGACGGGGACAGAATATACTCCGGGAGGGGGAGCCAGGAAAGGTATCTGCCCAGCAGGGTAATGACCAGGAGGGATGGCTCCGAGATGGTTAAGGCCTGGGGAAACCGATCCAGGAGGATAAAGGGGTTCAGGGATACCAGCTGTGGGGGGAGGGCCAGAAGGAGGAGGTCCGGCTGGCTGAGATGAATGGCTAGGAGCGGGTTGCGGAGGGCGAGGGGGAGGTTGCTGACTAGCCGAAGAAGGTCGCTTAAGGGCAGCCTGAGACGATTGCATCATGCAAACATTCGATAAGCTGGGGTCAGAGATAGGAAGAGGAAGACCAGGGAAGGTTTCGAGCAAAGAGGAATCTTTGTAGACGCCGGGGGAGACACTAGTCAAGGAGTCGACGGTTTGCTTGTTGGCTACAGAAGAGATGGTCGTCTCAGGTGAGGTCTGAGATTTTGGCTCATGATATGTCAACTCGTCGATGGTGACTATCTTTTTATTATGGGGGAAAGACATCTTACGAAAAACTGCGGATGGGACAGCAGACATAGCATAGGTGTAGCTTCACCCCAATAGAATGTTGTAGTCTAGTGGGGCGTCTATGACTTCGACGTCAATGCAAACAGTCTTACTGGTGAGGGTGATAGGACAATTACGAAACAGGCCAATGGGCTAGGAGGCATGGCCGTCCCACGCTCGAAGGGTGATCGTGGAAGGGGCCAACTCAAGGGATTCGAGTTTCTTCCAAACCGAAGCGGACATCACATAGGTGGATGCCCCCTCATCAATTATACACCGGGAAACGTTGGCGTTCCAAATTTTGACTGGGATTTGGAAAGCGACGGAAGGAGGGAGAGGAGAATGGTCCGATTGAGTGGCATCGAAAACAATCATTTGGTCATCAGCAGGATCTACAGTGTCCACGATAGATAGTAGAGCCTTCTTTTGGGAAGGGCACGACTGGAGGAGTTCCAGTGTGGAAATGGCAGCAGGAGATTGCGCCAAATCATCTACTATGCTATACGAATGAGAAACTCGACCAGAAGCAGCGTTTCGACGTAAGGGTCCTTTAGGAATCTTGGTATGAACCTCAAGTTTGGGTTGAGGGATATGTAAGGGACCACTGGATGTCGAAAGAGGCTCTGTAGAACCTGAAGAAGGAGGCTCGGGGGCAGACTGAGCAGGAGGCTTGGGGTACTGGTGAGACCGAGTTTGAAGGTGAAGGTCGACGGTTGGGATGGATCAGAGGTCATCATGAGGATCTGGTAATTGGAGGAACCGGAAATGGAGGGTGGAGTGGAGACCCGCCCGTCAGGTGGTTGGGTAGCCACGAATCCTTGCTGAGGGAAAGGATCAGTAAACACAGCTGGTTGAGTAGTGGCCACATTAGGGGGAGCGTGAGGGGAGGCATGTTGTCCGCGCAATGTGGCTTGAGACTCCCACATCTGCCGCATCTGTGGTAAAAGGGGACAATCGTGGGTGTAATGACCGTAAACACCACAACACGAATAAGGCTTGTTGGTACGAAGAGGCCTGTCTGGCTTGGGCTGAGTGCACTGTTGCTGGTGAGCAGTGTTAGGGTCAAAACCTTGAGGATTGGGTCCACGAGTACCAGGGGCAGATTGATTTGGATTGCCTCTCCGCCTTCTTTGAGAAGAAGGGGGATTAGTCGCGCCCTGTTGTGCAAATGCTTGCCCTGAAGGGGGCTGTAGGTGTTGTTGCTGGGGTTGAGGAGGCAAGGGAGGTGGAAGCGCATATGCTGGAGGAGCTGGCACACTAGGCTGCAGATAAGGGTAATGGTTAGGTTGGGCAACATTGAGGTAAGAAGGAGGTTGGGCAAAAGGAGGAGGCATGCCGTATCCTGGGTACATGCTACCAGGAGGGGGAAGAGTGCTAGAGGTGATGGCCCCTCCGTGAGGGAGACCGTAGCCCATAGGAGGTTGAGCATACGGATGGGAAAGGGCTCCAATGATACCGTCGGCGAAATGAGATGCCCCCGGGGCGTTAGCGCCACTGGGCCTGGGGAGGTCAGGAAGGACGGTATAAACATAACCAGACTGGACGTAGATCAGGTCATATTTCAAGGCTATTTGAAGGGCGGCTTCTTCGGTTTGAGGGAAATGGGAGGCGACATCTTTGCCGATGGGAGCTAGGAGAGAGCGAAGGAACTAGTCCATATAGATCCGATCTTCAAAGCGGGGAGCTCGACATAAGCTGTGTCTACGTCTCCATTCCTGAACATGGGTGGAAAGGCGGGTCGAAGATGTTTTCTTAAAGGAAGTCAAGAGCTCCGTACTGGTATCGTATCGAAGAGGGAGCTGGAAGTAAGATAAAAAGGCTTGGGCAATGGTCGCAAAGGTGGTATGGGAAGAGGTGGCTTGGTCTACATACCATTTAGAAGCTTCGCCGGTAAGCGTGCGTTGGAACAAACGAAGACGGATGGAGTCATCGGTAATGGAATTGGAGGAACACCACATGTGGAAAGATCGGACATGATTGGTTGGATCTTCTCCAACAAGGCCTTCGAACTTAGGGATGTCGGAGGGGAGCTTGGTTGGCATAGCAGGCCAACCAACATCGTGGCGGATAGGGTCATTGATCAATTGATTGAAATCGGGGAGGCTGAGGCCTGAAATGTACGACAGCAAGGGTATGGCTGAGGTAGTTCCTGTGGCGGTTCCGCTAGTAGTAGTTCCGGCATTAGGGCCTGGAGCGCCGCTAGCGTTAGGCCCTGGAACAGACATAATGAAGGTGACAGGGGGAGAACCAGGAGGAGAAGGAGAACCCAATGAATCTGAAGAGGAGTCGGAGTGTGGACTCGGAGGAGGACTGGCTCGACGACGGCGGGACGGAGCAGGTCGATCGACCGGAAACTGAGGGTGAAGGCCAAGAAGTCTCGGGGAAAGGCGCCTTGGGGGCGCAATGATGACGGGAAGAAGGAAACCGACAAGGGAAAAAAGGGACAGAATCAAGTGAGGTCAAGGGCAGAAAATGTGCAGTGACAATTGATTTTAGATTCTTTTCCAGGCGGTGTTAACCAGGCACTTCTTCACTTAGGGTCAGTGTGTGGTGTGCGTTAATTTTAATTTTTAAAACCCTTTTTGTTTTGAGAGCAAGAAAAAAGTGTGCTGCGTAACTGAAAATAAATCCGTAGAGAACAGTATATAATGCTGAAATAACAGAAAATTAACAGCTACTATTGCATCTATCTGATCCAAGAAGGCGGGTCCCTCAAAACTAGTCTAAAAAAGGGGAAAAAATCTAGTCAAAACACACTGAAAAGAGGCCAATAGATCTAAGGTCGGAAGGGACAAGGATCTAAAGGATAAAGCTGCTGAAAAGAGGTGCAGATCATAGCCAAGAGACAGAGGAAAGGTGGCTGGAAAAAGGGAGGAAATCAGCAAAAATCGGAAAGGACAGGGAGGAGGTCCTAAAAAGAGGTCCAAACAAAACGACAAGAGGTGATTTGAAAGGAAGAAAGGCTGATTTAAAGGGATCTGAGGAGGACGTTTCAGATCTGAAAAAGGGAAGGCTGAAACTCTAAAAAACAGACGGCTGAAACAGCTAAAACTCTTCCAAAAAAATTAGAGGGTACTGAAGCCCTAGGGGGCTAGGTTCCCACTTAGATGAGTAAAAATAGATCAGAACTAGGTCAAAGCGGGCTGAGACAGAGGCTGGAAAACCCTGATAGAAGCTTCAGCAAAACCCAGAAAAATTGCAGAAAAACCACTGAAAAATTGGCAGGTCGCAGGTTCTAACCTGTTTTCAGTGCAGGTCATAGAAAATAGGCTTAAAAGTGTGACCTGGAGGTCTAGGTCACAGTTTTTGGGTTGAAAAGTGCGACCTCCCGGTTGTCTCGGCGGCAGATTTTCGGAAAAGTTGCCGTCTCAGTTGCAGCTGATGTCGCTTACCTGCGCAATAGGGCCAGAAACACACGGAAGTTAAAAAATTTAATGTTTTAGGGTTTTATGTGAGAAAAAAAACATAAAAATAGGAAAAATAAACAGTTGAAAAGAAACCCTAGGGTCTGAAGTAGCTGGATATGCAGGAATATGAAAAACGACAGCGGTCGTAATTTAAAACCCGTGTGGAGTCGCCATTTGTTAGTATGAATCCTTTGTCGAAGTGTACGAAAAAGGACCACTTTAGCTACGCATAAATAATAGCCCTAACAACAAAAGTGGCTGCCAATATCTTCAGATCTGCAGTTAGTTGATCAAGAAAAGAGCTGCAAAAAACCAGATCTATGCATGGAAAGACATTAAGCAGTTAAAATAAGGGTTTGCTCCATAATAGACAAGACAAGAACAATTTTTGAAAGAATTTTTGTATTAAGGGCACCTGGGAGGAAAACAAGAAGGCGTATCCAATTCTCCTCGGTGGGATGGGTTCTTGGAAGTCCTCAGCACTTCAGATCTAAGATCTCTCTCTCTTGTTGGTGTAGAAAACCCAATGCAAAGAATAGAGCTCAAAGGGAGCTCACACAACAAATATTGGAAAAATGTGACCAAGTGTATAGATCTAGAGTGATCTAATAGGCAACAAAAGGTGAAGAGTGATAGGAAAAACCATCCTATTTATAACAAAATATTGGGCCATTTTAGATCTTGGTGCATGATTAAAATAATGTTAACCAAATCTAGATCCACCTTTTATGGAATATTTTATTATATTTGTTGGAGGGAAAAGGTATTTGACTTGGGTCAAATCCCTTGATTTGTCAAAAATAAATAAATAAATGATTTATTTATCTTTTTAAGGAAGTGGTTGGAAGATAATCAAATAAGTAATGATTTATTTAATTATTTGTGGGTGATTTGGTCATATTTAACAAGGAATATTATCTAAATAAGATTTAAATAATTATTCCTAGAAAATAATAAGATAAATAAAGTTTTATCTAATTAATTTCTTTGTTTTGGGTTAAACATGACTAGGAATAATAATTAAATTATGGTTTAATTAATTATTCCATGAGGAAAATCAAACAAATATAGGTTTGTTTAATATTTCCTTTTGGGGTTTTCTGTTTAGACCATAAACAACCTAATAAATTTGGTTTATTAAGTTATTTAACATAGTGAAGGCAATTTTACTTAGGGTAAAATTGGTCTTACATGGTGTACTTGGGTCCATCTAATGATAATAGGTTAGATGACCAAAAAATGGTGTAACAACAGTGCATGGAAGTTTCAGTGGAGACCAGTGGAGAGATAGGTGAAAGGGAAAGATAGACTATCAGTTGTGACTATAGTGATGCATTGATTGCATCCAACACTCAGTGGAGATGCCAATGAGGATTTCGTGAGCAATGTTGGAGTAATTCGAACTCATTCAGAGCCATTCTTTAGCAGGGATTGTGCAGTAGAGGCAGGCTAGCAGGTGGCGAAGATTGGTGCATGGATTTGCAAGATTGTTCCTGATTAGTGTGTAGTCATTATATTGTACTAAGAGCTTGATATGATCAGCTTTGTATGAGGATTTTTACATGATCTCTATTACATATATTATATACATATAGTTGGGGTTTTTAGCTTCAGGTTTTCCCATTAAACAACTGTGTTAATGTGTGTGAATTTTTATTGTTTCATGTGTGCATTGCAATCTTGATTTAATTTCCGCAAATGATCAATGGTGGAATAGATTATGTATTTTGCATGAAGTTAAAATAGTGTGAGATCAGGAGAATCTTGGACATATAAAACATAAGTTATATAATTTCTACAATCCCTAATTTGTAGTAATGACCGAAGAAGAGGATGGCTTCCTCAAACAACAATGGCTTTAAGGCTAATGACAAATTGACTCAGAAGGATGACTTCCATGCTTGGAAGATGCCATTGGATATTAACTTGGAAGACCAAGATGTCATAGACTATGTGCAAGGTAAAATCTAAGAGCCTCCATCCATTACTACTGCTAATGCCAAAACAAAGTATAAGAAGGGGGAGATCAAAGCAAAGTTGATGATCAAGGACTCAATTCACAAGAGTCTGGTTGCCTACATCTCTGAGCTGGGAACATCCAAAGATATGTATGATAAGTTGGTCCACATGTTCAAGGCCAACAGTGCGAATCAAGTCCTATTCTTCAAGAATCAATTGAAGAATCTGAAGAAAGGTAGGGCTGATTCTATTCAATCATATTTTCTGAACCTGAATGAGATCATGAACAATTTGCAGGATATTGGGGAGACAATAGCTGACCGAGAGATGGTACTCACCGCACTTGGAGGGATCTCATCTGAATGGCATGTGTTTTGTTAGCCACCTATAATATTTGTCATACCAAAAGGTGGCTAAGAATTTTGAGCCTCCAAGGAACAAATTTTATCACTAAAAATTTTTGGCTCTTGAAGACTCCTTAAAAGGCCTCATGCCTCTGTCCAAAATCTTCATTGTTGTTCCCACTTTTATACTTAGAAAATTCTGCTGATTCCAAGTGAAATATTGTTGAAAGACCTTCATTTTCCCCCCTTCTCAAACCTTCATTTGCTCCCCTTTTCCTCCATAAAAAATCCCTTGTTTTCATGATTTCCCTACTTCCATTCATGAAAATCTCCCTTTCATAGTTAAAAAATCATTTTTTAACTATTTTCGAACCCTCATTTCCATTGAAAAAAATTGAAAAAAACATAAAAAATACAATTCTTTACTATGGAATTAAGCCCCTTTGGGCTAAGTCCTAAACCACTTCCCACACATGCCCCTTACCTGGAAACCAGGCGCTAGTCCCATTGGTGCTTATCGACATCGGAATAAATCAAGTGAGCGCATATGTTTTGTTGCGTAAAAACCCCGATGCGATTAGCCCCCCCTTGTTATAACTCCAGATCTCATGTTTCGTTTGTAAAAACCAAGAGTTATTACCCCGAGCGCTCATCACATCGGAAAAATTCAAGTGCGCAGGTTTTACGCTGTGTTTAAAACTTGCGATGCGATCAGCCTTGTATTGAAAAAACCCCAATCGCATCGTTATTTTTTATATATTTCTGGTGGGCCCACCTCTGGCACTGAAAACTTTCTATTTTTCCTCCCTGATTTCCTTTTTCCTTTGAAAAGTTGAAAAACCCACTTTTCCAAAGTTTTGGTCTAAAAACCCAAGTCGCATGTTAAATATGAAATGGGTTGATCAAAAAGACCGCATCGGAATTTCCGATGCGATTGGTCTTATATATATATAAAACTCTGCTCCTCCGATTGCGATGGCCTGATCGCATCAAAAACCTTTGTAAAGCCTTTCCGATTGCTTGCATTTGAAACTTCCGATTGCGATGGCCCGATTGCACATCGCATCAGCCCTCCCCGATAGTTCAATCGCATCGCATCCTTTCCATCGCATGCACTTGTTTGACCCCGCCGATCGGCCATCCCCGATTCATTTTTTGTCGTTGATCTGATCCTCAGATCAACGGTCTGCGCTAATCACATCGCTTTTTTCAATCGCTCCATTCACTCCCTACCCTCGATTGTGATCCGCCGATTGAATCCAGACTGTCCACGTGTCCAGATCGAACGGTTCAAAAACACTCTCCTTTTTCTTCTCCCGCTCTCCTTTTTTCCTTTCTACACAGATCTCCACCGTTGGATGCTTTCATCTGACGACCGCGCTTTTTCCCCGCCTTCTGAAGTAGTTTAACCCATTTTCGCAGGATTTATTAACTATTGTTGTGTTTCGCAGGTATTTCAAATGGTTTTCCATGGTATTGAAGAGAAATTCTGAAGGCATGGAACGAGGTTTCCCATGTCTTTGAGCTATTAAAAATAGCCATTCGCGGGCCCTATTCCACTGTTTTATCAACGATTCATGAGTGTTGATTCCGTAAAGGGACCTGCGCGGCCTGCACATCGACAAGACACTGTTTTGTTCAAAGCACAGTTAAAGAGTATCAGTTTTTGAAGACATATCACTGCAGAATGAAGATTGAAGACAGATTTGGGGATTACGGCTAAGATTGAATATCAAAAGCCTAATCCCCCAGCTTAAAACACCATTAAAGAGAATTATAAGTGTTTAAAGGGCATAAAGGACTTCCACCATTGCATTCTGAGGCAAATTGATTCCTCAGCTACCACTAAGCCACCTGTTGCCTCAAACCTTTCAAAAAGAGGCCGAAGTTATTGTTCTAAGTCAGATATTTGTCTCAAACACAGCCAGAGCGTTCTTCTGCGAAGAACTTAATGAATAAAATATCTACAGAGTTACTCTACACAGCACGCAGAGCCTCAAAGTCAAATAAGGCTCCCATTGATTTTAAATTCATAATTGTAAACATTAATACAGTGGTCCACCTGTAATACTTCTCCATCGAGCCCCTCGAAGGGTCGAGAAGTCTCAAATATGTATTAATTATCCTTGAGATATTTTTTAGATCCCACCTCCTCATTCTTCTATAAATACCTCAGTAGAAGATGAGCAATTGTTGGTTGACGACGTTGCTAAGCATTGTTATGTAATTGAGCTTGGAACTTCTTATTGTAAATATTATTCATTGGCCCTTGAAGCTCTGTTTGTAACAAATAAGTTAGGCTGAATAGTGAAGATGATTGCTGAGCTGAAACATTGGCCTTGAAGACTCTAACTGGTTTGACATCAATAACAAGCTTTTTCTTGGGATCCTGGTCTATATTACTGGTGAAGTGCCCTTTCTTTGTTATTGTTTCTCCTTCTATGTATGCCATATTGTTCACTATTCTCTGATAAAGAATAGCATTTACAGAGTTAGGATTTACTGTTTATCAGTTCCCTTCTCTAACTGAAAATCTTTGTCTCAATGTTTTCCTCTTATTTGTTTATTTAAAAATGATTCAATACAGTTTAAGCAATTAGGAATGCTAGAGTTTCCCTCATCCTACTGTTTGCTTTAAACATTGTTCTTGAAAGTTATTTTCCTTATTTTCTTATTAAATTTAGACTAGAAAGTGATGGTTTGCCCTGTTTCTAGCTTCTATTCTCCAAAGGTAGATTCTGAAATTTTCCCTTAATGTTGGCTGAAAGCAGACTAGGTTTAAAAGTAATTTATCTGATCTTAAGGTGCACTTTGTTTTCTCTTATTTGTTTTCATACTTTCTAAAGGTAATTATGAGGATTACTAGATTGTTTGTCAATTAAGCTGCTTTAATACAAACTTTCCCAAGAGGTCAATGGTTAGCCCTACACTTGGTTGGTTTTAAACTGTTACTTAAGAGGCTTTTCCTGTTTGGACTGACTATAAATCCCTTGTGAAATTATTATCAGTTTCCACCCCTCCAACACTTTATTGTTTCCATTCCATCATTTTAATCTCAATGATCTTGTGACATAGATGACTTTCCCCTTTGATCACTCTTGATGTTTTTGTTCAATTAAATCCCTGATATGACTCCATAGCCCAATGGACTAAAAAATAGCGTTATATCTATATTTTTAACTTAGCTATTCTATCCACTTGCAACTTCTCACCTTTGAAACTCTTTGCACTTAGAACTGTCCCCTCAAACAGTATTCATGCTCAATCATCCAAAAACAAGCAAAACCCTTGGCCTTCATAACTAGCCTAATATTATTACCCCAAAATTCAAAGACAAATCCATCTTTGCACTTATTGGAGAGATCCCACTCCGGATTCAGGAGGGCTACATCCTAGAATCCCAAAGTTGGTTGAAACAATTTTGTTTCTGTGATCAGACTTTGCCAATCTTGCTGATTACAGATTCCTAACATTTCTGGCGACTCCGCTGGGGAAGCATTTCCCTTAAAAACTTCATAAAACCTTGAGAGTAAAAAGAAACCTTTTCAAGCACTACCAAGTCATGGTAATCATGGTAAAACTTGTTTGAATCAGTGACAAACTAGGTAAGACCTAGGATTCTCTTCAAATTTTATCTAACCTTGAAAGATCAGGTGGCTTAGCCATAAGAGTAAACTCTTTTTGTCTCATAATTGTAGCTAAGTTCTGAAACAAAGTTAGGATATTCTTAAAAACCATACAATTGAAAAATAACTTAGAAAAACCAAAAAATATTTTGGATTGGTATCCAATAAACATGGTGGTGGACCATAAAACCTTTTACCTCCTTAGGAGCTAAAAACTTCCACTTGGCGACTCTACAATCCTTAACAGACCTTAAGACTCCACTAGGAAGAACCCTTATCATTATAATATCATTCAAACTCAGTTAGGGGACTGTAGGGTTGAATTTCAAACAGACTAGTTAACCTTTTAAAGATTGTCATATCTGATTGAAATTTTCTTGTTTATTTGGGTCTAGAAAACATAGCATAGTGGCTTCTAGAAAGATTCACACTAGAGCTCATCCTGAACCTGATCCACCTGAGATAGTTGATGACCCAGAAATTATCCTTTGGAAGTATCCTAGGATTAAATTATCAATTGTTTTCAGATCACCCTTGAGGGTTAATTCAGTTCCCGAAAATCTTACAGCGCTACAAAAATCACAACCTGACTTAGTAAATCCATTTAGAACTAGGTCGTTTGATGATATAATTCTACGAGACTCTGAATTTTCACTTTCATCCCTTGAGACAAGTGAACATCTTGGTAATAGAGAAACAACACCCCCTGATCTTCATTTCCTTCACAATTTAGGTGTCTCTCATCCAAGATCAGCTCAGCAGTCTATTCCTGGTCCATCCACTTCTACTCATCCTACATCCACAGTCCAAACCACTCCACTTCAACCCAATTTCCCTCTTGTAAATCCACCTCCACCTCCTACCATGGCTGCATGGTATGCTCCCCTAGTCCTTCCTGTTCCACTAGTCAATCTTCCACAGGACTATCAGTCCAAAATTCCATTATATGATGCTAACAATGCTACAACTGCATCACAACATGTGGATAACATGAATGACTACTTTAACAGAAATGAGATTGATGATGATTCTATCAAGATTAGATTATTTTCTCAAAGTCTGGGGGGAGAAGTAAGAAAATGGTTAAAAGGCCTAGCCCCCCATCGTATCAATGACCTCCAAGCCTTCCATCAAACATTCTTAAACAAATGGGAAGTAAAGAAGAATCCTCTCCAAGTCCTTTCTGATTACAAGAACATCCATAGAAACACTGGGGAAAGTGTGCAAGCTTACTGCACTAGATTCAATAGTGTATAAAATGCACTCTCCCCAGAACTAAAACCTCCACAAGGCTCAGCTTTAAACAAGTTTCCTGAAGGGTTTGACCCTGAGATGGCCTATCAGCTGAGAGAGAGAGATTTCGCAACTCTTGAAGATATGCAAAGGGGTGCTCTTTCCGTGGAAGTCAACTTAATGGAAAAGAGAGCAAGAATGAAAAATGAAAAGAGAGTGTCTTTTAGAGAGGAAAACACACCTTCTACTTCAAACTCAAAGATGGATAAAATGATGGAAGAAATGATGAAAGAGATGAGCATAATTAAGAGAGCACAAGAAAATCAAAACCAAACTGCTCCTCAAAATAGAAACCAGAACCAGAATCAGAATGTTAGAAGGAACCAACCTCCAAACAGACCTAGGGAAGATGATCAACAAATCACTCCTCCCTTTCATTAAAACTATGTAAGTGAGGTTGAGGAAACAAATGAGATAACCGAGGAAGATAATATCAACATGCTGGGCGTAGCTAATGATGACTTTGAGATTCATTATGATAGAAGACAAGGTCTATATACACCTTATGATGACAAAAGAGATGATGATGAAAATTATTATCAAGACATGGAAAATGTCACCATAGAGCCTCAAAGAGAATATGACCTTAGAAGCAAAACCAGTCAACCAACTCCCAACACCACAACCTCTGACAAATCTTCACAAAACAACACTACAACCAAGCCTAAATTTTTCAAACAGAAGTACAAAACAATGGCTGTAAATTTTGATAAAGGTAAAGGGAAAAGCACTCAAAACAATGAAAAACAAAGTGTAGACATTAGTAGTACTAACACTTCAGCTAGTACTCCTATTAAAACTATTGTGTCAAGTGTAAATAAAACAAATCAGCAAGTTGATATTGCTGATAGAGTAACAGTTAATAAGGCTGAAACCAACACTTTAAAAAGTCAAATTCCTTTCAGCCTGGAGCAGGAAATTTCCAAAATCAAAATCTATGTTCCCTTGACTGAGTTAGCTGCCCGAATTTTGATGGCTTTTAACATAGAGGAAAATGGGGATACTGTCAATCTTAATGATGACCAACCAGAGCTTATTTTTTGTCCAAAGATTGAAGGTAAATATCAAGAGGGACCTGTTCCTCCCTTTTATGTGAGTTTAAACGTTCATGATAAAATTTTACATAACACTATGCATGATTCCGGGGCTTCTCATAATTTAATGCCTAAAGCTGTGATGGAGAGCCTTGGTTTAGAAATTACCAGACCATATAAAGACCTGTACTCCTTTGATTCCAGCAGAGTAAAGTGTTTAGGATTAATTAAGGACCTCTGTGTTACCTTAGCCCAGATTCTAGCCAAATGCCTAGTTATGGATATTGTTGTGGCTGATGTCCCCCCCAAGTATGGAATGTTATTATCAAGGTATTGGGGGGCTAAGTTATAGGGGACTATGAAAATGGACATGACCTACACGACTATCCTTGTTTTCAATTAGAATAGAAGACTCTACAGGGAGTTTCATATGCAATACACGGTTACAAGTCAAGACAGGCCGCAAAACTCCCCTTTATACTCTGTAGATACCAGCCTTGATTCATTTATCATTTTTAACTAAGAAACATTAGATGAACAAGTAACTTTAACAGAGTTAATGGCCGATAGAGAGGAGGAGGTAAATACCACAAAATCGACAAAACAGTTTGCTGCGTTGGAAGACGTTAGCAAATTAAACAAAAGTCTTGAATTACAGGTCATACGTCCTTCGCTTTCGAACCTGGAAATTAAAGAAAACGAACCTCAAATCAACGCAAATCCTGGGGAATCAAAACAGATATGACTAAGTGCTAACATTCCACAACTATCGAGCATGTTAGTTGAAGAGGACGGTAACCAGAACGAAACCGAGAACAACCCTCTATGGAGTATATTTTTTGATGGATCCTACACTAAAACTAATGCAGGCGCAGGTGTTTGGATTACTAACACTAAAAACAACCACATAGAAAACATTTCCTGCAAACTAAACTTTCAGTGTTCTAATAACATAGTGGAATATGATTCCCTGCTTTTAGGCTTACATTTGTTGAAAAATATAGGAGCCAAAAGAATTAAAGTTCATGGGGATTCAGAGTTAGTCATTAGGCAAGTCAACGAGGAGTATAATGCTCATCATCCCAGACTTCGGGCCTACCGAAATGATGTCGTGGACCTTTTGGAAGCTTTTGAAGAGTCTTAATTGATTTTTGTCCCAATAAAGAAAAACATTGCGGCCCACATCTTAGCCTACGCAGCTAGAACATGCTTGATGCCATATAACACCAAAGACTCCACAAATCAGATAAAATTTAGACCAGCTGTGCCTGATATTGAGAAATATTGGCAGTTGTTTGACAGTGACAAACAAATAGAAGACTTCATGCAATTCAAGAATGAATTCGAGCTAAATAGTTCTGACTCAGACTATGAAACAGACTGCAAGGAAGAAAATTTTCTTGATGAAGAAGAACCGTCCCCTGATCTTGCTAATATAAATCTGTTGTCAAGCGAACTTCAAAGCAAAATAGAAACGAATGCAGAGCTAGAAACAGAGGATTTAGAAACTCTACACTCTAAAGATGAATTTTTTCCTAAAGGTCTGTCTCCTTTAGAAGAGTTGTTCGATTTTAACGATGTGGAAAACAAACCAAAACTGGAACCTGTAGAGACTGAGGTAGAAGAGTGCAATATAGGCAGTGAACTTAAATCTATGATGATTAAACTGTCTAAGACTTTACCAGCTCACATTAAACTTAAATACATTGAGCTGTTTAAAGAGTTTTCTGATGTTTTTTCTTGGAGTTATGAAGATCTTAAGTCCTATGACACTGAAATAATACAGCACAAAATTCCCCTCAAAGAGAACCAAAAACCATTCAGATAGAAGCTACGCAGAATAAACCCTGTTCGGTTACCATTAGTTCAGAAGGAGATCATGAAAATGAACGATGTTGGTATTATTGTCCCTATTAGATATTCTGAATGGGTATCTAATCTGGTGTCTATTAGGAAGAAAACTGGAGAAATCAGGCTTTGTATAGACTTTAGAGACTTAAACAAAGCTTCATTAAAAGATAACTACCCTTTGCCCAAGATGGATTATATTTTGCAAAGGGTGGTAGGATCTAAAAGAGTTTCTTTGCTGGATGGCTATTCAGGGTACAATCAGATTTTAGTTCACCCTGCTGATCAATTAAATACAACCTTTACTACACCATGGGGCACTTTCATGTATGTGAAAATGCATTTTGGTCTAATGAATGCTGGAGCAACTTTTCAAAGAGCCATAGACATAGATTTCTCAGAAGAACTGGGCTACTTCATCATTATCTATCTTGATGATGTTACTGTGTTTTCAAAAATAGATGAAGAGCACTTGGAACATTTAAGAAAATTTTTCGAGAAATGCAGAAAGTTTGGAATATCCTTAAACCCTAAGAAGACACTATTTGGTCTCCAAGAAGGTAAAATTCTTGGACACATTATTTCTGAAGAGGGTATAAAGATAGATCCAAAGAGGATTGAGGCCATATTGCAAATCTCTCATCCTCGAAATATCAAGGAGTTGCAGTCTTTCATTAGAAATATTAACTTTTTGAGAAGGTTCATCCCCAACTTGGCTGAGCTTCTTAGGAATATCACAAACATGTTGAAGAAGGAGCAAGGGGTAAAATGGACCTTGGAAGCAAAGAATTCCTTTGAGCTGGTGAAACAAGCCTTAAGCAAAACACCGGTTCTAATAAGTCCTGATTTTTCAAAATATTTTTATATCTTTTCATTTGCATCAGAGCATACCATAGCTGTTTTCCCTTTACAGAAAAATCCACAAGGACAAGATCAGCCTATTGCATTTTTTAGCAAGGCATTGAGGGATGCCCCTTTGAAGTATAACATTATGGAAATGCAAGATTTTGCTTTGGTTAAAGCCTTGAAAGACTTCAGAGTATACATCCTTCACTCACACATCATTTCCTTTGTCCCAAACTCAGTTGTTAAAGACATTATAACACAGGACCCAGATGGTAAGAGAGGTAAGTGGATTGCTGTTATTCTTGAATATGATTTAGAGATAAAACCCACTAAACTCATCAAAGGCAAAGGTCTGGCTAGATTAATGGCTGAATCCAACTTTGAAGTTCTTGATATTAATATGATTAATTCTTTGGATGACCAAGAATAATTCTCAACTCCTATAATTGAAGATAATTTTATGAATTCTCCTTGGTATGCTAATATTATTTATGTTTTGCTTAAATTGAATACACCTCCTGGTTTGAAAAAAACAAAGGCAAAATTCCTTAAATTAAAAGTTGTAAACTATTTCATTATAGATAGATGTCTTTATTGGAAAAATGCAAGTGGTCTATTGCTTAAATTTTTTCCTGAGTTTGATGCAGAGAAGGTTAAGCACAAGTTCCATGAAGGAGAGTGTGGAGGTCATTTGTATTGGAAGACAACAGGCAAAAAATTTTTGAGGGCTAGTTTCTATTGGCCTACTCTTTTTCCTGATATCCACAAGATGATCATTTCATGTCATAAATGTCAATTTTTTGAAGAAAAAAGAAAACTCCTGCCTCTGCCTCTGCATCCAATCACTGTTGAAGCCCCATTTCAACAGTGGGGACTTGACTTCATAGGATAAATCCATCCCCCATCTCCTGCCCAACATAGATGGATTCTCACTGCCATAGAATCTTTCACTAAGTGGATAGAAGCCATACCTTGTAGGCAGGCCAATGATTCAGTTATTATAAAATTCATGGAGACTAAAATTCTCTCCAGATTTGGCTGTCCTACCAAGATCATCACTGATAATGCAACAACATTTGGATCAAAGAAGATGGTTGAGTTTTGTCATAGATATCAGATAACATTGGGGCATTCCATGGCCTATTACCCTCAAGGTAATGGACTTGCAGAATCCTCAAACAAAAGCTTAGTGAACATAATCAAGAAATTGTTGGAGGATAACAAGAAGTCTTGGCACACAAAGCTTGTTCATGCACTTTGGGCTGACAGATTGACTTTGAAGAAATCTATTGGCATGTCACCTTTTCAGCTTGTCTATGGTACTGATGCAATTTTTCCAAACAGCCTTGGTGTACCAGTAATAAATTTGATTCAAGAGTTGCAAACTGAAGATAATGACATGATTAGAAGAATAAATCAGACCATTCATCTTCAGCAGACCAGAGAGGAAGTTTATAACAAAGCATTGCAGAAACAGGACAACATTAAAAATCTTTTTGACAGAAGAAAAAAGGCCAGCAATTTCAAGATTGGAGAAAAAGTTTTAAAATGGGACTTAAGGAGGGAAGACAAGGGTAAGCATGGAAATTTTGACAACTTATGGCTTGGCCCTTACTCTATTCATTCGGCTGCTGGTAACAATGCATTTTTTTACAAGAGTTGAATGGAGCAGAATTTTTTGGAGGTCCTGTCAATGGCAGGATGCTTAAACATTACTTCTCTTGATCCTTGACATGTTTTAAAGCCTTTTTATCTTTTTTTCCATTATAAATATCTCATCCACCATTGCATTCAAAGTTAGAAAATTCAAAAATACAAAAACAATGAAAGAAAGAAAAGAGGGTAGATTGATAAAACAATAAAGGTACAACCCCATACCAAAAAAGAGAAACAAATCTGAAAGTGTGCAAGTTTAAATGCCACTCCTACAAAACACACTTCTAGTTAGTCAAACAACCTAATCTTGACTAACTAGCTTTTGAATTTACTGCTGATAGGATAGTGAATTTGATTTTCCAAACTGTTTAATCTTGGTTTATCAGTAGGTAGATTAGGATAGAAATGAAAGGTTCAAAAATGTTCAAAACCTGAACCTAAGTTTCCAAGCAAAAGAATGACTCAAATCTGTTTTATTTTCTGAGTCAAGAGATGAACAAATCTGGTTCTAATTAGACCAAAATCTGAACCAGAAAACAAAAAAGAACAGCTGAAAAAGAGTCAAAACAGAACTGTAAAAGAGTGAAGGAAGTGCTTGAATTTTCAGATCTTAAGCCTTCCATTTTTTGATTTAATTTTCTGCAAAAAATGTCTATGTGTAGCTTGTTTTTATGCCATAGATTTTAGCAAGTCAAAACAGCTTAATCTTGACTTGGCTGTTTTTAAATTTCTGTTATAGAAATTAGAGAATAAAATTTGTTAGACTGTTTAATCCTAACAGATTGATATAATAGGTAGAGAATCATATGGGCTCAACTATTTAATCTGAGTCCATGGAGAAATAAGGAGTAGAAATAGATTAGATTTCCTGCTTTCAAAAGAACAAAATGTTGTGAAAATATTTTTCCAATCCAAGTGCACTCTAATGAAGAAAAAATGCTAGATCAGTAGGATTGGGTAGGTAGAAAGCTTGTAGATGAAAATCCATCATTTTCATAGCTGTTAATATGTTTTCAGAGAAGATTATCCTAGCAAAGGAAGAGCAGCCCAATGGATCAGGCATAGGTCAGCCTCCCAGAGAATGCAGGTCTAAAGTTCTTGATACCTTCAAGAAGGCATCATCCCCAAGTAGAGCCACTGTTAGCCACCTATAATATTTGTTATACCAAAAGGTGGCTAAGACTTTTGAGCCTCCAAGAAACAAATTTTATCACTAAAAATTGTTGGCTCTTGAAGACTCCTTAAAAGGCCTCATGCCTCTTTCCAAAATCTTCATTCTTGTTCCCACTTTTATACTCAGAAAATTCTGCTGATTCCAAGTGAAGACTGCTGAAAGACCTTCATTTTTCCCCCTTCTCAAACCTTCATTTTCTCCCCTTTTCCTCCATAAAAACTCCCTTGTTTTCATGATTTCCCTACTTCCAGTCATGAAAATCACCCTTCCATAGTTAAAAACTCGTTTTTTAACTATTTCCGAACCCTCATTTCCATTGAAAAACATTGAAAATAAAATAAAAAATACAAGTCTTTACTATGGACTTAAGCCCCTTTGGGCCAAGTCCTAAACCACTTCCCCCACATGCCCCTTACCTGGAAACCAAGCACTAGTACCATTGGCGCTCATCAGCATTGGA
The DNA here is from genome assembly GCA_034641835.2 of Pinus albicaulis. Lineage (NCBI taxonomy): Eukaryota > Viridiplantae > Streptophyta > Pinopsida > Pinales > Pinaceae > Pinus > Pinus albicaulis. The sequence goes on from CM076579.1 coordinate 1,134,050,322, forward strand.
ATAAATCAAGTGAGCGCATATGTTTTGTTGCGTAAAAACCCCGATGCGATTAGTCCCCCTTTGTTATAACTCTAGATCTCATGTTTCGTTTGTAAAAACCAAGAGTTATTACCCTGAGTGCTCATCGCATCAGAAAAATTCAAGTGCACAGGTTTTACGCTGTGTTTAAAACTTGCGATGTGATCAACCTTGTATTGAAAAAACCCCGATCGCATCGTTATTTTTTATATATTTCCACTGGGCCCGCCTCTGGCGTTGAATACTTTCTATTTTTCCTCACCGATTTCCTTTTTCCTTTAAAAAGTTGAAAAACCCACTTTTCCAAAGTTTTGGTCTAAAAACCCAAGTCGCGTGTTAAATATGAAATGGGTTGATCAAAAAGACCACATTGAAATTTCCGATGCGATTGGTCTTATATATATATAAAACTCCGCTCCTCCGATTGCGATGGCCCGATCACATCGGAAACCTTTGTAAAGCCTTTCCGATTGCGTGCATTTGAAACTTCCGATTGCGATGGCCCGATCGCACATCGCATCGGCCCTCCCTGATAGTTCAATCACATCGCATCCTTTCCATTGCATGCACTTGTTTGACCCCGCCGATTGGCCATCCCCGATTCATTTTTCGCCGTTGATCTGATCCTCAGATCAACGGTCTGCGCTAATCACATCACTTTTTTCAATTTCTCCATTCGCTCCCTACCCCCGATTGTGATCCGCCGATTGAATCCGGACCGTCCACATGTACGGATCGGACGGTCCAAAAACACTCTCCTTTTTCTTCTCCCACTCTCCTTTTTTCCTTTCTACGCAGATCTCCACCGTTGGATGCTTTCATCCGACGGCCGCACTTTTTCCCCACCTTCTAAAGAATTTTAACCCATTTTTGCAGGATTTCTTAACTATTGTTGTGTTTTATAGGTATTTCAAATGGTTTTCCATGGTATTGAAGAGAAAGGCCGAAGGCTTGGAAAGACATTTCCCGTGCCTTTGAGCTATTAAAAAGAACCATTCGCGGGCTCTATTCCACTGTTTTATCAACGATTCATGAGTGTTGATGCCGTAAAGGGACCTGCGCAGCCTGCACATCGACAAGACACTGTTTTGTTCAAAGCATAGTTAAAGAGTATCAGTTTTTGAAGACATATCACCGCATAATGAAAATTGAAGGAAGATTTGGGGATTACGACTAAGATTGAATATCAAAAGCCTAATCCCCCAACTTAAAACAACCTTAAAGAGAATTATAAGTGTTTAAAGGGCAGAAAGGACTTCCATCGCTGCATTCTGAGGAGAATTGATTCCTCAGCTACCACCGAGCCACCTGTTGCCTCAAACCTTTCAGAAAGAGGCCGAAGTTATTGTTCTAAGTTAGATATTTTTCTCAAACGCAACTAGAGAGTTCTTCTGCGAAGAACTTAATGAATAAAATATCTGCAAAGTTACTCTACACAGCACGCAGAGCCTCAAAGTCAAATAAGGCTCCCACCGAGTTTAAATTCATAATTGTAAACATTAATAGAGTGGTCCACCTGCAATAATTCCCCATCGAGCCCCTCAAAGGGAGGAGAAGTGTCAAATATTTATTAATTATCCTTGAGATATTTTGTTAGATCCCACCTCCTCATTCTTCTATAAATACCTGAATAGAAGATGAGCAATTGTTGGTTGACGACGTTGCTGAGCATTGTTATGTAATTGAGATTGGAACTTCTGATTGTAAATATTATTCACTGGCCCTTGAAGCTCTGTTTGTAACAGATAAGTTAGGCTGAATAGTGAAGATGATTGCTGAACTAAAACATTGGACTTGAAGACTGTAACTGGTTTGACATCAATAACAAGCTTTTTCTTGGGATCCTGGACTATATTACTGGTGAAGTGCCCTTTCTTTGTTATTGTTTCTCCTTCTATGTATGCCATATTTTTCACTATTCTCCGATAAAGAATAGCATTTACAGAGTTAGGATTTACTATTTATCAGTTCCCTTCTCTAACTGAAAATCTTTGTCTCAATGTTTTCCTCTTATTTGCTTACTTAATAATGATTCAATACAGTTTAAGCAGTTAGGAATTCTGGAGTTTCCCTCATCCTACTGTTTGCTTTAAACATTGTTCTTGAAAGTTATTTTCCTTATTTGCTTATTAAAGTTAGACTAGAAAGTGATGGTTTTCCCTGTTTCTAGCTTCTATTCTCCAAAGGCAGATTCTGAAAGTTTCCCTTGGTGTTGGCTGAAAGCAGACTAGGTTTAAAAGTACTTTATCTGATCTTAAGTTGCACTTTGTTTTCTCTTATGTTTTTTCATACTTTCTGAAGGTAATTATGAGGATTACTGGATTGTTTGTCAATTAAGCTGCTTTAATACAAACTTTCCCAAGAGATCAATGGTTAGCCCTACACTTGGCTGGTTTTAAACAGTTACTTAAGAGGCTTTTCCTGTTTGGACTGACTATAAATCCCTTGTGAAATTATTATCAGTTTCCACCCCTCCAACACTTTATTTTTTCCATTCCATCATTTTAATCTCAATGATCTTGTGACATAGATGACTTGCCCCTTGGATCACTCTTGATGTTGTTGTTCAATTAAATCCCTGATATGACTCCATAGCCTAATGGACTAAAAACCAGCATTATATATTTCTTTTTAACTTAGCTATTCTATCCACTTGCAACTTCTCACCTTTGAAACTCTTTGCACTTATAAATTTCCCCTCAAACAGTATTCATGCGCAATCATCCAAAAACAAGCAAAACCCTTGGCCTTCATAACTAGCATAATATTATTACCCCAAAATTCAAAGACAAATCCATCTTTGAACTTATTGGAGAGATCCCTCTCCGGATTCAGGAATGCTAGATCCTAGAATCCCAAAGTTGGTTGAAACGATGTTGTTTCTGTGATTGGACTTTGCCAATCTTACTGATTACAGATTCCTAACATGTTCAACACTACCATTCTTAATAACAATGTGATACCTAACTTTGATGAAGTACTATCGAGATGCATACAAGAAGAGACAAGAATGAAGGAGTATGAAAATGAACGACATGCTACCTATGTTACTCATTCTAGAAATAAGAACTTTGGTGGTCCAAAGAACAAAGGAAGAGCGGGGGCCCAAGGAAAGATGCGCAAGTGTTACACTTGTCATAGGCCAGGTCACTATGCTAGAGAATTCCCTTTCAAGAAGGATTCTCCCGATGATGATGAAAACAAAAACAACCAGAGGAATGGAAATAAAAGGAACAATAGGTTCAAGGGGAAGAGGAAGGCTCCCTCCAGCGGAAATAGTCAACCTTTCAAAAGGTCAAGAAACTCCAGGTATGAGGAATGAAATTCTGTTGATAAAAGAAATGAATTCATTCTTGTATCTTCCCTCTCTACTCCATCTCCACCTGACACTATGGATGTCTGGTTGATAGATAGTGGTACCTCAAGGCACATCAATGGGTTCAAGGAAGCAATTTCTAATATGGCTGAGAAGGATAATAATATGGAAATTATCCTTGGAGATGATGCCACATATCCCATGAAAGGGACAGGGACTGTAACCCTCCATTTGTCTCAAGGTCAAGTCCTCTATTTAGAAGATGTACTATGTGTACCCGATTTGAAGAAGAACCTTGTGTCTATATCGTCCATGGAAGACAAAGGTTTGAATGTGGCATTCATTGATGGGAAGGTTCATATTTGGAAGAAGAGCTTCAAGGAAGCTATCACAATTGTGTTTAGACTTGATACACTCTACCAGGTTGGAGGAAGTCCACTGGGAGTGATGACATGTGATACTATCTGACAGACCGATAATGGCACTGAATATGAGACGTACAAGTTCAAGAAATTTTACAGAGAAGCTGGCATCAAGAGGGAGACAAAAATTGTCTATACTGCTAAGCATAATGGAATTGCATAACAAAAGAACATGACCATTGTGCAAGCTTCCGGTGCAACAATATGTGACCAAGGTCTACCGAAGTTTTTGTGGGGAGAAGCTGTGAACACTGTTGTGTACATACAATACCGATGCTCACATTTCTCTCTAGAATCCAAAACTCCTGAAGAGGTTTTCTCTATTAAGAAACCTGACATCTCACATTTTAGAGTTTTTGGAGGTCCTATTTATTTTCATGTGTCGAAAGAAAAGAGGAGCAAGTTGGATGCTTCTAGGAAGAAGGGAATGTTTGTGGGCTACAACAAAACTTCGAAGGCATATAGAGTTTATGTGCCTGCTCAAACAGAAGTGGAGATATGCCACGATGTCACCTTTGACGAATATGCTTCCCTGAGGAAAGTATTCAATCTTCCGAGATATGAGGAAGATCATGAAGCAAGGCCTGGAAATCAAGAAGAATCGAAGGATGAGACAATGTCCAATGCTGAAGGACCGATGGACCCAATTGATCCACCTCCTTCGATAGGGAACATACCATCATGGCTCAAGGACACTCTCGAGGATGCCAAGGGACATATGGCCCCAAGGGGGACATTTCGTGAAAGAAAGAAGCTCAATAGGTACCAAGGGTATCTAGCAGCCATGAGTACTATTGTACAATCCGAGCCTGGATCTTTTGAGGAAGTCGTAAAGAAACAAGACTGGAAAGATCGTATGCATGAAGAGTATGAGCCCATAATGAAGAATGATGTCTGGGGCGTGGTTCGAAAACGAAAGGACAAAGAATCTGTCACCTAAAAATAGCTCTACAAGATTTGTTGCCTATGGCTTCTCTCAAAAGGAAGGCATAGACTATGATGACATATTTGCACCTGTGGCCCGACATACCACCATCTGATCTATCATAGACCTTGTAGCTACGCAAGGATGGAGTCTTCATCAGATGGATGTGAAGACCACATTTATACATGGTGCGATAAAGGAAGAGGTGTATGTGGAGCAATCTCTGGGGTTCGAAGTCTAGGATCGGGATACACATGTCTGCAGGCTGAAGAAATCCCTCTATGGGTTCAAGAAAGCACCAAGATCTTGCTACGAGAGGATAGATAGCTACCTGATGAAGATGGGCTTCACTCATAGTAATGTTGATCCAAACCTTTACTTCAAGGTTTATAGAGAAAAGCCTCTCATTCAAGTGTTGTATGTGGATGACCTCTTCCTGACAGGTGCTGACCCTCTCATTCATCAGTGTAAGAGGGAGCTCACTACTGTGTTCAAGATGAAGGACCTAGGACTAATTCATTACTTCCTAGGCTTGGAGGGCTAGCAGAGACCTTGCGAGATTTTCCTTTCTCAAGGAAAATACATTGTGAATCTTCTGGAAAGATTTGGTATGGTGGACTGTAAGTCCATGTCAACACATATGGAGCTCAAGTTTAAGAAGTTGAGTGGCAGCATTTTTGGGCCCATGTTAGAAAATCCTACTGAGTATCGTCAACTCAGAGAGGCCCTAATGTTCTTAGTGAACACCCATCCAAATGTATGTTGTGCAGTGAACACTTTGATTCAACACATGGTTGATCATAACATTCACTAGGTTGGTGCCAAGAAAGTCTTGAGATATCTCTGGGGCACAATAGACCATGGGATGAGATACATTTTCGGGAGCATGACACTCCTTGGATATACTGATGTCTATTCGGCTAGCAGTGTGGTGGATTGCAAGAGCACATATGGATGTTGCTTCACACGTAGATCTGCTTCCGGCAGTAAACATAAGTGATTAGCCTTGAGCACCATTGAGGCCAAATAAATTACAACATGTATGGCCCGTTGTGAAGTCACTTGGTTGTGAAAGCTCTTTAGTGAGTTTTTCGAGCATGTGCTATATGCCACCATTATCCTTTGTGATAACCAGAGGGGGATTCGTTTATCAGAGAATCCCATGTTCCACGATCGATCCAAGCATGATGATGGATGCTACTACTTTATCCAGGATATGGTACATCATGGTGCCATAAGGCTCGATCATATAAGAAGTGATGAGCAGGTCACAGATATTCCCACAATGCCATTGCGAAAGGTCATGTTCCTAACCTTCGGTGAGAATCTTGGAATCGTGGAACAACCCTATTCTGATGGTCCTGTTGGAATATGATCTCTTGAGCTCTATGGGGCTTTCGGGATAACTTCTCAAAGTTATAAGCAACCACAGGGATAGGCTTGCTGAACCTTGTTGGTGTGCTTCTGCCCCACCATTATGATGATTGAGTTGGTTCACCTCTCATGACCTGTGCCCCATATGCATCCTACCCACTTGAGTTCCAGACTCATGGGAAGTACCTCTCATTTGGCCAGTGAGGTGGGAAAATCTATAGACTAGTAGAAAAGACTGATAGGCGCATCAGAGATTTTCGTACTCTCTATCTAGGATGGCACGGTCCAGCCACTTGATCTAGGATCAAGTATAGAGAGGTTTCGGACCTCCAACTGACTCCGGGTCAGTGAAACTAACTTAGGGTTAGTATATGAATCTCTTGAGTCCTAATGAGGTTCTAAACCTCTAACTGACTTCGGGTCAGTGAAACTAACTTCAGGTTAGTATATGACTCTTTTGAGTCCTAGTGAGGTTTCAGACCTCCAACTAACTTTGGGTCAGGTAAACCAACTTTAGGTTGGTATGAGAGTCTTTGTGAGTCCTATAGAGGTTTCGAACCTCTGGGATGAATCTGTCAGCCGAGAATGATGTCTTTGTGACTGAACCACTTATGCTCTGAAATAAATAAGCCAACAAAGTAAGTTGCAGTGGGATGATGCACGATTTTTGGATTGCACAGGTGGATGGAATTATCCCTAGTTGAGAGGGAGTGTTAATTTTGGACAACTAGGTCAAACTCCATGTTGTGATGCTCAAATGAATATACCAATATTTTTATTATGTTCCTCTTTTGGAGAGGTGCAAGACCGATCTAAAGATCATCTTGATCTGATGAGAAGAACATTTATTTTGAATTTATTCAAGATATGTGCAGGTCGACCTTAAGGTTTTGTGCCCCAACAGTTTTGTCACACACCCTCACTGATGCATATATACTAGTCAATGTTGGAGGACATTTCACTCATCTCATCCTCACACATTTCTCTCTCTTAATCTAATTGGTTTTATGTATTTGGTGGCTTTTTTCTCCACACATGGGAATTTTCAGCAGCAACACATTTCTGATTTTAGTCTAGGGTTTCTGCAGTAAACTTTGACCAGCATTGACATTGGTCAACGCAAGGTTAAATCGACCTGAAACTCTCCCAAAATTTTGATTTTCCTAATTCACATTTTTTGGCACTATTCTTGAGGAAAAACATTGACTTTGACTTTTTAGCATTGACCTAGCTACTGTTGTTGTTTGTGTTGACCGTTTGGCTATCCTAAAGGGTTGTGTGACATTGCTAGTTGGCTGACCATATTGAGACTTTGCTGGTTGAACCATCTTGTTGACTGTTGTAACGCACCGACACACTTATATATTTTTGGCTTGTCTTATATTGATCTACTGTTATGTTCTATCAGCATTTTAATTTATTGTTTATGTGATTGCTGTCTAATATTGAAGAGAAAGTAAATTTGCATCAAGCATAGAAAATATACATAAATTTATAGAAAATCTCTCTGAAATGAACCCACAACCTTCCCAATATTAAACACAGCTCGCACCATTCTTCAGCAAGTTGGTTCATTTCCATACCTACACAAATTGCAAGGGTTTGACATAGAAATAACAGTTGAATTCCTGCAGAACCTACAGGAGGGACATACCAGAATCAGAGGAAGGATTATACCAGTCAAAGAGGATATCATCGCTGAGGTCTCCGGAATACCAGCAGAGGGAGAAAGATGGACACAAAAACACCTTCTTCTACAAGAAGCAATTTAATCATACCAGGACCCACGAGAACCATTGGAATAGAAAGGAAAGGGGATTAACCCTACGTCCCTACAACAACCTTGGCAGGAATTGGCAACATTCATTCAAAGATACATCACATGTGATCGATGCCAAGACATGGTAAAACCCTGCCACCTCAAATTTTTAGTTGTTCTTAAACAAAATTTTTTAGCTAATCTGCCTGTTAGTGTCAGCCTTTGCAGCCTTCCTCCAGTGATCAAACATGCTCTTACAAAGTGATTTTAAGGTGTCAAGGTCAAATTTTTTCATTTCAAAGAGTCTTCAAGCAAAATTTGGTCACTAGGCATTAGGTCTAGGGGTTGCTTTTACTCCTGTCAAAGTTGTCCAAATTTCGGTCCATGTCACCATTCAGCTGAGTGTACCATCATTCAGAGGGTTTTCATCATCATGTCAAGTTCCATTGGGTCATTTTACAGCTTGTTCATGCTTCAGTTGTGCCTAAGTAAGGTCCATTTCCCTCTCCTAGGGTTTTGGAGGTAATTTCTCTTGGATGGTCAAATCATTAGAAAAACTTGTATCCTGATGTTCATACACCTTCCCCTATCATTAATGTACCTTATTAAACACTTCCCATCACCGAGATCCCCCAAATTCCTCATTTTTCCACAAACCCTAGTTTCTTGCCACAACTTGGCAATTTTCTAGGCTAGGCCTGTGTTTTGCCCTTTTGGACCCCTTCCCCTCACTCAATCTCTGAGATTCCACTTTCCCCTACTTCCTAACATCCCTCCCTACTTCCCAAAATTTCCCCAAGAATTTAGAAGCCCATTATCCCCTTCATTTCGCTTCATTTCGACAAAATCCCTTGTTTCACACATCGGGATAGGTTTCACTCAAATGATGTTTCAGAGCAATCAAAGATGAATTTTGGAAAAATGAGAGAGGTTTTTTTCCACAACATTCCAAGGAAGGAAAAACTCCTTCACTTTTTACACAGGTATAATGGTTTTGGAGAAATGTCAAGAATACCGTTCCCTCAGGAGAATTGATGCACCTGCAGGAAGTAGTGTTGGGAGATTTGATTTTTGAAAGGGTAAATGAAGTCCAAATTGCAAAATTATACTTGTGTTGGAAAGTAGACTCCAATATATTTCATCAAGTTATCAATGAGATTGATTTTGATTCCATATGTCAGCAGGCTGAAAGGCTACTTTTACCATATAGCTCGGCGCGTTACTCATATAGATTTTTGGCTGATTTTTCATTTTCCAGCTCAAGATTTCGGCCAGTTGGACCAGTTTTGTTTGTGGATGTAATTTTTGAGTTGTCTTGATGTAATTTTGTGTTTTTAATGTAACTTTGACTCACTTTTACCTATTCTAGAAGATTCATTCACCAAAAGGTGAAATGTAAGTGAATGGATAAGTTTCCTAGCATATAGAGGCAAGTTGTTTCATTGCCTATTTTCTAGTTCCTAGTTTAGATATGGTTGAAACAGCTCCTAGAATGATGAGCTCGACCCCTAGATGCATGGGGATGAGTTAGGATGGTATTCATATGATGTAATTTCTCAATCAAAGCTGTAAAGCTGATAGGTTGGACTCTTGGGGAAGATTTTGGCACACTATTGTACATATTTTTCATATTTTGGCTAAGGAAAGATCAGAGGTTTTGCAGCACCTGTTGGGATTCTTGTGGATTTCAGTTCTTGATGATGTTTTCTCTCATTTTATTGTAAGTTATTTAATGTTTAATGTATGCCATTCCCTTCTTATGCTTCTGAAACTAAATGAATGAGTAAATGAGGTTGAATCCATTGATTTCAGTGCTCTGCCTTTAAATTTGTTTAGTTTTACATGTTTTCTCCTGTTTGGAGAGGATCCATGTTCTCCCTTGCCCTCTTAAGCTCCTTGTCATTCTGATCCATCCATATACCCGATCAAAAGCATCAAGACTACTACATACCTTACCCCAACTCGAATTCTGCAAAGATCTGGCCTTATCCCCGGACCCAAAATTGTTTTTCCCATTTTTTCAACAAAAACCCAAAAATCAAAATCAAACTTTCCTATCTCTTTACTAGCCTAAAATCAGTACCAATTATAAGTCATCTCGCACCCTATTTCTCAATTTATCAAGATAGACCCGGAGAGAGCCCTCTCTTGTCCTCGTAGGGCTAGCTACGAGGCTGAGCGTGGTTTGATGTAGCCTTGAGTTTTACCTTATTTCAGCCTAAGGTAGATTTGAGCGCTAAAAATGCCTTCTTTCTTGAATTCATTATTACACGACATTTTTGTTCGAATTAGAAAGGCCAAAAACCCCCAAGCAGTCGTCAACTACCATGGCTTAATCAAATTAATTATCATTCATGAGCTAGAAAAACAGAAGACATATTCAGATAAATTTATTAACCCTACCGTGCATGCCCCTGAGGAAAACCCTGTCGGAAAAAAAATTGAGCTTCCTAGAATAAATATACCAAAGAGAGAAAGAGGGAAAAGGGCCCGTGCTTTGACTTCAGAACTAGAGAAGTGAAGACGGTCTGATAGACTGCAATTACGGCAAGACACCTCAGAATTTCCATATGAGATAGGGCCATCCCATACACCACCTTCAAGCCCTAAAAAAATTCCTTTACAAGACTATGAAGAAGAAATGGCTCGAGTCTTGGAGCAAATGAGGGCATCCAGTGAAATTAGGAGCCCATATTAACAAGCTGAGGAGCAAGAGGAACCAATGAATCAATATGCAACTGCCAGCAGCTTTGTCCGAACTGAAATATTACCCCACCAAGATGAATCATAGGATTTTAGGGCCTAATTATCTACTCGTGAGAGTGATTGGGTGAATAGGGAAAACCAGCCAGAAGGGATAGCCGAATCTAAAAATCAGTCAGGAGACACCATCCCCTTAGAACAAAATGCAAGCATGGAGACAGTCCCCTTAACACTTAAAGGGAAAATTATCTTACCCAGCTGGGAAATTAATGCAGAAATAAACTCGGGAGCATAGGAATGAAATATCATGACTGATAACCTTATAATTGGCACCACTAATTCCTGAAACCGAAGCCACTACTCCTCCATCCCCTGCCAAAACCTTGTTAGAAGAGAAATCAACTGAAAGAAGTTAAGGAAATGAGCATGACCTGCAAAATATTTATAAAAATGATAAAACATCTGAAGAAATAGTTGAAGGAAGTAACCAAGTCTCGGAAGCCTAAGAAGGAATTGGTTACCACAGAAACCTAAACAGAGTTTTTCACCCAATTGATAGACACTGCTAAGATTGAGGTGCAGACTGACCTAGTGGACATTATTAAGACCGAGGTACAGACTAACCTAGAGGACACTGTTGAAGCTCTTGTGCAAACTAGGCTGGAACTTACAGAAGAAAAGGAAACTCAATTAGAGGAGACACCTACCTACACTCCCCTAGTAGTAAAGGTTGCTAGTCAAAAATTGCATAATGAATTAATTTAAACTCAGCATGAATTGTCATGTTGTAGAATGGAAGTAGAACCTACACAAGAACATCAGGCACTATTGAAGAAATTAAAAGACCTTTTTGAAACTGAGGATGAGAAATTTGATCAACTCATAAAAGAAAAGGAAAAGGTAAACAAAGCACAGGATCATGTGGAACAAGCCAAGAAGAAAACTAGTAAGGTTTTCTCTCTTTACTCTGATGTACTAACATGTAGGGAACAAGCCACCAACTATGCTCTATTCTTAGTAGAATGGTATATACTACTGAAAATCAAGGTTTTTAGGGCAAGGAATCCCATGAATTTTAAAACCATTGAGGAATTCGTCCAATGATGCAATGAGGAGAATGAGCATGTACAATATATTTTGTGTGAATTATACTTACACAACTTATTTCTAGAGGAGGATAGGGACAGTAATCCTAGCCCCTTTATAGGGGAAATTTAGTTCCATGATTTCATATCCTTTTCCAAGAACTAGACACGGTGGGCTAAAGCCTACAAAAACTTCTAGAAGAGGGAGCATGGCCTAGACCTCTGGGTTAGGGGGGAGCCTACTAGACCCATGTACTTGTTCACCCAACATAAGAATTTCATGCAGAGGAAAGGAGTAAGGAATAAACTGGGACTTATCCATAAGGATATCATATAGCATGGGCGAGAGTACTTCAAGGAAATTCAGGAAGCAACTTTGGCAACAACCAAACAGAGGTGGCTAGCCTCCATGAACAATGTGAAAAACATAGAGCCATTTGGTTAGAGAAACTTCAAAGCAGCTGCCTCCAGTTTCCTTTTATACAACAATCCAATCTTCAACATGGGCCCTACATGGATAGGATGCAGGTACAGGTGCCCTCTCATCTGATACACCCCTAAGGATTATCATCACAATTATGAGCTGCCAGAGGGGCACAGAAACTCCACATTTGCAAATATAAGACATTAACATAGCTTCAGAATCTATAAAGAAGAATTCTACCCTTCATATTCTCTGACCCAGTTACACCTCAACCATTTTTTTGCATGAGGACTTGCAAATAGGTAAGCAAGGGAGTATGTTGAGCCAAGAAGAAGGTACGTTTTCATCCTATATTTGCCATGAATTGTTATGCACTTCTATGAATTTTTCCCTCATCTTAGCAATAAAGGAAAGGGAATTAATGTAAAGTTAGGAAAAAATTAACTGATGATAAAAGGGATGTTTAACAATGGAAAATTGACTTGTTTTATCTTTATTAACATGGAAACAAAGTAGCTAAATTTCCGATAACCTAAAGAGAGCTGACAAGAGAAGAAAACGGGATCATCATGGCTCCCATGGTCCGACGAAAGATGGAAAGGCACATTCACGCTTGGAGGACTCAAATGATAGCCACAAGTAGCAGGACCCCGTATGGAAAAGACCTGTTACCACTATTGAAATCTCCTTTAAAAGGTCGAAGATGAACAAGATAGATAGATGTGAATAGAGGTTGTTCTGTAATAGATGTATCGGGACATAATTTTCAGTTGCATTAATTTATTAATCTCCATCTTAATAAAGATTTTGGCATTTTTGAATAGTCAATCTCTGAGTTTTCTTTAGTGGTAGACTTTTAGTGGCTTTGGGCCCAGCCTTGGGAGTTTCTCCACTACCTCTATGATATACGTTTAATTACACAACTTACATTTCATTATAATAGTTCGTCATTCATGCTATCTTGCTTACAACCAATCTTTTCATAATTGTTTATATGATTTCATCATTTCCCAATTCTTTTATACTCGTTTCATTAGTTTTAGCACGACTGATGTTCAATTCTGTATATAGTTAAAATTGGATCATTTTCATTGTTATTGTGAGGTGTCCAGTTGTTGTTTGATTCAGAGAGATATCATATATTAATTTAAAAGAGAATTCCATTGCAAATTTAGATCAACAATTTTTGTTCAATTTATTAGAGCTGGTGTTCAATTTATTAGGACTTCTGCTCAATTCATCATAATATGTTGTTCAATCGTAGTTTTCCCTTTTCTGCACTTACTTAGATGGAATAGTCAAAAGAATTATATAATTCCCTTCCAATTGTATTTGAATGAACTTCGAGAATTAGATAGTATTCCTTATGATAATTTAGAGTAGTTGTCCTCTGATATCACTTGCATATACTACGCTCACACTCTTGAAATAACAAGACTTGCCCTAGGTTGATAATTAAAGGAGAAGCATTGAAGTTGCATGTAACAATCACCTTTATGACCCAACACCTCCCTCTTACCCCCTAAAACTCCATCTCTCTATTCCTCCCTCTCTCCTCCTCTCTGTAAGTCCTATCTTTGGTCCTTCATCTCTCTCCCTTCATCTCCTCCCTCCTTCTCTCTCCCCCCATTTCTCTCTCTCTCTCTCTCTATCTCTCTCTCTCTCCAATCCTCTCAATATCTTCCTCCCTCTCTCCTTCTCTCTCTCCCATTTCCATATTCGTGTATCCCTTTCCCTCTCTTACTCCCTTCCCTCTCTTTCTTCATTCATTTTGTGCTCTCTCCTTCAGTTTATCTCCATCTCTCCCTTGTGACTCCCCCTATATCTCCACCTTTATCACTCTATGTATTTTTTCTTCACTCCCATTTATATCTAGAGTTAATATATATCATGATCTATTGATATATATTATAATATAACAAATTTAATATTTTATTAATCCAAATTTAATTTAATAAAACTAGTAATATTAATCGTTTAATATTAATATTAGGGTTAATAATGTTTTTCTTTGCACAGTATTAATAATAATTTGTTCCATGGTATTTGGTCCATAGGTTTCACCTAAATAAAACCTCTTTTTTGAGTGTCCTAAATATAAACAGGTTTGTGGAAAAAATATAAAAAGAGGTTTTATTTATTACTTACCATACCGTTTATTTATACTTTATTTATTTAACATACCTCTTTTATTTACCATGGTATTTGGCCCGTATACAATTAGATGTCCCTATTTGATATATTTTTAATTATTTACCATACCTCTTTCTAACTCTTTTATATTTATTTATTTATCATACCTCTTTTATAAATATGGTATTTTTCCCATGGTATTTAACCCATGGTATTAAAATGGTATTTGACCCATAGGATTCACCTAAATAAAACCTCGTTTTTGAGTTATAAAGAGGTTTATGGAGTAAATATAAAAATAGGTTTTATTTATTTACCATACCTTTAGTTTATTTATATTTTTATTTATTTACCATGCCTTTTTTTGAGTGTTGGTAAACCTTTTATATTTTAAATTTATATTGTGTTTATACATAATTAATAATTAGCAATTGCACCCGATGTTGCAAAAACAAAACATCGTAATGTTATAGTATATGTAAGAGCATCAGAGAAGATAAGTATTGAAAGCTAACAAACATTCAATTCAACTTATTCGGAATATATATATATATATATATATATATATATATATATATATATATATATATATATATATATAGAAATTTGAATAATAGCTAAATTATTCACCGAGATTATCCTGATTACAGACTATTTGAGCTTCATGCATAATACATAACCTCTTCTACCATTGATCATCAATTTTCGGAAATAGAAGCAGTCGCATGCGCGCATAGAAACATTAATCAATCACGCATATCAACACACTATGTAATGGGGAAAGCTTACAGCTGAAAACCCCCAACTATCTGTATATTATAATGATAGAGAACATGTAACAATACATAGCACAAAGCTCCTCACAGCTCTCAGCACTATCTCACATGCTACACACAAACTAGCTCAGATCTGAACAAGTCACAGGTTCAAATCTCCTCCGCTGCTTGCCTGCCTCTACTGCGTAATCCAACTAGAAGAATTAATTGATGCAAGTTCAAATCCATCCTATATTGACCACGCAATCCTCATTGGAAATCTAAATCTATGTGTGTGCAAATCTCATGCACAAGTATAGTCACAACTGATAGTAGACTCACCCTTTCACCCACCTCTAACACTGGTCTCAATCGAAATCGTCCATGCATTGCGATTTAATCGATGTATTCTTTAGTTGATTTATGAGTTAATAATTAGTGAATTAATTAATAATTAATTCACACCACTCATCAACTAGTGTATTTATCAATTAGACTAAATACAACTAGTTCAACTAAGTTAAACCGAACACAACTCCACCAACTGTCTCATCAACTCCACCAAACTCTGCCACATGAGTTCTAACTGAAGTCAACCATGCAATAGCTCAACTAACCCTTAGGAAAAGCGTATTTCCTTCTGTCAGCTACATGTGCCACATCCGTAGCTCGAACTGAAGTGCTCCAAGAGGATAAGATAATGTTTATATTCTAAATATTATTAAGAGCTAATAATATTCGATTGATCTATTTTTAGACTGGCAGTCTAAAAATAGACTCTGCCCAGTATGTCTAAAAATAGAGGTCCATCTATTTTTACCAACTCGACCAACCATCCACAAATAGCATCCCGCAACTTATAGAACATGATCCATATGTCTAAAAATAGACATAGTCTAAAAATAGACTTTGCGACAAAAATCACTTGTGTGGCCCCCACCTAGTTTAGGTGATCACTTTCCAACTAGGATCAGGAAAGATGTTTCAGGATGCCTCCTTCACTGCTTCTTGTTGCCATCTTCAACACTCCCTCTCAACAAGAAAGGACTTTCATTGCATGCGACATGCAACTCCATGCATTCACCCTACAACCTTCACAAGCGCCATGCAACTCCATGCATCTGATCTGCAGCTCCTCTAAAACGGAATAGGCTCCAAACAACTCAATCAGTCTGATGCATATATCATCAAATTATTCGAATTCTACTTGGCCAATTTCACATGTCATCAGGAACCACTGCGCTATTTAACTCTTGCACCCATGCACTCTGCACTTGCTGTCAACTCTGATTCGTGCTCCAGTATCTGACACTGTCACTTTGATCTGCCTACATCACTCCAACTGATCATGCTACTGCTACGCTGTGGGCACCTTGTAGCCAGGTTCAATTCATGAGATCCACACCATCTCATGAATCCTGCCCATAAATATCCTCTTGGGATTAATCATGCATGTCGCCCCACCTTTCACTTGGTGGTATAGCTACATGCACTCCCTCTGCCCATCTGACACGAAATTTCTCTGCATGAGTGGTTTCTTCCACTCCATGATCCTCATCTTGTGGCTGCTCCACATCCCGAGGTTCACTTTTACCTACATGCAAAACTTGCTCCCTCTCAAGCATCAATTGCATGTCTTTCGTGCACTTCCCAATAGTAGGAAGCTCCGTAGACATCCCATCTACTTCAATTCTGTAGAGATTCTTTGCTCAAATCCCAACCTTCTCGACTTGTCCTGTTTCCTTGTGCCAAAGGAAACATTTTCCTTCACTGAAGACAACTTCATACCCTTTATCCTCTAACATTGCGACTGAGATTAAATTCTTCTTTAAAACTAGAACATGCACTACATCTTTTAAAAGAATGAGTTTACCTGACTCCCTATGAAAGGTTATGGTACCAATGCCGGTCGCATTGTATCGTCCATTGTCGAACAACTCAACATGCAACTGGAGATCTTTCTCCACCAAGTCACTGAAAAGATTCACATCTCCCGTCATGTGAAAGGAAGCGCCACTATCAAAATACCACCCCGATCCCAATGCACTAGACACCATGCATGCGATCAATGAGAAGTTCAGCTCAAATTGCGAGGCAAGAGCCTCACCAGCTGCAGCTCCAGCAACCTGCTTGTTCTTCTTCTTCTGTGGACAATTTCAGAGGAAATTTGTTGAATAATGATTAATTATCCACCGAGACTATCCTGGTCACATACTATTTGAACTTCATACACAACACATAATCTCTTCCACTCAACTCAACTCATATCATCACACATGCGGAAATAAAATCAAGCGATAACACATCAAATCATCATACACATTAACACATTATGTATGGGGAAAGCTTATAGCTGAAAACCCCGCAGCTATTGTGTATATTATAATGGAGAAATCATGTAACAAAATCAGTACAATACTCCTCACAAGTACTCAGTACTTTCTCATAAAGTTACACACAAACTAGCTTGGTTTTGAACAGGTTACTAGTTCAAAACTCACCACTAATTGCCTTGCCTCTATTGCGCAATCATGGCCTGTCTAAATAGAGATCCAAGGTTTGAATATCCTTGGCTTGACAGCGCAATCATCATGGGAAATTCCTCCAAGTGTGGTGCAAATCTCATGCACAACTGATGTCGCCACTGATAGCTAACTCCACCCTTTCATCTACCTCTTTCACCGGTCTCCACTGAACTGTCCATGCACTGTAGTGAACTGATGTGTTCTTGAGTTTAATAATGAGTTACTAATTAATGAATTAAATAATATTTAATTCACTCCACTCATAACTAGTTGATTAGCTAGTTAAACTAATCTCAACCAGTTCAACTAAGTTAAACTGAACACAACTCCACTAGCTGTCCCATTAACTCCACCAAACTTCTGCCACTGAAGTCCTAACTGAATTCAACCATGCATGAGCTCACCAAACCCCTAGGAATAGCGTAATTCCTCTGTCAGATGCATGAGCCACTTCCAAGGCTCGAACTGAAGTGCTCCAAGAGAGTAAACTAAAGTTTATAGTCCAAATATTATTAAGGGTAAATAATATTTGACTTCCCTATTTTTAGGATAGGCAGTCTAAAAATAGACTTCGACCTATAGGTCCAAAAATAGAGGTCCATATATTTTTACCAACATGACCAATACTCCAAGAATAAGATACTGCAATCCCCGGACCATGTTCCATATGTCTAAAAATATACATAGTCTAAAAATAGACTTTGCGCCAGAATTTGCCTGCGGGCCCACTTAGTGAAGGCGACTTCATTTCACTAAGCTCCATCATCTTGCTGCATTTTCAACACTCCCTCTCAGCAAGATATGGATTATCTGCAACCCCTATCCTGCCTCTGTGGAATTCGAACTTGCTCCTGGTGAGTGCCTTCGTCAGAATGTCGGCATCCTAATCCTCCGTGGGAACATATGAAAGCATCATGATTCTCCATTGAACACAATCTCTGATATGATGGTACCTGATGTCGATGTGTTTGGATCTATCATGAAATACTGGATTAGCCGAGAGTTTAATGCAACTCTGGTTATCACAGTAGATCACTGTAGGCTCCAAATGCAACCCGAACAATCCAACAAGGATCTTCCTCATCCAAATAGCCTCGCATGCAGCCAAGCTAGCTGCCATGTACTCGGCCTCTGCTGAACTGAGTGCCACGGATCTCTGCTTCCTGCTGTACCAGGAAACTGCTATCGACCCAATGCTGAAAACTCCTCCAGATGTGCTCTTCCGGTCCGTTGGGCTCCCTGCCCAATCTGCATCAGTGAAGCCAGAAATCTTCGCTCCATCCTCCTGTCTGTACCATAGACCATATCCCGATGTGCCACTAAGATAACGCAATACATGCTTGCCTGCCTTCCAAAAGAGCTTGGTAGGCTTAACCATAGTTTGCGAAAGCTGGTTAACAGCATAGCATATATCGGGTCGTGTATTGACCAGATACATAAGCGACCCCACCAACTGTCGATAGACAGTGGCATCCACTACCTCCGTCGAAGTAGCATCCTCCTTCCTCCAACCACCAGGAAGAGGAGTGTCAACAGGCTTGCAGCCTTGCATGTTGAACCTCTCCAAAATCTCCCGGGCATACTTGCCCTGAGAAACAAACAGTCCTCCGCTGCGCTGCCAAATCTCCAATCCCAAGAAATAATGAAGGATGCCCAAGTCCTTCATCTCAAACTCTCGTGCAAGATCCTCCTTGCATGAAAGTATCAACTTCTCATTGCTAGTCAAAATCAGATCATCTACATACAGTACGATGATCAACAGCTTCCCCTCCACCACAATCTGGTACAGGTTAGGATCCGCCTCACTCTTGGAGAATCCAAGCCCGGTGAAGTAGCTGTCTATCCGAGTGTACCAAGCACGAGTTGCTTGCTTCAGCCCATACAGTGCTCTCTTGAGTCGGCACACATGCGACTCACTGCTGAAGATCTCAAAACCTTCAGGCTGCTCTATGTACACCTCTTCCTCAATAACTCCATTGAGGAACGCAGTTTTCACATCCATCTGATGAATGTGCCACCCCATCTGCGCTGAGAGAGCAAGGATCGTCCGTATGGAAGAGTACCTTGCGACAGGTGCAAAAGTCTCCTCATAGTCAATCCCCTCGATCTGTGAGAAGCCACGGGCGACAAATCTCGCCTTGTACTTCTCCACACTCCCGTCGGCCGCCTGCTTCACCTTGTAGATCCATCGCGAACCTACAACTGATTTCCCAACCGGTCTTGGGACAATCTCCCATGCACTGTTCCTGATGATCGAATCATATTCTTCGATCATGGCATCAAACCATGCGGGTTCCTCCACAGCTTCCTCAAAAGAGGATGGCTCTGTCACAACACATTGACTCATAAGAGCCATGTATCCAGTGTACCGATCCGGTGACCGTCTCTGTCTGCGCTGTGCTGTAGGTGGTCCTACAACCTTCTCTGCATCCCGAGCCAGTCGCTCAGCTTCTGTAGTGCGCATGCGCCCTCTGATGGTTGGCGCTGCATGGGTGGTTTCTTCCACCTCTTGAACCTCCTCTTGTGGCTGATCCACATCCGGAAGCTCCTCCTTAGGAACTAACATCTCCTCATCTGCATGCAAGTGTAGCTCCCTCTCAAGCGAACACTGCATGGCTTTCTCCTCCTGTAATTTTATATCCCGTCGCACAACAGTCTTGCGACTGTCTGAAAAATACACCCGGTAGTTGTGAGGTGTATCAGTGTACCCCACAAATATTCCAACCTCAGCAGTTGGATCCAGCTTCCTTCTCGCATCCTTCGTCACATGCATGTAGATAGGAGAACCAAAAATCTGCAAATGGGAAATATCAGGCCTCTTGCCAGAATAAGCCTCCTCCGGTGTACTCATGCCAAGAACCTTGTGAGGACAACGGTTCTGCACATACACTGTTGTATTGCATGCCTCAGCCCACAAGTGAAGGGGTAGGCCCTGATCATGCAACATCGCCCGTGCAGCACCCACGATCGTTCTGTTCTTCCGCTCAGCCACCCCGTTCTGCTGTGGGTTATGGGGTGCGATGAGCTCTCTCTGAATCCCTTCTGTGCTGCAGAACTCCTTGAATTCAACCGAGATGAATTCACCACCGTTATCACTCCTTAGAGCAATCACCTTCTTCCCCGACTCCTTCTTGACCAGTGCTTTAAACTCACAGAACTTCGCGAATGTATCGCTCTTCTTCCGCATGAAGAAGATCCAGCACTTTCGAGAGAAATCATCAACAAAGATCACATAATACCTGTGCTTTGCTGTCGAAGCAACTGAGAAAGGACCACACACGTCTGTGTGAACTCTCTCAAGGATCGTCGTGGCGCGACTATCCTTCTCGTGAAAGGTGGCTTTCATATACTTAAGCCACACCACTCTGGTGACTCATCCGATCGCGCAAGGGTGTCTCTTAGCCTGTAAGAGAAATCTCACGCGAATCTTCAAAGCTCCATGGTGAAGGTGGCCCAATCTCCTGTGCCATAGTTTGTCCTCATCATCCCGGCTCACCACTTCTCCCGCCTTGCATACCATAGCTGCGCAGCCATCTACTTGCAACTGATAAAGGTTCTTGGTTCGAACCCCTATCTTCCGGGTCTCTCCAGTAGTCTTACTGCGCAGGAAGGCTTTTCCTTCGCTGAAGACCACATCATACCCCTTATCTTCCAACATAGCTACAGAGATCAAGTTCTTCTTCAATCCAGGTACATGCATTACATCCTTCAATACAAAGGGTTTACCAGACTCCCTCTGAAAGGATATGGTATTGATACCAGTCGCACTGTATCTACCATCATTGCCCATCGCGATGTGCACACCCAAATCTTTGTCCTCTAGATCTAAGAACAAATCCCGATCTCCCGTCATATGAAATGACGCACCGCTGTCCAAGAACCACACCAATCCCATCACACTTGAAACCAAGCATGCGATCAGTGAAAATTCAAGCTTGAACTGTGAAGCCAAAGCTTCTCCATCTGCAGATCTTCCCGCTTGCTTTTTTTTCTTCTTCTTTGGATAATTTGTAGCATAATGTCCGTGATCATGGCAGTGAAAACACTTCACTTTCGCCATATCCTGCTTCTTGCCCTTTGCACCGGAATGAGAAGTTTTCTTACCCTTCCCCTTCTTTTCTTTGGAAACCAAAGTGAAATTTTCTTCATTAGCTCCCTTTGATGAAGATCCATCCCGAGTAGTCCTCCTTATCTCCTCATGCATGAGATCCACCCAAAGGCACTCCCATCCCGGCAGCTTCTCCCGACCATTGACACTATCTTGATATGAGTGCCAAGCCTTCAGAAGACCAAGGAGAGCTAAGTCGACCATGTCCTCGTCTTCGACAGTCACCCCCACACTTCCCAGCTCATCTCTGCATTGAGTGAACTTCGTGAGGTATTTGGCGATACTGTCGCCTTTCTCCATCTTGATGTTTCTAAGCTTATCTTTGAGCGCCAGCTTCCTTTGGTCACTATTACTCTGGAATAGATCCGTCAAAGCTTTCCACATTAAATATGGAGAAGCCTTTCCATGCAGGCTGGATACAATATGATGCTTGATGCCCTCCAATAGGATCCTTCGACATTTCGCCATCTTCTTTTGCCATGATTCGACTTCAGCAGGATCAGTGAGCTTTTGGACATCTGTATCCACGAACTCCTTCAGTCCATTATCTTCTAATACTGCCTCCATGCGATCCTTCCATGCAACATAATTCGAACTGCCTTCAAGAGCATATTCGAGTCGCAAACCGTTGAAAGACATTTTCAACACCGGCACCAAGAAAAAAAAACTGTTGCAAAATTTCGAATTCCACCTCAAAGCTCAGCTGCTCTAGATCTGTGAGAACAAATTATTTCTAGCACAGAGATTGACTGCAAGGGGCATTTACCAGACCTTTCACTTTCCGAAGAAATATGAATCCGGAGGCTACCTGGCCCGCATGCAGACTCTGTCTACCGAAATAAGTTTGTAATCACTGTGATGATCAATCTCTGCTTCAATAGCTCCGATACCATGTAGAAATTTGCTGAATAATGATTAATTATCCACCGAGACTATCCCGATCACATACAATTCGAATTTATATGCAACACATAATCTCTTCCACTCAGATCATCAAACATGCGGAAATAAAATCAAGCGATAACACATCAAATCATCATACACATTAACACAGTATGTATGGGGAAAGCTTATAGCCGCAAACCCCGCAGCTATTGTGTATATTATAATGGAGAAAACATGTAACAAACTCAGTACAATACTCCTCACAAGTACTCAGTACTTTCTCATGAAGTTACACACAAACTAGCTCAGTTTTGAACAGGTTACTGGTTCAAAACTCACCGCCAATTTCCTTGCCTCTATTGCGCAATCCAGGCCTGTCTATATATAGATCCAAGGTTTGAATCTCCTTGGCTTGACAGTGCAATCATCATGGGCAATTCCTCCAAGTGTGGTGCAAATCTCATGCACAACTGATGTCGCCACTGATAGCTAACTCCACCCTTTCATCTACCTCTTTCACTGGTCTCCACTGAACTGTCCATGCACTGTAGTGAACTGATGTGTTCTTGAGTTTAATAATGAGTTACTAATTAATGAATTAAATAATATTTAATTCACTCCACTCATAACTAATTGATTAGCTAGTTAAACTAATCTCAACTAGTTCAACTAAAATAAACAGAACACAACTCCACTAGCTGTCTCATTGACTCCACCAAACTTCTGCCACTGAAGTCCTAACTGAAGTCAACCATGCATGATGCCATCAAACCCTTGGGAATAGCGTAATTCCTCTGTCAGATGCATAAGCCACTTCCAAGGCTCGAACTGAAGTGCTCCAAGAGAGTAAACTGAAGTTTAGAGTCCAAATATTATTAAGGGTAAATAATATTTGACTTCCCTATTTTTAGGATAGGCAGTCTAAATATAGACATCGACCTATAGGTCAAAAAATATAGGTCCATCTATTTTTACCAACATGACCAATACTCCAAGAATAACATACTGCAACCCCTGGACCATGCTCCATATGTCTAAAAATAGACATAGTCTAAAAATAGACTTTGCGCCAGAATTTGCCTGCAGGCCCACTTAGTGAAGGC
This sequence comes from Pinus albicaulis, assembly GCA_034641835.2. Classification (NCBI taxonomy): domain Eukaryota; kingdom Viridiplantae; phylum Streptophyta; class Pinopsida; order Pinales; family Pinaceae; genus Pinus; species Pinus albicaulis. The sequence continues at coordinate 1,134,073,857 of CM076579.1, forward strand.
GACTGCATTTCACTAGGCTCCATCATCTTGCTGCATTTTCAACAAGTTCGTGGCGTAATGTCCGTGTTCGTGACAGTGAAAACACTTCACTTT